>OY728148.1:1085323918-1087823918 GCA_963277665.1 Viscum album | reverse complement strand
ATAATGATGCATGATCCTTTCCTAATTCTCTACCCTTTAACCAGTATCACCCTGTTTAGTAGCCATTGTAAACATAAAAGTTCGTACATCAGATCATAGGGGGCCCTAAACGCCAATGTATTAGCCAGTCTCCAGTGTTTACCTCACTTGCTAATCATGAATGACATTGTTTCCCTACCAACCCATGAAACCTCTCCCGTGGCTAACTCCAATCTCCATCCTATCCCTTAACCAGAACCTCTGAAACTGCTCTGTCACAACCCCCTCCAAACAAAGTGTAGCCCTCTTGGGCCAGCAATGTGAAAAGGTAGATAATGACCCCCGAATCCCACCTCCAGTAGGCCCCGAGTTGGCGACTAGAACCAAGGGTATAATAATCACACAATTGGGAGACATTACCCTCTAATAGAACACATGCGGAAGAGAGAGATGCGATAGACACCAACCAAATCCAATTAAAAACCGAAATATAAAAGAACCCCAAGTACATCTATGAAATGTCATGAAAAATTAATACAACTAAAAAGGGGAAACTACAAATACCCAAAATAAAGGAAAAGTTGCAGCGACCAGAAGCCCAAATAGCTCCTGCAACCACAAGCTAGTAGTAACCAGCCTGATCTCCAACCTGCTCCAAGTGACCTCAAAAACAGTTTATAAATAATTGGGTGAGTATAACAATATACTCAGTAGGACCGTCCATGAAGCATCTCCTGCAAAAGTAAAGAAAGCATGCTAAAGAAAAATGAACAATATTGAAACTAACTCTTCACCTAAATAGGTATACTATGTTCCCAACCTCACCGTGGATATTCTCACCAAGTAACACATTCTGGAATATATCATATAATAATTAATATCAAGGGTACCCCACTACTACTTCCCCACTGGTTTGCCTCTTTTCCCCAATGACATACATCTTTTGTATCTCTCTCTAAAGGCTTGCCCGTATAAACATGGGCTAAGCTCCACAATCTGCACCACATGCATCACAAAGGCTTGACCGCATACACCTGGGCTAAGAAACACACCATCCTCACAACCAAAAGTAACCAGGTAGTTTCCGGGAGCCACCATAGCTCGCATAATGTGTATCATACATCAGGTATTATACCTCAAGACATTACAACCCATACACCGAGTAAGGATCCTCAAGACATCACGGCCCATACATTTTACACCTATAGTAGTCCATAGGATACTATATCCAGAATATATGTGTTTGAAATAACCACAAGCCATTACAACCCTCTACAGACATATATGGGGGAAACTAACCGATGTGCCAATGGCACTAGTATCTAACAAGAGAAGAGAGTGGGGCTAAAGGGGGTAGTCAGTCATTAAACCTCCCATTAGAATGTTGTGGAAAACACCCCCCAGGGATCAGAATCCCCGGGGTGTTAGTTGCCCATACCGATAGGGTGGAGTAGCATATAAAAACACAAAAAGTACAGAATATAGTATAACTCACAACCACACTATGGGCATAACCTAGTCTTAGACACAACTGCAGCTAACGTCTCTTAGACTCCGTGCTGCCACTTCTAAGACTAGGTATCCTATAACAGACAACCAATTAAAGAAATTAAATAGGTCATTTTATTCCCTTTTTCATCAATTCCTCTTTTCGTTAATTAATTAATTGCACATAATTAACCATGAACACAACCACATTAACCTTCATTGACATCACATTCAAAATCAACTATCCCTTCAAAAGGTCTCAACCTCATCATTATGTTTCAACAAACTCCAACCCCATGAGATAACATCATTTATTCAAACATTCATTATAGAATTACTTTCCCATATTCCCAGGAATTTTAGAAAAGTAACCTATGCTACTAAACACTAGGGGGATTAACACGGTGAGTAGATATACTACTCATCGAGTCTTTTCTACCTATAGAAAGATAGTAGACCTATTCTCCCTTGAGAGGCTAAATATAGAAATCATGTGGCATACCCCGCATGTCATCGCCCCTTTCGGAAGAAGGGTAAGCAAAACCAGCTACCTTGAGAAGTGGGGAAAAGTAAAGCATGTAAACATCCAATCAAACCACCAACCATCCAGCCATCACATCCATCCCATTCCATCATCCCTAGTGTCCTTCCTGATACCCACATGCATAAACTCGTGCATCTTTCCACTCTAGGCGTCATCCACTACCACTAACACAAGGCCTGCCTGCCTCTACATATCACAACACCCCTACAGGGTCACATCACACCACAAGAAGTAGGAAAAACAACACCACATCCAATGGGAATTTAGACCTACATCAAAACAAGACAGTAACTCAGAACCCTTCATGGAATTCAATAAATCAAGTTATTTAATCCACCTTGAATTAACAAATTAAATTCATTGGTTCCAACATCATGACCCAAAACAGTAAGTTATCACAATGATTTAACATGATTACTATGCCAATTTAATCAACATCAAATTACAACAAGAACCATATTCTTTTTCATGCATCTTTATATTTAGCCAATAAATTATCAATTAATTCATGCTTAACGTTCTTTATAATTTTCGTAAAGAGAAAACTTGCTGAAAAGTAGAGCATAGATATCACAGTATCTTGAAAATCAAGTGGCAAACCGTTATCACAGTACAAAGCAACAACATGTGATCGAACCAATTATTTTAATCTGGTTCAAGTATTTAATTAGGTCAATTCCATTGTGATCCAATGGGTTAAATAATGCTAACACTACGATTTCACATAAAAATTAGAGACGCCATGAATCCCCTAGCTCAGTGGTTTTCAAGGAAAACCACAAAGGTCAAAGAACGTCCAAGGAACCGGGTCAATTCTTTAGGAATCCTCCTTAAATCTCCTCTCCTAACACAACCAAGACCAAAGCTCATCATTAATGACAACCACAAAACATAGATCTACCCATAACAGACATTGATCTAAGATCCTGGTAGAAGAGGAGGATTAGATCCACATAGATATAAGAAACCAAACAAAAGGATCACATACCTCCAAAAAACGGCTTCGATTTGTGAATAGAATCCTCCAGATCTCCACCAAAACTCTTGGGAGAGGTTCTTCTACCTCCAAGGAAAGGTAATCCCGAGTTATCTCTATTAAGGGCTTTAACAAGGTGATTAAAGGAAAAACGAGTTAGATCAACAATTTTAGGATCTAACATTTAGTTCCCTAATGGGTAGTCTGCAAGGTTTAACAAAACATGCGCTAACTGTGTGTTTGCTTCTGCCTCGACAACCCCTCCTCGCACGGTTAGTCTACATGGTTAGACAAACCGTGTGCTCACCGTGCGTTAGCCACTACCTCTAAGACCAGCCTTGCATGGTTTGGCCGCACGGTTTAGGAAAACCGTGCGCCTCCCGTGAAAAGTCTGTAACCCTCTAGATTTCCTTAAAATTCCACTCAAACGCACGCCAAGTCACCTTGACCTCTCGGAACAGCTCCGACACCACATTTTCAAAAAAGAATGGACCAGAGAGGTTTGGGCCATTACATTATGTGATAGTGAATATTTAATGGTTATTGTTTTTCATTTCAAAGTAATGATTTAGGATTTCCCACAAACCTAGAGATTCCACCATGGAGATTTTTATATAATATATTAGATTTATTTTATTTTTCAAGGAAAAATAAATGATTTTTAATTATGGAACATTTTTAATTATGTGATGAATGATTAATTATTAAAAAGGTAAACATCATCATAGGATAATGTGAAATTCACCATAGTAAAGAGTTTATTTATTTCTATATACACAATTATGATTTTTTTTATTTTACCTCATTTGAAAATGTTATTCAAATTATATATTGATGAGTAAAACTTTTAACATGGTTTTATTTCTACTATGTTGACTCATATAAAATGAAGATAATGTTTCTTCAACCATAAAGGGGTGTAAATGTAATGATATTTGTTTACTATAAAATATACTCTATTTGATTTTTTGGACATTTTAATGTAATTTCATTACTATATCTCCAAAATACTACACCAAAAATTCCTAAAAAATATTGGAACCTGGACACCTTTTTATTAATAATGAAATAATTGGATGATTATGAATGGGGTAATTATATGTCTTATTAGAGTAAAGGATTAAATAACCTTACATGTTATGATAATACAAAATAGGAACATTAAAATAATTATAAATTAATTTTATTTTAGAATTAGATATATTTTATATATTTCTATGTTTCGAAATCTTGTATGATTCTATTTATAATGGTATTCCATAGAGAAAACTGTATAACTAATTTAGGAGGACATCATGAAAATAATGACAATCTCATTATGAAACCATGAATTATCAGAATAAAACTTATTTTAGTAGTTATAAATTAGTTGATTTTTGATATTATGTTAAAACATATAAAAAATAGTAATTTATTTGTCCTTATAGGAACATTTTTTAGTGTAGTATTTCTTTAAATGACATTGTATTAATTTTGATAGATCATCTACCCTATAGAATAATAACGTATGGAAAAATTAATTTGATAATATATTTTTGTTTTCATATGTATTTTAAAAACATTGAATCGTTAAACATAACAATATGAAATAGAATATGGCCAATTATGGTCTTAAAATAAGGGTACTATGTAAAATATTGATATTTATTATATGTAATAATAAATAAATTTAGAGTCAAGCCATAAATTGTTTATAAATTTGAAAAATAAATATTATGTTTTCGTTCATATGATCTTGAATGTTTTGAAAATTGAGTTAAGTCATTCCTTTGGATTATTTCATTAAGGAATACTTTTCAAATCATAAATGTAATGTGAAAATATATAGTCATCCAATAGTCATATGTATTAATTTCATTGATTTTGGTCAATATGACATCACATATCGAATGATATTTACAAAAATATGTAATCATCATAACATAAGTAGAAATATTCAGAACGGTCCATTGTAACTAGAATTGTAGATACGAGACCCAAAAATGAAGTAGTTACATGTAAAATACTTGTTTATTAATGTTATACTAGCAACTTTTCTAATTTAAGATCCATGAATTCTCAAATATATAATTAATTTTCAATTTATATTGCAATATAATATTAATAATTCAATATATATATATTAAGGTAAAAAAATAGGTGTATTATATTTCTGAAATGAAAATTTATAATCCTTTATTTTGTTAGCTATAATTATGGGTTGATGTGTAATTTTATTGATTATAGAGAACTCAATATCAAAAATATTAAAAACATGTTTTACATTCCAAATTTTGATGAATAATTTATTTATATACTAGGTGATTCAAATTTTTTGATGACTAATATCATTTCTATATTTTTCAAGATAATGTAACATGATGACGGTAATCGAATGATATCATTCTATTATAGGTGTGGGAATTAGAAATATGTGTTTATTTAATTTAGGTTGATGAATTACCTAACTGTATTTAAAATAATTATGAATATATTTTTCCATGTGGATTTGAATTAATATTTTTTAATTTTAAGTGACAATTTATAATTTATCGCTTAAGAAAATTTGGATTATGAGAAACACATAATGATTTTTCTAATGATTGTAAATGGAAAACTGTTTTACCAAATATATAGTAATATAAATTTTGAAATTATAAAATTCCACTATTGAGGGATTATTTTTCCTAATTACAGAATAGTTGTAATTGCAATAAAAATATAATGTTTAATAAAAGTGGAAAATAACTATAATGCCACTAGATGCCTATTTTTCCTTTTTCATTGGTCCCCACTAAATTTTTTATGAAATTAATTTATTGTTACTAGGTCCACTATTTATACTAACTCAAAAAAAGAGTTAAATTCATATGTATAACTGAATATTATTATTATTTTTGGAAATTGAAAATACTATTGTCTAATTCACAATTATAGCCCCTTCGAATAAGAAAAATGGAACTTTTATCATTAGATATACATGGATGGGTTGTAATTAAAAATTATTTAGTAACTACAAATGCATTGAGTCAATAAATAAATATATGATGAAAATTATCCTCTACATGACATTATTCTTCTATTTTTATTTTAATTAATCGTTAATAAGAATCTTTTATATGGGTTAACATGTGAGATATATACTAGTTATTACTATATAATATATATATTCACTGACAAAGAGTTAACAGTAGCTACATAAGACTGTTTAATTTAAATAAAATAAAACAATTATATGATTCACTAGCATACATGTATGTTGTATAAGGTAACTAATTCCTTGAGTTGAAAGGATTTTGTGTCAATATCCATTTTAGATTTGGAACATGATCATTTGGATAATTATTGGACTAAATATAAAATATAGTTTATGAATAAAAGAACTACCATACCATTGTTTTATGAGATAGTGAAATCAACTTTTTCAAATCGTCTTTAGCTTGCTCAGAGTGAAAGTAAGGATTCAATATAAGTAGTGAAAATGGTCTAGAAGGGTATGTTTCCTAACTGTATCATTGGAAAAGAATGTTTTATTTTATTTATAAATAGGTTGTTTGTACCATATTATTCTCAGTTTGTGATGTCATTTAGAAATTAATCCCATAGTTTTATATTTTCCATTCTTCCACGATGAATATGGATACACATAGACCTTATGACTAATTAATAGCAGGATATAATAACAAAATGTCTTGTTTTTTTATAAGATTTTATTGACAAAAAAATTGGTTAAATATAAAATATACATACTGTAAGAGATACATCGTCCGTTTACATTACTAAAATTGGAATGGGAGAATATATCTATGGATTTATGGTGAGGATTTCCATATACATATTTAGCTAATAATAATAATTGGGTTATTATTAATCAATTTACTAAATAAGTTCATTTTAATCATCTTGGTGTTTCAATGCCTTTATAATAACCTATAAGTCACATAATTTAATGATATTTATATTATAAAGAGTTTTAATCTCTATTTTACATGATTATTATCCCCACTCCACATTAATTTTTTTATAAAGTACTTATAAAATATTTTCGAGCTAAAAAAAATTCATTACCAAATTTTAAAATTATTAAAATATATATTTATAATGAAAAACATAGAATCGATAAGATATTTTTCATCCTTTTTCATTGGATTGTAATAGTTGTTTAGGTCAACATTGATGATTTGTAGAGTTTTGTTAAAATTTATTTTATTTCTATATAATTGATGGACACTGTTGTAGATTATATAGAATGTATTATCTAACTCTATCAATTTGGGGTGAAGTAGGTAATTTAATGGTTATTTAAAATGTATTATTAAAATATATGTTTTAGAGGGTAATTTTTAATCATCATCAAATGAGAGAATATTTTAGTAGACAGAAATATTATACACTAAACTTGATTTAATTATTTTCTATTTAGGAAGACGATCAAATTTTTCTTAAGGTATATTATTGGGAATGTATAATCTGTTTTCATAATAAATAAATGTCATTTATATAGTTAATTATGTTCAATGAAAATATATATAAGGTGTTTTTAGATAGTGTATGAGCAGAATTTTTACATTTTTTATCATAATTACATGAAGTTTCTCAGGATTATTTGCTGTGGTAATATATAAAAAATTACTCATGTTATTTCCTGTGAGGCCATATTACTATAAGTTAATCACTCTTATGAATAAAATAAATATAATATTTTGAATTTAATACTATTAATAGTAAAATTAACTGTATTTAAATATGTTTTTTATTTATGGATCCATAACTTGATTTCAGAAGAAACATCGGAATTGAAAAAAGTGATGAGGAAAAATTAACCTAAATCAAACATCTAACAGGTATATAATGAGGATTCAATTTCTTAAATAAATAAGAATGGGAAATATTTTTTATTTCAAGACAAAAAAATCAATTTTTTAGGAATGATTTTTTTGGTTTCATAATCATTATATTTGAAAAATAACATATATTTTTTCAGTGGTTGAAATATATTTATTTAACTAACATTTATTAATAGAAATTATATAATGTTATTCAAAAGAAAGATTTATAAAATTTATTATTTGAAATTGTTAAAAGGTCATCATAATTTCGGTAATATTATCATATTTTTAATATAGTTAATTTTTTGGATTTTTCTAAAGAGATAGATTTTTTGGTGAATAAAGAAATATTACAATTTTAAATAAATTAGTTATTTATTTTATATGTTTCTGGAAATCACCATTATATCATAGATTTTTTTAGTTATTTATTTTTCCCATTTCAAAAATTTATTTTAATTAATTCCATATGATTTATAATTATACATTATTTTCAAAAACATAAATTTTTCCATCAAAAGATAATTTATATAAACAATATTTTCACTTTACTTCTCTTATTTATAGTTTAGTTAATTTTGAAATGTTATAAAAATTAAATGTTTAAAAAATTATTTCTTATTATGAATGAGGAGGTTTCAAATTATAAATATTTTCAATAAATATATTAATCATATTTAATATTTACAATGCTAAAAATTGGTTGTCATTAAAAAGTTTAGAACATTTTAATTAAGTAAACAAATCTTATATACTGCAAAAATATATTGATGTAATTATTAATGAGTGAATATAATTAAAAAATTATAACAAAAAATTTTATATTTTATTTTTTAAAAAACAAAATACCATCCTTAATACTTTATTTTTTTTTATAATCATTGAAAATTTAAAAATGTTCCACTCTTCTCACTAATAAATGGAAACCTCATTTCCATACTATAAAAAACATTGACCCTATTATCTCAATCAATACATTCAAAAATATTTTTCCACTATCTCTCTGAATCATTATAGGTCATGTTCTATGGAAATTAATTTCATAAAAACTCTTATTGTGTGCTCTAAGATAGGTTTCCTAAACATGGTTAATAATTTATAATAGATATTTTTAGGTTTTTTTCTTCTTTGAACTCCATTAAATATTATTTAAACAAGATTATAAAATAATATAATTATATTATATACACAAAAATGATAATATTAATACGTAAAAACATAGTTTCATATCATATTCCACCCTATATGAAATTAAAACACCCCGTGTGTAGGTGGGGATTACCGCCTCTACAATGAGATGGGTTTCATTTTTCACCACTAGATAATATGGAATATAAAAATTATTTATATAATTAATCTATTTGATATTTTAGAAATAATTTTTCTTATATATAAAATATTACCTTATTTATTATCATTTCATTATGTTGTTAATTGTTAACTTCTATCATGTATACTTGAGTAATACCACCTTTATGATGTGATGTGATTCATTTTTTCATTTCTATATGAAATGGATGGACATAAGGATATAAATTTTAATTTCATATTAAATTTATAAAATATTTATTATTATTTATAGTTAATTAATTACATACATTATTTCATTTCAACTTTTAAAAAAAATGAAAATGACCATTATGTGTACATATTGACTACCATGTCTACAAAACGATGTTATTCATTTTTGATAAGTTCCTTAAAAGTTTACATTTAACAATTAATATAATGTATAAAAATATAATTATATGTTGTTTAAGATGTTATTTATACTTTAACTATAACAGCACTGACTAGTGCCAATTCACCGATGTAGTTTTCTAGTTATACATTGAACGACCTCAAAAGGTCCAATGCGCTTTAATCATTTTTGTAACTAAATAAAACAATATTAAAAATGTCACATATTAATTTAAATAAAAATTATAATGAAAATTTTTGTTAGTTATATATTAGAATAATATAATTTATGTATTTATGAGTTAGAGAATTAATGAATTTAGATGAGAATTATGTTCTTGGGTTTCCCACTTAAATGTAGATTTAAAATATTTAAACTCATTCAGTTCAACATCAATGCTTCGAAATTTTTTAAAAAAATTTCTATATTCATACATCACTTATTGTTAAAAATTATATCCAACAATATTTTCATAATATGCTTAAAATTATAAAATATAGTATCTTAATCATTCACTATACATGCTATTTTTATTTTTTACAAAATAAAAAGTAATTTTTTAACAACTATGGATGGAAAAAATCCCCCCACCATTTCCATTATTTTTTCATCATTATTAAAAAATTTAACATGTTTTGTCAAATAATATTCAATTCCTTATTTTGTAGTAATTTTACATTTTTTAGAGTTTTTGAAGATAAAACATCATTCTCCTTTTTATTAGGCCAAAATAGAATGTGTTTTTCATATGGATTAAAATGGATTTTTCCATGGATTAAATTTTATAATTTCCAAGGATAAATATAATATATTCATTTTTTAATACGTAACCATTATTTATTATTTTATGTTAACAATAAATTTATCCTGATTATGTGTGATACCGATATGGATTCACAATGTATTGTGAAATGGAGTAGTATTCCAAAGTGAAAATGTGGGACATAAAAAAGTAGGTTACTTATGAAGAGTTAAATATGATTTAAGTATTATTACTTATGATAAACATTATTGAACACTATTTATTAATATGATCTTTCAATATAACTATATTATATGTGAAGAAGGTGTTTTTATGGAAATAATTTTTTTTATCAGGAATTTTTATAGGGTATTGGATTTTTTACATTATAATATATTCATGGGTTATAATATTTATTTAGATTCCTAGGTTGCTTTTCCTTCTTTTATAATCAGTTTTATTGGTTTACATTTAGAAAATATTTTTCTTTCACATTTGGAAATGTTTTTATAAAAAAATATTTCTAATAAAAATTGTAAACATTATCTAGGGATTTCAATTTCATTAATAGATAAAAATGAAAATTTTATCCTTTAATGAGTTCCCCCATCTAGTTTATATTATTTTTTTTTAAAGAATCTGTGTATATTTAAAAATTTTAACATGGTGATCATTTTTAATAAGGACAATTTTCATAAATTGTTGAATATTTTCCTAAATTATATGTAGTTGTAAACATAAAGTAGTATTTTTGTTGAAACAAATTTATTATTTTAAAATCTCCATATTTGTTATGTAATGTTTTACATAACTATCTAAAACACAAAAATAAAATTAAAATGATTTATATTTTTTAAAATAGGTAAATGTTTATTTCTATCTTGACATTTAATTTTATAAAATTATTCATATAAAAAATATTTTAATGTGAATTGGATAATTGAGTCATTTAATTTATTGCCCCTCAAATAAATAAAATAGTTTAGTCTATGTGTTGTTCATAGTAGAAAATCACAAATATTTTGATAGTATAAATTCACAAAATATTAATTTTGAAAATATTATTATAGATGTATATAAATAACCCATTATTTATTTTTTTATATTAAATATTTTAAAACTATTTTTTTTAAATTTATTATAATGTTGTATTTTTTTATTTACTTCAGCTCATTCCATTATATATAATTTTTAGATAAGGTCATGCTATACTAAGGTGAGTGGAAATACAATAGTGGATTCTTGTATTTTAGGGAACACCTCAATGATTTAATGGTGGAAAATTAAATATATATTATTGATTCTATAGGGGAAACACTCAATAAATTCTCATGATACATTCTAGTGTATCCACATGAGTTGCATAAAGAACACAATGGGCTCATACCTTATACTTTTAAGGAAGACATCAATGTGGTTGAGAATGAATTTCAAACCATTTTCTTCAAAAGAAACATCATTCCACCTATTTTTCACACTATATGATCCAACACATGATATAGATCTATGAAAGGGTATGGGAAAACAATATATTCTGTAATTTTTCATTTTATTTATTTTTCAATAATAACATGCTACCCATTTTTATTTTGTTAAACGCATTCCTTTAATATAATAAATCATTAATAGAGATGGGAATGATTTTACTACAACATAGAATAATATAGTGATGTAATTGAATGAAAAAAGAACATATATAGGATACGAATGCTAAAATAGACTATATATACAATGAAATTGAGTGGAATTGTACAAAATTATATTATTCATGTTTTATTTCATTTCATGTACTTGATGTTGAATACAATGAAATTATCATGGTTCTATGTGGATATGTGAATTCCTACTTTACATCTATATTTACATCAACTAGGATGGGGTCATACAAATCCTAAAAGGTGTAATCCGTAATTCTTTACCTTTTATGTATTAAATCATTTATTTTTATATACGAATTAGGGGTTATTTTTATCTATTAATCAAGTTCTAAACTCCTGATGTGTAATAGAATAAACATTTAGAATAAATCTATGGTGGTTCATATGAAAAACATTTCAACATTTAATTTTGGTATGACCACAACACTACCTATATATGAACTACAGAAAAAGAGAAATTCTTATGGGATATACCTCGTTTTTCTATATGTTTTTTATTTAAAACATTGTATAATGTTATACATATATATCTATTAACTTTCAAATATTCCAAATATTTTAGTTTTGTTTCTAAATTGATTCAATTAGATTCTTAATAAACAAGGATTCATTACTACTTGTATTTGGATTCTTACCATAATATTGTTGCTAGTGATTGAATTCAAATCACAATTTTAATATAAAAGTAGTAGATACCCATCATTAACAATATTTCGTAATATAATATATGAATTTTATCATAAATGAATATTAAATATATATTTTATTTCTCTGATAAATTTATGAGGGATTTTAATGAAAATTTTAAATGAATTGGATTTTAAATTATTATTGATATGTTTCATCTAATTTTATTTCCAATTTTTTTAGATATATTAATTTTTCAATTCCAATCCTATGCTGTTGTTCACTGATTTGTTATTTCTATAATCTGAGGTATTTTAAACCATGTTTTTATATTCTTTCCAATAAATATATTTTATTTATTTTTATAAATATTACCCCACTTTAACATGCATATTGTCTTTTCAAAGGGATACGGGAAAATATTATTATTAATATGATTATTTAGTTTAATTTATTTTTATTACATTATACATGATACCGACACCTATATTTTTATATTTGTTTATTCTTGTAGGATCCCAAAAAAAATTATTGGATAATTTATATTATATTATGATTTTCCTTCATTCCATAATTTTTTTTTTATTTTGATATTTAATGTATTAAATATCCAAGAAATGATTCCTATGATTTAATGGGATGATTTAAACTATAATATAAGTGTGGTTTCTATCTATAAAATTATGGCACATTAGTTAATTTTTTATTTAATATATTTTTCCTTCGTTATACATTAAGAAAACAACAATTAAATAATTCAATATTTTAAATTGTTTTTGTCATAGATATTAAAAAAATTAATGTTGCTTAATATGCATTATTATTGTGATAGTTACACTTTTTTTATTATGAGATCAACTAATGGTCATGAAAAATGTGTGATATTGTCCACATATGTAACTACAAAAAGAAAATAAAAAATGTAAAAGTAGAAAGAATTTTGTATATCATTCATAGAATGTATTCTAATTTTTATTTTAATAATATTTGATTTTGGTAATTTAGGTTGTCACGTCATAAGAAATAAATGTTTCACTCTGTTATTTAAGTTATCATCATGCAATGTGATAATGTGTAAACCAAATTTATAGATTTATTAGGTTTTATATAGCTACATAACTAAAATTAACCTCAGATAAAATATAAAATTATTATAATGTCCAAATTACAAATAGTGGTTTTTATCATTATCAGAAAAATAATTGATATTTATTGAAATAATAATTTGGGGATCTTTTTTCTGATATATGTGAATAACGATAGTTTAAATACGATTGAGTGGATTATGAAATGTATTATCATTTTAGTGGGACATTGATAGATTCTTGAGGTTGTAAAAATATAAATGTTATATAATATAATAATAATAAGTTTTTTAATGAATTATATATGATGATTTGTTTTTTGGAAGGATCGTGGAAAATTTCAACATTATTCATTTTTCTGTGAAATTATATAAAGATAATATATAATTTTTCTAAATACTGATAAAGAAAATATATTTCAACTGTAATAAAAATATATTATTTTATTATTTTATTTATAATTAATTATTTTTTTCTCAAATATTGAATATTAATGGATTAGTTAATCCTTATTTTTAAATAATGAATGAATTATGATATAGCTATGAAATTATAGTATTAATTCTCAATTGAAAGTTATTATTTTCATTATAAAATATTATACGTGTTATATTATATGTTAACTTTTTATTAAATTAATTTTAGATTCTATGGGTTACTTTTATCATTACTATACCACAATATGGATCGCAATATTTTATATATAATATGGGCCCAAACTCAATAATAGACATGATATAAAACAATAAATTTTACCACTCCATTTTTCCATAACATTTTCTCTTCTTTTTAGAGTTGGATGATTATTCAAATTGAGTTATGTTAATAAATTATGAGAATTTTATTCTTTTAATAAATCAAATGGTTTATTCTTTATAATATTCATACATAATGTGTGAAATTTATTATTTAGTTTGACATTTAATATTCATTTTATTTTTATAAAATTTCTACCCCTATCCTCTCCTCCACTCAACAAGTTTTTATTATCCATCATTGTAGGAAATGATTAATATATTAGAATGTTTCCAAAAATTAAATTGGTTCCATTCATTATTTCTAACTTGTCAGTATATGGATGGGGTGGATAAATGTATCTCTTCCATGAGGATTATTCATTCTTCATATAGATTCCATTATTTTGTTTAATAACTATCTATAACTATTTCTATTTTATTGATTTTTTCATATATTCTATTCATTTTTATTTTTTTTATTTTTTTGAGGGAATCTAAGAGTTTATATGTGATTTATTTTTAACTTTCAATGGATTTCTTATGAAAAATGACTCCATTATGACAAATCTAATAAATGGTGAAAGAATAACTGTAGTATAATAATAGATCTGTTATATATGGATCTTATCCAATTAAATTTTTATAGTTTATAAATATGCATCCGAAATTATGGTATTAATATATCTAATATATTTCCTTAATAAATTATAAATAAAAAATGATACAAATTAGATAAAATAATCAATTTTAGGTAATTATATCATCATCATTACATATGTCATCAAAGAAAATCCTTAATGGAAGTGGACTAATGTATTAAAAAATAGATAAATACCATAAAATTTAAATATTTTTTAACATAATATGTCTTTTTTATAATCCTCTTACAATGTAATAAAATATTGAAGTTGACAAATAGTGATTCATGATCCTTATGAAAGACTATAATTGTCCACAGTTGAATTAAATTCAATTATATTGAAAAAATAAAATGAAATTTTATTATCCACTAATATCTCAATATAAATATATACATCATTGATATTCAATTTTATCTAATATTGTATCATCCCATGTAAATAAAGAATATGACATTTTCATATTTATTAATATTTGTAAATTAATTAATAATTTTACATTAATGGAGATTCTATGTTCTATGGAATACCAAATACAAAACAATGGGTTTCTTTGAAATATTATGTTGCACACAATGATGAGTCATACGGAAAAATAACAATATCATATTAATTTAAATAGTAGTTGATGCATAGCAATTGTATTGGTGGGAATGGAACTAACTAACTAAAATATGAATATACATGTTTGTTAAATGTTTTTAAATTTATATAATAAATTTTAGAGGCTCAAAATAAGAAAGAATATGATTTTAAGCAGAAATACTTTAATATTCATTAAAAGGTCGATTTACTACCTTTTGATGGAGAACCCTATTTAAATATTGTTTTGGTCACTTTTATATGTTCTATTTTAAACAATAATATTATTCTTTAAAATCAGGTTATCCAAATTTACATGGGATCAAATTTTGGTTTCTGTCTGATAAGGTTCATTTTTTATGAATAGTTTAAAATATTGTATTTTAATTTCCAAAAATACATTCTAATATAATTTATTTATATGGATAGATTTTAATTATAAGTAGTTTTACAGTGTAATTAGATTTTATTTTTCCCATTTAATCAAATTTTGTTCATTTTATGTATTTTAAATTTGAAATTGGACATAAACTAGTATCAATCTATGGATAGTTATTATTTCTTAAAAACAGGCTTTTTGTTTTAACAGTACAAATTAATTTTAAATTAATTTCTGCCACATCTCTGTTTTGAATATGGAAAAATGGATTTAATATTTTGAAATTAGAGTTATAAATTTTGTAAATATGTAACTTATATTTTTAGAAATTATAAATATTTATTTCAGTAAATATTTTATTTACCATAGTTAAAGGGTAAATCTGGTAAATAAGGGTAACAAAATATTTCTATAGTAATATAAAATAACTATAAACTTTTCCTAATAATATTTTTTGACCCACTCCCTAGAAGTTTCTTCCTTGGGGCGATTTAGGGACCCCATGTATCTTCTTAAGAGAGATAATGACAATTTATATTAATTATTTTAAAGTAATGACAAAAATTACATAAACAAATATCTTTTAGTAAATCAATTTTTATGTCGGGTTATATAAGTTATCTGTTTGAATATAAATATTCTATAGAAAGCTAAAAATATTTTCTACATCATGTAAGTTTTTTATATTTTTTAGACCTCATATAAATAAAATTATTTGTGACACAATAATAATGCATTGTTTACCTCATTAATAAATGATTTAAAAAAATACGATTTTAAAGATTAAAATATTCTCCAAAACCTGTCCAATTATTATTGGATGATTTTATTTCGACCCAGATTCGTCATATCTTCTACTGTAATTCGGTTTGGGCCTTTTGAAATAGAAAATAATTATATAATAATATAATATTTTCACACTTTTCTAAAGAGCCCATGCTCCCCCTTATAAAAGAACTCCACTTAGAACACATTACTCACATCTCTCAAGCCCCTTGGCTCAACCAAACCCGGCCTAAATAAGCTCTCAAGATCAATCTATTCCTTATAGAAGCCTTAAAAAGGTCGAAGGAACTTCATGTATACCTTTTGGTTTAAACATAAGGGAAATACCCTATTTAAAGGTAACATCTTCTCTTATGTCCTTTTGTTTTATTTTACATCTCCAACCCCATAAACGCATTTTATTCCATTATTTTATAACAACACCAGAATAATAATTATACTAGTTTGTTTTTATGAGAATTATTTTAACTACATTTACACACACCTCCATCAAATGGGAAAATAACACTCTGGTTTTTTATGGAAAACTAACCCCTCACGAAACAACGATTGTTCAATTATATCCTACTGCCTCTTATGGTTGCCATTATAATGGCACGGTATTTAAATATGATATATTTTAGTTTATTTTTTCATTATTTTTTATATTATTCATTTATAAAATAACTTTACGTTATCAATTATGAGTAAACGTGATAATTTCATTTGAGGAAGTTCGGACTACCGCCCCTTCAAAGTGATATGACTCGTTTATAACATATGTGGGACATATAAAGTATAGATATATTGAAATTATATATGATATTATACTGGAATTATAATATAACTATTTACCATTAATTTTTCATTCAATTAAAATATGAAAATAGAAATCAACGAAGCGTTCATGCGTAAAAATGACTTACCGTCTCCATGAACGGTGAATTTCATTTCATATCTCAAAATGTTATATACAATTATAAATAAATATATATACTAGATATATATTATATATATGATATATAAATCATTAATATCATTATGGATAAAATGATCTTTTGAACACAAGGAAAACTTGTAATTATATGGTGTTCATTTTTGAATCATTACCAATTATCAGAAAAATGACCATTATTAACATAAATGATTACAAAATGTTTATAACATTGTAAAAATTGATATTAAATAAATTATAAACTTGAAAAAGGGTTCATAATAAAGTATAAATTAATTTAAGTATATTATTCAGGAAGAACAAGGAATGAACAAATCATGTTGGGCACGCGGTAAGCGGTTGCTTATCCCACAATTAATTCCATGAGATTTCCATTGATCTTGACAAATTTATTTAATGTGGTGTATTTTTTACTTCCATTTGATATATATTATAATTATATTCTTTATATTTATTTTAATTTTTTAATCATTTGTTGGTTATTAACTTTTGGTCATACGACTCAATTGATTACAACATGGTAAGATATTTTAATCTAATTTTTTATTCCTGTGAGATTCATACTATATTTTCCATTATTTATTTTTGTTTGGTGTATGTACTGAACATTATTTTCTTCATTTTGTAATATAATTCAATTTATCGCTATTTAAATCTCCATTTTATGATCCTCCTTTCATGGGTTGTATTTTTTTTATGTTACTAAATCGGTAAGGTAACCTTCTAACCCAATTTCAATTCCTTTGGTTAATCTCCTAATTATTAATTATGTCATTCTATAAATATGTGTGGAATAAATATTTTATTTTAATTTTAATTTACACTCCCCTTTGTGTGGATATAATTTTGGTACACATAATAACTCCATTGATAAATTCTCATGTTATCGATATAAACTTGATAATATTAATTTTAACTAAATTTCCATTCAAAGAGTTAAACATCCAAGTCATTGGTTTTGTCTTAAAAAGAACATGTCTGAATTTCATATAATTTATTTATACTGAATATCCAATAATATTGTTTGTTTTTATATTTTTCGAACAATATTATGTAATTGATTCATCTTTAATATAAGGATACAGTTTTTATATGGGATTTCATCTCAATTTACATTACATTGAGAGTTCATTGTCGTTATACACCAATTCACATTTATACCGTGTATATAAATTCCTTTGGAATATAATATCAGGAATCACATTAATCTTATTAAATTCTAATGTTTTTATCAAATTTTATTCCTCAGTTGTTTTTGTATTCAAGAGTATCTCATTTGGTTAAGAACACATTAACAAAAATATTGTTTTAAATATTAATTATTCTAAATATTTGTCATTAATATCAATGTTTTCATAAATCTTTTTAGTATTTATTTATATGGACATTGATTTTTAAAAATTGTAATTCCTTTAAAAGATTCAATGTGGTATGGGACACATTGATTCAAAAATCTCTTTAATAAATGATTTAAACTGTTTTCATAATGGTTTGATAAAGCATTGTCTATTTCAATATCTTGAATTGATAGATTGGAATGTGTAAATGTTGTCTTTCCATTATATTTGTGTTGTGGGTTAGGATTATTATATTTTTATGGGGAATTGTTTACATATAAGGATCGTTCCATGATAACCCTAGGGTGGGTGATCTCGTGATACCTCTCCAATGCATTGGCTAAGGTGACAGAGGTAAGCGTAAATTCTTCTCCTAAGAGATTTAGGAAATATACTGTGATGGGAATTATAAATGTGACACCCCATGTAGCTGTGATAGCTACAATGTATGAATTTTATTAATGCCATAATTTAACATTATTATTTATGATTTGTGTATTTTATTCATAAATCTAATAAATTCTTAAGGTATGTTATGATTGAAAAGTATGGTTCTATTGATTTGTATTTATGGATGGGATAATGTTTTTGTTCTTTATTTTATAACCCTTACTAATATTTTTATACTCATCCCATGTTTTTGAAATGTTTTTTCATATGACATAAGGATGAATAGGGTCACGGATGGGATAATGGAAAAGTCATGTCCTCTAAAACCTGGAACTAGACATGTTTCTTTTTATGAGTTTTTATTTTTTGAAAAAATTGATACTGATTAGTATTGTCTACATGTAATATTAAAGTTCTTATGTAATAGTTATGGCCTAATTATCCAACACTCTAAACCTAAAAAGTTCCTCAAATTGAATTCTTGATATATTTCATGATTATGTAATGTTTTAGGTCGGGACCTTATAGTTTGTATCAGAGGTCAGTTTGGACAAATTTAGGGATTATGAGTTACTGTTAAACACATGGTTAGTCCCTAAGTCTATTATTTAAGTTACATAGTTGTCCAATAACTTTTTTAGATCATGGAAAGTCGGTTACAAATGGAAGTAGGAGGATCTAAAATGACATTCAAATCATTTCCTAATGAAATTCTTGCAATAATTAATGCAAAGTCATGTTTAAGGGATTATGAAACTTGTTCTAGAATACCACTCACTTGCAAGAAGTTGATTGGGATATCATACACATCCACTATACCTATATATCATCATGGATCATGGGTTTTATTTAATCAACTCATATTTTCACAATATTCTAATTTTTTCAAGAAAGGTAAATATTATCATGGAATTTTCAAATATTTTACCTTATCAAGATATTTTTAAGCATATAATGTTTATAAAAAAGGTTATAAAGAAGGATACCCTTGTACAACTTATTTATATTTGCTTTTACAATACAGTCTCTCATAAAATACTTATGGTATTTTAAAAGGACCATTTATGTAAAGTTTCAACTGGAACTCAGTCTGACTATTTTATAAAAATATTGTTTTATCAGATGTTTTGAAATTATATGTCATACATGATTATTTTCCAAATTTATTTTTCAGCCAACAATTATGTGACCCAAATTATACACGATGTATTTTGATGAAGGAAGCAAATGATTTTGAAGGATATCTAAATCATTGTTGCATTTCATGGACATTATACCTAGGTGAATAAGATAATGATGAAACAATGTGGACACCATGATTATGGTAAAATGTTCTTTCTATTCGGAATTTCATTATTTTATAATACGGAGGTGAAAAACATATATATTATGTTGAGGTCATAATGTATTGGGATAAAAATGAAAGGTAAAATAAATCCATGGATGTTAAAAAATGTTAGGAATGTTTTTTTATAAAAATGGAAACCTGTAAAATGGGTGAGGACCCGTCGTGTCTGGTAAGGCCACAAGAATCGAACCCACAACCAAATGGTGACAAGGGTGCATCACCTACCACTGTCCAACATGATGTCCCTGGTTAGTATGACTTATTCTTTAATGTTAAATGATTTTATGGATTATTAATAAGTTGATTTGGGGAATTTATGTTTATCATGTGGATATATTTATTATAAGAAAATGATTTGGTGGTTAAGTGATAAAGGTTATCTTAAAAGATGTTTTCTAATTGAAAAATACTATATGGTTTAGGGAAATAAAATACCATGGGATTAAATTTGTGGAGTAAGGGTTGAAATTTTATTTTTGAACAATCTATGTTTTTATTTGGGACATTAGTTTATTTGGGTTATTTATGGAAATGATTAATATATTATATAGAATTTGTGTTTAAGTTAATTACCCTTCCTTATAAGACTTTAAGAGTAGCCAATGTTATTTGGAGATTAATTTTAAGATTTATCTTGGAAGACTATATAAATAAATCATTATGAAATTTGGGATTCTATTTTAGTTTGGATTTCTTTGAATAATTTTATGGACATTTGTTTATTGAATTGTCTTTGTTGAACTTTGGGTATTGTTTGAACAAATTTCAAGATTAAGAGTAGTTTTTCTTTTTGTAAACAATTATCCTTTTTGGGTATTATCTGATCTTGTACTAACCATTTTGGTTTTGGTCAATGTATAAAGACATGGGAAAAATATAGTCCAACTTTTGTGGATTGTGTGATTCTCTAGAAGTTGATTATAGCGGTTTAAATGAAAACAAGTCATCTTGAATACTCATCCTTCGAAGAAAAAAAAGAATTTGTGGTTGGAATTTAGTAAAGGATGAATGTCTACTTGACAAGTAAGTATGTTATCTTATGTTTTTAGTTAAGCTCATAAACAAATTCTTCCTCTTTATGAAAATTAACTTAAAACAAAAACATTTTATGTTAACTTTTCCTAATGGGGAATCAATGACCATTTAACCCATTACAAGTTTGTGATTTTCTAGTGGTTAACTTTCTCCTAATAATTTATTCTATCACCCTTTATCAGAAACAAGATGGTTTTTTTTCTCCTCGATATCCATGTTTTCATGTCATCCTTGTATATTTTGTCCTGGGTGACCTTTTCAATTCAATTCGATTATTTTAATGTGATAGATTTATTGACACTTTTTCTCATGTGGGACGTTCAATGATGTTCCTGAGCTCAATTTTAAAATTAGGAGGATGTAATCCCTGAATGGGGGGGATGATATAACATCATAGGTAAATAAAGAATATGACATTTTCATATTTGTTAATATTTTTAAATTAGTTATTAATTTTACTCTAAATAGGATTCTATATTCGATGGAGTTCCTGATACACAATAATGGGTTTCTTTCAAATCTTATCTTGCACACAAAACTGAGTCAAACTGAAAAATAAAAATATAATATTTTTATAAATGGTAGTTAACGCATAGCGATTGTATTGGTGAGAATATACCTAATGAAATACAATATGAATATAAATTTATTTTAAATGTTTTTACATTTATAAAATAAATTTTAGAGTCCTAAAATAAGAAATAATCTTATTTTAAGCATAAATACTCTATTATTCTGAAATGGTTGATTTAACACCTTTTGATGGAAAACCTTTTTAAATATAGTTTTGGTTACATATATATGTTATATTTGAAAAAATAATATTATTCTTTAGAATTGTGATATCAATATTTACTTTGGATAATATATTGGTATTTTTCTGATAAAGTCCGTTTTTTATGAATAGTAATAAATACTGTAATTTAATTCAAAACTTCCTTTTAATTTAATTTATTTATTTTCCTATATTATCTTTATAAGTGGTTTAAAATTTTATTTATATTATATTTTTACCATTTAATCCTATTTTGGTCATTGATGTAATTTCACATTGAAATTATACATAAACAAGTGTCAATCTTTTTATAGTTATTATTTTTTTAAAACATGCTTTTTGTTTTGACAGTGGAAATTAATTTAAAATTAATTTCATCCCATTTTCTGTTTTGAATTTGGAAAAATGGATTCCATATTAGGAATCAAGAGGTACAAATTTTTTAAATAGGTAACTTTAATTTTTAGTCATTATGAATATTTACTTTAGTAAATATTTTAATTACCATAGTTAAAGGGTAAATATTGTTAATAAGGGTAAAAAAAATTATTACAATAATATCAAATTACACAAACATGTTTCCTAATAATATTTGTTGATACATGTTCGACCATTGAGATCGTTTGTTAGATTTGGGGACCCCAAGGATCTACTAAAGAGTGATAATGTCACTTTATATTAATTAACTTGAAGTATAGAGAAAAATGACATAAAAATTATCTTTTAATAAATAAATGTATACATATGTTTATATAAGTTATCTTTTAGACAATAAATATTATTTAGAAATATAAAAATATTTCCTACATCATTGTATTTTTTATTATTTTTAGACATCAAATATATAATAGTATTTAAGACACAATAATGATGCAGTGTTTACCTCATTAATAAATGATTTAAATAAATAATATTATAAATATTAAAATAATATCCACAACCTGGACAATTATTATTGAATGATTTTATTTCTACCAATAGTAATATAATCTTCAAATTAATTAGTTATGGACCATTTGAAACTGAAAATAATTATATAATAAAATAATATTTTCACAGTTTATTAAAGATATCCTCATCCACCTAAAAATGGACACCACTTCTAAACCATTCCTCACAACTCTCAAGCCCCATGGATAATGCAAACCCTACCCAAATAAGATCTCAAGATCCATCTCTTCCTCTTAATTTCCATATCATAGGCATATAGCACATTAAGTAAACCATTAGGTTCAAACCAAAGAAAGATACCCAATTTAAAGGTAACACCTTCTCTTAAGTTCTTATGTTTTATTTTACATCTCCAACCCACTAAATGTGTTTTATTACTTTCTTTTATAACAACACAAGTAATATCAATATAATTTTTTTGTTGTTATGAGATGTATTTTAACTACACTTACACACACCTCTATCTAATGAGTAAAGAACATATTGTTTTTTTATTATGAGATCAACCAATGGTCGTGATAAATGTGTGATATTTTCCACATATGTAACAACAATAATTGAATAAAAAATGTAAAAGTATAAAACATCTAGTATATCATTCATAGAAAGTATTCAATTTTTTATTTTTATATTATATGATTTTGGAAATTTAGGTGGTTACATCATATGAAGGAAATATTTCATTGAGTTATTTAAGTTATTATCAGGCAATGTGATAATGTGTAAACCAAATTTGTAGATTTATTAGGTACTATATATAATGACATAACTAAAATAAACATCAGATAAAATATAAAATTATTACAATGTCCAAATGACCTATAGTGGTTTTTATCATTATAATAAAATAATTGATATTTATTTAAATAATAATTTGGGGATCATTTTTCTGATGTATGTGAATGATGATAGATTAAATATGATTGAGTGGAGTATGAAATGTATTATCATTTTAGTGGGTAATTGATAGATTCATGAGGTTGTAAAAATTTAAATGTTATATAATATAATAATAATATTTCTTTCAATGAATTATATATGATGATTTATTTTTTGGAATGATTCTGGAAAATTTCAACATTATTCATTTTTATTTGAAATTATATAAAGATAATATATAATTTTCCCCAATACTGATAAAGGATATCTATTTCAACTTTAATAAAAATATATTATTTCATTATTTTATTTATAATTAATTATTTTCTTCACAAATGATGAGTATTAATGGATTATTTAATCCTCATTTTTATTTTAAGAATGAATTTTGAAATAGCTATGACATTCTACTATTCATTTTCAATTGAAAATTAGTAATTTAATTATAAAATAGAATACATGTTATATTATAAGTTAATTTTTTTAATAAATTAATTATCAATTCTATAGGATACATATATCATTTGTATACCACTATATAGATCACAATTTTTTATATTTAAGATGGTGCCAAACTCAATAAGAGACGTGATCTAAAACAATAATCCTTACCTAACCATCATTTTCATAACAGTTTCTCTTTTTTTGTATTTAGATGATTATTTAAATTGATTTATGTGAATAAGTTATTAGTATTTTATTGTTCTAATGAAATAAATGGTTTATTATTTATAATATTCAAACATAAAGTGTGAAATTTATAATTCCTGTTGACATTTAATATTCATTTTATTTTTGTAAAATTTCTAACCACATCCTCACCTCCACTGAAGAAATTTTTATTATACATCATTATAGGAAATGATTAATCGACTAGAAAGTTTCCAAAAATTAAATTGGATTCATTCCACTTTTCTAACTTGTTAGGAGATGGATGGGGTGGATAAATGCATCACTTCCAAGAGGAATTTTCATACTTCATTTATGTTCCTTTGTTTTGTTTAATAATGATTAATAACTATTTATTTTATATTGATTTTTTCATATATGTTATTCATGTTTATTTTTATTTTTATTTCATTGATGGAATCTAAGAGTGTATGTGTGATTTATTTTTACCATTTCAAATCATTTCTTATGAAAAATGACTCCATGATGAAAAATCAAATCAATGGTGAGAGAATAACTATAATAGAATAATAGATCTATTATAAATTTAACTTGTCCAACAGAATATTTAAAATTTATAAATATACATCCATAATTATAGTATTAATATATATAATATATTTCCTTAATAAATTATGAATAAAACATGATACACATTAGATAAAATAATAACTTTTAGGTAATTGGATTATCATAATTACATATGTAATCAAAGTAAATCCTAAATGGATGTGGACTAATGTATTAAAAAAATAGACAAAAAACATAAAATTTAGAAGTATTATTATCATAATATGTATTTTTTATAATCCTCTTCCATTATAATAAAATATTTATGTTTTCAAATTGTGTTTCATAATGCTTATAAAAGCATATAATTGTTCACATTTGGATTAAATTCAATTAGATGGAAAAAATAAAAAGAAATTTTATTATACACTCATATTCTAGTATACATATATATATACATCATTGATATAAAATTTTATCTAATATTGTAACATCCCTTGTAAATAAAGAATATGATATTTTAATATTTATTAATATTAATAAATTAATTATTAATTTTACTTTTAATAGGATGCTATGTTAGATGACATACATGATACACACTAATGGGTTTATTTGATATCTTATGTTGCACACAATGTTTTTTCATACTGAAAAATAATAATATAATATTTTTTTAAATGTTAGTTAATGCCTACACATTGTATTGGTGAGAATAGACCGAAATAGATACAATATTAATATACATGTTTGTTAAATTTGTTTACATCTATAAAATAAATTTTAGAGGCTTAAAATAATAAAGAATCCTATTTTTAGCATAAATACTTTATTATTCATTAAAAGGCCGATTTAACTCCTTTTTATGGAGAACCCTCGTTAAATATAGTTTTGGTCAATTATATATGATCTATTTGACCAAATAATATTATTCTTTTGAATAATGATATCAAAATTTACTTGGAATCAAATTTTGGTAGTTTTCTGATAAATTGTATTTTTATGAATATTTAAAAATATTGTATTTAAATTCCAAACTACCTTTTAATATAATTTATTTTTATGGCTAGATCTTTTTTATAAGTGTTTTTAAAGTGTAATTAGATTATATTTTTCCGATTTAGTACTATTTTGGTCATTTTATGTAATATCACTTTGAAATTTGACATAAACTACTGTCAATCTTTTGATAGCTATTATTTCTTAAAAACACACATTTTATTTTAACAACCGGAATTAATTTTAAATTAATTTCTTCCACTTCTGTGTTATGAGTATGTAAAAATGGATTCCATATTTGGAATTAGGAGGTCCAAATTTTGTAAATAGGTAACTTTTATTTTTAGACATTATCAATATTTACTTCAGTAAATATTTTATTTACCATGGTTAAAGAGTAAATCTAGTAAATAAGGGTAACAAAATATTATTATTATAATATAAAATAACACTAGATTTTTTTTAATCCTATTGGTTAAAACATTTAATATTATTGGAATCCTTGGGTCGATTTGGGGTCTATATGGATCTAATTAATAGTGATAATGACAATTTATATTAATTAATTTAAAGTAATGAAGAAATGACCTAGACAAATATCTTTTAGTAAATAAATTTTTACATAAGGTTACATAATTTTTCATTTCAACTATAAATATTTTTTATAAAGATAAAAATATTTCCAAAATCATTTTAGTTTTTTATAAATTTTAGATATCATATAAATAATATTATTTATGGCTCAATAATGATGTAGTGTTTATCTCATTAATAAATGATTAAAATATATATGATTATAAAGATTAAAATAATATCCATAACCTATCAAATTGTTATTGGATGACTTTATCTCGACCCAAATTCATCTTATATTCGACTCTAATTAGTTTTGGTCATTTTTAAACTGAAAATAATTATATAACAAAATGAATTTTTTATACTTTCCTAAAGAGCCCATGCTCCCCCTTATAAAAGGACTCCACTTCGAACCCATTCCTCACACCTCTCAAGCCCCTTGGCTCAACCAAACCCTAGAAAAATAAGTTCTAGATATCCCTATATTCCTTATAGAAGCCTTACCATATGTATAAGGCACTTCATGTAACCCATTTGGTTTAAACTGAAGGGAGAAACCCAATTTAAAGGTATCATATTCTCTTAAGTCCTTTTGTTTTATTTTACATCTCCAGCCCCCTAAAGGAATTTTATTACTTTATTTTATAACAACACCAGTATTATCAATATACTATTTTGTTTATAAGAGATTTTTTATAATTACACTTACACACACCTCCATCTAATGGGTAAAGAACATACTATTTCTATGGATGGAAAACTAACACCTCACGAAACAATGATTGTTCAATTATATCCTACCACCTCTTATGGTTTCCATTTTGATGTCATGGTATTTATAAATAATATATTATATTTTTATGTTTTCAATATTCTTCTTTATTCTTCATTTATAGCATACCTTTATGTTTCCATTATGAGTAAATGCGAAAAATTCATTTGAGGAAATACAGACTACTGCCCCCTCAAAGTCATATGACTCATTTATACCATATGTAAGTTATATAAAGGATGTATCTATTTAAAATATTTATGATAATATACTAGTATTATAATATATCTATTTACCATTAACACTGCATTCAATTAAAATATGATAATAGAAATGAAAGTAGTGTTCTTGCGTATATACGGCTTACCGTCTCCATGAATGTTGGATTTCATTTCTTATCATAAAATATTGTGTATTATTATAAATAAATATATATAATAGATATATATTATATATAAAAAATGTATATCATTATGGAGATTATTAACTCTTGACCATAAGGACAACTTGTAATTATATGGTGTTCATTTTTGACTCAAGTACCAATTATCGGCAAAACGACCATTATTAACTTAAATGATTAAATAGTGTTAATAACATGGAAATATGTTATATAAAAGGAATAATAAAAATGTAAAAGGGTTCTTAATCTAGTATAAAATAATTTATGTTTATTATTTAGGAATGACATGGAACAAATAAGACATATCAGACATGAGGTAAGGGGTTTCTCATCTCACTATTAATTCGATAAGATTTCCATTGTTCAACACTGATTTATTTCTTCTGGTGTATTTTGTACTGCCATTTGATAAATATTATCAGTATCCTAAATATATTCATTTTATTATGTGAATAATTTTTTGGTTATTAGGTTTTGGTCATATGACTCAATTCATTACAATGTGGTAAGGTATTTTCATCTCACTTTTTATTCCCATGAGATTCATGCTATATTTGCCACTATTTCCTTTTGTATGGTGTATGTACTGACCATGATTGTTTTCACTATGTAATATACTTCAATTTATGGGAATTTAAATCTCAATTTTGTTATCCTTCCTTCATTGGTTTTATGTTTTGTATGTTTCCAAATCGGTAAGGGAACCTTATACCCCAATTTCCATTCCTTGGGTTAATCTTCTATTTCTTAATTATGAAATTCTATGAATATGTGACGAATTAATATTTTATTTTTTTAATTTCAACTCCCCAATGTGTGGATATAACTTTGATACACATAATAACTCCATTGAAAAATTCTCAATCCATCGATATTAACTTGATAAGAGTAATTGTAACTCAATTTCCATTCAATGAGTTAAACATCCAAGTCATTGGTTTTGTCTTAAAAATAACATGTGTGAATTTCCAATGAATGATTTACACTGAATATCCAATAATATTTTGTGTTTTGTTTTCACAAATTTATATATAATTATTTTTTCTTTAATCTAAGGATAGAGTTTTTATAAGGGATTTCATCTCAATTTACATTCCATTGAGAGTTCATTGTCGTTATGAACCAATTCAGTTTTATACGATGTATATACTTTTATTTTGAATATTATATTAGGAATCCATTTAATCTTATGATATTATCATTTTTTGTCATATTTTATTCTTTATTTATTTGTATTCAAGCGTATCTATTTTGGTTAAGAACTCTTTAACTAAAATAGGGGTTTAATGATTAATTATTATAAATCTATTTCATTAATGTCCATGTTTTCAAATTGGATTTTAGTATATATTTATATAGACATTATTTATTTAAAGTTTTAGTCTATTAAAAGAATCAATGTGGTATGGGACACTTTGATTCAAAATTCAATTTATTACATCTTTTGAATGGTTTTGAAAATCCTTTGATAAAGCATTGTTTATTTCAATATCTTGAATTGATATATTGGAATGAGTAAATGTTGAATTTACATTATACTTGTGTTATGTGTTATGATTATTCTATTGTTATTGGTAATTTATTACATATACAGGTGGTTCCATGATAAACCTATGGTGGGTGAGCCAGAGATACCTCTCCAATGTATTGGGTAATGTGACAGAGGAAAACGTTAATGTTTCACCAAATTGATTTAGGGAATAAACTTTAACGAGTATTCTAAATGTGACACCCTCTGTAGTTGTGATATCTACAGTGTAATTATGTTAATAATTCCTTAATTTACCATTATTATTTATGATTTGTGTGTGTTATTCATAAATATAATTATTTTGTAAGGTATTTTATGATTGAAAATTATGGTTCCATTTTTTTTTATTTATGGATGTGATAATGTTTTCCTTATTTATTTTATAATTATTACTGAGATTTTTATTCTCATCCCAAGATTTTGAAATGTTTTCCACATGATTTAAAGATGAATAGGGTCAAGGATGGGATCATGGAAAAGTCATGATTTCTAAAACCTGGAAGTAGACATGTTTCTATTTAAGTTTTTTTATTTTTTGAAAAAATAGATACTGAGTAGTATGTCTACATGTAATATTCAAGTTGTTTTGTAGTAGTTATTGCCTAATTCTCTAAAACTCTAAACATGAAAATTTCATCAATGTGAATTCTTAATATAATTAAGGATTATGTAATGTTTTCGGTCGGTTCCTTGTAGTTGGTATCATAGGTCAGTTTATAAAACATTAGAGATTATGAGTTTTTATTAAACACATGGCTGGTCACTATGTCTATTATTTCAGTTACATCCTCGGTCTATAACTTTTTCAGATCATGGAATGTAAATTATAAATGAAAGGGGGAGAATCACAAATGACATTAATATCTCTTCCTGTGGACATGATTATAATAATTATTGCAAAGTCATGTATAGATGATTGTGAAACATTATTTAGCATAAAAATCACATGACAGCAGTTGTTTGAGATATCAAACACATCCACAATACCTTAATATCATCATGGATCTTGGGTTTTATTTAATCAAATAATATTTTCACAATATTATCATATTTTTAGGAATGTAAAATATAATCAAGGAATTTTCAAATATTTTACCTTTTCAAAATATTTTGAAGCATATTATGATTATGAAGAAGGTTCTAAAGAAGGATACCCTTGAAAAACCTATTTATATTTGCTTTTGCAATATAGTCTCTCAACACATACATATGGTATTTTAAAATGGCCATTGATTTAATGTTTCAACTCAAACTCAGTATAACTGTTCTATAAAAATCATGTTTTATCGGATGTTTTGAAATTATATGTCATACATGATTATTTTCCAAAACTGTTTTACTAAAAACACTCATATGACCCAAGTTGTACATGGTGTATTTGGATGAAGGAATAAAATTATTTTTAATGATCTCTAAATCATTTTTTATTGCATGGACATTCTATCTACGTGAACAAGATGATGATGAAGCCATATGGACCCCATGATCACGGTATGATATTATTTCTATTCAGAATTGTTTTATTTTTTAATATGGAGGTGAAAAAATATAATATGTTGAGGTCATAATGTATTGGGATGAAAATTAAAGGTATAATAAAACCTTGGAGGTTAAAACATGTTAGGGTTATTTTTTTATAAAAAGGAAAACTTGTAAGAAGTTTAATAGCTCATCGCGTCTGGCAAGGCTGAAGGAATCGAACCCACAACCAAATGGCAATAGGGTACATCTCCTCCCACTTCCCTACATGAATTCCCTGGTTATTATGAATTATTCGTTTATGTAAAATGATTTTATGGATCAGTGAAAGTTGATATTGGGGATTTATTTTTATGAAATTGATATATTTATTATATGAAAATGATTTAGAGATTAAGTGATAATGGTTATTTTGAAAGATGTTTTATCATTGGGAAACATTATATGTTTAAGGGAAATAAAATACTATGGGATTTAATTTGTGAAGTAATGGTTGAAATATTATTTTGGAAGAATATTTTTTTTACTGGGGACATAAGCTGATTTAATTTATTTATAGAAATTATTCATCTATCATAGAGAATATGTGTTTAAGTTAATTACACTTTAGTATGAGACTTTAAGAGTAGTCGATGTTTTTTGGAGATATGATTTATCATGGAAGACTATGTAAATAAATATTTCTGAGATTTGGGATTCAATATTAGTTTAGATTACTTTGAATAAGATTATGGACAATTTTTTATTGAATGGTCTTTGTTTAACAATGTGTATTTTTTGAAAAAAATTTATGATTAAGAGTAGTTTTTCTTTCTGTAAAAGATTATCCTTTTGGGATTATCTGATATTGTACTAACCATTTTGGTTTTGGTCAATGCCTAAATTCATGGAAAAAATATAGTTCATCTTTTTTGGATTGTGTGATTCTCTAGAAGTTGATTATCATGCTTTCAATGAGAACACATCATCTTGAATACTCATTATTTGATGAAAATAATGAATTTGTAGTTGGAATTTAGTAAATGATGAATTTCTACATGACATGTAAGTATATTATCTTATGTTTTTGTTAAGCTCATAAATAAAATATTCCTCTTAATGAAAAGTATCTTAAAACAAAAACATTGCATGTTAAATTTTCCTACGGGGGAATCAGAGATCATTTAACCCCTCACAAGTTTGTGATTTTCTGGTAAATATCTTTCTCATAATAATTTTTTCTATCAGTCTCCATAAAAAACATGATGGTTTCTTCTCTCTTCCATATCCATATTTTCATGGAATCCTTGTATCTATTGTCTTGCATGACCTTTCCATTTCTCATCGATTATTTTAATGTGATAGATTTATTGACTCTTTTTCCGATATAGGACTTTCAATTAAGTTTTTGAGCCCAATTTTATAACTGCGAGGACGCAATTCCCATATCGGAGGATGGATATAACTTCCCAGGTAAATAAAAAATATGATATTTTCATATTTATTAATATTTTTAAATTAATTTTTAATTTTACATTAAATGGGATTCCATGTTCGATGGCGTACCTGATACACAAAAATGGGTTTCATTGAAATCTTATGTTGCACACAATGATGATTTAAACTGAAAAATTATAATATAATATTATTTTAAATAGTAGTTAACGCGCAGCCAATATATTTGATGGAACATACCGAAATAAATACAATATGAATATAATTTTTTTTAAAGTCTTCACAATTATAATATAAATTTTAGAGGTTTAAAATAAGAAAGAAACTGATTTTAAGCACAAATAATCTAATATTTATTAAACAGTTGATTTACCGCCATTTGATGGAGAACCCTCCTTAAATATTGTTTTTGTCACTTTTATATTTTTTATTCATCAAAATAAATATTATTCTTTAGAATCGTGATATCAAAATTTACTTTGGATAAAATTTTCGTATTTTTTTGATAAAGTCCATTTTTTATAAATAGTAAAAAATACTGTATTTTAATTCAAAAATGCCTTTTAATGTAATTTATTTATATAGACAGATTATCTTTATATATGGTTTTAAATTTTAAATGTATTATATTTTTACCATTTAATCCAATTTTGGTCATTTGATGAAATTTTAATTTGAAATTCGACATAAACGACTGAAAATCGTTTGATAGTTATTATTTCTTAAAAACACACTTTTTATTTTGACAGCTGAAAATACTTTTAAATTTTTTTCTGCAACTGCTGTGTTTTAAATATGGGAAAATGGATTACATGTTTTGAATCAAGAGGTACATATTGTGTAAATAGGTAACCTTTATTATAAATATTATTAATATTTACATCAGTAAATATTTTATTTACCATGGTTAATGGGTAAATCTGGTTAATAAGGGCAACAAAATTTTATTACAATAATATAAAATTACCCTAACATGTGTCTTAATCTCATTGGTTGATACATGTAAGACCATTGTCATCCTTGGGTATATTAGGGGACCCCATGTATCCACTTACGAGTGATAATGACACTTTATATTAATTAATTTTAAGTATAGACAAAAATAACATAAATAGTTATCTTTTAGTAAATCAATTTTTAAATATGGTAATATATGTTATTTATGAAAGTCAATATTATTTAGAAATATTAAAATATTTCCTGCATCATGGTATATTTTTTTCTAATTTTTATACATCAAATAAAAAATAGTATTTATGGCACAATAATGATGTAGTGTTTAACTCATTAATAAATGATTTAAATAAATATGATTATAAATATTAAAATAATTTTTAAAACTTGTATAATTTTTATTTGATTATTTTATTTCTACCAGGATTCATGTTATATTCAAATATAATTTATTTTAGTCCCCCTGAAACCGAAAATAATTATATAATAAAATACTGGTTTTCACTCATTCCTTAAGAGCCCCTCCTCCTCCTGATAAATTGACACCACTTCTAACCCATTCCAAGCACCTATCAATCCCATTGCCTCATCCAAACCATGCCCAAATAAGCTCTCAAGATCTGTCTATTCCTCCTAGATGCCTTACCTTAGGTAGAATACACATGAATTAAAACATTAGGTTCAATCCAAAGGGAGATACCCAATTTAAAGGTAACGTCTTCTCTTAAGTACTTTTGTTTTATTTTACATCTCCAACCACATAAAATTTTTTTATTATTTTATTTTATGAGAAAACTAGTATTGTTAATATACTAGGTTATGTTTAATGGAATTATTCAGACTAAACTTACACACACATCAGTCTAATGAGAAAATAATATAATGTTTTTGTGGATGGAAAACAAATGCCTCACGAAATAATGATGGTTCAATTTTATCGTACCACCTATTATAGTTGACATTATGATGGAACTGTATTTATATATGATATATATTATTTTATTTTCTCATTATTCTTTTTATTTTTCATTTATAGAATACCATTATGGTTTCCATTATGAGTAAACGCGATAATTTCATTTGAGGAAGTGCGGACTACTGCCCCCTCAATGTTATATGAATCATAATACCACATGTGGGACATATAAAGGATGGAGATATTGAAATTATATATGATATTATAATGTAATTATAATATAACTCTTTAACATTATGTTTTCATTTAATTAAAATAAGAAAATTGAAATTAAAGTAGCGTTCAAGCGTACTAACGGCTTACCGTCTCCTTGAAGAGTGAATTTCATTTCTTATCTCAAAATGATAGGTACTATTATAAATACATATATATATACTAGATATATATTATATATATGATATCTAAATCATTAATATCATTTTACAGATAATATATTATTGACCAGAAGGACAACTTGTCATTATAAGGTGTTCATTTTGACTCAAGTACAAAATATCGGGAAAACGACCATTATTAACATCAATGATTACATATTGTTTATAACAGAGTAATATGTAGTATAATAAATGATAAAATTAGAAAAGGGTTATTAATCAAGAATAAATTAACTTATTTTTATTTTTTATGAAGAACAAGGGACAAACAAATCATGTCGGACATGTGGTTAGGGGTTTCTTATCTCACTTTTAATTCTGTAAGATTTCCATTATTTTCCACTAATTTATTTCATGTGATGTATTTTTTACTTACATTTGAAATATATTATCAATATAAACTTTATATGTATGTTATTCTATGAATAATTTTTTGTTTATTAACTTTTGGTCATACCACACAATTGATTACAATGTGCTAATGGATTTTCATCTCACTTTTTATTCCCTTGAGATTCATGGTTTATTTTCCACTATTTCCCTTTTAGTGTATATATGAACCATTATTGTATTCATTGTATAATATAAATCAATTTATTGATATTTACATCTTCATTTTATGATCCTTATTTCATGGGTTATATGTTTTGTAAGTTATCAAATCGGTATGGGAACCTTTTAACCCAATTTCTATTCTTGGGTTAATATTCTAATTCTTAATAATGTCATGCTATGATAAAGTGTTGAATAACTATTTATATTTTTATATTTTTATTTCTACTCACCATTGTTCAAATATACATTTATTTACACATTCTAACTCCATTGAAAAATTCTCATGTCATCGATATGAACTTGATAAGAGTAATTTTAACTCAATTTCCATTCATTGAGTTAAACATCCAAGTCATTGGTTTTATCTTAAAAAGAACATGTTTTAATTTCCTATGATTTATTTTCACTTAATATCCAATAATATTTAGTTTATTTATATTTTTCACACATCATTATGCAATTTATTTCTCCTTAATCTAAGGATACAATTTTTATAATGGATTTTGTCTAAATTTACATTTTATTGAGACTTGAGTGTCATTATGCACCAATTTACTTTTATATGGTGTATATATTGTCCATTGGAATATTACATCATGAATCACTTTAATCTCATGAATATATTATGTTTTTATTGAATTTTATTCATCAATTATTTGAATTCAAGCATATTTAATTTTTTTATGATCTATTTAACTAAAATATTATTTTAATTATTTATTCTTATAAATATTTTTCATTAATGTCCTTGTTTTTAAAATGGTTTTTAGTATTTATTTATATAGACATTAATATTATAAAATATTAATTCCTATAAAATTATCAATGTGGTATGATACACTTTGATTCAAACATATATCTATTATATTTTTTAAATGGTTTTGAAAATGGTTTGATAAAGCATTGTTTATTAATATCTTGATTTGATATATTGGAATGTGGAAATGTTATATATCCTTTAAACTTGTGTTATGTGTTATTATTATTTTATGGTTATTGGGAACTATTTACATATATGGGTGGTTCTGTGATAATCCTAGTGCGGGTGAGCCCGAGATAGCTCTCCAATGCATTGGGTAAAGTGACAGAGGTAATCATTAATGTTTCTTGTAATAGATTTATTGAATATATTATGATGGGTATTCAAAATTTGACTCCATATGTAGTTGTGATAGGTACAGTGTATGTATGTTATTAATTCCATAAGTTACCTTTATGATTTATGATTTGTGTGTGTTATTCATAAATCTTATAATTTAATAATGTATGTTATGATTGAAAAGTATGGTTTCATTTATTTATATTTTTGGATGGGATAATGTTTTCCTTTCTTATTTTACAACACTTAATGATCTTTTTCTACCCATCCCATATTTTTGAAATGTTTTCCACATGACTTAATGATGAATAGGGTCAAGGATGGGATCATGGAAATGTCATGTTGTCTAAAACATGTAAGTAGAAATGTTTCTTTTTAAGAGTTTTTATTTTATGAAAAAATGGATATTGAGTAGTAGTGTATACATTTAATATACAAGTTGTCATGAAATAGTTATGTCATAATTATCAAAAACTCTAATCCTAAAAAGATCCTCAATATTAATTCAGGACATAATTCAAGATTTTGTAATGTTTTCGGCCGGGTCCAGTAAATAATATTTTTGTTGTTAAATATTATTATATGGATTGTTCTAGTTATGTATATTATTTAATTAACATATGTGGAATTTTTGTTCAAATATTAAGGAATTAAATATAGGTGTATATATTATAATGATTTTTTTGAATATAAAAACATGGTATATGATGGCTAGATTTTATGTCCAATTTGGAAATTAAAATTGTGAAAATTTATAAATGATTTTTGTATAGTCTAATAACATTAATTCAATAAGTCCAATCACAGTCATTTCAAACATAGTGTTAAAATTAGAAATAATTTTTCGATACTCCATGAAATATTTATTTTATTTAAGATAATTGTAGAAATTAATTATTCATTTTTATGGTTATTTTTTATGATATGTAAACATTATATTTCATTTGAATATACATGAGTTCAAAATAATAGGAATAATTGATTGAGTATGTTTATTTCATTCAATTTTGTAGGAGAATAGATATAACATCAATGATTTAAAAGTAATCGAGTTTTACTAGTAAATATGAATCATATTAAAAAATTATATTTAAATAATTTATATTATTTTCTATGATATTTTTTATAACAAAGAGTTTAAAAAAAATTAAAATGACTAATCATATTCAAATTTTGTTGGAGTCAATATATTTTATAACATATTTTGAAAAGTGAAATCTGTCATCTAGGGAAAAGATATTATCTATATGATTGTTAAAATATAATGAAATGTGATCCCTCTACGAATCATTGATACATTTAATAAATTATTAAATTTAAAAATATTCGAAACTCATAAAATATTATATAAGATATTAAGAAATAGCTAAATTGTAAAAAATTACATTTATAATGAAATATGTTATACTCTCAAAATAGAAATATGTTTATATATAATTTAATTACATTAAGATAACTATATAGTATTAAGTTATCAAATAATATATTATAAGAATTTATTATTAAATAATGTTATGATTCAGTTAATAGTTATATTAATTTTATTATTTAGTTATCATTAAAAGGTGAATATAATATTTTTTTTCTTTTCGTTCCCATGATATGATAAAAATAAATATTTCATGCAAAAATAATGTAAAAAATAATATATAATAAATATTAAAGGGTATTTTGATGATGTAATAACATAAATAGTTGAATTATCTGTAAAATATTATATGGAAAATGATATATAGAATGTTTTCTGAGCATGATGAATCAAAACGTATGTTTTCATGGTTAAAAGTTGATGTTAAAATCATAAAACCATATTATTATTAGGTTAATGTGTTTTATTATGTTAAAATATATAAATATTTGCAAAATAAATCGGAAATATCCCTATCAATCATTCATTCTAACTATATAGATGTCATTAATTAAACACTGTTGTGGGATGGTTTTATCTGATTATCACATTTATATATAGAACTAATTATATCAATATTTAATGAGTTAACAATAAAACATAATATGAAGCATGATTAATACTAATATAGAATTAGAATATATATATGATATGATAGTCATTCATTGAGGATGTTTTTAATATATATTAATATAAATTCTTAATTATATAACATACATAATATGAAATTTAATATAATGATTATAATTCATTCACATTTTTATAAATGACTATTAATATATATATATTACATAATATGTAATTATATTCACCACTAAATATACGAAACTAATTTATCATGATCCAATTTCGATATTATATAATAGGGGCTTGGATAAATTCATGTATAGAGATGAAAAATATGGAAATGATGTAAAAAATCAAAGAAATAGAGATTTCCCAATGTACATTGGATGAAATAAGAAGAATATAACAAATAGATTCATTCACTATGTAAATTGAATAGTAAATAATCATAAATCATATTTTGTTACACATACCTATGTTTGGGGAGATATATATCAGAATAAATATCATGTTTTTTATATATTTCATAGGAAATACAAAAGTGACATTACTAATATTGGGGTGGTTGGGTATTTTCCAAAAGATATTATATGTTTGCGAAAATCCATGATGAGATAATTCCTCTAATATTTTTTGTATGAAAAAGGGTAATTTGATTAAGATAGACTAATTAGAGTGTGGTCATACCTGTAGAGTGGATATGATATGATTATCTATTTAGATGAGGGGAATTTTTATTCTCTTACATTATAATGAATGAAAAGAGATTTATTCATCATGTTTTTCATTATATACAAAGATAGTTGGGAACATATATAATGGATACATGGCATTCACAAACATTTAGTCCCATGGATACTAAATGACTTTCATAAAGGAACTAGATGTTATTGTCCAATATAAATTATGAGAATTGTGGAAAAATTTATAGTGATATAAAATATTCATAGGGTTTACTCCAGATACCTCGGTATCTCAAAATGTAATAAATCATTACAGGAGGATTTCTATTGATTAAATTTATAAAATTGTTTATTCATAGTTTCTTAAATAAAATAATAACCCATGGGGTCACAGTTTTCATTTGAATAAAAGGGTGTTGACTTTGACATTGAGAGTTGATCCAAAAATTTTAGAGAGATAATAATGAAATATTTTTTTTAGGATTTATTGAATATAATATATTGCCTGATGAAGATGAAGATTTATTTATTAAATAGTTAGATTATTTTATAAAAATTGGTTTAGGATATTATTTCATAAGATATTTTATATGATATAATATTATGATATATAGAACAATTCCTATGAGACATAATATTAAGTGACATACTGAAAATAAATTACTATGAATAGAATAATTCAAGTGATATATTTTTCGATTATTGGTTTTAGGTATTTTAAATAAACATATTAATTTGACTCCATGTGTCGATGAAATATAGCTAATAGAAGATCAATGGATATGACACATACTCCTCCTACACAATGGCATATTATTAATAAAACATTACATGAGATGACTCATGATGGGGATTGCTACATTGATTCATATTATGCATGGACTATAAAACTAATTAACACATCTGTTATAATGACAGAGTTAATGATTGAATCCCTATAGAGAGCCCTTTGCAATATAAATAAGATATAAAGTGTCGTAGCCACCCTACTGGGGGGACTCTATGTATGGATATTATTGTCAAATTTATTCCTTCCCATTATAATCTTGTCCTATATACAACAATGGTCACTTAATTTTATAATAAGTTTTTAAATTGATATATTTTTTAAAATATTGTTATATAATTAGGCATATAATTTAATTTACTAATGAAATCATAGTGGAAAAAACAATTATTGGTTATACCCCATTGGCTACAAATAAGGAGAATAAAATAGAAATTCAAAAATGTACAAATTCCACAAATGCTCACAACCAACTCAAGATATCTAGAAGATCAATTCAATAATCAGGCACACATCCTAACATTATTTAAGCTCATTTGAATATTTTAAAATGGTCTCTACATTTCCCTTTCCTTTGATGGCTTAATACTACTAGAAAGGATAACCTTCTTCCTCTTCCTTTTCCCAATACTCTGTATTGAATTCATATATATTTAATTGACATGCAGTCCCCAACATTAGAAATATTGAATGCATCAACAATTGTAGGTAGATGAATTTTTTATTCCCATTAATGGATATTCCTTCAATACTCACAAAACACCTTGATGTATCCCATCCACGTTCTAGACAACCGGAACAACCATTTCATTGTTTTATACATAGTATTTATAAGGATCTCTCCTGAAATTTTTCATATTCTAGTTATTTAAAAACTAAAAAACACATTTATTTCCCAATATCATTTAGGTTTAAATTTCTAGTGAATATGTAAATACAATTACATAACAAACCCATACATTATAAGGTGAAACTTATAATAATTATCAATTTTTTCATAAAAGAAAAATCATTAAAATAAAAGTTGATTACATATGCTGATATAAATTCACAATTTTCCATTGATCTCTTCCTTTACCAACATTATCAAATTCCGAATGAATGACATTTTTAATCATGGTATGAGCACCAATGCTCAGTATGGAACATAAAAAAATTACACTAGTGAAAACCCATAAAAAATTCCCTTAAAACATACCATTTTACACTAAAAATATATCATAATTTAAAAAAGAACACTATCATTACATTCGAAGATCAAATTATTTTAAAGAAAACGAATAATAACGAATATAAATTATAAGTACATAGCTAGGGATGTAATTTTACTTAAATGGAATAATCATATGTTCAACTTCCAAACATGTCTTCCTTGTAAATGGAATAGTCACAGAACCTACTTTCCAACATGTCAATTTTAAAAATTGAATTCCCATACTTCCGACATCCATACCAAGTTCATTATAGGGAATAAAATAACATACATTCCAAATTTTATCATGTTAACTCCTCTCTTGGTATTTTTTAATAACCACCCTTACAATTTCAATGTATCATTATAAAATCCAAACACATTACTCATTGCAACTCTTATCATTTCATTCCAAAAATTTAATATTAAATCACAATAATTCATAACAATATATTGAAATAATAAAAAAACATTAAAAACCATTTTCAATAACAAAATATAAATAAAATGAAATACATGAGATTTTTCTTTTAAAAATAGAAAGGAATATAGAAGAATCCAGATATTAAATAATGTTCAATGTGGCGAAGAAGTAGTTGTTGTCGAATATGTAAAAAAACATTCCCTTTTCCATTTTAAAATAAAAAAATATCCCTATAGAAAGAATAAATATTTTAAATTTTGAAAACGTTTTAATTAAATTAAATTTCAAAGTGGTTTTCTAAAAACATAATAAAATAATGTGGGTCTATAACCTCAATATATGTCTCAATGAAAGGGGATTGAGATGATGTCCCTTAACATGAGTCCAATTTGTCACATATGTTCTTTATTATCCTTAGTAATAATTATTTTAATTATTTAATTTCATTATAAAATTTTTCATATTTATTATTCCTTTTTTTATAACTTTTTATCATGCTATTATAATTATTTAATTTTGTAGTTCCTGTTGAATGATATGATGATATTCGGTACATGAGTCCAAAATGACTTCGATTTGATGACTGTATTCAAAATGGTCATAATTACATAATTTTAAGAATAATACTCATGAAATTATTAACATTTTCATACTTTAATTTTAATTTTAAATCAAAAAATTATTTTAGGTTATGAAATTTAGTCTATATTAGAATCATGGAAACATCATGTCATACTTACGCATGAGAAACGTTTCCTTTTTTCAATGATCATTATGGAGAAAGGTTTAAAGAAACTTTTAACTTACCTAGATGATAATAATAATATATAAATCATATTATTTTATTAAATATACTTATATATATATTCCATGGGATATGGGGTTGAAAATTAATCAAATCTCTTTGTGGAAATGATAATTCACATGTATCCATGAACGAAGTTGTCATTTTTATGTGCATAGAATGTTATGGATTTTAATTATATGATATTATTAACAATAAAATACGAGTCATTAATATAATATATAATCATTAATAAAAAATTATAAATATTCTTGAGAGATGGTGATTGAAAAAAATATGTTCGAGTAGTGTTAGTCTATCGTACAGAGAAACGAATAATTGATTTCAATTATAATGAATTTAGAGATATATTTATGTAAACGTATTAACATAATATATATATATATATGGATTTATAATTTAATAGATAATAGAGAAGATCTTAATTTATTAGAAGAAGAAAAATAATAGAAACACTTAATTAAAAAAAATACACCTCTTCATCAAATGCTCTCGTTGGATTAACACATTAACACCTAAATATATGGTATAATTATTAAACAAAGGAATATAGAATGTGGTTTTGGATTCTTAGAAGTTATGTCTTAAGATCATGGCTTTTCTAAATTGGGTTTTTAGTTTATTAAAATGAAAAAATGGGGTACCATTCTTAATAGAGGGATGGGCACTATTGGAATAATCAATAAATATGAATTTATTATAAATTTATTTTCTATTCAATGATGTTAAAATGTGAATTATATATAATATACTAATTATTTGGGTTGAATAAACATCATAAAATAAAAAAAATGAATGCTTTTGATATTTTTTAATTCCTTATAATTTTGTTTTAACCCTTTTATATCATACCGTGAAAAATGACATTTAGATTTTGAGGGTTAATATGAGTAAAAAAAATAAAAAAAAACCGAGAAAATGATTCATTAATGAAATATTATGACTTATAAAATTTAGATGGACAAATTTTATATTTTTAGATTTGTAATATTATTTAATAAAATATTATCTATTTTAAAATATCTATAATATCAATTTCGAAACTATTCATTACATGACATTATTATAGTCATCATAATACCAATATAAATTCAAACTAATAAATTTAAAAAACACCAATATGTCAAAGAAATATAAATATTCTAAAATGATATTAAAATTCTAAAATTAAATTTATTTTTGTTATTTTTAATAACATTTATTTGATAGTTCATTTACTTAAACAATTACTGCTTCCTCATTTTATACACCATTAATTAAATTTTTTATTTTACAAACGTTATAAATAATTTATCATTATAAAAATAATCATTTTATTTTTCAAAATACGATTTATATTCAATGATTTCACATTTATTCCCCAATATTAAAAATATTTCACTTGTTAAAAATAAAAGTTTGATAAGATTTAATATTCATTGAATAAAATAATATAAAAAGGGTTAAAGTAATCTATGTGGATCCATGATGACATAGAATCATCGAAAATAATACATTGATCTAAAAAACTCATAAAAAATAACAACAAGTACTGGGGTAATTATATAATATATATAATATCCATTTTATCCTTAATTACCATATATGGCATCGAGCATGTAAATGAAAAAATTAGTAATTTTAAAATTCATAATTACCAAAAATAAAAGACACTATTTACATAATATGGACCTTATGATTCAAAATATGGAATCAAATTTTCAAAACTCCAAACACATATATGGAATGAATTAAATAATAATTAATCACATTCATGGAATGATAAAATATGATTTTAATGAAACAACGTTCACATGATTCAATTGTTTTTATATCTTAATTCAATGTAAAATTTATTATTATTACATATATTGGATTAAATTATATAAATGATCAATTTATAATTTTAAACCACTAAAATATATGTGGTTAATATATTAAAAAATTTGATGAAAATTAGTTTTCAATTCAATTCGATTGTTTTTCACTATTCATCACAAATAAATCATAAAATAAAAATATCAAAAATTGAACCAACAAATTATTTATATAATTATTTAACATATAATTATTATTTTATGAAATATTATTTATAAGTGTTCCTAAATGATGATTTAATACAATATTTTCTTTTAAATGCATTAAAACTATAGTTTTTTAAATACTTCTTTTATGCTTAAAATTTTATTTCCCCTTATATCATGTCCATAAAACATTGAAGATGAATATTAATCGTTATATTAAACAAATTCTACATATTTCATTAATATAATCCAAAAAGTGTTATTTTTTATACATTTTTTTAAAACAATTATTATTCTGAGTTAATTTTTCTAGATAAACATTTCCATTTATTTATAAAAATGGTTTAAAAAGATTTATAATGTATTTATCACCAAAGAATTTATTTAATATAAAATTGTAACCCATATTTGAATTATTCAGTTCATTCTATTCATTATCATTATTCTAATGGCTTGTGTAGAATTTTATTTTTATATAACAATATTCAGTTGTCCTCTTAAGCATGATATGGCATAACATGTATACAATCGAACATTGTAGTTATTTTTTTAAATACATGGGATGTTAAATTATTCCATCCTATTTGAAATTACATCCTTTTAATTTTAATTTTGGTATCTATAAGTATGTTTTTATTATCCAATATACCAAAATTTAAATCAAACATTGAAAAAAATGAATAATGAGACATCCACTTTAAATAAGAAAGGGAGTTACGAAGATCATTATATATAACACATATAAGGTTAACATGAGGAAAACATGGACATTGATAATTAAACTAATACTGAAGTTGTTATAGATAGTGATATATAACTTGTCCATGATAATTTTAACACTTGTAAGAAAAAATTCTATGATGGGTTAAATGATCTTTTATTTCGTAGTTAGAAAATAAATAGATAACAGTTCAGTTTCAAAATTATTTTCATATATTAAATGAATTATTTTACAACATGGACTATGAAAATAATTTATATACATAAATGAAATTTAAAATATCATATATTAAACAATTTCATCTAAAACTATCCTTTTCTCCAAAAAATAGCATTGAAGATGAATTTTTCACACGAAATGCACTAGAATCAACTTCTATAGAATCACGTAATCTACTAAATATAAAATATATATTTATATTATAATAAAATATTACAAAAAAATTGGACAATATAAGATAATTCACAAAAAATATTAATCCATTAAAAGATGAATGGATACTTTTAATCTCTAAAATTCAATAGTAAAATGCAATGTTCAAGAGAGAGCATTCAACAGTCAAAAAAATTCTTCAACAAGATTCTAGTTTATGATTAAAACCCAATTTTATCACATAATTATAAAAGATAAATTTTATTAATTGTCTCATATTAACATCAATTACCATTGATGTTTCATGCCAAGAATTAACTACCCATGTAATCTTCATGATATAAAAACAATTTCCATAAATAAAAAATTCATTATAAGGAAACAATTAAATCATAGATTATACCATCACATAATACAACCTTTAAACATTAAATCATATAACATGGTATTATGTTTACCCATATTTGTAGGATTTTACAAATAGTGAACATATTCTAAAATAACCTTAATCATATTATCACTAAATCATTTTCCAATCCCAGGTCCATTTACTAGATAACATATATCTTCAAAAAATAAACATATCATTTATCTATCAAATCATTTATCTAAAAAAAAATTTATACTAACAAGTAATTTATCTAAGAAAATATTATAGTATTCAACCTTGTATCCATTTAGTTGTGGGTTTGTTTAATGTGGCCCTACCGGACATGATGGGTTGTCACCCATCATGTAGGTTTTTTTTCTCTAAAACAGTATAATTAATATAAAACTCCCAAAATATGATAAGACCCTCACATATAACAATTGCATGTTTTGACCTCAAATTTTACCTCATGTCATTTTCTTTTCGTATAAAATGACAATATCCCATAATTATCACAAGAATAAATTTCTCCCAAAATCACATTATCACCTTAAAATTTCAAAACAAAAAAGCCTAAAATGGGTTTTATATGAAATCAAAATTATGATCATCCATAAAATTATAAAATCATGAGGATATTTAAAAATATTATGAACGAAACATAGTCTATGATGTTATCTAAACCCTGGTCTGATACCATGTATGATAACCCTTCCTAAAACATTACATATTCTAGCCCCTTTAAAACATTAAATAACACTCATTCCCCAGTGATATTTTATGTTTATAGTTTTATAGATTTAGTATGAATTGTTACATATTAATCCCTTAAATTACAAGGTGAAACATATACTTAGTATCAATTTTTTACATAAAACCAAAATATTAAAAATGAATCTTGATTTTTTATGCTTATATGACTTCAAAAATTTTCATTGATCTTATCCATGCCCCATAATTTCAAAAAAAAATTGTGAAAAAAATTTCAATATAGGGGATAAAGAAAATATATTGTTATGAAACATAAAATAATTGGAACCATTAGATTAGTGAAATCTCATAAAATAATTACCTAACATATACCTGTTTACCGTAAAAATAGATCATCATTTATAGAAGTCATTATTTATCATTTAAATGATGAAAATAATTTCATAAAACCTCATTTAGAATAACATAAATGATAAGTGTGTAACTTCAGACATAATTTTAATCAAGCGGAATATCCATGCATTCTAGTTCAATTAATTTCACTCTTACAAATAGAATTTCTATTTGGCCAACTCCAATACATTTCACCATTAAAATGGAGAAATAATACAACCAACATCCTACATAATTAATTAAGGTTCTAATGTAACCAAATTACATTGGTTTATCAGGGAACCACCAATACATTATTTATTATTTTAAATCCCTTCAAATTTTTATGTACAATTATATAATCATAAAATATAAAATATTGAATTTTTTTTCCTTTCACTCAAAAATTTTTATTTTTAATTCAAATTAAAAATTATATGATTTTGATGAAATAAATAAATTTCAAATCCTATTTTAAATACCAATGTATCAATAAAATGTAATATAGTATTTCATATTTTTCAAAAACATTTATGTCTTTTAGAGGTATCCAAATTTTAGATAATGTTCATGGTGGTGGAGAATTCATTGTTGGAGAATACATTAAAAAACATTCACTTTTCCATTTTTAAATGTTCTCAAAAATTCATTATATATAGAAAACCATTATTAAATTTTAAAACATATTTAAAGTAATTACATGTATATGGTTTTGTTTATACACCTTAAAAAAGAACATGGGTGTATAAGACCGAAATAACGCTCAATAAAAGTTGATTAAGGCGAAGTCCCTTACTTGGAGTAAAATTCTTCACATATGTTCTTTATCATAATAAAAAGTAAATATATTATAATTTCTTACATTCATGGTAATACATTTCATATTTATTTTACTTTTAAATCCTTTAATATCATCTTATAAAAATAACATTATTATATATCTTCATGTTGGATGATTTGATGACATTCAGTAATTGTGTCTACAATGACTCTGGATTGATGTAAACTGGAAATATTTTTATTATTCATTCATTTAAATATAATATTCCTGAAATTATTATCATTTTTATACATAAAATATAATCTGAATTCAATTTATTAAGTTGGGTTTTGAAAAATAAACTACGTTATAATCATGGATATGATAGGTTACACAAAAGCATGATTGACGTTTCCATTTTTTAATGATCATTATGGAAACAGGGTTAATATCAATTATCAGGTTGTATAATGATAATAATACCATATATATCAAATTATTAATTAAAATATTCATATATGTATATTATCCATGGGATATGTGGATGAAATACGAATCACAACACTTCATGGATGTGATAGTTCACACGTCTGCATGAATGATGTTATCATTTTACTGTGAAAAGAATGGAATGAATTTAAATTATATATTGACCATTAATAATTTTAAATAATTATTAAATATTATATATAAAAATTAATTCAATAATTATAACATATATTAATATAAGGTGTTGGAAAACTAATTATATCCATTCACGATGTGGTAGTCTGTCGTACACATGGAGGAATAAATCATTTCTCATCTGAAATTTTTGATAGATTTAGGTGATGATTTTATCATTACAACATCCCAGTATATTTAGTTTCTATAGTTATTGTTTCATCATTTTGGAATAATATTTTCCTGAAGTGGGGGAAGAAATAATACAGTTTCAATAAATTTAATATGATATATCTTCTTAAGAAAATATCCTTTGATTAATAGATAAACACGACTCAAAAGGGTGTTCTTATAAACATAAAACCTTTAGAATATGGAAATCGATTTTACCAAGGTATTTGGTTAGATAACAGCATCAAAAATTATACTTTTACTTTATTTAGATGAGAAAATTGGGTTCCCTTTTATAGTATATGGATGAGTCACTCTCGGAATCCTTCAATTTATAAATTTATTATAAATTATTTTTCTTTTAAAAATGTATCAAAAGTGATTTTTTTATAATATATTATAATTTTTGGTTTAATACGCATCATAAAATGAATATTATATTAATGTCATCTATTTTATAAATCCTTAGACTTTTTTAAACCATTAATATCTTACCAAGATATCATGTTAATTAAATATTATGGTTTAATATAATAATGGTAAATTATAAAAGACTAATAAATAAGTTATATATGTTATTTTATTACATAGAAAAATATGGATTTTCCAATATGGACTTTTATTATTTTCATACCATTTAATAAAGTATTACTTATTTTAAAACGTCAATAGTGTCAATTTTGACACTATTCATTACATGAATTTATAAATTTATCTCAAATGTTAGATTAATTAGATATAATAATTATAAAACATAACCATCATGTAAATGTAATCTAAAAAATTATTTTATGACATTAATAATATAATATAATATTTATTTTAGTAATTTTGTTGACATTTATTTGATATTTCATTTAATAAATCAATAATTGCACCACCATTGTATATGGCTTAAATTTATTAATTTATTTCATAGAAATTAACAGTAAATTATCATAAAAAATATAAAATATTAATTTTTAAAAATTATTTTTTTGTAAAAAATATTTCATGTATAACCACATAATAAAAATTATTCATATGTTAAAATAATTGTGAAAAAATTCATTTTTCCTTAAATTAAACACTATATAATGGTTCAAGTGCTCCAAGTTTCACAATGTGAACATAAAATCATACAAAATAATATTTTTGTCCCAAATAACTTATAAAATTAAATTAATACATGTTTGATGATAATTTTAAAATAGAAATAATATCACTTCCATGCATAATTATTAAAATTTATTTTAACTGTGTTAATTAAAAAAATTACGAATGTTACAATTCATAATGTGATAAATTGGAACTATTTAAATAATTTGGACCTTATGGTTCAAATTTGGATGTAATTTTTCTAAATTCAATACACATAATTACTAGAAATTAAATTAAAATTAATCTTTTTGATGGAACAAGAAAACATTTTTTCAAATTAAGAATGAAATCATAAGAATAAAATGTTTTTATATGTACATTTAAATTTAAATTGATTAAAGTTAAATAATATGATTAAACTATAAATATTTACCTATTTATAATTTAAAAAAACTTAAATTTATAATTTAACACTATAAATTAATTTGAAGATAAAAATGAGATTTATGTGTTTATATAATTGTATGAAATAGATATTTTCATATTTAAATAGTATCTCAGCAAAACATTTTATTTCCTTCTAAAAATGCTTTAACATTAATTTACAATCAATTTGTGAGGAATTAATTTATTATATATAATTGTGGAAACCATGTTTCCATAATTAATTTAATACTATTCATGACCAAAAATCTAATGGTTAGGTTATAATGGTAACATTTAAATAAAAATATTCAGTTGTCTGCTTAAGTGTGATATGACATGTCATATGTGCTATCAAAAATATTATATTTTGTCTTTGGATGTGAAATTCATAGACACTTATTTTAATATAGAAATATCATCATTATATGTGAACTATTCCTTTCTATGCCGTTAATTTATTACAAAATAAAATCATTCTATATGTATTATCAGATGTTGAAAATCATTTTAATACATCCTCTTATTCTAAATTCAAATATAGAAATGAGGTTTTTCAGACAATAATGATGGTTTATATATCTACGTGTGAGAAACTGAAAATAGTTTCAGACATATATGTTCAATGAATCACTACTTTCAAAAAATAGATAAATTACACATTCTAATATAGGGAATATTTTTTTTTCAAAAAGTTATTCGGAGAACTATTTATAAACCATAACTAACTACCTAAATTTCCTTATGAACCACATTCACCATGTAGTGAATGATTCTTTTAATTGTATTGATTCACATAAAAATGAATCAATGTGATCCTCTCTCCTTTGAGACTTATAGTTCTTCACTAAAAAGTATTGTTCCCAATTCTGTCTTTTCTTATTACCTGCATTTTATGAATGACGGTTACGAAAAAAAATGTTCCATCTAAAACAACCTCTTTTATAGAATACCTCCTTCTCAAAATTTATCCTTAATTAACTACTCTCAAACCTAACAGAACTCTTGCAGCGATAAAATTCAATAATTAAATTCTTTGTCTTCTTAATGATGTGATTTTGTCCCGTTATATATGTAAATAAATTAAAACACTCATTAGTCATAATTACCATTAACTATTTGGGGGATTATATGACACCACAAATTGAATATGATATATGGTTCTTATAGTGATTTAAATTTTTTTGGAACCCCTTAAATCAACATTTTCTTTTATAAAGGATGATATTTTTTGGTTTTACAAAATTCAATGTTTCATTCCTTAAATTGAAAATTAATTTGTCATCCAAAATCATATATTCAGTTCACATAGCATATAATCTATTCATAAAACTTGAATATTCTAATTTTCCATTGTGGTTCTACATAATGTTTTTGTGATTTTATAATTATTCCATGGGAAAAAATTTCATTCGTAAACCAAACTCCCTATTTTAACGACTAATATTTTGGAAATCGTATAAAAATTGTGCCACATTCAAAACATCAAATTTGACAAAAACCATGAGATACTATTTTCAACTAGAATTCCCAAAGAAGACAAACAACCCAAAAAACTAAAATAAAACAAAAGTGTATTAATTTCAAGAATATTTATTAATACCACTACAATGTGATGGAAATAATGTGTCTATATTTTAGGATAATACTTCTTAACATGGTGGATCTATTTCTTCTACCTCGTGTACATCATTAGATTATATAAAATTGTAGAATATGGTGATTACATCATATATTTAGTGTGATTCAATCAATATATGGATACATCTACTGGTGGGATTCATTCATCTCATTGTTTTATTTTCATTATGAATAATATTAAATATACTTTGGGTATATTTTAATGGGAGGTTTTTAGGTATGACATTTTACATTGGTTTATTTTTATATTTTAAAAAAATGGCTTTAACTAATCATTCATTAAGATATTTTTTGTGGGAATTAAATAAGTTAAATATGTCCAAATGATAATTATTATTTTTAATTAGATCATATATGAAAACAATCCTTAGAAGTTGTTGATTAATCATAGTTGAATGATTGCTTAACATGTCGACTACTAAAATAATAAAAAAACTAAAATTTAGTGAAGAAAATAAAATGAAAGAACCATGTAAGAGTGATGATTGATAGATAAATATGTAAGGAAGTTCAGTAACTTTAATGGAATGTAGATCCCTCTTAGTTAATTTTTATTATTAAAATATTCTTTTAAATTATTTTTTTTACATGATTTATTCGATATACATCATGAAATGAATAAAATAGTAATGACCTGAGGACACTATTAGGTTCTCTTCATGGTCTGGCCTCCTCCAATAAAGATGTGGTTCACATCTCCCAAGTATAATCAATAATTTATTAATATGATCCAATAGTAATAGGTCCTCTCCCTTTAAACAAGAAAGATCCTTCACGGTAGAGCCTTGTAGTGAGAAACCCATGTAGTGGTTTGATCTATAGAAAATATTTACCATTCAAATTATTATCACAGTGTGAAAAATTCCACCCACCCCAGAACATTTCAGGAAGGAATCATATGTATGATCAATACATGAAGATTATAAAATGATTACATAATAGTAACATTCATTTGATGGATCTCCATCCATAGTATTTTTTCACCCTAGATAAATTACAGGATTTAATTATGTAAACCATTCCAAAATTAAACATACGGGTTGTCATCATTGAGTCATTAAATCAAAAATGCAATGAGAATCCATCATAATGAATCTTTTTAGTGGAATTCTTCATTTTTTTAGTATTTTACCGAAATTTTAATTTTGTGATACCCTCCAGCATGGTGTGGCCCCATTATGCTTGGTTTTAAAATCAAGAGACACACCTGACCAAAGTGTGTATAAGAACATGATCATAAAAATTAAATAATCCTGGGATTTAGAAAAATAATTCATTCTATAACTTTTTAGTATCATGTTGACTGTATATTTTTATATAATTTTGAAATAAATCATACATCACATAACCATTTTGTAAAATGATGAATATTCTTATATGAATCAATTTTTTTCAAAAATATTAATCTTCTAAGATAAGTTAAATATTTAGATTTATGAAAAATCATTACCACTATCAACATGATTTCATGATTTCACATAATCATAAATAAAACCTAGGAACAAAAATTTAAACACATGATATTGGAAAAACAAATCACAATAAGGTATTTAAAAAAAAATATAAAACCATTATTCTAGTGAAAACATAAAAAACCATTAAATGTTTACCTTAATATTACTGAAATTTTAATGAAAAAATGAATTATTTTCATGTCCAAATCTCAAATTAGTTTCACATTTAATTTTATCTAATCCCATATAATGAATTGAAAATTCATATATTTATATTGGGATATCACTAACTATATCATTCTTAAAAATATAATAATTATATTATTTACATAAATACCCAATGTGTTGGGGGAAATTACATACCCACATATCCTTGGTTTATTATCTAACGACTCCTCCATGGTTTCAAATATGACCATAAGTCAATGGAATTTAGTATAACTAAAAATACTCATAAATAATTTCTATGAACAATAATTCAATCATAACTCATAAAATCTTGTAATTTTCAACACCACACTCATAAAATATTATCTTCACCAATAAGAAAAAATTTTGAGATATTAAAATATATATCCAATATAGAATACATTTTTAAAATAACAAAACACCTTAAAACGATAATATGGGTTTTATCTGAGTACAAAAATAATTATTTTATGGAAATAATCTAATTTTCATAATGCCTATAATGGAAAAAAGTATGTGTCTGCATATATGTTAAAATATAACATTCCTTTCTACATTTGTAAATAATGTAAAAAAATTCATAAAAATAAATATTTTTTGAAAGAATATAAAAAAAGATAAGAAAATAATAAAAGTCTCATGTAAATAAAAAAATATTTATAATTACATGGACAATTAATAAAATATATATTTTTTGAAAATATTAAAATAAAATTTTTAAGGAAAAGTTACTTATCATTTTATAAATATTTGAATCATGAGAACCATGAATGAGTAACATTAAAAAAAATTAAATACCATTATAAGAAATAAAATTAATTATATTAACAGTATAATGGGACTTATATACACCTCATAAATGAATATATGTTCATAATATCAAATCATGCCACAATGAGATTAGATTTTGGTAATATTCCCTAAAGTGAGTCTGAATCATCATGTAACATCATTTTCTTCCTCAATAATAAACATATGTTAATTATTTAAATTCTTAATAAACTATTTTAATATTTATTTTTTCTTTTAATTTATGTTATTTCCATTTTATATATGGTTACATTATAAATTATGTTCAAATCAGATGTTTTAAGCATATTTATCTGATGAATCAAAATTAACTAAAGTCAGTTGACTGTGGAAAAGGTGATAATTATTTAAAAATCAGTAGAATAATAATAATGTAATAATTATCATATTTATAAATCATTTATAATTTTATTATCAATCACGAGTTGTGGATTTGAGAAAACAATTATGTTACGATCAAGGTGTTGGTAGGTCATACATACCCATTAATAATGTTTTAATTTTTTAGTAATAATTATGGATAATAGGTAAGTAATTATTCATACATTAAAAATTATAGTAATATCATATATAGACAAATATTACAAGAAATATATTTATTTATATCATCCACAAGGTTTGGTGATGAATATATATATATAAATCACTCCATGATGATTATAGTCCACACATACAAGCATGACAATATCAATTTTCAGTTATTGAAATTATAGGAAAGAAAATGATATATTATAATTTCAGAATGATAAATATTAAATTAATATAACAATAATTTAATTTATTTAACATATATTGAATATATTTATCCATATTATCCTCATTGTATTGAGTTAGTCAAAAATAATTGACATCACTTTACGAGGTATTTGTCCACTGTATGCACAAGTGATGTTATCCTATACCAACATACTGAATGTGAAATGGTATGTATGTTATAATTACTATATTTTTTAATAAACACACTAAAATCGAATATATAATGTATATACATCATCTTACCCAACTGTGAGAGGTGTTTATTGAAAGGATTCACATCAGTTCTTGAAACGGTAGTCTTCCATACACATGAGGGACATTATTGTTTCAAATTTGAGTGAATAAGGGATATACAATGGAAATTATTTTTATATAATAAAATCTATATATATGTTATGAAAATCCCATGTATTTATAAAATAATACGTTTTTCATTTTTATATATATAAATATTTTTTAATTTAATATTATTTTTAGTTCAATGGAGACACTATGTATGTTAGCATACCTGACATGAAAAAATGGATTTCATCAATCTCTTATATAAATCACAACACTGAGTTAAACTAAAATATAATATATCAACAATACTATTATTTTAAATGACTGTTGATGCATAGCTGCTGTATTTGCAGGAATGAACATAATTTACTAAATTATTAGTTTACTTAATTTTTAAATTTTTTAACATTTATATAAATAATTTTAGAGGCTTAAATTGAGAATGAATCCAATTTTAAACATAAAATACTCTATTATTTTTAAAAGATCATTTATCACCTTTTGTTGAAGAAACATTTTTTAAACTGGTTTTCGTCACTTTTGTATGTTCTACTTATTAAAATAACTTTATTATATAGAATTGGGGCATCAAATTTTAATTCAGTTGATTTTTTTAAATTTTATAATAAAATCAATATATTTTTGAATAGTGAAATGTACTACATTTTAATTAAAAACATCCTTTTCATCTAATTTATTTATATAGATAGAATTTAATTTTAATTTTTTAGATTCGTTTGATTATAGTTTTATCATTTAATATAATGATCATAATTAGAAGTAATTTCACATTTAAATTGGACATAATCACATGTCAGTCTTTTTAAAGTTTTTACTTCATAAAAACATGTTTTCTATTTTATAAAATACGAATTAATTATAAATTAATTTCATAAATTTCTATGTTTTGAATTCAAAAAATTGAAATTCGTATTAGGAATCAGAAGATCCAAATTATGTAAATAATTACATTCTATTTTGGAACATTATGAAATGAAAATTCAGTATTTGTTATTTACCATGGTTAACGTGTAAATCTGGTAAATAAGGGTAATAAAATATTATAATAATAATATAAAACTTCTTTAACACATGTCATAATCTTATTGGATGAAATATTTGTTACCATGAGTATCCTTGGGTGGAATTTAGGATACCATGGAGCCACTTGGGTGTGATAATGACCATTTATAATATTTAATTTTAAGAAAGGGGAAAAATAACATAAACATGTATCTCCTAACTAAAAACATTTAATTATGTTTATATAAATGATCTATTACACTAGAAAAAGTCATTAAAATATAATAATATTTCTTATATCTTGTAATTTTATTTAAAATTATAATACATTAGTAAATAATTATATTTATGACACAATGATGATGCAACGATTACCTTATTAATGAAGTATTTAAATAAATGAAATAATAAATATTAAAATAAATTTAATTTTATTCTTTTTATGACATACATATTTTTTTGGATGATATTGACATGTTAGGGATGGTTAAATAACTTTGGTTTAAAGGAACCATGTTTTAATGACTTTAACAGAAATGAATTTCTAAATAATGTAAAAATTCACATAAATGAGTTTCTAAAAAATTTCATATTTATTAAATGATTTAGTAGTCCTATAAATATTGGTTTCTTCCAAATGAATTATAAAACTCAATAAATGTCAATAATTATCAACTTGTTGTTTTCTTGTAATTTTCTAGTAATTATTGTAAACATATATTATTAAAATACAAGAAGACATGGTAAGAGTTAATAATTTTTACTAAGGGTTAATACTATAATATTAGGATAATTATGTGACCTAAACATGTCTAAAAAAATTAGTTGATATGATTTAGAATCATACTAATAGTTTTCTATAAATTTATCGGTTTGATTCTATTATAATTTGAAAATAAATTTATATTAAAATAATATTTCTAGAAATTCCAAAAGTGCCCCTCCTCCCTCTTATAAAAGGCCACCACCTCTACACACTTACACACACCTCTCAAGACCATCGTCTTATCCATCTTCTATTCAACTAATCTCTAAAAATCAATACTTTTTCTAAAAATAATTACCATGGGAATAATAAAATTAAAAATTATTTTTCATTAAATAAAAAGAGTTTCTCGATTTAGAGGAAATTAAAGAACAAAGAGAACTAAGACTCAAAGTATGGGACTTCGTCCTAATATTCTTCATTTCATAATTTCATGATAATATGATCCTTTTTTATTTTATAGGTTTTTATATTACCACTATGAAATTTCATATCCATATCTTTTATATTATAATATTTTTTACTAAATCATGGAGATTAATATTTAAAAGTTCAATGTGTTAAGTGACACCTTCAAAATTTATTGATTTTATTATCAAATAATTTTTTCCTAATATTAAATTACATATTATTTTATATGGAAATAAATGGAATATAAAATAAATAAGATTGATATTATTAAATGTTTTCAAAAAGAAAATTTTTATACAAAGAGGTTTTCATTCATTACAGAACGAAAAAATGGATGTTGATAACATATACGGTGGTAATGAATTCCCTATTTCAATTATCATTATTTTTTATTTGAATTCCTATATAAGAATAAATTTCATTTAAAATGAAAAACAATCCCTTATTCCATTATTTTAGTATCATGGTATTTAAAATGGGTTCTAAGATGAAAATGGTATTTTTATGCGGAAATGATTTTCATATGGGATTGGAAGATGATTTACAAAAAGTATTTTTTTGATGAATGTGTTTTATTCATGAAATGGTACATAATAATAATATGAAACGACTGATCCGGACAAAGCTAAAATGATGGTTTGAGCACCATTATAGCTCACCAGTGAGCCCAATATAGGTTATATATGGGTTTATCGCAATTATAGCTCACAGGTGAGCCCAACACAACTTATACAATGTTTTGATCTCCAATATAGATCTTTGGTGATCCCAATATATCTTATATGAAGGTTGATCGCAATTATAGATCTCCAATTTGTAATATAACCATATTGTTATTCCAATTAGAGGATGATTGAATGGTTTATATATATATACTGATTTAGGTCACCTAAAGAAGCATTAATTTCATGATATTAGTTATATTGTATTTAATTGGATAACAAGTATGTGTCTTTTTCATGTGATTTTTTTTTCTTCCACTCAAACAAAAATGAATGGGTTATCATGTTTTATCTAGAATAATAGTGTTTCTTTATTTTTTATGTCCCTTGCTGATATTTTTGTTCTCATCCCATTTTTAAATTTTTTTCACATGATTAATGAGATAATATATTCAAGTATATAATCAAGGGATAATTACGGAGATTAAACAACAAAAGAACCCTTGTTTCATTCAAAAAGGTTTTATGTTGTGGAAGAAATAGATACTATTTGACATTTCCACATTGTATTTCTATGTTTTTGTTATGTAATAGTTATTATTTCTTTATCTAAATCATTAAACCATACAATATCCTAAATTTAAATTCTTTAATTAACTCATGATTAAGTAATGTTTAATCCTGGGGTCTTATAGTTGGTATCAAATGTTAGTATAGATAACATTAGAGGTTGGGATGGTGTTAATTTCTTTCCTTTATAAGGTTTTATTTAATAGTTTAGTTAAAATGATGTAGCATTTTAATATTACCTTTTCATCATCTAAACTATGTCTGTTCTGAATGGTTTCCCACATAAGAAATTGGAAATCTGTAATGGGGAGACATAGGGAGGAAAATAACTTTTTAAATCAACAACATGAGGTGGTGTGAATTATAATTGAACAACTTGTTACAGCGATGGATCAGCTGACTGAGTCTTCAAATGGTAGGGTTACCCATGCACGATATCATCCTGACTATCCATAGATGATGATTTTAGTAGGTGAACATTTTATTATGCCACATTTTTTATAATTCAATGGATCAAATAACCTAGTGATTACTAAAAGATAGATTAATATCCGAGAGAAGATATTTTAATGTCATGGGATGTTTGTAATGTTAAAATTTAACTCTTCCCACGTATCATTTTGAAGGTGTTGTTGATTAATGGTGATCATTAGTTATAAATACTAGAGAGATAAATGATCTTGATTCTATGGAATGAGAATAATTTAATGATATTTTACTTCGTAAATATTATCCTATTGTTTTTCATCATTGGTAAGAGAAATAATTCATCGAATTAATGCCAATGGATAATGATTAATATGATGCATTTTAAGTGAACTACACAAGATTGACTAGGTATGTTCCAAATTTTATTCAAGACATCAAATGTAAAATTAATGGATTTTACATGGGATTTTAATATAGTCAAGGAAGAGCTTTAGAATCCGTCTAATTATAATGTTACAAAAATGTGGTTTGTTGTTCTGAGAATATTTAAATGGAGTTTTTTGACAATTATTTTCCATTAGATGATAAAAGTATGAAATTTTCATGGTCTTTGGAAAGGTAGAATCAACAAACATATAATTCTAGATGTAAGCACTAAACATCTTCTCAACTGTGGTAAAATACATTTTGGGTAATGTAGGTCAGGAATCTAAAATAGTTTCCAGTGTGGTTAGTTTGGTCAAAATGATCATGACTGTTATAAAAATGGTGTGGAACAATCCAATAATCAGAAAACAAAAAGCTAGAATATAGTAAGATTCTTTAACAATAATGAGTTGGGAAATTAATAAAATAAGTTTCCCATTTCAATAACTTATGGAAGAAATTAATATGATCAGAAACAAAAATGAATTAGAAAATCATTTATTGCTACTAGAGGTGATATTGATACATCATGTAAAGTAATGGAAGCCCCTGGGAGCCCATCATTTTTTGAAGGATAAACATAAGTCCATGGTTTTGGACACACCTTCTGCAGTTTTATATGATATAATAATAAATTATTAAAGTCTTTTCTGGGAGATGTTTTATGGGGTTTTCTTTATGTATGGATTTTTTAATTTAGAAGTATGACACTACTTTTGGAACTCAGTTTTAAGATATTGAAATCCTTTATGGTTTGTGGGATCTTTTATACTAAATGTTATTCATAGTGATGTACATCATATTCTTGGAGTATTATAGTGATAAATTTTTTCTTATAAATTAGAAATACATCATGTAATTTTGTTTCAATATGTCCTTATTATAGGATGTATATTAATTCCCCAAATATATAAAAAGGTTCTTAAAATAAAAACACTATTTATTTACATTTCTCAATGTATTTTTACCCATCACAAAATTATGGTTTCTAATGGTAACCTTCCAATGATAATTTTTTCTCTCACTCTATCTTATTCATTGAAGTAATTTTTATCATCCATATCCATGTTTTCTTATAGTTAAACCTAGAATATGATATCTTAGGGGAGAATTTTACTTCTCATTCTTTCAATTAATGTTATTGTTTTATTGACTATTTTTTAAACGTGGTATTTTCAAAGATTTTTCTGATAACAATTGTTAAAATTTTATGACACGATTTTCAAACGGAGAGAATGATATACCATCCTAGGTATTTAAAGAATATGTCATTTTCATTATCTTATCCATTAGTATTTATGAATTTAATATTAATTTCAGTTTAATTTGGGAATTATGTATGATAAAGTACCCAACACACAACAACGAGATTCTTAGAAATATTATGTAGCATACAACACTAAGTTATACTGAAAAATGAAACAACAACAATATTTTTATATGAAATGGTAGTTAACGGAAAGCCCTTGTATTACGAGTAATGAACATAATTAACTATTTTATGGTTTTAAATAATATCTAAATGTTTTTACATTTATTGAGTATATTTTAGATGCTTAGAATGACAATGAATCAAATTTTAATATCAAAATACTCATATATTTCTAAAAGGGTGTTTTAACACCTTTGGATAGAGAATCCAACTAAAAAATTTATTATTTCCACTTTGAAATGTTCTTTGGGATAAAATAATATTTTTATTTAGAATTAGGACATGAAAATTTATGTTGGATGAATTTTTTTGTATTTTTCCGATAAATCTATATTTGTTTTGAAAAGTGAAAATTACTGCATTTTTTTCGTAACAACATTTTATCTAATTTAAATATATATTTATATTGTAATTTTAATTTGTTTTAATGAGTAATTGGATTCTGTTTTTGAAGTTTAATCCAATTTTGGTCATTATATGTAATTTCAAATTTAAATTTGAAATATACACTTGTTAATCGTTTGATAGTTTTCACGTCTTAAAACCTTTTTTTTTTATTTTTACTTATGGAATTAATTTTAAATTAATTCATAACAATCATATATTACTTATTTGAAAATGTTGATTATATTTTTGAAATCAAAATTATTAGATTATTTAAATAGTTACCTTTTATTTTTGGACATTATGAATATTAACTTTATTAATAATTTTTATTTACCATTGTTAAATGTTATCTGAGGAAAATAAGGGTAAAAATTATTATCATAATAATATAAAACTACCCTAACACATTTCTTAATCCTCTAGGAATATTTATTCCCAACAATGATTATCCATGCGATGAATTTAAGACCCCATGGTACCCTTTGGGTGTGATAATGACATTTTATAATATATAATTTAAAGAAAAGGGAAATGTATCATAAACATGTATATCTAAACAAAAAAAACTATAATTTGGTTTATATAAATAATATATTTGAGTAAAAAAATTCTTTAATAATATATGAAGGTTTCCAACCTCATGGTATTTTGTTTATAATTTTTTAAATTTAAATAAATAAGTATATTGATGACACAATGATAATGCAGTGATTACCTCATTAATGAAATATTTTAATAAATGATATTATTAATATTACAATAAATGTAATTTAAATTTTTTTCTGTGATCCAAAAAAAACTTAGATTACAATGGAATATGAGGGATGATTGAATGCTTCATGATGGATGTAATCAGGTTGTTACAACTTTAAAAAAAATCAATTTTTAAATACTATCAAATTTAACATAAATGATTTTTCTAAAACAAAAAATATTCTACTAAATGACATATTAGTCCTAAAATCAATGATTCCAAAAAATGACTTATATAATTATAAAACTATCATTAATGGTCAACTTTTCATTATCTTCACTGTTTTTAGTAATTATAGTAATCATATGTTATGGAAATACAAGATGACATTATAAAGTAAATGTTTTTGATTAAGGGTTAATGCTAAAATACAAGGATATTTTTGGGAACTGAACTTTCTAAAACCTCTTGGACGAAAGGTTTTTGACCCATCCTTATAATATATTATATATTTAACAATTTTTAACTATTATAATATGAAAATAAGTTTATAATAATATAATATTTCAGGACATTCGTAATGTTCCCCTCCTGCCACGTATATAATGCCACCAACTATACCCACTTAATCACACCTCTCATGACTCTTTCCTCACCCAACATATTCTTAAATAACCTCCGAATATCTTTTCCTTACTCCTTGAAGTCATATCTTGGGAAGAAGGAAATTAAGGAATACTTTTTATCTAAAATCAAAATGAGTTAACCGATTTAGATGAAATTATCGAATGAATGAGACAATTCTGACTCAGGGTAAGGGCCTTCATCTCAATATCCTATAAATAAATAATTTCTAGGTAATATTCACCTATATTCATTTATAATGTTTATATACAACCAATATGAAATTTCATATCGCTATTTTATCAACACTAATTTTCTTTACAAAACCATGAAAATTACTATTTAAATGATCAATTTGGTAGGATCCCCCTTGAACATTTTAAGATTTAGTTATCAAATATTTATCTACCTGATATTAAAATATTTATTTATTTATTTTGGTATAAAAACAAATATTATGGAAATTTTATGAATTTGATTTAATTCTTACAAAAGGATTCCTTTTATGTGAAGCGTTTTACTTTAATTAAAATACCCCAAAAGGAATGTTTTTTATCTTATACGGTGACAATGACGTCTCTGCTATTGAAAATATTACTTGTCATTTGAATTCCTATATTATAATTAATGTCTTATAATATGAAAATAAATCCCTTATTAAAATTTTTGGGTATCCAGCTATTGAAAATGGTTTCCTCAATGAAAATTGTATGTTTATACAGAAATTTGTTTCATATGGGATTAGAATAAGGTATCAAACAACGTGCTTTGTGATGAATATGTTTTATTCAAGAAATGTTTCATTAGAATTATAGGAAATAAGTGAGCCTGATGTATCTTATACAAAGGGTTGATTCCCATTATAGAACATGGTTGGGGTTGCTATATCTTATACTATGGGTTGATCCCCATTATAGCTAACGGGTGATCCCAACACACATTATACGAATGGTTGATCCCTAGTTTATCTCACGAGTGAGCCATATATTTTTTTTACGAAGGGTGATACCCATTATAGATCTCTAATATAAAATTCAACCATATGGTTATTCCAATTGGAATTTGTTTGAAATGGTTGTATGTATATGGTTCTTAAAGTCATCTAAATGAGTTTTAACTGATTTATATTGGTTTTAGTGTTTTTCATTGATAAACATGTATGTGTGTTATTCATGTTAAAATTTTTTGTTTCATCCGCTCAGTTAATATTGAATGGGTAATCAGGTTTTAACTGGATTAATGGGTTTTCTTTATTTTGGTATACCTTATTGATATTTATTGTGATCATCCTGTATTTTTAAATGTTTTGATTGGATTTGAGGGATAATAAAGTCAATTATTGAAATATGGAAATGTTATGATGAGAATACATGAAAAGAACACATGATTTGTTTTAATGTTTCTATATTACAGATGAAAAATATTTTTTTGGTAACGTCCACTTTATATTTCTTTGTTATTTTTATGTAATAGTTCTGACCTATTTATCTAAAGATATAAACCTGAAATGATCCTCAATGTGAATTAGTAACATAAATAAAGATTATATTACATTTATTATTTGGTCCTTATATATTATATACATTTTTCATTCTATAATAAAAAATTAAGTTGATTTTTATGTTGTGGAATATGAAATAAGAAAATACATAGTTTGGAATATTACTTCTTCTAACACAACCTCTTTAGTATAATAACAAATATATTCATATAATTTATTTATAACAATAAATATATTTTGTATTAATTTATAGATGTAGGGAATTTGTCTAGGATGGGAAGGAAGATCTAATAGGGTATGATGGTGTTAAGAATATTGGATTGGGGTGGCCTTTTTAAAAAAAGGTATGTATCACACTTGTAAGTTTATAAAGAGACCACATTTCTTAAATAATAAATTAAAAAATAAATTTTTATTGAGAATTACAAATTATATATTCTAAATAAATCTATATATTATATTTTGGACAAGTTTTTAATCTATTTTATTATTCCTATTTTTTGTTTATCCCACGTAAATTTTTTTTACCTTCATCAAAGTAATTTATTTTACTATTTTTACAATTAACTGTGGTCAAAAAGTACGTTTAACATATTATAAAATATATATTATTAAAAATTCAAATATTTAATATATTTTACTACATTTAATTACCATTACTGGAAAAAACATATTCTAAACACGAATAATAGACATGATGGAAAATATGGTTTTCATGAAATGTATTTTTAAAGTAAAATATGATTTTATGTTAAATGAGTAATTAATTATTATCATATTATAAATATAAATTAATATATATTGATATATAATGAAAATATTTAAATTTTATTATTCATATTTATGTTTTATTTTAATTATTAAAGAGATGAAACATTATTCCTTTACAAAAATCAAAAATACATCTTTTTATCCATTAAAACCCATATAAAAAAATATAATATAATATTGATTAAAAATTAAATATTTTTAATAAATATAATTAAATAATAATAATGATACATGAAATTATATTAAAATGATAATTTGACATTTTTAATTACATATTTTTTTTAAAAAATAGCATTTTTACAAAAACTAATCTTTTTGGATATTCACTAAAAGATTAAAAAATTTAGAGGGAAACAAAAATATCACTAAAATTGAATTCAAATAATCAGATTTATTAAATGAAATTTAATTTTCATAATATAAAATATAACCATTATATATATATATAATAAATAAAATATTAGAAAATATACATTTAAAATATGTTCCTCTGTTAAAAAATATAACTCAAAAAAGAATGATGAATCAAATAATGACTATGATTTATTCTAACATTAAATATTTCGGTAAATAATACCACCATTTTTAAAATTATTTAATCTCCATATTATTGTCATATAAATTAGTTGGTGATATCATTCTCCTATATCATTTTCAAATTTCCATGTTCCCTTTTCAACTATATGGTTTTCCATAAAACATTATCAAAATGAATAACCAAATCTATATATTTGTCTCTTTAAAGAGAGGAATATAAAATATATTTTTCATCATAATATTGATTCTATTTTACCTTACACCTTGTGGTTAAAATACATTAGATAAATATCACACATATTTCCTTAACATTAAAACATGAAATACATTGTGTACCTGAGATACAAACATTGGAAAAACAACTACATAGAAAATTAGACTAAGATTTTTCATGATATCATCTAGTTCAATGAAAAATGACATATATTATTTCTTTTTAATGAAACTCAAGACACTTAGTCATTGGTACAATTAAATAAAAACATGATCCAAACCTAAAGAAATTATATATTTTATCTTATTATTAGGATAATTTTTTTTCTAGAACTGATTCTTCCTCATATATATATAAATAAACTACACCTTCATATCATTTTCCTCTCCTAATTAATTCAAAAAAACATCTTTTCCAATAATTCATCTGAAAAACATACATTTTAACATAAATTACCATATATTTTCTCAATTTGGTCTATGTGTCTAATGGGATGAAATCTATTATGAAAAGAAAACTAAAACAAATATACTTATATATCCCAACATAACTATTAATATATTTAATGATAAAGAATAATCTCCTTCCTAGTTCATCCACTTAGACTACCGATCGGTTTGCAGTTAAAAATATATACAAAACATTAATTAAGTACTCATTTTTTCAAGAGTGGATTCTGATAATTAAATGTGAATCTAATATCATGGTCATAAATAATTGAGGTTGGATCAATATATTACCTTATTATATCATTCATATAAATTATATATATATAATCTAAATATATTATAACTATAATGGGAAGGAAATTTTTATATCTATTAATCAATGAAAAAAATCCCAAATAATATTTGTACCTGGTTATGTATTTGGTAATCCCACCTTGATATTAATGGATATATTTGCACATTTCAAATCAGGAATTGGAGAAGGCTAAATAAATCCCTTTTTAAATTTTCATTATTAATTAAGATGATGTGATTTTGAAAAATTGAGGAATGGAAAAAATACCCATTTTCATTATACCCCAGAAAAATTACCAGTAAAGGGCTATGTACATATTACTACTACATTGATTGAATGTTACTGGAGAACTATGAGCTACACTCAGAAACTCTATCTTCAACATGGAATCATTAGGAACAGATTATAAATTTCAATATAATAAAACACATTCATTATAAAAATTTTATTTATAAAGCATACACTTATTAAATGATTCTACCATTTCCAACAATGTAGTATCCTCATTTTGATTATTGATAATTATTTTGGAAAAATACAACAATACTGGATATTGATATAAAATAGAGTAAATCCATGCATTAAGAACATCTATGAAAAAAATCATTAAATCATTAACAAATGGGCCATGTTTTATATTTTTCATGGTTAATATAGCATTATTTTTCAATTTTAATGAATCAACATCCTTCATTTCATTTAAATGTTGGTAATTTATCATTTCGTCATAATCTAAGACATGATCCATCAATCAATTTACCACAAGTTTAATTATTTCTATGATAATATATACCTCAAACTCTCGTGATAGGTACATATATGACAACTTTACCCATAAAAAATGAATCTTATAAATTATTAAAGACATAATCATAACAGATAATTCCTTCTAATGGATAGTTTAATTTTACACATGAGGTTTCAACTATAAATTAGAATAATAAATTATGTTATGCTTATATATTATGACACAACAAACATCATTTAATTATGCATCACTAAAGTTGAGAATTTTTAATTTTTGGAAGGTGGGTCCAAAATAGGAGGATTGATTTTTTAGTTCCTAAAAGTAATCACAAAATAATTTTTTCTACATAAATTTAAGACATTTTTATGGTAACACAGTTATTTGGATAGTCATTAAATAAATTATTTTATTAACCAAGAAATCATAACACTCTTATCAAATAAATCATAAAATATCATTGATATTAGTGGATATTTTTTTTTCTTCAATAACTTTTGTTATATTTTGATTTAAAACTCTTCCATATCTACAAAACATATTTCCATGTAATGAGACATGTTGTTACCATAATTCAAACATAATAAATATTCCATATACGTTCTTTTATATTATGATTTGAAATATAATACTAATAGATATTTCATGTTCCTTTTGAATTTTGGAATACAAAAAATAAAATTATTGAATACTTCCAATAACATTTACACCAACTAATGAAAAACTCAACTCATAAGGAAAACAATTCAATCGTCTACATTAGACAACCTAGTGTTCATAACCATAAACTCATTGATCATATATCTATTTAAATATTTATTCATCAGAATGATATCCTTCTTCACCTTTAGCTAATGTTCCCAAAAATTAGAGATTCTTTCTAAAAATATTGACCTATGTAGAGAAAATATAAAAAATAATTTATAGGATGAAATATGTAATTATTTTGAATAATGATGTTATTAATGTCACAATAATCAATTAAAAGTCTCATTTGACAGACATTATTTTTGACCAACATAACTGGAGCACACCATACTAAACTTTTTGGACGAATGAAAACATAATATAATAAATCATGAAATTGCTTATCCAATTGTAGTTTTCAACATGAGAAATTATTTAAGAATCTATATATATATTTTTAGAATCCTGAACAATGTCAATAGTAAACTCAAACTATATATTATGTATAAAATCTGTTAAATCATTTAGAAATACATTCATGTATTGATTTAATACTAGAAAATAATTAATTTTAATAGTTTTGTAACAATTATATAAATTAGATAGGTAGAATTAATTAAGAACTATAATCAATTTATCACCTTCATGGTATGTTATCAATGGCATTATATCATTGAACATGACATTCATACCTTTGAAATATTTCTAAGCATGATAAACTGATTGAAAATCCATACCAACAGAAAAAATACAAATCTATCATGGATAATTCAAAAATATTTTTATGAAATACCATCCCTACTAAAAAAAATTATAATATTCCCATCAACAATGGTTTAATTTATATCTACACCTGTAATTTTATCATGAAGTTCTGTCTCCTATTAATGTGATGATATTCACATTTTACTTGTAGCTTTCTCAAAAAAGAATGAATGTGAATATATTTTCCTAAAAAATATATTTTATTAAATCAAATAAATATTTTCATACATATCACCACTTTATTTTATATCCCAACATCAACTGTAGTGTTTAGAGGAAGAAAACTCCACAAAATGATTCTACAGATATTTCTAATTTCCTCCTTTATTAACCAACTTTGGTCACATGTTGGAATAATTTAAAATATCATTACAAACAATACATAATTCCATAACCTTTTAGGTAATGTTTTATCATTTTCATTAATTTCATGATCCAGATGATCAATCATTCCTTCAAAAAATTGCCCCATATTTCATAAATCATTTTAAAATATTTTTTGTTCACAGTTCTCAAGAGTTGTGAACATTATTTGTTAAACTCTAGGCTTCATTAATGAATTACATCCCATTTTTAGACAACATTACCTCATTTTATATTGTTTTTTATATAATAAACAATCATTAAATAATCTCAATTTACACCTTCTCAACAAATTGAACTACTTTCTCATAGATTTTTCATTGATGATAATTTAGTTAAATTCAATATTTTTTATTTATTCTCGATTAAAACAAATTATTCTTATTATCGATATCATATATAAATTTTTCGACAAACCATGATAATAGGGTTATTTTTTCATCATATAAAACTAAAAAATATTTTGCATTGTCTCTATTCCATGTATTGTTTTTTTCACGACCCACCTTCAACAAGATTATGGAGTGGACAAATAAATTGCAAACCCTTACTTCCACAAGTTGAAGGAAACATAATGACCACTGATTCCCACCTTTAGTAGGCCCTAGAGTGGAAACTAGAACCATAGTTATATAATAACACATAATAGTGAAGGTATTTCCCATTTTAATTACTAAGATCGAGAGATAAGATGGTAAAAACACAATAAACTCAACAACTGAAGAAAAAAAATTAATTTGAAAACCCATTTCCAATTGCATGTTCCAATGGTAAACCCATAGAAGGAACAAGGAAATAAAAAAGGGATGGTACGAAAAGAAAAATGAAACAAAAACAGTAACTGTCCAAATGTCTAATCTAGAAATGTCTTCTATGGTCCTCATATTCCTCCAGGAAACTAGAATGTAGTTTTATATATGTATGGTGAGTATACCGAAATAATTAGTAGGGAAAACCTAAATCTCTCTTGCAAAATTGGGAGACAATCTAATTCCACATGAGAAAGGAAAGAGATAACCCAAACCCCTAGCAAAGAAACAATCCACCCAGCCACACTAAGGCACACTCCCCGAATAATGCAAGTTAGGTAAATTAATAGTAATAGAACATCAAAATTTGTGTATCCAGGATCACTTTCCTAGTAATTATTTAAGACATCCAACGCATCAGACCTCCCCCTACATGTTCACAGTATCCCCACAATAATACCCCGCTCGCAAACACCTAAGCTACAAAAACCACATATAACCGCCTCTAGACTTTGGGGAGATAAAATATACTACCCTACCTGAAGAAACATAGTCCATAATAACCACTACCACACCCGAATACACCTATTCCTCGTCCCGGAGATTCTTGGGAAACAAACCCTTCCTACAAACACATGGGCCAAGAACCACAAAAATTATTCTTGAAGATATTGAGGACATATTGTACCAAAATCCATCACAACCTGCATAATGATTCCTGGGATACTTGGGAGAGGGTGCAGAAAAAGAGCTAATAACCAGCCACTCATTGGAGTGTTGGGAAAAACATTGTCTCCGGTGAAATGGGGTTGTTCGACATGAAGCGCTCACGTTACATGGGGTGAGAATAAGAAACATATAATCTAAATTTATACATATAGGTAAAAAAGAACTCATCCCAACCTAAGGGTCCCAAAACCAACTCATAAACAAACACCCTTGTTACTATTCATTCATACAAAACACAACAGCCACAACCAAGACACAACTCATCCTTGAAAAAAATTCCCTTTGGAACAAATTATTATTATAATTTTCAAGGTAATGTGTTTAAATAATTACTCACTACTGGGAAACTCACATGGATAGCCATATTAAATGAAATGAAAAACAACCAATCTTCAATCTAATCATTCACACCTGATAGTCTTGTAATGTCACAACAACAAAATGGATCTATGATATCCCTCGAAGTATTGGAACCAATCCAGGCACCAACATATGGAATAAATCCACAAATAACAACTATACAAGGGGGGATCCCACCCCCATAAAATTCTTCTTACAAGTAACATTAGAACAACAATACACAACAACATAAAAAGTATGCTATCAAATTCAGTCAACACCTTCCATTTGGTTTTTTAATGGTTGGTTAACTAGTGTGATCGCACATGGATTTTTATTTACCATGCTTGTAATTAAAAAAAATTACATGATTAATAGGATTCCATATAACTACCATTAAATCACATGATTTCCTAGGAAAACAGAGGATCATTACTGAATAAGGAAAGACCACCATTTCCCATGATTTTCAGTGGACAGAATCCAATACAACACACATCGTATAAAGGAAGATAAAAAACATACCAGTATAATCATCATATACACCCCTTAATTCTTTAATAACCATTTATTATATTGGTTGATGTTTGGTTTCATCTATTGATGAAGGAAAATTATCATACCCACCCTGTATGATACACAGAAAAAAGAGATGATGGAAAACCCTACTTGGATGGTCTATTGTCAATGTTTTCTTTCTCACGCGAATAATTTGGGATGCAAGACTATCAATATAAAAACTCCAATGAATCTAATAGAGAGTAGGAATTCCACCATAATGAGTGTACAACTATCCTCAGAAAGAGGTACTCAAAATACACCAAGGTAAGGAAAAGAGGCCAACCAAGAAGAAGAAAAAAACTATGTGTGATTAATGGGGAGATAGTAGAGTTATGGGATATAAAATTTTGAATGGATTTAAAAGAGGTTCAAAGTTTTACCATGATGTTGGATAGTTACACACACTGGAATAAATTTTTATTTTATAATTCTCATCAAAGAGGTGGCCATAACAGCTGTGAGTTAAAAGATTTCATTTAAACAGAGGAAAATTTTTAACAGCGAAACAGAATTTGGGTTTGTCGAGGGTCTCCCCCGTATTTGGGATTAGAACATCATTTATGGTTTTTAAAATGGCCTTATACCACTTTAAATAGGTATTAAACCATAAATTAGCCATTACATGGAAAATGGGGGAAGTAACCCCTAAAAACACCTTGTGGCACCGATCGGTGACCCACGGATCGGTGAGACCGATTAGTGACACACAGAAGGGTGACACCTTGGTGGCATCCTGCCACTTACACCACAGCCCTACCTACTCATTGATAGGGTCCAGGACACCCCAAACACTAGAATTTGGAAATATAATGGACCCTGAGGGTCTGATCCATTACATTAGATTCCTCTCAAACTATTCTCATCCTCGAAAATCAAAACCAAACTAGAAGAAAAGATAGGGGGCCTAAAAACCACCTCAAAAGATACCTCTCATGGATGAACCACCCTAGAGTTTTACGAAAGCTAGAATAAACCTTGATCTCTAGGAATATCTCTCCCCGTATATCTCCTAAAAAACTATAGATACAGTTCAGATCCCCTCCCTAAGGTAACCACACAAACATGCAAAGGTCAAACCATCCAGTCTTATGGATCTGAAAGAACCTTCCTCCATGTAAATATACTATCCGTTTTGGGTGGTACGGACTCGCCTGCATGTGTATAATCACATAGATATTAATTCATCTTGATTAGGGATCTGGTCCTCCCATCAACACAATCAGGACTCTTCACTCACAATAAAGGAACAAGGGAAACATCTAATCATATAGTTATCAAGGTCTATCACTATATTACAAACTAGTAAAAAAATAGAAAAAAACTCAAAATAGCTATGGGTACAAGGCGCTCTTATATGCCTCCACTTCACATGTACTCTCCTTGAGGACACCATGCCTCCTTACACATGAACCAAGAGAATGGTTTTTCCATGAAGCACCTTCTCCCTACGATCCTCGATCCTTATTGGTTTCTATATGAATGTTGTGTCATCCTTGATATTCTTATTTACCTAGTCAAGGATGTATGAATAAATGTGTAGATATCAATAGAGTAGAGCCACATGGAAGATTTAGTGCACCCTCAGTAGCGGCGGTTGTAGCTCCAGTTGATAAGCCACCTTGCCAACCTTCGGCAACTCCTAGAATGGTCTGACGAACCTGTGATAAAGGTTACTTCCCCAACCTATCCTTTTTTTCATTCCATGGGGAGACATTGAAGAACACGTGGTCCCCCACCAAAAGCTCCATGGGTATCCTCTTATGAGCAGCATACATTTTTTTGGTCTTGAGCATCATCCATCCTCTCCAGTATAAGTTGATCCTTATATCTCCTACATTACACAATCTCAGGGCCAATAACACAATCTTCCCTGACCTCTATCTAGCACAAAGTTGAGCGACACAGTCTCTCATAAAAGGCTACGAATGTAGCTATTATAATGGAAAAGTGATATCTATTATTTTACGATAACTCCACCAAAGGAAAGTGTCATACCCATTATCCCCCAAAATCCAATACACATTCCAGTAAAATATCCTCCAATGTCTGGATGGTACGCTATGTCTTCTCATCTATCTGGGGGTGTAAAGAAGTGTGAAGGTGTTGCTGGGTTCCAAAAGCATGCTGCAATCCTCCCCAGACTCGTGAGGTAAACCGGGAATCCATATCCGAGACTATGGACCCCAGAACTCCATGAAACTGCACTATCTTATCCATGATCTCTGTGTTATGGAATCCACCACACTTGACTCCTTGATTTTTAAGAAGATAACTGATTTAGTCATATGGTCTTCCATTACCAAGATAAGAACATAGACCCCTTGTACCCTGGGTAGTCATGTGACGAAATCCATCATGATGGCATCCCAGTTTCACATGGGGACATCTAATGGATGCAAAAAACATCATGGGGCATGGTGTTCAACATTCATCCACTGATACATGGGGAACCTTGCAACAAACTCTTCCACTATCTGTTTTACCTCGGGCCACAAAACTGTTTCATTTGGCCTCATTAAATCATGGAAACTCCTGGTTGTACCGCTACATGTGAGTTATGGAAATAACGGACAACTCCCTCATGAATCGCCTTTAGGACAAACAACATCACTTGGAAAGCATCTAATTCTGACCATCCCTTGATCACCCTTCTAGAGAATTACCTTGGTTAACCTGATCACACATCGCTTCACTCTCTAAATATCCACAATGAGACTCCTCCACCTGCCTCAATAGAGAAGAATTCACTGTCATCTAAAATAGACAACCTCTACCAACATCCACCCTTGAATCATGGTGAATGAAAGCCAACTCCTTCATTACATTATAAGAATCCCCAGATTCTTGAACAGCTTCCCTTTGTGACTTTCAACTCGAGGAATTAGCCACAATGTTCTCCATACCATTAGTGTAAGATATCATGAAGTTGTATTCCTGATGAAAATCCCCCCACCTTCACTATCATATGTACAGGTCCAGTTGGGTAAAGATATGCATCAAACTATTTTGATCTGTGAAGACCAAAAATTGTTCCTTGGTGAGTAATTCCACCAAAACATAAACGTGTAAACTACTGCTTCAAGATCTTGGTCATGGGTGGCATTGTTATGCTCATGAAGACATAACTACCTAGACCCATAAGAGATAAATCTCCACTACTGCATTAGAAAACACCCCATGCCACGTCCAGAAGCATCACAAAACACCTAAAACAACACCCCGTCCACTGGGAACCAGAGAACTAGAGAACTAACCAACCATTTATTCTGGTAGTTGAAAGATGCATGACACTGATAACTCTATACAAAGGCCTGATCCATTCAGGTCAAGTTTGTAAATGGAGTTGAAACTAGAGAAAAGTCAGGTACTAAACTCCGATAAAAGCATTCCAGACCAAGGAAAATATAAAACATTGTCACATTATTTGATTCTTCCCAAGAAAAAACCACTTAAACCTTTGATGGATTATCTTTTACCCCTTTCTGAGACACCACATTTCCAACAAAGTTTACATATTATGTCAAAAACATGAACTGGGGAAACTTCCCATCGAGCTGGTAATTCTTAAGGATCTTCAATACCATCTGAAGGTTCATAGTACGTTCCTCCTCTTATATTGATTAAAAAAAATGTCATCGATGAACAAAATGATGAACCAATCCAGAAAATCATAGAAAATAGAGTTCATGAGCCCCACGAACACAACATGCGTGTTCATAACATCGAACGACATGACTAAGAACTCAAAGTTACCATAAAAGCAGATGAAATCAATCTTCAGGTTATTACTATCATTCACCCTTAACTGGTGATACCCAGAAAGAAAGTCAATCATAGAGAACCAAACTGACCCCTCAACTGGAAAATGATAACTTCTATTCTTGAGAGAGGGTAACGTTTCTTGTCCATTACCGGATTTAGTCTCCGATAGTCTATGAATATCATGAGACCACCATAATTCCTTCTTTAAAAACAAGACCAGAACACTCCATGGAGACACATTGTGTCGGGAAAACCCCTTCTTCATATGATCTTAAATTTGATTCAGATACCCCCACAACTCCGAACAATCCATCTGATAAGGATCCATTGAAATCAGACAGGCATCGAGTTGTAATTATATCACAAAATCAATGTCATGATGAGTGGGTATAGTCACAACCTCCTCATGAAAAAATTCCATGAATCATTTGAACCCTCCTAGAACATCCATATCTAAGCATCCACTAATTCTGCTTATTGTTCTTTCCACTTAGAAAGAAGAGGGTCCACACGCAATCTACCCACCTAACAACTTGGTTCTCCAAAAAAAAGCCACACACTGTCCTTCCTCAATTGTGAACATGACTCTTCTCTGGATGCTTTTGATAATAGTTTTCATATAAAAACTACAATTTGATGCCTAAGATGGAATTTTTTCACAGCATACGCCACAAATGGAGTTCTACACTAGACTAATGTGGTCCCAACATAAGTCTACATCCCCAAAAATCCTGAGACACATTGGTATGACCTCTGACTGGTGTACTCAAAACCCGGGGCACAAGAAATCTCTCTGTGTCTGGACCCAATGCAAGGGATAGACTGGGTGCAACAAAGGTGTTCAAAGCTCTTGATTCAAAAAAGGTATAGGAAAGTGTTCTAAACAAGCTGATCCTACCTCGAAAGACTTTTGACCATACTGGAACTGCTACCTCTGCGGTGTACAACTGCCCATGCCCATCTCCTCTGCCCCTCAGCTCTCAGTCTCTTCCTCGACCAATTCCTATTTGAGGATCCGTAGGTCATACATCCCCTGCAACATCTCCTCTCAGAGGAGAAAGATCTCATTATCCCTACTACTATTGCTGAAAGGGCCTGGCTGGAACTACAGCTGTTGAGGCTGGTGGTTAACCTCTCAACCCCTACTGTACTACACTAGTTCACGACATTGATTCTGAAAGTGCACATGGCTTCCAAAGATGAATCACTTTATCCCTGGGCCTGAAAGGAATGTGTGAGGACTGGGATAATGAAACTAGAACTATTGGGGACTTCTACCCACTATCAAAAACCTTGATGGCCATGACACTGGAGGCCTTTTGATGAAGACCTAGCCTTTTTTGATCCTAACCTAATCCCCACTCACAGCAAACCTCTCAGCATGTGCATCCTTTCCACCAATTCATCCTTCTTCTGGACCTCCATGTATGTCGTTATAGTGAAGGGAGTAATATCATACTGAAGATAATGTCAGATTTCCTCCTCTAAAGACTCTCCCGAGACTCTTCAAATGGAAAATGGTCTGAAGAAAAATGAAGGAGATCGATGAAAATGATCACCAGCTCCCTCACTGACATACTCACCTCCTAAAGGAAGAGTAACTCCGGCCTATTCTCAGCCTTCGTCCTCGAAGAATGGAATTCTTCCTGGAACTCCTTTTCGACGTTAGGCCATAAAATCTCACACTCCATTCTCTCTCCAAGGTTGAGATTCCACCGCTGACATGATTCTCCTTTCATCTAACTGACTTACAAAGAAACCTAGTACTCATTCAGATCCTAGATCAAGCTAAAATCTATCACCAACTCCTTGATCTAGCTTTCGGTCTACATGTTTGAGATGATTCCCTCATTCATCCCAAGGGTCTGCCGATGAATTTCATGAAGCGTATGCTACCACTAAATATCATCCTCCTCTCGATCAATCCTATGCTAGTCAGCTAGATCAGCCTCCTGGTCCTCAATTGACTGAACTAATCAAGCTCAGCGTCCAGGATCCATAGCTACTTGGTAGACAAGAAATTTTTTAGCCCGGGGAGTGTAGAATATTTCTATTAATTATTCCATAAATATATTATTTATTTAAATTTCTAGAACACCCAGAAAAAAAACAACCCACTTAATTATAATGAATGTACCATTATAATTGTTTCTAACCAGCAACCAGTGTACCCTCACTTGGTCGTTCGGTAAGTCCAGAGTCCTTGCATCGCATCAAAGGTTTCCCTAAATCTTGTGTCCATTTCGGTATTCCCTGGACTATTTAGTTCACCATGATTGCGTAATACTGTTTCCCTACCATCGCATGTGATACCTATTGTTCCTAACCCCAACCCCTATTCTATATATAAACCATCTCATCTAATACAATTTTTTCATGACCCGCCTTTACCAAGATAAGGGGAGGGACACAATGCTATCAGACCCATCCTTCCTCATGTTGAAGGGGAGATAGTGACCTCTGAGTCCCACCTTCAATAGGCCCCGGAGAGGCGACTATCACCAAGATTATAGAATCACATGTAATATGTAAGGAATTACTCTTTCTATTTAGTTGTATTAATAGATATGCTGGTAAAAACAAAAGAAACTCCAAAAATGAGAAAATAAGTAAATCCATAACCCATTTCAATATGAATGTTCTAAAGGAAAATCCATAAAAGGAACAAGGAAACAAAAATGGATGGTACCAAAAAAGGAAAGAAACAACAACAATTGTCCCAATGTCCGAGATAGTATTATCCAACACAGTCATCAATGTCCTCCTGAATCCTGAATGTAGTTTTTTATGCGTAGGGTGAGTATACAAGTATACTTAGTAAAGATAATCTAAATCTCTCCAACACAAGTTGGGAGACAATCTAATGCCCCATGAGAAAATAAAGAGATATCATAAACACTTTACAATGACACTATCCACCCATCCTCACCATGGAACACTCTCCAAAGAATAAAATTCTGTTAACATAATAGAAATAGCTCATCGACATTTGGGTACTATGCACGGCTTTCCCACTGGTTATTTAGGACATCATACACATCAGAACTACCTCGCCATTTTCACTGCAGTCCCACTCCCATACCATGATTTCACACACATGGGATAAAAAAACAATGCATCCCCTCCCACAAACACCTGATCAATGAAATATGAAGCCACTCCTGAAGACACATGGACGTGAATAACCACATCCACACCCAAGGTCACCTAGGCCTCATCCCAAAGATTCTGGGGAAACAAACCCTTCATGAAAACACATTGGCCAACAACCAAAACAATGATACTAAAAAAACATTCGGATAAAATGGACCTAAATATATCACAATCTTCCTGAATAGTCTGGGGATACTTGGGAGAGGTAGCAGACAAGGAGATAATAACCATTTGTTCACCTAAGTGTTGGATAAAATACCCTCCCCCATGAAATGGGGGTGTTCGGCATAAATAACTCAACTTGGGTGGTGTGTGAATAAAAAATATAGGAACTAAATTTATACATATATTAAAACAAGAAATCAACCCAACCTAAGGGTCTCGAAACTAGTTCATACACAAACAAACTCATTACTATTCATTTATTCAAACCTAATAGCCACAACCATTGCAACATTCATACCTTGAAATAAAATTACCCAATTGATCCCATTGCTATTATCATGTTCATGTGATTTTGTATGAATAATTCCACACTACCTTGAAACTAATAGACATAGTCACAATTCAAGGAAGGAAATATAGCCAAGTAGTAATCTAAGCATTCACACCCTGTTCTCTTGAAAAGAAAAAAATGATTCGTGAGATCCCTTGTAATACTAGAACCAAACCAAGCACCAAAATACGGCCCAACACGGCCCCAAATTCCCAAACCATCAACATCACAATGGGGGATCCCATCACCATACGTGTCACCTTATAAGCATCAGTAGAACTACAATACACATCACCAGAACAAGTAAGCTCTCAAATTCAGTCAACATCTTCCATTTCATTTCTTCTTTTTGATTGATTAATCTGGTTGATCTTAGAGGTATTTTTATTTATTATGAATCCATTTAACCAGTAAAGTTTACATGATTAACCAGTTTATGTATTACAACCCTTCAATCATAGAATTTTATAGGAAAATAGTGGTTCACTAGTGAACAATGATGGACCAACAATGACCATGATTTTTAGTGCCCTCAAGACAATAGAATTCACATCAGATAAAAGAATATAAAAGTACACAACAATATCATCATAAAATATCCCCTTTATTATTTTAAAACCATTTTTTATCTTTGTGTTAGGTTTGGTTTCATCCCTCCCTAATGGTTTGGTTACGTTTGGTTAAAATTGAAATTTCTGTTAATAATATTTCTCTTAAAATCCCCCTATTTAAAAACAAGTTAAATTGTATTGAATTTATACAGATTGTAAGTGTTCAATTAGTTTCTCAAATATTGATTAGGTCTGTGTTAATTTAATCAGAAGATTAAATTAACTTTTGAGACTAACATACCGATTCAAAAATTTGTATAAACACTTGCTAGTTTAACTATCAATGTACATTTAAAACAAATTGTTTTTCAAAGTAATTAGCAATGGAGTATAAAATATATATAATATACATTAGATTTAATCTATGATGCACATTAGATATAACCAAGAAGTTAAGTCTCAAGCTGATACATAGTCCTCTCAAACAATTTATATAAATTTTATCCAAACCCTCGATCAGGGTAAAAACTGTTAAAACACTATCCTGGCACAAAGACCTCTACCACAGTTCTACCTGGGAAAACAAACAACAGCTCATAGGCTGTCCAGGTATTACATGACCTCTACCACTATGCACATTGGGATACAAGGGAGTTATAAAGTTTGAATGAGGATTTATAAATCCTCTAGATTAGCATAACATACAATGTGTGTAAGAAATATACAAAGTATACACACTACTCGAAATGTGAATAAAAGAATCACTAAGAGAAGAGATAAGAGTTTAGAATGCTCTAGTGATGGGAAGTGAATCTCATGACTCTTTTGATTAATCATCAATTATTCTGAGACCTTCTATAGTTTTTTTCTGAAACACAGAGAGTCATTTTCTTCATGTTCAGTTTAACCATCTTGAGTGCATGAAGAGTTTGTTGTATTTCTTCACTCAAGATGCAGCTTGTGTTCTCTTATTGAATGAATGGATTCATGTATGTCCAGTTCTCTTCCAATATGAATTTAGATTTTTCCATTTGTGTGAATTCACCACGTTTCAATGTTGTTAAACCCTTTCCATTTACACCCTTCATGTGCCTTCTTTATTCCACCTTATCCTGTCTTTTTTGTCCTTCCTTTTATTGATTTCAGCTCCTGTAAAAAGAATAATTACCATTTTCAGGGGTACTAGGTACGGTTCCCTGATATTCCAAAAACTATCATTAAATAACATTAATTGCATTAAAATCATAAAATACAACTATTGGTTTAATAAAAAAATAGTATTGAGAGTATAGATTTTGACTGGTCAAGCTTTTGTCGGTAGCCTCCTGATAGTAGCAGTTGACTTTATGTAGCAGTGACATTATATCGGTAGCTCTTTGATCATGTACCGATATCTCCATGTATCTATATCTATTCTCTATGTATCAGTATCTCTATATACTAGTGAGTTCATCTATCGGTAGACTTTTCTTCTATTGGTAGCTCATTTTGTATCGGTAGCTTCATAGTAGTAGACTTGTTCATACTGGTAGACTTACTCTATCGCTAACTCTGGTGTAACAGTAGCTTGTATCAGTAGATTGATTTATCGGTAACTATCTGTATCTGTAGCTTCACTTCTATACCAATTATATATGTATTGGTTGACTTATTCATATCGGTAGACTTGTTCTATAGGTAGCTTTCTGTATTAGTGGACTTGATCTATCAGACGTGCTTACCGGTGGACTTATACATATCGGTAACTCTACGTATTGGTGACTTTAGCTTATTGGTGACTATTTATATTGGTAGACTAAGTACCGGTAGATCTGTATCAGTAGCTATAAGAAAATTAGTGACTTAATAGTTATCTATTTTAATAAAAACATATCTGATTGAGGTAAAAATGATTCAAAACTCATATAAACATATATAAACATTGATTAAAATATTTCAAGGACTATTTTAAAATTATTATCATCTTGATAATAGACTGTCATATATTTAAAGAATTAATATGTAGATAAACATTATTTGGGATTATAAAAGAATGTGAAAGCATAATTGGGATTATCAAAATAGGTGAGGTCAACAATCTCTCCCTTTTTGATAATCACAACTTGGGATATTATAATCTCAAAATATTGAGTAATTGTATCAGATGATATATCATTAAATTCAATTTTATCAGAGAAAACAATAATATTCAATGTACCAGAGGTAGAATTAAATGCAATGGTGTCAAGGGTACAAGTTACAAAGCATAATATCTCTCCATTGGATAATTTTTCTCCCCCTTTCACATAAAAGTTATTATTCTCAGAGATGTTTCCCCTTATAATATTTTACCCCCATTGTGATAATCAAATAGTGGATCAGAATAAAGAGAGAAGGAACAAAAATGGGAAATAAGAGAAAGCCATTTGTATATAATGTTACAAAAAGGTACACGGAAATAAAAAAATACATGGGATTGATATCAAATATCATAACCACCTATTAAATCCACATCCTCAATGTGAGATTTTCCCTTGGGATTAGAAGAGGATTCAGGCTGTGTGGATATAGGTGAAGTCTTAGAAATTCCAGAAATGATCACAGGAGGCTGAGCCACTGAAACTATTCCTGGCATGTACTGAGTAGTTATTTGAGTGATCCTAGGAGTAAGGCTTCAAATGGATTGGGATAGAGTCATCTGAGCAGGAGAGGAAGTAAAGGTAGAGGTAGGTAAAGATGGAGGTATACTCACTAGTCTAGAATCGACATGCAAGAAAGTCAACAAAAGATTTCTGAAACCATAATTATTCTTCCTATCTCCATAGTAGATATGAAATCATCCTTGTTTTCCATGAATTTGTCCAAGGATGGAGTAAGTTCTCTTAGCTTTCTGACTTTCTCTCTGAAGGATTGATTAACAAGAGGTAACATCAGGTTTTATAACAAAAGATTGAAGTGATTATTGAGTTTATGTTTGTTATAAATCCTTTGAAAATAGTAGTCTACTTTTTCTTTCACTTCTTTCTGAGAGGCAAAACCTTCTCACATATAGTCCTGAACAATCTTCATTATCCCTCTAGTTGTATCTCTAGTAGAAATCACCAATTTTTTCAAATCTGATGAGTCCACAGAGCCACCGGATGATGCTTAACCAAGATCCTCCTTCATCATAGCTGTAATTTTATCCAAATCCACTGGAGGTCTGTAGGAAAGACAACCAACAAAGAATGTTATTGTTTCCTTGAAATTTTTTGTCAGTCGACTGATAATATTTTTGACTTGGGAATCCTGGGTTCTAAAATGGTCTTTCATGGAGGATTTAAATCCTTCAAACACTGATACCATCTGTATCAAAACACCTTTGAAATAAGATAAATCTTTATCTGCTTGGGATTTAGAACTCATATAAGATTCTAAAGAGATAACAGATTTCTTTAGAAATTCAACATCCTCTTCCAGTCTAGACAACTAATTCTGGGAAGTTGTAACTTCATCCGCTATTTATGCCACAATGGTAGTGACATTACAGCTAAGAGAGATTTCAAAAGAATTTTCCAAATTGCTCATCTCTTCAACAAAGCAGTTCTTTAACTCGGCAATAGAGGCACTAAAACACTCTTTCAGCTCATTCATTAAGTATTCAAGATCATTCCTGGTGATTATATCAGTAGGAGAAATCACAACAGGTGCAATTCCAGATACTATACTGGTCACTGAGTCATTCATAATAGATTTAATTGATGACACCAGTGAATATTCCATTTTCCTTATTTCTTCCACAAAACTGATTTTGAGATCAAACTTGAGCTTGTCCAGATCATGAATTCTGACCACATCTTCATGTAACAACTCAGTCTGAACATCATAGTTGATTTTATGTCTATTGAAGGATGCATCATTATCAAAATCAGGATAATCTAATCCACAAACCACAAAACCTGTGTCTTCTTCCCAATCCCAAATTTCAACAGCCACTGAAACACTGGAAAACCTGGTTTGATGCTCCCCCTCAACTGGTGCATTTTCTTGTACAACAATAGCATTCTAAGCATGTCTTTCTTCCTCAGAAGAATATTCTATAATTAATTCCATTATTCAACAACAAGAGGCTCCTCTAGATTAGGCACTAGTCCTTCCATCTCTCCCAATACATCTTTAACAAGCACAACTGGGCTTCCAATCAATGGACTCAGACATAAGAAAGCTGAATCAGAGGTTTCAGATTCATTCTCTCTTTCTTCATCATTCTCAAGGGTTGGCTGGTCTTCCTCAATAGAAGGTGTCTCTTCTTCTAATAAACTTCCCTTTCCTGAAGATACAATTTCAGTAGTCGGACTTGGGGGAAAGTCTGGATCCTTTCCATCAGCCATAGAAGTCTCATATTTATCCGTCTCATCACTGTACTCAGGTTCTTCTTCATCAGGTCCTATACCTGGATCCCTCACATCGTTAGGACTTGAAGGATGATTCACGGGATTGAATTTATCATAAAGATTCTTGTCATCATTAACCCACTCTATTCTCCATGGATTCCAGTTTATTTTCATGTATTTTCAAAATGTTTTTTTGATACAGAAAACTATTCCTTACTACAACTGTCTCATCTTGAGACTCAGATACTACTTTTACTTTGATCATTACTAAGATCAACTTGGAAAAGAATAGGGCATTGGTTTTTGATTTTGGCCAGGTCATGTCCTCCATTTGAAACATTAGCAATCTGGACAGATTCACTTTCAAAAAATGTCTCAGGAGATGTAGAAGATAGATATCCTGATATCTTAAATTATCAATGTTCTCTCTCCTTGTAATTAAGCCATGATGAACAAACATGAACAGAAATTTGTTCTCTCCATCCATCTCAGCAGCCACCACTTGTCTTTGATTGCCACTACCCGTGAGCTCCTCGAAGGTAGTCTCATAGTCAAATATATCACTTGTAGGAGGTATTGTCTTTGATGTGTAACCACAAACTCTTTCATGTGGTACTATCAGATATTCAAAATACTCAACATATGAAAATGACATTTCCTTTCCATTCACAAAATAAATCACTCAGTTCTCATCTTCTGATTTATCAAAACTCTCAAAATCGTAAAACTATTTTACTAGCTTTGGATAGTAGGGGAAATTATTATTAGAAAAGCATTCTACCCACTTCTGATCTTCCAGCACCTCAAGAACTAGTGAGCTACTAGACATCATCCATTCTGCACATAGCTCTTTCTCGATTATAATAGCTCTATTTTGTAAATTAGGGTTCACTGGTCATATTCCTGGTCTTGTTCTACCAACACTAAAACTTGCTTTGGGATCATTCTTCTTTTTCTTCACATTTGGCTCATCAATGTCATCTCTGATAGTAGGGAGTTTGGTTTTTTCCATCATTGGTTGTTTCGAGGAACTTAGCGTTTTCGAGAGGTTCGGGAGGTAAGGCTTGAGGGTAAAGGGTTTGAGGCTCGTTGGATTGAGAAGTAACTAGAACTTTCTTTTATCATTTAGGAATCAATAAATAAATAAAATAACATGAAGTAAATACGATATAATTTCTAGAGGCCGACATGTGTTTAAAATAGCGTGTACTCATTGGTAGGGTTTATCAGTGAGAATTCCAATCAGTGAAGTCCATCAGTGAGGTTTTTGGTCGGTGAGGTACATCGGTTATGTTTTCACATCGGTGAGGTATTGCGGTGAGGTTTTCACATCGATGAGGTTTTCACATCAGGGAGGTATCTACCGATCAAGGTTAATCATTCCTAACTCATGTCTAATGTAACTTAACCTATCTGAACTTAATGGTTTGGTGAAAATGTCAGCTAATTGATGTCCAGTACCTATAAATTCAAGAGTAATATCACATTTTTGGTAATGATCTCTCAAAAAGTGGTGCCTTACATCAATGTATTTGGTCCTAGAGTAAGATATAGGGTTATTTGAAATGTTTATTGCACTAGTGTTATCACAGTTAATTTAAACATGCTTAAAATCATATACATAGTCCAAAAGAGTGTGTTTCATCAATAGAATTTGTGCAAAGCAACTACCAACAGCTATATAATCTTCTTCGGCAGTAGAAAAAGCTACAAAATTCTTCTTTTTACTACAACAAGATACTAAGGACTTACCTAGAAAAATGACAAGTTCCATATGTTCTTTTTCTATCTAACTCTCAACTAGAAAAATCAGCATCTGAATAACTCATTATCTCAAAAGATTCCCTTTTGGGTAAAACAAACCTATGTTTACAGTGTGTTTAAGATACGTAAAAATTATTTTAACAGAAAGTAAATAATATTATTTTGTATTAGATTGAAATAGTGCAAACATACACACACTAAACATTATATTTTGTCGACTAGCAGTAAGGTAAAGTAAGCTTCCAATCATACCTCTGTAATTGGTTTGATCCACTAGTTTCCCAATTTCATCTGCATCCAATTTACAGACAGTACTCATATGAGTATCAATTTCTTTAATATTATCCAATCCAAAACGTTTTAAAATATCCTTTGTATATTTACTTTGATTAACGATGATAGCAATTTCATTTTGAAAAACATGAAATCCTAGAAAATATTTGAGTTCTCCCATTAAACTAATTTCAAATTCATTTTGCATGATTTTTCAAAAATAAGTACTTTTAGAATGTTTCAAAGATCCAAAAATAATTTCATCAACATAGATTTGTACTATTAAAACATCTTTAGAAATTCTTTTAATAAAAAGAGTTGGATCGGTAATCCCTTTAGTAAGACATTTTTAAATAAGGAAATTGCGATGTCTATCATACAAAACTCTTGGAGCTTGTGTCAACCCATATAAAACTTTGGATAGCTTGAAAACATGATTTGGAAAATGAGGATTAGTAAATCTAGGTTGTTGTTCAACAAAAACATCTGGAATTATAGCACCATTTAGATAAGCACTTTTGACATTCATTTGATATAACTTGAAATTCAGATGAGCAGCATAGTCAAGTAGAATCCTAATGGATTCTAATCTAGCTATAGTTGAAAAAGGTCTCCTCATAGTTTATACCTTCCTCATGACTATATCCTTGTGCAACTAGCCTTGCTTTGTTTCTAACTATATTTCTAGACTCATCATATTTGATTAAAAAACCCATTTAGTGCATATTCTCAAAGTATCCTTAGGTCTGTCAACTAATTCCCAGACTTTGTTTCTTTCAAATTTATTTAACACTTCTGGAATAACAATTAACTAAAATTCATCACTGACTGCATCATTGACATTTTTAGGTTCTAGATGTGAATGAAATGATTGATGTTCAACCTGGTTTCTTGGAGATTCTCTTGTCTGTGTCCCTCTATCAAGATTACCAACAATAGCATCCAAAGGGTGATTCTTTAGAATCCTAGTTGACCTAGTAAAGGTAGGACTAGAAATTTCACGTTCATATATAGGTTCAGGTTCAACAGAAGCAGATTTTGGAATATGTCCAGAACTATTTGTTTTTACATCAGGTTTATTAGATTTATCATTAAGGTCTAGAATAGTAAAATATTTTTCATGATTTTCAAGTGAAGACATAGGTTCATGTTGATCAGTTTCATCAAACTTGATGTGTATATATTTTTCCACAAATTTGGTTCTTTTGTTAAAGACTCTATAGGATTTTATAGTTAATGAATAACCAAGAAAAATACCTTCATCACATTTAGAGGTAAACATGTCAAGATTATCCTTTGTATTGAGAATAAAAACATTGCATCCAAAAACTCTGAAGTAATTTACATTAGGATTTCTTTTCTTCCACAATTCATAAGGGGTCCTCTTATGAACTGGTCTAATAAAGTATCTATTAATAATATAGCAATCTATATATACAACTTCATCCCAAAAATAAATAGGTAGATCATACTCATTGAGCATGGTTCTTGCAATTTCTTGAAGTGTTCTATTTGTTCATTCTACTACACCATTCTGTTGACGTGTTCTAGGGGCAGAAAAGTTGTGACTATAGGCATTATGTGAGCAGTAAGATTCAAACTCATGATTCTCAAACTCACATCCAGGATCACTTATTTGGGTATTAATCTTAAGTCTCCTATGGTTCTCTACAGTCATGGATTATTTAATTATGTATGAAAAAGCTTCAATTTTGTGAGGTAAGAAGTATACCCAAGTATATCTAGGGAATTAAAATACCAAGACATAGACATAGTGATTACCATTTAAGCTAGAATCTCTAGAAGGTCTAAACAAAACCATGTGAACCAACTCGAGGGGTTGAGAAGTTGAAACTTTTTTCTTTGATTTAAAAGAAACTATTGTTTTCTTTCCTTTTTGACAGGGATTACATACTTTGTCTGATGGGAATTCTAGTTTGGGTAGGTCTCTAACTAAGTTCTTCCTAGTCAACTTTCTAAGTGAATGAATGTTTTAGTGTCCTAATATTCTATTCCAAATCCAGGATTCTTTATGAAAATAATATAAACATGTAACATTTTTCTTGGCTAAAGAATTCAAATCAATAGCATAAACATTTTCATTTCTCAAGGCAGAAAATACTAAAGCATTTTTAGAGTTAAAAAAATTACAAGAATAATTTTCGAAAATAACATTGAAACCATCATCACATAATGGATAAATACTTAACAGATTATATTTAAGTCCATCAACAAATAAAATTTTTGAAATTAAAACTGAATTAATGTTACCAATATGGCCTAGGTCGATGATTTTTACTTTAGTGTTATCACCAAAGGTGACATAGCCTCCATCAACCTTTATTATGCTTTTAAAGAATGAATAGTCTCCAGAAATGTGACATGAACATCCACTGTCCATGTACCATACCACCTTATTAGAACTATTTAAGCAGGTATCCTACAAAACAGGTTTAGATGGAAAATCATTTCCGTACTGAGATCTTCTTAGGTCCAAAAAAGTTACCAAGTAAAGTTTTGGGTACCCAAATTTGTCTTATGGGTGTAATATAATTCAAATAATCAATTGATTTTGAAATAGAATTTTTTATCTATATCAATGTGCATTACTAGTTGAGACATATGAATTTCCCGAACTGGAACTAGCAGAATTTTGTCCAGATTTTGGAATAAATCTATTTTTGATAAACTGTCTCTGTCCAGGTTGGTATCCCAAACTAGTAGTGTACTTTGGTTCCACTTATTTACCTAGAATTTTTGTAAGTGTATCTTTTCCATTTGTGAGTTTTTCTATGTCCTTCCTTAATTTCTCATTAGAAAATTTCAGTTCAATATTTTCCATATGCAATTGACCATTCTTTTCCTTTTCAATCTCAAGGAAAGATTTAATAGGGCTAGATAAAGAATGTTGTTTCTTTAAGGCTTTGTACTTGTCCTTATGCTCATTACTGGTCTCTTATAGCATATTACAGTATTCAAATAAATCTTCACTAGACATATTTTCATATTAAGAATCAGATTCAACTCCAGAATAATAGGAATTTAAAGCAGGAGAATCCAGTGTTACCTCATATGTGTTTTTCATAAAACACATGTTAGATTTATGAGAATCTTCATCCTTAGAAGAATCAGAATCACATGAAGTGTCTTCTGAAGCACTTCAAGTTTCTCTCATTTCTTTCTTATACTTGTTGTCCTTGTAGTCATGCTTCTTCTTGAACATCAATTTTGTATAGTCATATTTTACATGTCCTTTACTTTTGTACTCATAACAGATAATCTCATCACCTTTATCAGGCTTATTCCAGTCCTTTTTCCAATGACCCTTGTTGTAATATTTTCCTTTGTAGTTTGATTTTATGATTAATTTCTTCTTCCTATAGAATTTCATAAATATTATGGCTATTTGAGCCATCTCTAAATCACTATCAGAGTCTGAACTTTCACTCATTGAGCTTTCAGTAGTACTGTGAACTTTCTCAATGTCCTTTCTCTTTGAGGCAGTAGACTTAAATTCCACTGACTTTATTTTAGGTTCATCATCTTCTTCATTATTCACCTTGAGTTCTTCCTCATACATCACAAGCTTACCAATTAATTCTTTAACAAGAATTTTGCTGATATCACACGATTCTCTAATAGAAATAGATGTGCATCTCCATCTTTCTGGAAGACATCTTAATATTCTCATTATCATCTCCTTTGCAGGAATAACCTTACTAAGAGAGCTCATGGAGTTGAAAATCTCATTGAACCCGAGATACATGTCAGAAATTGGTTCATCATGCTTCATTTTAAAGTTATAATATTTAATAGTATAGGTATTCAACATCATTTCTTTGACATTGGTCGTTCCCTCATGGGAAATATCCAAAGTGTCCCAGATTTCATAAGAGGTTTTTCAAGTAGATATTCTACTAAACTCTTCATCTCCTAAAGCACAGTACAAGGAATTCATAGCTTTACAGTTAGTATTGTAAGCTATTTTAGTTGGCTCATCCCAAGTAGTTATATCAGTTTCTGGAATTTTATATTTAGTCTCTATTGAAGTCCAGATATCAATACCCATACCCTCTAAGTGAATATTCATCTTAAGTTTCCCCTGTGCATAGTTTGTACCATTAATTAAAGGTGGCATGTTGGTAGCAGCACCTTCTAGTCTATTGTCTATAACTAGATTCTAGACAACATATTTAAAGAGAAAAAATTTAGAACTGACAAAAATTTAATATCATTAATGATGAAACTAAAATAACAGTTGAAAATGGAGTGTTTTGAAATCATGTATTAATAAAAACCATCCTATGATACCAAATGTTGGTCGGAGTGGATACTCAAGAGGGGGGTCAATTAAGTTCCAATTATACTGATTGTAAGTGTTCAATTAGTTTCTCAAAGATTTATTAGGTAACAGTTAATTTAATCATAATATTCAATTATCTTTTGAGACTAACCTACTGGTTCACAAATAAGTATAAACACATGATAGTATAACTATCAAAGTCTCTTTAAAACAAATTGTATTTCAATGTAATTAGTAGCGGAGTATAAAATATATATAATATACTTTAGATTGAAATTATGATGAACAGTAGATATAACCAAGAAGTTTAGCCTCAAGCCGAGACTTAGTCCTCTTAAACAATTTATATAAATTTGATCCACAACTTGGATCGGGGTAAAAAACAGTGAAAACATTGTCCAGGAACAAAGACCTCTACCACAGTTCTACGTGGGAAAACAGACAACAGCTCACAGGTTTTCCAGGTCTTACTTGATATCTACCACTATGCACAGTGGGATAAAAGGGAGTTATAGAGTTTTAATGATGATTTATAAATCCCACAGCTTATCATAGGAGATAATGTGTGTATGAAATATATAGAGTATACACACTTCTCGAAATGTGTATAAAAGAATCACTTAGGGAATAAATAAGAGTATGGAATTCTCTAGTGATGTGAAGTGCAGCTCTGGAATGTTTTTATTAATCAGAAAATCATCATGAGTTCTTCTATGGTTTTTTTCTAAAAAACAAAGAGTCGTTTTCTTCATGTTCAGTTTAACCAGCTTGAGTGCATGAAGAGTTCATTTTAGTTCGTTGTAGTTCTTCACTCAAGATGCAACTTGTGTTCTCCTCTAGAATGAATGGATTCGTGTATGTCTAGTGCTCTTCCAGTATGAATTTATATTTTTCCTTTTGTGTGAATGCACCATGTTTCAATGCTGTTCAACCCTTTCTGTTTTTCACCCTTCACATTCCTTCTTTGTTCCACCTTATTCGGTCTTTTTTTACCTTCCTTTTATATCTTTCAACTCTGGTAAAAATAATGATTACCATTTTCATGGGTACTAGGTATATTTCCTTCACATGCCAACAAATATCATTAAATAACATTAATTTCATTAAAATCATAAAATATAATCGTTTCTTTATTAAATAAATAGTATTGAGAGTATAGAGTTTGACTTCTCAAGATTTCATTAGTAGCCTTCTGTTGGTAGCAGTTGACTTTATGTAGCAGTGACCTTCTATCGGTAGCTCTTTGATCATGTTCTGGTAGCTCCTTGTATCGGTAGCTATTACTTTGTGTATCAGTAGCTCTATATACCGGTGATGTTATCTATCATTTGACATTGCTTCTATCGGTAGATTTTGATTCTATCAGTAGACATTCATTCTATCGGTAGATCATTTTGTATCGGTAGCTTCATAGCGGTAGGCTTGTTCATACTGGTAGACTTTCTCTATTGGTAACTCTGGTGTAACGATACCTTGTATCAGTATCATGATGTATCAGTGACTATCTGTATCAGTAGCTTCGCTTCTATACCATTGATATATGTGTCGGTAGACTTATTCATATTGGTAGACTTGTTCAATCAGTAGCATTCTGTGTCAGTGGACTTGATGTATCAGACGTGATTACCGGTGGACTTATACATATCGGTAGCTCTGCATATTGGTGACCTTAACCTATCAGTGACTATGTAAATTGGTAGACTAAGTACCGGTAGATCTGTATTAGTAGATATAGGAAAATTAGTGACTTAATACTTATCTTTTTTATGAAAAACATATCTGATTGAGTTATAAATAATTCAAAACTCATATAAACATAGATAAACATTGATTAACAAATTTCAAGGACTATTTTAATATTATTATCATCTTGATAATATACTGTCATAGATTGAAAGAATTAATATATATATAAAAATTATTTGGGATTATCAATGTATGTGAAAGCATAGTTGGGATTATCAAAACAGGTGAGGTGAAAAATTCCACACATGTTTTTTGGATGACATTGAAATTTTAGGGATGGTTTAATAACTTTCGTTTAAAGGAATCTTGTTTTTATGACTTTAACAGAAATGAATTTCTAAATAATGTATAAATTGACTTAAATGAGTTTCTAAAAAAATACAAATTTATTAAATGATTTAGTAGTCCTATAAATATAGGTTTCATCGAAATTAATTATAAAATTAAATAAATGGAAATAATTATCAACTTCTGTTTTTCTTGTAATTTTCTAGTAAGTATAATAACCATATATTATTAAAATAAAAGAAGACAAGGTAAGAGTTAATGATTTTAACTAAGGGTTAACACTATAATATTAGGATAATTATGTGACCTAAGCATGTCTAAACAAATTAGTTGAGATGATTTAGACTCATCCTAATATTATGCTAGAAATATATCAGTTTGATTCTATTATGAATTGAAAATAAATTTATAATCAAATAATATTTCTAGACATTCCAAAAGTCCCCATCCTCCCTCTTATAAAAGGCCACCAGCTCTACACACTTACACACACCTCTCAAGACCATTGTCTTATCCATATTCTATTCAAATAATCTCTAAAAATCGCTCCCTTTTTTTAAAAATCCTTACCATGGGAATAATGATTTTAAAATGATTTTTCAAGAAAATCAAAAATAGTTACTCGATTTAGAGGAAATTAAGGAACAAAGATAACTAAGACTCAATGTATGGGACTTCGTCCTAATATTCTTCATTGAATAATTTCATGATAATATGAACATTTTTTATTTTATAAGGTGTTTATATTACCACTATGAAATTTCATTTCCATATCTTTTATATTATAATATTTTTTACTAAATCATGGAGATTAATATTTAAAAGTTCAAAGTGTTAAGGGATACCGTCAAAATTTAATGATTTTATTATCTAATAATATTTTCATGATATTACATTACATATTATTTTATATGAAAATAAATGTAATATAAAATAAATAATATTAATTTTATCAAATGATTTTGAAGAGAAATTTTTTATACAAAGCGTTTTACATTCATTACAGAATGAAAAAATGAATGTTTTTAACATATACGGTGGTAATGAATTACCTATTGCAATTATAATTATTTTTCATTTGAATTCCTCTATAAGAATTAATTTTATTTAAAATCAATATAAATCCCTTCTTCCATTATTTTAGTATCATGGTATTGAAAATGGGTTCTAAGATGAAAATATTATTTTTATGCTGAAATGATTTTCATATGGGATTGGAAGATGATTTCCAAAAAGGGTTTTTTTGATGAATGTGTTTTATTCATGAAATGGAACATAATAATTATATGAAATGACTGATCCCGACATAGCTAATATGATGGTTTGAGCACCATTATAGCTCACCAGTGATCCCAGCATAGGTTATATAAGGGTCTATCGCAATTATAGCTCACGGGTGATCCCAACATAACTTTTACGAAGTTTTGAACCCCAATATAGATCATGGGTGATCCCAATATATCTTATATGAAGGATGATCCCAATTATAGATCTCCAATTTGGAATATAACCATATTATTATTCCAATTAGATGATGATTGAATGGTTTTTATATATATATTGCTTTCAGTTACCTAATGGAGCATTAATTTCATGATATTGGTTATATTGTAATTCATTGGGCACCAAGTATGAGCCTTTTTCATGTGATTTTTTTGTTTCATCCACTAAAACAAAATTGAATGGTTCATTATTTTTTATCTAGAATAATATTGTTTCTTTATTTTTTATGTCCCTTGCTAATATTTTTGTTCTCATCCCATTTTTTAAATGTTTTCACATGATTAATGACATAATATAGTTAAGGATATAATCAAGGAATAATTATGGTTATTAAACAACAAAATAACCCTTGTTTCATTTTAAAGTGTTTTATGTTGTGGAATAAACAAATACTATTGGACGTTTCTACATTGTATTTCTATGTTCTTGTTATGCAATAGTTATTGTCACTTTATCTAAATCCTTAAACCTTACAATATTATCAATGTAATTTCTTAAATTAACTCATGATTATGTAATGTTTAAGGCTGTGGTCTTATAGTTGGTATCAAATGCCAGTATAGATAACATTAGAGGTTAGGATGGTGTTAATTTATTTCCTTTACAATATTTAATTTTATTGTAGAGTTGAAATGATGTATCATTTTAAGATGACCTTTTCTTCATCCAAGCTATGTCTATTCTGAATGGTTTCCCATAAAGAAAATAGGAAATTTTTAATGGGAAGGCATCAGTAAGAAAATAACCTTTCAAATCAACAACATGTGGTGGTGTGAATTTGTATTGAACAACTTGTTGCAGCGATGGATATGTTGACTGAGTCTATAAATGGTAGGGTTACTCGTGCACGATATCATCCTGACTAACCATAGATGAATATGTCAGTAGTGGAACATTTTATGAGGAATCATTATTCATAATTCAATGGATCATATAATCTAGTGATTACTGAAAGATGGATTAATACCCTAGAGAATATATTTTAATGTCATGGGAGGTTTGTAACGTTTAAAGGAAACTCTTCCCATGTATCATTTTGAAGGTGATGTTGATTAACTAAGATCATTAGTTACAAATTCTGGAGAGAGAAATGATCTTGATTACAAGGAATGATAATAATTTAAGGATATTTTACTTTGTAAATATTTTCCTATTATTTTTCGGAATAGGTTAGAGAAATAATTCATGGGATTAATGCTAATGGATAATGATTCAGATGATACATTTGAAGTAAACTTCACAAGATTTTTTCAGGTATAGTCTAAATTTTATTCAAGATATCAAAACTAATATTAATGGATTTTACTTGGGATTTTAATATAGGTAATGAAGTGCTTTGGTGTCCGAGTAATTTTAATGACACAAAAAAGTGTTTTGTTGTGCTGAGGATATTTAAATGGAGTTTTTAAAAAATTATTTTCCATTAGATGATAAGAGTATGAAACAATGAAGGACTTAGGAAAGGGAGAATCAACAAACATATAATTCGAGAGTTAAGCATTAAACATCTTCCCAACTGTGGAAAAATACATTTTTTGGAATGTAGGTCAGGATTCCAAAATAGTTCCCAGTGTGGTTAGTTTGGTCAAAATGTTCATGACTGTTATAAAAAGGGTGTTTTGAAATCCAATAATGTGAAAACAAAAAAGAGAGAATATAGTCATATTCTTTAACAATAATGAGTTGGGACATTAGTAAAATATGTTCCCCATGTCAATAACATAGGGTAGAAATAAAAATGATCAGAAACAAAAATGATTTGGAAAATCATTTATTGCTACTAGAGGTGATATTGATACATCAGGTGAAGTAATGGATGCCCCTGGGAGCCCATAATTTTTGTAAGGATAATCATAAGTCTAGGGTTTTGGCCACCCCTTCTTCGGTTTTATATGATATAATAATAAGCTATTAAAGTATTTTCTGGGAGATGTTCTATGGGGTTTTATTTATGTATTGCTTTTTTAATTTATAAGTATGACACTACTTTGGACCTGAATTTTTATATATTTACATCCTTTATGGTTTTTGGGATCTTTTATACTATAGGTTATTCGTTGTGATGTACATCATATTCTGGGAATATTATAGTGGTGAATTGTTTCTTATAAAATAGAAATACAACCAGTAATTATGTTTCGATATGTCTTTATTATAGAATGCATATTAATTCCCCAACCATATAAAATGTTTCTTAAAAAAAAAACTATTCATTTACATTTCTCAATGTATTTTGACCCATCACAAAATTATTGTTTCTAATCGTAACCATCCAATGATAATTTTTCTCTTTCACTCTATCTTATTCTTTGAAGTTAGTATTATCATCCATGTCCATGTTTTCCTATAGTTAACACTATAATTTGATATCTTAGGGGAGATATGTACATCTCTTTCTTTCTATTAATTTGGTTGTTTTATTGACCATTTTTTAAATGTGGGATTTTCATTGATTTTTTGAATACAATATTAAAATTTTTTTGACACAATTTACAAAAGGAGAGAATGATGTTCCATCCTAGGTATTTATATAATAAGTCATTTTCATTATCTTATCTATTAGTATTTCTGAATTTAATATTAATTTTAATTTAATTTGGGCATTTTTTATGATAACGTACCCAACACACAACAACGGGGTTATTTCAAATATTATGTAGCATACATCACTAAGTTATACTGAAAAATAAAACAACAACAATATTCTTAACTGAAATTGTAGTTAATATAAATCCATTGTATTAGGAGAAATGAACAGAATTAACTATTTTATGAATCTAAATATTTTTTAACTGTTTTTAAATGTATTGAGTAAATTTTAGATGCTTAAATTGACAATGAATCCAATTATAATCTCAAAATACTCACATATTTTTAAAAGGGTGTTTTAACACCTTTGGTAGAGAATCCAACTAAAAAATATATTATTTTCACTTTGAAATATTCTCTAGGATAAAATAAAAATTTTAATTAGAATCAGGACATCAAAATTTATGTCGGATGAAATTTTTGGTATTTTTCCGATAAATCTATATTTGTTTTGAGAAGTGAAAATTACTAAATTTTGATTCGTAACCAAATTTTATCTAATTTAAATATATATTTATATTGTAATTTAAATTTGTTTTAATGAGTAATTGGATTCTGTTTTTTATGTTTTTTCCAATTATGGTCATTATTTGTAATTTTAAAGGTAAATTGGAAATAAACACTTGTTAATCGTTTGATAGTTTTCACATTTTAAAACCTTTTTTATGATTTTTACAGATGGAATTAATTTTAAATTAATTCATAACGGTTCTATATTCATAATTTGAAAATTTTTATTCTATTTTTTGGTATCAAATGTTTTAGATTATTTAAATTTTTACCTTTTAATTTTGGACATTATGAACTTTAACTTCATTACTAATTTTTATTTACCATTGTTAAAGGTTATCTTAAGAAAATAGGGGTAAAAATTATTATCAGAATAATATAAAACAACCATAACACATTTCTTAATCCTATATGAATATTTATTCTCAACCATGATCATCCTTGGGTAGAATTTTAGACCCCATGGATCCCCTTGGGTGAGATAATGACATTTTATAATATATAATTTAAAGAAAAGGGAAATGTATCATAAATATGTATGCTTTAACAAAAAAAATATAATTTGGTTTATATAAATAATATCTTTGAGTACAAATATTCTTTAAAAATATAAAATGGTTTCCAATCTCATGGTATTTTTTTTATAATTTTTTAAATTTAAATATATAAATATATTTATTACACAATGATAATGCAGTGCTTTCCATATTAATGAAATATTGAAATAAATGATATTATTAATATTACAATAAATGTAATTTAAATTTTTTTATGTGATCCAAAAAAACAATTTCAGATTACAATGGCATGTGAGGGATGATTTAATGCCTCATGAAGGATGTAATCAGGTTGTTACAACTTTAACAAAAATCCAAATTCTTAATACTATCAATTTTGACATAAATGAATTTTTTAAAACTAAAACTATTTTACTAAATTATATATTAGTCCTAAAATCAATGAATCAAAAAATGACTTATATGATGATAAAACTGTCATTAATGGTCATGTTTTCATTATAATAACAATTTTTAGTAATTATAGTAATCATATATTAAGGAAATACAAGAAGACATTGTAATGTTAATGTTTTTAACTAATGGTTAATGCTAAAGGATAAGGTTAATTTTGTGAACTGAACATTCTAAAATCTATTGGAAGAAAGGTTTTTTACCAATCCTTATATTATCCAATATATTTAACAATTTTTAACTATTAGAATCTAAAAATAAGTTTATATTAATATAATATTTCAAGACATTCCTAATGTTCCCCTCCTCCCACTTATATAATTCCTCCAACTATACCCACTTAATCACACCACTCATGCCACTTTCCTGATACAACATATTCTTAAATAAACTCCCAATATCTCTTCTTTTCCACTTGAAGTCGTACCTCGGGATGAAGAAAATTCAAAAATACTTTTTTTCTAAAATCAAAAGGAGTCAACCGATTTAGAGGAAATTATCGAACGAATGAGACAATTCTGACTCCGGGTAAGGGACTTCATCTCAATATCCTTTAAATAATGAATTTCAAGGTAATATACACCTATATTCTTTTATAATGTTTATATACAACCAATATGAAATTTCATATTGATATTTTATCTACACTATTTTTATTTAAAAAACCATGAAAATTACTATTTAAATTATCAATGTGGTTTGATTCACCTTGAACATTTAAATATTTAGTTATCAACTATTTATCTACCTGATATTAAAATATATATTTATTTATATGGGTAAAAAAACAAATATAATGGATATTTTCTGAATTTGATTTAATTATTTCAAAATGATTCCTTTTATAGGAAGTGTTTTACTTTAATTAAAATACGCCAAAAATAATTTTTTATCTTATATGCTGACAATGACTTCTATGCCCTTGAAAATATTACTTGTCATTTGAATTCGTATATTAGAATTAGTGTCTTTTAATATGAAAATAAATCCCTTATTAATTTTTCTGGGTATCCAGGTATTGAAATTGGGTTCCTAAATTAAAATTGTATGTTTATACAGAAATTTTTTTCATATGGGATTAGAAGATGTTATCAAACAACGTGCTTTGTGATGAACTTGTTTTATTCAGGAAATGTTTTATCAGAATTATAGGAAATAGGTGAGACTGATGTATCTTATACAAAGAGTTGAGCCCCATTATAGAACATGGGTGGGCCTGCTATATCTTATACTACAGTTTGATCCCCATTATAGCTCACGGGTGATCCCAAGACACATTATACGAAGGGTTGATCCCTATTTTAACTCACAGGTGAGCCATATATGTGTTTTATGAAGGGTGATACCCATTATAGATCTCTAATATGAATTTCAACCATATGGTTATTCCAATTGGAATTTTATTGAAAGGGTTTTATGTATATGCTTCTCAAAGTCATCCAAATAATTTTTAACTAATTTATATTGTTTTTAGTGTTTTTCATTGATAAACACGTATGTGTGTTATTCAAGATAAAATGTTTTGTTTCATCTTCTCAATGAAGATTGAATGGGTAATCAGGTTTTAACTGGACTAATGGATTTTATTTATTTTGATATACCTTACTGATATTTTTTGTTCTCATCCTGTGTTTTTAAATGTTTTGATAGGATTTGAGGGATAATAGAGTCAATAATTGAATAATGGAAATATTATGATGAGCATACATGAAAAGAACCCATGATTTTTTTTATGTTTTTATATTATAGATGAAATATATTTTATTGGTAATGTCCACTTTGTATTTCTATGTTATTGTTACGTAATAGTTATGACCTATTTCTCTAATGATATAAACTTGAAAAGATCCTAAATGTGAATTATTAACATAACTAAAGATTATATAACATTTATTTTTGTGTTCTTATATGTTATATACATTTTTCATTCTATAATAAAAAATTAAGTTGATTTTTATATTGTTGAATATGAAATAAGAAAATACATAGTTTAGAATATTACCTCTTCTCACACAACCTCTTTAGAATAATAACTAATATATTCATATAATTTATTTCTAACAACAAATATATTTTCTATTAAGTGATAGATGTAGGGAATTTGTCTAGGATGGGAAGGAAGATCAAATAGGGTATGATGGTGTTAAGAATATTGGATTGGGGTGGCCTTTTTTAATTTAACTGAGTGTCAAACTTGTAAGTTTACAAAAGCACCACATTTTTTAAATATAACATTAAAAAATAAATTTTTATTGAGCATTATTAATTATATATTCTATATAAATCTATAAATTATATTGTTTACATGTTTTTAATTTATCTTCTTATCTATATTTTGAGTTTATCCCATGTAATATCAATTTTTACCTTAACCGAAGTAATTTATTTTACTACTTTTACAATTAACTGTCATCAAAAATTACATTTAACATATTATAAAATCTATATTATTAAAATTTAAAATATTTAATATATTTTACTATATTCAATTACCATTACTTGAAAAAATAAATTTTAAACATAAATAATAGACGCGATGGAAAAGTTGGTTTTCATGAAATGTATTTTCGAAGTAAAATATGATTTTATGTTAAAATAATAATTAGTTATTATCATATTATTAATATAAATTAATTTCTATTGATATATAATGAATATATTTAAATTTAATTTTTCATATTTATGTTTTATTTTAATTAAAAAAGAGATGAAACATTATTACTTTATAAAAATCAAAAATAAATCTTTTTATCCCTTAAAAACCATATACACAAATATAATATAATATTGATTAAAAATTGAATATTTTTAATACATATAATTAAATAATAATAATGATACATTAAATTATATTCATATCATAATTGGACGTTTTTTATTACATATTTTATACAAAAAATAGCATTTTTAGCAAAACTAATCTATTTTGGATATTCACTAAAAGACTAAAATTTTTAGAGTGAAACAAAAATATCACCCAAATTGAATTCTAATAATCAGATTTATTTAATGAAATTTAATTTTTATAACATAAATATAAACATTGTATATATATATATATATTAAATAAAATATTAGAAAATATACTTTTAAAATAATATCCTTTTTTAATAAAAAATTACTCAAAAAAGATTGATGAATAAAATAATGATAATGATTTATTCTAGCATTAAACAGTTCAGTAAATTATACCACCATTTTTAAAATTATTTAATCTCAATATTATTTGCATATAAATTAGTTGGTGATATCATTCCCCTATATAATTTTCATATTTCCATGTTCCCTTTTCAACCATATGGTTTTCCGTAAAAAATTACCAATATGAATAACCAAATATATATATTTTTATCTTTAAAGAGAGGAATATTATATATATTTTCATCATAATATTGATTCTATTTTACCTTACACCTTATGGTTAAAAATATAAGATAAATCTCACACAAATTTCCATAACATTAAAACATGAAATACATTGTGTACCTGAGATACAAACATTGGAAAACCCACTATATAAAAAATTGGACTAAAATTTGTCATGATATCATTTAGTTAAGTGAAAAATTATCATATATTATTTCTTTTTAAATAAACTCAAATCAATTATTCAGGGATATAATTAATTAAAAATAGGATCCCAACATCAAGAAAATTTATATTTTATCTTATTATCAGGATATTTTTTCTTCTAGAACTGATTCTTCCTAATATATATATAAATAAACAACACCTTAATATCCCTTTCCTCAACTTATTAATTCCAAAAAAACATCTTTTCCCATAATTCATCTGAAAAACAATCATTTTAACAAAGATTACCATATATTTTCTCAATTTTTTCTATGTGTCTAATGGGGTGAAATATATTATGAAAAGAAAACTAAAACAAATATAGATATTTATCCCAACATAACTATTAATATATGTAATGATAATGAACAATATCCTTCCTAGTTCATCCACATAGACTACCGATCAGTTTGCGATTGAAAATATATACTAAACATTAATTAAGTACTAATTGTTTTCAAGAGTGGATTCTGATAATTAAATGTAAATCTAGGATCATGGTAATAAATAATTGAGGTTGGATCAATATATAACCTTACTATCTCATTCATATAAATTATATATATAATCTAAATAAATTATAGATATAATGGGAAGGAAATGTTTGTATTTATTAATCAATGAATAATATCCCAAATAATAGTTGTACCTTGATATGTATTTGGTAATACCACTGTTTCGCGCGGAATCCGATGATGACCTCCTGGACGGGAGATTCAAAAATTCCGATCGGTTTCTAACGGGTTTGTTCGTAGAACCGGAAACATCCAATGATTCCACATCTGTTTGGACCTACTTTCCAAAGGCAGGCGCTCATTAGCTTGTGGGCTAATGAGGTTTAGGAATTTGCATTGGTCGAGAGGATGGGAGGTCAGACTCATCACACCTTTTTGAGGGGAATTATTGTCTACTCCGGGACTCTCTTTATAGATTTAAGTTATGTTCGTGAATCCTTATTACATTACCAAGTATAAAATGTGCTTTCCTTGAGTTTTAACAATCAATGATTAAATATGCAAGAAATTTAGAGAATCTTTTATATGTATTCGAGGTTCTTCATCAATATAGAATCATCTATATTTGTTTAGAGATTCTTGGTCAATGGTATCCTTCAAAACATTTATATAAAAGTCTCTTGGTCATTTTGATGACCAGGCTGGTTTTAAAGCCACTCAGTGGGGCACTTGAAGTTTATCGTCATTCAGAAGGACATAGATTATTTCAATGTTGGGATCGAACCCATAAATGGGCTACCTACGTATCCTTTCTTTTGGAAAAGGAATCAGAACCCACGTAGTTCGAGGAATGAGATATGATGGTTATGATTGATGGCTCAAAGATGAATGTCATAATTACTTTTACACTCTAAACTCACGTGAGTCATGTTCGGTGTGAGAAACAAGAGGTATTGGTAAAATTTAGACAATTGTGCCATAAAAGATTCAATCATAAGAATTTGTTTTGGGGCTTATGTATAGATGACTGCCCAGAGAGACGAAGGTTTAGGATTTACTTTTAGGGAGAAAATCCATGAACAGGGTCCACAAAGTTATATGTGCTTCATGGAGATTTGAATACTCTAATCTTGGGGCTTACTCCTAAGGAGGATGCCCAAGTTAGGAGGGGACTTATGATTGGGTTTTATTCCTAAAAAGGAAACCCAAATCATAGGTAATTTATGACTGGTTAAGAGAAGTTTAAGGGGACTTGGGGCTTATTCCTGAAAAGGAAGCCCAAGTTAAGGATTCTCTCATTGTAAAGGATGAGGTTGAATGAATGAACTCTCAATCTTTGGTGACATAAAGATTATTTAAATCACTAGACTATGAGAGATATTTCACAGAATTACTTTCAGACAAGGATGTCAAATCAAGAAATCATGCCATAAATGGCTTTGAAGAGTATCTTGAAGACTGAATCTTGAATAGGAAAGGTGAAATGGCTTAAGAGGGGTAAAATGGGCAAGATGGGCACCCAAAAAGATAGGGGCGCGCCAGTATTTAAGTCGCGCAAGTCCTGCGGCGGCGCGCAAGTATTGGTCGCGCAATTATACTTGCGCGACATGAGTGGTACTTGCGCGATTTTCAATTAGCATTGAAATGCTTGAGCGACTCTTTAGAAAACCCTTTACAATCCTCTAGAGGTTCTTCCAGAGAAGGGACGCGCAAGTTATATTGAAGGAATTAAGTCGGCGTGCAAGTGTTTGATAAGTTTCAACACTTATGCCTTCCTTCTTCTCTTTAGATCTTCCGTTCTAGGTAAGAAATTACCTTAGAAGTGTTCCGGACGCTTTGAGAAGAGACTTGGGCGTCGGGAGCTTCAATCCGAGTTTCTGGAAAAAGATCCCATGTAATGGGGGGACCACAGGGTCTATTTATAGGCAAAAGAAGACTCAGGGCGGTTACCGGGCGGTTTACCAATTAGGTCGCGCAAGTCACCTGCGCGACCAAGGTAGTCGCGCATGTATACTTGCGCGGCAGTGGTATCACTTGCGCGGTGGATTTGCTGTGGATCCTTTGTTCATGCCTTTGTCGATTTTTTATGTTTTCTTCAAAGGTTGAATCACTTTGAGCTGAGATATTCACTTTTCCGATCTTTAGATTCTGTGACGAAAGGAGCATCAACAAAAGTCCCCCCTCAGAGTTGGATCCGTAGAAAAATGAGGATTTGACTCTGAGGAAAATCGAATCCTTCCAAAGGAAAAGGGAGGCGCGCAAGTCTTCAGTATGCAGAGGGCAGTGCGCAAGTTTGCGTCGCGCAGGCCTTAAGCGCTCTGTGTACGGCGCGCAGGTAGGCTTCCGAGCCTATAAATACACGGCCTCCTCTCCGTTACATGCATCTGGATTTCCGGATTTCTCGAGCTCTCGCCGCGCAAGTCTTAGTCGCCACGCAAGTCTCCTGTTTTCACTGTTTCCTCGCTGCCGCACTATTCTCAAGGTAATACGGCATGCGCGGAAATACTTGCACGACAAAAACTTGCGCGGCACATGTATCACTTGCGCGACATCTCCATACTTGCGCGCCTTAATGCCTTAGCCATTTTTTTCAAATTCTTTCACAAATTTTATGAAAAAAATAAACCCACTTAAGAGTTTAATTTATTCAACTCCTGTGCAGATTCAATGGCTCTTAGACCTGGATTAATTGATGAACTGGGTAGCAAGCGGATAGATGATATGATGAATATCATTGGCCCTGATTACTATACTGTCAAAGACAGTACTCTTCCAGATTTGGCTAAGTATTTGAAGAAATATCATCGCGACTTTCCTCACTGCACTTATCTACCTTTGTATGGTCATGGTCATCTGCAAGAAGTCATTATTCCAGAAGTAAAGAATTATCTTCCATTTTCTTGGTTTCAGAATTATACCAATTTTGCTTCAGCAAATATCTCAGGCGGAGGAGTATTTCAAACTGCTGGAACAGTGGAGAAGGATTATGTGAAGCATCATAGCCCTTGCACACCAGATCTGAAAAAACATACACCTGAGCTTCAACCACATTGTCATCCTTCAATCTTCCGAAATGCTTAGATGGATCAATCCAAAGGCTGGAAGAAAAGTTGGGATTTCCGTCCTGGGGGAGGTGTGAAGCCAACTTGGATGTGGGTATACAGGGTGCGACAGACTTGCGGAGAGTTTATTGAGGATCTGAAGAGAGCTGCAATATATGAGGCTGTTTGGGTTGGTCAAACATATATTTACAGACATGATAACTTCGTGCCAGAGATACTCAGCCATTGGAGCCCAGTGACTAATTCTTTCCATTTGACTCATGGAGAAGTAGGTATCAGTTTGTGGGATGTCCACAAGATTTCAGGAGCTCCAATCTTGGGCGATATGTATGATGAATTCATTCCTCCCAAGGTGACTTGGAATGATCCAGAGAAGACTCCTGCTTTGGCTCGAGAATTATTTAAAATCTTTCACAGGCTCAAGAGTTCAGAGACCTCATTAACTCATTTTAGAAAAGATATCCATCCGGAAGAATGGATGAATGTGTTTCTAACTGAGAAGAAAGGGATGGAGCCAAAAGAAAAAGGATCCAAGAAGAAGAAATCCAAGGATACCCGGCCCAGACGTCCTACCACTTGTCCAAAACCTGAGAAGAGAGGAGCTCATGGCACATTTTGGCCAACTCTAGAAGCAGGAGAGTTTGAAAAATGGGGCTATGAAGTGAATCAAAGAATTCCAAAGGAAACTCGTCTTGCGGGTTTCTTGGCAATGTGGCTCAGTGTTTATCTCTTGCCGGTCAGGGATTCGAAGGGAGGCGTTAGGCCAGGGACCTTCGTCATTGCGGCCAAGTTGGCTGAGGGAAAATGGTTGGGTTAGATACCCCCATTTTAGCAAAGATTCACAGGAGTTTACTTCACGTCTTCCAGGGTAAATCTCTTTTAAGAATAGTGGGACCATTCCAGGTTTTGTGGGGATGGATCTCCACTCACTTCAGGACTTACAATGTACAGAATGGATTACAAATTCCTGGAAGCTCTTTCAGACCGTTAGTGCAAGCATTCTCTGGAATTTCTCTATTAGATGTTAATGGTTATGACATGAAAGTAAGACTAAGAATGTATAAGGAATTCAACTTCTTTCCTTATGGAAGTCTGCCATTTGGGCGGTTTGTTGATGATGGGAAAGCCCATTTGGATTTGAGGGCATACATGCTAGCTTGCAGGGATGGCGTGTTAGTAGCCAGGATTGATGGAGAAATCATATGCGAGGCCTATGCTCCATATAGATTTGCACGCCAATTCAAATGTTTGCAACAGATTGTTGTATCCCCTCCAGTACATGTCAGGTTAGAGCAACATCCGATGGTTGCTCGACAACTATGGTTGCTGACATCAAGAGAGAAGACTGGGGCAGTATTTGATCTACCAGTTGAAAAAGCGGCACATTATCTGACTACATTTTATGCCGAACACTGGATAGAATCATACCCTAAAGGGATATTGAATCACCCAGTATATCAAGTGGGAAAGAGGAAGAGGACTGTAGAGAAAGAAACTCTTCCTCATGAAGGTGACGCTTCTCCACCTGAAATAGGTTCAACAGACTCCTCTTCTAGAACTGATTCATCGGATTATCACGATGGGGATGATGAGGCACAACCGGCAGCAAAACGGTTTCGTGCACGATACAATCCTCCGTCCAGAGTTAAAAGACCCACTCCATCAGCTCCTGGTGAGTTATTTGATTGTAATAACTTCAATCACCGCTACTTTATAAAGTAATAAGTCTCACTTTCTTATTCTCTATCTGTAGTTGCAGGAGTCGGGAAGAAATTAAAATCAAAAATTGTAGGACCTTCCTCATAGCCTTTATATCTAAGACCAGAGGCTGTTCAGCTATGGCAGAGCTTATACTGTGATACTGAGACCGCCTGGCTGGATTTGTGTGAGGGCCTACAACTTCCTGGGATAGGATATCTTCTAGCTTCTAAAGACCTTCAATACGGAGATAACCCCAATGAAGTGAGAGCTTACATCAGAGAGCTGGAAATGCTCATATATGCCACCGATAATTCAGTTCCTATCACCAGGCGGGTGAAGGAAATGATTGATCGTGGCACCACTGAGGGGGCTGGTGGTTCTGGAGATGAGGAATGGCAAGAGTACGTGGCTCCTGAAGATGTAAGTTTTCCTTCCTTATTTTCATTGCAACTTGATTTTAGTTGAAGCTTTGTTACTTAAGGAAGTTATTTTCTTCATCTTGCAGCTTGCAAAGAATGGAACCGGGGTTCCTTCGCCACAATATAGCCCTGGTGGTACTGCTATCGGGGCTGCTGCTGATTCTCCTCGCGAACCAGGTGAGATATCTCCAGGCCAGCATGCCATGAATGAGGCACTGGACATAGCCTTTCATTCGCCAATCCAAGTTCCAATAAGGGAGACTACTGATACTCCGAAAAAACAAAAGAAGCCAAGGCAACGAAGGAGGAAATCCCTAGCTAAACGTTTCATTAGCAGTGGTAAGTCCTTCGAACAATCATGAGTTTATACCCATAATCATATGGTTACTCATATTTCCGAGGATTGCAGGGGCTTCTTCAATTTCTCCCTTGAGGGAAGGGACTGATCCTTCTTCAAAGGTCGTGGAGGGTGCTGTTGAACAATCACAGACTCAGGCTGACTTGGTTTCTCCTGGAGAAGAGCTACCATCCATTCCCAGTATCCCTCCTATTACTGAAGATGTTGTCCAGGGTCAGGGGTTGCAGGATATAAGTCGGCAAGAAGACGTAGCAAATGCTCCCACTGGTGAGACTAATCAAGATTCTGAAGTATCATTGGATGAAATGATGAATCAAGGAATGACTTTTGAAGAATTTTATAATCATGCTGAGTTGTCATGTGATTTAGAAGACCTTGCGCGTGAGTGTTACCCTTCGCCCAAATTTTTTCTTAAAAAAATATACTTCTAACCATGATTTAAAATAATATGCAGTTTCTTCCGTAGAAGCCGCTGAACTGCCAATGCCCGAAGAGGGTGTGGACACTGATGTCAACCCTATCATTGCAGAAACATTAGCTCAAGTAGAGATAAATCCAATAAACTCTCCTGAGACCCATCTTGAAAATCCTGTTGAAACTGGGAAAGATAAGGAGAAGTCTTCTCAGGTTGCTGAACCACCATTGGGTAATGGATAACAATATTTGTGATTGTACTTTATTCGCAAGACAATCCATTCTTTTGTTATCCTTTGAAGCTGACTAAAACTTTCAATTAATCATGCAGGACCATCAACTGCAATGACTAGACCCGAAGATGAGGCCTCAGCCTCTGTCCCAATGGGAATTGAAAGTGAAGAAGCACAAGTCAGGGGGGAAAGAGCAGGACAAGGCACCTCCCTAAGCGCGCTAATTCCAGATTACATACCCCCTTCTGATGATGATATTGAATCAGATCCAGATATGCTTAAAGCATTCAGCTTTTCACGACGTAAGGCATGGAATAACATATGGAACATCATATCAGGGGTGACTTTAGAAGAGCTACCATCAAAAATTTCCCGATTGTCATCCCAATTTGTTATAATGGGACTTGGTGGTTTTGGGTATGAAAAGATCCATGCTGCGGTGAAACAGATCATTTTCATGAGGGAGAAAATGCAGATAAATCGCGAAGATTTGACCAGAGTGAAATTTTCAGTCAACATAGGCGAATTTGAGGCTGCGATATCCCAGGCTGAAGCTGATTATGCTGTCAAGATGAAGGATCTGAAGCAAAAAATCATAGAAAAGGTCGTCCAGCAGGTGCAACTCTAGCAACAGTTAGATGCTGTTACTGGGGAACTTGATCAGCTTAATAAATCCTTGGATGAAACTCATATGAATGGCATGAAACCCATTGTAGATTCTAAGAAGGAACTTCAGCAAGCTGAAAAGAGTGAAGCTGGTCAAGTGCACGAGCTTCAAGTAACTGTTGATAAGGCTCAGGATACTATACATCAAATGAAGACTTATGTTGACAATCTTCTGTAATTTTTTAAAAAGAGAAGAGATTCCAGTCTGTGGATGTCTTTCTAACTCTTGTGTATCAATGAAAAACACTTTTGTCTTCAATCATTTGTACTTGCATTCTTCCATTACCTGCTTCAAATTTACTTAAGCCAATGGGCCTAGTAAGCATAGTTTGATTTTTACTAGGATTATTATAAATAACCCTACAAACTTTGAACCTTTTAACTTCTCAATATTACCTAAATCATACAAAAATGTATATTTAGTGAGCTGGAACTTGACTTTTATTCAGAGTTCCTTTGTCTTTTGTGTGGGCAGTTTAAAGTCATGCACGCCGGACATAAAGGGGCTAATGTTTAAGGTCGAAATAACTTTGACTGAAAATGGATTAAAATGGATTCAATTCCTTGACAATTTATCTGAAAACATATTTACCATACTCAAGTATGAGGGAAAAAATGTAAACTATGGCTTAAGAATATTTGAATCTGAGGAATGATATGAAAAAAAAGAGCTAAAAGGAATTAGAAGAAGTAGTTTCCAAGAATGAAGTTACTATTATTTAACGAAACCCGTTAGGGGGTTGAAATATGCAGGGCCACATATGGGCATTGGCAGCGTAGTCAAATAAAATAGCATCTTTTGGCTGACAAGTCTGTTATGTGGACTGTTTATGCAAGGCCACCTATGGGCACGTGCTGCATAGTCAGGAAAAAGAACTCCCAGAAATTTACTTTCCTAGTGCTAAATGCCAGTAGAAGTTTATGGAGATTCAAATTTTCTAAAGCATAGAGTTTGTTGTATGGAAAGAGGTACTTGAATGTGGAGAAGATATTTCCAAACAAGAATATCGAAGAACTGGATGAATATCACTCCTGCGAAGGTCTGACCCAAACGTAGGGAAGAAGAATAAACCATAGACTTGAATACTTTCAGATCAAGAAAAAGGATATGAGACAAATATGTTAAGGATGGCTTTTTTTTTGCGGATCCCTACATACTGTCATTTTAAGACAAATAAGGACAAAAGAGGCATTCTTCCCAAGAATGAAGTTACCATTATTTAACAAACCCGTTAGGGGGTTGAAAACATGCAGGGCCACCTATGGGAATTGGCTGCATAGTTAAATAAAATAGCATCTTTTGGCTGACAAGTCTGTTATGTGGACTGTTTATGCAAGGCCACCTATGGGCACGTGCTGCATAGTCAGGCAAAAGAATTCTCAGAAGTTTGACATTTTTGTGACTAGAAGTCATGAAAAGGGTTATGAAGATCTGAAAATATTTAAGGTTAGGATTATAATACATAAAGATGGGTATTTTCCAATGTATATAGAGATACATAGGTCAATGAAAACCATAATCATGTTGTGGCTGGGTCCTAAATTGAAATTTTGGACTTCGCTACGTATCTCATAAGAATGAGAATCAAGCCATACGTAGTTCTTGAAATGTAGTTTAACGTCGTGAAGGACGAAAGTATGAGTGATCTTAGTTTAAGGTCATATAATTCGGACCATAATAATGAATACACAGTTTGTTTTTTCATGAAGACTTTTCAGCCAAGGGACTAAAAAAGTGAAATTTGGGGTTAGGCCCAAAAGACTTGGGACTGGATTCGAGGGACACTCGAATGTTCCTACATATCCCATAAGGATGGGAATCAAGTCCACGTAGTTCTAGAACTACCCTTTGTACAAATTTGGTTCGTACATGTGAAGGGTGAAAGGGGACTTTAGTGCAATAATGGTTTTAACCTAAGATAAAAAGTTTAGGCATTACCATGTATGTACGTAGTCTTTTGAAAATGAAAACCATGATTGAAAAAGAATCAATGTTAATAATGGTTCCTTCTCAAATGAGGAAATCAAAGAATATTGTAGTTTATTGTCGTACCGGACAAAAGTGTTGTATAGTTTAACGTCATATAACAAGGACGAAAGTGAATCAATGTAAAGATATTGATTCCAGGGGTGGTTTCACAAATCATCATCATATGAGATGGTGGTGAACCGATGTGAAGAGATTGTTTTTGGGCTTGAACCTTGGGAGGTTGCCTACATACCTAGCCTGGAGGGCAAGGATCAAAGTCCGTGTAGTTCAATTAAAGAATGAATCAATGATCAAGTTGTTCATGTGGACAATGATCTAATAAAAAATATTGTTGGGACTTACACATGGTTAGTGGCCCAAAGGGAGTGTTATGGTTGATGTTTGCTCTAAGCTCACGTGAGTCATACTCGGTGTGAGAAACAAGAGGTAATAACAACCTTAACGATGTACAGTTTAATGTCATGTAGGACATAAAAAAGGGGACTATGCAGTTTAAAGTCATGCAGTTAGGACTATTGGTGCTGCACAGTTTAGTGTCATGTAGCAGGGACAAAATATAGTTTAATGTCATGTAGGACATATCAAGGACTTTCTGTACAGTTTAGCGTCATGTAGTTAGGACGATGGGGACAATATAGTTTAACGTCATATTGGACGAAAAGGGGGACTGTGCAGTTTAATGTCATGCAGTAAGGACAAAAGAGTGTACCATTTTAACGTCATGTCGGACGAAAGTGCGAATAGTTTAAGGTCATATGCATGGACCGTGGATGGTGCAGTTTAATGTCATGTTGGACCTTTGATGATTATATAGTTAAACGTCTTTCCGGACGTGAGGGACTTTTATACAGTTTAGTGTCATGTAATTTAGGACTTCACGGTTTAACGTCTTGCTGGACATAAGGGATTTGCAAATAGTTTATGGTCATATACATGGACCAGGGATGATGCAGTTTAAAGTCATACTGGACCATTGCTGTATAGTTTAACATCATATAGCAAGGACGAACTGGTGCTGTACAGTTTAAAGTCATGTAGCGAGGACTAAGGTGAACCAATATGAGGATATCAGTTCTGGGGACTTTTTACAGTTTAACGTCATGCTGGACGATGAAAGTGCCACACAGTTTAATGTCATGTTGCTAGGACACAATATAGTTTAATGTCATCTTGGACATTGAATTGACACAGTTTAACGTCATGTTGGACGACATATAGTTTAATGTCATCTCAGACAAATAAGGAACTTCTGTACAGTTTAATGTCATGTAGATATGACATTATACAGTTTAATGTCATGTAGGACATTGAAGGTGACACAGTTTAACGTCATGTTGGACGAAGTTGCAGTTTAAGGTCATACTGGACCATTGCTGTATGAACCAAATGTAAGAGTCTTGGTTCTGGAAACAATATTTTGTGTTTATACAAAATACTTCTTCAGAAATCTGGCATTAGTTGGAGTCGTGATGTGTTCTCCATCCATTGAGATCAGAGAATACACTCCATTGGAGTAGACCTTATGTATTGAATAAGGTCCTTCCCATTTTGGATCAAGCCTGGGAGGCTTCTTTCCTGGTATCATTGGTGCTCTGAGAACCAATACCAATTCTCCCTGAATGAATGAACGAAGACGAACTTTTTTGTTAAAAGCTCGTGCTATCCGATTCTGATAGATTTCCAAGTGGTGCAAAGTGCACAATCTTTTCTCATCTAACTGTTCCAATTCATTCAACCGCTTTTGGGATTGCTCATCTGTTGATAACTGATCACAAATGGCTATTCTGAGTGAGGGCAATTGAACTTCAATTGGAAAGACTGCTTCTGTTCCATATACAAATGAATATGGAGTAGACCGCGTTGCATTGCGAGTGGTAGTCCGATAAGCCCATAAAGCATGATAGAGTTTATCAGGCCATGACCTCTTATCTTTATCCACCATCTTTTGCAGTATGTTTGAAAGAGTCTTGTTGAAGGCCTCTATCTGGCCATTAGTCGCTGCATGATATCGAGATGAATGGTTGGACTTAATGTTGTATTCTTGATACAATTTCTTTACCTCAGAAGAACAGAAGTTGGTGCAGTTGTCCGTCAATATGGTATGAGGGACACCAAATCTAGAAATGATGTTAGACTTGATGAAGCTAACTATGCATTTAGAACTGACTTCTTTGAGAGGTACTGCCTCTGCCCATTTGGAAAAGAAATCAGTAGCAGTAAGAATGTACTTAAACTGCTTGGTCGTAGCTGAAGGGTAAGGTCCCACCACATCCATTCCCCATGTGGAAAATGGCCATGAGTATTTAGCTGTATGAAGCAACTCTGGAGGTTGATGAATGAAGTTGGCATATACTTGGCATGAATGACACTTCTTTGTGAAATTAACACAATCTTGTATCATTGAAGGCCAGAAGTATCCAAGCCTTCGAATTTGATCAGACAATCTATGTCCAGACTGGTGGGCACCACAGACTCCTGCATGCACTTCTTTTATGACAGCCATTGTCTCTTCACCATCAATACATCTGAAGAGAACTCCATCAAAACCACGTTTGTAGATAATTTTCTCGAGGTGGTTTGGACCATTATAAAGAGTAAAATTGACCGCACGTCGCCAAATTTGTTCTTTCTCGGCTCTATCAGGTGGAAGTGTTCCATTTTGAAGGTATTCCTTGATAGGTGACATCCATCCTGTAGTATGACCATACGGTTCAGGAATGGGACTAATTTCATTAATTTCCTCTATTCTGACTTGAACATAAGGTGAAATTGCACGACGGTGGGCAATACCGATGGTTGTCTCGTCCCGATTTGGATCTGCTAAAGCTGTGGCTATATTAGCCAGTGCATCAGCTTGAGCATTTTGTGATCTTGGGACATAAGAAAATGTCGGTTCCGAAGGGAATTCCGACATTAACTCTCTGACGTAATCATACAAAGGGATTAATTCTTCTTTTCTGATGGCATAATCCCCATTGACTTGTTTGATTACCAGGTCTGAATCACCTTTCACCTTTAAGTGATTCACTTGTGCTTGAAGCGCTAACTCCAAGCCTGCAATGAGAGCTTGGTATTCAGCTTCATTATTGGTACCACCTTCCCACAACAAAAAGGAATAAGGTAACACTGCCTTATCTGGAGAAATGAGCACAATTCCTAAACCAACTTTGTTGAATTTAGGATTTTCCATTTTCTTCCCTGTTGGACTTCTAGAAGCTCCATCAAAATACATTACCCATGTTTGAGGACTCTCTTGAATAGAGAAAACTTCATCATCAGGGAGTTCGATATCTGAATACGTGTCTTCCACTGAAGGATATTCAGCCAGGAAATCAGCCAGAGCTTGGCCCTTAATTGCCTTTTGAGACACATACTGGATGTCGAACTGCTGTAGAATAACCGCCCACCTTGCCAGACGTCCTGTAAGCATTGGATGACTAAGGATGAATTTGAGTGGATTATTACGAGATACCAATTGGACCTCGTGATGTTGCAGGTAGTGTCTCAGTTTCTGAACTGCAAAGATTAATGCTAGGCAGCACTTTTCAATACTCGAATATCGGGTTTCTGCTTCAAGCCTAGTTCTACTGAGATAGTAGAGACTATTTTCATTCCCAGCATCATTCTTTTGAGTGAGAAAGGCACCCAATGATCGCTCTAAAGCTGTCACATAGAAGATAAGAGGCCTACCCTCAACAGGTGGCATGAGTACTGGTGGACTCAAGAGGTATTTCTTGAGAACATTAAATGCTTCTTAACATTCCTTAGTCCACTGGTAAGTGACTCCTTTCTTCAATAATTTGGTAAAGGGTAAACTTTTGCCTACCAAATTGGCGATGAAACGCCGAATATAGGCTAAGTGTCCTTGAAGTCCTCTTAATTCTTTCAAATTCTGAGGAGGTGACATACCAAGGATTGATTTGGTCTTCTCAGGATCGACTTCAATACCACGATGGCGTACAACAAAGCCGAGGAATTTTCCTGAGGTTACCCCAAAAGCACATTTTAAGGGGTTCATCTTCAAATTATGTTGTCGAAGCTTGGGGAATATGATTTCCAAATCAGCCAAGTGATCAAAACGTTGTTTGGATTTAACCACCAAATCATCTACATAGCATTCAACAAATTTCCCTAGAAAAGGTTTGATGATACGATTCATGGCGCGTTGATATGTTTCACCTGCATTCTTTAAACCAAAGGGCATCACCCGGTAACAAAACACACCTTGAGGAGCTCTGAAGGCTGTATATTCCTCATCTTCTGGGGCCATTCGGATCTGATTATATCCAGAATATCCATCCATGAATGAATGTACTTCATATCCAGCCGTCGCATCAATTAAGAGTTCTGTAATCGGAACTGGAAAATCATCTTTGGGACAATACCGATTAAGATCTCTGAAATCGATGCAAACCCTAATTTTTCCGTTTCTTTTTCTTTACAGGGACAATATTAGCCAACCACTTGGGATATTGAACTTCTCTGACGAAGTTAGCTTTGATAAGCTTATCCACTTCAGCCTCGATTTTGGCAGCATAGGTTGGGTGTGTTCTTCTCGCAGCTTGCTTGAATCCTCGATGTTCTTTTGGCAAACCCAAATGATGGGTGGCAACATTAGGATCAAGGCCAGGCATCTCTGTATAATTCCAAGCAAAAATATCTTTATTTTTCTTTAGAAAAGAAATATACATATCTTGTTCTTCAAGGGTCATGGCCGCACTAATTAAAGTGGGGCGTGGATCTTTCTTTGTACCCAGATTTACTTCTCTGAGTTCATCCACAGTGGTAGAGATACCCTCTTCAAATGCTGGAGGAGCATCTCTAAGATCTTCCTCTTCCTCTTCATCATGTGTTATTTCTTTCATTTCTACTTGCAAAGTAGATGAAAAAACGAAATTCTCATGATCATAAGAGATGTCAAAATTTTCACATTTTGAAGAAGAAGCTTCCATTTCCGACCCTATTGATGATAAAGGGTCTTCTTTGGGAAATAAAGAGGAGATGATGGATTGAGAATCGACATCAATATTCACCTCTGATGTTGCTATAACTTCTTCTGGCCTGATTAGCGAAGTATATACTTGTCGGATTTCAGTAGACGAAATGAAAACGTCACCACTTATGCTTTCATCACTGCTTGGTAAGTTACCAATCTCTCCCATGTTGTCTGGCTCGATTGCCGTAATTGACATTATGGATCTTTCCATAAGAGTATTTTGATTTGGGCCTATTTTGTCAATTTGACTGATAGGTAACACATAATCTGTTCTCACATGTGAAAATGGATTTATTGGAATTTTATCCAAACCATATGGAGCATTAACTTTGGTAATTTCCTTCATTGTAGATTTTTCTCTTCCTTTCATGTGATAAAATTCCGCCTCAATGTATTGAGACTCACATGTCTTGAACAGGGACTTATCACCATACAATGTTCCAACTTGACCATCGAAACAGTATTTGAGACATTGATGGTATGATGACGGAATAGCTGCATGCTGATGTAGCCAGGGTCTTCCAAGCAAGATATTGAAAGCTGAGTCCTGATCAACAATCATAAAATCCGAATTGGAAACAAGATCTCCAAACTGAGTTCTGAGTGTAACTTCTCCCAGTGGTTCTTGTTAATTTTTATCATATCCTTGCAACATCATGGTAGAAGGAGATAAATCAGATTCCGTGAGGCCCAATCGACGAAGTGTACGAATGGGCATGAGGTTGACTCCTGAACCATTGTCAATAAAAGATCTTCGAACATATATACCACTGACTTTTCCAGATAAGTACAAAGGTTTTATGTGCCCATTCACTACATCATCTTCATCTTTATCAGTAAAAGATATCACTGCATGACATTCTGCAGGATTATTCTCTATGTGATAAATTTCAGCTGCAGCAATTTCAGCTTCAAACTCCTGAGGACTTGACAAAGCTTCGATGAGTGCTTCCCTAAGATCTTTTAATAGATTCAAAGCATCCAAAATTGATAATTTGGCTGGTACTTGGGCCAAGTGTTTCAATATATCATACTTTTGATCTAGAGGCCTGCGTTTCCCAATAGGAATATGCGGTTTAGCAGGTACCTTGGAAGCAGATGCTTTGGAAGCTGATGCATCTTGTATTGAAGTTGGCAACATCTTTGGTTTTGGAAAATTAGACTGATTAGATCCATTTACATGCTGAGATAAAGAAGATGGAACCTTTAATCGGTCTTCCAAAATGACTGTGCCGAAGCTGAGTTGGCCATTTGTAGAAGAACTTGCTTGTTCTTTTTGAGCTCGTTGAAGGGCTCTACCACGCGTTTCTGCTGCATATACAGTGCTAGCAGGGGTAGAATTAGAGTAGTGGCTTCAAAAAGATCCACGTCTTCCCCTATATCCTGAACCTCTAGAACTTCCTCGGGTTCCCTTATTTGATACAGGGAATTCAGGCTCATCAAGACTGGAATATGAATTTGTTAATTGAATCATATTAACAGAACCAAAGATTAACTCTTCATCTGATAAAGACTCTGCCTGGTTAGCCTGTTTAGGCTGTGCCGTTTGGTGGGACGGTGCCCGTGGCTTTGAAGTAGATGGCATGAAATCTTCCAGAGTCAAAGACAATTTAGGCTTTGATGCATACTCATCTTCTCCTGATTCCTCTTTCTTCTTTGAATTGCGCTGCTCTTTTGAGGATTTGTCCTTTGATGGAGGCTTTACTGCAGCTTTTGTAGGAGACACAATTGGCTTCTTCAATTGTGTTCGCAAAATGGAATGGGTCCGATTGATTGTCTTTCTGACCATCCAATCATCATTTTCTTTCGCAGTTTTGCTTTTGACTTCCTGCCACTCGCCTCCTTCTTCTGGATCTGTAGCGGTAATACACGCTACATGAGCTGAAGAACCCTTCAATTTGACTTGTCCCAAGTCGACCATATTTTGCAGGAGGTCTTTAAAGACAAAACACTCCTGGATGGGATGCCCCAACATTTGATTAAAGGGACAATAATTGGGACGGTCTTCATCTCCTTCCTTCTTTGGCCTCTTCAGCACTGGTAATTGAACCAAATTATATTCCAGAGCTGAAATGAAGTAACCAGGAACTTACTCACTTCGGAAAGAGTATCTTTTACTCTTAATATCCTCAAATTGTTTTCGTCGTTGATCTTTTTGATCATTTGGACGAAATAGCCTTTGTTGTTGGCGTTCAGGAGGTGGAGCTCTTCGAGAAGATGAAGGTTTTGAAGTAGAAATAGGTACAGGTGCCTGTTTAAGCATAACTGTAGCAATTTCTGCTTTACCCATTCTTCTTCCTGGGGCTGATGGAATTACACGAGATTTAACCTTAGCCTGTATAAGGGAATCTTCAATCTGTATAGCGATTGAAGTAAGGTCTCGAAACCCTCTTGTGTATTTCACAGGGATCAATTGCGTGCATAATTCGTCACGCAAATTTGCCACACAGATTGGCAACAATTCCTCCTGAGGGAGTGATAAACTCAAGGAATACGTTAATCCCTTCCAACGAGCAATGAAATCAGAGACTCTTTCATTCTCCCTTTGATTGCAGTTTGTAAGATCGAAAACTGTCGTTTTTGGCAAAGTTGAGCTAAAATGAAGAAGGAATTTTTGACGAAGATCCTCCCATCTGATGACTGACCGTGATTTCAAGCCTGTATACCAGACAAAAGCTGGTCCTTGCAAGGTTCGCACGAAGCATCTGAGTTTCACTGCTTCTTGCTGCTCTGGAGTTCCCATCATAGGATCACAACAAGATACGTAATGCATCAAATGTTGTTCAGGGTCGCCTGATCCATTAAAAGTAGGGAAAATAGGGTTTCCAAAACTGGATGGAGGAGAAATTGACTCTACCCATTCAGGGTAAACTTTCTTTTCAGGTTGAACTTGCGCCCGTTTCCCTTCCATAGTTTCTAACCGAGCTGTTAATGACTCAATAGTAGTTATTAACTTTTGAGAAACGTCAGGTTGAACTTGGTTTTGGGTAGGTGCAATGAATGGAGCTTGGACAGACATGGTGGTTGGTGCTGCAACTGATGGTAGTGCTGCCAACCGTTGTTGCGTTTGACCCGTAGGATTAGACCTCTGTGGGTGTACCGATAAAGGAGGATATTCTTGATCCATCTCAGTAGTTACAACAAATTCCTTCGGCTGTCGGACTTCAGCATTCTTAAGAAGAAGACTACTCTGAAGTAGTTCTGCATTCAACCTTCTTAATTCTTTCATTTCTTCCTCCTGTTGTGCAAATCTTTGCTCTAATGAGAGCGATTGACCTACTTCAGAGGAAGGGTGAGAAGTAACCTGATTCTTTCCTTTCCCCTTATTGGATCCTTTTCGGAGAGGGGGAAGTGGGTTACTTGAAGGAATACCCAGATTTTGGGTAAGCCTTTGATTACGTGTGCGCAGACCTTCTTCATTTAGGTCTGTGTGTGAGATTTCTTGAGCAGGAACCTCTTCGTCTGATCCCTCTGATTGAGCCTCATCTGGTGAATCAGCAGCAACGACATTGATGACATTAATGGATGTATATTGCATGGAATCCTTTCTATCAGCATTTCTGTGATATTGTCTCCTTCTATGTCCATGATGAGACATGGCATTCCGTTGACTTGATCCCTCAGGAATTTCTTTGAGAACCGTCACTTGGAGAGAATCTCCTGACAGCTTGGCTCTTCGTTCCTCTTGAGGCTTATTCCCTAATCAAGAGAATACTGACTTTCTCTGAGGGAGGGATTGAAGATTTGAAAAAGTCCCCAGTCCGGTGGACTGGGGGTGTTCCTGCTGCTTCCGCTCAACTCCTCGAATCCCATTCGTTGACTCTGAGGGTTGGGTTAGAGAAGTCCCCAGTCTGGCAAGCTGGGGTGTCTCTTGACATGCTATGTCTGATATCTTCTTGAAATCTCTCTTGATCTTGCGAATCATAGTTCGGAAATTAGCTGGATGCATTAACCTGTATCCACTTTTATCACCTGGTTCAACAGACCGTTGGATGATTTCCGAAACTTCTGTCATTTGATGACGTGTTTGCTCCAGACGAGAGGCTTGTGCAATATTCTCGCCTGCTTGATGTAGAAGCAATTCAACAACCTGTTCTCCATATACTTGATTTTGAGAGGAACTAGTTGAAGCTTGTTCTTGAGAAAACTTTTGATTATGAACAAAGCCCATTGACTGTGGCCGGCCATGGGCAATAACATTGCATGAGACCATTTTCGGCGGGCTTTGCTGACCCCAAAGCACTGTGAAATGTAGTGCTCCGTGAACACCCCATCCTCTGATATGAACATTAGATGGAGCATTGTAAATTAACTGACGCAATCTTCTTAGTGTGCCAAGGCATGAACGTTGAAGGGTTCTCTGTTGCTTTTCAGCCTTCGGATACCGAGAGACTGATAGAGATGCCAAATCAATCTGGCGTTGTAACCCTTCTATTATCTTAAGATGATTTTCATATTCATCGTAAGATAATACCTTCTTCTTTAATTGACAAAGAGTTTTCCATATGTTGAGACGAATATCATGGATTTCATCATCCGTCAACATCTTTGGAATGTCGTACTGGGAATCAGCCAAAGGCCAAAACATGACTGGTACTTCACCTTTTGCCAGTTTTTTCCTCATGTTCAGCATTTCCACTTTATCATTAAATGAAGATTCTTCTACCTGTTTGGACCAGAGTTGGTGTTTCCTTGTTGCGTCATCAGATTCAACAAGATTGGTAGAGAAATCACTATTCATGCTGGAAGATGAATGACCCAGGGAAGGTTCGGAGAATAACCTGAACCCCAGGCTATCTTCTGATGGAGAAAGAGTTTCACCTGCCGATAGTAAAGCATCAGACATGACTGGTTTTACGTTTGCAAGTGCCTCGAGATAGGAGGGATTTCTCGTCACTACATTGCCTTCTGAAGAATTTTCGAGACAACGTGAATCACTACTGAGGAGAGGACTTTCGCAGCGAAGTTCATCACCATGAGGAGGACCGTCATGATGGGTTACAAAAAAAGATGAAATCTCTTGCTCCTTGGCCTTCTGACCACATAGAGGGATCCTGTGGCTCTCATCTGAATAAGAAACTTCAAGATTGACTGAATTTTCATGAAGCAAGTCTTCATGAGGAAGTGTTTGTTGAAGACCTTCAAAATTGATGTTCCTGTTATTAGGAACTGAGGGAGTAGAATCTTGAATTCCGACAGATAAATGTCTGAGGGCTTCAAGAACTCCAGCATCGAGCAAGGCTTGGTTACAGATTGGCCTTTGATCTCCTGACTGTGCTGGGCGGATCTTTTTCTTAGATGCCTTCTTACTCGATTTAGAAACCACTTGATGACGAAAGTGATTGCTCTGAGCAGGTGTATGTGCCTGATCAGGAAAGATGGTCAGGTTAGGCTGACGATCATCGCTCAAATCAGGTATATGTTCCTGACTTGGTTGTCCGTATGATATGGGGGAGTATGCCCCATAACCCTCTTGGACTGGAACAGATGTGTGTGTCTGTTCTGGAGTGAATCATTGATGTGTCACTCCATTGTTAGGGATAGATTTATGTGTCTGTCCCTGAGATGATGCTGAAGCTGTTATGATATCCTGGAAAGTATCCAGAATATGAGCAGGAATTTGCTTCTGCTCTTTCACCATTGAAAAAATATGTTTGGTGACTTCAGCCACCGGAACAGGAATATACGTCCATTCCGGGCTTGGAGTAGGTGTATGTGCCTGCTCCTGTCCTCCTTTTCTTGTCAGTGAATCCTGACAGTACTCAAATGTGGAGGCAGAGAGTTGAGTCTGCCCCCTTTTTGTCGTCGGGACTTTCCGACTGACATCTCCGGGTGCTACCAAACGAGACTGTTGGTAGACCTGATTAGTATTAGCAGGTGTATGTGCCTGCTGATTACACTTCGCCAAACGCGGTTGACGAGATCAATCATATGTAGTCAGACGAGCCTGCTGACTAACTGATGATGTATAAGCAGGTGTATGTTCCTGCCTATGGTACTCCGCCGAAATTTCCTGGCGGGATCGGCTTGATGCTGTCAGACGAGTCTGCTGGACAGCTGAATTAAAACGGGCAGGTGTGTAAGCCTGCTCGTTGTTTGCCACCAAGTTAGGTTGGTGGACTTCTCCGGAGATGGCAGGGATGACAACCTGCCTATTGTTAACCGGATTCCGTCTCTGGCGGTTCATCTTGCCAGCTCGGGTTCGAGGAACCTGAGCTGAATGCCTGGAGTCGGTACCCTCATCATGTTGAGGGCGCACTACTGCACGAGTCTGGCGGCGATTGTTGATGGGAGCCCTTGAGAAGGACTCCTGTCTTTTTGAATTAAGGCCCCGAGGGACCTGCTCATTCACTTCCTCAGAAGAAGGGAGTGAATGGAAATTGTGTTCTGGGGATAACGACCCAAAACGGTTGGAGACGGTAGTCAGCACCGCCTGCTTCTTGATTGTTGGTCGCCGTTGTCCGGACGACCAGGTAGAGTTGTTAACTTGGAGGGCTTGACGAGCGGCCTCCAGAGTTGGGATAGTACCGTTGCGATGGTACTCCTTAACCAGTGCATTAGAAACACAGTGTTGAAGACGCTGAGTTGGTGATGTCATCCTCAGAGCGGATGACGTTCTAGCAGGAGTAGCAGCATTGGTTTTCACAGCAGCAGACCTCACAGTAGAGGTGTTCGCAGCAGCAGTATTCACAGGGGTGAATTTAAGGAAAGCCATTTTTGCAGAAGATCTTGAAAAAAGAGTGCTTGTTCCATGTAACAGACATAATCAAGATGAATCCGGCTACTGCATTTTTTGGATGAGCATATGTTAATGATTGCTTTGTTGGCCCAAGGGGCCTAACAAATAAGAAGAACATCACTTTCACTTGGTTAAGGATTCACGTCGGGTTCACCATTTTTGTTTCGCGCGGAATCCGGGGATGACCTCCTGGACGGGAGATTCAAAAATTCCGATCGGTTTCTAACGGGTTTGTTCGTAGAACCCGAAACATCCAATGATTCCACATCCGTTTGGACCTACTTTCCAAAGGCAGGCGCTCATTAGATTGTGGGCTAATGAGGTTTAGGAATTTGCATTGGTCAAGAGGATGGGAGGTCAGACTCATCACACCTTTTTGAGGGGAATTATTGTCTACTCCGGGACTCTCTTTATAGATTTAAGTTATGTTCGTGAATCCTTATTACATTACCAAGTATAAAATGTGCTTTCCTTGAGTTTTAACAATCAATGATTAAATATGCAAGAAATTTAGAGAATCATTTATATGTATTCGAGGTTCTTCATCAATATAGAATCATCTATATTTGTTTAGAGATTCTTGGTCAATGGTATCCTTCAAAACATTTATATAAAATTCTCTTGGTCATTTTGATGACCAGGCTGGTTTTAAAGCCACTCAGTGGGGCACTTGAAGTTTATCGTCAATCAGAAGGACATAGATTATTTCAATGTTGGGATCGAACCCATAAATGGGCTACCTACGTATCCTTTCTTTTGGAAAAGGAATCAGAACCCACGTAGTTCGAGGAATGAGATATGATGTTTATGATTGATGGCTCAAAGATGAATGTCATAATTACTTTTACACTCTAAGCTCACGTGAGTCATGTTCGGTGTGAGAAACAAGAGGTATTGGTAAAATTTAGACAATTGTGCCATAAAAGATGCAATCATAAGAATTTATTTTGGGGCTTATGTATAGATGACTGCCCAGATAGACGAAGGTTTAGGATTTAATTTTAGGGAGAAAATCCATGAACAGGGTCCACAAAGTTATATGTGCTTCATGGAGATTTGAATACTCTAATCTTGGGGCTTACTCCTAAGGAGGATGCCCAAGTTAGGAGGGGACTTATGATTGGGTTTTATTCCTGAAAAGGAAACCCAAATCAAAGGTAATTTATGACTGGTTAAGAGAAGTTTAAGGGGACTTGGGGCTTATTCCTGAAAAGGAAGCCCATGTTAAGGATTCTCTCATTTTAAAGGATGAGGTTGAATGAATGAACTCTCAATCTTTGGTGACATAAAGATTATTTAAATCACTAGACTTTGAGAGATATTTCACAGAATTCCTTTCAGACAAGGATGTCAAATCATGAAATCATTCCATAAATGGCTTTGAAGAGTATCTTGAAGACTGAATCTTGAATAGGAAAGGTGAAATGGCTTACGAGGGGTAAAATGGGCAAGATTGGCACCCAAAAAAATAGGGGCACGCAAGTCTTTAAAGTCGTGCAAGTCCTGCGGTGGCGCGCAAGTATTGGTCGCGCAAGTATACTTGCGCGACATGAGTGGTACTTGCGCGATTTTCAATTAGCATTGAAATGCTTGAGCGACTCTTTAGAAAACCCTTTACAATCCTCTTGAGGTTCTTCCAGAGAAGGGACGCGCAAGTTATATTGAAGGAATTAAGTCGGCGCGCAAGTGTTTGATAAGTTTCAACAATTAGGCCTTCCTTCTTCTCTTTAGATCTTCCGTTCTAGGTAAGAAATTACCTTAGAAGTGTTCCGGAAGCTTTGAGAAGAGACTTGGGCATCGGGAGCTTCAATCCGAGTTTCTAGAAAAATATCCCCTATAATGGGGGGCCCACAGGGTCTATTTATAGGCAAAAGAAGACCCAGGGCGGTTACCGGGCGGTTTACCAATTAGGTCGCGCAAGTCACCTGCGCGACCAAGGTAGCCGTGCAAGTATAATTGTGCGGCAGTGGTATCACTTGCGCGGTGGATTTGCTGTGGATCCTTTGTTCATGCCTTTGTCGATTTTTTATGTTTTCTTCAAAGGTTGAATCACTTTGAGCTGAGATATTCACTTTTCCGATCTTTAGATTCTGTGACGAAAGGAGCGTCAATACCCACCGTGATATTAATAGATATATTTTCACATTTCAATTAAGGAACTTGATAAGGTAAAATTAATACCTTTTGTAATTTTCTTTATTCATTAAGATGATATGAAGTTAAAAAATCACGGAATGGAAAAATACCCATTTTCATTACACCCCATAAAAATTACCTGTGAAGTGCTATATACATATTACGGCTGCATAGATTGATTGTTAAGGGAGAACTATGAGCTACACTCAAAAACTCTATCTTCAACATGGAATCATTAGGAACACATTATAATTTTCAAAATAATAGAACACATTCATCATAAAAATTATATTTACAAACCATACACTTATTACAGGATTCTACCATTTCCCACAATGTAGTATCCTCCTTTTGATCGGTGTTAATTATTTTGGAAAAATACAACACTACTGGATATTGATAGAAAATAGAGTAAATCCATGCATTAACACCATCTATGAACATAATCATTGACTCAATAACAAATGAGCCATGTTTTATATTTTTCATGGTTAATATAGTATTATTTTTCAATTTTAATGAATAAACATCATTCATTTCTTTTCCATGTTAGTAATTTATCATTTAGTCATAATCCAATACATGATCCATCTATATAATTTATCACAAGTTTAATTATTTCTATGATAATATATACCAAAAAAATCTTCTGATAAGTACATATTTCACACATTTACCCATAAAAATGATTCTTCTAGATTATTAAATACACCGTCATAATAAATAATTCATTTTAATGGGTGGTTTAATTTTACTCATGAGGATTCAACTCAATATAAGATTAATAAATTATGTAAACCTTATATATTATGACACAAAAAGCATCATTTAATTATGCATCACTGAAGATGAGAATTTTTTATTTTGGGAAGGCGGGTCCAAAATAGGAGGATTTATTTGTTTAGTTCTTAAAAATAATCACAAAATAATTTTTTCAACATAAATTTAAGAAATTTTCATGGTAAAATAGTTATTTGGATAGTCGGTAAATAAATTATTTAAATAACCATGAAACCATAACACTTTTATCAAATAAAACAGAAAATATCATTGATATTAGTGGGTATTTTCAATTCGTCAATAACTTTTGTTATATTTTTGTTTAAAATTATTCTATATCTACAAAAAATATGTCCATGTAATGATACATGTTGTTACAATAATTCAAACATAATAAATAATCCATATACATTCTTTTATATTATGATTTGATACATAATACTAATAGGTATTTCATGTTCCTCTTGAATTCTGGAATACATAAAATAAAATTATTAAACACTTCCAATAACATTTACAACAACTAATGAAAAAATAACTCAAAAGGCCCATAATTTAATCATCTACATTAGATAACCTAAATTTCATAACCAAAAAATCATTGATCATATATCTATTTAAATATTCATTCATCAGAATGCTATCCTTCTTCACCTTTAGCTGATGTTCCCAGAAATTAATGATTCTTTCTAAAAATATTATCCTATGTAGGGAAAATATAACAATTCATTTATAGGATGAAATACGAAATTAGTTATAAACTATGATTTTATTCATGTCACAATAATCCATAAAAAGTCTCATTTGACAGACTTTAATTTTGACCAACATAACTGGCGCACCCCATAATAAATTTTTGGTCGAATGAAAACATAATATAATAACTCATGACATTTCTTATCCATTTGTAGTTTTCAACTTGAGAAATTATATAAGAATCTATATAAACTGTTTTAGAATCATGAAAAATGTCAATAGTAAACTCAAACTATATATTATGTATAAAACCTATTTTAATAATTTAGAAATACATTCATGTATTCATTTAATTCTATGAAATCATTAATTTTAATAGTTTTTAACAATTATATAAATTAGATTGGTAACATTAATTAAGAACTCTAACCAATTTATCATCTCCATGGTATGTTATCAATGAAATGATATCATTGAACATGACATTCATACCTTTGAAATATTTCAATGCATGATAAACTGAATGCCAATCCATAGCACCAGAAAAATAAAAATCTATCATGGATACTTCAAAAATATTTTTATTAAATACCATCCCACTAAAAACAATTATAATATCCCCGTCAACCATGGTTTCATTAATATCTACACCTGGATTTTTATCATGAAGTTCTATCTCTTATTAATGCGGCGATATTCACATTTTACTTGTAAATTTCTCAAAAATGAATGAATGTGAATATATTTACCTAAAAAGAGATTTGATTAAATCTAATAAATATTTTCATACATATCACCACTTCATTTTACATCCCAATGTCAACTATAGTGTTTGGAGGAAGAAAATTCCACAAAAAGATTCTAATGATATTTTTGATTTCCTCCTTTATTAACCAACTTTAGGCACATGTTGGAATAATTGACAATATCATTACAATAATTACAAAATTACATAACATTTAATGTAAGTTTTTATCAGTTTCCTTAAATTCTAAATCCAGATGATCAATCATTCCTTCAAAAAAAATGACCCATATATCATAAAAAAATTTAACATATTTTTTATCCAAAGTTCTCATGATTTGTGAACATTATTGGTTAAACTCCAGGCTTCATTGATGAATTATTCCCCATTCTTAGACAACATTACCTCCTATTATATTTGTTTTTATATAATAAACAATCATTAAATAATCTCAATTTATAACTTCTTGCCAAATTGAACTAGTTTTTCCTAGATTTTTCATTCATGATAATTCAGTTAAATTCAATATATTTTATTTATTCTTGTGTAAAACCAATTATTCTTATTATCGATATCATATATAAATTTTTGGACAAACCATGAGAATAGGATTATTTTTTCATCATATAAAACTGAAAAATATTATCCATTGTCTCTATTCCATGTATTGTTTTTGTCACGTCCCACCTTCAACAAGATTATGGAATGGAAAAAAATTGAAAACCCTTACTTCCACAAGTTTAAGGAGACATAATGACCTGTGATTCCCACCTTTAATAGGACGTAGAGTGGAAACTAGCACCATCGTTATAGAATAACACATAATAGTGAAGGTATTACCCATTTTATTTAGTAGGATCAAGAGTTACGATGGTAAAAACATAAGAAATTCAACAACTAAATAAAAAATAGTAATCTGAAAACCCATTTCCAAGTACATGTTCCAATGGTAAACCCATACAAGGCACAAGGAAACAAAAAGGGATGGTACGAAAATATAAAGAAAGCAAAAAAATCCACTTTCCAAATTTACAATCTAGTAATGACTCGTATGGTTCTCATATTCTTCTAGGAAACTAGAATGCATGTTTATATACTTATGGTGAGTATACAGAAATACAGAGTAAGGAAAACCTAAATCTCTCTTGAAAAATTGGCAGACAATCTAATTCCCCATGAGAAAGGAAAGAGATAACCCATGCCCCTAGCAAGGAAATAATCCACCTAGCCTCACCAAGGAACACTCCCTGAATAATGAAAGTCAGGTAATGTAATAGTAATAGAACATCGACATTTTTGTATCCAGAATAACTTTACCAATAGTTATTTAAGGCATCCAACGCATAAGACCTCCCCCTACAATTTCATTGTATCCCCACAGACATACCCCGCTCACAAACACCTAAGCTACAATAACCACAGATACCCTCCTGCAGACTCCAGGGCCATAAAAAATACCACCCAACCCAAAGACACCTAGTCCATAATAACCACTACCACACCCGAAGACAACTGGTCCTCATCCCAATGATTCTTGGGAATCAAATCATTCCTACACACACATGGTCCAAAGACCACAAAACTATTTCTTGATTATTTTGGGGATTTATTTTACAACAATCCATCCCATCCTACCTAAAGTGTCTTTGGATACTTGGGAGAGGTTGCAGAAAAAGAGCTAATAACCATCCACTCATTGGATTTTTGGGAAAAACACCTTCCCTGGTGAAATGGGGTTGTTCGACATGAAGTGCTAATCTTACGTGGGGTGAGAGTATGATACATATAAACTAAATTTATACGTATAAGTAAAAAATAACTCATCCCAACCTAACGGTCCCAAAACCAGCTCATAAACAAACACCCTCATTATTGTTCATTCATACAAAACACAACATCCCCAACCAAGACACAACTCATCCCTGAAAAAAATTCGCCATGGAAAACCTTATTATTATAATGTTCAAGATAATGTTTTTAAATAGTTACTCACTAATAGGAAACACACAGGTATAGCCACAAGAAATAAAAACAAAAACAACCAATCTGTAATCTAATCATTCACACTTGGTACTCTTGTTAAGTCACAACAATAAAAGGGATCTATGAGATCCCTCGAAGTACTAGAACCAATCCACTCACCAACATATGGCCCCACAGGGACTAAATCAAAAAATAACAACTATACAAGGGGGGATCCCACCCTCATACAAGTCTCCTTATAAGCATCATTAGAACAACCATACACAAAACCATAAAAATTATGATATCAAATTCAATCACCGCCTTTCATTTGGTTTTTTATGGGTTGGATAACTAGTGTGATCACACCTGGAATTTTATTTACCATCCTTGTAATTATCCATTTTTTTACATTACTAACATTTTTCTATATAAATACCATTCAATCACAGGATTTTCTAGGAAAACAGAGGATCATTTCTGAAAAAGGAAAGACCACCATTGCCCATGATTTTCAATGGACAGAATGCCATACAACACACATCATATATAAAAAGATAAATGAATATAGCGGTATAATCATAAAATACACCCCTTCATTCTTTAATAACCATTTATTATATTGGTTAATGTTTGGTTTCATCCATACCTAAAGGAAAATTATCATACCCACCATGTATGATACACAGTAAAAGAGATGAAGGAAAACCCTACTTAGATGGTCAATGGTCAAAGTTTTCTTTCTCACATGAATAATTGGGGTTGCACGACTAGCACTATACAAAATCCAATGACTCTAATAGTTAGTATGACAGCCTCTAGAATGAGTGTACAACTATCCTTGGAATGAGGGACTCAAAATGCACCATGGGAAGCAAAAAGGCCAACCAAGAAGAAGAAAAAAACAATGTGCGATTAATGGGGAGATACTAGAGTTATGGGATATTAAATATTGAATGGATTTAAAAGAGGATAAATGTTTTACCAAGATGTTTAATGGTTACACACATTGGAATAAATTTTTATTTAAAAATTCTCATCGAAGAGGTGGCCATAACAGCTGTGAGTTAAAAGATTTCATTTAAACAGAATAAAATGCGTAACAGCGACATAGAATTTGGGTTTGTCGAGGGTCTCCCTTGTATTAGTTATTATAACATCATTTATGTTTCTTAAAATATCCTTATACAACTTTTAATAGGTATTAAACCATAAATAAGTAATTACGTGGAAAATGGGGGAAGTAACCCACAAAAACCCTTGTGGTACTGATCGGTGACCAACAGATCGGTGAGACCGATCAGTGACACACAGATGGGTGACACCATGGTGGCATCCTTCCACTAACACTGCTGCCCTCCCAACTCATTAATGGGGTCTACGACTCCCCAAACACCAAAATTTGAAATTTAATGGCCCAGAAGGGTCGATCCATTACATTAGATACCTCTCAAAATGTTCTAGTCCTTGAGAATCGAAACTAAACCAGAAGAAAAGATAGGGGATCCGAACAACCACCTCAAAAGAAACCTCTCATGGCGGAAGCACCCTATAGTTGTACAAAATCCAGAAGAAACCTTGATCTATAGGAATAGCCCTCCCCATATATGTCCAAAAAAACTACAGATACAGTACTGATCCCCTCCCTGAGGTAACCACACAAACATGCAGAAGTCAAACCATCCAGTTATATGGATCAGAAAGTCCCTTCCTCCATGTTAATATACTATCTGTTTTCGATGGTACGGACTCTCCTGCATGGGTATAATCACATAGATATTAATTCATCTTTATTAGGGATCTGGTCCTCCCGTCCACACAATCAGGAATCTTCACTCAAAATAATGGAACATGGGAATAATATAATTATATAGTTATCAAGGTCTATCACTACATCACAAACCAATAAAAAAATATAAAACAACTCAAAACATCTCTTGGTACAAGGTGTTCCTCTATGCCTCCCATTCCCATGTACTCTCTTTGAGGACACCATGCCTCCTTACACACAAACCAAGATAATGGTCCGTCCACGAAGTACCTTCTCCCTATGATCCTTGATCCTTATTGGTATCTACATGAATGTTGTTCCATCCTCGATATTCATATTTCCCCAGTCAAGAATGTTTGAATCAACCTGTATATATCAATGGAGTAGAGACATATGGAAGATGTCTTGCACCGTCTGTAGCGGCGGTTGTAGTGCCAGTTGATAAGCTACTTTGCCGACCTGCCTCAAATCCTAGAATAGTCTTACGAACCTGGGAGAAAGGTTAATTCCCCAACCTATCCTCTGCTTTCATTCCATGGGGAGACATTCAAGAACATGTGGTCCCCCAACACAAACTCCAAGGGTATCCTCCTATGATCAACATACATATTTTTTTGTTTGTGAGCTTCATTAATCCTCTCTAGTAGAAGTTGAACCTTATGTGTCCTTCATTACACCATGTCTAGGCCAATAGCACATGCTTCCCTGACCTCTATCCATCACACAGATGAGTGACACAATCTCTCATACAAGGCTACAAATTGTAGGAATCATAATGGAAGAGTGATATCTATTGTTGAAGGATAACTCCACCAAAGGAAAGTTTCATACCCATTATCCCCCAAAATCCAATATACATGCCTGTTACATATCCTCTAATGTCTGGATTGTCCGCTATGTCTTCTTATCGATATGGGGGTGGAAAGCAGTTTGAAGGCGTTTCTAGGTTCCAAAAGCATGCTTCCATCCTCTCCATACTCATGTGGTAAACCAGGAATACATATCTGAGACTATGGACCTCAGAACTCCATGTAACGACACCATATTATCCATGTATCTCTATGTTATGGAATCCACCACACTCGACTCCTTGATCTCTAGGAAGAGAGATGATTTAGTCATCTGGTCTTCCACTACCCAGATAACAACATAGACTCCTTGTACCCTTTTTATTAATGTGAAGAAATCCATCCTGGTGACATCCCACATTCACATGGGGACATCTAATGGCTGCAAAAAAATCATCGGGCATGGTGTTCAGCATACACCTACTGATACATGGGGAACCTTTCCACAAACTCTTCCAATGCCTGTTTTACCTCGGCCCACCAAAACTGTTTTAATATGCCTCAATAAATCTTGGAAACTCCAGGTTGTACCGGTATGAATGAGTTATGGAATGAATGGAGAACTACCTCATGAATCTCCTCTAGGACAAACAATATAACTTGGAAAGCATATGATTCTGACCATCCTCTGATCACCCTTATGGAGCATTGCCTTGGTTAACCTAATCACACATCACTTCACTCTATAAATATCCCCACTAAGACTCCCCCACCTGCCTCAATAGAGATGACTACACTGTCATCTGAAATAGACAACCTCTACCAACATCCACCCTTTCATCATGGTGAAAGGAATCCAACTCCTCCATTACATTACAAGCATCCACAGATTCCTGAACAACTTCCCTCTGTGACTTTCAACTCAAGGCATTGGCCACAATGTTCCCCATACCATTAGTGTAATATATCATGATGTTGTATTCGTGATGAAAATCCCCTCACCTTCACTATTACAAGTAGAGGTACGATTGGGTAAAGAGATGCCTCAAAATCGTTTTATTTGTGAAGACCAAAATGTGTTCCTTGATGAGGTAATTCCACCAAAACATCAACGTGGACACTACTGCTCTATTATCTAGGTCATGGGTGGAATTGTTATTCTCATTAGGAAGTAATGACCAAGACCCATAAGAGTTAACTCTCCACTGCCACATTATCACACACCCCAGGCCAAGTCCAGAAGCATCACAAATCATCTCAAACCACACCACTTCCTCTAGAAACCTGGGAACTATAGAACTGACCAACCTTTTATTCAGATAGTTGAAAGATGCCTGAAACTGCTCACTCTCCACGAAGGCCCGATCCATTCTGGTCAAGTCTGTCAATGGAGCTGCAACTATAGAAAATCCAGGTACCAAACTCTGATAATAGCATGCCAGGCCAAGGGAAATACAATCCTCTATCACATTATTTAATTCTTCCTAAGAAAAAACCACTTAAAACTTTGAAAGATTAACTTTTACCCCTTTCTGAGACACCACATGTCCAATAATGTGTACTTCTTATGTCCAAAACCTGAACTAGGAAAACATCCAATCGAGATGGTGATGTATCAGGATCTTCAAGACCATATAGTGGTTCTTAGTATGTTCCTCATTTGATATTGTGTAGAAAAAATGGTCATCAATGAACAAAATGATGAACCAATCCAGAAAATCCTAGAAAATAGAGTTCATGAGCCCCACGAACACAACATTCGTTCTTGTAGCACTGAACGACATGACTAAGAACTCAAAGATCCTATACAAGCACATGAAATCAGTATTCAGGTTATTACTATCATTCACCTGTAACTGGTGATACCCATAAAGAATTTCAATCTTAGAGAACCAAACTGATCCCCTCAACTGGTCAAAGATATCTTCTATTCTTGAGAGAGGGAAACGTTTCTTGGTCGTTACCTAATTTAGTCTCTGATAGTCTATGCACATCATGAGACCCCCATAATTTCTTCTTCACAAAAAAGACCAGAGCACCCCATGGTGACACATTGTGTTAGATAAAACCCTTCTTCATCTGATCTTCAATCTAATTAAGATACCCCCACTACTCCGAAAGTTCCATCTGATAAGGATCTATTGAAATCGGACAGGAACCGGGTTGTAATTCTATCCCGAACTCAATGTCACAATGAAGGGGTAGAGTCACAACCTCCTTAGAAAAAATGTACAGGAATCCTTTGAACACTCCTGAAACATCCATAATCTTAGCATCCACTGATTCTGCTGAAAGTTCGGTCCACATAGAAATAAGATGGTCCATAGGCAATCTCCCCACCTGACAACTTGGTTCTCCAAAAAAAAAAAGCCACACACTGTCCTTCCTCGTTAGAGAACATGACTCTTCTCTGGAAGCAGTTGATAATAGCGTGTATAGAAAAACTTCCAGTCGATTCCTAGGATGGCATTGTGTAGCTGCATATGCCACAGAAGGAGTTCTACAATAGACCAATGTAGTCCCAACATAAGTCTACATCCCCGAAAATCATGACACATGTTGGTATGTCCTCTGACTGGCGTACTCAAAACCATGGGAAAATGAAATATGACTACATCTAGACCCAATGCAAGGGATCTACTAGGTGTAACAAAGGAGTGAGAATCTATTGAATCAAACAACGTACGAGAAAGAGTTCTAAACAAGATGATCCTACCTCGAAAGACTTCCGACCATGTTGGAACTGCTACATCTGTGGCATACAGATTCCCACACCCAGCTCCTCTGCCCATCATCTTTCAGTCGCATCCTCGACCATGCCCTATTTGTAGTTCCTTTGGTGAGACATCCCATGAAACATCTGCTGTCAGAGGATCAAGTGCTCATTGGCCCTACAGATTCTGCTGAAAGGGACTGGCTGGAACTACAACTGCTGAGGATGGTGGTTAACCTGTCAACCCCCACTATACTACACTAGTTCAAGGCATTGATTCTGAAGGTACACATGTCTGCCATAGATGAATCACATTATCCCTGGGCTTGAAAGGAAAGGGTGAGAACTGGGATAACGAAACTAAAACTGTTGGGGGCTTCTCCCCACTAGAAAAAACCTATATGGCCATGACGCTGGAGGACTTATGCTGATGACCTAGCCTTTGTTGATCCCAACCTAATCCCCACTCGTAGAAATCATCTCTGCATGTGCAGCCTTTCCGCCAATTCATCCTTCTTCTGGACCTCCATGTATGTCGGTAGAGTGAAGGAAGTAATATCATACTAAAGGAAATGTCAGATTTCATCCTCTAAAGTCTATCCCGAGACTTCTCATATAGAACAAAGTTCGGAGAAAAATGAAGGAGATCAATGAAAATGATCACCAACTCCCTCACAAACATACTCCCCTCCTAATGGAAGAGTAACTCCGGCCTCTTCTCAGCCTTTGTCCTAGAATAATGGAATTCTTCCTTGAACTCCGTTTCGATGTCAGACCAAAAAATCTCACACTCCATTCTCTCTCCAAGGTTGAGAGTCCACCGCTGACATCATTCTCCTCTAATTTGACTGACTAACAATGAAACCTAGTACTCATTCATAGCCTAGATCAAGCTGAAATATATCACCAACCCCTTGATCTAGATTTGGGAATCCATGTTTGAGACGATTCCCTCGTTCATCTCAAGGTTCTACCGATGAATGGCATGAAGCATATGCTACCAATAAATATCATCCTCCTCTTGATCAATCCTATGCTAGTCAGCCAGATTAGCCTCTTGGCCCTCAATCGACTTAACTAATCATGCTCATCATCTGGGTTCCATATCTACAAGGTAGACAAGAAATTTTTTAGCTCGGGTAGTGTAGAATATTTCTATTCAATATTCCTTAAATATATTATTTATTTAAATTTCCAAAACACACAGAAATAAAGAACCCATATAATTATAATGAATGTACCATTATTATTGTTTCTAAATAGCAATCGGTGTCGCCTCACATGGTAGTTCGGTTGGTCCAGAGACCTTGCATCGGATCATGGGTTTCCCTAAAATCATGTATCCTTGTCGGTATTCCCTGGACTATTTAATGCACCATGATTGCCTAAAACGGTTTCCCTCCCATCACATGTGATGATTATTGTTCCTATCCCCAACCTCCATCCTATATCTAAACCATCTCTTCTAATACAATTTTTTCATGACCCGCATTAAACAAGATGTGGGGAGGGACATCAAACTATCAGACCCTTCCTTCCTCATTTTGATGGAGAGATAATGACCTCTAAGTCCCACCTTCATTAGGCCCCGGAAAGGAGACTATCACCAAGGGTATAGAATCACAAGTAATATGGAAGGAATTACTCTTTTTATTTAGTTGGATCAATAGATATGTTGGTAAAAACCAAAGAAACTCCAAAACTGAAAAAAATAAGTAAATCCACAACCCATTTCAATATGCAAGTTCTAAAGATAAATCCATAAAAGGAACAAGGAAACAAAAAGGGATGGTACTATAAAAAGGAAAACAACAACAACAATTGTCCTAACGCCCGAGCTAGTATTATCTGACATAGTCATCAATGTCCTCCTGAATCCTGAATGTATTTTTTTATGCGTAGGGTGAGTATACAAGTATTCTTTGTAAAGAAAAACTAAAGCTCTCCTGTACAAGTGGGGAGACAATATTGTTCCCCATGAGAAAATAAAGAGATATCATAAACACATTAAAAATACACTATCAACCCAGCCTCACCATGGAACACTCTCCAAATAACAAAAGTTAGTTAACATAATAGAAATAGCCCATCGTGATTTTGGTACTATGCCCCGCTTTCCCATTAGTTATTTAGGACATCATACATATGAGACCTACCTCACCATTTTCACTACAGTCCCACTACCATACCATTCTTGCACACAAATGGGCTAAATCAACAGCACATCCCCTCATACAGACACCTGAGCCCTGAAAAATGAAACCACGCCTGAAGACACTTGAGCGCAAATAACCACATCCACACCCGAAGGCATCTAGGACTCTTCCCAAAGATTATTAGGAAACAAACCCTTCATGAAAACACATTGGCCTACAACCAAAAAAACGCTACTAAAACAATCTTCGGCTAAAATGGACTTTAATCTATCACAACATGCCTGAAGAGTCTGGGGATAATTGGGAGAGGTAGCAGACAAGGAGCTAATAACTATCCATTCACCTGAGTGTTGGAAAAAATACCCTCCCCCATGAAATGGGGGTGTTTAGAATGAATTCCCCAACTTGGGTGGTGTGTGAATAAAAAATATAGGAACTAAATTTATACATATAGTTAAACAAGAACTCATCCCAACCTAAGGGTCTCGAAATTAGTTCATACACAAACAACCTTGTTACTATTAATTTATTTAAAACCTAATACCCAAAATCATTGCAAAATTCATACCATGAAAAAAAATACCCATTGAACCCATTATTGTTATCATTTTCATGTGATTATGTATAAATAATTCCTCAATAACATGAAAAAAATAGGCATAGTCACAATACAAGGAAGGAAAAATAGACAACTAGTATTCTAAGAATTCAAACCATGTTCTCTTGAAAAGAAAAAAAATGATTTGTGAGATCCCTTGTAGTACTGGAACCAAACCATGCAACAAAATACGTCACAACAAGGCCCCAAATTCACAAACCATCATCTTCACAAAGGGGGATCCGATCACCATACACGTCACCTTATAAGAATCAGTAGAACTACCATACACATCTCCAGAACAAGTATGCTCTCAAATTCAGTCATCATCTTTCATTTGGTTTCTTCTATCTGTTTGATTATTCTGGTGGATCACAGAGGGATTTTTATTTAATATGCATCCATTTAAGGAGTCATCTTCACGTGATTAACCAGTCTCTGTATTACAACCCTTCAATCCTATGATTTTATAGGAAAGTAGTGGTTCATTAGTGAACAAGGATAGACCAAAAATGATCATGATTTTTAGTGCACTCAAGACCATAAAATTCACATCAAATAAAAGAATATAAAATACCATAACAATTTCATCATCAAATACACCCCTTTATTCTTTTAGAAACATTTATTATCTTTGTGTTAGGTTTGGTTTCATCCATACTTAATGGAACATTATCATACCCACCACCCCCACTCACCATTATACACAGTAAAGAAGGACAATGGAAACCCCTACTTGGATGATCAACAATTGATGTTTTCTTCCTTGCACCAAGAACTGGGGATGCAGAATTAGCATGGGAGATACTCCAAGGACTCAAAGATTGAGTATGAAAGGCTCCATAATAAGCACACAACTGGCCTCAGGAAGAGGGAATCCAAATGCACCAGGGGAAGGAAGAGAGACCAACCAAGAATAATAAATATCCTATGTGTGGAAAAAGGTGAGATCCGTGTGTTACGGGATATGAAATCTTGAACATCCTTAAAGGAAGATCAAGGATTCACCAAACTCTTGGATGGTTACAAAAAATAGAATAAATTGTTATTTAATAATTATAATTTGAGAGGTGTTTGTAACAATTATGAGTAAAAGTATTTCATTTAAATAGAGGAAACCATGTAATAACAACAAACAATTTGGGTCTGTCGAGGGTCAGCCCACTCTTAGGGATTTGAACATTATTTATGGTCTATTAAATGGTCACATACTACTTTAATGAGGTATTAAACCTTAAATGAGTCATTACAGGAAAACAGGGGAAGGAAGCCCCCAATAACCCCACGTGGAATCGAGCGGTTACCCACAAATTAGTGACACACGTCTCACCGATCTGTGTCATACTGGTCGGTCATACCGATCGGTAGCACACCGATGGGTGACCCCATGGTGACACCCTTCCACTAACACTGAAACCCTAACAACTCAATGATGGGGTCTAGGTCACCCCCAAACAATATAAATTTTCAAATAAATACACTAGGAAGGTACACCCCATTATAATTTTTCCATTTTAATTCTAACTTCACTATGGAAAAAAACGTTAATGCAAAATATTTTAATATAAAAACAATTCCATGAAATTGTTTTATTCCAATTATATGATATTCATAATAATTGACCACTATTGTTTGGAATCAACTTTCAAACGATAAATAAAAACACATTAATTTTGACCATTTAAACATCCCATGAAATATATTTTCATTTCCAGTGAATTATATCCACCTTCATCTATTATAAGATCAGATGATCCAATAAATGATGAGGGTGTTTTGGATAAAATACTCAATTATTAAAATGTTTGACTATGTTAGATCAGCATACTATCTACCAAATATACAAGAATTATTTATAGATTATATCAATTAAATCCTCACTAAACCCAAATTGGTAGTTCCAATTCAAACCATCTCAATAAGTTGATTTTGAAGGATATTTTCCTCTAATTTCCTTACAACGTCATATTCTCTAATTTTTCAATAGAAACCCATTAATAATAGACATATTAAATTTGAATCACCATGTTATTAATGAAATTATAAATAACATAATCTTAAATACAATGTTAAAACATTTAAGGGTATTCTATTATAATATTCTTTGATTATATAGTGGATTAAATTATCCTTTAATACAAAGTATAAGTGTTGTTCCTTAAATATAAAATAATCTTAATCTTCAGGTAAATAATTTATTCTCTTACATTTAAGGATCATTTTAGGATTAGTGGTTTATAGAATTAGGTCATTACTAATTAATTATGAAAATCATATAATACAACATGGATAATCCTAATCAGTATCCATTTTTTCAACAATATAAAACTGTTTTCAAAATAGATAAATTATATTCATTAAATAATCTATATGAAATTCATCTTGACTTCTACTATTCCCTTACCAACCAAAAATTCCAAAAAAAATTATTTTATATTTGTTTTATGGTCCAAAAAATTCCAATGAGTGATACAAATGGATTACATTCTGTTAATGTAGTAAAAACCAAATAATGGAAGTAATTTATAAATCTCATATTATGATTTCAATAATCATATCATTATAATGGTATATCTTCATATATATCACACATAAAAATTGAATAACCATACGTTCTACTTCCGTACCCAATGCATCGTAGGGATATCACAGGCCCATATATACCAGGTTTGTTACGTAACCATTTATCCATACATTATATTGATACCTCCCAAAATTAGTTTATTAAATTAACATAAATAGTTATAAATAATATACATGAACAAACAGAAAATCATAACAACTAAAATATTTATATTTTTAACATCACAATCCTAAAATACACTCTTAACCCGTAATAAATCGTCTTCATATAATAATGTAACATTCCATTTTTAAACAATTTTCCAGTAGCCAAATACCTAGAAAAATAGAATTTGGGTTTGTATTAGAATAAATAAAACAATTTTTATAATTGTAGTGAAACATTAAATACTTGTTATGGTGGTAGATATGTCATTTTTTCCTTATATATAAAAATATAATGTTACGCTGTCATTTGTAAATAAAGTCACACATTTCATTCAATGATAAAATTTTACGAATTAAATTTATAAAACTATATTTTTCATAATATGCCCAATTTAATGACATATACATTGAATAAAAATATATTTATAAGAAAAACATTAAAATAATGTTTTAAAATGAAAATTGTGTCTTTACTTTTGTTATATTTTAATCATATACCCTTCATGAATACTATTAAAAAACATTAAATTAAATGATCATAATGATATTAATCATATAAAATGTCAAATGATTTGTATATATTCATCTCAAAATAATATAGTATCATAACATAAATGTATGCCTCAATGAAAATAGATTGAGATTATGTACTTTAGCCTAAGTCTGACTCATCACAGACATTTCTAATCATCCTGAATAATAAAATTATTATAAATATTATATATTCTCAAAAACCCTGTAATATATTATTATTCCTTTTATTTGACACACTAACTCATAATTATTATCACTTTTTCAATTAGATTATCGATGGATATTTTGACCGTATATGGATAATGTGTAAAGAATTACATTGGTATATCGAATATAGTAAAAGATAAATTTATTTATATAAATCCATAATACTAACCATCAAATAATAATCATATATGAAAATCAAGTATTCTACAAAACTATTCATTAGTAGTAGTTTTTAAAATGATGTATGTCACAATCATTAAGAACGGTAGGCCAAACATATGTATGAGTAACAATTCCATTTTTAAAATATCATTAAGAAAATGAGGTACGTAATATTTTCTATTTAAATAATGATAATAATATCTTTTACACCCCTTAAATTTATTAAATATGCTTATATATATCCGCAATGTGATGTGATGGTGAGAATAGATCCACATCGCTCTATGAATCTGGTATTCCACTTGTTTACAAATGATGTTAATCATTTTCTATATGTTAAAATGAAATAATTAATATGATAAATAATCTTTTAATAATTATAAATATGTCATTAATATCATTATAATGCAATTTATCTAAAAATGTTCATCAACTGTGTGCTTATTAACTTTTATGTAACTTCTTAATTAAAAATGGATCACATTTCTTCATTAGACGATAGTTCATATAATACTCGAGAAATATTAACATATCCCTAAGGGAATATAAAGTAATAAAATTAAAAAATTATATAAGAACTCCATATGTATACTTTTTTATTAATATCAGCAATTTGCATTATATCGATCTGTATACCAAATCAATAGACATGTTTATGAATCATGTGTCACATCTATTCATGTGGGGGTAGTATTCGTAGATATGAGAGACAATATTGTCTCCAATTTGAGGGAAGAGAGAATGGATTAATGAAAATTTCCATTACATTATAAAATATCATTATATGTTTTAAAATTTTTAAATTATATAGTCATAAATTTAGATGATTTCAAGGATGTATTAAAATAATAAAAACAAATCATTGTCTATAATTTTACCTCTACTCTAGACACATGTTATATATTATACCCAATGTATTCATATAATGAATTTAGGAAAAAATAAAATCATATAATATATATAATTTATTTTGGGGTTTTAAAAATTCCATGGTCAATCCAGAATAGTCACATTGTGTGGTGTAGAGATGTGACATGGTAGCCTTTCATATGGTAGATGAGCGGAACAGTTAAAAAAATTTTAAATGAAAAATGTGTACCCATGAATACAAAATAAAAAAGGGTAAAAAATAAAATTTTATTGATAAATATAATTTATATAGTGTAATATTTCTATCTAACATATTTGAGATATGTTTTTAGGACATTTTAACACATATCCTTTAAATTTAACCCCTTAGAAAATCAATTTTTAACTTTACCATGATAATTTTTTTGTCATAAATATTCACTATATAAAATACTTAGTAGAACATATGAGAAAATATAAATAATTTTTATTCCCAATATGTTATACATTTTATGATATTTAATTCATATTAGCTTAAAAATTAAATTTTAAACAAAATATGCAGACACAACCAAAATACTTATTTTCAAGAAGTATATTTTTCAAGAAAATTTTTTGAACTCTATAATTATTCAAAATTATTTCATGAATTTAAATTTGTATAAATTGATATATAATATAAAAAACTTATTTAAAAAATCATCATTAGTGATTTGGTTAATTTCAAAACGTGGAAAATATTCATTTAAAAATAGTTTCCAAAAAATATTTATTTTAAATCAACAAATTATACATATAATAAAATATTATTTAATTTAGATTCATTTGTAAATAAGTGGATTAAATATAATTTATTACTACTTATTTTATAATAATTAATTTTCACTGAAAAATGGGAGTTCATTATAAACTAATTTATTATAATGAAAATACTTTTAAAAAACATTTTTATCTTCTACTATTCAATGAAAATTGATTATTTTCCCAAAAATCCCAACAATTCACCAAATGTAAATATTTATATGAATTATTAAAAAATTAAATTCCTTTTTTTTAACAAAAATATAAAATTAATAAATTAATAATTTAAATAAAAACATTATATGACATGTTTTTACGTATACTATTTTTATTTTTATGTAGAAATTACATAATATTTTTTTGAGGAATAAAATAAAGAATGTTATTTTTTCAATAATTATCTTGGTTGTTATAGTATTAGTTTTTTTATTTTAAAAAAATAAATTTATTCACATATTAATTTATTATAGAATGACCACAATTTAATGAACCGTAAATTTCAAGGAAATTTTATTCATAAATTCTTTGGGATTTTACAAGTATGCAGTTTCTGACGGCACCTGATTCTGAGGCCCAGTGTGCCTAGAATAAATTTCTGAAATTTAGCTTGGGTACCTTCAGTGAACAAACGAGCAGGTTTTTCTATCATTTGAACCGGTACTCGGAATTGAAATCTGAGGGCACCGATGAAACCGAAGTGCCGGTAATTGCTTAAGAGGACCTTTACCGTAGTTGCGTTTGTGCGGGAGGTGAAGTTAAAAATTGTGGTTTAAATAAGAAGAGAATAAAAATGTGGGACAATTTTTATTCTTTGACTAAGGCGGTTTTATCCTACATGTGGGAGTTATGGTGGGACCCACTGGCATCCTAACTACCCATGTGAGGATAGATGTGAGGGGGGTCCGCATGAGCCCCAACCCTTCACATTCCCTAAAACCCCTAAAACCCCCCCCCCCCATTAAACCCCTTGTATTTAATTGGGTAACTCCTCCTCTCCCCACTCTTCCAATTAAATTCATGCCAACACACATTAATTTAATTATTTGAATCTCATCAATTAATTGAATTATTTATTTGAATTTGTAATTTTCAATGCATTGCAATTTAAATAAAATAAAGAGAAGCCTTATTTTATTTTTGGGTTGGCTGGTTGTGTTGTGAATTGGAGGAGAAAGAGATCTATTTTCTTTTTAAGAACTTCATCTTCAACGATGAACAAAAACCCTCTGATGAAGAATGTTGATTTGGCGGCCACAGTTCCATTATCATATTCTTCCAACACGATAAGAGAGGAGACACTAACGATGACAGAAACAATGCCTTCTTCTGCGGCGCTTGACAACCACGAAATTCATTTGAGGTATTGGTGTGTTTGGACTGAGTAGTGATTTTTTTTCATTCCATGTTGTTGTTCCTCTTCATCTTCTTGTTATCGGACTAATGTAAAAGGGACCGGGCCAAACTAACATGGTCTGATTCCTCCGTCGTTCTTGGGAATTTGTGGAATTATTCAGCCATTCATGAGTGGTGAATCAATATATGTGTTTGGATCCAATCTGGGGCCCGAAAACATCGTAAATGGCCTCAGAGCGTTGGGGAAACCTAGAAGCGGATGTTTCATAGATAATGGATCATCAAAATGAAGAATGGACACCTCTGAAGGCGTGCTGGCCAGAGGATTCGTTTTCTAAAAAATTCTAGAATACAGATCATGTACTCCAGGAGCACACACTGTGTAGTACAAGCATGCAGTGGCTTCCGTTTCGGATGTTAGAAAAGTAACACACGGCGTGTGACTCGAGACACACGGTGTGTACTCTCCACACTGTTTGATAGAAGATACATCGATGGACATGGCGTGTATTTAGGGAAAAAATAGGGACACAAACAACAATACACGGCCAAGTAACACAACATATATTCTCTTCATATAAAGGAAGAACCGGCTTCGCGATGCTCGGTGTGTAATCTGGGAGATACACGGACACGGGAAGAACCACATGACAAAGAGGCACGACGTGTATTACCATCACCCTGGAAGAAGCAGCCTCATGATGACTCATCGTGTATTCTGGGAATACACGAACACGGGGTGGAGTACATGGGCATGTACTCCACCACACGGCCAGTCATGTACATCGCACATGGGACCGACCCTAGAGGTTTGGACACTATGTGTAACAATACCACACGTTGTGTACTTACTTATCATCAAGACCAGCCCTGTGACACGTGCTATTTCCCACGGGCAGTACCCGGTGTCTAAAGACATGGCGTGTGACCATACAAACACGCCGTGTACTTTTCAGAAAATGTCTTGGACATCTTGTACTCAGTGTCTTGGACACGTTTGTTTGGTTTATCCTCCTTTGATGTGGCGGACCTTCGGGATACATCAACTTTGGACTACATGATAGTTGATGTATCAACCCCCTCTTTACTCATGGAGTGGACCCTCCTGAAATCAAGAACGTTGTGTGCGGGAACCCAAGAGCTGGGTACGACTGCGACGACGATGTCGACTGTACTTGGATCATATGTGTGTTCGGCAGCGAGGATGACTGTACTTGGATACTACATGGGTTCGACAGCGAGGATGACTGTACTTGGATCCTACGTGGGTTCGGCAGTGATGGTTACTGTCCTAAGATCCTATGTGGGTTCCGCAGTGACGACTTCTGTACTTGAATCCTACGTGGGTTTAGCAGGGGAGATGATTCACATGCTACATCTATCATCTCCACCCCTCTTTGTGAGTAGTACACTTGTGTGAGCTGATTCATGACTTTCAATAATTATATTCAATATGATTGTCTTCCTTTCCTGTGTGAACTGAGTTTTACTTTCCTGCGTGGAATGGGTTGTACATGGGCTCGGGAGTTGGAGCCGAACTGGAATTGATGACTTATGTATATATATGGGCATATACCTATGTATTGTTGGTTGATACAACATGTTTGTCTTATAACATTGTGGATTATTTCTTTGTGAATTATGGGAGACCTTCTGGAGTCTCGAGGTCACTAATGAGTATCGTATAATCACCCCTGCACGGGCTATGCTCGCACTACGTTGTGTTGGATGCAGATGATAGACATCACTGATCGAGGTGCAGTCTTGTGGAGCGGGACGGTACTTGGAGGTGGACCACTTGGCGGGACGTACTCAGAGTGGAGAGCTGGACCTGAGGAGCCGATGAGACTATCTGTACCCACCCATCAGGTTGAAATTCTGGGGGATGACTTGGTTATGGTTTTACTATTCAGCTGTTGTACTTTAATTTTCTAAGTTGTATTTTACTTTCAGTTGGGTTTGTATACTGGCCCATTTACTTTCCAGCACATACTTTTTTACTCAGTTTACTTAGTGCCTACTTTACCTTGCATACTCTATAGATTTTTTTATTATATAAAGGAAATGATTTCCCTTTTATTGGGATTTACACCTTTGGTGGTAGTCGCCATCCCCTGGCCTAGAGAAGGCGGGCTTGGGGTAGTCATGTCACGGGCCCCGATGACAGGTCGTGAAAAATTGGTATCAGAGGAGTTAGATCTAGTGTAGAACTTGGGACTCTGATAATCTCTTCTCTGTGAAGAACTAATGTTTAGAGTAATGAGTGTGGTTATCAGTCCAGGGAGTCTAGTGTTGGTAGGGCGGCTGACGCATCCATACACTGGGAACCTGACTACTGATTTCCGAATCAGTGCACGAAAAAATTGATTGCATGTGTGTTTCAGAAGTTTTCTTAGTGATTATATTATGTTAGCTCACCAGGTATACTATATTAACCGTGGTTCACCTATTTCATTTCAGGATGGCCCCATGACAGCAGCCCGCTAGGGTTCCAAGCTTTGTGCGAGATGGCAGCCCACCGAGCGACGAGGCCTCGGTGAAGGGACCCATTTCGGCAGAGGCACCGGTAGTACCTCTACCTGCTAAGCCACCTATGCCAACCGCCCGAGCAGCTAAGAGTGCACGTTGCCTGAGTGCACTTCATGAGTTTCAGTGTCAGAGGCCACCCAGGTTCTGTGGATAGACAGACCCTCAGGCAGCTGAGGATTGGCTAGAGGCTGTTGTTCGAGTCTTCAGATTCGTAGGGACACCAACAGATCTTATGGTGATCCTTGTGGCGAGTCTCAAGCATGCAGCAGCTGGTAGATGGTGGAGCCTGATGCTCATGGTGCACGACGAGGCATATCTACTTTGGAAGGAATTCAAGAGCCTCCTTATCTCGAAGTTCATTCCAGCCACCCTCCATGCGGTGTGAATCCAGGAGTTACTACAGCTGCGGGAGGACATCATGAAAGTAGCCCCGTACTCGGAGAGATTCACTGATCTCTCACGCTACACCACGGACATGGTACATGACCCATTCTTCTGGGCCCGGACCTTCATGCAGGGACTGAGGCATGAGATCAGGTCTTTGATGATCTCCCTCATCATTCTGACGTAGGCAGGAGTACTGGAGTGAGCCCATCTTGTGATGAACTTTCTTCCATATCCTACACCAGCAGCGAGGCCTACCGCAGGGCGACACGTTGCAAAGTCTTCTGCATCCGGATATAGACAGATGTCTCAGAGGTCCATGCGGACCTGGCCATCAGGAGGGAGACCTCAGGATACTGGTTCAGATGTGCAGGGAACACTCAGTAGAGCCAGTCATATAAGATGCAGGCAATTCTATGCATGCGGCAGGCAGGGCCACATGGCTCGTGACTACCCGACCCACAATGCAGAGGAGTAGCAGACGGTTGAAGAACCACTAATGCAGAGGTAGAGGATCGACCATGGAAGCCTGCAGGGAGCAAGTGGACTAGGCCGAGGATCTGGCCGAGTAGCAGGTGGTGGATGACGCTTCAGGGCTCGACCACCACCACCACCCGGAGGTCCACCCCGACCTTAGGGAGCTGGCGGATAGAGGCAGGATCGGCATCAGGCAGTTGAGTCTTACGACCACGGCGCACCTGAGATGATTCAAGGTACTATCTATGTCTACTCCACCCTTTCTATAGTTCTTATAGACACAAGAGTGAGTCATTATTTCATTGATGCTGCCCTTGTTCGGAGCATGGAGATTTTTACGGAGTCATTGGCTCAATCCTTACGGCTAGATACTCCTATGGGAGCAAACTCGATGATTACACACTAGTTCCAGCAGTGTGAGCTTACTCTAGAAGGTGAGATATTCTGATGGGATCTTCATGTAGCGGTGTCGAGTCCATACGACGTCATCTTTGGTATAGATTGGTTATATACAATCCATGTTCAGATCTACTATATTAGGAGAAAGTTGTGGTATGTCCGCACAGATGGGAGCAGGTTCACCTTCACCGGTTAGAAAGGAGCTTTTGCACCATAGGATGGACTCGCGCAGAGGAGAGGGAAGCCGATCACACATCAGTTGGCTAGTCTCATCCTCAGAGCGGTTGATGTGCGGAGTCCAAGTTTTCCTATTGTGGTGGATCAGTATGCATACTTTTTTCCTAAATACATTCCAGGACTAACTCCTCGCATAGAGGTATACTTCTACATTGACATGTACCCCGGGACAGCCTCGATATCTACACCAACATATCGAATGGCTCCTGAAGAGCTTCGTGATCTGCGGGTAATGCTGGAGGACTTTCAGGTAAAGGGATTTATCCGACCTAGTGTTTCACCCTGGGCTTCTCCAATTTTATTTTCCATGAAGGCGGATGGGAGCTTGCGACTGTGTCTCGACTACCATCTCCTAAACCAGGTGAAAGAGAAGAACAAGTTTCCACTTAAGAGGATTAACGACCTATTCGATTAGCTCAAGGGAGCATGATGGTTTTTGAAGATAGACCTCAGGTCATGCTATCACCAGCTTAGAGTTCAAGATGAGGATGTGCATAAGACGGCCTTCAGGTGTCGGTATGGCAACTATGAGTTCTAGGTTATGCATTTCAGTGTAACCAACGCTCCAGCTGTGTTCATGAGTTTCATGAACAGGATCTTCCAGCCTTACCTCAATCGATTTGTCGTAGTCTTCATCGATGACATATTGATTTACTCGACTACAGAGGAGGAACATGCCTACCACTTACGGGTTGTACTGGATACACTGCGAGAGCACAAGGTTTATGGTAAACTCTCGAAGTGCCAGTTCTAGATTTGGGAGGTCCACTTCTTGGGGCACTTCATTTATGAGGCGGGTGTTGCGGTGGATCCTGTGAAGATTGAGGCAATGATAGCTTGGGAGCCACCTAGGAGCGTGACGAAGGTGTGGAGTTTCCTAGGTCTAGCTAAGTACTATCGGAGATTTGTGCCAGACTTCTCCAGAGTTGTAGCACCGCTTTCATATTTGACGAAGAAGGGGAAACAATTCCTTTGGTCATATATATGTTAGCGGAGCTTCTAGAAGCTGGGGAAATGAGTGACCAGTGCACCCATCTTGAGGCTACCAGAGGAGGGGGTAGGGTACGTAGTTTACTACGATGCATCAGGGACCAGACTCGGGTGTGTCCTGATGCAGGATTGGGCAGTGATTGCATATGGCTCACGATAGTTGAGGCTACACGAGATGAACTACGCTTCCCATGAACTAGAGTTAGCAGTAGTGGTCTTCGCCTTGAAGATGTGGCGGCACTATTTGATGGGATATCACTTTACGACTACTCTTACCCCCAGAGTCTCAGGTACATCTTATCACAGAAGGACTTGAACCTGAGACAGTGGCGATGACTCGAGTTCCTCCACTACTATGACATTGAGATAGTCTATACTCCTAGGAAGGGGAATGTAGTGGCTGATTCTCTCAGCAGGAGGATTGGAATTCAGCTACTTGGAGAGGCGACCAAGCAGTTAGACGCTTTATAGATATCCTTCATGGATAGAGATGGGGAATCCTTTCTACAGTAACTCATAGTCACTCCTCCACTACGTTAGTGGGTTAAGGGTTCAAAACATGGGGACATTGACTATGAGGTGCGACGTGCTCAGATATCCTCAGGGCTGGCACCCGATGGATTTTCGGAATGCAGGAGGCAGGTCATCCTCTATAGGAGATGTACCATTGTACCAGTTTCATTACAGGAGGAGGTTCTGTGGGAGTCTCACACTTCCCCATTGGCGGTACATCGAGGTGTAGTGAAGATGTACCAGGATCTCAAGAGACAGCACTGGTGGCTGCGTGTGAAGAAGGATATCGCAAAGTTCGTTTCTCGATGCCTCACCTGCTAGCAGGTGAAGGCGGAGCACCAGGTACCAGCAGGTTTGGTGCAGCCCTTAGAGGTCCCAGAGTGAAAGTGGGATGTGATATCTATGGATTTCATGAAGAGTCTTCCACGTACATCCAGAGGACATGACTCCATATGGGTGATCGTCGAACGACTCACTATGTTGGCCCACTTCCTACCTATCATAGAGTAGGCCTCAGTGGAGAGCTTGGGACGCCTCTACATTCATGAGATCGTATGGCTTCATGGCGTTCCATCAAATATCATCTCCAATCGAGATGCTCACTTTACTTCACGTCTTATGAAGGGGTTGTAGGAGGTTTTTGGGACATAGCTACGCTTGAGCACCGCCTTTCATCCTCACACGGATGGCCAGACAGAGATTACGATTCAGACACTCGAGGACATGTTCTGTGCATGTGTCCTTGACTTTGATCGCACCTGGGAGGATTAGCTACCCTTTGTAGAGTTTTCATTCAACAACAGCTACCACTCTACCATTGGGATGGCACCATACAAGGCACTGTACGTCCATCCTTGCAGATCACCTATGTGCTGGACTGACCCTGGGGAGTCCGCACTCGTAGGACGAGAGATGGTTCAGGCTATGACAAAAATGGTGCAGATCATCCAGGAGAGGATGAGGACTGTACAGAGCCGAAAGAAGTCCTATACTGATAAGAGGCAAAGACCATTAGAGTTCGAGGATGGCAACAATTTTTTCTTACGGGTCTCACCTCAACAAGGATTACAGAGATTTGGAAGGGGTGGAAAGTTATCTCCGCGCTTCATCGGACCATTATAGGTTCTTAGAAGGATAGGAGAGGTGGCTTATCACATGAATCTTCCACCTCATTTTGCACCGGGTACACGAAGTCTTCCACGTATCTCAGCTGAGGAAATACGTGCATGAAATGATGCATATCATTGATCATGGGGAGCTGGACATCGATGACAGGGCGACTTTTGTGGAGGTCTTGATGGAGATCGTGGATCAACAGGAGCAGGTCCTATGTGGATGGTCGATTCCTCTGATGTAAATTCATTAGCAGCACGGGATCCTCCAGGAGAGCACATGGGAGCGGGATGCTCAGATGCGTTAATAGTACCCTCATTGGTTTCCCTAGTTTATGATGTAGCTTTATGAGGACGTATGTAACGACCCGAAATTTTTAATAAATCTTGTTTCCAAATTTTATGTGTTATTTTATTTTGTTTTTTATACTCAACAAAAATATTTCATTTGATAACATGAGTAAAATTAAAATGAGACCATTGGGTTTTGACTATTATATGACCATTGGTCAATATGACCCCTGGAAACTAAACGTTTTCATTATTGTCTCTAAATACAAGTAATCTTGGTTAATTATTATAGAAAGAAGATTCGATGGCCTCACCCAGTAGTCTTGGACCGATCGAAGCCCATCTAATAGAACATGGGAAGAAGGTAGCACCACTGGGCTCTGCTATGGACCAAACCCAAGCTAAACATCATCGTGTGAAGCTAGAACGAAATTGCCTTTTCGATAAGTTCAAACTAATAGAAGTTACTACTCGTGCGATGTTAGCCAAGCCTCCCTCAGATTCCCTCACCATAGCACACCTTACACTTAGGTCCTATGCTGGTGTGATAAGGGGCTATGTAAGGAGACCGTAACTACCTTGTTTAATCCTTTGTTTTAAATAAAATTTGGTATTTCTTCTTATAATGATGGTTATGACTTTTTAAATGTCCGGATAAATATAGTATGCATATTTTTGGTGAATTTTAGAGAAAGGATATTTTAAAAAATGTGTATGTAAACCTAAATTAATTAAAAATGTGTAACGATTTTCAAAAAATGGTCTTCTACAATTATGTTCAGTACAAAATTTAGAGTCTAATAAGATCAACTTAATTTTCGATGAATAGTAAATTATGAATAGTGGTTTTATGATTAGGATTAGTAATGTGACCAAATGGATTAATAATATCAATTAAAGAAATTATTAATATAATCTAGGCACCTTGATTAAGTAATGTGATTCAATAAAATGGTTAAATAAAGATTTCATAAATTATTATTCTAGTGTTAGTTTTTTCGAGTGAATAGTGTTCTATAATTAAAAATTAAATTAAAAATATTTAAAAAAATTATTTTTATAAAATGGATTTCATTTTTGAACTCAAAGCACCGATATTACGTTATGGTAATTTTTGGGGTTTTTTCTAAAAAAATGAATTTTCTGTGAATAGTGTATTTATTTTAAAAAAAAATTATAAATATTTAGAATTTTTTTATAAAATGGAGTTAATTTTTGAAATCAGAGCATTGATATTTGGTTAAGGTGAAATTTTGGGATTATTCTGAGAAAGTTGAATTTTCGATGTATAGTGAAAATATATTTTTTAAGTTTTGGGTGTTTAATGGCATCATTAAATGATGTATTAAGTATGTATTCAATATGGTCGACTTATGAATAGTAATATATGGTATGAGGTGTCCCATGTGGCCAATACCATGGGAAAATACCATGGGAAAGCCCATGTTTTTTCCAAAACCACTAATGAGGTGTCCCTTGGCCATTAATGCCTTGTCCCCACAAATTCTCTATAAATACCAAGCCATCCTCTCATCCATTCGACTCCCCACTCTCCCCCAACGACGTTCGGGTCTCATTACCTTCCACAGAGTCCACCCAAGGTGCCTCCAAGCCCTCAAGGTCCCAACCATTGAGTTTTATGAGTTACGTTTTAAGGTAAAGGATCTGATCTCTCTCTTTCTTTTCAAGAAATCTCTTTTATGTAATTTCTTTTATGCTCCATGTTCTTAAGTTAAAGGGTGTTATTTTATACTCATATTACTTCCCTTATCATCTTCACATAATGAGAGATCCCCTCTTACTCTCATTATTTCGTTTTATGAAGTTTAATGTGGCGCTGTTAGGCTGCCGAAATTTTTGTAACGGATTCTTTCTCCCTTCTCATTTTTCAAGATCTATTTTCATGTAAAGTATTTCACGTTCCTTATTATTATGTTGGAATTTGATCTCTAAATTTATCATAATGATATTTTATGATCATATGATTATAGACCACAGTTTATATCTTCAATTCATTATTTTGATGTTTTATGTGGCGTCGTTAGGCTACCGAATTTTTAAGTGGTTCTTCACCCTTCTGGTTTTGAAGTACTACTTTCATGTCAATTCATTCAAGTTACTTTTTCTTATGTTGGGGTATGATCTATATATCTATCATACTGATCTTTTATGATCATATGATGAGAGACCACATTTGATCTCTTCAATTCAGTATTTTTATGTTTTAAGTGGCGCCGTTAGGCTGCCGAATTTTTAAGTAGTTCTTCACCCTTCTCGTTTTGAAGTTTTACTTTCATGTCAATTCTTTCAATTTACTTTTTTTTATGTTCGGGTATGATCTCTATATATATCATACTGATATTTTATGACCATATGATGAGAGACCTCATTTGATATCTTCAATTCACTATTTTTAATTTTAAGTGGCATCGTTAGGCTGCTGAATTTTTAAGTGGTCCTTGCACCTTTCTCCCTTTTCAATGTTCTAATTCCATGTCAAGTCTTGCAAGTTCCTTTTCATTATGTTGGGGTATGATCTCTATATCTATCAAACTGATCTTTTAGGTTCATATGATGAGATACCCTATTTTATCTCATCAATTCAATTTTGGTTGAAGTTTATGTAACGCTGTTAGGCTGCCAAATTTTCATAACAGAAATCTTATTTTTGTCTTCCTTTAATGTTCTTCAATTCATATGGTATATTTTCAAATTTCATTACCATGTTCTTAAATCCCTTATATTCTGTCCCTCTAATTTTTTATGGGTCATTTATGAGTGTTTTACCCATGTCCCCTCTCTTTTCAATGTTTTCTAAAACCCCGAAACATAGCCGTTATGCTGCAGAATTTCCGTCTCAAAATGTCTCTCTCTTTTTCTAAAGAACTTTTATTTTATTATGTGAATACTAAAATATATTTCTTCAAAAGGGGTATTCACATATATAAAAATGTATTATTTTAAATTCTGGGATTTATATACATGAGACCCGCTCTCCCCTTCTGTGGGATTAAAGTGACGTAAAGATCATGTCTTTATAGCAGTTTTTTAAACGTTATGATTATGAAATAAAACCCATTTCATTTATGATATATGGGTTGTTTATGAAATTATTTATGATGATATATGTGGATCACATGATAATAAAGTAAAATTTAAGGGTGCGCCCTGATAGCGCTCTAATGCATTGGGTAATGATGTAACCACTAGACATTACAATTTTCACGATACCTTGGTGAATAACCTTGGTAATTTTCAAATGAAACCTTTGGGATGGACCTTGGTGATATGTTCATGATTGTCTATATTAAATGTTTCATCCATATCTTCATGTTATGAAAAATTTTATTTTTATAATGATATTCCTCATGATTTCTTCTCATGCCTTAATGTTCTTTTCATGACCTTATTGATGTATCTCAAGTTCACATGTAAACTGTTTCTCTTGTTTCCCTTACTGGGCCTTCTGCTCACCCCTTCTTTTGATGTATGTCCCCAGGTTATGAGATGCAGTAATGAACTTATGATGAACTTAAGGAGAATCCTTTCAAGTGTTTAAGAAGAATGTTTTTTGTTGTTTTCATGTATTATGTTCTTGGTTTCCAAGACACTAAACCTTAAAGATCCTCAGTGTTGTGTAATGTAATGGAAGTTTATGTTATAAAATGTTTGGATTCTATAGTTGGTATCAAAGGATGGTTTAGTTATTTGTGGAAATTAGGATATGAAAACTCTAGTAAGAACCCTATAGAAAAGTTTAAATATAGGAAATATTCCGGGTATTTTCATGAGTATTGAGTATGGGGATGCCAAGAAAATACATCTATGTCTGCATACGAGCAGGTAGAGGTGGCTCTGGAACAGATGTACATAGGAGTAAAACCCGAAAACACCGCTTTGAGCTAGACTCGAACGAGAACTGGTACATGACAACAGGCCTTGCTACACTCTTAGTTACGACACTTCCAGGGGATATGCTTTGGTAAATTCATAATCTCAGTATAAACCATTGTTAAAGGAACAAAGATAAAATAAAATAAAGATTCACATAAGAATATATGATCATGGATAACCTAGATGGGAACCTAGGGGATCACAGGTTAGGGTATACTTTTCTTCTACAATTTATCCTTATATGCTTTATGTTCCTTTTCATGATTATTAGCTAAGTATTTAAGCCCCTAGTTATACTTTCTATTCTTAGTTAATGGTGGGAAATCCAAGATCATGTCCCACCAACAAATGTGATAGGAAATGCGATGATTTCCATATCAACATGACAGAGATGATTAGGGGATTAAAAGATGATTAATATTTTGGAAGACGTTCACTATTTTGGGGACCCTATATGAGCGAGGTAAATATATTACTACGGTATTTTCATTTAGGAGTAAGGTTGACTTATATTTTGAGGAATCGATGAATTTAAGGTGGACTTATAGTAATTTAGGTTACTTATGAGAATGATTAACCATTCCTGGGTAACATATGTTTAGGTTAGCTACTTTTGTTATAAGATGTTAGGAGTGGTTGATGTAGTTTGGAGATGAAAAATGAAGTTTATCTAGGAAGACTATGTTATCAAATCCTTCTTGTAATTGGGTTTCAAACGTAGTTTTGTTTATTTTGAGGAATATTAATGACCGTTATTTATGGAATGGTCAATGATGAACTATGGTTAGTACCATGGAACATTGAAGATTTAAAAGTAGTTTCCATTCCTATGGGATTATTTCTTTTTGAAGAGTTGATTTACCTTAACCTTTCTGTTTTTGGGATAATGTTTAATGATAGAAGAAATAGATAGTTAATATTTTGTGGATTATGTGATTCTCTAGAAGATTATTCTTGTGTTTTTATGAGACCATGTAGTTCTGAATGCTCATATTTTGGAGAAAAGATTATTTTTAGTAGAAAATTATTAAAGGATGAAATTGTACATGAAGGTAGTTATATTTTCTTATGTTTTTGTTCTATTTAGTAAATGAATCCCTCGAAATTATGAAAAGGAATGTGAAATGAAAACGTTGTTGGTTTACGTTTCCTACTAGGTAATGAAAGACCGTTTACACACATCATAAGTTTGGGATTTTCTTATTGTTAACTTTCTCCTAATAATGTTTTCTATCACTCTCCCTCGGAACTTGACCCTTTGTTTTCTCCTCCATGTCCATGTTTTCGTACATGGAATCCTAGTGTGGGCTAACTCGGATGACCTTTTTACTTACCCTTTTTTCTTTTAAAGTAATAGTTTTACTGACTCCTTTTCTGATGTGGTACTTTCAATGAAATTTCAAAACCCAATTTTAAAAATTGCGAGGACGAAATTTCTTAAGGGGGGAAGATTGTAACGACCCGAAATTTTGAATAAATCTTGTTTCCTAATTTTATGTGTTATTTTATTTTGTTTTTTATACTCAACAAAAATGTTTCATTTGATAACATGAGTATAATTAAAATGAGACCATTGGGTTTTGACTGTTATATGGCCATTGGTCAAAATGACCCCTGGAAACTAAACATTTTCATTATTGTCTCTAATTACAAGTAATCATGGTTAATTATTATAGAAAGAAGATTTGATGGCCTCACCCAGTAGTCTTGGATCGATCGAATCCCATCTAACAAAACTTGGGAAGGAGGTAGCAACACTGGGCTTTGTTCTGGACCAAACCCAAGCTGAACTTCATCATGTGAAGCTAGAACGGAATCACCTTTGCGAGGAGTTCAAACTGATAGAAATTAATACTCATGCGAGGTTAGCCGAGCCTCCCTCAGATTCTCTCACCTTAGCACACCTTACACTTAGGCCCTATGCTGGTGTGATAAGGGTCTATGTAAGGAGACCGTAACTTCCTTGTGTAATCCTTTATTTAAAAAAAAAATTGGGATTTCTTCTTATAATGATGTTTATGACTTTTTAAATGTTCGGATAAATATAGTATGCATATTTTTGGTGAATTTTAGAGAAAGGTTATTTTAAAAAATGTGAATGTAAACCTAAAATAATTAAAAATGTGTAACGATTTTCAAAAAACGGTCTTCTACAATTATGTTCAGTACAAAATTTAGAGTCTAATAAGATCAACATAATTTTTGATGAATAGTAAATTATGAATAGTGATATTATTCTTAGGATTAGTAATGTGACCAAATGGATTAGTAATCTCACTGAAAGAATGTATTAATATAATCTAGGCACCTTGATTAAGTAATGTGATTCAATAAAATGGTTAAATAACGATTTCATAAATTATTATTCAAGTATTAGTTTTTTCGAGTGAATAGTTTTTTTTAATTAAAAAATAAATTAAAATTATTTTAAAAAATTATTTTTATAAAATGGATTTCATTTTTGAACTCAGAGCACCGATATTATGTTATGGTAATTTTTGGGGTTTTTTCTGAAAAAAATGAATTTTCGGTAAATAGTGTATTTATTTAAAAAAATAAATTAAAAATATTTAGAAAATTATTTATATAAAATAGAGTTATTTTTTGAAATCAGAGCATTGTTATTTGGTTAAGGTGAAATTTTGGGATTATTCTGAGAAAGTTGAATTTTCGATGAATAGTGAAAATACAGTTTTTAAGTTACGTGTGTTTAATGACATCATTAAATGATGTATTAAGTATGTAATCATTATGGTCGACTTATGAATAGTATGATAAGGTATTAGGTGTCCCATGTGGCCAATACCATGGGCAAATACGATGGGCAAGCCCATGTTTTTTCCCAAACCACTAATGAGGTGTCCCTTGGCCATTAATGCCTTGTCCCCTCACTTTCCCTATAAATACCAAGCCATCCTCCCATCCATTCGACTCTACACTCTCCCCCAATGAAGTTCAGGTCTCATTACCTCCCAAGGAGTCCTCCCAAGGTTCCCCCAAGCCCTCAAGGTCCCAACCATTGAGTTTTAAGAGTTACGTTTTAAGGTAAGGGATCTGATCTCTCTCTTTCTTTTCAAGAAATCTCTATTATGTAATTTATTTTATGATCAATGTTCTTATGTTAAAGTGTGTTCTTTTATACTCCTATTACATCCCTTTTCATGTTCACATAATGAGATATCCCCTATTAATCTCATTATTTCGTTTTATGATGTTTTAAGTGGCGTCGTTAGGCTGCCGAAATTTTTGTAACGGATTCTTTCTCTCTTCTCATTTTTCAAGATCTATTTTCATGTAAAGTATTTGAAGTTCCTTTTTATTATGTTGGTTTATGATCAATAAATTTATTATACTGATATTTTATGATCATATGATGAGTTTCCCCATTTTATCTCTTCAATTCAGTATTTTGATGTTTTAAGTGGCGTCGTTAGGCTGCCGAATTTTTAAGTGGTTCTTCACCCTTCTCGTTTTGAAGTTCTACTTTCATGTCAATTCTTTCAAGTTCCTTTTTGTTATGTTGGGGTATGATATCTATATATATTATACTGATCTTTTATGATCATATGATGAGAGACCCCATTTGATCTCTTCACTTTAGTATTTTGAAGGCTTAAGTGGCGCCTTTAGGCTTGCGAATTTTTAAGTAGTTTTTCACCCTTCTCGTTTTGAATTTCTACTTTAATGAAAATTATTTCATGTTCATTTTTTTTATGTTCGGGTATGATATCTATATATATCATACTGATATTTTATGACAATATGATGAGAGACCTCATTTGATCTCTTCAATTCAGTATTTTGAAGTTTAAGTGGCGTTGTTAGGCTGCTGAATTTTTAAGTGGTCCTTGCACCTTTCTCCCTTTTCAAAGTTCTAATTCCATGTCATGTCTTGCAAGTTCCTTTTTATTATATTGGGGTATGATCTATATATCTATCATACTGATCTTTTATGTTCATATGATGGGAGACCCTATTTGATCTCATCAATTCATTTTTGGTTGAAGTTTATGTAACGCTGTTAGGCTGCCGAATTTTCATAAGAGAAATCTTATTTTTGTCTTCCTTTCATGTTCTTCAATTCATATGGTATATTTTCAAATTTCATTACCATGTTCTTAAATCCCTTATATTTTGTCCCTCTAATTTTTTATGGGTCATTTATAAGTGTTTGACCCATTTCCCCTCTCTTTTCAATGTTTTCTAAAACCCCGAAACATAGCTGTTATGATGCAGAATTTCCATCTCAAAAGGTCTCTTTTTTTTCTAAAGTACTGTTATTTTATTAAGTGAATACTCAATGATCTTTCTTCAAAAGGTGTATTCACAAATATACAAAAATTTATTATTTTAAATTCTGGGATTTACATACATGAGACCCGCTCTCCCCTTCCGTGGGTTTAAAGTAACGTAAAGATCATGTCTTTAAAGCAGTTTTAAAACGTTATGATTATGAAATGAAACCCATTTCTTTTATGCTATATAGGTTGTTTATGAAATTATTTATGATGATATATGTGGCTCACATGATAATAGAGTAAAATTTAAGGGTGCGCCCTGATAGCGCTCCAATGCATTGGGTAATGATGTAAACACTAGAGATTTCAATTTTCACTATACCTTGGTGAATAACCTTGGTAATTTTCAAATGACACCTTGGGGATGGACCTTCGGGATATGTTCATGAATGTCTATATTAAATGTTGTAGCCACATCTTCAATTTATGTAAAATATTATTTTTATTATGATATTCCTCGTGATTTCTTCTCATGCCTTAATGTTCTTTTCATGACCATATTGAAGTATCTCAAGTTCACGTGTAAAATGTTTCGCTTATTACCCTTACTGGGACTTCTGATCACCACTTCTTTTGATCTATTTCCCCATGTTATGAGATGCAGTAATGATCCTAGGATAAACTTAAGGAGAATCCCTTCAAGTGTTTAAGAAGAATGTTTTTTGTTGTTTTCATGTATTATGTTCCTGGTTTCCAAGACACTAAACCTTAAAGATCATCAGTGTTGTGTAATGTAATTGAAGTTTCTATTATTAAATGGCGGGATGCTATAACGTAAATCCCTGATGTGGGTGTAATTTAAAGACCTGTAAATTTCAATGAAATTTCATTCATAAATTCTCTTGGATTTTACGAGCATTTATTTTCTAACGGCACCTGATTCCGAGGCCCGGTGTGCTCGGAATCAATTTTCGGTGTTTAGCTCAGGTACGTTCAGTGAATGAACGAGCATGTTTTTCTATCTTTTGTACTATTAATCCTAATTGAAATCTGAGGCCACCGATGAAACCACAACGCCGGTAATTTCTATAGATGACCTTTATCGTTAGTGCGTTTGTGCGGGAGGTGATGTTAAAAATTGTGGTTTAAATAAAAAGAGAATAAAAATGTAGAAATTTTTTTATTATTTGACTATGGTGGTTCTATCATACATGGGGGAGTTAGGGTGGGACCCACTAGCATCCTAACTACCCCATGTGAGGATAGATGTGGGGTGGGGCCCGCACGAGCCCCAACCTTCAAATTCCCAAAAACACCTTAAACCCCCCCCCCCAAATAAACCCCTTGTATTTAATTGGGTAACTCCTCCTCTCCCCACTCTTCCAATTTAATTCATGCCAACACACATTAATTTAATTAATTGAATCTCATTAAATAATTGATTTATTTATTTGAATTTGTAATTTTGAATTCCTGGAAAAGTAAATAAAATTAGGAGTGGCCTTATTTTATTTTTGGGTTGGCTGGTTGTGTTGAGAATTGGAGGAGAAAGAGCTCTAGTTTCTTTTTAAGAACTTCATCTTCAATGAAGAATGACAACCCTCTGACGAAGAATGTTGATTCGGCGGCCCCGGTTCTTTTATCATCTTCTTCCTCCATGATAAGGGTGGAGACTCCGATGACGACAGAAACAATGCCATCATCCGCAGCGCTTGACAACCACGAACTTCTTTCGAGGTAGGGGTGTGTTTGGATTGAGTAATGATTGGTTTTCCTTCCATGTTGTTGTTCCTCTTAAACTGCTTGTTATCAGACTAATGCGGAAGGGACCGGACCAAACTAACATGGTCGGATTCCTCCGTCGTTCTTGTAAATTTGTGGAATTATTCGGTCATTCATGAGCAGTGAATCAAGCTATGTTTTCGAAGCCAATCGGGGGACCGAAAACATCGTAAACGTCCTCAGAGCGTCGGGGTGACCAAGAAGCAGAAGTTTCATAGAAATCGGATCATCAGAATGAAGAACGGACACCATGGAAGGCATGCAATCCAGAGGCATCGTTTTCTGGAAAATTCTAGAATACAAGACGTGTACTCCAGGAGCACATGACGTGTAGTACAAGCGTATTGTGGCTTTTGTTTCGGACGTAAGAAAAGTAACACATGACGTGTGACTTGAGACACACGGTGTGTACTCTCCACACTATTTGAAATATGAGACTTCGATGGACATGGCATGTATTTGGTGAAAATACACGGACACAGACAACAATACACGGCCAAGTAACACAGCGTGTATTCTTTTCATAGAAAGGAAGAAGCGGCTTCGCGGGGCTCGACATATAATATGAGAGATACACAGAAACGGGCAGAAGCACATATCCAAGATTCATGGTGTGTACTACCTTCACCAAGGCAGAAGCGGCTTCGTGATGACTCGACTTGTATTCCGGGAATACATAGACACGTGGTGGAGTACACGAGCATGTACTCCACCACATAGCTAGTCACGGAAAGCACACATGGGACCAACCCTAGAGGTTTAGACACGGCATGTAACCATACCACACACCATGTACTTACTTATCTATATGGCCAGCACTACGACATGGCCCGTTTCACCCGGGCAGCACTCAGTGTCTGAAGACACGGCGTGTGACCAGACCAACACGCCGTGTAATTTTTGGAAAATGGATTGGTAATCTTGTACATAGTGTCTTGGACACGTTTGTTTAGTTTATCCCCTTATGACATGGGTGACCTTTGGGATACATCAAATCTGTACATCATGACAGTTGATGTATCAACCCCCTCTTTATTTGTGGAGCAGACCCTCCCGGAATCAAGAACGTTGTGTGCAGGAACCCTAGAGCTGGCTGTGACTGCGATGACGATGATGAATGTACTTGGATCCAATGTGGGTTCAGCAGTGAGGACGACTGTACATGGATCCTACGTGGGTTCGGTATCAAGGATGACTGTAGTTGGATCATATGTGGGTTCAGCAGTGATGTTGTACTATGATCCTACGTGGGTTCGGCAGCGACGACTTCTATACTTGGATACTACATGGGTATGGCAGGGGAGATGATTTAGAGGCTACATCTATCATGTCCATCCCTCTTCGTGAGTATTATACCTGTGTGAGTGGAGTCATGACGTTCAATAATTATATTCGATATGATTTTGTTTCTTTCCTGTGTGGACTGAGTTGTACTTTTCTGTGTTAATTGAGATGTACATTCATATGTGGACTGGGTTGTACTTGGGCTCGGAAGTTGGAGCCGAACTAGAATTGATGACTTAGGTATATATATAGGCATATACCTAAGTAGTGTTGGTTGATACTGCGTGTTTATCTTATTCCTTTGTGGATTATTATTTTGTGGATTCTGGGAGAACTTCGGGAGTCTCGGGATCCCTACTGAGTATCGTATACTCACCCATGCACAGGCTATGCTCGCACTACGTTGTGTTAGATGCAGACGATAGACAGCACTGATTGAGGTGGAGTCTTTTGGAGCGAGATGGTACCTAGAGGTGGACCAATTGGCGGGATGTACTCAGAGCATATGACTAGACCCGAGGAGCCGACAAGACTATCTGTACCCACCCTTTGGGTGGGAATTACAGAGGACAACTTGGTTTTTGTTTTTCTTTTTCAGCTGTTGTACTTTACTTTTCTCAATTGTACTGTACTTTCAGTTGGATTTGTATACTAGCCCATTTACTTTCCTGCAATTACTTTTTCACTCAGTTTACTTAGTTCTTACTTCTTCTTGCGTACTCTATGGTGTTTGTTTTCTTATATAGAGGCAATTCCATCCCTTTTATCGAGATTTACCCCTTTGGTGATAGTCGCCAGCCCTTGGCCAATAGAAGGCGGGCGTGGGGTAGTCATGACATGGGCCCCGAGGATGGGTCGTGACACTCTATCCATCATAATGAGAAGAAAATTAAACCAAAACTTGTAGCCACCTATAGAAAACACCAAAACCCTATTCATTTAATTTATCATGAATAAATTCATGGAATATCATTCAATACCTAATAATATAAAATATTGATTTTGTTTTTAAGAAAGAATGTTTACAATTTTATACCTCAACAAATTCAGGGGTGTTACAATCATTAAACCATATAGATTCATTTTTCCCTTTTGATATTCTTCCAATTTTCACTAGGACACATAAATGAACATATGTGTAAACTATTACCACATGTCATAATCCTTCTCTCGCATTTCAAAAATGATGTTCCCTTGATTCACTACACAAATAACTCCTGAAATATTATTTACTAATATTCTTAACAAAGAAATCTATAGTATTAACGATAAACACCATAGATGATGTTTAACACTAGAAATCATCATTTTTTATACTGATCACATGTGACTAAATATGGAGATATCGACCACACATATGATATATCCAAAAATAATTTATGTTAGAATAACATTGAATAATATCCTACTATCATGAAACTACATGCTTTCCCTCCAAAATATCGATTATTAATATGAACCTATAAAATAGTTTCCACATATTCTATATATGATTATGTCACATTCACGGTAACAAAAATATGAATACTTTATCACCTACCCAAAATTATGGAGTATGCTACCAATAGATGTCTCAGGAACCCTTCCTACTCAATGCTATATAAAATGGTTCATATTCTTATGAATATACCATGGTGTTTATTGTACAATACGCTGTCAAATTATCACTGAATCCATAGAATTTAGACTGTACAGTGGTGATCAATATGGTCTTTTGAAAAAATCCTTTAAAGAACCCATCTGTATAGTTGACTAATAACTATTTTTGTTGGAATAATCTATCATTTTGTAATGGTTATCCCATAAACACCAAACATCAAAAATATAATCCTTCAACATTTCCTCTAATATATATATGGTTTTATAAGGAATATACTCTATCTCGGGATGATTATAAGTACTTAGATTCACATTAGAATCAACGAAATTTTACAATCCTATTTAAAAGAATTATATAAAATTGGAAAAATAAGTTAAAAATATACAATAAAGTAAAATGAATATACTTATTAACTTTATTTATATAACGATTATCCATATCCTTAATAGTAACTCCCTATTATATAAATATAAAATTCATCAATGTAGTTAATTGGTCCATAATAAAATTAATCACATTAACCCATTAAAATTCATTTAAATTTATATCATATAATAAATTATTAAATCAACCAAATTACAATATTGAATGGAAAATTAATATATACGTACAATGGGCCCCTATTTCTCAACAATCACATATTGACCAATACACCCCATTGTGATGCAAATCATTCTATATTTTTTCATCCAGATACACTAGTACTATTTTGGAATATTATGGTATATTACCATAAGTCATGGGTGAAACAACATATTCTGGTATGTAATTCCATCAGAATCAGCTCACTCATATATTTATAGATAAAAAATGATTTGAACACAATTAATCTCATCAGTATCATTTTATCAATCATAGGGTGATCAACACTATATATATTTAATACACATTATCCTTAAAAAAAATCTAAATCCAATAGTTTAGACTCCACCACATTCTCAATGATTGGGTATATGATAGATAAATATATAATGATTTCCCAAAACTTATACACATTATCAATATAATCTATTTCCAAAATAATTTCATTTACCAACAATTGGTAACTCAAACCCTACACACCCAATTCATGAGTCTTTTAAAATAGTGCATCAGCAATGATGGTCACCATCTGGGTGGAATAATCAATTGAGAAATTTATGTAATTTAGTTACACATCCTTTATGTATAGCCAATGTATTATTTAATTCTATGAGAAAATATAATTTAAACTATTATTCCAAGATTATCCCTCAACCCTCATTCCCATTATATTTTTCCACTAGAACCTCAAGGAGTGAACCACTATGACCAACATTGGATGTGAAGATGATTATATCCACACATATTACATTAAATTCCTAGACTCACATGAAATTACATTTATCTCTTTCAATAGAAATTATGAAATGTTGAATCTAAATACTTAAGAATTAACCATGGAATCAATAAATGTAAATATAGTGTGATGATTGAAACTACCATCAATCCCTAATTGATATTTGAAAAGTCTATTTCATTATAATTTTATAAGAGTAAATTCACTACATTCATCATAAGGTTTTTCATTGATGTTTCTCATCGGTACCTGATATGTATAATCCAAGGGCAGTAACCTAGCAGTGCCAGGATGCTATTTATATTAATACATTATCAGTTAAAAACTAAAAACCAACAACCTATATTTTATTACACTCTATCAATATATCATATTCTAAAATAAAATACCCAAATTTCTATAGATTACAAATACAAAACAAATAATTCATGAATTTTACATAATTTAGGGGCATGGAATAAATGAAATCTCTAGATATAAATCATGATTCAACGTCAAAAATATGCACATGAGAATATCATTAATAAAAAACTATAGAAATATCCATTTAAATACTGAATACCCAACTCATCATGTTTATGAACACTATTAGTTTGATTTTTAAACCCCTTAGATAACAAAGAAATAATAAATTCCATCAATGATCTGGGATATTTTATTTTCTATATCTATAGGATTAGTTTTTTTTATTTAATGTAATCCTTGAAACAATTTCCTAGAACACTGAAGACCCTCTTGGATGGAAAAAAAGTTTTACACGACAATGTCTATATTAATTAATTAATTAAATGTGCTTGAGAAATATACAGTGCACATAAAATCTCATATTTTTATATTTTTTATTGTAATAAAACTAGATATTCCCATGGGAGGTTACAAATTTGTATAAATACCATCACATCAACATCATTAAGTAGTTCCTTCATATATAAAAGCACCATAATAGACATCAATGAAGGAAAAGTAGATAGAGTCCCTATGATTGGAAATAGGTCAATAATAGACTCAATATCATAATTAGATGGGAGCCATGTTAAATCATTGGGGTAGATATCATAAAATGATTCCACTATTGGATGAAATAGTTTCAGATGTGTATTTCAACTATCAAGAATGAAACCCTAAACCCAACCATCTATACTACCTATTATCTAAATTTCATGTCCTATATGTCCAATCTTAATATCTCAGTATTCAATATAATATTAATAAACCCCATAATCAGTGGTAAAATATGATTTTAAAATATATTATTAGTCATGGAATCTGTAGAGATAAACTATTTACATATATTATTACATTAATTTAAATATAAATATCCACTAATTACAACCAAATTTTTTTCAGCCCTAGTTATCTTAGATTACTATGTTCATAAAATATATATCTAAACTAAAACATTTCATCTAATTATTTTACATAGTGAGATCCTAAATCAATAATATTTCCAAAACACGATGGGGTAACATGTAAAATACATTGAAAAATGTCTATGTTAATAGTTCTAGTATAAAAGTATATATCACAAGGAAACATAAGATGTGAGTCAAAGGTATAACATGATATCGTAAAAGATAATGAACCTCAGTAATCACGAGGATGAATAATATAATTTTCATGATATAATGAGATAATTGTACTGAGGTAAATTTGATAGTAGTATATTATATGAAAAAACATTAATTTCATGATAACTACCTAAAAAATATCACATGTTGGAAATAATCCCATAATGGAGTATGTTTAATCCCAAACCCCATATATGACATCTTTTGACACTAAAGGAGTGCCCAATGAATTGGATAGATATCTTTTAAAAACAATCATTAAATGTTCATGATTAGTGTGTTTCATATAGGTGTTTCAATGATAATTCTTAATATAAGAATAACCAGAGTGTGAAAATGTGTTGTATAATCATATCTCAAACCCTAATAAATGTTATGTTCTTAGTGAATTAATTTTAGAAATGGGCATAAGACATGTGTTATCCCATATAATGATGTTTGGATAAGATTGGAATACATTTCGGGGACATATATACCTGATATATAATCATTCTATAACATTATTGTATTTTCCTAAAAGGATAAAAATAAAAAAAATATTATTGATAGTAAATTATTGTGGAATTTAATATTTCAACATTGAAGATCACATTTAAAAATACTGGAAATTTTTTTTGTAATTATTTTCTAAATAAATTCTCAAGGAAACATTAAATGTAATTTTTAATAAATGTAACGGTCATTGAAATGGAAAAATACAATTGATACAATATCCATTAAAAAAATATTCAATTACAATTTTTGATTAATGCTAAAATGTACATTGTTTAGAATATGTTAGTATGAGTCCATAAAAAACATTTTTAAAAAATTAATCATGTGTAAAAATTAATTATGAAAATCATATCTAAATAATAAAACACGATTGAAATAGTTTTTAGAATAATTTTATATTGAAGTAATATTACTCTTAATCTAAGATAAAATTATTTTTATTTTATTTAAAAAAATTATAAATATATATAACTACCAAATAAGATAATAAGGTAATATTTTTTGAATGTTTTCTAAATAAACTATTTATAATGAAATGAAATATTTTTATTATAAATTAATCATATAATTTTCTATAATAAAAATTCAATAATAAAATTCAATAATAAATCAAGATTAGAAAGTAAAACATTAATGAATTGGTTTCATTATAATAATAAATATAATGAAAATGTATAAAATAATATAAATTAAATTATAAAGACCTTAGTATTCTCTTATAATAATTCTAAATATTTCAATGATAATTTTTTCAATATGTGCTGAGAAAATGAGAAAACATGAGGACTATTGTGCTTGAGATTTATTTTAAATAATCTTAAAAATATTTTTTATTACATTCTCGCATTACTTTAGAAAATAATAGAGATACCTAAAAAGGATGATTCAATTAAAAATATGATACGAAGTTTGAATCTTGAACTCAAAGATTTCCAAAAGGGTGGGATAATGTGGGTTGGAATTGGACGTTCATATAATACGGGCACTGGAAGGTCCATTCAGTGTATTAAATAATTAGTTAATCAATTAAACAATTAGAAAAAAACACATAATTCCAACTGGAATTGAATTATTATGTTGGATCTATAGGGTTATTTTCGTAACCCAGTTAACATTGAGAGAAGGAATCCACATTTTCAATTAGTGGATTGAGATTGGGAGATAATCAACATCTGGATCAATGTGAATTGTGGGGTATTGAAAAAAATAGATCATCCTATATCATTGGTTTTATTTTTATACCTAAATGATCAAAAATTGAGGTAATAATTTTTTTTTGATTTCATCAGTTCTGACTAAAAATATTGAGCATAATATTTTATGTTTCATTGATCCGTATAAAATTGGATCCTTTGGATAAGACCTTAACAAATTAAATTTTTTATTCAAATTTCACCCACATTATACCATTTTTTCATACACAATATTCAATAATATATATTATCTGTTAAATTACTCTTTTATAATATTTTCCTAATCAATTTTTTTGTTATGTTTCCTTACTAGATATTCATTTCTTTACAGTTGGACCATTTTGTAATGATTCGACTATTATTGGGTGGGATAGAGCTTGATTGGCCCCTGGGTAAATGGAATATTCACATTTGATGATCACATTGTCGATACGGGTATGGATCAGGATTTCTTGTAGGAATCATATGATGATTCCAACAGAGTTGGGATCGGTGATTTAATGGTTATGGCGGTAGGTGAACTGGTCATTTAGTTGAACATAGTGGATTTAATGAAACTGATTTTCAGACACTAGAGTGATGAAGTATGTAACACCCAAATCTTCCATGGTACGCTTCTCCTTGAATAATACAGTAGCGTGTGTTGTACGCAACATCGAGTTCTAACACACTCCACAACCATTCAAAGTAGCCATTATGAATAGTAATACATAATTTTTGAAATTTTATAAATTTTATCTTTCAAAAAGGACTTCATTTTTGGATTCGGAATATCGAATTTAGCCTAGGGTGAAATTTTGGTACTTTTCGGATAACTTTTATATTTTGATGAATAGTGAAAATTACTAATATTTAATTAAATTTTTTTTGTAATGGTAATAATTTATAGTGATAAATTATTATATTGAGTGGTTTTAATGTATAAATAGAATACAATTTTACTATTTTCACCAATGGTGGTCATTATAATTAATTTCACTTTGAAATTGGACATAAACAATTGTCATTTTTTTGATTGATATTGTTTCTTAAAAACACGCTATTTGTTTTGGCAATGATAATTAATTATAAAATTAATTAATGAAACTTATATGTTTGGAATTTTTTAAAATTGAAACAATTTTTGAATTCAGAATATCAATTATATCTTAGGGTGAATTTTTGGTATTATTCCGAAAAAACGTAAATTTTTTATAAATAGTGAAACCACTAAGTTGTAGTTTAGAAACTAATTTTTCAGGTAAATGAAACATTACCACTTCTATGATTTGATTTTCAAAAATAATACATACATGGTATTCATTAGGAAGTCAAATTTGGTTTTAATGGGATTAAAATAATATTTTGATGAATAGTAACTTTTACGTTTTATTAATCGCGATTAAAGGTTATTAGTGAAATTTAAGGTAAAAATGATATTATAAAAATATGAAATTACCTTTACACTTGTCCTACCATTATTATATGAGTAGTGACCGACCAAGAAAATCCATGGGTCATCTTGGAGACACCATGGAGGCACTTGGGAAAGAAAATGACATTAATAACGTTTTATTTAAAGTAAAAAATGTTAGAAACATGTGTTGTTTTACGAAAACAATTATTACATGGGGTTATATAAGTTGAAATTTCAACTATAAATATTCATTGTAAAGATAAAATTATTTTATACATCATTATATTTTTCTTATAATATTTAGACATTATATAAATTAAATTTTTTATGACACCGTGATGATGCATCGATTACCTCATTAATTAACGATTTAGATAAAATGAAACGATAATGTAAAATATAAGACTTACACATGTCAAAAACCAATTTAATGAGTATATTTCGAACCCTTATCACCTTATACTATAAATATATCATTGTGGGTCCTTTAAAATCCGAAAAACATTTCATAATTATGTAACATTTCATGACATTCCAAGAGTACCCCTCCTCTCCTCTTATAAAAGGCCCCCACCTCTACCACCTTATTCACACCATCAATGCCATTTGGCTACACCAACATCTGGCCATATACTCTCTAAAATTCCCTCTCTTACTTCTAGAAGGCTCAATTTGGGCAGAAGTCTTCCTATGGAATCCTTTGGCTCAAATCAAAAAGAGTTACCCGATTTTAAGGTAATGTCTTCTCTTATGTTATTTTGTTTTATTTTGCTTCTCCAACCCCTTAAAATCTTTTTATTACTTTATTTTGTAACAAAACCTGAGTCTAGAATATAATAAGATGTTTTTTTGATAAGGATTTTATTTAAACCTACACACACCTTCATCTAATGGTTAAAGAACATTATGCTTCTGTGGGTGGCGAAATACTGCCTCACGAAATGATGATTGTTCAATATTCTTTTAACACCTCTAATGGTGGCCATTAAGATGACACTATTTCATTATATGATATATATTATGTTTATGTTTTACTTATGCTTCTGTATTTTTCATTTATGGCATAACATTATGATTTCCATTATGTGTAAACGCGATAATTTCATTTTAGGACGTGCAGACTACCGCCCCTGAAAGTGATTTGAATCGTTAATTCCATATGTGGGACGTATAAAGGATAGAGTAAATGATATTTTATATGATATTATACTGGAACTATAATAAACCTTTAAATCATTAATATTTCATTCCGTTAAATATGAAATAGAAATGAATGTAGCGTTCATGTGTATATACGGCTTACCGTTTCCATGAACGGTGCTTTTCATTTCTTACCTCTAAATGTTACGTAATATTATGAATGAATGTATATACTGGATATATATGATATATATGATATCCACATCATGAATATAATTCTGGATATAATGGATATTTTACCACATGAACAATGTGTAATTATAAGGAGTTTATTTTTGACTGAAGTACCTAAGATCAACAGGACAACCGTTATTAACATAAATAATTACATAATGTTCATAACATGGTAATAAGTGATATAAAAGGAATAATTAACTTGAATAAGGTTATTAATCAAGTAGAAATTAACTCTAGTTTATTATTCACGAGGTTAAAGAACGTTCGAGTCAAGTCGGACATGAGGTAAGGGAACTTCTTAACCCAATTTCGATTCATTGGGTTAATGTCCTACATTCAAATTATGTCATGATATTATTATGTCCAATATTTTATTTGTACTTTCATTGTGAGTACTTATAGTGAATACACATAATAGATCTAATTTAATTAAAAAATGATCTTTGTAAGGGACTTCATCTCAATCTACTTTCATTGAGGCATATTTTGTTTTATACAAAACATTCTTTTATATGGTGTATAATACCCTTTGACTTTTACATTTATTCAAAAGGAATATTTTTTATATGAATCGTTTTACTAAACGAAAAAAGGGAATGATTTTTTTGTCGTACGTATGTGGTGACAATGACTTCTCCACCGCCGTGACCATTATTTGGGTTTCGGCTTCCTCTACAAGCTATAACTTTTTTTAGATGATAAATAAATACCAAGTTTTGATTTTATTTTATGTTGGTATTGAAAATGGTTTTGAAAGTGTTTTTATTATTTCAATTTGTTTTATTGATATCTGGTGATTGAAATGTGGAAATGTTATTATTCCATTATCCAAGTTTTATGTTATACGATTATGTTATTGTTTATGATATGTTTAAACCTGTTCATATGAGGAATGCATTGAACCTAATAAGTGATGGGTGGAGCCTGCTATAGAACCTTGATGCATCGGTAGGTCTGATTAGACAAACTAGTGTCTTGGCACGAGGCCTTCAAAAAATCTTATTTGTAGTCTTTGAACAAGACCTTGGTTACGTGGTTTTGATAGTCTGGAATTATGCATTCCATCATTATGAAAGTGGATATTGATATTGCATGTGATTATTCGACTAGTTGAATATCAATGTGAATAAGTAGATGGAATTATTTTATTTTATTTTTTCCATATTATTATGAAATTCAAGTTTAAAATTATTTTGTTTTAGTTCTACATTTCCTTAAATGTTAATGTTTATTTATGAAAGATTCCGATATATTATTATCCTTACTGATCATTTGAGCTCACCCCTTCCAATATTTTAATTTTTCCATGATGTGAAAGTTGTATTATGAATGACCAGCAGGGATAGTATGAGGGGATATGAATACAATATGTTGTTGTAGTTTTGTTTTACTTTATGATGTAATTTAAGACTTATTAATGTATCTAGTGTTTCCAAGGCTACTAAACTAATCGGTCATTCGAGACATGATCTTTTGTGATCATGACAATGTTAAGAAATAATGCACCGAATCTGGGTAACTTGGGTCGGGGCATTGTAGTTGGTATCAGAGGCAGTTTAGTACTAACCTTGGAAGCTAGATTTAGATAAACTCTGATTAGAGCACATATCCCAAAGATATACTTTGAGGATTAGTATAGAAGAACTTCCTATAATTTTGGTATTATATAGATTTTGTGAGTTTTCCGAGAAATACATCCATGTCTGGATACGAGAAAGTAGAGGCGGCTCTGGAACAGATGTACCTAGGGGTAAAACCCAAAACACTGCTTTGAGCTAGACTCGAACAGGAACTGGTGCACGACAACGGGCCTTGCTGCACTCTTGGTTACGACACTCCTTGGGGATATGGTTAGGATAATTCCCATTTTCTTTAAAAACCACTAGAATGGGTTATGAGTATATAATTACTCAAAGAAAACATTTTTGTGATTATGGATTATATCCATAAATAGTTCAATTTATGTTAATTTTTTTGAATGTTTGTAATTATGTATTTTGATTCATAAACTAATCTAGTTAATTCCATTGTTTATAAATGGTGCCTAGTGGGAGGTATGGAAACCGTATCAATGCACGCACACCATGTAGGTATTTCTCTCCTACTCAAGACAATTATAGTGGAGCTGGAGATACAACCGGTTTAGATCAACTTATCACCATACTAGGAAAACTCACTCAGGTTATGAATAGTAACCTTACTCGTATGGTGCACCCTGATCCACAATGTTGAGGATCAATGTTAGTCCGATTCATGAGGCAACAACCAAAAAAATTTATGTGGGGTAAAAATCCATTAGTAGCTGAGTAATGGATAAACTCCTTAGAGAAAATATTCCACGCCTTGGGGAGTAGCGAAAGGGAGGAGGTTGTCATAGCAGTTTATCGCCTCACTGGAGATTCTGATCAATGGTGGTCGCTGATTCAAAACATAAAGGATGATGAAGAAGTATCAAGTATGGAATGGAGGGAGTTTATGGAAACATTCTTAGAAAAATAAATTCCACATGACCATCGAGCAGATATGGAAATGCAATTTCTGAGTCTGAGTTATAAGTAGGATAAGAATGTCGCAATGTATGAGGCTAAATTTACAAGGTTATCGAGGCATGCTCCAGATTATATACGTAAACCAAGAAGTACAAGTGATCATTTCTTTGATGGGTTAAAACCATTTCTCCGTTGAGCATTAGTCTCACAAACCTTCTATTCGTACGAAGATATTGTCTTATGTGCTATCAAGAGGGAAAAGTAATTCTCTAAGTCTTATGACTTTAAAGAAAAGAAGGAAAAGAAGAGATCTTCTAATCAATATGGAAATGGAAATAAGGGGAAGAAGGGAAATGTTTAATATCAGTCCTATAGTAAATTTTGGAAGAAACACCTTGGTACTTTCTTGAATGGAATGGGAGTCTGTTACATGTGTGGTGAAAAATTCCACCAAGATCATGATTGAGAGGGAATGAAAGTTACTGTGAATGTGGAATGCTATAATTTAAGAGACATGGGACATTATTCAAATGAATTTCCTAAGCGTCATGGGAACTTACCTTAGAAGAGGCCAATGGATAAAGGACAAGATTATGATATCACTACTACTGAGGTTCAAGCTCTAAAAGATGTGGTGGAAGGTAATTTAATGGTTTCCTCAAGTTTAGAAAATGCATTATTTGATTCTGGATCATCACATTGTTTCATATCTTCCCTGTTTTCTTTGAAAATTATATATTTCCAATTTTATTTAACAAGATAATTTTCTGTCAAAACTCCTAAGGGAAGTATCATTGCAACAATGTTTTGTGAATCAGTCCCCATTAGAGCACATAAATGTTCTTTATACACTGATCTCATTACCATAACTATGATTGAGTTTGATATAATCCTCAGTATGGACTGGCTTTCGGACTGTGATGAAAAGATTTGTTGTAATAAGACGGAGGTTACATTTTTTGATGATGATGATAAAGAACACCTTATTTTTAGAGCAGAATCGTCACGACCTGATTCTTATTTAAATCCACCCCCAGTAGCTCAACTAAATTCAATTATTGGGGAGGAAGAGAATGAAATGACTAAGGGTGAGGAATGAAATGTTCAAATAGAGGATGCACCTATTGTGAATGAATATGTAGATGTGTTTTCGGAAGATTTACCTAGACATCCTCCAGAACAAGAAGTTGAGTTTTCCATTGATTTAATTCCTGGATCAAGGCCTATATAGAAGACCCCTTATAGAATGGCCACCATGGAATTAGTTGAACTAAAGAAAAAACTAGATGATTTGAGTAATAAAGGATTTATTTTCCCTAGTGTTTCTCTATGGGGATCCCCTGTCCTTTTTGTTAAGAAGAAAGGTGGATCTATGAGGTTGTGCGTTGACTACAGGGAGATCAATTCTCTAACAATAAAGAACAAGTATCCCCTACCACACATTGATGATTTATTTGAAAAATACATGGATCTAAATATTTTACAAAGATTGACCTTCAATCTGGATACCATCAGTTGTGTGTGAAGAAGGAAGACATTCTGAAGACAGCATTTCGAACAAGGTACGAGCATTACGAGTTTACAGTAATTTCTTTTGGGATTGACTAATTCACCCTCTGTATTAATGGACAAAATTAATAGAGTTTTCAAGGAATATCTTGATGAATTTTTTGTGTTATTTATTGATGATATCTTGGTATACTCCAAAAGCTACAAAGATCATGAAAATCACTTTCAAATTATCTTGAAGACTCTTAGAAGGCATGAATTATATGGGAAGTTTAGAAAGTGTGAATTATGGATTCAGGAGATTTCTTTTCTTGGCCATATTGTCTCTATTGATGGAATTTCTGTTGATCCTTCTATGACCAAGGCAATCCAAGAATGGCCAGCACTGACGAGTATAACTGAGGTACGCAGTTTTATTGGTTTGGCAGGTTATTATCGACGTTTTGTCCAGAATTTTTCCCGATTGGCTAACCCATTACGGAATCTCACACGTAAAGGGGTTAAATTTTTCTCGACAAAAGAGTTTGACGAATGTTTTGAAGATCTGAAGAGAAGATTAGTCAATGCTCCTATATTTACTCTTCCATCAGGGAATGATGGGTTCATTATTTATAGTGAAGCATCAATGAAAGGACTTGGTTGTGTCCTTATGCAGAATGATAGGGTTATTGCCTACGCATCACGATAGCTAAAAATTCATGAGCAGAACAATCCTACTCATGATCTCAAGTTAGCTGCTGTAATCTTTTCCTTGAAGATATGGACACATTATCTCTATGGTGAAAATTGTGAGATATATACCGATCATAAGATTTTGAAATATATTTTCTCACAAAAAGAACTCAACACGAGGCAAAGGCGATGGCCTGAACTACTCAAGGATTATGATTGCACGATACCCTACCACCCAGGGAAGGAAAATAAGGTTGCAGATGCTTTGAGTAGAAAAGATCATGGATTTTTGAACATGATGAGAGTGGAAAGGGATCCTATTTTCATGGATCTAGAAAATATGGATATGGGAATCACCATGGAGGATGAAACATAAATTTTTTTTCAAATGGTTGCCAAACCATCTTTACATGAAAGGATAAAATGTTCTCAAGACGATGATGAAGAGTTGAAAAAGAAGATTAAAGATGTGAATGATGGGCTATTGAGTGTCTTTGTGTATGAAGATGGAATTTTAAAATTTGGGAGGGGACTTTGTGTTCCCGATATAATTGATTTAAAGAGGGAATTGTTGGATGATTCTCATAGTTCCAATTTCTCTATACACCCTGGGAGAACCAAAATGTATAGAGATTTAAAGGGACATTTTTGGTGGGACAACATGAAGAGGGAGATTGCTGATTTTGTGTCAAGATGTATGGTTTGTCAACAAGTGAAAGCTAGAAGGCAAGTACCTGGTGGAGTATTGTAACCTCTTCCCATACCTGAGTGGAAATGGGATAATATTATGATGGACTTTTTCATGGGACTACCGGAGACTCTTAGAAGTAATGGCACAATATGGGTCATTGTTGATCATCTCATAAATTCAGAACATTTTCTTGATATAAGAGAAGATCTACCACTTGAACGTCTAGCAGGGCTATATATTAATTATGTCGTGAGTCTTCATAGAGTACCCCTATCGATTGTCTTGGATCGTCATCCCCATTTTACATCAATTTCTGGAAAAGTCTTCAGAAGGCCTTGGATACTGAACTTCGTTTGAGCACTGCTTACCACCCTCAAATAGATGGAAAATCAAAATGGAATATTCAAACCTTAGAAGACATGTTGAGATCATTCTCGCTTGACTTTCATGGTATGTGGGATCAATATTTACCTCTGCTAGAATTTTCCTATAACAATAGCTTCCATTCGAGTATTTGGATGGCACCATATGAAGAATTATACGGAAAGAGATGTCACACACCAACGTTTTGGGATGGCGTTGGTGAAAAAAACTTGTAGGCCCAGAACTGGAGGAGGAAACGATGGAAAAGGTTAAGGTAATCCAAAACTACATCAAAGAAGCTCAAAGTAGGTAGAAGATCTATGGTGACAACCGAAGGAAGGAGTTGGAATTTCAGGTAGGATATCATGTTTTCGTGAAGGTATCTCAATGGAAGGGAGTTATACGTTTCGGTACGAAGGGTAAATTGAGTCCCAGGTACATCGGACCCTTCGAAATTCTAGAACGAATTGGTGCTATAGATTACCATTTGGCAATGCCACCAAGTCTCTCCAAACATCACGATGTATTCCATGTATCACTATTGAGAAAATACATGCCTGACCCAACCCATGTACTCACCTATTAGGAATTAGAACTGGAACCCGATCTGTCTTATTGCGAAGAGACCGTTAGGATTTTTGATACAAGAGAACAAGTGCTGGGAAACAGAACGACTCATCTGGTAAAATTTCTATGGAGAACACATAAGATGGAGGAGGAAACATGGGAACCCAAGGAACTTATGATGAATAATAACCCAAGTCTTTTTATACAGTGATATTATATGAAATTTTGAGGACAAAATTATTTGAAGGAGTGGAGAATGTAACACTCCAATCTTCCATGATACGCTTCTATTTGAATAATACAGTACCATGTGTTGTATGCAACATCGAGTTCTAACACACCACAACCGTTCAAAGTATTTGTTATGAATAGTAATCCCTACTTTTTGAAATTTTATAAATTTTATCTTTCACAATGGACTTCATTTTTGGATTCAGAATATCTAATTTATCCTAGGGTGAAATTTTGGAACTTTTCAGATAACTTTTATATTTTGATGAATAGTGAAAATTACTAAATTTTAATTAAAAACAACTTTTTTAATCAAACTATTTAATAGTAATAAATTATTATATTGAGTGGTTGTAAATTATAATTATAATATAATTTTACCATTTTATCCAATGGTGGTCATTAGAATTAAATTCACTTTGAAATTAGACAAAAACGATTGTCAATCTTTTGTTTGATATTGTTCCTTAAAAACATGCTATTTGTTTTGACAATGGGAATTAATTATAAAATTAATTAATGCAACTTATATGTTTGGATTTTTTTAAAATAGACAGCATTTTTGAATTCAGTATATCAATTATAGTTTAGGGTGAATTTTTGGTATTTTTCTAAAATACTTCAATTTTTTGATGAATAGTGAAACCACTAAGTGGTAGTTTAAAAACTAATTTTTTGTGTAAATGAAACATTACCACTTCTGTGATTTTATTTTCAAAAATATGACATACATGGTTGTCATTAGGAAGTAAAATGTGGTTCAATGGGATTAAAATATTTTTTTGGTGAATAGTAACTTTTATGTTCTATTAATCGCAATTAAAGGTAATTAGTGAAATTTAAGGTAATAATCATATTATAAAAATATGAAATTACCTTTAAACCTATCCTAAAATTATTGGATGAGTCATAGACGACCAATAAAATACATGGGTCAACTTGGGTACCCCATGAATCCGCTTGGGTAAGAAAATGACATTAATAACATTTTATTTTAAGTAAAAATAAAAGTGTCAAAAACATGTGTTGTTTTACTAAAACAATTATTACATGGGGTTTTATAAGTTAAAATTTAGACTATAAATATTAATTGGAAATATAAAAATATTTCCTACATCATTAAATTTTTTTAATAATTTTTAGACATTAAATAAATTAAATTTTATATGACACCATGATGATGTAGTGATTACCTCATTAATTAACGATATAAATAAAATGAAATGATAATGTAAAATCTAAGACCTAAACAAGTCAAAAACCTATTGGATGGGTATATTTCTAACCCTTATCACCTTATCCTAGAAATATATCATTGTTGGACATTACAAATCCTAAAAGCATTTCATTATAATGTAACATTTCATGACTTTCCAAGAGTGCCCCTCTTCTCCTCTTATAAAAGGCCCCCACCTCTAACACCTTATTAACACCATCAAAGCCATTTCGATCGGCAAAACTCTTCCCAAATACTCCCTAAAAGTTTCTCTCTTACTCCTAGAAGCCTCACTTTTGGTAGAAGACTTTCCAAGGAATCCTTTGGCTCAAATCAAAAAGAGTTACCTGATTTTAAAGAAATTTCTTCTCTTATGTTCTTTTGTATTATTTTGCTTCTCCAACCCCTTAAATTTTTTTATTACTTTATTTTGTAACAAAACCAGTATCTACAATATACTATGATGTTTTTATGATATGTATTTTATTTACACTTACACAGAACTCCGTCTAATGGTTAAGGAACATACTGTTTCTGTGGGTGGCGAAATACTGCCTCATGAAACGATGATTGTTCAATATTCTTTTAACAACTATAATGGTTGTCATTAAGATTAAACTATTTAAATATATGATATATATTATGTTTATGATTTATTTATTCTTTTTTATTTCTCATTTATGGCATACCATTATGATTTCCATTATGGATAAACGTGATAATTTCATTTTAGGAAGTACGGACTACCGCCCCCTCAAAGTGATTTGAATCATTAATGCCATATGTGGGACATATAAAGGATGGAGTAATTGATATTATATATGATATTAGGCTGGAATTATAATAAACCATTATATCATTATGATTCCATTCCAATAAATATGAAATCGAAATGAATGTAGCATTCATGCATACGTACAGCTTACCGTCTCCATGAATGGTGCATTTCATTTCTTACCTCTAAATGTTACGTAATATTATGAATGATTGTATATAATGTATATATATGATATATATGATATCTACATCATGAATATAATTCTGTATATAATGGATATTTCACCACATGATCAACTTGTAATTATAAGAAGTTGATTTTTGACTCAAGTACCTAAAATCGAAAAAATGACTGTTGTTAACTTAAATAATTACATAATGTTCATAACATGGTAATAAGTTAAATAAAAGGTATAATGAACTTGAAATAGGTTCTTAAGGAAGTATAAATTATCTCTAAATTATTATTCATGAGGTTAAAGAACGTTCGAGTCAAGTCGGACATGAGGTAAGGGAACTTCTTAACCCAATTTCTATTCTTTGGGTTAATCTCCTACATTCAAATTATGTCATGATATTATTATGTCCAATCTTGTATTTGTACTTTCATTATGCGTATTATAGTGAATACACATAATATATCTAAATTATTTAAAAAATGATCTTTGTAAGGGACTTCGTCTCAGTCTCCTTTCATTGAGGCATATTTTTTTATACAAAAAATTCTTTTATACAGTGTATAAACCCCTTGACTTTTACGTTTATTCCAAAGAAATATATTTTATACGAAGTGTTTAACTAAATTAAAAAAGGGAATGTTTTTGTTGTTGTACGTATGCGGTGACAATTACTTCTCCGCCGCTGTGACCATTATTTATGTTTCATCTTCCTCTACAAGCTACAACCTTTTTTAGATGAAAAATAAATACCACGTTTTAATTTTATTTTATTTTGGTATTGAAAATGGTTTTGAATGTGTTTTTATTATATAAATGTGTTTTATTGATATCTGGTGATTGAAATGTGGAAATGTTATGTTTCCTTTATGCATGTTTTATGCGATATGATTATGTTATGGTTTATGATATGTTTAAACCTGTTCATATGAGTAATGAATTGGACTTAATAAGTGATGGGTGGAGCCCGCTATAGCTCTTTGATGCACCAGTAGGTCTCATGAGACAAACTAGTGTCTTGGCATGAGGTCTTGACAAAATCTTATTTGTAGTCTTGGCATGAGGCCTTGTCTATGTGGTTATGATAGTCTGGGATTATGCATTCCATCATTAAGAAAGTGGTTATTGATATTTCATGTGATTATTCGACTAGTAAAATATCCATGTGAATAAGTAAATGGAATTATTTCATTTTATTTTTTCCATTTTATGCTGAAGTTCGTGTTTAAAAGGTTTTTGTTTTAGTTTTACATTGCCTTAAATGTTAATGTTTATTTATAAAGGCTTCCGCTATATTGTTATCCTTAATGAGCATCTGAGCTCACCCCTTCCAGTGTTTTAATTTTTCGAGGATGTGAAGTAGTATATTATGAATGACCTGCTGGGATTGTATGAGGGGATATGAAGACAGGATGTTGTTGTAGTTTTGTTTTACTTTATGATGTAATGTAAGACTTATGAATGTAACTACTGTTTCCAAGGATACTAAACTAATCGGTATTTTGAGACATGATATTTTGTGATCATGCCAATGTTACGCAATAATGCACAGACTCTAGGTAACTGGGGTCGGGGCATTATAAAGTAGATGTATAAAAGACTCCCAATATTATTTTTGGAGAGATTGTGGAAGAATAAATAGCATTGAATCAAATTTTTTTCTTTGGGAGTGAATCTTTATTTATCGGAAAAACAACACTACATGTCATGTGGTTGGAATGACACATGAATTGTCGGCGCCTAGAAATGATAGATAAGGTTTCCTAGTGTGTTAAATATCGCACACTATGTGGGACACCCTTATTTCATGTAACTAATACTGGTGTCCGAATTTTTACTATTGTAGTACATAGACACAGTAACATCTAGGAACATGACCGATGTACATGGAAATGGCCCAAGGGGCACATTTATGGCTCAGAGGACAACATATTCTATCAGATAGTCCAAGAGATTTAAAGTATAAACCTTTCACACTATGTTGGGATATATAGAGAAGGAATTATGTATTGGTGAGGAAAAAACAATGATGTCTGCAGGGGCGACATGTCATGTGTGACACCTTCACACAATGAAGATTAATAATTGATAAAAAAGCATTCAATCATATATCCATCATTAGGTCCTAGATTTTAGCTTATGAGTATCCTATAAAATGTGTCTATACACATCGAACGTGACAATGTTCATCAAACTATCTTCTAAACTAGGATGGGTTATTTTCCCAGTGTGATGCTTCATTAAGAGGCGCTCGATGATGAAGTGACAAGACAATATCATCATAGTGGAACCCACCATCTTGGACAGGTTATGGGTCCTCTACCTTTAGAGTGGAAACCTCATCTAGAGTTAGAGAATGGCCTTTTTTCTATTAATATATTTATTTGTACCCTCTCATTAAGACTAAGAGTGGTTCATCGACCTATATAGTGGATAAATGTAGTGGATGCTGAGAATGGGTCCTCAATCCATATTTATAGTATATCCCTGATGTGGGGATATGTCTTGGGTCATTACCGGACATATGATGATTCTATGAATGAAATTAGATTACCTAAATATTTAATCATATGATGAAATATATTTATGATCCATCAAAGAAGAAATGAAATTTTTTGGATCATATACATTCAAGGTAAAAAAACCAAAAGATGTAAAATATGAATCATGATAAATTTAATTAACCAATTTAAAATAATGGAATGCCAAAATTGTTATATTCTTAATATTTTGGATAAATCATATGTGGAAATTGTTGAAGCCTACATGTGGTTATTAAATATGAAGATATAAGGGTTTTCATCTCAATAATATAGGGTGGAATTATCTTTTCCACAATATAAAATTCAATAAATAAAATTAATGTGGTTTATTCAAACAAATTTCCCATGTTCCATGGATTTATACTACAAAGGAGGCCGATGGGAGATGGATATGCTTATGAAATTAATAAAACTGAGGTAAAAATTACCAATGAAAATGTAAAATGTATATTAATCATATCCTCAAAATTTTCCAATGGATTGTTTTATTTTTGGTCCACACATTTGTTTATATCTTCCATGATTTCTAATAAAAATACAAATTTTCCATTCAATTAAATAATTTATTTGTTAGTCAACAATAAAATTTGATGTCTCACTAAAAAAAAGTGTTAAGTAGTTCCCAATATTACAAATAAACATTCTTTCTTTTATGACCATATTATCATGCATATGGTTTTTTATATAATCCGTAGTTTCATATATAATTAAATGTATAAAGAAAAAAATTGAGAATAATAAGAAATCATGATTTCTGATGATGATCTGAAATTCTAATTCATTATAGAAGAGGCATCATCATCTAAGTCATTTAAAGATCCAACTCAAATATCTCTTCTAAATGAGATTCTTAGGGTGGAAGAGAATATGTAGAAAAAAGGTAATATATTAATTGAGTATGAACTTATTATTATAAAATAAATTTTTATATTCCATTAGGAACAGCCTAGATATCCACCCAAGCATGATCCTATGATTCCCATAGATTTAATCCACTTTATAAGGGCCATATCAATTACTCTTAATTGTATTTCCCTTTTGAATTATTGGTTTTAAAGAATCAAAAGTAAATTTCATGGGATAATGGAATTATTAGCCCATGTGTGTCACCATGGGGATCCAATATTATATTCCTCAAGAGGAATGCGGGATCCATGAGGATGTGCATTGATTTTAGGGGAATAAATGCTATTAAAATAATGAAAAAGTAAACTCTACTTTACATTGATGATTTATTCGATCTACATAAATGTGATAAATATTTTTGAAAGAATGACCTTTGTTAGTTGTAGCATCCTCACTAATTAATGATGAGTGACATTCTAATGTTAACATTTCAAATGATGTAAGTACATTATGAGTTTAGAGTAATTCCATTTGGAATAACTATTGAACCCTCTATTTTAAAGGATCCAAAAAACCATGTATTGAAATAATATATTTATAATGATTTTGTTTTATATATTGATAATATCATGTTCTATAATAAATGATATGAAGACCATGACAAACACTATCATATCATTCTTGAAAATCTTAGAATGAAAGTGGTATACAGTAAATTTTGGATGTGTGTATTCTATAGTTATAATTTTTATTCATTGAAATATTGTCCATAAGATGGAATAAGATATCATATATTTAATACCCATGATGTCAAAGAATATATGACACTAAAAACCATTACAATGAATGATAATTTCATTTGTTTTATATTTTATAATTCAATATTCTTTCAGAATTTTTCTCGACTAGATAACCCATAATTTAAGATCACAAGAATAGTAGATATACATGTTTGAAAAATAGAAAGTGAAAAATGTTTTTGATGAATTGATGAGGATACTATTCAATTATCCAATTTTTAATATAATAATAGTAAATGATTGGTTTTTATTAAAATTTTATGTATAAATAATTGTAGGGTAGAGTATTTTTGAAAATATCATAATTATTGAAAAAGGAATAGAAGGGGACGACCCATGAACACAATAATCCAACACATGATATTGATTTAGAAAATGGAATCACTTCTCCAAAGATATGGATACATTATATCTGTTGTCAAAGACATTATATATATACAGATCATAAATGTGTTACATATATCTTCTCACATAATGAACTTTGAATGAGGAAACTATGATCGTACGAGTAACATAATGATTAAAATTCACAATAATGTACCTCATAGGGATATATAATGAGGATTCATATGAATTAAGAAGAAAATATGATAGAGTTGTTACCCATATTTGGATTGATAGAGACCCTAGTTTCAGGAAGTTAGTAAATATGGATATAGAAATTATTTGTTAAGGGGTGACACCACTCATTTTTTAAATAATTTAGAAGCCCTAATTTATTATAATGAAAAAATGTATTCAAAATGATGTTGTGAATTTTTATATTAATATCCATGCTATCAGGAATATTAAATTGAATAATGATTTTTATGAAGATGGAATTCTAAATTATTTATGTGGTATGTATACCTTATTACATGATCTTAAGAAGGAACTATAAGATGATGTTCATAGATAAATTTTCACTATACAACTTAGTATTACAATGAAGTATATAGATACCAAGGAACAACATTGGTGAGATGTTTTGAAGTGGGAAATTTTTAACTATTTTTCTACATGTCTAGTTTTCTAAAAGGGAGGTTGATATATAGCATCTATGAAGATTCCTTAAACTAATTTTTATACCTATGTGTAAAAGGAATGTAAAAGAGTCATAGAAGGAATAATGTGTTATGGGTTCTCTTTGATCGACTTACAAAGTCATCATATTTTCAAACTATAAGAGAATATGTACCATTTTATCACCTAGAAATAGTCCATATTATTGATGTTTTAATTCATCAAGGTGAACCTCTATTTGTTGTGTATGATAAGGATACATTTTTTACATCAATGTTCTAGATGTCTTTTCAAATGCCTCTAGCTACCGAACTTCATTTGGTCCCCACCTACCTTAATCTAACAATTATATAGTTTGAACAGACTATTTAAATATTAGAAAACATGTTGGGATCTTGTTCACTTGTCTATAATGTTATTTGGGTTCATTATTTAGATTTTTCCATGTTTTCCAACAATAATTGTTTCTATAAAAGTATTCAAATTACATGGTATGAATCATTATATAGAAAAATGTGTGATACTCAAACTTGTTGGGGTGAATATGGTGAAATCTAAAATATAGAAAAAATATTTTTGAAGAGAAAATGAAAAATGTAATGAATTTTCAGGCCTATATTAAAGCAGTTTAATGTAGGGAAAACAGTAATGCAAAAAAACAGTGAATGTAATTGAAATTTCTTGTAGTATATCAAACAGTTTTTAGGTATCTACAGGAGAGGGTGAAAAAAAAATTGGTACAAAGGTAAACTAAGCCCTAGGTATTTCAAGAAATTCAAAATTTATTATTTAATTTGATATGTGGATTACTGTTTAGTATTTCCACTAACACTCTCCCAATTTATTGATATGGTCCATATATACTTGTTATGTAAGAACATTTCAAACCTGAAATTTTTTCTCATAAATCAATATGTAGAACTGGAACATGATTTATCTTACTAGGAAGATCCAATCAAGATTCTAGTCACAAAATGACCATTATTGATGAATTGAATGACTTTGCTGGAAACGATACATTGGATAAATCATATGATTCAGTGGGTGATGTAGGGACTATATGAAAATATGATGAAGAAATACCCAAATCTAACAATGAGATGAAGTTTTGTAATTTTCATGTATATAATTTTTAAAGGAGATAATAATATTAATAAACATGATTTTATAAAATATCTCATTTTATGTATATTTAATTTCCTCAATAGATTATGTTTCTTACAACACTATACCAGAAAAAACTCATAAATATTATTATTTAAAAATTATAATGAAACCATATACATTTCATTGGTTTTTTTAATAAGATTATCATTATTATGAAATAATTATATACTGCAAAAATAATATAAATTTATTTTTAGGAGGTAAACAAACATTTTTATTAATGTCACTTTTTTATTAACATGAATGTTTTAATCTAAAATCACTTTTTACTACTATCCATGGGAATATAAATAATAATTATAATGTGTAAAAATATTTGATATCCTATTAAGTAAAATTTAATTGATTTTAAAAATTATAAAAGAAGACATTTTCAATAGTAAAATTTTGAATATTTTCAAATATGTAAAATATTGTTTGAATACTAAATAATATATGAATTTTATAAATTATTGTAACATTTTTTATATTGGGATAAAAAAAATATTCTAAATTTTTTCAAAAATAAATCATGACAGAATTAAGATAAAAGAAAATAAATATTATTAAAAAATTATTTATAACATGAAAATTATAATTTAATTCATCATAAATATGGAAATATTTTTTAGTGCTGATTTACAGCCCACACAACACATATAAAGTGAAATCTTGTATACTAAAAATAATCATTGGGATGTGGTAGGTTCATTTTAGACTATTCTATAACATATTTTATATTTTTCATTATATTAATGGTTATAATATAATTTAAACATTATATAACAAATATCTTATCAAATATCTTCTGCAATGCTTGTACGAGGCCATAAAAGTCAAAATAAAACCTTAATTTTTTTAATTATATATATGTGAATTATAACATATATTGATAGAATAAAAAAGGTTATTTTGATCATAATAAATTTAGTTTCTTGATATAGATGTATTTTTATCATTTCGGGGAAACGTGATTCATATTATGACAATTATAGTATTTTTTTACAAAAAGACCATATGGTCAAACACTTTTTTTAATTACTGTAATATTTTTAATATGGTATTATCTAGATGATATGTTTTATTGTAAATATTATTTTAAAATGTAACATATTTATATAGATATTGGAAATTTATTTTTAATGTTTTATTTCTAAATAATTACAATAAATTATAAAAAAATGTTAACGGGGTAATTATTTTATTTATGGGAAATTAATATAAATGATACTAAATATATTAAAAGTGACATATTATTTGATATATAGGGTGACTTATGAAAACAATTGATGACCGAGACAGTTTTATTATAAAATAACTTGTTGGTTCAAAATTCACTTACTATCATTATATTTCTAATGACAAAGTGATGAATAATATCAAAATTGTTTTAGATTATATATTATGGTATTAATATTTAATTACTTATTAAAAAACCATAAAAATGTAAAATAATAAAAAATAGAAAAAAATTCACAAAAAAATCCCCCCCCAATTTGAATTTATGTTATATTTTTAAGAATTTTACTCTTGAAAAGTCTTATTCTATTTTAATATTTTACAGAAATTCATGAATTCCCTCACATCAATTATAAAAGGTAACCCATTCACTCACTCATTTGCTACACATTGAGAAAACTTGATCAACCAAACCCAAAAAATCGAACATCTTAACATTTTTTCTTATGTTCATGAGGTTATTATTTTTCTAGAAGACCTACCTTAGTTCCCTTAGGAGATGTTAATAATGAAATCCTTCATGGAAGTCGTAATTGACTTCTAAAACACATTAAAATTTATTTATTCTTATCCATCCTATTAATATTTCTTATCTATCATAAATTAATAACTCTATTATCATATATAAGAAATTATTTTATCATTATGATGATAAACCAAATTTTCCCCTTTTTTATCCATCCAATGGTAAAAGATTGCACCACATATTCATACATTGGGCCTACCATCTCGACGTAGTAATTTAATTAATTATTCATCTTTAATTGTAGGGATATTTTGATATAAATTATTCATATATATGATAAATACTACATGATACTAGATTGGTATAATTAACATATCATCCAATTATTTATCGTTTCTTCAATTAATGGAATAGCGTCTTCACCCCTGCCTAAATATGGCCTATCATCTCCACGGCGTGATGGGACTAATTTTCCATGACGAACATTATTCAATGGTTCCAAAAAATTATTTAATTATTATATAGAATATTTATAACACTTAAATATTGATATATATATTTGATCTATATTTCATGAAAAAATAGTCATGGTTCTTGTTGCAAAACAGCATGGGAAAATAATGAATTCAACTCAGAAATCAACTAAGACAATGAATTATTATTAATTAATAGGTGGAAATATGCTATAAAAGTACCAAATAATGTGTTATAAATATAAATATGGTTCTTGAATAAATTAATAATATTAATTAATTCAATATTTATGTGTTTAAGTTATTAACATCTTGTAGGATGTGTGAGGTAAAGAAAATCTTTTTAATTTCACTTTTTAAGGATTATTTCAATATTATTCGCTTAATTTTGTTAATTTATAGTATACCCATTTATTGTTTTAAGAAAATAATTAACTAAAAATTAATATTTTCATAAAAAAATTATATTTAGGGAATGTATATGATTGTTTCATAATATGTATTTCTATTTTTTATATGGTTATTACATTGAATGTTATTTGATAAACTTTGGAGATAATTTCAAAAAGGTATATTTAAAAAAATAAGTTTATTTTTTGATAAGACATTTTGAGTCATGAATCAAATAAAAAAATTTAATATTAAGAATTCAATGTAAGTGCAGTATTGGGTGGGGCCTATAATTATATAGACCATTGATGCATTAATATATCTCATGAGACAAATCAATTACATAAATAAAATAGGTATTTAGTAAAAATGATTCTACTGTCTTGTGAAAGGTCATGATAGCATAGATTCCATGACATATGAGATCATGGATTCTAATATTAATAATTTACCTCATAATGATTTTAGTTATTATGGTATATGAAATTTTCAAAATGATATAACTTATGGATTAAGACTGAAAAAATTAATGATTAAATGTAAATTGTTTCAAATTATTCATATTTCCATAATTATTTCGTCTTATCATTTCATGATATAAATATCATTAATTTCATGAAATGTTATTTTAGTTATTTATAATGTGATATGTATTATGAAATATTGATTCATGGAATATTTCATTTATGAAAACCTTACTAAAATTCTAAGCTCATCCTTATATTGTTTCATTTCCCACATATATAATAATAGAATCTAATGATGACTTCAAGGATTCCTATGATCTTAAATTTTTTGGTTCCAATGTTTAATTGAAAATATAATATGGGTACAATGTCTATATCTAGTAGTTCAACACAATTAAAATTATTCATCCATCGAGATTTGTATAGTTGTATCGTAACAATGTAAAAATGTGTCCACAAACTTCAAGATACTATTATTGGGGATGTTGCACATAACACTAATACTGAAAAAATGTTCCATCAGGTATGATCCAATGAAAATTATCTCCATAATATCAAATAAAACCATTAATATAGGAACAAATTTCCTCTTCCACTAAATACAATCATGGCCTAATCTAGGTGACACCTATATGAATATATAGTCACCCAAGAAAAAATATATAGGTCAGAATAACCAAAAATACTTTGTCCTCTATATACTATACATAGTTACCAATTATTTCTTAATATAATAAATATTCATTTATATCTACATTGAAATAATCTCTTAAATTATCAAATACCCACTAGTTTTTATCCAAAATAGTGGTCATCGAAGTTGTTTTCTAAACAAATTCTTTCATATGTATGTTTATATCAATTCATAACAACTATTGTTGTAGGAAAACAATAAATGCATTAGATGATACTCTAAAGAAAAAAAAATCACATCTACATGACCACAAAAAGTTCTAAAAAATCATTACGGTATTTTAATAATTCAAATATATCCGAGAATGAAAAATAGTGATAAAAATACCACTATGTCAATAAAAATTTAAAATTCACTATTGAATCACTATATAATATTGTGATACTAGTATTAAATAATACAAAAATATTAAACATATAGTCTTTCTATATAATGAAAATAGATCATAAATGTCTCTTCAATATAAAACCAAAATTGGATTAATAGAAAAAGTATAATATTTGTTAAATTATCCATAACAAACTAAATGAGTTCCCTACCTTAGAATATCCTTTATAAAACATTATCAAAAACCAGTTATCACACCACCCCATAATGATTGGGTAATGGAGAATGAATAATAAATACCATATGGCCACTAGATCTCAATCATCACTTGTTTCCTAATATAGCACATGTTTGAAGAAACCCATTTTGTTGTTTATTATCCGGATACATTATTGTAGTTTTTTAATTTTTTTATTATATCATCATATATTACAGGTGAAAAAAATATATAGTGTTATATGATTTCCTTATCCACTCTTACACATACATTTACGTTCTAAAATAAGAATTATAAAATTAAGGATCTCATTAGTATTATGAGATCGATAATGTATAGTATCTTTACTATATGTACTTTATCTCATAACTACTTTGGTCCAATAAAATTGTTGGCACTCCTTAAAAATATATTGGAGTGATGATTTTATAGATAATGATTTATGGGTTTCATGTAACGCCTCGCCCCTATCTCATTGTCTTGAGGAGGTGGTGAGGGGTACTTGACCTTAAGCGACGTTACCAAGACACCAATGGCTGGAAATAAATGTCGAGGGCTTCCATAGAAATTTGGGGAACGATTTTCCATTACTACAGAACCAACAAATTCATCCACTAATAGCCACTATATGATGCAAGTCAAATAAATTACCAAAACATGCATTCCCAAAAGACAACCAAGTTTGTTCTACAACACAACTCAAAACCAATACAACAAGACATTTCTACACCACATCAGAGTACAAGAAGAAACCAACAACCAACTCTACGAGCCAGGACACCACCTATCACCACACCAATATCCAAGATCCAAGCTCCACCAAGACATCCAATGCACCACTAAAAGATGGAGATGCCTTACCTTTTCCCATGTCATGATACAAACCCACTATGAAGATACCAATGTGCCAAAGCAGGGAGTGAGTAATGAAAATCAGTAGGTTTTCCCCAAATGACTTCCCTACATATGCCACTAGGATAAAACCATTAGCACATTTATAGCTTATATAAAATAAATCACAAGTGCAACCATTTTCATAAGACAAACATGCCCTTACCAAGCTATCAGACCCAAAACCAGAAATTAAGGGAAATCCCAACAAAAATTCAACCATCATTTTCATCATTTACACACTAGCACGACAATTTCCTACTTGCAATGAAATGCACAACAAACAACCAAAACAGTGGGGCTTCTGCACAACTCGTTCACCCAATCAAAACTAGTGGTACTTTCCGATCACTACCCATATGGTGGTTCTTCTGACAACTATACATCAGATTTTATATTTATACTTCCCACCAACTTCCACACAACATTTCAACCAATCAAAACCAAGCATATAACCCATCAAGGTCACAACATCATGCAATCTAACAATTCCATTGCATGTCAATCCACTTCAATGACTCTCCCATTCAATAAAAATCATTTTCCCTGCCAAAGAACCATTCAATAAAACAATATCTTTTTTGAAAACCATTTCCATCAATCATTTTCACAAATCAACCTTAGAATCCCATTTTAAAATATCGATTTTAAAATCCACAACAAAAAGCATTTCACCATAAAACCCAATTTTCCCCAAAAATCCCCAATAGATTTCCAACCAATTTCACATAACAAATCACATTTAATTTTCATCACAACAATTAACTGTAATAAAGAACCACTTGTTCTAACCTAGTAGAGTCGAGAGAGAAGCCACCTACCTTTAGGGATCCCGAGAAATCGACCCATGAAAAATCGAGCCTCAAATCCAGCGAACGCACCACCGAAACCACTCTAGATCCCTTTGCCTAACATCCACAAACCTTAATATTAACATTCAAGGAAACCACAACCCTAGATTTACACTCAACAAGTGTAGATCTAGAAAACCACGAAAGAGAGGGATGTAGATCTAGAGGAACCCACAACAGAAACAAGACGAGAGACTTACCCGGGAGATACCACCTTCAAAATGCCAAGAAGCCTCTTAAAAATCCTTCCAAAGCGAGTGGGATATCCCCTTCAACCCCTAGGAACCCGATATCCAAAGTGATGCTCGAGTGGGAGGAATATTTGAGTGTTTTAGGTCAAGTCAAAGGGAGCGCGGAACTTATAACCCAATTTTTAAGTGGCCACACGGGTAGCCCACATGGTTTGACAAACCGTGCTCTAACTGTGCGCACACTACTGCCTCGAGATCTAATGTCTGCATGGTTTCCTCGCACATTTTGGAAAATCCTCTGCCGGCCATGCAAAGCCTATTGTCACCCTTTCACGATTTCCTAAAGAATCCGTATGGTTTCCACTAGCCATTCTCAAACTGTGCACCCTTTTAAAAGCCTCTAAACTCCTCCAACACCATTCGAAACTCTCCCAACCTCTTTCAAACTCATCCCACACACTTAAAAACATAAAAATTCTTAATCAATTGCCACATAACTGAAACCGGGGGGTACTAAATTCTCCCCACGATTGGTATTTCCGTCCCCAGAAAGTAGTGAACCTGCCCTTTGCGGAAAGAGCTCAGGCCACTGCTCGACCATCCCTTTTCCCACTCCCAAGTCTCCTCTTGAATATGACCATTCTGCCAAAAAACATGAACTAAACTGATGCTTTTATGAGGAAAGACATTCTTTTTCCTATCCACGACATGAACTGGCACGTGCACCAATGAAGCATGTGGTTCTAGTTCAACATGATACCATCAAATCACATGGACATGATACGGTTGATACTTTTTCAAATGTGACATATGAAACACATTGTGAACCACACTGAACCTAGGTGGGAAATTCAAATAAAAATTCACCTCACCAACCTGCTCAAGACTCTCAAAAGGTCCAATATACCTCAAAGAAAACATTCCCTTCTTTCGAAACTGAAAATGTCCCATCCTAGGACATATTCTCATGAAAAAATGATCACTCACCTCGAACGAAAATGGTCGTCGATGATGATCAGCATACGATTTCTGACGACTCTGATCCATCTGCATTCTCTTCCTGATCAACTTGATCTTCTCCGTAGTCTCCTCACAGCACGGTCCAACCATCGAGGAATTCCCCATTTCCAACCATCATATTAGAGAAAGACATGGCGGCCCATACAACGCTTAAAATGGAGCCATATGTATGGATTCCTGATAACTGTTATTGTACGAGATCTCAACCAACGACAAGTGATCCTCCCACAAGCCACCAAATCCATGACACAAGCCCACAACATATCCTATAGAGTTTGTACCATCCTATCAGATTGACCATCCTTCCGGGGGTGACACGCCGTACTCATGGTCAACATAGTTCCAAGGGATTGCTATAAGGATTTACAAAAACGAGTTGTAAACCTCGGATCTCTATATGATACAATCAAAACTGGAACATCATGCCTCTTTACCACCTCCCAGATATATATTTTGGACAGATCCTCTACCGTATTAGATTCACAAATTGGAATGAAATGGGCCGACTTCATTAGCAGATCCACTATAACCCAAATGGAATCATTTTTTCTGACCGTTCTTGGGATACCTGTAACAAAATCCATTGCTATCTTCTCCCACTTATAAACAAGGATTGGTAAAGACTACAACATTACTACTAGCCCTTGATGGTCTGCCTTGACCTGCTGACAAGTCAAGTATCTCAAAACAAACTTAGCCACACATATTTTCATACCAGCCCACCAGAACTGTGCCTTCAGAGCTTTATACATTTTCTGAATTCCAGGATGAGCATCCCACCTAGAATGATGAAATGCCCTGAGAAGATCCTCTGGAAAAGAAACTGGTACAACCATCCAATTCTGAAAACACAAAACTGAATCTCCATTCAGTTTCCAACCCTCAATGGTCTCCGCAACATTGAGTCTCGACCCCCATGGTCACACACTTAGAATCAGATATATGTGCCTCTTTAACCAGGACAACCAAGTTAGGAATCCACAAAACTGGGAATAAGACCGCTCTATCACCTTGGTCTTCACATTCCAACCGGATATTAGCAATAATCGTCATCAACTTCATCTAGTTCGATGCCTGTTTCACCATCTGAGCATATGATTTTATGCTTAATGCATCCGGCACCAAATTTCCTTTACTTGATGTGTTAATTAAGTCAAAATCAAACATCTAGAGTTATTACATCCATCTCCATTGTCTCAGGTTCAAATCCATTTGGGAGAAAAATTGCTTCAAGATCTTATGATTTGTTTATACCATGGATTTATCACCGAATAGATAATGACGGCATACTATCAAATCATGGACCACTACTACCAATTCCAAATCATTTGTTGGGTAGTTCTTATCATTCACTCTCAACTATCAGGAGCCATACACAACCACATGCTACCCCTGCACGAGAACACACCCCATCCCTGATCCCGATGCATCATAATACACCACGTACCCTTTTCCTGGTTCTGGAATATCTAAGATTGGTGTTGATGTATAGCGACCCTTTAGCTCTTTGAAACACTGCTTCCACTGTTAATTCCATTGTAATGGAACATTCATTCCTATTTAAGATGTCATTGGAATAGCCAAATGTAAAAAATCAGGAACAAAACACCGATAATACCCAGCTAGACTAAGAAAACTCTATATCTCAAATACATTATTTGGTGGTTTCCATGAGATAACAACCTCACTGTTTTCTAGATCCACTAAAACACCTCTTTCAGAAATCAGATGGCCAAGAAAACAAAATTTATGTATCCAAAAGACACACTTTGACAATTTGGTGTACAACCGATGATCCCTCCAGATCCTTAGCACTATCTCCAACTACTGCTCATGATCCACCCTCGTCTTTGAATACACCAGAATATCATCTACAAACACCACCAAAAATGAATCTAGATATCACTGAAATATTTGATTCATCATTTCCATAAACACCACTGGCACATTCATTAAACCAAAGGGCATAACCACATATTATTAATGTCCATATCTAGTTTTGAAAGTTGTTTTAGGAATATCAGCCTTCATAACCCGAAATTAATGATATCCAGACCTCAGGTCGATCATGGAAAACCACTAGGCTCCCCTCAAATGGCCGAACAAATCATCAATTCGTGGAAGTGGATATCTTTCCTTTATCGCCACTTGGTTTAGTCTACGATAATCAACACAAAGTCTTAATGTTCCATCATCCTTTTTCACAAAACAACACTGACGCATCCCACAGAGATGTTCTCGGGCCGATAAACACATTGTTTTCTAACTCTTCCAACTGGACTTTTAATTCCCGAAATTTATATGGTGCCATCCGATAAGACGAAAGTGAGATAGGACAGTTCCCCGGAAAGAGATCAATCGTAAAATCCACTTATCTTACAGGAGGTAACCCAACAAATTCATCATGAAAAATATCTATGAACTAATCTACCTCTGTTGGAAGAACACTCTTCTCAACACCCATTACTGATTCTGACGACAACATTGCCAACTGATACGATAATGTGCACACTGCTGGTGCCAACAGACACATTGCACCCTAACTTTTATGCCTCTCTCCTCTAAAAGTGATGTCTATCACCATCGTGTGTTGTAAAATCCACTATTCGTGCATCAAAATCAATGTGGACCTTAAAATCCACCATCCAATCCATTACTAGTATTACATCATACCCATCTATCTCAAGTAATGAGAAATTCCACATTAGCTCAACCTCACCCACAATGATACAACATGCTCTACACAAGAAGGCTTGCCACTCACTTAATCTCAGATGAGATTGAAGTTTTAAAACCAAGGGCATCATTTATACCCTTAAACCCAGCAAATCAACCACACATGAAACAATAAAAGAGTGTGAATCACCCGTATCAAACAGCACTTGCATCAAGGTAGAATTTAAAAGAATAGTACATCATACCGTAGATGGTTTCAACTGATCATCCACCACAACCTGCTCAGCTCCAAACACATTTTTTCATTCGACACACTGTTCTTTATTTCCCTTATGAGGTGTCGTGGTATTTTGTGAATCAAAAAGACCCACATTACGCTCCTGACAAAGGGTGTGATTCTGTCCTCGTCCAGTCAAAGCATACGACGTCTGCGATCCCTGAGGAGTGTCACACGCACCCGACTTTGGAGAATTCCGACAATAACGCTGAAGATGCCCCATCTGCTTAAAATTATGACATGCTCGAGGTTGTATCATACAATCCCGATTGATGTGTCTTGTAGAACCACACTGGAAACATCATGTCTTTCTCTGGGGCTTCGGAGGAAGATTTACTTATCCTACCATCAGATTATATTCTATATTCCCGCTCTGGGAATAAGTGTCCCTCCGTCGCTTGAACCTAGCATTATAGTTCCCACTATTCTCCATGGGTACCACCAAGCTCCTTCACCCGGAACTCCCAACAGATCTTGCTCAGCCACTGAGGATCTATTCACCATATCTGTGAAATCATCTATTCATAGCACCGCTATCTTTGAATGGATTTCTGGCCATAATACTTCTTCAAATATCCTTCCCTTCAACAACGTGCTACCCGCCACCTCGGGTGAAAACCACACTATGTTCATAAACTAAGGTTCATACTCCGTCACACACATAAGCTCTTTCTCCAAACTGAAGAAATCAGTTGTACGCAGAATTCTGAATGCGTGTGGGTAGAATTTTTTATTAAACAATTCTTCAATGCATTCCCACATCATACCCTGGTCTGTCCCCGCTTGGACTACCAACTCAAACTATTGAAGGGAATGATCTTCTAACATATACATGGCCAACTTCACCTTTAACTCTACCGGTGCTCCTAAGAACTCGAAGATCATGTTCATTCTAGACAGCCACACATCATCCCATTCCGGTTCCGAGTCACCCATAAAGATGGGTGGATTCTGCTTCTGAAACTGAACCTCATGATCCGCATGCCTTGGTTCGTCCACTTTATTTCCACATTCCACAGCTTCGAAAGCCTCTACTTTGCTTTGCACTAACTGCTGGTTCACCTGAGGCTCAGGTGCAACCATATTCTCATCGGCCACTTCTGGTTGGTCTCTACGATGCCTACCTGGTGCGATTTCTATAAACAGAAAACAAATAACCATGATTCTCATGTTCGTAGACATCACGAAATCCTATTTCAGATCACATTACACAATACTATCACACAAGGCTTTCCACAAGTTCACATTTACAATGTTCCAACATTTTTTAAACCAAACCATTTTTAAAATACCAAATTTATTCACATTACAATTTCACATGTTTGCAAAAGAGTTTCTCAATTCATCCCATTTATCATTATACCCTAATAAAATATGCATCCTAGTGGGAATTCATTTCTACATTATATTCCATACACATATCATTGGCTACACCCACGCTAATGAGATTTCCAATGCCTATAAGTGTCTCCAAAACACATAGGTACCCAACTCCCAGGTAACTAGAATTTTAGCATAAAATGGATAGCTATGTACTTTTATTTTATACATTCTATATTCCGACAAGCCTACGCCTTGCTACCATCCCGACTCAAGGAATATACAACCACGAATGTCAACTCCTTATCCGAGAATCAACTCCAAAGGACTGAACAAGGTGAAGCCACTTGTAACTCCCCACCCCTAACTCATTGTCTTGAGGAGGCGGTGATGTATACCTGTCCTTAAGTGAAATTACCAAGATCCCAATGGCTGGAAATAAATGCCGAGGGCTTTCAGATCAAGTTGGGGAATAATTTTCCCTTACTAAAAAACCAACCAATCCATCCACTAACAGCCACTATATGATGCATGTAAATAAATTACCCAACCATACATTCCCAAAAGACAACCAATTTGTTCCACAACACAACTGAAAACCAATTCAACCAGACATGTCTAAACCACATCAGAGTACAAGTGGAAACCAACATCCAACTCTACGATCCATGACACCCCCACAGATCCACACAAAGCTCCAAACTCCAAGCTCTACCAAGACATCACAATGCTCTACTAAAGGAGGGATATGCCTTACCTTTTCCCACATCACGATACATAACATCTACAAAGACACCAACATTTCAAAGAAGGGGGTGAGTATGAAAACTCAGTAGGTTTTCCCCAAATGGAATCCCTACACATGCCACTAGGATAAAACCGTTAGAAAATTTATAAAAAATAGGTTATATAAAATAAATCACAAGTGCCACCAATTTCATAAGACAAACATGCCCTTTCCAAGCCATCACACCCAATCCAAGAAATCAAGGGAAAGGCAACCAAACATGCCACAAGACATTTCATCATTTACACACTAGCACAAAAATTTCCAACTTTCAAAGCAATTTAAAACAAAAAACAAAACTGGTTGGACTTCCGCACAACTCATTCACCCATTCACACAAAAGCAACTAAAATAGTGGGACTTACGCCCAACCCATTCACCCATTCACAACAAGAGATACTTCTTGACCACTACCCTTATGGGGGTTATTCCGACCACTATCCATCGCCTTTTATAGTGAGACTTCCCGCCCACTTCCACACAACATTTCAACCATTCAAAACCAAGAATATAGCCCATCAAGGTCAAAATATCATACAATAAACCAATTCTATTTCAAGTCAATCCACATCAATAAGTCACCAATTTATTGAAAATAATTTTACATGACAAAAAAACTTTAAATAAAACAACATCTTTATTGAAAACCATTTCCATCAATCATTTTCACAAATCAACCATTGCATCTGAATTTAAAATCTCAATTTTATAATCCACAACTAAAAACATTTCACTATAAAACCCCCTTTTTCCCAAAAATCCCCAAATTAATTTCCAACAAATTTTGAATAAAAAATCAAAATTAATTTTGAGTACAAAAAGTAATTTCAACAAAGAACCAATAGTTCTAACTATGTGAATTCGAGTGAGAATCCACCTACCTTTAGGGTTCTTGAGAAATCGACCCACGAAAAACCATTCCTCAAATCTGGCGAATGCACCACCGAAACCTCTCTAGATCCCTTTCCCTAACATCCACAATCCTTAATATTAACATCCAAGGAAACAAAAACCATTGATATACACACAAAATGTGTATATATAGAAAACCAAGAAAGAGAGGGACGTTGATCTAGAGGAGAACACAAGAGAAACAAGAGGAGAGAAATACCTGGGAGAAACCACCATCCAACCGCAAAGAAACCGCTTCAAAATCCTTCAAAACCGAGTGGAAGAGTCCCTTCAAACCCTGAGAACCTGAAATCCCATGTGAGGCTCAAGTGGGAGGAAGATTGCAGTGTTTTAGGTCAATCCAAAGGGAGCCCGGAATATAGAACCATAAATTTAAGTGGCCGCATGGTTGGCCCGCACAGTTTGGCAAACCGTGTGCTAACTGTTCGCATGCTACTGCTTCAAGAGCTAGGGTCTGCATGGTTTCCTTGTACAGTTTGGAAAACTGTACATAGGCCGTGCGAATCCTACTATCTCCCTTTAACGGTTTCTTGGAGAATCCAAAGGGTTTCCACTAATCGTGCTCAAACCATGCACTCCTTTAAAAGCCTCCAAACTCCTCCAAAACCATTACAAACACTCCCAAACTCTTCCCAACTCATCCCATGCACTTTAAACACATAAAAATGCATAAAAAAGGCCACATACCTCAAACTGGTGGTACTACATATCACATCCTTGAGAATCATGAAAATCAAGGTGTATACACTAATATTGATTATCATCTACAAATCAAATCATAAAACTTGCAACACCTTTTCCAAAAACTATATACTCAGAGAAATAATTATTTTATTATTAGTGGGACACAAAATGCAATAAACCAGGGGATTTAGGTACTCATTAAACCTTTAATACCAAATGTTTAGATCAATCTCATAGAAAATATAAATTACTCTATTGTGGTATGAAAATACCTCAAACCTCTACCTAATAGTAATTTCCTCCATATTCTTATGGAATTATCCACTACCAAAAACCCAGGATCAATAATTGAGGTTTACCACTCTGGTGAAAAAGCTTTTCCATGCTCATTAATGTCAATGTGACTATTTTTTATTTGAACTACTCTAATCCTAACTGTTAATAAATCACAACAAATCTTGTACTGTATAAATTGTTTTATATATTCAAGGTTGTAATTTTCATCAGTGTGAAATTATGATTATAATTATATCATTCACCAAAATATGACCAATAGAAAAATATCCAATTAATCAAACCTTATCAATTATGATTTTTTATTAATATTAATATTTCATAAAAATTTCTTAGTTATGACATTGGAAAAATACTACCAATATTAAAAACATTATTATAAATAACCTAAAATATAGAGAATTGACATTATTAATATAAAATCTCACTTTGTTTTATGACATAACGTACACCGACATGTATAGTTAATCAATAAATAAGTAATTACACAAATAAAATTAATAATATTTCATGACCTCTATGTGTACTAAATGAAATCTTCATATATCGATAATACTCCTACCTTAATAATAATTATAGGATAATATTGTTTATAAAACTACTACAATTGAATCCAAATAAGGAAATAATACCAATCTCAATAAGGATATGAACACTACAATAGTTTTCATAAAAACACTGACATAAAAATATAATAATATAGGTCCTACATTACTAGGAATTAAGTTAACGGAATGCTAGTAGGCCAAATCCCAAACTAATTCATTTGTGATAAAAAATAAATCATAGAGAACACTCTACATATTCTTAATTGGCCAATAAAATCATTTTTTTTGGAGAAGTTCATATCATTTATGGATATTTTTCTTATTGAAATTTATATAATATACAAAAAATACAAAATATTTATTTTCTTATTTTTGTAAATAAAACAGGAGAACCCCATGGGTTTATACTCAAACATGTTAAAACATTCACCGAAGAATCTTGAAACTAAGCCTTCAACTTGAAATACCCATTATGATCCATTATGTAACGAAATATATATATATGATTCATACATGAAAAAATAATATTCATAAACTCAATCATTATCTTATGTATAAACCTTAATTAATCGTTTAGATTGAAATCGGGTAGTGGGTAAACTATTGGAATATGTGATTCTTACTATGTAGCCCGACCATACAATTTGTCACTAGAATCTTTTTTTATGATCCCACAATTTTTTGGACTGTCCTTTTCAATATGAACTACCTAGATATATCAATACCTAACACAAACCTATTTATTAACCTCAACATATGTAGATGATTCTCAACCATAATTGAAGTTTACATGGTCTCAATACTGAGCTAATAAATATATTACCAAGATCACATAAAAATTAAAATATCTACTATGACCAACTCACAATAAAATTTATTACATCGTAATACTATATATCACCCATGAAACCTAATAAAACAATCAAATATAACACTTAATCATATATTGATCAATATCAACACCACAAAGGTACTCAATTGAATGTCCAACGCCATTAACATTTATATGAGGTAAGAAATAATGTGATCAATAGATTTTAAATTTATGAAATCCCAATGTATAGGAAATCATAACTATACATTGAACAATTTTTTTTCAAAATCATGATCAGCATATTTTAGAATGATCTATTTATGGTATCCCAATTCATGCCTTGAATATTTTTCAAAACATATATGAATTATTAGATGTGTCAAACCTATTATTTCCTCACATATATATAATATTTCATTTCATACATTCTTAAAACATTTTAATATTTGATGTTTATTGAATTAAGATAGAAAATGTATTATTAATTCCAATTTATTTCCCAAATAATTGATATATTTCCGACTATATTACAAAGTACATAATAAATAATAATTTCTCACCAAATCCCAAAAAATATCCACTCATGTTATTTTATTAGTGACACATCTGGTGTAATAATATTTTTTATAACTCAGGTAAATTGATACACATGTAGGGTGAGATAAAATGCTCAATAATCGGATATGTGTATTATATTGATTGATAATATAAATAATTGTAAAACAATATGGTAATAAATATATTAGAATCGAATGACTTCATCGATGTAATCCTAATAGAGTGATACAAATTGATGGGCGAGCATACAATATAAATAATATAATCCATTATTATAGATGAATTTTTTATGATGTAGTGCACATTTTGTTCCAAAATTAACATAACCATCATGTCCTTACCCAATATTTTATATAATATATCATGTCAAAAACTAGTACATTAATTTTATAATCATGGTCATAAACATGAAATGTTTATTTAAATGGTTAGGTATCTAAAAAATTCTAATACCCTAAATATCATGCGTCCAATTGTTGTATTGATGTTTCAAAATATGAAAATTCCATCATTTGAATTACTTATGTATAATATATTAACAATTTTAAAGACATATATATCAATAAAAAGAATAATACATTTTCTTTAGTAATCAATAAACTTATATATATATATATTGATATAAACAATTGAAACATCAATATATTTAAAGTCAGTAAATGGTATAACATGATAATAATCCATCCAAAATATATGGTGGTTGGTTAAAAAATACATAATAAAAAATCAATTTTAATACAAAAACGTCTATATTTGAATAATAATATATGTTAAACTAAAACCACTTCTAAAAAAATAATGATTCTGTGTCCATCAGGTGAATCAAAGTGAATTTTTATACAATACATGTCATAAGTGTAAAACATTGAATTAAAAAATATGTTTATTTATATCAATAACATCATCAAAATTAGAGCAATTACAATGATTTCACATAATAAATTAATGAGAATAAATATTGTACCTACAATAAAGGTACATTTGAAATAGAAAAAGTTACGGATATATTATATATTAATTTATGTTTCAAAAAGAAATTCACAAAAGATGTCATTGTAATAAGAAATAAAGACTATAGATTATGTGGCCTCAAATAAGTACCCTAGTGAGATACTATAATTAATATGATTTTGGATGAAACAAATTACTAATAAAAAATTAAAGGATAGAGTGATTTTCCACACATGGATAAATAATGATTCAAGAGGTGAAATTAAATACTATGACAATATTTAAAAAACCAAAACTATCATTAGGTTTGTAATATATTTTGAGTTATTAGGAGAATGATCATTTGATTTGTGTAAATAGATTATCTTTCAGATGTAATCAAAATGCATAAATTTATATTTGAGATGAAACCATTATAGCTTGGGTAATATCTTAATCAATACGACATAAAATATGGATCATTGATTATAACATTGAATATCATGAATGAACTATTAAACATACCAGATTACATCATTGGATAATTCCTAACATAGTAAATGGAAACAAAATTCATATTAAAAATGATGTCTCATATTAATTTAATAATTTGGAAAAGAACCCTTATAGTAAATGTGACATAAGAATCAAAATAAAATAGAGGGTTACAACGTATTTGAAATTAGAATATTAGAAAATGAATGATATCACATTGTACATGAAGAAAACATTTGCAGTGAATACACCCTAAAATAAAATGCTAATGTGTGATACGAATCATGTATCATCAAATTTAAAATAGAGAAGATTTTATCATTAATAATATGTATCCATTGAATCGAAAAAATATAAATATTGAAAATTACATCTAATAGTAAACCCAATTAATATGAGGAAGATGGTAAAATATATTCATCAGCTTATTGTTATATCAAATCAACAATATCATGAGACCGAATATAAAATATACATCATGAAATTTAATTCGATTCAATGATCTCCATATATTAATTAACTACATAAACTAAATCTCATCAATATCTAGTACCATATAAACATTAATAATATCCTATTTATGAAAACCATTATTATATATTTTCATTTACACCTTTATTTATAAGCATTTATTACAAATATAATACTCATTTATTGTTTATTTTCATCATCAGGTTCAAGGAAATCATATTTAATATTTCTTACATAATTTTTAATATTTTGGAATATTATTCTTTATATAGAAAAAATTCATCAATGAATTATTCTCTATGATACAGAATTCATTTTCATTCAATAATTCAGTATTATACAATTTCATTTGGTAAATGACAGCGATTTAATTTTTCAATATTAATGTTTTGATGTCCTAAATTCTGGGAAATTAATGATTGAAAGGTGATATATTAGTAAATATAGTAAATATCATTAGAATATTTCTAGAATCTTTAAAAATATTTTTTTCATTATGAGTATTAATATCATAGAATCATAATAGTAAATGGAAAATCATAACCAAATAGGAGTATGCTATATTTTTTAATTGAGTAATGAATCCTTTTTATTGAATGTTATGTGAAATTTTAAAACATTAAAAATTTGAGGAATAATTTTTATCTTCAATATATTCATTTATTGATCCATATATTAATTTTTTAATGGCAGATGGAATTCAGCATTTATTGAGGTTGTAGTCCTCATGTTTGCACGATTCATGATTACATTTCCGAAGAATGAGATATAATTAAGTATTAAGATAAATTAGGGTTTAGGAATAAATATTTTTTCATATAATAATATTCATTCATAAAATAAATAAATGATACCCTCCATGATAAACATCGATGAAGAAAAAACAACAGTACAATAACGAAGTTCCAGGATGCATGTACATATGATTGATAAATTTTTGTTAACCAATTATGTGGTAATTATTATGACATTGTTTCCCAAAAATATAAATAATTTTCAATTATATTAATAATACTAATTTCATTATTGTAGTGTTTATATATTATATTAAAAAGATTAATATGAAAAAAAATGATTATGTAATAAAAAATATTCATGTTGAGAACCTGAAATGTTTTATTGAAATGTTCTTTTATGTAGATGATGTATGCGTACTAATTGACTCCAAAGGATTTTTAAAGTGGGGAGGGTACATATTGAAGTATGGAAATGGAATAGATAATGAATGAATTTTTATAGAATATGTGTATCATAAATTATTGAAGTGTAATTATTTCATAATTGAAGGGAAAGGTTTCTTTATTAGTACCCATTGCATTCCAATAATTTATTGTAACTATCCATGATTCAAATGATTAGAAAGAGAAGAATATCGTATTTTAGGTTAAGATAAGGATTATCAAGCTACAATAAATTTTTTTCAAAAATTTTGTAAAACATTAACATTTTTTACTCATAGATTTAACACTTTTACCTTTTTCTGTTTTGACCATATTAATTAATTTTCCCATAAGACATATACTTATAATTCCAAAATAGGGAACTAAAATATTATTTTTAACTACCTCTTAGATATTAAGGATCCCTCATCTCAAATAACATTTCTTTTGATTAATAGAATTAATTTTATTCTAATAATTTCTTATTTGTATGGGATTATCAAGGTTTATGATTATCAAAATATAAACTAGTTTATAATAAAACAATTAAAAATACATATATTTTTTCTAAAAAATACAACACTAAATGGTACCCTATTAATATTTATTTAACATAAATGTCTATAAATATATTTTTGGTCTTGGGATATATCACTTAAAAAAATTCAACATAGGTTTTCAAAATTATAATAAATTTATGAAAAAATTAGTTTTACCCTTAAAATAAATCATTTATTTTATAAAATTGCCTACTTGTAATAATGTTATACATAATTATAAAAATATACATGAACATAATGGGTTTAATCAAAACACAATTCACCACCCATGCACATATATATTTTTTAAGAAAAAAATAAAACTATTAAAATTTTATAATATAGTTAATTTTAAAAAAATTATTTCAAATACCATGACCTAAACCAACCATGGATCTATAATTATTTCAAATACCGTGACCTAAACCAACCATGGATCTATAATTTTCAATCTATTGTGTCAAAAATGTACTAGATGCTGAACCAGCCTCCAATCTAGAAAAATTTAAAATGGAAAGATTTTAAGTTATCCATTAATATCCCTATAGGTTTCCCACCCTCACGAATTATTCAATATAAACAATATATACTCTATACAATGAATTAAAATGACTAGGAATTACATATTTTCTCACAATACACAAAACCTACACTCTAAAGTTTATATGAAAACCTATAAACAATTTACTCTATTCATTACTTCTCTTGAGTGAAACATCAAACAAGTTCCTTCCACAGTATGTGGATTCACTATAATTCCCAATAGTATAATCCAAATAACATGAATATATTACCTCTTTAATATTCAACTATAAAAGTAGGGATTAATTTAACACATTAAAACATATGATATTTGTAAAATATTCACTAGTTCTCTAATAGAATATCTCAATAAATATATGAAAATCAATGCAATCTGTGACCACCCCTACAAATATCTGGTACAAATTATGAATCAATATTAAGGGATTTATGATCATCATGATATACATACCAATATTTTTAAGGTCCTTGAAGTATTTTCTTTTTTTATCCTTCTAGGACTTATAAAACAAGTTATTTTAAAATACAACATAAAAGTACATTATCGATAACCCCATGTGTTGGTATACATGAACAAAACTATCACGTAATCAATAGTTTATCCTCGTATCAAATATTTGTCAATCAACAACATCATATCAATGTGTTCATCCAAATTATAAAAAATTATTCCATAACGACTCTATTGTGATATTAGATGCATAGTAGATTCCCTATATCAGAAATAATGGTTGGTGTTCATTTAGAACTCTGGTACCAAATCAAACATAAATTATTCAGTATATAGATTCTACATATCTATATACAAGATATCCAATATCAATCCTTGAACAATTTGGTAATAAATTATTGGTAATGGGAAAATAGGGGGATCTATCTCATCCATATGTTAATAATTATAATCCACATCAATTTATCATTCTACATGATGTCTTCCAGGTGGAATGATCATAAATACTAAATAAAAACAATAAAAATAAATTATTATCCCATATTTTTATATAAAACATTTTATTAGAAGTATAAATAATAAAATAACTATACTCCATATAATCAAACCCAAAAAATTTGTTTCATAACCCAGGTACTCTATATAAGCCACTCTACCCATTCACATATGCATTGTATAAATCACCTATAATCCAGATTATTTCATTTCCATTTTGAAATTATGAAGAATATGAAAACTATTTCCCCATAATATAAAATTAAAATAATTATTTATGAAGAGAACAATGTTATTAATTTATATTAACATTCAAATGAAATGATTACATTTAATAACAATCATTACAATTCATAGAAAACTATTACAACAAAAGATGATGAATTATCTAGAAAGGATTCCAGAATCATGTTACATAGTAAATTAATATATATGCTTCTATGATTTATTTTATTATCCAATAAATACATCATTACAAGAATATATAATTAGTGGAATTCAAAAAAAATGGATTTTCTGTTACACATTCATGATAAGATCTAGGAATAAACACCCATACCCCTGCTCATGCCATTAGTAAAATATGACAACTGACAAATGTCAATTAAAATAAAATAATATATATTGAGGAACAAAAATATTTTTGTGAAAACAATTAAAACAATATAACCCCTACTAACATCGAAATCCCTTATATATAGTTTATCTATGCAAAAGGATTAGATCTATACTGAGACCCAAAATGTCCTACCACATATCTTTTATTTCTAAATAGTAATACAAAAGATAATAAATAATTTTCAGATGAAAAATTTATTCATATAGTCTATATTTCACCTATATTGTTTCCAGATAATGAAGCCATATAAAATATAAAAAGTATCCTATCAAGACACAACATATATTAACCTGGATTTAGTGTCTATATTACTATATTGATATAAAATATATTGGTTCTAATCCATAAGGTCGGGTCATTTTTTATGCATGTTGAACTTGATACTTCAATAATCCCCTTATTATATTTGAAATATAAAATAAATATAATAAGATATATTCTTTCATCCATGATGGTATTAGTTATACCCTTATTTATATCTGTGAGAGAAGAATAAAAACTGGGGGTGATCTTCGATGCCCATTAAGAGTTAGTTACAACAAAATTTGTCATAATGAAATATTCCATAATAAATAAGGAAATGCAAATGACTAAAATCGCATTTCATCTTATAATTATCTGGATCATGAAAACAATATATATTAAATATCTATGTATTAATCATAAGAATAATAGTTCCTAAATTATCAATTATGAAAAGTTTTAATTTTGGATATCATGGTCTCAAATATCATGATATTATTACTACAAAATTTTTATGATAGTACAATTTAATATATGTGTATATATATTCCCAAAACCCATTTAATGATAATGGAAAATAGGTTATTCATATGATACATCAATGCATGGATTGGATATATAATTCATAGAACAGTATGTAGTAAAGTTATAATTCATTCATTATGTATTATATAATTAATTTATTCATAAATAATATTACTTATCATGAATATATCCATATTTTGTAAATATTATTGACAATTATGATTTCCCCAAATAATACCTTAAAGTTAATTCTCAAACACCATATGTAGAAATGGTTAATGGTTTTGAAAACTATCAAATACATGATATAAAAATAACTATATTTAAGAAAAATCTAATGTTAATAGAATAATAAATAGAACATAGTGAATATTTTAAGGGAAAGAGAATAACCAGAATATTAACAGGATATAAAAGATGACCCTAAATTTCTAAAAATAATTCGCTTTTTAATATAATATTATCATATTGAGAAAAAATAAATTATAAGAAAATCATTCATTTTTGTTTTAATTATATATTTTTATAATAAAAACCTTTTAAATTTTAAATAAAAAGATTAATATCCTAAAATGATTATATTTTTTAAAAATATGATAATATCATATATGATAACAAAAAAAATTTACTCTATGTAAGGAATGATAAAAATGTCTCATTTAGAAAATAATATGGAAAATCCATTAAAATAATGTAAAAATTAATGGATAAAATAAATAATTTGTTTACATTTCATGTAATTATGTAATTTAATATTGAAAACTATGGACATCAATGAAATATATACAAGTATAAAAACAAAAACAAAATATTTCTTTTAAATAATTATTTACATGACTAAACATATAAATAGAAGAAAACATGGATGATAACCTTGAATATATTTTAATATCATGAGGTATATATTTTTTAAATAGTAAATAATATATGATATATTTAATGAAAAATTTATATCTCAAATATGAGATTGTAAAATATATTCTTACATTTTTTACATTAAAATTGTAATACCTCGAATGAATAAATTTGATATGAAATATTAATAATCATGAATCAATATATATTCATGTGAATATATATTAAAGTGTTATTATATTAACCACATGATAATAAATTGGTTTATAATACTAAAAATTTCACAATTATGTGGAAATTGAGTAAGAATCCCTTACCTCAAATTGACTTTCCACGTAATTGATTTTATCATATTTTGTGATAAATTAATATACACATATATATATATTCTTAAAATAACTATCTTAATATAAAATATATCATATATTCTCCACTTATATCAATTTAGAATCCATTGGTCATTAGCATTTTATTAGTATAATTGTTTTTGGGGGGGGGGGTTAACTACTTTTCTTTTCATGTATGTTTTGATTTGGTAGATTTCATCCATTCTTCATTATCATGTTTCCAAAATATATATAATGTAATTAATGAAATAATTAACATGTATATTTAATATAAACATGTTTTTATAGCTATATTTATACTAATCATAAAATATTTTAGACACAATAATGAATAACATCATTCATTGAGATGGTAGGATGTACACATGAATGAATGTTGTTTTCCCATATCATCTAACAGTAATGAATGATTGTAAAAATAATTCACCTTTAAAAAAAATTATAATGTCGAATTTATCTTATATATTCATTAAATATAAATTTAGTACCTTCAATTTGAAAAATAAATTATGAATAGATCCCACTGCTTAATAGAGGTGGTTGTCCACACAAATTCTTGATCGATGTTATCATTATCCAAAAGGTTCAAATGTAATAATTTATGTATGTTAATATACTTAATAATAATAATTATATCATAAAAATAATACAAATTCATTAATTCTATATTTATATCCATTCAGGTAATGTGTTGACGAAAAAACAAATTATACTCCTAGATGGTGATGATAAGATGTATGTACAGAAGTGTAATGTTTTTTTATTACTTGTGATATAAAATATATTAAAATTATTTTTAAATATAATGTAATAAATTTAATATATATATATATAATAAATTTATTAATTTATTATGAGTAAAATATTTTTAGATGATGTGGATGAAGAAATAAATTCGAAGGAGTCTATAAAGATGATTAACTATTCTTTAGAAGACTTTGGTTAGATTCTTTCATAAGGACCCTTCGAATGGAATGTGAAGAACCAAATTATATTATAAAAAATTAATAATGATATGGATATAAAAATTTATTTTGTTTTTTAGTACATATGAATTAATGTAGTGTTATGAAACAATATAATAAGTGACGTTTTGAAAGTGAGGAGAGGGGCACTTTTAAAAATCCTAGAAATAATATTTTATAACATGTGACTATGTCATGTAAAAGGCTTCCAAAATACTATAACTTATAACATAAAAAGTAAATGGTCTCTATGTAACCCACATATAATATTTTTTAGGGTAAAAATATCATTCTAATTGATATTTCATTATCATCTCTTTCATTAACAATTTTTTCAAGAACTGTTGTAATGTTTTTTGAAATATTTTAATATTACAAAGAAGATAGAAACTGGATAATTATTAAAGATGGGATTAAATTTTAGACCATATATTACCCCTTGTAAAATTTCCATTTTTTTATTTTATATAAATTATTAATAATTTATTTGCATAAAATAAAATTAATGTTATATTTGACATAATAGAATAAAATTTACATTAATGACCCAATGAGAAATATGTAACTTTAATATAATATATTAACACATCAGTAATATGATATATATATATATATATATTGGAATCTAATAATTATATGACATTATATTAAAACTAATATTTTTATATTCATTTATTTTATTTTCCAATTATTTGATTCGTTATTATGTTAGGGAGGTATATTAAATTATAGTATTCATAAAATAAAAATATAAAAGTAAAATTAAATGATGAAAAATTTAATTTATATTTTATTTGAAAATAAAAAACCAAACATTTTCTCTTCTTTAAAAGGAGAAAAATACGATAGATATTAATGTCATGTTTTATAAATTTCTTTTTTGACATTTAAAATTAATTAAACGTCAATATTAAAGAATAGTATAATAAAATGCACCCATTTTGAGGTAGGTATGGATATGAACTAAATAAAATTAGGAAATTCTATTGTGGTAAACATTAAAAAATTCTATCCTTATCAAAATTTATTACTATATTATTTATATTTTAAATATACAATTATGGTAATAACCCAACTTGGTTACTATTCATACTGAAAAAAATGTAGGCCACTTAGAAAACATAAATATGTTTATTCAAAATTTATAATCCATCATATCTATTTAAATTTTATAAAGTTAATGAAATGAATTGATGATAAAACATCCAAATGCAATGAAATAATATTTTTTTGGAAAAATTGTTTTATATCACAAAATGAACATATTTCAAAATATGTAATAATGATGATTTAAATTTAATTTATTTGGTTTTTTAATTTTGTTTATTTTTTTATTAAATTAGATAAAATACTAAGAATTTTCTATAATAAGAAATGAAAATTTTAAAAAAATCATTATTTTTCAATAATCGCTAATTTTTTTGAAACATCCCACAGTTTCAACCTACTAAATAATGACCTTATAGATTTAATAATGCAAAATTTTCACATTCTAATATTACAATATCTTATAATATTTCTTTTTTAACACTTTTATACAAGTATTTTATTTTATAAAATACATTTATTTAAGGATAAATATATTTAAATATCTTAGGTTGTTACATTCTACCAACATATAATAATATATAACATAAAATTTAATATAATACTATTATAAATAACTACGTCTACTTCTACCTCATCACGTCATTTGGATCCCCCATATATTCCAATGTTTTATGATTTCTCAACAAAAAAATTACCTTTGCATTATTTTTTTTCATAGAACATTCACATTATGATCCAAAATATCTATAGGTTCCTCATATGAAATTTTTTATCTAGTTTAATGACTTATGAGTTTATTACCGGTGATAGATCAGGAATGTACATCCTCTAGAGAGATATATTGAAAAAATAAATAAATTTTTTTATATTTAAGGGAAAATATTTTTGATAAGCTATAATACAAATGCAATCTGTAAATTTTAGGGGACGGATATATCTAGGAATGATCTTTCCCATCTATATAATTATAATATACTTCATATAATAATATATTCCTAGGAATTCCATTTCCCTAATATCAATCTCATGATCTCCCTATAGACCCTCAATATAATTTATGTACAGTATTTGAGATTAGCTTTTATTTTGTTGGATGGATGTAACCTTACATTCTATTTAATTAACTTAATCAGGCCCCAATTGTTTTCTTTTTTCCAAATATTTCCCAACACATAGTATATAAGCCCTTACATTCATATAAGTATTCATAGGATGTATCTTAATAGTTGAGTGAAATCTATTACTGTATGAAAATTGTATAAAAATAGGTTATTCATCAAGAACCCCCTAGAAATCCGTATAGAAATAAATAAACACGTATTGTATAGTTTGAATTGTCCTCATTTACTAAAAAACTTTTTTAGGAAGATGTACGGCACTGAGACTGAACTCTATATATATGGTTTTCTTAGGGATTTTCCTTAAAATAGAAAAACCCTAATATCTTGATCTGATATAATTTAGATTGGTGCTCCATTAAATCACACAACATTCATAAATTATATACAAGTATTAATATCAATAGACAAATCATCGCTAATAGGGTTTAAAGTCATTGAGTTTTTAAGGTGACTGAATATTAGCTAAATATATATGTATTATTTTGATATTATAGGGTGTTCGATAATGAAATAAATTGTAATGTTTATTTTATTTTCATTATATTATTGTTAAAGGTTATAAAAAACACTCATACTTATTTCTCTCATCCTAAACATTGGGATGTACAATGTATCTGGATACTTACTAAGCTATATCCGTTTTTATGATATATGACTAGAAACATTATTTCATATCACAAAATAAATTTATCCATCAAGGATTAATATAGAATAATGAACGTTGATCTTTATCTAATATCTCATTCTATAATTCTATTGTTGATGGGATACATACTCAGTTCATAAATCTAATCATTCTTTGCGATCATGGTTTAACTAGGGACCATTCTCACCTTATTTTCTAATCCCATGTTTTCCTTCCTTTATAATTTAGTCATATCAGCGATGATTATTAGAGTATTCATCTTTTATTAATATGATATGACCATTTCATCATGATTTGAAGATGAAACAAAAATAATTCCATAAATATTGTAGCTCTTTTAGTCCACATCATGGAAAAACAAGAATTTTCATTTTGAATCTGATAATCAATCAACATGTTTTTATTCCCCACATGGTCATGTACTTAGTAGACATTATTATTGATAGTATTCATCAATAATATCTAAAAAATATAATTTTATTAAATAAATAATTTAATCATTTATTATCAACATATGTATCAAACATTTAACAATATAGATAGTGATTATATATCTTCAATGATTTTTTTACTATCGACTACAAATCATGACTTAGGTAATTATTTATCATTTTTATGTAGGAAATAATCATAATACATACAAAAATCATTCTATAACATGATGTAACTTAATACCTTCATTTATTCTTATCTACATATCACACTCCTTTCCACACTGTAGTATAATTTAATGACAAGTTAAATGACCAACATGATCTTTAATTCATTAAATCAATCCTTATATTAAATTATCCATAAATACCTAGAACACATTATAGTCCTCTCATTGTATTCATTAGAGAGTAATGTGAAATATAAAAAAAATAATCGATATTATCTAGAATACATAATAAAATTATGGATCTATGATACCATGGTTGGTCTTTTCTATTGGTAAATAACTTACATCATTAAAGGATCCATCCTTACACCATCACATTAGTTATATTAACCATGAATGAAATATTATAAATCCAAACATTATATGTGGTAAATCAAGAATATTTCATTCACATGAAAGGGGTTATCAAAATAATTCCCAAATGTTCACCATTCTATTCATTTCAAATTTCAAATATTACATTATAATTTAGAAAGACTACCACAAAGAAATAAATATTTATAATAGTACTATCATTATATTTTTGTGTCCAAATACACTTTTTAGGAAATTTGGGAAACCATTCATGTTCAAGGCAGAACGATTTAGGCACTGTACGAAATCACAGTCATTATTACTATGACTAAAAATATTGGAAACGCTTACCCTATGTTTCCCACAATGAAGGGTGTTAGACATTGTATATAGTTCATATTTTAAATGATCATCATAGTAATTTAAATGTTTTTCCTGTGGTTGGATGTAATCCAAAGAATTTATTTCACATTTATTCAATTCATGTGCTAAAAATTGACTTATTTTTAGATTTAGTCCCTTTGATATTTGATGAAATCACATTAGATATATCTCTCTAATTTTTTTCTACTCCTAAAATGATTTAATTAGCATAATGGACTCTTCATTCATTTCATCATTTTAAGAGCTAAGGATAACTATATTTTGATTCACATTTCCCACTTCTACATTTCCAAATTCATCCCTATTTTTAAATTCATCCCCTTTCTTTTATATTTTTGATCCCTCCTCTCGATTTGTTGTTTTCCATTATGAAGGATCATGCTCTTCTAACTTCCTTAACATTGTTTGTATTTTCATCAATCATCACCTTAGCCCTGCTGGCAGACCGTATCTCCATCAGCTTCACAAATATAGAATAGTCTATTTGGACTTTGGATTTCGTCCCTCAACCACAATCCATCCACCCACATCATGAGTTCCCTTTCATCCCTTATTCTTACATGGACATTGAGGACTTATGACAATATTCCCCTCCACACAGTCATATGAGATATAACTAGAGGTGTATTCATCTTTATAGGCCCTAGATAAAAGAGTTTTATTTATTCCACAATTTCTGGCTAACCCACCCTTGTATCAGGCATAGTTCATGTTCGGACCCTTCCTCAACCAGCCCATCGAATCGATTAAATAACTATAGAGATGGATTGCATCCCCTAAATAATAGTTATATATAAATACTTTAAACATTAAATATATAAATATATAATTCTAATTTGTATGTACAAATGATTCTATAACAAATTAACAATGACCATATCTCATATTGATGTTTTCCTTGGTTATATCATAATTATTGACCCATAGTTGATAATATCTATATCAAAGAACAATGATAAAAAAATTCTACTCTCCTGTAATTGAGGAATTTGATCATATATATGGGGTAGAGTATACATTTTCTTAGCATTGATTTTTTTTATAAATGATAATCAATAAAAATAAGTATTAACCAATATTTATTATTTATAAAATTAACCATTGCATCCTATTTTGAAACAATGGGTTGAATGTATACCTTACCCAGATTATCCGACACTTTCTTCTTCAAATTTTACACCTCAATGAGATCTATTCTATATGGTTTCTTTGAAATAGTTGTATCAACAAGTATGAGTTCTAATGACAAATCATCAACACGATTTAGAATAATACTATGAAAATAATCTGGATGGACATTAACAAACTCATATAACATGGGAATATATGATATGTTCATTTATCATTGAAATTTTATTAGATAAATATCCCCCTTTTACATGTACTAAACTCTATATTATATATGTAATTTCTATTGGTAGTTAAATCAAACTCACAATTAATTACTATTGTAGGTAATTTATAGTATTGAATAAAACATCCATTAATCAAAAATATGTATGGGGATTATACAATGTTAGCTATTCTATGTAAAACATTATATGAAATTCAAATAGATGTAGAATAACAAAATTTTCAGGAAGAATATTTATACAAAAATTTTATCAGAATAGAGATATTAACTTGAGATGAGATCATCTTGCTATTATGAGTTTTTACTACTAACTAATAATCAAATCAATCATTGGTCTAATGATTACCTGTATAAAAATGATCAAATATATATGAATAGGATGAACCAGAATGAAATAAAACAATTTCACTTCTATAGTTGATGATATGTCAACCATTCAAAAAATCAGTAGGAATTTCCATCATATGTATTGTAATTAAATATAATTATACCTATCCCCATGGAATATTCATTAGGTATATAACTTTCATACTTGTGTCACTTCATAAAGAACACAGATATATTTTCAAATAAATCACTTGATAGTAGTATATCTTTTTTTCTGTATAGTCATTTGATAGATTTTGATTATCTCCACACTTGTAAAAAAACTACCATCCACTCCATGAATTCTATATAATGTTACCCTTAAAACGATATAGATGAAAATTTTATTGTTCACAAAATCATCCTTCATGTGTAACGTTTTTCATTGTTCACTCCAACAACTTCTTCTTTTGATTACCAATAATGATATATGATTTATTAAATTATGTCCCCATCATGATGTCACATGAGACTATATAATCATTTTATAAAAATGTTTCAAAAGCTAATTACTTCTAATTATCCATCGTCAAACCATCAATTAAAATGGGAATTTAACATTAAATATTATATTAGTTGTCCAATTAATTCATGGATAATCTTGTATAGACATTCTCATAGTATTTAAAAATTAAATCATTATTATGAATTAATGTTCATAACCTTCTCTTCATTTCATTTAATTTTTCATATGGAATGTATTTATCAGGTATAATAAATATAAATCATCCCTATAATATTATTTCTATTTATATAGCTTATTCATCTTTCTAGATCAATGAGCACCATTAATAAACATCTTATTTACTAACATTACACTACAATATAGCCATATCACTTTCATTAAGCACCAATGTTTGGAATGTTTTATAAATAGAATTAACTCATTGTAAGACTAGTAATGGATTAGTATTTCCATTAACATATTGTGACATCATCAATATAATGTGATCTAACAATAGTGCATCCTAATTTAGAAAAACATGATTCTCCATTCAGGCATGATTTATCATCATAACCAAAGTAAGATACCAAAATATATTGATTATTTTCTATGTTATAAAACTAAATATATTTGATTTCAAAAATGGAACAATAAAACAATTTTTATAGATCCTGATTCCACTTCATCCAATTGTTTTCATTACAAAATAAAATTATAATCATTGCATGAAAAAAAGCATCCTAAACAGTTACACATAAATATAACAATAATCATATCTATTCTAAAATAAAATTTGGGATTAAAATAATTCTCATGTAATATTTGTTCAATTGAAATATGGTTACTAATGATTCTATTAAACATCATCTTATACATACTATAGGTAACCCAAAATCTAAAAACCCATAGCTGTTGTCTATTTTACGAATTGTAATACATGAATGGGATCTCAAAAAAAATTATAATTAATTTATTAATACACAAAACCAAATAAATATATTATTACCATATTATGTTGAAAATATAAAATAATGTGAATAATATAAATTATTTAACGTTGATATTATTCATAATATCATTTTTCAAATCCCATGGAATGGAAAAAAATAGTGTTTCATGTTGTATTATCATAAATTGTTAAATACAGAAGTATTTATCACGAATAAATTGGTCATAATTAATTTTAAAATAAGAATAACTAAATACACATGTTGTTTAATCAATAACATGTTCAGGAAATGAATCCTATGATAATATCAACTATAAAATCCCAGGGATAGTAATTATTGAGTTCATGATTATGGAAACACATAATGTTGTATTTATTTAACTTCAATATCATGATATATTTAACATCATTGTAATGTGAAAGATAGTAAAATTGATGAGTAGGTATATAATCTGATTTTTCTCAATGGACAATTAAATTAATCGATAATATATATAATTCATGTCCCCATCAATCAATGAATATCTGATTCTTGAAATATAAATTGAATAATTAATTAAATCCATAAACAATATTATATATCAAAACATATCAATATTGGGTAAAAATTACATAATATAATGATTTCCCCCTCAATTGAATAGATTCAAAATTAAAAAAAATCTCTATATTTTATAATATATTTAAGAGATAATCATATACAATATAAAATTGAAATATACAATAAATATAGTCATATTTTTTTAGTCTGATAAAAAAATGAATTTTTAATTAGATTTATAATCACCACATATAAAATATGACCATTATATCATTAAAAATATAGGTTTTATTATAGATTAATTTCATTTTTTGATATAATCAAGTAGGAATAAAATATCAAAAAAATCGTTCATTTATGAGTTTTTTAAGAAAAACAATTAAACCTTGTTGAAGAATATATATAGTTAATAATTTATTGGTTGGGGAAAAAATGTTAATACAATATATGTATAAAAAATTCTTTCTGAGAATGTATAAATCATATTCAAAATGTCTATTTATGAAAACCACAGAAATATTATTTTAAAATTAAATAAATCCTTCAAGTATAAAATATAATTTCTTTAATATATAATTTGAGTAAATAAAATGGGATTTTGTAAAATAATTTTTTAAAATAAATACTTGGAAGATAATATACCCTTTCAAAAAGGGAAATGAGATCCACCAGTCATTAAAATAGTTAATTTTTATATTAAAGATCCCAAGAGGTAATAATAAAAAATAAACAAGGAAAATAATTAAATATAAATAATAATATATAGATTTTATAAAGGATATATTGTTATATTCAATTAAAAAAAGTGCAATACAAAAAATTAGATTGTAAAAAAAATAGATCATTTATAACAATCCAATTGTGACACGTTTATTGAATAATCAAGAATTGAAATATTAATCATCATGTATTAATATATATTCATGTCAAATACATAAATGGGGTTTTAAATACAAAACATTAAAATAAATTAGGTTATAATACCACATTTTCCTCAATAGAGTAGATACTGATATGAAATGCCTAACCTCAAGCCCAACATCCCTTATAAGTTCTCTTAATATTTTATATAATAATTTCATATTCATTATAACTGAATAAAATAAATATATTCACATATATGATTTGAAATATTAAATTTATATAATTTTAAAAGAATTTATTACTAATATTTTATCAGTATTATTATTAATTTATGTGGTAAAATATTCATTTTTCTTGTATGTTTTAATTCTGTACTTCCAGTCTATTCATCTCGAACATGGTTATCTCCTATTCAAAATGTTAATCATTATATTAATATCATAAACATTCAATACAAACACACACACAGATATATATATATATATATTCATCCATAAAATACATAGATATAATAATTAATTACATTTATAATAGAAACTGGAGCTCATATATTCCCATGAACATGGTTTTAATATATCTATGAATTTAATAAAAAATATAACAATAAAATATCTTTAAAAAATTATTTTCTCTATCATATATATATATATTATCTATTCATTAGATATATGCTTATTTCAATTCATGTCGATGTTGTAGACTATAGGCATGCAGGTGCGATGTTATCGTTTTCCAATGTATTGGAATGAAACAAGATATATGTTATATTATATTTTTAGAAGTGTAATAATTTAATAAATATTATATATGTACATAAACTCAGTTTTCATAACCATATATGTAATGTGGTGATGAAAATTTACTTACACCGCAATGTGGATATCGTTAGACAAATGTTTGTATGATTGATATGATTCCTTTCTGTAGAATGAAAATTAGGGGGGAAATTGATGTGAAATAACAATAATAAAAATACATTATATTAACTATACTTAATTTATTATTTTCTATTGGGTAGTATATATGTATGTATATAAGATTAATTTTATAAATATACTTTAAAAATAATGATTTCCACTTCTTATTTAGACCTCATTTTGTTTCTTTATTATGGGTATATTGAATGATCATTAATGAAGACTAAAACCGCTACATTAGGGATCAAAAATTTCATAATATAATTATAATTGAGATTATTGTGATATATAACTAATGGTTGTTGATAAAATAGGGAAGGTCTATTGTTTTATAAGTGTGTTGAGTGGAATGTTTTGAAATATAAAAAATATTATAACATACCCTCTGTCTAGCTCAAGTCATGATTGTTCCAAAACAATTTACATAAATATATGGATGATATGATCAAAAATTAATCATGAAATCAAATTTAGACATGTATAGATATTATTTTATACCTTATATTGTTTATTTACCCCTTCATTGAGAAAAATTATCCTTAACCATGGTATTGACTTTATAAATATTAATGGGTTATATTATTACATATAACATGAAAAGAGGCTCTAAAATTGGAATGGAATGAAATTTTAGTCATTATATATTTGTAAGTTTCTTCATCGATTATGTTTATGTTTTTATATAATTTTATAAAACATTATTTATTAAATATTACATTAAAATTTTAATGTAATCATTTAATTTGAAATAAAATAAAAAAAATACAAAGGTATATTTTGTATTATATTTTTTAATACAGACCTATTTTTAAAATTAATATATGAAAATCAGGGAATATAATCATTCATCGAAATATGTTTACATTTATTATTTTTAAATAAATTTATTTTTATTGTTCAATTAATTTAGTAAGTATTACAATAGTTTTATATATGAAATTTATATAATTTTTCATTCATTAAAAGTTAAAAATAATCTACAATTATAATAACATTAATTAATATTTAATAAGACCAATTGAAATTAAACATAAAATCTTGTTTTTTAGGAAAGGATATTGAATATTTTGAAAGACAATAGTGTGGAATTTTTTTTCTTTTCTAAAAGTAATATAAAAGACATCATCAATGATAGTTGAACAATACAACCTTATATTTGAGAAATCAATACAAATTGAAGAACTCCATTAATTTAATTTGATAATAATTTATTATATAAAAATTATATGGACTTACGGAAAAGTGGTATCTCTCTTTAACCCTTTTTACACTTACTGAGGTGAAATATATTCACCAAGATAACTATTCATAGTGAGAAATAATAAAATGGACATATATAAAAATTTGAACCTCATGATTCCAAATATAGAACTAATATTATCAAATTATAATCATATAAAATCAATAAGTTAATTAAAAATAATAATATAATACTCCAAAAGAATTTGTTTTTTTATAAAATTTCAATTTTAATTCAATAAAATTATTAATTACCAAATCTCATATAAAAATAGTTCAAATGAAAATAATATTTTTATTTATTATATAAGTAATACAAATTTCATTTAGGATTAAAATATAATTATTCTACAACCTTTATATATAATTAATATGTTAATTTTATAAAAAAATGTATTTTATTCAATATTTCTATTAAAAAAATAAATTTAATATTATATTTATATTAGGAGTTCAAAGATAATTTAATTTTCATAAAATAATATTTAAATGTATTTTAACTAATTCTTAAAAATTCTGTATTCTATAAATAATATTATAAATGATATTTATTTAATGTTAAATATATTATAAATTCATTTAATGTTACATTCCCATTACATGAAGTCTAATAACAAACAATGAGGGTCTAATATTATGTGTAAGGGACTATACGACCATGATTACATAGATACCAAAAATTACAAATGTTACAAAAGTAACATTCATCCAGATATACATGAATAGGTACCCATGATTATTAAATTCAAGAAAACAATATATCCAACAATTTTATATCATTATGTGCCACTATTTATGTCATAAAATCACACATACACAACTAGTAGATGACATGGGTGGATCATATAGTTATAAATCAAATGAAATAAATAGTTTCAAAAAAATGGATAAATATCCAATATTATTAGAATATTATGGCATGTCTCATCCCTCATACTCAATATCTGACCTAGCTTATATAAAACCAATAAAAACATATGAAATTAAGATATTTATTCCATTTATTATTTAATGCATCTCACAAATTGTCTCAAAACTAAATAGAATTTAAATTTAGTATTCTTGAGACAATCTACATATACAACTTATTTTACAGTTGATGTCATCATTTCTCCATAAACATTCACCTTGAGACCATATTCAAGACACATCAGTTGATAAATTCTTGTTACAAACATGGTGATTAGAAACATAATAATAGTTTATGATTTAATGTTCATAAAAGTAAATAAAATATCTAGTCATAATTGTTCTATCATAAACATGATGGAAAACCTAGGTATGAGAGCAATATTTTAAAAAATGATTATTGAATTATATGTATTAATCATGAGAACATATTTTTCATTATGTATCACATCATAGAAACATGATACGAAATACCTTTCAAAAATACAAATAGATAAATAATATAAAAATTAAATTAATACATGTTGTGATGTTACTAGAAAAAAGAATATCTATAGGAGATGAAATTTCATAAAAATTGTAATATCATTGAAATTAACAAAAAAATATGGAAATCAAAGTTGGAAAGTCATGCCATTTATATGAATTAAATTGTAGATCATGTATCACACATATATTTCAATAACATAGTATACGAGAAATCATTACATGATTCACATATTAGAGATATAATAAATACCATTATTTCAATAGAGGGGTAGAAATTTCTACTAGATTATAATAGGGGGTGTCACCCACTACCCGATTCACATGGTGGAGTACGCATTACTACCTAATTCCCATATTTGAGCTTAGATTCCATTCTCAATTCCCATATTTATATCATGAAATATAAAAATATAAAAAACACAATGTTGGGGATATTTAACACCACCTATCATCACCCATATAGATGATTTCCACTCAAAATCAAATCATTCATCATATCATAGATATTCCATGGGAATTAATTTGGATTCACTAAATATTAAAATTTCATAAAAAATATAATATTTTAAAAAAACATCAAATAAAATAGAATTTTAGTATTTATAAAATTAACATATATGGTGATATATGAACCATTATTTATTTAGATAATAATTTTTTTAAAATGGTAGAGAAATCAGAAAAAATAAATTCATCAAATCTATTTCATACAAAATTATAAAAAGAGATTATCTTATGGTAACCATCCAAAAAACATTATTCAAGTCGAAGGGGAAACATATTGGATATTTACTCCATGATATGTTAAAATAATATGACCTTTGTATAAAATAAATCATATTCCAAAATGTGGTTTACAATTAAAAAATATGCGATCCTGTTAGAAAAAATTCATTTACATATTTTTTAGATTCATTATTGAAAAATAAATAATTAAATGGTTAATGAAAAAATTTTCTTCAAAGGTAAGAAATTGAAAAATAGTGGAAATTTTGGGATAAAATTTTTTTTTGTTTCTTTTATATAAATGAGAAATTGCATGGGATTTAAAAGAATTGATATCTAAGTAGGAATACATTGAATGATATGGAAATTATTCAGAAAATAATATTATTATTTTATAGAAAAATATATATATAAAGGAAGAATTATTTTTGGGAAAAAAATTTGAACAATAAATAAAAATAGAAAACAACATGATGTACAAATATTTTTGAATAATTTAATATTGAAATATCAATTTCGATTGAGAGTGGTTTTGTTGGAAGAAGAATAGTATCAGTTAAAAAGTCCCTAATTTCCTGGATACCATTTTAATGAAATCACCATGAAATATATGGCTTGTAATTGAATATAAAAAATAATTATTAAACTATAAATCGTGATATTTTATATTAGACATGAATTATGTTCACATTATAAATGAAGTTAGTCAAAAATACAAGACATGTATTAAAGAAATTATTTTGAAATAAGAAACTCATACATGTATTCCTTAATGCTATAATCTGATTTTGAGTCTATTAAAAAACAAATATATATTAATATAAAATTTAAAATCATTATATATATTCATTAATAATACATATAATATATTTATTCTCATTTATTATTAATATATTAGTTATTTATTACTTATTTTTACAATCATGCGTTAGAACATTTGGTTGTTTGTTTCTACCAATCATCATGTTGTCATGACTGATTATCACATACTGGAATATAGATCAACATTTAAATGAATTTCAAGATGTAATAATCATTTTCTCAAAAAATTATTTAATTCCAATTTTAATAAAATTATACACATCAATAAATCTATTTAAATTGTAAATAACGATGAAGTAAATTTCAATGTTATTTAAGATTGAATGGCGATAATTTAATAAATGCTATAAATGTCAAGACTGGATTTCTAGAATCTATAAAATATTATAAATATATCATTACTAAATTATAATACAATTATATGTTACCCCGTTATCCTTAATTTCATGATCATTATGACATTATTCAAATTGGTGGTCAAATATTTTAAACTGGTAACCATATTAAATTATTCAATTAGAACGAGAATGCATTTAAATCATCATAATGTTTTATATAAGTAATATTAAACATGTAAAAACATAATATATAATCATTAAATTATTTATTTGAATTATAAATAATGGTTTGTGAGTAAAAAATTGTTTAATTTTTCATTAATGTGGTTGTTTTCACATACGAATAAATGATGATTCCATTTTTCACAATGGAGGGGAAAACGAATAAATAATTACAATAGCATTAATATTTTGAAATTAGGATATATAAATGATAAAAATATAATTATATTAATATGGTGATAACAGAAATTATAGAATAGAATTAATAATAAAGGATATGTAGTTGATAATACCAACATTGGGGACTTGAATTTTCTTTGGAATTCTCCTCAGAACTAATGGCCTTGTAATAAATAATGGAGACCATATTTATTTTAAATTGGATGATGGATATATGATTAGTAACTTGGTATAACATATAGATGAAATATAATGTTTATGAACTTATTTAAGTAGTTGAATTTTTAACCTTTTAAAATTTATTGGGATAGTAGTTTTCATAGTAAACCTCAATTTTTGACAATATACTATTATTAATGAATGGTTGGTCGATAAAAATTGGAAAAATATAGGGGGAACTATGTATGTGCTGACATTTTCCAATACACTAATTTTGGAGAAAACATGGAATGTTTTTATGTATCTTATTTTATCTTTTAACATAAGAAAACTATTGTAGTTTTACCATGGTAAATAATAATATAACATTTCAATTAATGATAATTGAAACAAATAAAGATCAAAACAATTTACTAATATAAAACATCCTATTTAGATATTCCAAATAATTTTAATGAATCATGTTATTATGGGATTTAAATCATAAATTTAACATAAACAAACATGATGGGTAAACAATTTGTATTAAAGTTGTGTTATTATGATTTGAAATTTATTTACTATAATTAATTTTCATAAATAAGTACTATTATGAACAAAATTGGTTTTATGAGAAAATAATAAAATTTGTATTTGTTTCAAGGCTACCAAGAAATAAATTTCTCTGTCAACAGAAAAAATTAGAAGACATTACTAAAAATAAATTTTATAAAATAAAAACATAATTTATTTCAAAAAATTATTTAAATAGGATTTAAAAGCTCAAATAATATTTTTAAAAAAAATTTCTAGTTCTTTAAATACAAAAATCTATAATAATACAAATTTGAAATTTTTTAAGGGATATATTTAAAATGATAATTTCTTAAAAAATTAATCTTGGTAAAAATTGGATTTTTCAACTAAAATCCACCATATTAGAAAAAATAAAAAACGAATAAATAATAATTTTTTGGTATGATAAATTCGAAATAAAATTTTAGGTAAATAAATTTATATAAAACAATTTGAAAATTTTTAAATAAATATTGTAATGACCTGGACTTGAACAACCACAGAAACAGTGCTAAACGGGTCCTGTGTTACTACCTTAGGAGCACCTCGTTGAATTCCATAGGTTGTCGACTAGTAGTGAGTGTCTTATAGTTATAGTGGGGAGACTATACCCTCTTAAAGAATAGTAATGGTACTAGTCTGAGTATTATAATAAATATTCAGCGGAATAACCAACTCAGCAGTCTCGAACAATACCTATAGAGCATAAGCATATTCAATAACGATAAATAGTGTAAAAAATAAATATTCGACAATAGCGGAAGTTAAACACAATAGCATGCTGATAACATTTAACTACTACTGAACAACAAAAACTCATCCAAAGTAGGTCATGCATATCCAAATTTAAAGGCGCCAATGGTTATCCAACTAAAGCTACAAAACAACTAAACATGATGATACAAGAAAGAAAGAAAATCAATATAAACTCTTGCTATTCAAGATCTCATGGTATGTACCATCTCTATGCAATAGCTAATGTAGTCCAACTCTTAAAACCGGCCACATTCTTGCAAGTAAATCCATATAGTCTGCACACATCCTGAAGGGCCCCTACAGAGTGTGAGTTGAAACCCAGTAGCATACCACCCAACGGTGCATACCTAATATAAGTGTTTAAGTAGTCATGCATTTATAAAGATAATAGTAAATAGTATGATGCACACAACCAAACACAGCTCCACTGGTGCTCAGTAGCCACCATGGAGTGTCACATGCTATGGCCAATGCCATAAATCTCTTTCAAGTAACCTGGGGCCATGTGCCCCCAGACACTGCGTGTCTCAAGTACCAATATCCCGAAGGCCCACTCAAGAAATAGTATCCCAGAAGAATAATGATACATGTCCTCAAATTAGTAACTGTAAGGACAATGATGTCTACCATAAAATTAAGTAATTGTAGGGTCAATGATGTATGTCCTCTAAAAATGATGAGCCTCTTCCCCCAAGCCGATAGTCTCAATGCAATCCCCTGAATCCTATTCACTTTCCATGTGGCCTCCTACAACATCCACCCCAAACATTAGTACTTAACCACAACTAATGGGGTCCTCTACCCACATGAGTGGTCAAAACCACCTCATCACGAAGTCTCTATGTTTGCACTCAACTCAATGTTCTGTGTGAGTGGTAATCACCAAAATATTACCCAATCCACAAAACCACTAACACCTCGTGTCCCAACGACAATGTCACTCAAGTCCAACAGCCTCGCCATCCATGTAAACCTGGCTATGCCCATCCTAACAGTCACCCCTTCCTCAAGTTGACGTCCACGATGCCCAATCCCATGCTCAGAACCACCCAATGTAACCTAGGTCAAACCCAACCTGTGATAGGCATCAATCAAAAAATATATGATCCATTCCCAACACAGACCAATGTGTTCTAGTATATGAAATGACACGTATCACATGTATAATCAAATGAAATTATTAAATAGGGAATAAAAACTAAAAAATTGAATTTCACTAGCTAGGTTTTTCCCCATACTATCACTATGATCTTAGAATCCTATAAGTCATATAATTGAGTAATAAACTAAACATAACATTTTTAACCAATAAAAATAAATCATAACCATTTTAGCATCCACGGCCAAAATTCCCCAATGAGCAACAACCGATCGCCCCACCCCGCTCCTGAAAAATAGGTAACTGGGCATACCCAAAGGCATCCCATATGTGAAATAGAAATTAAACAGTCAATAGCAGGTAAAACTGGGCCATGCTCAAAATTCCCAAAACCCCGCCAATGGTCACACCACCCATCATTCTGAGAAAACACAAAAAGTGTATACACCATCTACCTGAGACTTGTAGACGTAGGCATGTTTGATATTGAGATCCAATTCTATGTCTATCTTCGTATATCTATGTTTCTATAAAATCCCAAAATTTACACTTGAATTGAATCTACGGTGTGTGAAGCGATGAAATAGGAACAAAAGAGGGTGTGCAGGTTTAGCCTTGTTGATGAAATCATGATGCCACTGATATATTGAAGAACATGTTTCATATTAAGAATCAAGGGCAAGGCTTATGGTTCAGGATTTTGCAACTTGATTGTTTCGAAGTTGGTGAATAGGAATATGATTTCTGAAATAAGACATGACACCCTTTCATTTAAGCGAAGTAAATTAAAGTACACAACGTGTATTAAATACTACATGCCACGTAATGTCTTTGTCCTTACAGTGACATAACCGGAGGTAGCCACATTGCTTTGACACGCCACACGGGTTGACAATCGACTAGAACATGCCGGTACATAGAAATCAGAATACACAAACTGTCGAGAAACACTACACGTCGTGTAGTCGAAATTCTTACACTATCATCACATGGAATTTATTCGGTGAGCACACAACTGGTACTTTGCTAACCCATACATGGTGTATACATTAGAGTACACGACGTACAGTCTAAAAATCTCCATAACATCCCATATTTTTTCAGTTTTCTTAGAAACAAGTCAAAATTATAAACATGGTCCGGATATTGACTCATTATAAAAACTTGTGTTCTTATAATCTCCCCAACTTGACAAAGCTCATCCATGAGCTATCAAATGCAACCCAAAGATGGCACCAAACAAGGCACCTAGATCGATGAAATGTAGACCCCTCTGTCTCAAAGGTTCTAGCTAAATTCTTTAATGGGCTCCCACATTTGGAATTTCCTAACTCAGACTCAACCCTACAAAACACAATAAAAGAAAGGGTTCACTGACCTATTTCCTAACTCATGGTCCTCTCATGACGCATAGTCATCCTTGTGCCTTATTGGTGCTCCTGAGTCACTCCGGACACCCGAAACATATCCCACGTTGCATTGGCGTCCACCTCCACAAGGTCCTGTATCCCATAGATGATCAAAATAAAACCAGATGTTAGGTACCACATGTAACCTACATCCTCGATGCCCCTATGCCACGACTTCTCAAGAAACCCACACCCACGATGCCCTAATGCCATGCATCACACACACACACATACACAGATATATATATATATATATATATATATATATCAAATAACAGATATGGCATCATTCCCATTGACCATCATCTAGTTAGTCCACATAAATCATGTGCACATAGTTCACTAAAAATGGACATGCCTCAAATTGTCATGTCAAAATAAAACCAGAATGTCATGTCCTAACTCGTGATGTACCTCAAACGATTGTCGGCTCAGCAGCTTTCTTAGTCCCTGACAGCTCCACGGAGTGCACCTGTCCTAAAGGTCGACTAAGGGATGCCTGACCTCCCGGCGGTGCTAGTCTAGTCACTGACCAGAGACCCCTCGGCTGGGTCTTGAAATCCCTACCATGTCCTCCATGAGCTGTTGAAACTTGAATACCTTCTCATGTTACCGAACCTAAAATAAATCTAGTTTCCACATTCTATCCCGGTCCCAGTCTAGAAGCTATCTTAGAAGGCTAACTGCAGAACCTCTCTAGATGCCCAACCTGTCCACATGCCCGACACTCCTTTGGAGGCCTATCGCACTGAGTCCAAACATTTCCTAGTTGTCCACACTGAAATAAAACCGCATAAGAACTACATTGAGGTGCTTTAGGTGAGTTCTTGGCCTGACTGAACTGAGGGAACTCATCTTGTCCTCTCTTCCTAGTGTCTGAGCCATCACCTGAAGTTGTTGTCCAGCCATCATGGGGCTTATCCCTCTGGTCACCCTCTGTTATGAGTACCTGATTCACCACCTCTGAGAATGAACCCGGCCTGAAGATATTCACTTGTATCTGAATTTCGTGTCATAATACATCCTCGAAGTGCATCACCCTTATTACGTCATCACTTACTATACCCGGTGCAAATAGAGAAAACTCAGTGGAAGAAACTGCATCGTCTAGGACAAACATTCCTCCATTATAAAGGTTCAAGAACTCTCGATCTCTCTCCGCCCTCAGTGTCTCTAGGTAAATGTGCTCAAAGTACCAATCTTCAAAGTCTATATATTCTTGTCTCCCATGCATCTGAGCCTGAACGTTCACATCCCACCATTGCTTCGCTAGTCCATGCATCATGTACATCGCCAGCTTGACCCTCCATCCTGGAAGCATCTCGAGCTTCTCGAAGATCATCTTCATGCTCTCATTCCATTTCTCAGCTGCCTGCGGACCAACCTCAACCTGAAAAATTGGTGGGTGTTGCGACAGGAACTCCCGCGTCAGATATTACACAGAAGGCTATGTACCATGTGCACCTCTGTTGATCCCCAATGAGACATGTACCAGGATAGATCAGAGCTACTCATTGATCCACAGTTTGAACGCTGCCATACCCAAATATTATCATACCTACACTAGATCATGGAACTATTCCTATCCCTGAACATATACCTAGGACTCATGCAATGATTGCACCAGATCCTGAATCTGATCCTTCTCCTATGGTATTATACCATCTCCCGCCTGACGCACCATTTGAATCGTCAAAAGTAACCTGGTGAATACCATAAATGGTTAGAAAACCCATATATATATACAAAAATATATATTCGAAGTTGTTAAGGAGAGAAGTAAAGAGGATGTATAAAACATCTACCATACCTATCTCATTTTTCAACCCATTCCCATGGCATCTCAGCTTCATGGACTCTATAACCACCCTCGACAAAGACATTTATAAAAAGTACCTCAGCCCATGCCCATCCTAACAACTAATGTTTCCTCAAACCGAATATTGAGTCACCCAATCCTAGTGATCAAAATCCCCTCAGCCATAGTTCTTTCCTACATGTATAATATCCTAGCCCAAATAACTTACCACATGAAATTTTAAAAATATATAAAACATGGCATAGAACATAGAAATCATGAAGCAATTATATCAAAAATTTCACCTATTCACATTACAAATCATTAAATGCATGGAAATTCGATACTATTCACATGGAATTATCACATAACAAAGAATACACGAAGTTATGAAATTGAAATTCCCTAAAAATGTGCCTATCAAAATCCAAAAAACCAAGCCTTTCCATACCGGGGAAAGGTCCAATTCTCCCTTACCGCACTGGGTCAAGGGTCATATATCACAATCAATAAAATCACACACCAAGTGAGCCACTGAGGAGTAAATAATATAAACTATAATCTAAGAAAAAATAAAACTATAATTCCCACCCAAGGAAACGTGATCCATCCCCCGTACCTAGGACTGTAGGCACCCAAGAACAAGCTAAAAACCCAATTCCAGTAAAAACCTATCTTTAGTCTACCATATCACATATAGTAAAACTATTATAAATAAAAAGAGAATTCTAAATCTCATTAATATATTGGAAAATAATGTTACTAAATCCTTGAAAAGAACTCCTATAATACCACATTGTAACGTCTCAGACCCGAATAGCAACCCGAACAGATATAAATGAGTCGAGTGTAATTACATTAAGTGCACCTTCCCAAATTACAATGGATTCCAAAAACCAGTGAGGGTCTTAAATGTATGGTGGGGAGGTTATACCCTCTCAAAGGATAATAATGGTACTGTTCCAAGTATAATAATAAATATGCAGAGGAATAAATGACACATCAGACACGAACTAGTCCCGCAGAGCGGAAACACATTCAATAACGATAAACAACAAAGACAATAAATATTCAAGAGTAGGAGAAAGTAAACACAACAGCATAATGATCACATGTAACTACTACTGAACAACAAACATATATCTGACATAGGTCATACATATCCATGTTTAAAGGTGCCAATGGATAACTAACTAAAGATAAAAAAACAAGTAAGCATGCTGATACAGGAACGAAATAAAACAAAGTACCCACCTAGGAAACACCTAAATGTCTATACTATCTCTGTGAAATAGATAATGCAGTCTAAATCCTAATGCTATGCACTTTCATAAATGTAAATCCATAATATCTTCATGTGTCCCGAAAGTCCTGTGCAGGGTGTGAGATGAATCTCAGTAGGATACCACCCAACGGTGTGTACCTAATATAAGTGTTTAAACATGCATTCATTTATAAGAAAAACAGTAAACATTATGATGCAGAACACAAAACACAGCTCCAATAGTACTCAGTAGCAACCAGGGAGTGTCACCTGCTTTGACCAACACAGGAAATCTATATCATGAAACTTGGCACTAAGTGCCCCCTAACACCATGTGTCTCAAGTAGCAATGTCACAAATGCATGCCCAAGAAATAGTAACCCGGAAGAACAATGATATTTGTTCTCAAATTATAACTGTATAGAAATTGACGTCTTCCCTTAAATAATGTAATCATAGGGATAGTGAATTCTGGAATCAAATAACATAGATACTCTTCCCCAATAGGATAGTCTCATAGCTATCCCTTAAAGGCTCCTCCCCTTCCATATTGATTCCCACTGCAAGCACCCATAACCAATAATACATAAACTACAACAAACATGGGAATCTACCCACACGACTGGTCAAACTCACCTCATCATAGAGTCTCTCTATGTAAAAACTACTCAATGTTATGGGAGAATGGTAATAACCAAAATACTACCCGTGCCACAACACCTTTGACACTTTCTGTCCCTATGATCATGCCGCTCAAGTCTGATGGCCTTTCCAACCAAGTAAACTACGCCGTGCCTAACCTGACAGTCACCCTCCCTCAAGTTGACATCCATGATTCCCAATCCCATAGTTAGAACCACCCAATATAACCCAAGTCAAACCCAACATGTGATCAGCATCTCTCAAAAAATATGTGTGTCATGCCCAACACAACCCAAAGGGTTCTAGTATATGCAATGACCTGTATCACATATAAAATAAAAGGAAATACTTAAACAGGAAATACAATCTAAACAGTTGAATTACACTAGCCAGGTGATGTCCCCAACCAGCACTGTGATCTTGAAAGCCTCCATGTCATATTTTTGTTTAATAAAATAATCATAACAGTTTTAACCAATACAAATCAATTATAACCATTTTGGAATCCCCTGACCAAAATTCCTCGATGTGAAACAACCAGTCGCCCGACCCCGCTCATGTAAATAGGTAACAAGGCATACTCAAAGGCATCCCATAGGTCAAAAAAAATTAACCATGCAATAGAATGTATCAAAGGGTCACACTAAAAATACCAAAAAACATGATAAAGGTAGCACCACCCATAAGTCTTCCAGAACAAAAAAAAAGGTATGCACCACCTACCTGAGACTCGTAGACATAAGCATGTCCAATATTGAGCTCTAATTCGATACTGGCCTTCGCATATCTAAATTTTCATCAAATCCCATCAATTCCTCTCAGATGGAAACTACGGTGTGTGAAGTAAAGAAATAGTAATGAAAGAGGGTGTGTGGGTTTAACCTTGCTGATGTGATCCCACAACCACCGACAGATTAAAGAACAACCATCGTATCAAGAATATAGGGCAAGGAATGCAGTTTCAGATTTTGGAATAGGACTATTACAATGTTGGGGAAGAAGAAGAAGATTTCTGAAATAAGATGAGATGCTCTTTCATTTATGTGAATAAAAATTACAATACATGTAGTGTATTAAGGACTACACGTTGTGTAGTGTATTTTTCTGTACACCGACTTAAGCAGAGGTAGCAACATTGATTTGATGTGCCATAGAGGTTGACACCCGGCTAGAACTTATCCAATACATAGAAATTAGAATACACAGTGTGTAAAGAAAAGTTATACACCGTGTATTAGGAATTCTTACATGGTCACCATATAGCATGTACTCGGTGAGCACACGGCTGGTACTTGCCAAACCCATACCCGCCATCTACTTTAGATTACACAACGTGTAGTCTAGAAATTCCATGAACATCCCATATTTTCCCAGTTTTTTTAGTAAAAAGTCAAAAATTTAAACAGGGTCGGGATATTAACCCATTATAAAAACTCAGGTTCTTAAAAATATAAATTAGTTTATAAAAAAAGTTTCTATCAAAAAAACCCATTTCATTATTAACTCATATTAATTATCTACAATCCAATGATTTTAATTTTTAGTGGTTTTCAATTGTAGTGCTTATTAATATTTTACTACTAGTTCTATATTAATATGATCTGATTTGATTATATTGGTTGCAACATTTCACCACTGTTATATAATGTAATAACATTTTTATTAGACAAATGATTTTGAGTCTGTACAGATTAACCACTATAAAAAATTTATTCTTGAAATTTAATTACATTTTGGAATAACAGGTGGTGATAATATTCAATAATTCCTTCCACTAGTTTAAACATATATTCCATGATCTTGTTGTATCACTGTTAAACATGACTTTATCTCTTCACTTATTCTATAGAATCATGTCACTTCCATTCTAAATCTCTATGTTTTCTTCTTCTTTTGAGTGGCCAAGTTATCATTGCATTGAATCATTGATCAGTACAAGTGACGTGTTTTTTATGTACATCATTAACATTGATATGCTTTACACATAATAAACATATTAATATTTTTTAGGGGTGATAATCACTAATCTAGTACCACGTCATAATCATAGTACTAGATTGGACCAATATACCTAGTGATCCATATCCATTTCATCCAAAATATCATAACCTACATCCATATATATTTTTAGAGGAATAAATTATCACAACATTCAAATATCTATTTTTTATGATTATATATACATGTATATCACTTCGATCGACTCTCTATTTCATTAAAATTTTAATGGAATGTCTCAAACCATTGATGTCATTTCATGGATAATGTTCTGAACTATTATATTTCTATCTCTGAATTCATCATAGTATGTTTGATTCTAATATATCTTCACATACATAGCCTCATATAGATCAACCATTTTGATAATATAGAAAATAACTTTATATGATAACTTTATCGGGACGTGTGATGATCCCACCATCCTATGAATTCCATTAGACATGATCTTAGTATATTATCAGTAGTATCAATTACCAACTCATAGCCACCATCTATATAAATTTTGAAAATGTTGAAAAAAACTCGAATATATCTCCAATCAATTCAAAATACCTTTATAGAACCCCAATAAAATCCTCAATTATCAATTTGATTAAATTTATTGTGTTACCCAATATTTGTTTTTCAATTATCCTATGTAAATTATTGAGACTTGGTCAAATGAAAAATCTTATTTTATATTAATAGAATGTTATACCCTTATTAGAAGATCAGTTACAACATAAAATATAATTATTTCCTTTAGATGTCAATGGGTGTGACGTAAAAAATTTCATGGATTTATTTCTGATAACTATACTATTATAGTTAATGGATTCAATATAACCATATATTATTTTTTATTCATCATTTACATGAACATAATATGAAGCATCGATATGTGATTTCTTTTATTACACTCTTTATGATACCCTAGTTGAATTTTTAATATATATATATATATTTCTATATATTATTTTAAACCATTTCATAAATATATAACAATGATCACATTTCATCATTCAAAACATACATCATCTGTTCGAGTTTTTACAGAAATCATATTTAAGTTCCAATCCTTATAACTTCTCAATTTTAATGGCTAATGTATAGAATACCCAATAACATTATTTGGAGCTACATAATCTCATTTTGGGATTAATTTATGTTCATTTGAATGGATTGTTTAGATATCCTTGAATAATTATATTATTCATATCCCCTTATTAATGTTTTATGATTCTTCTATATAAAATCAATGTGTTATGTCTATCATTAAATCATAATTACTAAAAATAGACAATGAACATTCTTACATAGGCCACTAACAACAATGTTTCCTTCCTAGGGTGATAATGTATTTGTTATTCATAATATTATATCAAATCCCACCATTTGATTTCACATTTGTCATGAATATTTTGTGTATGTATATACTAATATATTTTTTGTTTAAATATAAAAAATCTCCCCATATATTTTTTGATACAAAATCATTAATGACAAGGAAAATTCAACTACCTCAAGAAGATGTGATTTGTTGTTCTACTAAATTTTAATTAATTGATGCAATAAAATACAACTACATTATTATAATCGATAATAAAAAATAAAAAACCATTCAATGGTGTATTATTGTAAATTATGAACCCAAATATTTTACAAGGAAATGTATGTATAGGAATAGTAATCAATCATCCATTAGTCTCCCTAAGAACATCCCCACATTCCACATTCAAGAAGAACCTCAATCCCATTTGTGTAAATTTTGATAGTGTATTGGATAATAATTATAATTTTCACACTAAATTATTGTAGTATCTATCTATATAAATTAAAATTTGAATCACTATCACAAGGGTTAGTGTCAATTATTTGTTAATTATATATATATATTCTTTTTTCACGTATATACCATCTCTAGTGATAATATGACCTATAATGGATACTCATTTACAATAAATTCAAACATGTTGATCAAGAAGTATAATTTCTTATTTTATATGATCTATATCAAAATTATCAAAATATCATCATGTTATTACTTTCTCTTCTGATATATGAGTATTTCATAATCAAATACCACCATAAATCTTTCAGTGTACTACAAAAGTATTCAATTCATATGATCTATAAATAATTCATGTGAATTAGTAAGTATGAACGATATCATGGTAATTTATTTTCTATCATACCGTGTGTAAAAATAATTCATGGGTATATGATCTCTTAATTACATCAAATGATTATATCTATTTAAAATTTTAATCATTGTGATATATTGATATTTTCACAATTGTTGTAATATATAGTAATTTTTTATAATGATCACTATAGGTAAATTGTGACATACCATGTAATTAATGAATAATATATTATCATATCTATGTCTATTTATGAATTAGATACTGTTTTAGAGGCTTAAAATGAGAATAAATCCAATCTTAAGTATAGAATACTCTAATATTTTTAAAAGATTGTTTTACCGCCTTTTGATGGAAAACCATTTGTAAATCAAACTTTTGACAAATTTATAAGATCTATTTTCCAAATAAACTTATTTTTTAGAATTGGGACATTGAAATTTACTTTGGATATATTTTTTGTATTTTTATGACAATGTTCATTTTTTAATGAATAGTGAAAAATACTGCATTTAACTTCAAAACTAATTTTTATATATTTTAATAATATAGATATATTATATTTTAAATTGGTTTTAAAGTTTAATTAGAATATATTTCTAAAATTTAATCCAATGGTGGTCATTATAATTAATTTCACTTTGAAACTGGAAATAAACAATTGTCAATCTTTTGATAGATATTGTTCCTTAAAAACACGCTATTTGTTTTGACAACCGGAATTATTTTAAATTTTTGTGTTTTTAATTTGGAAAAATGGATTCCATATTTGAAATCAGAATGTCCAAAGTATATTAATAAGACTCTTGTTTTCGGACATTATGAATAGTAACGATGGTAATTATCTTTAATTGTCGTGATTAATTAGTAATCAGGTAGTTGAGAATAATAAAATAATATCATAATAATATAAAATCACCCTAAAATGTTTTCAAATCCACTTGTTTGTGTCATGGACGACCCTCGGATTCCATTTTCCATCTTAAGGACCCCACGGAATCTCTTTTGTGTGATAGTGACCTTTTATCATATTACTTTTAAAGAAAGGAAAATATAACCAAACAATGTAATCGCTAAGTAAAAGAAATTTAATTTTGTTTAAATAAATTGTCTCTTAGACTATAAATATTAATTGTAAATATAAAAATATATCCTACATCATGGTATTTTTTTATGATTTATAGACATTAAATAAATAAATTTATTTATGACACCATGATGATGCAATGATTACCTGATTAATAATAGATTTAAATAATCTGAAAAGATAAGGTAAAATAGAAGACTTAAACTTGTCAAAACCATATTGGATGGGTGGATTTAGAACCCTTATCACCTTATCCTTGAAATATATCATTGTGGGACCTTTAAAATTAGAAAACCATTTTATAATTAAGTAACATTTGAAGACTTTCCAAAAGTGACTGTCCTACCTCTAATAAATGGTCCCCACCTCTACCCCCTTACCCACAACTCTGAATATCTTTGTTCATCCAAAATCTGCTCATATTACCTCTCCACATCCCACTCATACTCCTAGAATCCTCACTTTGAGAAGAATTATTTTAAAGAGAGCATTTGCCTCAAATCAAATGAAGTTACCCGATTTAGAGGTAACTCCTTCTCTCAAAATCCTTTGTTGTATTTCCTTCTTCACTCCCACTAACATTACTATTATTTGACTACATAACAACACGAATATCCTCAATATACTACTATTTTTTATGAGAAGTATTTTATTTACGCATACACACACCTCCTTCTAATGGTTAAAGAATATATTGTTTATGTGGGTGGCGAATTACTACCTCACGAAACGATGATTGTTCAATATTCTTTTAACACCTTTCATGGTGTCCATTATTATGAAACTTTATTTATATATTATATATATGGTATTTATGTTTTCTATATTCTAATGAATTTTGTTTCTAAATCACATTTTTATGCTTTTCATTTTGTGGAGCTGCGATAATTTCATCTGAGGAAGTGTAGACTACGGCCCCCTCAAGTAATGTGACTCATTCATGCCAAACATGGAATTTATAAAGAATGTAATTAATGAAAAAATGTTACCTATATAACATATATATTATAATGAAATAATAATTTATATATGTCTCATTTAGTTTTTATTCCTTTAATATGACAAATAAAAGAAAGTAGTGTTCATGCGTACGTACGACCTATCGTCTCCCTGATTGGTGAATTTTATTTTTTATCTCCAAATGTTATGTAATAGTATAAAATGAATATATAATGGATATATATGACATTTAAATCATTAAAACCATTCTGGAGATGATGTACTTATAACAACATGGGCAATTCTTTTCAAGAAAGTTCATTTTTGACTCATGTACCGAACATCGACAAAACGTATGATAGGAAATCAAATAATTAACTAATTATTATAAAATGATAATATGTGATATTAATTGAATATTAAAATTTAAAGTAAGTCCTTAAGAAATTATAAATTGACTTATGTTTATAATTCCAGAATATAAAGAACGAACGAGAACAAGTCAGACTTGAGCTAAGGGACTTCGTCTCAATATTCATTCAATGAGGATAAAAATACCATGTTTTAATACTGTGACCATTATTTGAGTTTCGGCTTCCTCTACAATACTTAACATTTTAAATGAAAAATAAATACCATGTTTTACTTTTCATTTATTTTGGTCTTGAAAATGGTTTTGATAATGTTTTTATTATATCAATGTGTTGTATTGATATCTTGTGATTGAAATATGGAAATGTTATGTTTCATTTATGAATTTTTTATGTGATACGATTATGTTATGGTTCTTAGGAATTTTTTATGAAGTCAGGTTGTTCTGTGATAAACTATGGGTGGGTGAGCCCGAGATAGCTCTCCAATGAATTGGGTAATGTGAAAGAGTAACTCTATGGTTACTCTGATGAGATTTATGGAATATATTGTGATGGGTATTCCAAATGCAACCATTAGGGTTACTCCCTATGTAAGAATGTAATGAATGCATCAAGTTATCTTTATGTCTTATGATTTCTAAGAGTTATTCATAAATCTTATTATTTCATGAGGTATGTTAAATTGCTTATGTTTTATGAGTAAAGTATGATTTCATTGATTCTTATGTATAAATGGACTAATGTTTTCTTTCCATATTTTTAGATCCCTTAAAGAGATTTTTATGATCATCCCATGTTTTTGAAATGATTCTCACAAGTCAAGGGAAAAGTAAATGATGTGATGATAGTGTCTAGGAAGTGTCAAGAAAGAAACCATGTTTTATTTTAAATATGTTTCTTTTTGTGGAAAAATTGAATATTGTCTTTGATGTAACGACCTTGTTTAAAAGTGGAACATAATGCATTATTTATGATCTAATTCTTTAAAACTCTATACCTGAAATGATCATCAATATGAATTCTGGAAATAACCAAATATTGAGTATTGTTTATGGCTGGGGCCTTATTGTTGGTATCTAAGGTTGGTTTAGATAACTTTAGGTGATATAATTCTATTATATGATTATCCAAATATATTTTTTACACATTATGGTCAAATTGAAATGATTTATCATTTGAAGATTACCATGTTGCTTCATCTAAGACATGTTTGTTCAGAATGGTTTTCCATAGAGGAAATAGGTAAGCAGTTCTAGGAAGGCATACTGAAGGAAATGACCATCCAAATCAGAATCCTGAGATGGTTGGAATTGGAACTGAACAGTTTGATGCAGTAATGTCGTAGTTGACTTAAATGATAAATGGTGGTGGTATCCAAACACGAGATCAGCCAGATCAACCACAGAGGAACATTTCAGTGGTGGATCATTTCATGAGGCAACATCACCTATCATTCAGATGATCATCTAACCTTGTGCTAGCTGATGGGTGGATTGAAGCACTCGATAAGATTTTTGATGTCATGGGGTGTTCAGACAGTCAAAAAGATAGTCTAGTTATTTTCTTTTTGTAGGGTGAATAAGATCAGTGGTGGTCGATGGTTAAAAATATCAGGGACAATGATGAGATTGATTCTCTTGACTGGGATGAATTCAAAGGTATGTTTTTGCGAAATATTTTCCTAATTCTGTTCAACATAGGATGGAAAACAATTCATGGAATTGAGGCAATAGGACGACTCAGTGGCTGATTATGAAGAAAAGTTTACTCGATTGGCAAGGTATGATCTAAATTTGACTGGGATGAATTCAAAGGTATGTTTTTGCGAAATATTTTCCTAATTCTGTTCAACATAGGATGGAAAACAATTCATGGAATTGAGGCAAGAGGACGACTCAGTGGCTGATTATGAAGAAAAGTTTACTCGATTGGCAAGGTATGATCTAAATTTTATCTGAGACCTTGATTGTAAAATCATTCATTTTTACTTAGGATTTAAGCCAAAATATCAAAGGGCATTAGCTTCTCATGAGTACAAACATTAATAAAAGCTTGTTCGATGTGCTGAGAAGGTTGAAATGGAGTTTTTCGATGATAAAGTGTTCTATGAAACCCAACAGAAGAAGACATTGAGGTGTCAGGAGAAAGAGAAGAATCCTTCAAAGAGGATTGATGGTAAGAAAACATAGTTTTCATTTTGTGATAAAGGTGGTAAAAAGAATACTGGGAAATGTCTTTTGAATTCTAGAAAGTGCTTCTGATGTGGTAAAATGAAACATAAGGCACCTGATTGGACTATAAAAGATCAGGGTAACGGTAAGACCAAATTTTATTTACAGTTAGTGAAATGTTTCAAGTGCAATGAGATGGGTCATTTTGAAAACGAGTGTTTGACAAAGAGCTCGTATGATAGGAAGCAGTAATACTACAAGAGGAAAGGTGGGGTGAAATCCTTTGATACTACTTCAGTAGATTTTAGGCCATCAAATAAAGTGGTATCATGTACTTTGTTTGTATTTTCAGATTATTCCAATGTGTTGTTTGATTTGGGGTCTACACATTCTTTCATCTCTGCGAAATTTTCTAGTAAATTGGGAATTTCATCTCAAGAAATGACTCCTGAACATGTGGTAAAAACACCTGGGTGAAATGTTGTGGAAAAAAGAATTTATAAGAATCTTCTAATACATATTTGTGGAAAGAAAAAGTTCATGGAACCATAATTGGTAGAATAGATTGTATAAAAAGATCAGCTAATACAGAAACACATGAGAATAGCTCAGAGCAGGCAGAAAAGTTATGAGGACAACAGGAGGAATGATCTCTTTTTTGAGGTAATTGATCATTTCTTCCTCAAAATTTCATCATGGAAAAGTGTGATGTGATTTGGTTATAAAGGAAAGATGAGTCCAAGGTTCATTGGACCATATAAAATTCTGGAGAGTGTTGTATCAGTTACATACCGAGTGGTTTTACCTCTGAGTTTATCTCAGGTAAATAATGTTTTTCATGTTTTAATGTTAAGGAAGTACATGACAGATCCATCTCATGTTTTGAGTCCAGAGGTAGTTCGACTTGAAGAGAATATTTCTTATGAGGAACAACCATTCTAGATTCTTGACCCTAGGGAGCATGTGTTTTGGAATAAGGTGATTCATCAAGTGATGGTTTTGTGGATAAAACAACATGATTGAAGAGGCAACGTTGGAATCTGAAAATGCATTGTGGGATAAATACCACCCCACTTATTCAATAAGTAAATAAATTTCGGGGATGCAATTTCCTAAAGGCGGGAAGGATGTAAAATCCCAAGTAAGTCAAGAATAATAGATTTTCATATCTATATCTATTTATGAAGTAGATAGTGTTTTAGAGGCATAAAATGAGAATAAATCTAATCTTAAGCATAGAATACTCTAATATTTTTAAAAGATTGTTTTACCAACTTTTGATGGGAAAATATTTCTAAATCTAGATTTTGGAAATTTTATAAGATCTATTGGTATCAACAATCTTATTATTTAGAATTGGGATTCTGAAATTTACATTTTATAAATTTTTGGTATTTTTCTGTCAATGTTCATTTTTTAATGAATTTCGAAAAATACTGCATTTTACATCAAAACTTTTTTTCATCTAATTTAATTATTTTGTTATATTATATTTTTAGAAATATTTAAAGTTTAATTAGAATATATTTTTACCATTTAATATTATGGTGGTCATTATAATTAATTTCACTTTGAAATTGGATATAAACAATTGTCATTCTTTTGATAGATATTGTTCCTTAAAAACATGCTATTTGTTTTGACAACGGGAATTATTTTTAATTTCTCTGTTTGGAATTTGGTAAAATTTAATCCTTATTTGGAATAATAAGATCAAAATTATGTAATTAATACTCTTTTGTTTTTGGTCATTATGAATAGTAACGACATTATTAATCTTTAATTATCATGACTAATTAGTAATCGAGTAGTTAAGGGTAATAAAATAATATAATAATAATATAAAATAACCCCAACATATGTCCAAATCCTCTTGTATGTCTAATGGTGGACCATGGGATGCCATTTTCCATCTTAGGGACCCCTTGGAATCACTTTTGTGTGATAGTGACCTTTTATCATGTTATTTTTAATGAAAGAAAAATACAACCAAACTATGTAATAGCTAAGTAAAAAAAATTTAATTTTGTTTACATAAATTATCTCATAGAAAATAAATAGTCATTTTAAAAACAAAAATATTTCCTGCATCATGGTATTTTTTTTTAATTTTTATACATTATATAAAAAAATTTAATTATGACACCATGATGATTCAGTGATTACCTCATTAATGAATTATTTAAATAAAATAAAATGATAAGGTAAAATCTAAGGCATAAACTTGTAGAAAACCTATTGGATTGGTGGATTTGAACCCTTATCACCTTATCCTCAAAATATATCATTGTGGGACCTTTAAAATCCGAAAACCATTTTATAATAAAGTAACATTTAAAGACTTTCGAAAAGTGACCCTCCTACCTCTTATAAAAGGCCCCCAACTCTACCCCCTTACCCACACCTATCAATCCCTTGTCATGTCCATAATCTACTCATATTATCTCTCTAAATCCCTCTCTTACTCCTAAAATCCTCACTTTGGGCAGAATTCTTTTCAATAGATCCCTCAAAGAAAAAGAATTTACTCGATGTAGAGTTAACTCCTTCTCCCAAAATCCATTGTTGAATTTTCCTTCTTCACTCCCCCTAACATTCTTATTCTTTGATTACATTACAAAACCAATATCCTCAATATTCTATGATGTTTTTATGATAAGGATTTGATTTATACTTACACCCACCACTATTTAATGGTTAAAGAACATACTATTTCTGTGGGTGGCGAATTACTGCCTCACGAAACGATGATTGTTCAATATTCTTTTAACACCTTTCATGGTGGCCATTATGATGTCCCTGTATTTATATATGATATATATGGTATTTATGTTTTCTATATTCTTCTTAATTTTATTTTTAAATCACATTGTTATGCTTTTCATGTTGTGGAGCTGCGATAATTTCATTTGAGGAAGTGTGGACTACCGCCCCCTCAAGTGATGTGACTCATTCAAGCCAAACATGGAATTTAAAAATAATGTAATTAATCAAATTATGTTACCTATATAACATATATATTATACAAGAATTATAATTTATATATGTCTTAGTTAGTTTTAATTCCTTTATTATGACAATGAAATGAAAGTAGTGTTCATGTGTACGCATGGCCTACCGTCTCCATGAACGGTGCATTTCATTTTTTATCTCCAGATGTTTTGAAATAGTTTATAATGAATATAACCTGGATATATATGATATTTAAATCATCAATACCATTATGGAGATGAATTACTTATAACTACATGGGCAATTCATTCCAAACAAGTTCATTTTTGACTCATGTACCGAACATCGACAAAACGCATGACATGAACTCATATAATTAACTAATTATTATGACATTATCACATGTTATATGAATTTAAAAATAAACATTAAATTAATTCTATACAAAATTATATATTGACATAAGTTTATTATTCAGGAATATAAAGAATGAATTAGAACAAGTCATACATGAGTTAAGAGACTTCGGCTCAATCTCCTTTCGTAGAGGAATACTTCAATTTATATATGACCTTATTTTATTAGTTGAATAGTAAACCCTTTTTACTTTTAATTTCATTAAAAAACAATATTTTTACACGAAGGGTTTTAATAAATGACAAAAGGAATGTTTTTGTCTTATGTATGTGGCGACCACGACATCTCCGCGGCTGTGACCATTGTTTGATTTTTGGCTTCCTCTACAATCCTTAACTTTTTAAATGAAAAATAAATACAATTTTTTACTTTTCGTTTATTTTGGTATTGAAAATGGTTTTGATAATGTTTTGATTATATAAATGATTTTTATTTATATCTTGTGTTTGAAATATGGAAATGTAATGATTCCTTTAGGCATGTTTTATGTGATATTATTATGTTACAGTTCTTGGGCATTTTTTATGATGTCTGGTGGTTCCGTGACGAACTTAGAGCGGGTGAGCCCGAGATAGCGATCCAATGCATTGGATAAAGCAAAATAGTAATACTATGGTTTCTCTGAAGAGATTTAGGGAATATTCTGTGATAGGTATTCCAAAAGTAACCATGAGGGTTACTCCCTAAATAAGAATGTTATGAATGACTCAAGTTACCTTTATGTCTTGTGATTTTTATTATTTATTCATAAATCATATGATTTAATGATGTATGTTAAATTGCTTATGTTTTTTGATTAAAGTATCATTTCATTGATTCTTATGTATACATGGACTAATGTTTTTTTCCATATTTTTATATCCCTTACTGAGCTTTTTATGCTCATCCGAAGTTTTTGAAATGATTTTCAAAGGTCAAGTCAAAAGAACATAATTTGATGACAGTGTCAAGGAAGTGTCAATAAAGAAACCATGTTTTATTTTAAATATGTTTCTTTTGGTGGAAAAAATGAATACTGACTTTGATGTAACAAGCTTGTTTAAATGTGGAACTTAATGCATGATTTATGATCTAATTCTCTGAAACTCTAAACTTGAAAAGATCCTCAATGCAAATTCTTGAAATAACCCAAGATTAAGTAATGTTTGAGGCTGGGGCCTTATAAAAATTACCACATTACAGTGGTAAAAACCGCCGCCATATTCTTCTATGGTGGATTCCAAAATTAGCCGCTAAATTGTGTTTTAGCAAAAAATACGCAGTGTCTTATTCAATTTGGTGATGGGTTCTGGTAACCATTGCAGATATCTCATTTCTTATTGGTGGGTCATGGGTTTAGGGGAGATTTTCCCAGGAAAATGTTTTTTCCACGGTTGTTTAAACCACTGTGAACATAATCCTTTTTTTCCTGGAAAACTGCCTCTAATGCCACGACCGATCGTCGCAAAATGGTAATGTAAAATGAAATTGTATTGAAGCAGTTTTAATAACTGCTAAATTATTGAATATTGTGGTGGTTAAATCCATCTTAGGTAGTAAGATACCAAATTCTATCGATGGTTAAAACTGTCGATAATGATCTTCACTATACGTTGTGGCGGTTTAAACAGCCTTTAATGGTAGATTCTATAAAAACAATTAGCTGATTCTGCATCCCCAGTACCTGTTCCCTGAAAAAAAATGTTCCAATTTCACAGGCACATACATCCTACATCCAAAATAATACAAGGAAACAAACATATTCATATGAAAAAACACTTTCAAATCAAAACACTTATTCCATTTGGAAACACATAATAGAGATAAAGAATATTGTAGGGTGAAGAAATATGATATTATTGGATACCCTATTGTGGTCTAAATATTGAAATTTAATCGTTCTAAAAGAAGTATCGCATTCCATGTAGAGAGATACCATTCTATTTCAATCATAAAGTCACCAGGGACATGTACTAATAAAGCCATAACTCATACCATTTCATACAATGGGATATTTACTAATTTGTTGGGAACCTAATTCAAGGTGTGATATATGATGAGTTATTCTCTATAGATAATGTGTGGAAGGACCATGCGAAAATTACATGATTGGTGATACATACCAATGCAACATTCTATGAGTAAAGGAAATCCCATTTAAGAAGTGGTTGAACTACTAATTGAACGAGATAGATAAAAATCTATTTGGGTGGTATAACCCATTCCGTTTGTGTATATTATTGGGGATGGGAAAATGTACATAAATTTTTTATTAAATAGATAGTCTTTGTTGTGGGGATATAAAATAATGTCTACATATCCCATGTTTTGGCATATATGGTTAATTTCTATGAAGATCTACAACAACACTATTCTTGTGAGGGATACACACATGGGGGTGTTGTCGAAGACCATTATTAAGGTGGTGATATTTGATATGGGGTTGCCCATAAATCTAGATGTTCCTATATTGGAGGTGATATATACTATTTCGTCAATGCAATTTAATAACTTGCACTACATGAAACACTGAGTTCGAGCACACCATGACTTACCAAACTAGCCATTCAAAAAGAATTTATGGATAGAATTAACAAAATATTGATTTTTTATATACTCAATATAATTTTATAATCAATATTATGAGTTTCTTAGACATAATATAATTTAAAATTAATTTTCTCAGATAAAAGAAGTATTTTTGAAAAAATGAAATTTTATTACCTTTTAATGGGGAACCCATTTTAAAACGAATATTTGACAATATAATATATTCAATTTAATTAAATTAAATTATTCCTTAGAAGAGGGACATAAAAATTTAGTTTGGAATAATTTTTTGTAATTTTTTGATAACAGTCATATTTTGATGAATAGTGAAAAATTGTAAATTTTAATTGAAAACAACATTTTTAATTAAAATAATTTAGTGTTAAATTATGAATTTGAACGATTGGGAGTATAATTATAATTTATTTTTAAAATTTTATTAAATTTATGTCATTATAAGTAATTTCACATTTCATTTGACATAAACTAATGTCAATCTATTGATAGTTTTTTAATTTCTGAAACTGTTTTTTTGTTTAAAAAATATAAATTAATTCTAAAACAATTACTGAAAATTACATGTTTTGAATTTGGTAAATATTATTTAATTTTGAATTCTTAATATAAAAATTATCTTAGGGTGAATTTTTGGTATTTTTCTGAAAACATTTATTTTTTAATGAATAGTGAATAACACTGATTTATTGTTTTAAACTGACATTTTATTTAAATAAATCATAATTTTATTTAAATTTATTTTATGTCAGAATAGATTTATAATACAATTATATGTCAATGTAATTCATTTGATTCATTTTATAATAAAATTTTATATATAAGATTTTATTTAACTTTTTAATGTCTTTTACCCACCTTATAGGCACATTTACAAATTTGCATAAAACATAATTTAACCACATCTGTAAATTGAATTTCAAAAATAAAAGATACATGGTTGAAATCATTAATTATAATTTTGTTTAATAAGATGATAATATTTTTTGGCAGATAGTATCTTTTTACTTTTATTTACCAGGGTTAAAAGTAAATAGAGTAATTAAAGGTAAAAATTATATTACAAATACCCTGACACGTGCCATAATTATATTGGATAATTTTATTTAGATAAAAACAAAAATTTTGAATAAAATATTATTCTTTATTTTCAATTGGATTATATTAGGACATTTATTATTATTTTATTTAAAGAAGAGTTAAAAGTGTTAAATTAAATGTTTAATAACTAAACAATTGTTAATATAGGGTTATAAAAATAATAAATTTGCCTATAAATATTCATTAGATATATAAAAATATTTTTACAAAATTATATTTTATTCATAATTTTTAATTATTAAATAATTAAATTTATTTATGACACAGTAATGATGCAGTAATTACAGTATCAATGAACGATTAAAAAAGTTGAAATTATAAATATAAAAATAAATGTAAATTGGGAATTTTTATGAAATCCAAGAATTTTAAAGGTTAATATGACATGTAAGGGTTGATTAATTTTTTATTAAGTGATAAACCTTTTTTGGATTTAACAAATGAAAAATTATAAACATTGTTAAAATTGAAAAAATGAGTTTTTAAAGGAAATACAATATTATTAATTGATATAAACTTTTTAAAAATATAATATTCTACTAAAGGTCATAGATAAGGTTATATATTTTAATAATGAATCACTTAGGGTTCTCTTGGATATTTATAGTATGTATTGTAACCATTTATTATAATAACATAATAGGACATACTAAAAGATAATAATTTATCTAAGAGTCAAATGTAAAATATATAGTTAATATGGTAACACAGTCTTGTCTAAAACCTATTGGTTGAAAGGATTTCGCCCAATACCCACATTAAATTACAATAAATCAATATTGAGCCATTAGAAACCGAAAATTCTTTTATAATAGAATAATACTTCAAAATTTCCCTAAAGTGACCCTCACGTATCTTATGAGAAAGTACATCCTCTTCTCTCAAAATCACACGTCCAAATCCATTACTATCAGCCAACTACCACCCAAATATCCTCCCAACTTTTATAAACTCATCCTAGATACCTTACCTTGAGTAGAAGGCTAACCTACAGAGCACTTTTCATCAAATAAAAATGTAACACCCAAATAAGAGGTAATTACTTTATCACCACCTTCAAAGTTCTTTTTTTTCACTTTATCTTTATTTGTTATTTCCATTCCAAAATAATAAATCCAGTACCTTCTAAATAATGGGAATTTTATTATAAAAATGGTACAACCATAATCATTATTCAATCCATCTTATGAATGATAATTTCACTATGCATTGGTACGTATGGCTTACAGTCTCCATTCTATGGTGTAATTTGTTATTCAACACTAAGTTATTTGGATATATATAATGTTGAGTAATATCTGTATAAATAATTATAATAACAAGAAAATTTATCTTTACATTTATTATACTATCCAATTACACAGCTTTTAATCATTAACGAAATAATATCTTTGCTCATATGTGCGTATGACTTACCATCTCCACGACGCGATGAGATTCATTTCCACGTTAACCATTCAATGATGATTAAAAATATATATAATATTAAAATGTATGTATTTTCTGAAATAGAAATTTTAATGGAGATATATATATGTGTTTGTACAGACATATATCTTATTCACTTACATTCGTTCAATACCATATGAAAATGGGAACAATGTTTATGCGTACATACGACCTACAGTATACATAACTGTTTTTTTATATTTAATATATCTATCAATTATATATATGTATATTCTAATTTTATATGATATATAAATCTGGTTTTATATTCTGGAAGTATTTAAATCATGAAATAAATTATACGATCAAGAATAACAAGTTATAACACGTAAGATAAAGAAAGCGATTATTACCTGAAATGTTAAGTTAACATGGAAATCATTATTAAATGGGTAGTATAAATTCATAAATGAATCATTTATGATATAATAAATATGAATATGGTTTTGGTATAATTTAATAACATACCATCTCCATTATATGGAAGGTTAAAAATACCCTCAACTAATGGAAAGTGCAAGAGAAGGGTTAATTCCTCAATCTCATTATTATCCTTGATTGTTAATGTGTAATTATTTTAAGGTAAATATTTATTATCCATGTCCTTGTTTCATAAAATATATTTTCAAAATTATTACTCTTTTTCAAAAAAAAATCATTTTAAATGTTTTAAATATGTATTCTTATAAACCATTCTCCTTAATTTCTACTTTTTCAAAATGGTTTTAAGGATTTATTTATATGGACATGAATGTTTTAAAATGATAATTACTTTTAAAAGATTAAAATTGGTATGGGACACATTGATTCAAAAATATATTTTAAATGTCATACTTTAAAAATTGTTAGAGTTTTAAATGAATTCATGAAAAGGGTATTTTGCTCAAGGAGTTTTACTGATCATTTTCAACTATATCGTCATCCTTTGCTAGATATTATTATTGATTGAGGTTGATTTATTATAATACAATCCTCCATATTGTATTGAATGAGTTATGTTATGTTTTACTATCTATGGGATATTTTTATACCATTAATGGTTTATGGATAATGTTTTGACATTTCATATTTTATTTTTAATACGAATGTTTATGTATGTTTCAAAAAATTTGTATGAGGAATGCAGTGGAGTATGTAAGTGACGGTTGGAGCCCGCTATAGCTCCTCGATGAATTTTTAGTTCTCATGAGACAAAACAGTGTCTTGTCACAAGGCCTTGATAGAACATTTATTTTTAGTCATGGCATAAGGTTGTGACAATGTAGTAATGATGCACAGTGTTATGCATTCCATAATTATGAAGTTAATTATTACATGTGATTATTCGGCTAGTATAATATCCATGTGCATGTTTATATGGTAAAGTTTGATTTAATGTTTTTATATTATGTTCATGTTTATGTTTAGAAAGATGTTTTTTTTATTTCACATCTTACCTTAAAAGTTTATAGCTTCCGAAAAATGATTAACCTTACTGAGCATCAGAGCTGACCCCTTTCATATGTTTTATTTTCCCATGATTCCCAGAAGTGTAATATTTTTGATATGAAGGGTTATGATAGGGTAATAATTGAATATTAAATGGATTATTTATGTTGTGTTTAATGTTTTAGTGTGTAATGTACCTTTCTTGTATGTAAGAATTTTTTCAAGACTACTAAATTGATGGGTCCTTTGGGACTTGATTCTTTTTAATCATGTCGATGTATTAAAATAATGAACCGGCTCTAGGCTTCTGGGGTTAGGGCATTATAGTTGTCATCAAAGGATGTTTAGTACAAACCTTGGAAATAGGATTTAGAAAAAATATGATTATACAACATTAAAATAAGATAGAATTTTGGTATTAGAATAGAATAACCTCCTAGAATTTTGGTAATATTGAGATTTGGTGTATTTCCCACGCAATACATCCTTGTCTGGGTACATGCAGGTAGAGGTGGGTCTAGCACAGACGTACCTAGTAGTGGAAACTCCAACAATGAGTTTCGAGCATGACTCGTGGTATCCTGGTACACAACAACGGGTCATGCTGCACTCTTGGTTATGACACTCCTGGGGGATACGCTTAGGATAATTAACATTTTCATTACAACCCATTATAAATTATTTAAGAGTAAATACTTACTGAAAGAAAATATTTTTTATGGTTATAGATTATATAAATAATATTTTCTATTTTATTTATGTATTTTACATGTTTCAAATGATGTATTGTGATCCATAAACTATCCTATAATATTCCATTGTTTAGAAATGGATCCCAGTAGACGGAATGAGAACTCTAGCAATACGACTGATCCAAAGGGTAATAAGGTTCTTATTATTCATGGTATTAAGACAACATTTATAAGGGAAGTAGTCCCCCACGTATTTTTATAATATGAATAAATATTATCATGTGTTAACAAGATATGTAAATAATTCCCTGAGTCCTATGGCTTTGAAGGGAAGCAAGAGAAGAAAAGAATGGTAGAGAGAAAGATGGAAAAAAGGAGTAGGGGAAAGGAGGATTTTCTAATATGTGATAACTATGGAACGAATCACCTTCATAAATTATTAAAGGGAAAGAGAGTTTGTTATATGTGTTGAGAAAAAGGACACCAAGTACGAGATTACAAGGGTAAGAAAATGTTTTCAAATGTACAATGCTTTATCAGTATGGAGTTAGGACACTATGAAAATCAATGTTCAAATCATCAGAGTATGTCCAAAATGATGATATTGGATAATAATCATGTTATGATACTACCAAAGATGAATTATAATTATTATTGTTCATATTCTGTAATTAAAAAATTATTTGATTATTATATCAACGATGTACTGGTTATATGAATTATGGAAATAAATAAGGATTATACTGTAGTACAATTTCATGGAGGATTTTAGATTATATTGTTCAATGAAAAGGGACACAATAGAAAGATAAATGTTTTGGGAAATACATGGTTGAAGGAAATATAATCCTAAATATGGTTTTTATATTGAGGTACTAATTTTGGAATAAGATATAATTGATTTGGATAAATTATATTCGATATTCCTGAAAACATGGAAACTAACTAATTTGTATTTTATTCCATTATTGTTTGAGTGTAAAAAATTTCTTGATATAAAAAGCACATACAGTATTCTATAAGGAATAAGGAATAATGAATGTAAACAATAAGGTTTTATGATAATTCAGGGTGTTACCGTTTTTTAAAAGAATACATGATGAATGTATTCTCATGTTATTACATGGAAAAAGAGATCTTCATTATGTTTAACTTCCTTATAAATTTAGGGGTGTGAGTTTGGAAACAATGTGTTTTGGATAATTATAAAGTTTTTAATGGATTATGTTTGACATTAGATACTATTTTTAAGGTTAAATCATTTATTAAGATTATTTTTGGATTGTTATCAAAAGGGCAACTAAGAGTTTGGGCGACAACTCGTCACGTATGGCAAAGTCACGAGATAAGAACCCACAACCGAAGGTCGAAAAGGGTGTATCACCTACCACTGTCCTACATGATATCCTTGTTTGTATAATGTAGTTTTTTAAAATAGTTTGACAAATAAATTAAAATTTCATTATTTATTTGAACCCTATACTGTAACACCCAGAGATTTTATGAAAAATATTCTTTTTAATTTTATTAATGTCTTGTGTTGTACGCTACACCAAAAGGAGCTTTCCCAACATGCATCCTTGACTTGCCTTGAATTAATCGCAATTGTGACCTTCCTCGATAGCGTGTGTAGTAGCAATACCGAGTTTCACTAAACAACGATATGTTGTTAAAATAATATTAAAACTAGCTGTTATGAATAGTAATAACCACTTTTTTAAAATTTTTAAATTTTATTTTTCAAAATGGACTTCATTTTTGGATTCGGAATATCGAAATTAGGTTAGGGTGAAATTTTGGTACATTTCGGATAACTTAAATTTTATGATGAATAGTGAAAATTACTAAATTTTAATTAAAAACAACATTTTTAATTGAAATAATTAATAGTGATAAATTATTAATTTGAGTGGTTTTAAAGTATATTTATAATAGATTTTTACAATTTAATACAATGTTGGTCATTGGATGTAATTCTACATTTAAACCAAACATAAACAGGTGTCAATCTTTTGATAGTTATTATCTCTTAAGAACACGCTATTTGTTTTGACGACGGAAATTAATTTTTAAATTAATTAATGCAACTTATATGTTTTAAAATTGGTAAAATAGAAATCATTTTTGAGTTCATAATATCAAATATAGCTTAGGCCTAATTTTTGGTATTTTTCTGAAAACATTCATTTTTTGATAAATAGTAAAACCACTAAGTGGTAGTTAAAAAAAAGAATTTTTCATAAAATATAATTTTACCATTTCTGTGAGTGGAATTTCAAAAATCCGAGAGACACTTTTGATGTTAGTAAGTAAAATGTGGTTCAATGAGATGAAAATAATTTTTGATGAATAGTAACTTTTTACTTTTTTTACCACGGTTAAAAGTAAATAGGGTAATTAAGGGTAAAAATGTTATTATTATTACCCTAACACATGTCCTAATTCTATTGGATAAGTGTAATTCGACCAAAAACAACCTTAGGAATAAAATATGAACATTTAGGCCCACTTGTATTAGATTAGGACATTTATTATTAATTTCTTTAAAGAAGGGTTAAAATAGTCAAAATCAATGTTTAATAAGTAAATCATTTTTAATATAGGGTTATACAAAATATAAATTCGATTGTAAATATTAATTAGAAATATAATAAGATTTCATACATAATGATGTTTTATTTATAATTTTTAGACATTAAATCAATTAATTTATTTATGACACAATGATGATGTAGTAATTACCATAATAGTGAAACATTAGAATAATTGATATTAAAAATACCCAAATAAATATAATTTGAGACTTTTTATGAATTAAAAAAAATTTCTAGGTAAATATGACATGTTAATATTTATTTAAATAACTTTTTTCGAACGAATCATTCTGTTATGATTTTCACAAAAATCAATTACTAAATAGTGTCAAAATTGACATAAAATATTTTTTAAAACAAATATTATTTTATTAATTGTTATTTTTTCCTAAAATTAAAAGATTCGAAAAAATGACATAGATAAGATTATATATATTAATAATAAACAACTTTGAGTTCGTTTGGCTTGATATAGTATGTTTATTAACCTTATAGTGTAAGAAAACAAGAAGACACGGTAAAAGTAAAATTATATATCTTAAAGTTAAATATAAATGATAAGGTTAAAATAGGAACCTAAATTTGTTTAAATTCTATTGGAAGAGAGGATTGAGAACCATCCCCACCTTAGCTTCGAAACAAATCAATTTGGATCTATTTAAAACTGAATTTGGCTTTATAATAAAATAATATTTTTAGTTATTCCAAAGGTGCCCCTCTCCTCCCTTATAAAAGGGAACCTCCTCCCTCTCATCCTCACACCACATTGAGCCTTCAAGCTCGGTCAACCCCTGCCAAATTCTTTTCTCCACTTCCCTAGAAACATCCTAGAGGTCCTGGTATTCTTCAAAGACCAGTTTTAGTTCCCTAAGAGGAAGACTCAAAGAGGTGCTTCAAAGAAGAGGTAATGTCTGTGACCGATTCTTTCATCTTTATTTCTTCTTCGACTTCTTCTTCTTAGGTTTTTTAATTATGAAGTAATAAAATCAGTATCACTCATATTCTGATGTGTTATTATATGTATGAAACAACCCTATTTCACTATCTATCCATCCTACGGAAAATGAAATCACCCTGCGTACGTGCGTACGGAATACCATCTCCATGCCGTGGTGAAATCTATTTTCCACCACCACCTTACTTGGATGGGTATAATGGTGTAAATAATAACTATATATGATTATTTTCAAATGATATTGATTCTGAAATAGTATAAATACACTCCAATATAGTCCGACAATGATGAGATTGATATCATCGCTCGTGCGTACGTACGGACTACCGTCTCCACGATGCGATGAGATTCATTCTCCACTTTAACCATTCATGAATGATTATAAAGTATATATATAATAATCAATCATGGAATATATGACATAATAATGATACTGGATTTATTTGTATATATATGTATTTCATCTACTGAATTCCATTCAACTCAATAAGGAAACGAAAACAACATTCATGCGTACGTACGACCTACCGTCTCCATGAACGGTGTATTTCTTTCCATTTACTGATTTATTATATATATGTATATTCTGAATATATATTATATATAAATCATGTTTTATATTCTGGAATTAAGTAATCATCATCTAAGTAATCATATGAATAATTACAAGTCAAAACACGGATGATAAATGAAACAATTTTACCCAAAACGCTCTTTAACATGGAATTTACAAAAGAACGGGTAATATAAAGTCATAAGTGAACCATATATGATATCATAAAAATGAGTATGATTCTGGAATAAGTCAATTACATTATTTAAATCATTATACAGGAGGTTCGGACATTTAAGAAGAAAATCGGACCTAAGGTAAGGGAAGTATCACAATCTCATTTTTATCCGAGATTGCTTATACTTTGGTATTTACTGGGGTGTATTTTATCATCCACATCCATGTTCCCTCAATATGTAATATTATTTACATCCACCTAGAATTGTTTAAAACCTATTTTACCCTTTGGTGAGTTTTTAGTAAAAGATATTAAAGGAATCTTTTGTCGTTTTTCTTACGAGGTACTTTTTGACTTCTCCGAAAAAGGTACGAGAAGAATGTTTTTTTAACTTATATCGAATGAAAGGATTTTTAAAACATTATTTCCAAGAAGCTTCCTTTACAAGTTTTCATGTTTATGTTTAATCAACTTCTTTTAGTTTATAATTGTATTACATGTTAAGAAAGGAAAAGTGTTTTTGAAGTAGAAAGGATATTTTCCTCAAAAATGGAGTTCAAGTGTTTTATCAAAATTATTTTCCATCTAAAATAATAAAGGGTTCTATTTTTACCCCTATTATTACATTGATTTGATTATGTTTTTATGGAATTATTTTTATGAATTCCATTATATTATATGAATTGTTTTATTATGTCACGATGTTTAAGAATCCCATTTTTATTACGTGGGTTATGTTATGATGTATGGTTTATGATTTTGTGGAACACATAAGAATGGTATCATTATGAGATGGGTGGGACCTATATATCCCTCCAATTCATTGGGTAAAGATTTTATATCTCATGAGATAGACATGGATGGAACGGTAGGTTATACCAGTTCAGTAAAACAGGACTAAAACAAGGAGTGAACTCAGTTCAGAAATGGACTTTGTCCACTAAGATAGTCTTGGTAATGAGTCTTGAATAATAAGAAATGATTCTCTATGATTATGCGTGTATGCCACAAAGTTTCATGTTTTATGTTATGATTATTGGGATAACATTTCACTACTATGATTTATCCCATGTTATGATATTATGATCTCTTTACAGGTTAAAATTTCCAAAATTTTATGTTCTTATGAATATGATGTGATTGATTTTTCTTTTTTTACCCTTACTGAGCATTTGAGCTCACCCCTTTTATGTTTTCTTTTCCCTAGGAAATAATGAAAGGTTTTAGGTAAGAAAAAAAGGGAAGATATTTATGGGAGATGTTGATGATCTTTCACCATGATTAGAAGTTTACGTTCCGAGTTTCCAAAGACACTAAACTATTACGGTCCTTGTGTGTGTGTTTTTGTTATGTAATAAGTATTCCGCAAAAGTAATGTAATGTCCTTGTAAGTCAAGCTTCAGGACTCTACCTTTGGTATCAGAGGAAAGGTTTAGTCAACCTTTGGAAACTAGGATGCGAAAACTTTAGTGAGATCCCTAGAGATATTTCAAAGTTATGTCTAGGGATGACCCTAAGGATAAGTATATGTATAGGATATAGTCCTAGAACTATGGTAAAGATCTTAGAATTTTACCTAAGATTTTATATATTGATGTTACTCCCCTTTTCTTATGATTTTTTCCTCTAAAACTATTCTTTTTGGGTTTTAGAAAATGCCTGGAAACAAGATGATTCACGATAATGGAGGATATTATGGACAATGGAATGATATTATTCATGTGAAACCAAATGAAATGGGATTTATAAGTCCAACCATCATTATTATGCCAAACCAGAAATCTCATAATATGATCAATAAACTCAAATTTGGTAAGTTTCCTGACTCAGCTAATAAGAGAAAGATGGAGATTCATGATGATCATAGAGGAAATAAAGTTCAATTTCCCCTATGTAAATCATGTGGGAAGAGGCATCTAGGAAAATGTTTCAAGGGAACTGGAAGATTCTTTGGGTGTGGAAAAGAAGGACACAAATCCAGTAAGTGCAAAGGAAAAGGTTCAGTTTACACTATGGATGAGGATAATGGTGTTCCTACGATATCAACTATGGTTAAATGTTTTAAATGTGGAATGTACGGGCATTATGGAAACGAATTACCTAAGAGAAAGTCTCATGAAGAGAATCAGTACTGCCGTATGAGTAGTATTTATGTTGATGATGATGAAGCGACTACAAATGATATGTGAGTTGAAAGAATTGTTACATGTTTATCATGTGTAATGTTGTATAAGTAATCTCATGGTACTATGGAATAAAGAGACATCTAAGGATTGTTACACTTTTGTATTTCCTTGACTTTTGAAAGTTTATGATTAATGGTACCAGTATCCATTAAAGGATATTCAGATATTTTTGAAATATAGAAGGGATAAGGAGAAAATTAAATGTTTGATAGTATTCATGAGCTCATGACTGATATAAGGAGAATGTTATGTAATGGATTGAGTATATAGAATTTTTGGATTTTTGTATGTTGAAAGTGTTAACTTTTAACTGCATTCAAGTTTTCACTTAGGTTCAATGGGTATTCAATAGAATTCATGATTAAGGGCTTTGAATGTTTGGAATGTGACCAAAAATACATATCTTATGATATATGGGGATCAATGATGGTATTAAATCTATGATAATCATTTTCACTATATTATGAGAGTGGACTACAGTTTTATTGATAAGCCTAAAGATTGGAATGGATTATGTTGGACATAAGTCAGTATTGTTTAAGGATAGAAGTTTTTTCGATATTATTGATGAGATGTTATAGTAATATAGTTTTAGAAAAAGGACAACCTGCAGGACGGGAGACATCTCATCGCGTCGGACAAGGCCGTGGGAATCGAACCCACAACCGAAGTGCGACTGGCCTTTATCGCCTACCAATGGCCTACAAGAAGTCCCTGTTTAGTAGAAACTTGTTTTATTATATTACGCAGTATGATATATGAATTATAAGTCCATTTTAAGAACCATATATCATTAATCTCACTATAGATGAACTTATGTATTTTTTGATAACTTTTCTAACATTTTGTTTGAGACAGATGGAATGACACATCATTTTATCACATGATCTACTAACACATCACGAATGACAAATTCAACTTCATTTCATTAAGATATGAAGTGGAAATTTTCCAAAGAACGACCAACGGTGAGACTATATGGAAATCATGAAAGTATTTCTTCTAATTCCAATTTCATCAACTTTAGGGAAACAATATTGAAAACCAAAAATGTTGTCCTAGTGCTCTTATTTCTGATTAATCAGATGGTACCATAGATCGTCTCAAATTTATGGATTTGTGATTGCTGTCTTTTCCATAGCCATGTTCTCTACCACTCTCCATTAGAACATGATGGTTAAATTTCTCTTCCATATCCATATTTTCACCCATGTGGAAACCCAGTGATTAGTTTATTTGGGTAACTGTTATGTTTCATACTTTTGTTTTTAAAGATTGGTTTTGTTATTCCTTTCTACGATGTGGGTTTATATCAATAAAACTTTAAAATAGTAAACCATTTATAACCCTGACGAATTTCGAGGGCGAAATTCATTTTAAGGGGGGTAGAATGTAACACCCTGAGATTTTATGAAAAATATTCTTTTTAATTTCATTAATGTCTTGTGTTGTACGCTACACCAAAAGGATCTTTCCCAACATGCATCCTTGACTTGCCTTGCATTAAACACAATCGCGACCTTCCTCGATAGCGTGTGTTGTTGCAATACCGAGTTTCACTAAACAACGATATGCTATTAAAATAATATTAAAACTAGCCGTTATGAATAGTAATAACAACTTTTTGAAATTTTTTAAATTTTATTTTTCAAAATGGACATCATTTTTGGATTCGGAATATCAAAATTAGATTAGGGAGAAATTTTGGTACTTTTCGGATAACTTTCATTTTCTGATGAATAGTGAAAATTACTAAATTTTAATTAAAAACAACCTTTTTAATTGAAATAATTAATAGTGATAAGTTATTAATTTTAGTGGTTTTAAAGTATATTTAGAATATATTTTTACAATTTAATACAATTTTGGTCATTGTATGTAATTGTACATTTAAACCAGACATGAACAAGTGCCAATCTTTTGATAGTTATTATCTCTTAAGAACACACTATTTGTTTTGACGACGAGAAATAATTATTAAATTAATTAATGAAAATGATATGTTTTTAATTTGGTAAAATAGACATCATTTTTGAGTTCATAATATCAAATATAGCTTAGGCCTAATTTTTGGTATTTTTCTGAAAACTTTTATTTTTTGATGAATAGTAAAACTACTAAGTGGTAGTTAAAAAATGATTTTTTCATAAAACATAATTTTACCGCTTTTGTGAGTGGAATTTCAAAAATCTTAGAGACACAGTTTATGTTAGTATGTAAAATGTGGTTCAATGAGATGAAAATAATTTTTGGTGAATAGTAACTTTTTACTTTTTTTTACCACGGATAAAAGTAAATAGGGTAATTGAGGGTTAAAATGTTATTATTATTACCCTAACACATGTCCTAATTCTATTGGATAAGTGTAATTAGACCAAAAACAACCTTAGGAATAAAATATTATCATTTAGGCCCACTTGGATTAGATTAGGACATTTATTATTAATTTATTTAAAGAAGGGTTAAAATAGGTAAAATCAAAGTTTAATAAGTAAAGCATTTTTAATATAGGGTTATACATAATATAAATTAGATTTTAAATATTAATTATAAATCTAATAATATTTAATATATAATTATATTATATTTATAATTTTTAGACATTAAATAAATTAATTTATTTATGAAACAATGATGATGCAGTATTACCATAATAGTGAAACATTAGAATAATTGATATTATTAATACCCAAATAAATATAATTTTATACTTTTTATGAATTCCACAAATATTATAGGATAATATGACATTTTAGTATTGATTTAAGTAACTTTTTTCGAACTAATCATTCTGGTATGATTTTCACAAAAATCAATTACTAAATATTGTAATAATTGACATAAAATAGTTTTTAAAACAAATATTATATTATTAATTGTTATTTTATTCCTAAAAATAAATTGTTCGGCCAAATTACTTAGATAATGTTATATAGATTAATGATAAACATCTTGGGTTTTTTTGGCTTGATATAGTAAGTTTTTTAACCTTATAGTTTAAGAAAACAAGAAGACACAGTAAAAGTAAAATTATCTACCTTAAAGTTAAATATAAATGATAAGGTTAAAATAGGAACCTAAACTTGTCTAAATTCTATTGGATGAGAGGATATCGACCCCTACCCACATTATCTTCTATATAAATCCATTTGGATCTATTTAAAACCTAATTTGGCTTTATAATAAAATAATATTTTTTGTTATTCCAAAGGTGCCCCTCTCCTCCCTTATAAAAGGGCACATCCTCCCTCTCTTACTCACACCACATTGAGCCTTCAAGCTCGGCCAACCCCTGCCAAATTCTCTTCTCCGCTTACCTAGAAACATCCTAGATGTCCTGGTCTTCTTCAAAGACCAATTTTATTACCCTAAGAGGAAGACTCAAAGAGGCGCTTCAAAGAAGAGGTAATGTTCGTTCCCGATTCTTTCATATTTATTTTTTCTTCTACTTCTTCTTCATAGGTTGTTTCATTATGAAGTAATAACATCAGTATCACTCATATAATTATATGTTATTATAATTATGAAACAACCCTATTTAACCATCTATCCATCCTATGGAAAATGAAATCACCGCGCGTGCGTACGTACGGAATATCATCTCCACACCGTGGTGAAATCTATTTTCCACCACCACCTTACTTGGATGGGTATAATGGTGTAAATAATAAATATATATGATTTTTTTAAAGTGATATTTATTCTGAAATAGTTTACATACACTCCAATACAGTCCCATGATCATGAGAACGATATCATCGCTCGTGCGTATGTACGGACTACCGTCTCCACGACGCGATGAGATTCATTCTCCACTTTAACCATTCATTAATGATTATAAAGTACATATAATAAGTAATAATGAAATATATAACATAATAATTATACTGGATTTGTGTTTATATATATGTATGTCATCTACTGAATTCCATTCAACTCAATAAGGAAACAAAAACAGCGTTCATGCGTACGTACGGCCTACCGTCTCCATGAACAGTGTATTTCATTCCATTTACTGATTTTTTATATATATGTATATTCTGAATATATATTATATATAAATCAGGTTTTATATTCTGGAATTAATTAATCATGATCTAAGTAATCATATGAATAATTACAAGTCAAAACATGGACGATAAATGAAACAGTTTTACCCAAAACACTTTTTAACATGGAATATACAAAAGAATGGGTAATATAAAGTCATAAGTGAACCATATATGATATCATAACAATGAGTATGATTCTGGAATAAGTCAATAACATTATTTAAATCATTATACAGGAGTTTCGGAGAGTTACTAAGCAAATCGGACCTAAGGTAAGGGAAATATCACAATCTCATTTTTATCTGATCTTGCTTATACTTAGGTATTTACTGGGGTGTATTTTATCATCCTCATCCATGTTCCCTCAATATGTAATATGATTTACATTCACATAAAATTGTTTAAAACCTATTTTACCCTTTGCTGAGTTTTTAGTAAAAGATATGAAAGGAATCTTGTGTCGTTTTTCATACGAGGTACTTTTTGACTTTTCCAACAAAAGTACGAGAAGAATGTTTTTTTTAACTTATACGGAATGAATGGATTTTTAAAACATTATTTCCAAGAAGCTTCCTTTACATGTTTTCAAGTTTATTTTTAATCAAATTATTTTAGTTTATAATTGTATGACATGTTGAGAAAGGAAAAGTGTTTTTGAAGTAGAAAGGATATTTTCCTCAAGAATTGTGTTCAAGTGTTTTATCAAAATTATTTTCCATATAAGATAATAAAGGGTTCTATTTTTACCCCTATTATTACATTGATTTGATTATGTTTTGATGGAATTATTTTTATGAATTTCTTTATCTTATATGAATTGTTTTATGATGTCACGATGTTTAAGAATCCCATTTTTATTACATGTGTTATGCTATGATATATGGTTTATGATTTTGTGGAACACATAAGAATAGTATCATTATGAGATGGGTGGGACCTATATCTCCCTAAAATGAATTGGGTAAAGATTTTATATCTCATGAGATAGACATGGCTGGAATGGTATGTTATACCAGTTCAGTAAAACAGGACTGAAACGAGGAGTGAACTCGGTTCAGAAATGGACTTTGTCCTCTAAGATAGTCTTGTAAATGAGTCTTGACTAATAATAAATGATTCTCTATGATTATGCATGTATGCCAAAAAGTTTCATGTTTTATGTTATGATTATTTGGATTACATTTCACTACTATGATTTAACCCATGTTATGATATTATGACCTCTTTTACAGGTTAAGATTTCCTAAATGTTATGTTCTTATGAATATGATGTGATTTATTTTTCTTTTGTTTACCCTTACTGAGCATTTGAGCTCACCCCTTTTATGTTTTCTTTTCCCCGGGATATAAAGAAAGGTTTTAGGTAAGAAAAAAAGGGAAGATATTTATGGGAGATGTTGGAGATCTTTCACCATGATTAGAAGTTTACGTTCCGAGTTTCCAAAGACACTAAACTATTACGGTCCTTGTGTGTGTGTTTTGTTATCTAATAAGTATTCTGCAAAAGTAATGTAATGACTTTGTACGTCAATATTATGGCCTCTACATATACGATTAGGATAAATAGAATATTTTTGAATTCTGTTATCTTTTGGAGTGAAAGATGAGTTTGTGGTAGGAATTAGTTGAAGGATGAAACTCTACTTGCCAAATATATATTTTTACTCTTATTCTATGAATAAATTATTTCTTTATACTTTTTGGAAGGGATATTAAAACAAAATATGGGTTATCCTAATACCTTATGATTTTTTGAACTTTTGATATTTTAAATATTCATAGATTGATGGCTTTAAGGACCTCAATTTTACAAATGTATGTTATTGATGATCTCGATAAATTTTTATTAAAATTTATGTTTAGTCATCCAATTACATGTCTGTAATTTTAATAAATATTCTCTTAATCAAGATCATAATTTTGTGGTCACTTTTTCATTTCTTTTTCTAACTTATAAAGAAAAAATTTTATTAACCCAAATTCTTTTTTGGTTTTTCCACAAAGGTATTTCTATATTTTTTCCCTTTTATTTTCGAAGGTCAATTTAAATTTTTGAGGGTGAAATTTATTGAAGTAGGGGAGAATATAACACCACAATATTATATATTATATTATTTTTCACTGTAATTCAAAAACTTGCGCTACACGCAACACCGTGTTTGAGTGCCCCACGATATACCAAAGTAGATTTTCCAATAGTGGTTATGAATAGTATTAAACAAATTTGTAATTTTATATACTCTATATAAATTTAGAATTCATAGTATCTGTTTCTTAGACTTAATATAAAAACAAATTCATTTTTTAGAAAAAAGATGTACTTTTCATAAAATTAAATTTTATCGCCTTTTAATGGTGATCCCTTTTTAAAAAAAATATTTGACATATTTATATATTCAATTTAATAAAATTATATTCTTATTTAGAATTGGGACATTAATATTTTGTTTTGAAAATATTTTGGAACATTTCTGATAACATTTATATTTTCAGGAATAATGAAAAATAATAAATTTCAATTGAAAACCACTTTTTTAATTGAAATAATTTATAGTGTTAAATAAAGAATTTGAATGATTTTCATGAATATTTATAATATATTTTAACATTTAATACAATTTAGGTCATTATAAGTAATTACACATTTAAATTAACTTAATCACATGTCAATCTTATGATAGTTTTTAATTTTAAAAGCTCGCCTTTTGGTTTCGACAACAATAATTAATTTTAAATTGATTAATGAAAATAATATGTATTTAATTTGGTAATATATAATTAATTTTTTGAATTTTTAATATCAAATTTATCTTAAGTTGAATTTTTGGTATGTTTATGAAAACATTCAATATTTATGAATACTGAAAAACATTGTGTCTTTGTTTAAAACCGATTTTATAAATAATTATTTATTCTATTTAAATTTATTTTAAGTAAAAATTGATATATAATACCTATATATGTTTAATGTAATTCATTGCTGTCATTTTATAATAAAATTAGATGTAGAAAATTTTATTTAACTTTTTAACATTTTTTACCCACCGTATAGGCACATTTGAAAATTTGCAAAAAACATAATTTTACCACTTATATGAATTGAATTTAAAAAATCCAAGAGAAATGGTTAACATGAATATGTAAAATGTGGTTCAATATGATGAAAATAATTTTGGTTGAATAATATCTTTTCAGTTTTAGTTACCACGGTTAAAAGAAAATAGGTAATTAAAGGTAAAAATGATATTATTATTACCCTAACACATGTCCTAATTAAATTTTATAATTGTATTTAGATCAAAACCAACATTATGAATGAAATATTAACCTTTTTATTCCACTTTTATTAGATTAGGACATTTATTTTTATTTTATTTAAAGAACATTGAAAAGTGTTATATTCAATGTTTAATAACTAAACCATTTTTAATTTAGGGTTATACATAAGATAAATTAGACTATAAATATTAATTATAAATCTAAAAAAATTTCCAACCTAATGTTATTTTATTTATAATTTCTAGAGATTAAATAATTTAGTTTATTTATGACTCAATGATGATGTTGTAATTACATTATCAATGAAAGATTAAAATAATAAGTATTATAAATTTGAAAATTAATCTAAATTGAGGATTTTGATTCCATCCACGAATTTGATAGGTTAATATGACCGTTAAGGGTTGATTAAATATATTTTTTTGAAATGGTAAAATTTTTATGACCTTAACAAAATTGAAATACCAGATAGTGTTAAAATTTACATAAATGAGTTTTTTAAAAAAATACTATATTATAAATTGATATAATATTTATAAAAATTTAAGGTTTTTTAATGACCTAGAAATTTAATGGAAAATTATTTCTTAAATACTTTGGAAGTTTACTAGTCCAAGGTTATTGACGACACTTGATTCTGAGGCCCGGTGTGCCCGGAATCAATTTCTAAAGTTTTTGTTCGGGTACGTTCAGTTAATGTTCCTGCGTGTTTTTCAATATTTTGAACTGGTGCTCAGAAATGAAATCTTATGGCACCGATGAACTCGCAGTGCCGATATTCGCCTAAGGGGACCATCACTGTAGTTGCGTTTTATCGGGACGAGAAGTTAATTTGTTGGGTTTGTTATTAAAAATAAATAAAAATATGAGTTAGATATTTTTATTTGGTGGGTGGCTATAATCTCCATAATGAAGTTGGAGGTGGGACCACATCCCATATAACCTCCCATGAGAGGATTTAGTGTGGTGGGGCCCACATTAATGCAAACCCTTTCACATCCCCTCAACTCCCTTAAACTCTCCATTAACACCCCTTAATTATTTTGACACCCACCTCATTAAGGTGGAGCCTTTCCACCTCCATTCCTTAAATTATGCCAACTTAATTTATTAATTATTTGTCTTAACTGTTAAAATGAATATGAAATTCTTTTTCCAACATTAAAAGAAGGAATATACATCATTTAAATGGTTTGGAATAAACATATTTTTTTGGTACTTGAGGGGATTTAGAAGGAAGTGTTCCTCTCCTGGAAGAACGCTCCACGACTCGAGGAACGCGAAGCAATTTCACTCCACTTTTATTTTCAACCAGAACAAGATCATGAGGAAAGCCTTCATCCATTTTTCTTCCTCCATGTCAAGCGATAAGAAATATCTTGCGAGGAACGTCGTCTATGACAACGAATCTTCCTTCAACGTTGACGGGAAGACACCATTCTCCGCGACATCATCTTCCGTGAAGCCCGACTACCGTAACACTCGTATTCCGTGACTCGTCGAGGAACGAACCTCAATTATGAGGTAGGGGGTTTGTATTATTTTTAGTGATTAAATTGTAATTTGTTCTTTTGTTTAAAACCATGGATTGAATTCAGCCTTATGTTATCGCCTAATGCGGAGGGTGCGGGTCGAACAAACACGGCCTCACGACCCTCTGATGGTTCTTGACTATTTTTTGCGGGGGCAATCGGTGGCGAGGGCATCTGGAGGAAGCGGTGGTTGTGAGCCAGCTGTGTAGAAAAGAACCGTGGCCCTCATCCATCGGCTGCTTGGACAATGAATAACCGTCCGACTAATGCCGGCCGGGCCGAAGGAACCTCGGCACCACGAGGGCACCGCGCTGCGGAAGAATCGTGGCCCGCAATACACGGGACGCTCTGCTAAAGAAGAAACGGTCCATTGTAGCCGGCCAGACAAGGAGACTGAGATTTCACAATGGTCACCGTGCGGCGGAAGACCATGTCTCGCACTCCTCGGGCCGCTTTGGCGGAAAACAGGTCGGCCGCCTGCCAGCGGGGTTGAAGATCGCGGCGCTGCCTGGCCCCTCGTGCGGAGCACAACGGCCTACAACTGCGGGCCACTCGAGCTGGGAAGAATGTTCAGCTTCGGTCGGCTGGATAGGATGGTCGGCGCCGCCGTTTGGGGAAACTAGGGGGCCATACCCCCCCCCCCACTCCCCTAGCACCGGCTCGGCCAGCTGGCCGAGCTGAATCCCACCGTGGGTCGGGTCGTGCACCGTCGGGTCGGGCCGCCTGCCACCGGGCCGGGTCACGCCCCCTCGGGCCGGGCCGCCTGCCACCGGGCCGGTTCGCACCCCGCCAGGCCCGACCACCTCCCACCAGGCCACGCTCCATCAGGCCAGGCCGACCCCCAGCCGGGTTGGACCCGCCGAGCCGGGTCGGGCCGACCCGCCAGCCCATTGGGCTTGACGGGCCGGGCCCATTTCACTTAAATGTGAATACCTTAAAGACCGTATGTTTGATCGATGTGCCATCTATGCACTGGGATCCTCTCAATGAGGCGATCCTTCTATGATACTCTAAATGAGTTTTGGACTACATTGAATAACGACTGGGTTTGGAACGAGCGCAATTCCAATTGGGCCCTCGGAGCGGAAACACTTATAACTGAAGTACTAGGCGTCTGATTGATGTGTCGTCAACTATGTTGGAATCCTTTTGATGAGGATGTAATTTATGCTTACTAAACATGAGTTTTGGACAAAGTTGGAGTACAGTCTGGTTGGTTTTAGCTTAAAAACCAACTGGGCCCCTGGAATGAAAAGGCCAATAACTCTCAGACCGGGTGCCCAATTGACGCACTGTCTATCGCATTGGGTTTGTTTTGACGAGACGGAACATAGAGATACATAAACTCAGGACTTCATGATAGTTGAGGTATCAAACATTGACTTGAGGAGAAGACCCTCCTGGAATTGATCGTTTTGAGTGCAGAAACTCTAGAGGTGGCTGCAACGACTACCGTACTGGAATCCTCTCTGGGTTCGACGATGATGACTACCGTAATGAAATCCTCCGTTGGTTCGATGAAGATGGATACGATAATAAAATCATCCATGGGTTCGATAGCAACGAGACTGCACTGAATCCTCCATGGGTTTGACAGCAACGAGACTAGACTGAATCCTCTATGGGTTCGATAGCAGCGAGACTGGACTGAATCCTCTGTGGGTTTTTAGCAACGAGACTGTACTTGAATCCTCTGTGGGTTTGACAGCAATGATACATTAATTGAATCCTCCGTGGGTTCGACAGCAATGAGACTGGACTGTGGGTTAGACATCAACAACAAACTACTCTATTAGGTTTCTGTGGGTATCTGTCGTTCGACAATGAGAGATGATTAAGTTTATACATCTAATCATGTCTTACTATCTTTAAGTTGTGTATACCTGTTGTGAGCTAAGTCATTTCCTTCATGTTGCCTCTTGTATGAGGTGTGTACTCTTGAAGACTTAGGTATATGTATGGTCATATACCGAAGTAAGGATGGATGTTTCTTCATGGATGTTTTTTCATGGATGTTTTGTGGTCAAACCCACGAGGCTTTTTTCTTTGAGTTGTACCTTTGGGATACAACTTGTGTTGTACATTGCTTGTGGAGTGTATCTATAATCATGGAACGGAATGTGGTTGTTCTCAAGAGTAGGAGCCGGTCTATGATTGGTAACTTAGGTATATATATGGGCTTATACATAAGTAGGGTTAGTTGATACATCATGATTTTATTCTTCTTCTTTGTTTATCCTAAGTGGATATTGTGACACCTTGCGTGTTTCGGGGTCCCTATTGAGTATCGTTATACTCAGCCTTGCATGGGCCATTCCCGCACCTCGTTGTGTTGGTTGGAGATGATGGACAACACTGTTCGAGGAAGAGAGTCGTAGAGCTGGACGGTGCCCAGAGGTGGACCACTTGGTGAGACATACTTGGAGTGGAAGAATGGACCTGGGGTGCTGAGGAGGCCATATATACCCACCCTTCAGGTGGTATTCCCGAAGGATGAGTCAGTTTTGATTGTTTACCTTTCTTTAGTTGTTCTAGCTTACAGTTGTTGTACTTGTTGTTCAATATTCCTTGTATACTGGCCCATTTACATTCCAGCACCCTCATTTGTATACATTTTTTACTTATTGTTTACTTCATGTAGTGCACTCTGTTGTGTTTGTTTACTTTTATAAAGACAATTCCTTGCCTTTTTATTTTGATTTATGCCTTTGGTGCTAGTCGCCAGCCTCTGGCCTATGGAAGGCGGGCTTGGGGTTGTCGCGGCACGGGCCCTGAGGAAGGGTCGTGACAAATTAGTATCATTGGAGTTTGTTCTATCACAGAACTCAAGACTCTAATAATTATTTACTGTGAAGAATTAGTGTTAAGAGTATTGAGTGTGGTTTTTAGACAAGGGATTCCAGTGTTTGTGGGGTGGCTGACATATCCATACACCAGGACCCTGACCACTGATTTCTGACTCAGTGCATGAAAACAATGATTTTGTGTGTGATTCCTTTGAAAGTTTTTCTTCTTCATTAATTTTTGTCAGCTCACCAGGTATAGTTTTTGATCGTGGAGAACCTGTTTATTTTTAGGATGTCTTCACCTAGTCAGTAAGCATGGTTTCTGAGTGGAGAGTGTGATTGTAGCCCACCGATTAGCGAGCCCATGGTGCATGGCCCCATCACAGCAGAGGAACCAGTGATACCACTAACCACTAAGCTACCGTTTCCACTAGCCCCAGCAGCAGAGGGTGCGTGCCTCTTAAGCACGTTGCACGAGTTCCAATGATAGAGGCCTCCGAGGTTTCTAGGAGAGACTGATTTTCAGAGAGCCAGGTACTGACTGGAGGTTGTAGCACGATTTTTCAACACAGTTGGTACACCCGCTGACTTGATGGTGTACCTAGATGTTAGTCTCTTTCCTAGAGTATCTGAGAGGTGGTGGATCCGAATGCTCCAGTTTAACAATGAAGAAAACCTCACCTGGGGAGACATCGAGGGTCTTTTCAGGGCGGAGTTTGTACCAACGACATTATGCTCTGGGTGGGCTCAAGAGATACTACTCTTTCTGTAGGGCTTTCTGACCATAGAGAAGTCTTCTGCAGCTAGCAGTAGACAGATGACACAGAATTCCAAGTGGACTAGTCCAATAGGTGGGTGACCTCAGGATACAGGTATGGTTTTTCTGTGTACACGAGTTAGAGCCAGCCATACAAGGAGCATGCTGTTCTATGCATGCAGCGAGCACAGTCACAAGGATCGATACTACCCGACCCGTCCTGCAGATGAGAAACAGGCAGTATAGGGATCATCCAGGAAAAGGCAGAGGTTCGACTGTGGAGGTCCTCTAGGAGCAGGCAGACGTGGCAGAGGAGCAGGTCGAGAAGCTAGTGGACAGGAGCGGGACTAGCTGTAGACATGGAGGCCTTTGTTTATGATTCTTATAGCTTCATTTATGTCATTTTTTTGTGGATGATTTTTGTCTTTGTACTTTGAGCTGCAGTAATAAAAGATAATTGTCCTTGTGATGTTTTCTTTCCTGCCCTTTTTGTGTGGTTGATACTGAGAGGTTCTAGTTAAAATAGTTGACTCGACCCACACTTTTGATATTTCTACAGGAGGAGACCCAGTGACCACACACTGATGCCGACAGTGTGACTCAACCCTTGGAGGCGAGAATGACAGTTGGATCTAATGGTAGTAGTGTCGATGCCTTACGATATCGTCCATGGTATTAAATAGTACCATTCATTTCAGGATTGAATGTATTAGGAAAAGGACGTGGTTTATCTAGGGTATGAGATCATATTTCTCTTCTCGGAAAAAAATAAATCTTCTCAGCTCTTGTAGGACATAAGCGAAGAAAGGTGTAGTTGAGTTCTCAACAAATGGCTAGTCACACCCATAGTTCGTTGAGCGAACTGTTTACGGTTTACTTTAATCTCAAAAGTATTAACTGTGTCATCTCATAGAAGGAGTTGTACCTGAGATTGTGGTGTTGTATTGAGTTCCTCTGGAACTATGACTATGAGATAGTTTATACTCCTAGGAAGGGAAAATTTTTTAGATGATGCTCTCAGCAAGAGATTAGGCTTTCAGTTTCTAGGAGAGGTGACAAAGCAGGTAGCCGCGTTGCTGATATCCTTTGTGGATAGATATGGAGTAGACATTCTATAGTCTCTCACAGTCACTCCTCTTCTACATCAGTGGGTTAGGGAGGCACAACGTGTTGACATTGATTGTGAGATGAAATTCGCTCATATATCTCCAGAGTAGGAATATGACCGATGCTGATAGGAGACAGAGACCACTGGAGTCTGAGGATGGCAACCTCGTCATCCTACGAGTCTCACCTTGATGAGGTCTACAAAGATTTGGCCGGGTGGAAAGTTATCTCCACGCTTCATCGGGTCGTTCCGGGTCTTCAGATGGGTAGGCGAGGTGGCTTACCGCCTGGCCCTTCCATCTCAGTTACACCGGTTGCATGATTTCTTCCACGTATCTCAACTGAGGAGATATGTGCATGACATGTCCCACATTATCAACCACAGGGGGATGGCCATCTATGATGGCATAACATTCACGGAGGCCTCGGTGAAGACCGAGGATCGACAAGATCGGGACCTACATGGACGGTCGATTCCTCTGGTACGCATTCATTGGCTGCACGAGATCCTCCAGGAGAGCATTTGGAATCAGGAGGCTCAGATGCATTCTCAGTACCCTCAATTGATCCCCTAGTGTGTGTTGTAGATTTACGGGGATGTAAAGCCCTGAGGTGGGGGAAATCTAAAGTCATGGAAATTTCAAAGACATTTTTTTCTTGAATACTTTGTACTTTTACGAGTCCTCGGTTTCTAACGGCACTTGATTCCGAGGACCGGTGTTCCTGAAATCAATTTCTGAAGTTTTTGTTCAGTTACGTTAAGTAAAAGTACATGTGGGTGTTTCTATCTTTTGAACCGGTGCTCAGAATTTAAATCTGGGGGCACCGATGAACTCTCATCGTCGGTTTTCGCCAAAGGGGACCATTACCGTAGTTGCGTTTTATCGGAGGGAGAAGTTAATTTTTGGGGTTTGTTATTAAAAATAAATATATATATGAGTTAGATATTTTTATTTGGTGGGTGGTTATAATCTCCAAAAGGAAGTTGGAGGTGGGTCCCATTTCCCACATAACCTCCCATGATAGGATTTAGTGTGGTGGGGACCACACAAACCCAAACCCTTTCACCTCCCCTCAAATCCCTTAAAATCCCCATTAACACCCCCTTAATTATTTTGACACCTCCCCTCATTAAGTTGGAGCCTTTCCACCTCCCTTCCTTAATTTATGCCGACTTAATTTATTAATTAATTATCTTAACTTCTGAAATGAATTTGGAATTGTTTTGGAAAAAATAATAGAAGGAATATCCTTAATTTCATTGGGTTGGGATAAACATATTTTGTTGGGACATTAGAGGATTTATAAGTAAGTGTTCCTCTCCGCGAAAAACACTCAACGACTAGAAGAACGGGAAGACATTTCTCTCCACTTTTATTTTCAACAGGAACAAGATCGTGAGAAACGCCTTCATTCTTTTTTCTTCCTTCATGTCAAGGGAGAAGTCACCGCTCGTGAGAAACGCTTTCTATGAAAACGAATCTTCCTCCAATGGTGACGGGATGACACCGTACTCTGTGACGCTGTATTCCGTGACACCTGACTACCGCGACGCTCGTCTTCCGTGGCCTGTCGACAAACGAACCGCAATTACGAGGTATGTGGGTTTTATTTTTTTAAGTGATTAAATTGTACATTGTTCATTGTGGAAAACCATGGATTTTCTTTGGAAGAATGTTAGAGCCTAACGTAGAGGGCCCTGGCTGAACAAACAAGGCCCAATGACCCTCAGATGGTTCTTTGACTATTTTTTGCCACAGCAATCGGTGGCGAGGGCGACCGGAGGAAGCGGCAGCCCTGTGCCGGCCGCGTAGAGAAGAACAGTGGCCCACACCCGCAGGTCAGTCGGACGAATAAGAACCGGCCGGCTAATGTCGGCCGGGCTGAAGGAACCACAGTGCCACGAGGGCACCACGCGGCGGAATAACTGTGGCCCGCAATCCATGGGCCGCTCAGCCAAAGAAGAACCGGTCGGTCGTAGCTGGCCAGACAAGGATACCGCTATGCCACAAGGGGTTCTGCGATCTGGAGGACCGCGGCTCACTCTCTGATGGCCGCTTTGGCGGGGAACTGGCTGGCCACATGCCGGCTGGGTTGAGGTCGTGGCACCGCGTGTGGAGGAAAGAGGCCTGCAATCGCAGGTTGCTCGCGCAGGGAAGACTGGCTAGATTCGGCAAGCCGGACAGGAGGGGCGGTGCCGCTAGGCGCTGCCATTTTGGGAAACTAGGGGGCCACACCCCCCCCTCCCCCCCCTGTAGTGGCTCAGCCAGCTGGCTGAGCTGCAGCCGGCCACAGGCCGGGCCGGGCCATCTGCCACAGGTCCACACCCCACCGGCCCGGGCCGTGATCCATCAGGATGGGCCGACACCCAGCCGGGTCAGGTCGTCCCGCCAGCCCACTTGGCTTGACGAGCCGAGCCCGTTTCACTTAAACGTGAATAACTTAATGACCGCATGTATGATCGACACACCATATACGACCCTGGGATCCTCACAACGAGGAAGTCCTTCTGTGATACTCTAAGTGAGTTTTGGACAACTTTGGAAAATGGCCGGGATTGGAACGAGTGTAATTCCAACTGGGCCCTGAGAACGAAAACACGTATTACTTAAGGACCGGATGTTCGATTGATGTGTCGTCAACTAAGTTGGAATAATTTTGATGAGAAGGTACTTTTGGATTACTCCAATTGAGTTTTGGACGCAGTTGGTGTACGGTCGGGTTGGTTTTATCTCAAAAATCAACCGGGTCCCTAGACGAAAAAGCCAATAACTCTCAGACCGACCATCCGATTGACGCGCCGTCTGTTGCATATGGTTTCTTTTTAAGACGTGTAACTTCTGGATATATCAAATGAGGACTTTTTTATAGTTGATGTATCGACCTTTGACTCGAGGAGCAGACCCTCCTTGAATCAAGTGTTCTGAGTGTGGGAACTCTAGAGCTGGCTGCGACGACTACCGTACTGGAATCCTCCATGGGTTCGACGGTGACGACTACCGTACTGGAATCCTCCATGGGTTCGACGATAACGACTACCATACTGGAATCCTCCATGGGTTTGATAACGATGGATACTATACTAGAATCCTCCATGGGTTCAACAGCAAAGAGACTGGACAGAATCCTCCATGGGTTCGACAGCAAGGAGACTGGACTGAATCCCATGTGGGTTCAACAACAACGAGACTGGACTAAATCCTCAGTGGGTTCAACAGCAACGAGACTGGATTGGATCATCCATGGGTTTGACAGCAACAAGACTATACTTGAATCCTCTGTGGGTTCGACAACAATGAGACTGTACTTGAATCCTTCATTGGTTTGACAACAACGAGACTGGGCTATGGGTTCGACTGCAACGACATACTGCTATATTAGGTTTCTGCGGGTATATGTCATTCGACAGTGAAAGATGATTCAGTGGAAACAACAAATCTTCTCTTACTCTATTTATGTTGTGTATACCTGGTGTGAGCTGAGTCATTACCTTCGTGTTACCTCTTGTATGAGGTGTGTACTCTTGACGACTTAGGTATATATATGGGAATATACCTAAGTAAGGATGGATGTTTCTTCATGGATGTGTTGTGGTCAAACCCACATGGATTTATACTGTGAGATATACCTATGGGATAAACCTTGTGTTTTATTATCCATGTGGGGTGTATCTATACTCATGGAATGGAATGTGGTTGGGTTCGAGAGTTGGAGCTGGAATGTGATAGGTAACTTTGGTATATGTATGGGAATATACTTATGTAGGGTTGGTTTATACATCATGATAATATCTTTGTTCGTTGTTTATACTAAGTGGATATTGTGAGACCTTGAGGGTCTCGGGGTCCCTACTAAGTATCATTATAATCACCCCACATGGGTTATGCTCGTACCTCGTTGTTTTGGTTGTAGACGATGGAAAACACTGATCGAAGAAGAGAGTTGTAAAGATGGACAGTACCCGGACGTGGACCACATGGCGAGACGTACATGGAGAAGATGGATGGACCTGGGGTGCTGAGGAGGCCATTTGTACCCACCCTTCAGGTGGGATTCCCGAAGGGCGACTCAGTAGTTTTTGTTTAACTTTCGGCAGTTGTTCTAGCTTACAGTTGTTGTGCTTGATGTTCAGTTGGGTTTGCATACTGGCCCATTTACTTTCCAGCACACTCATTTGTATACAGTTTTACTTATTTTTATCTTCCTATAGTGTACTCTATTGTGTTTGTTTACTTTTATAAAGGCAGTGCCTTCACTTTTTATTCGGATTTATGCCTTAGGTACTACTCTCCAGCCCCTGTCCTATGGAAGGAGGGCTTCGGGTAGTCACAACACAGGCCCTGAGAATGAGTCATGACAGGTTTAGCCAAAGGGCTTATATAATGTTATATATATCCATAATGTACCACTTTTGGATCGTATGCCTTTTTTTAATATGTTTATAAATCATTTATTTTAATAATATAAGAGGATATTGTTAGTGTTAAACTATATATGTAAGAGTTAAATAAAAATGATAGGGTTAATATGGTGATCTAAACATGTCTAAAATCTATTGGTTGAGAGGATTTAGATTCATCACCTCCATAGCTTCTATATATATCAATTTATAACCATTAGAAATCAAAAATGATTTTCTAATAAAATAATATTTCAAGCTTTTCCTAAAGTGTCCCTCACCTCTCTAATAAAAGGGTACTTCCCCTTCTCTCAAAATCACACCTCCATAGCCATTTGGCTCGGCCAAACTGTAACGCCCCCACCCTAGTTACCCAGAGTTGGTGCATTATTACATAACATTTGCATGGTCACAAGAAATATCAAGTCTCGAAAGGCCTATTAGTTTAGTAGCCTTCGAATAAGTAGATACATTTCATAATGTTTATATTACATCATAAAGTGAAAACTACTACAACAAAATCTTGTCTTCATATCCCCTCATAACATCCCTGTAGGTCATTCATAAAATACTTCTTCACATCATGGTAAAAATAAAACATTGAAAGGGGTGAGCTCAGATGCTCAGTAAGGATAACAATATAGAGGAAACTTTTATATAAAAAAAATATTTAAGGCGATGTATAACTAAAACAAAAGCCTTTTAAACCTGAACTTCAGCATAATATGGAAAGGATAAAATGAAATAATTCCATTTACTTATTCACATGGATATTCTACTAGTCGAATAATCACATGAAAATATTAATAACCGCTTTCATAATGACAGAATGCATAATGCCAGACTATCATAATCACACAGCCAAGTCCTCGTGCCAAGACTACAAATAAGATGTTGTCAAGGCCTTGTGCCAAGACACTAGTTTGTCTCATGAGATCTACTGACGCATCAAGGAGCTATAGCAGGCTCCACCCTTCACTTACTAAGTCCAATTCATTCCTCATATGAAAAGTATGAAATACGACATAAACATTCGTATTAAACTAGCATACGAAATGTCAATACTTAATCGACAAACCATGAATGGTATAAAAATAGCACATCCATAGTCAAACATAACTCATTCGATAAAATATGGAAGATTGTATTGTATCATATTAATCTCAATAAAGAATAATGAAGTATACTGACATAGATGAAAATAATCATCAAAAATATTAGAGAGAAATATCCCCTTTTTCTTGATATCAATTATAAGTCACACTATTTTTCAAAAAGCCATTTAAAAATAGATTTTTGAATCAAAGTGTCCCATACCACTTCGAAACTTTTAAAAGAAATTTTAATTTTATAACTTTAATGACAATATAAGTAAAATCTTCAAACCATTTTTAAAACATGGACATTAATGAGAAATATTTAGAAGAATAAATCAATGAAGCGCATAAAAATGTATTTTAGTTAGTGTTTCTAACCAAAAGAGAGACACTTGAATACAAATAATCAAGGTAATCAAAACATTATAATATCATGAGAATAAATAGATACATGATATACTATTTCAATGTAGAGACCCGAAGCTTGACGTGCATGGACATTACATTACTTTTTCGGAATACATGGTACATAACAAAAACACACACACAATGATCGTAATAGTAGAGTGTCTTTGGAAACTCGGAACATAATATTCTAATCATGGTGAAAGAACTTCAATATCTCCCATAAAGATCTTCCCTTTTTTTTACCTAAAACCTTTCTTTATATCCTGGGGAAAAGAAAACATAAAAGGGTGAGCTCAAATGCTCAGTAAGGGTAAACAAAAGAAATATCAATCACATCGTATACACAAGCACATAACTTTTGGAAATCTTAACATGCAAAAGAGATCATAATTTCATAACATGGGATAAATCATGGCAGTGAAATTTAATCACAATAATCATAACTTAAAACATGAATCTTTGTGGCATTCACACATAATCATAGAGAATCATTTCTTGTTAGTCAATACTCATTGCCAAGACTATCTTAGTGGACAAAGTCCCTTTCTGAATCGAGTAACCCTCGTTTCAGTCCTGTTTCACTAAACCGGTATAACCTACCATTCTAGCCATGTCTATCTCATGAGATATAAAATCTTTACACAATGCATTGGAGGGAGATATAGGTCCCACCCATCTTATAATGAATCTTTTATTATGTGTTCCACATAATCATAAACCATACATCATAGCGTAACCCATGTAATAAAAATGGGATTCTTAAACAACATGACATCATAAAACAATTCATATAAGATAAATGAATTCATAAAAATGTTTCCATCACAACATAATAAAATCCATGTAATAATAGGGATAAAAACAGAACCCTTTTATTATCTTAGATGGAAAATAATTTTGATAAAATACTTGAACATCATTCTTGAAAAAAATATCCTTTTTACTTCAAAAACACTTTTCCTTTCTTAACATGTCATACAATTTTAAACTAAAAGAAGTTGATTAAAAATAAACTTGAATACTTGTAAAGGATGCTTCTTGGAAATAAAATTTTTAGAAATCCATTCATGCCGTATAAGTTAAAAAAACATTCTTCCTACTTTTGTCGAAAAAGTCACAAAGTACCTCGTACGAAAAACGACAAATGATTCCTTTCATACATATTACTAAAAACTCACCGAAGGGTAAAATTGGATTTAAACTAGTGTAAGTGGATGGAAACAATATTACATATTGATGGAACATGGATGTGGATGATAAAATACACCCCAATAAATACTTACGAATAAACAATCTCGGAAAAAAATGAGATTGTGATAATTCCCTTACCTTAGGTCTGACTTGCTTTGTAAGTGTCCCAACCTCCTGTATAATGATTTAAATAATGTTATTGACTTATTCCAGAGTCATATTCATTGTTATTATATCATATATGGTCCACTTATAACTTTATATTACCCGTTCTTTTGTAAATTCATGTTAATGTAGCGTTTTGGGTAAAATCGTATCATTTGTCGTTCATGTTTTTTAACTTGAAATTATTCATATGATTACATAGATCATGATTACTTAATTCCAGAATATACAACATGATTTATATATATATATTCAGAATATACATATATAATAAATCAGTAAATGGAAAGAAATACACCGTTCATGGAGACGGTAGTCCGTACGTACGGATGAACGCTGTTTTCGTTTCCTTATTGAATTGAATGGAATTAAGTAGACGACATAAATATAAATAATTCCAGTATAAATATTATGTCATATATTTCATTAGTACTTATTATATATACTTTATAATCATTCATGAATGGTTAATCATTGAGAATGAATCTCATCGCGTCGTGGAGACGGTAGTCCGTACGTACGCACGAGCGATGATATCATTCCCATGGTCGTGGAATTGTGTTGAAGTGTATGTAGACTATTTTAGTATCAATATCACTTTATAATAATCATATATAGTTACTCATTACAACATTATACCCATCCTATTAACGTGGTGGTGGAAAATAGATTACACCACGGCGTGGAGACGGTATTCCGTACGTACGCACGCGCGGTGATTTCATTTTTCCGTAGAATGGATAGAAAGTGAATTAGGGTTGTTTCATATTAATAATAACATATCAGTATTTAAGTAATAATTATGTTATTACTTTGTCATGAAACAACTAAAGAAGAAGAAGTTGAAGAAGAAAGAAATTGAAAAGATCGGTAATGGATATTACCTCTTCTTTGAAACACCTCTTTGAATCCTCCACTTAGGGAACTAAGATTGGTCTTTGAAGAAGACCAGGACCTCTAGGATTATTCTAGGGAAGTGGAGAAGAGATTTTGTCAGGGGTTGGCCGAGCTTGAGTGCTCAAATTGGTGTGAGGAGGAGGGGGAGGAGGTGCCCTTTTATAAGTGAGGAGAGGGGCACCTTAGGAATATCTCAAAATATTATTGTATATTTAAGTCAAAATCGGTTTATAATGGTTCCAAAGGGTCTTATTTCGAAGATAAAGTGGGTATGGGTCGAAATCCTATCAACCAATAGGATTTAGACAAGTTTAGGGTATTATTTTAACCTTATCAATTAGATTTAACTCTAAGTTAAATAATTTAACTTTTACCATGTCTTTTTGTTTTCTTTCACTATATGGTTAATACAGTTACTATAACATGTCAAAAGAACCCCAAATTGTTTATTATTAATATATATATCTTTATCTAACTCATTTGGCCGAACCTTAGATTTTTAGGAATATAATAACAATTAATAATATAATATTTTATTTAAAAACTATTTTGTGTTAATTTTGACACTATTTGATATATGATTTTTGTGAAAGTCATAACAGAATTATATGTTCGAACCTAGTTGATTAAATCAACACTAGTATATCATAGTAACCTAGAAAATTAGTGGAATTCATAAAAAGTCTCAAATTACATTTATTTGAGCATTTATAACATCAATTATGTTAACATTTCCTTAACAGGGTAATTACTGCATCATCGTTGTGTCATAAATAAACTAATTAATTTAAAGTCTAAAAATTATAAATAAAATATAATTATGTAGGAAATCTTTTTATATTTATAATTAATATTTATAATCGATTTTATCTTATGTATAAACCCATATTAAAAATGTTTTAGTAAATAAACTTTGATTTTAACTCTTTTAACTCTTCTTTGAATTAAATAATAATAAATGTCCTAATCTAATTCAAGTGGGCCTAAATGATAATATTTTACACTTAAGGTTGTTTTTGGTCGAGATAAACTTGTCCAATAGGATTAGCACATGTGTTAGGGTAATATTAATATCATTTTTACCCTTAATTACCCTATTTACTTTTAACCGTGGTAAATAAAAGTAAAAAGTTACTATTCACCAAAAATTATTTTCATCTCATTGAACCACATTTTACTTACTGACATCAACCGTGTCTCTAGGATTTTTGAAATTCCATTCAGAGAAGCGGTAAAATTAAGATTTATGAAGAAATTAATTTTTTTAACTACCACTTAGTAGTTTCACTATTCATCAAGAATTGATGTTTTTCAGAACAATGCCAAAATTTCATCCTAAGCTATATTTCATCTTCCAAATTCAAAAATGAAGTCTAATTTAACAAATTCATAACATAGAAGTTTCATTAATTAATTTTATAATTAAATCCCGCTGTTAAAACAAATAGCGTGTTTTTAAGAAACAATATCTATCAAAAGATTGACACTTGTTTATGTCTGGTGTAAATGTGAAATTACAACCAATGACCAACATTGTATTGAATTGTAAAAATATATTCTCAATATACTTTTAAACCACTCAAATTAATAATTTATCACTATTAATTATTTCGATTAAAAAGTTGTTTTTAATTAAAATTTAGTAATTTTCACTATTCATGAGAATATGAAAGTTATCCGAAATGTACCAAAATTTCACCTTAGGCTAAATTTGATACTCCGAATCCAAAAATGAAGTCGATTTTGAAAAATAAAGTTTACAAAATTTCAAAAAGTGGTTATTACTTTTCATAACGGCTAGTTTTAATAACATTTTAATAGCATATCGCTGTTTAGTGAAACTCGTTATTGCGTACTACACACGCTATCGAGGAAGGTCGCGATTGCATGTAATGAAAGGCAAGTCAAGGATGTGTGTTGTGCAAGCTCCTTTTGGTGTAGCGTACAACACAAGACATTAGTGAAATAAAAAGAATATTTTTCATAAAATCTCGGGCTGTTACATTCTACCCCCCTTAAAATAAATTTCGCCCTCGAAATTCGTCGGGGTTATAAATGGTTTACTATTCGAAAGTTTCTTTAATAGAAACCCACATCGTAAAAAGGAATACCAAAACTTGGCTTTAAAAACTAAAGTATGAAATGTAACGATTACCCAAATAAACTAATCGATGGGTTTCCACATAGGTAAAATATATGGATATGGAAGAGAAATCTAACCATCACGTTCTGATGGAGAGTGGTAGAGAACATGGCTATGAAAAATCCAGTAATCACAAATCCATAGATTTGTGATGATATAAGGTACCATCTGATTCATCAGGTATAATATCACTAGGACAACATTTTTGGTTTTCAAGATCATTTCCATAAAGTTGAAAATTTGAATTAGAATAAATACTTACTTTATTTTGGTACAATCTCACTGTTGTTCGTGCCTTGAACAATTTCCACTTCATCTCTTAAATAAATGAAGTTGAATTTGTTATTCGTGAAGTGTTAGCAGATTATGTGATAGAATGACGGGTCATTCCATCTGTCTCAAACAAAAGGTTAGCAAAAATTATATACATAGGTCGGTCTATAGTGAGATTATTCATATATGGTTCCTAAAATGGACTTATACATCATATGTCATACAGATTAATATAATAAAACTATTTTATACTAAATAGGGACTTCCTGTAGGCCAGTGGTAGGCGATAAAGGCCAGTCGCACTTCGGTTGTGGGTTCGATTCCCACAGCCTTGTCCGACGCGATGGGCTGTCGCCCGTCCTGCATGTTGTCCTTTTTCCAAAACTGTATTACTATAACATCCCATCAATAATATCGAGAAAACTGCTATCCTTAAACAATACTAACTTATGTCCAACATAATCCATTCCAATCTTTAGGCTTATCCATAATACTGCAGTCCACTCTCATAACATAGTGAAAATGATTACCAGAGATTTAATACCATCGTTGATCCCCATATATCATAAGATATGTTTTGTTGGTCACATTCCAAACATTCAAAATCCTTAATATTGTATTCTCTTGAATACCCATTGAACCATAGTGAAAACTTGTATGTAGTTAAAATTTAACACCTTCCATATACTAAAATCCTCAAAATTGTATATACTCAAACCATGATTTCACTTAGTCCTTATATTAATCATGAGCTCATGAATACTATCAAACATTTCATTTTCTATTTATCCCTTCATTATGGGCATATTATCTACTTTCCAAAATATTTGATTCACTTTTCATGGTTACTGGTACCTTAAAATTATTGAAAACCACAATAGACCAATACATAAATATTTCAATACACCATAAAAGTACCTCAACAACATTATTCCTGAATACCAATACATAAACACTTCAGTCCATCCACTTCAATGATTGTCCTGGAAGAAGTCCTTCCTTGATTTAGAAGTAACTTTTTAGGTCAGGGCATTGAGATGGGTAATGCCCATGTTCTCCACAAATAAGACATTGAACTCCAAAATAGTCTATCACTCTGTGACTCTTTTCTCCACACAGATAACACCGGTCCCTCCATTTGAGGTATTCCTCAAGGTTATTCTTCCCTTCTTTAGAAATCTCAATCTTCCTTTCTTTATGCTCCTCAGCATGCGAACATGCATAATAGTCTATCTTCCTCTTCTTTGATGAATTAGGAATACCACTAAATTTCACCTTGTTAATCATATATTGCGATGACTGATTCGGCATAATCACAACATCTTTCTCTCTAGGCATTACACAATTTTGTTTCTCATAGTCACCAATTTGTCCATTGGATTTACTGATAAGCGAATTCCTTTTGGTTCCCTCCATTTACTAAAACACAAAAATAATTTTGTGAGAGGCAAAAATCATGCTAGGGAAAAAACATGATAAAGGGGGAGTACCTTCAATATCTAACATCTTAGGTTTAATTCTATGATCATTAGCGTAGTTCTATTACTATAACCTATACGTATACTTAACCTAAGGGACATCCCTAGACATACCATAGAAATATCTCTAGGGATCTCACTAACTTTTTCACATCCTAGTTTCCAAAGGTTGACTAAACCTTTCCTCTGATACCAACTGTAGAGACCCGAAGCTTGACGTACATGGACATTACATTACTTTTGCGGAATACTAGGTACATAACAAAAACACACACACAAGGATCGTAATAGTTTAGTGTCTTTGGAAACTCGGAACATAATCTTCTAATCGTGGTGAAAGATCTTCAATATCTACCATAAAGATCTTCCCTTTTTTTACCTAAAACCTTTCTTTATATCCTGGGGAAAAGAAAACATAAAAGGGTGAGCTCAAATGCTCAGTAAGGGTAAACAAAAGAAATATCAATCACATCGTATACACAAGCACATAACTTTTGGAAATCTTAACATGCAAAAGAGATCATAATTTCATAACATGGGATTAATCATGGCAGTGAAATGTAATCACAATAATCATAACTTAAAACATGAAACTTTGTAGAATTCACACATAATCATATAGAATCATTTCTTGTTAGTCAAGACTCATTGCCAAGACTATCTTAGTGGACAAAGTCCCTTTCTGAATCGAGTAACCCTCGTTTCAGTCCTGTTTCACTGAACCGGTATAACCTACCATTCCAGCCATGTCTATCTCATGAGATATAAAATCTTTACCCAATGAATTGGAGGGAGATATAGGTCCCACCCATCATATAATGAATCCTTTCTTATGTGTGCCACATAATCATAAACCATACATCATAGCGTAACCCATGTAATAAAAATGGGATTCTTAAACAACATGACATCATAAAACAATTCATATAAGATAATGGAATTAATAAAAATGTTTCCATCACAACATAATCAAATCCATGTAATAATAGGGATAAAAACAGAACCCTTTTATTATCTTAGATGGAAAATAATTTTGATAAAATACTTGAACTTCATTCTTGAGGAAAATATCCTTTCTACTTCAAAAACACTTTTCCTTTCTTAACATGTCATAAAATTTTAAACTAAAAGAAGTTGATTAAAAATAAACTTGAATACTTGTAAAGGATGCTTCTAGGAAATAATTTTTTTAGAAATCCATTCATGCCGTATATGTTAAAAAAACATTTTTCGTACTTTTGTCGGAAAAGTCAAAAAGTACCTCGTACGAAAAACGACAAAAGATTCCTTTCATACATATTACTAAAAACTCACCGAAGGGTAAAATTATATTTAAACTAGTGTAAGTGGATGGAAACAATATTACATATTGATGGAACATGTATGTGGATGATAAAATACACCCCAATAAATACTTATGAATAAACAATCTCGGATAAAAATGAGATTGTGATATTTCCCTTACCTTAGGTCTGACTTGATTTGTAAGTGTCCCAACCTCCTGTATAATGATTTAAATCATGTTATTGACTTAATCCAGAATCATATTAATTGTTATTATATCATATATGGTCCACTTATGACTTTATATTACCCGTTCTTTTGTAAATTCATGTTAAAGTAGCGTTTTGGGTAAAATCGTCTCATTTGTCGTTCGTGTTTTTTAACATGAAATTATTCATATGATTACATAGATCATTATTACATAATTCCAGAATATAAAACATGATATATATATATCTATATTCATAATATACATATATAATAAATCAGTAAATGGAAATAAATACACCGTTCATGGAGACGGTAGTCCGTACGTACGGATGAACGCTGTTTTCGTTTCCTTATTTAATTGAATGGAATTAAGTAGACGACATAAATATAAATAGTTCCAGAATAATTATTATGTCATATATTTCATTAGAACTTATTATATATACTTTATAATCATTCATGAATGGTTAATCATTGAGAATGAATCTCATCGCGTCGTGGAGACGGTAGTCCGTACGTACGCACGAGCGATGATATCGTTCCCATGGTCGTGGAATTGTGTTGAAGTGTATGTAGACTATTTCAGTATCAATATGACTTTATAATAATCATATATAGTTACTCATTACACCATTATATCCATCCTATTAAGGTGGTGGTGGAAAATAGAATACACCACGGCGTGGAGACGGTATTCCGTACGTACGCACGCGCGGTGATTTCATTTTTCCGTAGGATGGATAGAAGGTGAATTAGGGTTGTTTCATATTTATAATAACATATAAGTATTTAATTAATACTTATGTTATTACTTTGTCATGAAACAACTAAAGAAGAATAAGTTGAAGAAGAAAGAAATTGAAAAGATCGGTAATGGATATTACCTCTTCTTTGAAACGCCTCTTTGAATCCTCCACTTAGGGAACGAAGATTGGTCTTTGAAGAAGACCAGGACCTCTAGGATTATTCTAGGGAAGTGGAGAAGAGATTTTGGCAGGGGTTGGCCGTGCTTGAGTGCTCAAATTGGTGTGAGGAGGAGGTGGAGGAAGTGCCCTTTTATAAGTGAGGAGAGGGGCACCTTAGGAATATCTCAAAATATTATTTTAAATTAAAGTCAAAATCGGTTTATAAAGGTTTCAAAGGGTCTTATTTCGAAGCTAAAGTGGGTATGGGTCGAAATACTATCATCCAATAGGATTTAGACAAGTTTAGGGTATTATTTTAACCTTGTCAATTAGATTTAACTCTAAGTTAAATAATTTAACTTTTACCATGTCTTTTTGTTTTCTTTCACTATATGGTTAATACACTTACTATAACATGCCAAACGAACCCCAAATTGTTTATTATTAATATGTATATCTTTATCTAAGTCATTTGGCCGATCCTTAGATTTTTATGAATATAATAACAATTAATAATATAATATTTGATTTAAAAACTATTTTGTGTCAATTTTGACACTATTTGATATATGATTTTTGTGAAAGTCATAACAGAAGTATATGTTCAAACCAAGTTGATTAAAGCAACACTAATATATCATATTAACCTATAAAATTAGTGGAATTCATAAAAAGTCTCAAATTACATTTATTTGAGCATTTATAACATCAATTATGTTAACATTTCTTTAAAAGAGTAATTACTGCATCATCGTTGTGTCATAAATAAATTAATTTATTTGAAGTCTAAAAATTATAAATAAAATATAATTATGTAGGAAATCTTTTTAGATTTCTAATTAATATTTATAATAGAATTTATCTTATGTATAAACCCATATTAAAAATGATTTAGTAAATAAACATTGATTTTAACTCTTTTAACTCTTCTTTGAATTAAATAATAATAAATGTCCTAATCTAATCCAAGTGGGCCTAAATGATAATATTTTACACTTAAGGTTGTTTTTGGTCTAGATACACTTGTCCAATAGGATTAGGACATGTTTTAGGGTAATATTAATATCATTTTTACCCTTAATTACCCTATTTACTTTTAACCATGGTAAATAAAAGTAAAAAGTTACTATTCATCAAAAATTATTTTCATCTCATTGAACCACATTTTACTTAATGACGTCAACCGTGTCTCTCGGATTTTTGAAATTCCATTCACAGAAGAGGTAAAATTAAGATTTATGAAGAAATTAATTTTTTTAACTACCACTTAGTAGTTTCACTATTCATCAAGAATTGATGATTTTTAGAACAATGCCAAAATTTCATCCTAAGATATATTTCATATTCCAAATTCAAAAATGAAGTCTAATTTACCAAATTAATAACATAGAAGTTGCATTAATTATTTTTATAATTAAATCCCACTCTTAAAACAAATAGCGGGTTTTTAAGAAACAATATCTATCAAAAGATTGACACTTGTTTATGTCTGGTGTAAATGTGAAATTACATCCAATGACCAACATTGTATTGAATTGTAAAAATATATTCTAAATATACTTTAAAACCACTCAAATTAATAATATATCACTATTAATTATTTCGATTAAAAAGTTGTTTTTAATTAAAATTTAGTAATTTTCACTATTCATCAGAATATGAACGTTATCCGAAATGTACCAAAATTTCACCTTAGGCTAAATTCGATACTCCGAATCCAAAAATGAAATCCATTTTGAAAAATTAAATTTACAAAATTTCAAAAATTGGTTATTACTATTCATAACGGCTAGTTTTAATAACATTTTAATAGCATATCACTGTTTAGTGAAACTCGTTATTGCGTACTACACACGCTATCGAGGAAGGTCGCGATTGCGTGTAATGTAAGGAAAGTCAAGGATGCATGTTGTGCAAGCTCCTTTTGGTGTAGAGTACAAAACAAGACATTAGTGAAATAAAAAGAATATTTTTCATAAAATCTCAGGCTGTTACAGTCAAAGTACATTATATACACCATATAAAAGTGATTTGGTGTATAACAACAAAGAAGTCTCAATGGAATGTAAATTGAGATGAATTCTCTTATAAGGACCATATAATTAGGTTAAGGAAAAATCAATGACATAATTATGTGTGACAAATATAAATACACTCAATATGATTGGATATTTAGTGTAAATCAATCAGATTACATTCACACATATTCTTGTAAAAACAACACCAATGAATTGGATATTTAACTCAAAAAATGGAGATAGAGTTAAAATTACCCTTATCAACTTCATACCGATGACTTGAGAATTTATCAATGGAGTGATTACGTGTATAAAAATTATATCCACAGAAAGGGGAGTGGAAATTATGACATAATCAAATGAATAGTAATTCTACACATAATCGTGGAGAAAAATAATCAATGAAGTATGCCTAAAGCCCGATGAGTGAAAATTGAAATTTCAAATCCAATTATCAATTAGGTAACTAAAGAAACATACAACCATGAAAGAAGGATCATAAAATGATGATGTAAATACTCATAAATTTAAGTATATTACACAATGAATACAATCATGGGCAATACACATACACCACATGCAATAAATAAGTGGTGGACAATGGAATTCTCATGAAATTAAGAGTGAGATAAGAAATCCCTTACATTGTAATTTTTATTTGGTCAAAGGTAGGTTAAACTCCTGTATAATGGTGAAATAATTTTTATTGAATTATACAAGAATCTTTTAATATGATATCATATATGATATTTTAACATTGATTTGTTAATAATATCTTAGTATTATCATCATTTCAGGTGTTAACTTACTCGTTTTCCTTTATATTCTTTGTTACGTAAGCCGTGTTTGTTATGGATAGGTTGTATCTTATTCATATCAAGAATTATATCAAGTAATTAAACATTATTTTTAATCATAAAATGATAATTATACTATAATGGATATGATGGAGAATGAATCTCATCGCGTTCGTGGAGATCGTAGTCCGTACGTACGCACGTATGGTGACATGCCATTCAAAGGATGGATAGAATACTGAATCTGGTTGTACAATATTTATAATAAAATCAAAGTATATAGAAGATATTGGAGTTATTATTTTATAATAGAAATAACAAAGAAAGAATAAGGTGTAGAAGAAAGGATCTTGAATGAGGGTGGTGAAAACATTACCTCTTCTTCGGGTTCTTCCATTTGATTTGATCAAAAGGGCTCCTGATGTTGGATTTCTGATAAAACAAAGGCCTCTAGGATGTAGTGAGTGAATTTGAGAGAGTATTTGTGTAGGGTTTGGCCGATAAAAAAGGCTTTTAATGTATGAATTATTGAGAAGGGGGAGTTCCCTTTTATAAGAGTGGTGAGGGGCACCTTTGGAATGGCTAAAAATATTATTTTATAATAAATTCATATTCGGATTCTAATGGATCCAAAGTGAATTATTTATTATTTAAGTTGGGGATGAGTCGAAAAACAATCAGACAATAGAATTTAGAAATGTTTGGGTCATTATATTAACCTTATCGTTAAGTATTAACTCTTAGTTAATTAGTTTCACTTTTATAATGTGTCTTTGTATTTTTATATTATATGGTTAATAAACATACTATATACATACAATCGACCCCCCAAGTGGTCCATTATTGATACACACATAATTATATAAGTCTCTTGGCAGAACTATAGATTTCTAGGAATTGAATATAAATTAATAATATAATATATTCTTTAAAAACTCTTTTATGTCAATTTTGACACTATTGGGTATTTTATTTTTGATAAATTTATAACTACATTATTACATCGAAAAAATTTATATAATAAATCCTAATATATCATATTAACATATAAAATTAGTTGATTTCATAAAAAGTCTAAAATTACATTTATTTCGATATTTATAATATCAATTATTTTAATATTTCATTAACTAGGTAATTACTGCATCACAATTGTGTCATAGATGAATTATATTATTTAATGTCTAAAAATTATAAATAAAATACCATTATGTAGAAAACCATTTGATCGTTCTAATGAATATTAACAATAGAATTTATCGTATGTATAACCATATATTAAAAATGTTTCAGTAAATAAACATTGATTTTATTTCTTTTAACTATTATTTTAGTTAAATAATAATAAATGTCCTAATCTAATCCATTTGGACCTAAATGATAATATATTATTCCTAAGGTTTTTTTGGTCTAGATACACTTGTCCAATAGAATTAGGACATGTGTTAGGGTAATATTAATATCATTTTTAACCTTAATTACCCTATTTACTTTTAACTGTGGTAAATAAAATTAAAAAGTTACTATTCACCAAAGATTATTTTAATCTCATTAAACCACATATTACTCTTTGATATTAACTGTGTCTCTCATATTTTCGAAATTCCACTCATAGAAGCGGAAAAATTAAGTTTTATGAAAAATTCAGTTTTTTAACTACCACTTAGTGGTTTCGTTATACATAAAAAAATGAAAGTTTCCAGAAAAATACCAAAAATTAGGCCTAATATATATTTGATATTATGAATTAAAAAGTGATGTCTATTTTACCAAATTCAAAACATATCAGTTTCATTAATTAATTTAAAAATTAATTCTCGTCGTCAAAACAAATAGCGTGTTTTTAAGAGGTAATAACTATCAAAAGATTGACACTTGTTTATGTATGGTTTAAATGTGAAATTACATCCAATAACAATAATTCTATTAAATGGTGAAAATATATTCTAAATATAATTTAAAACCACTTAAATTTATAATTTATCACTATAAATTATTTCGATTAAAAAAGTTGATTTTAATTAAAATTTAGTAATTTTCACTATTCATCAAAATATGAAAGTTATCTGAAAAAGTACCAAAATTTCACCCTAGGATAATTTATATATTTTGAATCCAAAAATGAAGTCCATTTTGAAAGAAAAAATTTATAAAATTTCAAAAAGTGGGTATTACTATTCATAATGGCTAGTTTGATTGGTTATGGTGTGTTAGAATCTTGAAGTTGTGTACAATGCACGCCATTGCATTATTCAAAGGGAAACGTACCGTGGATGCTTGGGGTGTTACATTCTCCCATCCTTCAAAAAAATGCGTCCTCACAATTTCTTTTAAAATTGGGCTTGATAAAATAATGGAAAGTCCCACATCGGAAAAAGAGTAAATAAAACTATCACTTTAAAAGAAAGGAATAGAGGTATAAAGGTCACTCAAGATAACCCATACTAGGATTCCATGTAGGAAAATATGGATATGGATGATAAACTAAGCATTCAGTTCTGATGGATAGGGATAGAAAACATGATGAGGAGAAAGTTAACAATAAAGAAAATCACAATCCTGTGTGGGGAAAAATGGTCATTAGTCTCCCAGTAGGAAAAGTAAACGGACAACATTTTTTATTTTATGTTACATTACATAAGGACGAGGAATTAATTTATGTTATTGAATAAGAACCTAACGATATATACTTACTTTTTATGTATAGTTTCATTATTTAATAATGTTTTACCACTAACTTATTTTTTTGAACAATGAGTATTCAAGAAGACTTGGTCACAATGGAAGAGCTAGAATAAACTTCTACAGAAATACATGATCCATGTAGGATAAAATATATATTTACCTTGTCTTTAGAGATTAATCAAAAACAAAGTGGTTAGTATAATATCTGATTATCCCCCAAATGGATATTCCATTGGAGGAAAAAACACTAATATTAATTTCTAAAATTAAACAATCACTACTCCAAAGTAAAATAAATACCATTCAATAATAAATTGTCCTTAAAATATTTTTATATAATCCAAACTAATATTGAAACCCAAAACATATAAGAATTTAGTCTTCCACGTTAAATTGTATCTCCAAATGACATTAATTACTCTTAAGGTCACATACTTAAAAGTAATTAACCTAATAATTTCCATTAATAACACAAGATACTATAAATCCATAATAAAAACATAGATAAAAATCCACCATTTCTCCTCTAATTAATTCCCATACTATTCTATTTTCCTTGGTTATATAGTGTTCACAACAATGTGAACAACTTCCAAAATAAAATTTATCAATTAATCACCAAATAATTTTCCTATACTAAGGGTATTCATTTGATAAGACATAAGATCCCAAATTAAATTATTATTGTTCAATAAAATCATTTAACTAAAAATAATAGTCACACTAATGAGGTACTTCACGTAGTCCTGTGGCAGGCGATATATCACAATCCCACTTTGGTTGTGGGTTCGATTCATACAGATTTTTCCGACGTGACGTATTGTCATACGGTCTGTGTGTTGTCCTTTTTCAAAATCTATATTTTATAACATTATCAAAATGAGATAAATTCCTCAAAATAACCATAACATAATTTAACCAAAAATCTTATCTCATACCTTGCATTTTCATCCCAAATTATAATAACATATAATTGCCTCAAACCCAACGATCATATAAAACCAAATGGTTATTAATAACTATATCCACAATAGAAAAGATAATTCTTCCTCAAATATCATTCTCACATGGAAAACTGCAGGGTTAAAAATACAAGAGAAAATTATTCCAAAGTAAACCCATCAACATGGAGAACTAATACTTTTTAAACATTTATCCAACCATTTACTCCCACATAGCTTCTTTTTGACCATGAAAATATCCTATAGAATAGGGAATTCAATTGGGTAATGGCCAGGTCCCCTACATTTACGGCAAATGACTGTAAATGAATTCTTGGTACCATTTTTATCTTCTTCCATAGTACTCTTCATTTTTCTTTGGCAATTCATCACTTTATGTACTTCCTTTTCGCACGTAAAGCATTTCTTTGTACCATTGAGACACTTTCCTGGGTGTCTCTTTCAACATTTCACGCATGATGAAAATTAAGAATTCCTTTTTCCATGGTCTCCACTGCTGGAACTCTTATCATTCATCACCTTTCTCTTCTTTGTTGAGTCCAGGAATTGGTTAATATATATATTGTTGATCATATTTTTGGAAAATTGATTTGGCCTAAATATGATATCTTTTATGCCTATCAACATTCCATTTTGTTTCTCATTCCCACCATCATTACCACCTTGTACATCATTCTCAAGGTCACTATGACTTCCTTAGAATCCAGCCATTGACTAAAACCAGAAAGCATTGTGTGAGTAACAGTAGTCATAAAATCATTTATAGATTAACATGTCACCATATTCTCAATTTGAAACACATTAAGATTAACCAAGGTCATTTAATCTCATCTTATATATATAATACTTCAAATAGGTTGGTAAATAAAATGTAAATTATCCTAAGCATATCCCCCGGGAGTGTCGTAACCAAGAGTGCAGCAAGGCCCGTTGTTGTGCACCAGTTCTCGTTCGAGTCTAGCTCAAAGAGGTGTTTTCGGGTTTCACCCCTAGGTACATCTGTACCAGAGCCGCCTCTACCGGCTCGTATCCAGATAGGGATGTACTTCTTGGAAAACTCAAAAAAAAATTACAATACCAAACTTCTTGGAAGTTATTCTATATTAATCCTCAAAGTCTATCTTAGGGCTATGTGCTCTAATCAGAGTTTATATAAATCTAGCTCCCATGATATGTACTAAACATCCTCTGATACCAACTGTATAGCCCCGACCCTAGTGACCTAGAGTTGGTGCATTATTAAATAACATTTGCATGATAACAAGAAAGATCAAGTCTCGAAAGATCGATTAGTTTAGTAGCCTTGGAATAACTAGATACATTTCATAATGTTTATATTACATCATAAAGTGAAAACTACAACAACAACATATTGTCTTCATATCCCCTCATACTATCCATGTAGGTCATTCATAAAATACTTCTTCACATCATGGGAAAAATAAAACATTGAAAGGGGTTAGCTCAGATGCTCAGTAAGGATAACAATATAGAGGAAACTTTCACAAACAAACATAAAAATTTAAGGCAATGTATAACTAAAACAAAATCTTTTTAAACCTGATCTTAAGCATAATATGGAAAGGATAAAATGAAATAATTCCATTTACTTATTCACATGGATAATCTACTAGTCGAATAATCACATGAAAATATTAATAAACACTTTCATAATGATGGAATCCATAATTCCAGACTATCCTAACCACATATCCAAGGCCTCGTGCCAAGACTACAAATAAGATTTTGTCAAGGCCTTGTTCCAAGACACTAGTTTGTCTCATGAGACCTACCGATGCATCGAGGAGCTATACTGGGCTCAACCCGTCACTTACTAAGTCAAATGTATTCCCCATATGAAACGTTTGAAATACGACATAAACATTCGTATTAAACTAGAATACGAAATTTCAATACATAATCGACAACCCATGAATGGTATAAAAATAGCACATCCCCAGTCAAACATAACTCATTCGATAAAATATGGAAGATTTTATTTTATCATATTAATCTCAATTAAGAATAATGAAGGATACTAACATAGATGAAAATAATCATCAAAATTATTAGAGAGAAATATCCCCATTTTTCTTGAAATCATATAAAAGTCACATTATTTGTCAAAAATCCATTTAAAAATAGATTTTTGAATCAAAGTGTCCCATACAACTTTGAAACTTTTAAAAGTAATTTTAATTTTAAAAGTTTAATTTCCATATAAATAAATTTCTAAAACCATTTTTAAAACATGGACATTAATGAGAAATATTTAGAAGAATAAATCATTAAAACACTTAAAATTGTATTTTAGTTAGAGTTTCTAACCAAAAGAGAGACACTTGAATACAAATAATCGAGGTAATCAAAACTTTATAATATAATTAGAATAAATGGATTCATGATATACTATGTCAAAGTACAATATATACACCATATAAAAGTGATTTGGTGTATAACAACAAAGGAGTCTCAATGGAATGTAAATTGAGATAAATTCCCTTATAAATACCATATCCTTAGGTTAAGGATAAATCAACGACATAATTATGTCTGAAAAATATAAATACACTCAATATGATTGGATATTTAGTGTAAATCAATCAGATTACATTCACACATATTCTTGTAAAAACAACACCAATGAATTGGATATTTAACTCAAAAAATGGGGATCGAGTTAAAATTACTCTTATCAAGTTCATACCGAAGACTTGAGAATTTATCAATGGAGTGATTACGTGTATAAAAAATATATCCACAGAAAGGGGAGTGGAAATTATGACATAATCAAATGAATAGTGATTCCACACATAATCTTGGAGTAATATAATCAATGAAGTATGCCTATAGCCGAATGAGTGAAAATTGAAATTTCAAATTCTCTTGTCAATTAGGTAACATAAGAAACATATAACCATGAAAGAAGGACCATACAATGATAATGTAAATACCCATAAATTAAAGTATATTACAAAATTAATACAATTATGGGAAATACACAGACACCACATGCAATAAATAAGTGGTGAACAATGGAATTCTCCCGAAATTAATAGTGAGATAAGAAACCCCTTACTTTTTACTTTTTCCTTGGTCGAAGGTAGTTTATCCACTATTATAATGGTGAAATAATTGTTATTGAATTATACAAGAATAATTTAATATGATATCATATATGATCTTTTAACATTGTTTTTGTTAATAATATCTTAGTATTATCGTCATTTCGGTTGTTAACTTACTCGTTTTCCTTTATATTCTTTGTTACGTAAGCCATGTTTGTTTTGGATAGTTTGTATCTTATTTATATCCAGAATAATATCAAGTCCTTAAACATTATTTTTAATCATCAAATGATAATTATACTTGAATGGATACGATGGAGAATGAATCTCATTGCGTTCGTGGAGACGGTAGTCCATACGTACGCACGTATGGTGACATGCCATTCAAAAGATTGATAGAATAATGAATATGGTTGTACCATATTTATAATAACATCATAGTATATAAAAGATACTTGAGTTATTATTTTATAATAGAAATAACAAATAAATAAGAAGTTGAAGAAGAAAGAAACTTGAAAGATGGTGGTGAAAACATTACCTCTTCTTCGGGTTCTTCCTTTTATTTGATCAAAAGGGATCCTTAGGATGGATTTCTGATCAAACTAAGGCCTCTAGGTTATAGTTAGGGAAGTTGAGAGAGTATTTGGGCAGGGTTTGGGCGAGCCCGAAGGCTTTTAATGTGTGAATTATTGAGAAGGTTGAGTTCCCTTTTATAAGAGGGGTGAGGGGCACCTTAGGAAAAGCTAAAAATATTATTTTATAATAAATTCATATTCGGTTTATAATGTCTCAAAATTGAATTATTTAGAGGTTCAGGTGGAGATAGGTCGATAACCACTCAGCCAATAGAATTTAGACTGGTTTGGGTCATTATATTAACCTTATCGTTAAGTATTAACTTTTAGTTAATTAGTTTCATTTTTACAATGTCTCTTTGTATTTTTATATTATTTGGTTAATAAACATAATATATACATCCAAGAGACCCCAATGTGGTACATTAATGATACACCTATCATGATATAAGTCTCATGGTTGAACCTTAGATTTTTAGAAATTGAATATAAATTAAATATATAATATTGTTTTTTGAAAACTCTTTTATGTCAATTTTGACACTATTGGGTATTTTATTTTTTATAAATTCATAAAAGCATTATTACTTCGAAAACAATTTATATAATCAATCCTAATATGTCATATTAGGCAATATAATTAGTGTAATTAATAAATACTCTCAAATTACATTTATTTTTATATTTATAATATTAATTATTTTAATATTTCATTAATTAGGTAATTACTGCATCACCATTGTGTCATAAATAAATTATATTATTTAATTTCAAAAAATTATAAATAAAATACCATTATTTAGGAAATTGTATTACCTTTATAATGAATATTTACTATAGAATTTATCTTATGTATAACATATATTAAAAATATATTAGTAAATAAACATTGATTTTAACTCATTTAACTCTTTGAATTATATAATAATAAATGTCATAATCTAATCCAAGTGGACCTAAATGATAATATTTTATTCCTAAGGTTATTTTTGATAAATATACACTTTTCCAATAGAATTAGGTCATGTGTTAGGGTAATATTAATATCATTTTTACCCTTAATTACCCTATTTACTTTTAACCATGGTAAATAAAAGTAAAAAGTTACTATTCACCAAATATTATTTTCATCTCATTGAACCAAATTTTACTCCATGATATTAACTGTGTCTCTCGGATTTTTGAAATTCCACTCACAGAAGTGGCAAAATTATGTTTTATGAAAAATTCAGTTTTTTAACTACCACTTAGTGGTTTCACTTTTCATCAAAAAATGAAAGTTTCTAGAAAAATATCAACAATTAGGCCTAAGATATATTTGATATTATGAATTAAAAAATGACTTCTATTTTAACAAATTCAAAACATATCAGTTTCATTAATTAATTTAATAATTAATTCCGCCGTCAAAACAAATAGCGTGTTTTTAAGAGATAATAACTATCAAAAGATTGACACTTGTTTATGTCTGGTTTAAATGTGAAATTACATCTGATGACCATCATTGTATTAAATTGTAAAAATATATTCTAAATATAATTGAAAACCACATAAATTTATAATTTATCAATTTTAATTATTTTGATTAAAAAAGTTGTTTTTAATTAAAATTTAGTAATTTTCACTATTCATCAAAATATTAAAGTTATCCAAAAAGTACCAAAATTTCACCCTAGGCTAATTTCGGTATTCTGAATCCCAAAATGAAGTCCATTTTAAATGATAAAGTTTATAAAATTTCAAAAAGTTGGTATTACTATTCATAAGGGCTAGTTTGATTGGTTATGGTGTGTTAGAATCTCGAAGTTGCGTACAATGCACGCCATTGCATTATTCAAAGGGAAACGTACCGTGGAATCTTGGGGTGTTACACAAACCCTTCCAAAATCTCCTCCAAAATTCCTTCACTTAAATATAGAGGCTTTACCTGGAGATGAAATCCACCCTATCGAGTTATTTTGTTCAAATCAAAAGGAAACACCCAAAGAATATGTAATTATTTTAAAACCACTTTCATAGTACTTTTTTTTCTTCCACTTCCTCATTCTTTGTTTTTTTCGTACCAAAATAATAACTCTAGTACCTTCTATATATATCGATATTATTTTAAATATGGTACAAATATAATCATTATTATATCCATCCTACGGAGGATAATGTCAGCAAGTGTGCATACATACAACTTACTGTCTCCACACTGTGGTGTAATTTGTTATTGAACACTATATTATTTGGATGGATATTATGATGATTATTATGTGTATAAATAATAAAAATAACATGAAAATTTCTTAGTACAACTACTATACCATCCAATTCAACACCTTTTAATCATTAATGAAATGATATCGTTGCTCGTGTGTACGTACGACTTACCGTCTCCATGACGCAATGAGAATCATTTCCACATTCACCTTTTAATGATGATTTTAAAAATATATATTATTAATAAGTATGTAAAATATTACATAATAATTCTACTGGATATATATATGTATGTATGTATGTTTGTACTTACAAATATCTTATTCACTTACATCTGTTCAATACGATATGAAAACAGAAACTGCGTTTATGCGTGCGTACGGCCTACTGTCTCCATAAACAACATTTTCAATTTCATATATCAATATATTATACATATTTATATTCTAAATATATATGATATATAAATCATTTTTATATTCTGGAAGTATATAAATCATGATCTAAATGATACAATCAAGAATAAAAATTTAAAACACCTACGATAAAGAAACGGATCACTGCCTGAAATGTTAATATAACATGGAAATCATAATTAAATGGGTATTATAAATTCATAAATGAATAATTTATGATATAATCAACATGAAAATGGTTTTGGTATAATTTAATGACATACTAAGGTCATTATACAAGATTCTAAACATACCCTTGATGAAAAGAAAGTTAAAGGTAAGGGTTAATTCTTCAATCTCAATATTATTCAAGATTGATTATGACTAAGTATTTGCTGGGAAATATTTAGTATGAATTACCATGATGTGTTAATTTAACATGGAAATCATAATATTTACCATGAAGTGGTTATCACCATGAAAGGTAAGGGTTAATTCCTCAATCTCAATATTTACTATGCATTACCATGATTGATTATGTCATGTTCATGTAGCGAAACCAGGCATTCTACCATGATGTGGTTATCACCACATTCACTGCATGCTGGATGGTTTTCCGTATGAACTTGAGATGCTCCTTTGAGATTCAATGCATCGATTTTCTTGGACACATCGTCCAACTGAGCAGCTAACATAGTGGTAGTGTTAATACTGTGCATACCTCACTTTTGAGTCCCACACTCGGAGTGCCATTGGAAGTTGTTGGATGACATATCTTCCAGTAGATCAAAACATTCTTCAGGAGACTTTCTCATCACCTTCCCTCCAGAAACAGCATCCACCAGGGAGTTGGTATTTGTTGTGAGTCCTCCGTAGAAGGTCTGGACATGCATCCAGAGTGGGAGTCCGTGGTGTGGGAATTTTCGTAGCATCTTATTGAAATGTTCCCAGGACTCGTATAATGACTCAGAGTCCTACTGCTGGATGTTGTGGATATTGTTCTGTAGCATCACCGTCATCAATGGTGGGAAGTATTTGGAAAGGAACTCATGGGATAGCTCCTCCCATGTGAGGATAGATCTTTGTGTCATCCCCTTAATCCAGTCTTTCACCTTGTCCTGTAGAGAAAAGGTAAATAGGTGAAGACATATAGCGTCTTCGGACATGCCATGGTAACGAAATGTGTCGCAGATCTCCAGAAAGATGGAGAGATGGGCGTTCGGGTCTTCACTGGGCATGCCGCCAAATTGGACAGTGTTTTAGATTAGCTGCATGATAGCATGCTTGATATCGAAGTGCTGGGCCTGGACCGGAGGAAGAACGATGCACATATCAGCTTCGTGGATTGAAGGAAGTCCATAATCCATAAGAGTACAATGCGGAGGTGGCTGCTGAGGTGGTGGAGGTTGCAGATACTCCTGCTCCTGACGGGTGAAATAGGGTCGTTGGAAGAGTTGTAGCGGTTGTTGCAGTTGGTCGTACGCCGGAGGAGGTTGATCTGGTGGCCGTTGGTAATCCCTCGAGTGGAATTCCATGAAGCCTCCAGGAGCATGCTCCGGTATACCAGCATCGGGAGGTTGCTGATCCTAATAATGATGCTCAGCCATAGCATCCACAACTGGTGCACCCTCTTCCGTGTTCTCCATGGTAGAGAGTTGTTGTTGGTGTGATTATTTTAGTGCACTATGACGACGACGCATGGTCCATTTGATTTCTGGATCTAGCGGATCAAGTTCCTAAGAATCGGTGCTTTTGGACCGAGTGGGGCGTCTATTCATGCACCTAAGGTCATGCACATCCACAAAAAAATACCAGGTGTAAAAGGGAAAATAAAAGAGAAAATTGAAATGAGATTAGAACAGAATATTTTGTTGAGAATTTTTCATTTTTATTTTCACTTAATCAATTGTTAACACAACTTAAATTGTAGCACATGAACAAAAAGAGTTCCCTGGAAACGGTGCCAAAATGTGGTCGGTCTTTTCACCGAAAGTATGTTATCGGTGCCCCAAATTGATATTTACCCACTATTAAAACTTTAGTATAGTTTATGTGTGGGGTAGATCCACAAGAAAATTTGGCAATGAATTTGTTTAGTTTAGTTTATAATTAATTTAGTGAAACATGAATAATTTAGAGTGCATTTGTTGGTTTGGATTTAGTGAAACTGTTTTGTTTGCTTTAAGAAAATGATTTATAATTCAAAGGAAACAACAACTGATTTAAAGGTGTTTTAACAGAATAGAATGTGTCTTGGGGATGTGGTGATTAATGATTTCTTATACATATTACTTATATGGTTGGGTTGTTCATGATAATTCAACATTCTAGGATTCCTTTTATCACAAGATTTCCTTGGTCCGGTTCCTCTTGTTTGGATTTGAAGAAATTGACACATTGGTCCGATAGTCTGTGTTTCTCAATTCTTAATTTGGTTCAGTCCATTTATGAATTAGTGAATCCTTTTCAATGGTCATGAAATCTTTCACTGTTACTCTTATTTTATATCGCTGAGAATTCTTCCCTTGGTCCGGCTCAAAATTCTCAGTAATATTTAGCAATGATTTAAGAGGTGTAAGAAGATTTAAGTAGAATGAACACAACTATCTAGATTAATACAACATAATACAATCCTTCATGGCCCACAGCCCCAACATAAGGGTTTTAGTTACACATGGAAATCATAATAGGAACAACTCACTCGGTACATAATGAATTCATTGTGTAAGCCTCGAGGAGTGGTGTCGGTAGGTGGAATAGTGGAAATACAGCACCTTGGTGGCTTGGGAACGGTGGTAGCAGAACTTCTCCCCTCCTCCAATGGTTTTTGCACTCCCAAAATCTGAAGGCCAAGGCCTCATTTTATAGAAAAATAATGTACATGGTGTGTTTAGAAAGTACATGCCATGTACTTCCTTCAACGTGCTTTGGCACCATTTTCTCCGCTGGTAGGCAGCCTAACACGCTGTTGTTGGCTTTTGAACATGGCACCGCCAGGTAGTTGAGTGTACACGATGTGTAGCACTACCATACATGGCATGTAGTATTGAAATTTGGCCACCAACTCCTTCTAGAATAGCAGACACGGTGTGTAGAAATGGAACACGCCATGTCTCCTTCAACGCCCACATGGGCGTGTAGACTCATCTTGGTATCAACGGCTTCTAGAATGTATTACACGACATGTAACGCCGCCTCACACGACATGTAGATTCTTCATGGTGACATGGGCGTGTACTCCCTCCTTCAATCTGTTTCCCTGTCTAGATGTACACTGCGTGTATAAATAGTACACACCGTGTCGTTTTAAAAATTCCGCAGACTTCCCTTGATTTGTGTATTTTAGGCAGAATGCTCTTGATGGTAAACAGAATCACCAAAATCAAAGAATAAGATCATGAAACAATATATATTTTCTGGAAACATGTTTTTATTTTCAATAATATATATGAAAATGTATACAAAAATTGGGTGCATCGGGAATCTATCCATTGTTTTCCAAACAAGGTACTTTATGACCTTTTCAACAAAATTAATGTAAGAATGCCTTTTTAAACATATACGGTGGGTGTGTCTATTTTCCACTGTTATATCATCATTAGAGCTTCCAATAAAATATTATAAGAATATTTTTATAATAAATGTTTTCTTTTATAATTATGGGAATTTAAAAATATTTCGAAATAGAAAGAGATATTTATTTCAAATAGTTTTCATTTCATCTATGTCAATATCCATGGATGGATTTTAAACATGTTTGAGTTTCATTTATAATGAAACAATTATTACAAATTTTATTAATGGTTTTGTGATATGTTTGACTATGGATTTTCTATTTTTACACCATTCATGGTTTATGGATAATGTATTGACATTTCGAATGCTAGTTTTAATACGAATGTTTATGTTATGTTTAAACCTTTTCATTTGAGGAATTCATTGGAATTAGTAATTGATAGGTGGATCCTGCTATAGCTCCTTGATGCATCAGTAGGTCTCACGAGACAATCTACTGTCTTGTCATAAGGCCTTGAAAAAAATCTTATTTGTAGTCTTTGCACAAGGCCTTGACTATGTGGTTATGAAGTCTGTAATTATGCATTCCATCATTATGAAAGAGTATATTGATATTGAATGTGATTATCTGACTAGTATAATATCAATGTGAATAAGTTTATGGAATTATTTGATTTTATCTTTTCCATATTATTCCAAAGTCTATGTTTAAAAGGATTTTGTTTTAGTCTTATATATGGCCTTAAATGTTTATGCTTATTTGTGAAAGTTTCATCTATATTATTTTCCTTACTGAGCATCTGAGATCACCCCTTTATTTGATTTATTTTTCTCAGGATGTGAAAAATAATTTTATGGTTTACCTGTAGGGATAGGATAAGGATATAAGTGTGGTCAAAAGGAGAAAAATTGTAGATGATGTTTTCATTTAATGTTGTAATGTAAAATTAATGAATATATCTAGTACTTCCAAGTCAACTAAACTGGTCGGTCTTTTGGGACATGAATCATTTTATCATGCCAATGTTATGTAATAATATACCTTCATTGGAAACTGGGTCAGGGAGTTACAGTTGGTATCAGAGGAAGTTTAGTAAAAACCATGGAAACAAGATTTAGAAAAACTCTAATTGGAGAACACTATCCTAAGATAGACTTTGAGGATTAGTATAGAAGAACATCCTAGAGGTTTGGTACTGTATAGATTTTGTGAGTTTTCCAAGAAATATATCCATGTCGGGTTACGAGTAGGTAGAGGCGACACTAAAACGGATGTACCTAGGGGTAAAACCTAAAAACAACTCATTGAGCTAAACTCGAAGGGGATCTGGTGCAGGACAACAAGCCATGATGCACTCTTGTTTATGACACTCTCGAGGGATATTCATAGGATAATTATAATTTTCATTAAAAATTATTATGAATTGTTTATGAGTATATACATCCCCAAGGAAATAGTTTTTTTATTATGGATTATATCTATAAACAATTATACTTATGTTAATTGTTTTACATGTTCGTAATTATGTATTGTGATTCATCTACTAATCTAGTGTATGCCATCATTTAAAAATGGAACCTAGTGGAAGGAATGGAAACTGTATAATCCCACATAATCCATATAGTAAATTCCCTCTTACTCAAGATAATTATAGTGGAGTTGGAGATGCCACTGGTGCTGATCATCTTATCACCATACTGGCACACCTCACTCGGGTTATGAATAATAACATTACCCGTATAGAGCACCTTGGTCCAGAATGTGGAGGATCAATGATAGAATGCTTCATGAGCCAGAAACCTCCAATATTAAATGTAAGTACAAATCCATTAATAGTTGAGCAATGGATAAACTCCATCGAAAAAATAATTCATTCATTGGGGAGTAGCCAAAGGGAAAAAGTTCTCATGGAATTTTATCACCTCATGCGAGATGCAGATCAATGGTGATCATTAATTTAAAATAGAATGGAATATGAAAAGGTATCAACATGGAATGGAGGGAGTTTAATGTTATTTTTTTAGAAAAATACATTCCTCATGACCTTCTAATGGATATGGAAATACAATTTTTGAGTCTCAGGAAAAAGGAGGATGAGAATGTCACAAAGTATGAGGCTAACTATAAAAGGATAGAAAGCAATGCATCATATTATATACGTAACCCAAGGGTTATGATCAATCAACTCTTTGAAGGGTTATAACCATTTCTCCATCGAGCATTAGACTCAAAATATCTCTCATCGTATGATGATATTTTCTCATGCAAAATAAAGAAAAAAAATAATTCTCTCAGTCTTATGACTTTAGAGAAATCAAAGAAAATGAATGATATTCTAAACATTATGGAAATCGAAATAAGTGGAAGAAGGGAAAAGTTGAATATCCATCCTATGGTAAATGTGATAAGAAACAATATGGTACTTGCCTGAAGAGAATGTGAGTCTGTTACTTGTGTGGTGAAAATGGTCACCATGATCATGATTGCAAGGGGAAGAAATAGGTTTTCAATGTTAAAAGATACAATTTTATAGAAAAGGGGAATTATGCAAATGAATTCCCTAAGCTCCATATGAACATACCTTTGAAAAGGACAATGGAGAAAGGCCAAGCTTATGAAATCACTACTACTAAGGTTGAAGCTCTAAAAGACACGGTTCCAGATAATTTAATGTTTTCCTCTTGTTTAGCCAATTTTTTATTTGATTCTGGATCATCGTGTTGTTTCATATATCCCAATTTTTTTTCAGAAAATTATATATTTTCAATTTGACTTAACAAAGGTGTTTCTAGTCAAATCCCTTAAGGGATGTATCATAACAACACGGTTTTGTGAATCAGTTCCCATTAAGGCATATAAATGTTTTTTATCTACTGATATCATCGTCATACCCATGATTGAGTTCGATATAATCCCATGAAAGGATTGGCTTCAAGACCGTGATGTGAAAATTTATTGTACAATAAGGGGGTGACAATTTTCAATAATGATAAGGAGTACCTTATCTATAGAGTAGTAACGTCACCACCTGATTCTTATCTAGATCCACCCCCAGTAGCTCTACTAAATTCAATTATTGTAGAATAAGAGAAGTATATAACTATAGGTGAGGAAAGGAATGTTCAAATAGAGGACGTACCTATTGTGCAAGAATATGTTGAAATGTTTCCAGAGGATTTACCTGGACATCCTCCAGAACGAGAAATTGAATTTTCCATTGATTTAGATCCTTTTTCATGGCCCATATCGTTAAACACATATAGAATGGCCACTGTGGAATTAGTGTAATAAAAGAAACAAATAGATGAATTGAGTAATAAGAGATTTATTCTCCCTGGTGTTTCTTCGTGGGGAGCCCCTATCCTTTTTTTTATGATGAAAGAAAGATCTATGAGGATGTGCATTGACTACTAGAATATCAATGATATAACAATAATGAAAAAGTTTCATCTACCTTGAATTGATGATTTATTCGAGTGAATTCATGAAGATTAGTTTTTTTAAAGACTGGCCTTCGATCTGGATATCATCAGTTGTGTGTGATGATGGAAGAATTTCTGAAAACAGTATTTCAAACTAGGAATGGGCAGTACGAGTTTCCAGTAATGCCTTTTGGGTTGACTAATGCATCCTCTGTCTTCTTAGATCTAATAAATAGATTTTTCAAGGAATATCTTGATGAATTTGTAGTGGTATTTTTTGATGATATCTTTGTATACTAAAAAAAATATGATTATCATAAAAATAACTTGCTCCCAATTATGAAAATCATTCGAAATAATGAATTATATGAGAAATTCAGAATGTGTGAATTTTGGCATCACGAGATTTATTTTCATTTCCATATTGTCTCTAAGGGTGGAATCTCTATTGATCCTTCAATGACTAAGGCAATCCAAGAATGGACAGCACTGATGAATATAACTGAGGCACGCCATTTTGATGGTTTAGAAGGTTATTATAGAAATTTCGTCCAGAATTTTTCCTAGTTGAATAACCCATTAACCAATCTCTCACGTGATGGGGTAAAATTTGTTTACATAAAAGAGTGTGAATAATGTTTTTATAAATTGAAGCAATGATTAGTCAATGCTCCTATCTTGACTCTACCATCAGGGAATGACGAGTTTTTTTATTTATAGTGATTATTCAAAGAAAGAAATTGGTTGTTTCCTTATGTAGAATTATATAGTTATTGTCGATGCATCATGTCAGCCAAAAATTCATGAAGAAAACAATCATACTCATGATCATGAGTTAGCAAACATGATCTTTTCTCTAAAAATATGGAAACACTATCTCAATGGTAAAAAATTTGAAATTTATACTAATTATAAGAATTTTGAAATATATTTTCTCACACAATGAACTAAACATCAGGAAAAGATGACGTCTTTAACTACTCATGGCTAATTATTACACTATACACTACCTCCCGAGGAAGGCTAATAAGGTGGAAGATTCTTTGAGTAGAAAGTATCCCAGTGTTTTGAAAAATATGAGAGTTGAAAAGGATCTGATATACATGGATCTAGTAATTATGGATATGGAAATAACCATGGAAGGTGAATCATCAATGATTTTTCAAATGGATGCCAAACCATATTTACTAGAACTGATAAAAGTTTCTCAAACCGATGATGAGGAATTTAAAAACAAAATTAAATTTGTGAACGAAGGGAGATTGAGAGAATTCATATATGAAGAAGGAATTTTGATGTTTGGGATGATACATTGTCTTCCTAACATACCTAATCTAAAAATGGAATTTTTTGATGACTCTCATAGCTCCAATTTCTCTATACACCCTAGGAGAACTAAGATGTATAATGATTTTAAGGAATATTTCTGTGGGACAACATGGAGAGGGAGATTTCTGATTTTGGGTCAAGATGTATGGTTTTTCAACATGTGAAAGCTGGAAGGGAACAGCTTGGAGAAGTCATGAACCCTCATCCCATACCTCAGTGGAAATAGGATAATATTATGAAGAACTTTGTCACGGGGCTACCAAAGACCTCATGATGGAATGATGTAATATGGGTCATTGTTGATCATCATACAAAGTCAGCACATTTTCTAGATATAAGAGAATATTGACCACATAAAGGATTGGAAAGACTATATATTAATGAAGTTACAAGACTCAATGGTGTACCCCTCTCGATTGTTTCTAATCGTGATCCATGTTTTACATCAAGATTCTGGAAAAGTCTTCAGAAGGCCCTATAGACTGAAGATTGTTTGAGCACTACCTACTACCCTCAAACTGATGAACAATCAGAATGGAATATTCAAAACATATAAGACATGTTGAGATCTTGATCAGTAGTCATTCAAGGTATGTGGGATTAATATTTACCTCTGGTATAATTTTCTTATAACAATTATGTATATTCAAATATTCATATGGCACCATATGAAACATTATAAGGAAAGAGATGTCGTACACCAACCTGTTGGTATGATGTTGGTGAAAGAAAATCATAGGCCCAGAAAATGTAGAGGAAACAGTGGAAAAGGTAAAGGTTATCCAATCCCACATCAAAGCATCCCAATGTAGTAAAAATAACAATTCTGATAACTGAAGGTATGATTTGTTATTTCTAGAAGGGGACCATATTTTCTTGAAGGTATCTCTCTGGAAGGGTGTTATATGTTTTGGTTAGAAGGGTGAATTGATTCCCATGTACATTAGAACTTTTGAAATTCTAGAACAAATTACTATTGTAGATTATCGTTTGGAAATGCCTCCAAGTATCTCCAATGTTCATGATGTGTTCCATGTATCAATGTTGAGAAAATACATGCCTAACCCAACGCATGTACTCACCGATGAGAAAATTGATCTGGAACATGATCTATCTTACTGTAAAGAGCATGTCAAGATTCTTTATACTAGAGAACATGTGATGAAAAACTGGACGACTCATCTGCTGAAATTTCTATGGAGAAACCATAACATGGAAGTAGTAAGATGGGATCCCGATGAACATATGATGAAGATTGATCCATGTATTTTCTGTGGTAATATTCTAGAAATTTCAAGGGTGATATTATTTAATGGATGGGATAATGTAACAGCCAAAGCCTCCATGGTACGTTTCCAATTCATTAATATTGTAGCTTTCTTTGTACAAAACATAATGTTTTAACACACCACAACCAATGAAACTAGACGTTATGAATAGTAACAACCACTTTTTGGAATTTTATAAATTTTAAATTTCAAAATGGACTTCTTTTTTGGATTCGGAATATCATAAATATCTTCGAGTGATTTTTTGGAATTTTTCTGAGAACATTCAATTATTGATGAATAGTGACAAAAACTGTGTTACTGGTTAAAAGAACATTTTTATTTAAATAATTATGTATTTAATTTTAATTTATTTTAGGTCAATATAGATACATAAAACCTATATATTTTCAATTTAATTAATTGGAGTCATTTTATAATAAGTTTAGATATATAAAATTTTATTGAACTTTTTACCCTCTTTTACCAACCTTTTTGGATAAATTAAAAATTTGCATAAAAATTAATTTTACCACTTCTGTAAGTTTAATTTCAAAAATTTTAGAGACATGGTTGACATCAGTTATTAATATGTGTTTCAATAAGATGAAAATAATTATTCATGAATAGTAACTTTTGACTATTATTTATCTTGGTTAAAAGTACATTGGGTAATTAATTGTAAAATGTTATAATAATTACCCCAAAACATGTCATAATTCTATTTGATAGGTGTAATTAGACTAAAAAAACCTTACAAATAAAATATGATCCTTTTGGTCCACATGAATTAGATTAGGACATTTATAATTATTTTATTTAAAGAAGAGTTAAATGTGTTAATTGCAATGTTTAATAACTAAACCATTATTAATATAGTGTTATACATAAGAAAAATTCAAAAATAAATATTCATTAGAATGATAAAAAAAAATTCCTACCTAATTTTATTTTATTTTATAATTTTTAAACATTATATAATTTAATTTATATATGACACTATGATGATGCATTAATTACCTTAATAATGAAATATTAAAATATTTTATATTATAAATATCTAAATAAATTTAATTTGAGACTTTTGATTAATTCCACTAATTTTTATGGATAATATGAAATGTTATTGTTGATTAAATAATTTTAGTTTGATGTAATCAAATTTTTATGATTTTCACAAACACCAAATACTAAATAGTGTCAAAATTGACTTAATTGAGTTTTTAAAACTAATACTATATTAATAATTGATATAATATTCCTAACAATATATGGTTCAAAAAAAGACTTAAATAAGATATATATATTAATAATGAACCACAGGGGGTTCGTTTTAATTGTTATAGTATGTTTATTAACCATATAAAATAAAAATACAAAGAGACATGTTAAATGTCAAACAATTTAACTAAGAGTTAAATCTAAAAGATAAGGATAATATGGTGAACTAAACCAGTCTAAAACCTAATTGATGGGATTTTTTCAACCCATCCCCACATTATCCTCGAAATAAATCATTTTGGATCCATTTTAAACAAAAAATAATTTTATTATAAAATAACATTTCAAGCTTTTCCTAAAGTGACCCTCACCTCTGTTATAAACGGGTACTTCTACTTCTCTTGATTTCACACCTCCAAATCCATTTGGCTTGGCCAAACTCGGGCCAAATATCCTCCCAACATACCTCATAGCAACCAAGAGTCCTTAATTAGATCTGAAATCCAACCTATGGATCCCTTTTGATCAACTCAAAATGAAACAGCCGAAGAAGAGGTAATAACTTCACCACCCACTTTTCAAGTTCTTTGTTTTCCACATCCTCTTTATTTGTTGATTCCATTATAAAATAATATATACAGTATATTCTATATTCTTTGATGTTATTATATGAATGGTACAACCATATTCATTATTCTATCCATCATATAAATGACAAAGTCACCATATGTGCGTACGTACAACATATCATCTCCACGTCATGGTGTAGTTTGTTATTCAAGCACATCATTATTTGGATATGTATAATAATGAGTATAACTGATTTAAATAATAATTATAGCATGTTAATGATTCTCTATATATGATATACTATCCAATTGCATACGATTTCTCCATCAATATAATGATATTGTCTCTCATGCATACATACAGCTTACTGTCTCCATGAACGCGATGAGATTCATTCCCCATAGTATTCATTCAAAAATAATTTTCATTGTATGATTAAAAATAATTTTTAAGAACTTAATATCATTTTGGATTGGAATAAAATAAATCCTATCCATAACAATCATGGCATACGTAACCGAGCATATAAAGGAAAACCAACCATTTGACACGCGAATCGATGATACTACTAAAATATTGTTAACAAGGAAATATTAAAGGATCATATATGATGTCATATTTAGGTATATAGTTATTGTATAATTCAATAACAAAAATTTAACTATTATACATGAGGTTAACGTAACCTCTTCCAAGGAAATGTACCAGGTGAGGGTTAGTTTTACAATCTCATTATTATCTGAGGTTGATTTTACATAATATTTACTGGGGCCTATTTATCATCCACATCAATGCTTCTTAAAAATGTATTTCAATACATTTTTAATATTTACTAGACTTTGGGTTAATGTAATTTATACCCTTGTTTGACTTTTTAAAAATTGGTTTTAATGGAATCCTTATGTCATTTTCTAAACAATGTACATTATGAAATTTTCAGCAAAATTAAGGAATGAATGTATTTATTTAACCTATACGGTGGGTGTGGCTATTTTCCATTGTTATATCATCGTCAAAGCTTTCTATAAAATCTTATAAAAATATTTTCAAAATAAATTTTTTCTTTTATAATTATGTGACTTTTAAATGATTTTAAAATAGAAAGAGGTATTTATTTCAAATAGTTTTCATTTCATCTATGTCAACATCCTTTGATAGATTTTAAACTTGTTTTATGTTGACTTGTTATGGTACAAATCTTTCACATTGTATTGAATGTTTTGTTATATGTTCTACAGTGGATGTGTTATCTTTACACAATTCCTGGTTTATGGATTATGTTTTGAAATTTCATATGCTAGTTTTAATATAAATGTTAATAGTATGTTTAATCTTTTTCCTATAAATAATGAAATGGACATAGTATGTGATCGTTAGAGCTCGCTATAGCTCCTCGATGCATCGTTAGGTCTCATTAGAGAATCTAGTGTCTTGCCACAAGGCCTTGTCAAAATCTTATTTCAAGTCATGACACAAGGCCTTGACTAAGTGGTTATGAAGTTTGGAATTATGCATTCCATAATTATGAATGTGTCTATTGATATTGTATGTGATTATTAGACTATTAAAACGTCCATGTTTATAAGTAAATTGAATTATGTGAATTTATCTTTTCCATATTATGCTTAAACTTAAGAATAAAATGATTTTTTAGTCTTATACATTGACATAAATGTTTATGCTTATTTATTAATGTATTAGCTATATTTTTATACTTACTGAGCATTTGAACTCACCCCTTTCTATGTTTTATTTTGTCTAGGATATGAAGAAGTATTTTATGGTTGACTTAGTGGGATACGCTAAGGATATAAGTGTGTTACAAAGAAGACAAAATGGTGTTGCAGTTTTTATTTCATGATGTAATGCAAAACTTATGAATGTAATTAGTACTTATCAGGCTAATAAACTGATCAATCTTTCGGGACATGATTCCTTGTATCAATCCAATGTCATGTAATAATGCAACAACTCTAGTAACTGGGGTCGGGGTGTTATAGTTGGTATCGAAGGAATTTTAGTACAATCCTTGGAAGCAAGAATTAGAATAACTCTGATTATAGAACACTACCCTAAGATAGAATTTGGGGATTAGTATAGAAGAACATCCTTTAATATTGGTACTGTAGATCTTTTGTGAGTTTTGAAAGCAATAAATCCCTATCTGGATACCAGCAGTTAGAGGCGGCTCTAGCACAGAGGTACCTAGGTGTAAACCCCAAAAACACTTCTTTGAGCTAGACTCGAATGGGAAATGGTGCACGACAATGGGTCTTGCTGTTCTCTAGGTTACGACACTCCTAGTGGATATGCTTAGGGTAATTCTCATTTTCTTTACAATCCATTATGAAGGGTTTATGAGAATATAATTCCACCAAGAATATTTTTTTTGGATTAGAGATTGTATCCATAAATGGTTTAGTTTATGTTAACTATGTTAGAAGGTTGTAATTATGTATTGCGATTCATAAACTAATCTAGTGTAATCCATTGTACCGAAATGGCGCATACTAGAAAGAATGGAAACTGTAACAACCCACATAATCCATATAGGGAATTCCATCAAACTCATGATAATTATAATGGAGCTGGTGATGAAACTCGTGTTGATCTTCTTATCAGCATTCTAGGACAACTAACCCAGATTATGAATAAAAACCTTACCTATATAAAGCACCCTAATACACAATGCATTGGATCAATGTTAGACAAATTCATGAGGAAAAAACCACAAACATTAAATGGGAGTACAAATCCATTTGTAGCTAAGCAAGGGATAAATTCCTTAGATAAAATATTTCTTTCTTTGGGGAGTATCGAAAGGGAAAAAGTTATCATTGTAGTTTATCACCACACGAGAGATGCAGATCATTGGGGGTCATTAGTCCAAAACAAAAAGGAATATGAAGAAGTATCGAACATGGAATGGAGGGATTTTAAAGAGATTTTATTAGAAAAATAATTTTCTCATGACTATCAAGCTGACATGGAAAGACAATTTTTAAGTCTGAGGAAAAAAGAGGATGGGAATGTCGCAAATTATGCAGATAACTTTACATGGTTACCAAGGCATGAAATAGATTATATATGTAACACAATGAGTAATATTTATCGATTATTTTATGGGTTAAAACCATTTCTCCATCAATAAATAGTCTCAAAATCTTTCTTATTGTCTGAAGAAGTTTCCTCATGCATTATCAAGACAGAAAAGGATTTATCAATGTCAAACGACTTTTAATCAATGAAAGAGAAAAAGTGATCTACTGAACACTATGGAAATGGAAATAAAGAGAATAATGGAAAAGTTGAATATCCATCCTGCAGTTAATGTGGGAAGAAACACCATGGTACTTTCCTGATCGGAATGTGAGTCTATTACAAGTGTGGTGAAAAAGGCCACCAAACTCGTGATTGCAAGGGGAATAAAGTGGTTTTCAATTTTTAATTCTACACTTTTAGAGAAAATGTGAACTAAGAAAATGAATTACCTATTACCCAAGGGAATACACTATATAAAAGGCCAAGAGAACAAGGACAATATTATGTGATCACTACTACTGAGGCTGAAGCTCCGAAAGTCATGGTGGTGGGTTATTTAATGGTTTTCTCAAGTTTAGTGAATTCTTTATTTGATCCTGAATCATCGTATTATTCTATATCTTCCCAGTTTTCTGAGAAAAATAGATATTTACAATTTTAATTAACAAGGGAGTTGTCAGTCAAAACACATGAGGGAAGTATCATCGCAATATAGTATTTTGAATCAGTTCCCATTAGAGCATATAAATGGTATTTATCTATTGATCTCATCAGCCTACCAATGATTGAGTTTGATATAATCATCATAATGGACTGGCTTTCAGACCATGATTTGAAAATATATTATAATAAGAAGGAGGTAACAATTTTCGATGATGATAATGTGTACCTTATCTTTAGAGCAGAAACCTCACCACCAGATTTTTATCTAGATCCACCCTTGGAAGCTCTAATAAATTCCATTATTGGGGACGAAGTGAATAAAATAACTATATGTGAGGAAAATAATGTCGAATAAAGTACGTACTTATTGTGTAATAATAAGTTGATTTGTTTCCAAAGGATTTACCTGGATATCTTCCAAAACGAGATATTATGTTTTCCATTGATTTAATTCCTAGATTAGGGCCCATATTGAAGACCCCTTTTAGAATGGCCACTATGGAGTTAGTGGAACTGAAGAAACAACTTAAGGAATTGAGTAATAAGGTATTATTCTCCCTATTGATTTTCTATGGGGGGGGGGCTGTCCTTTTTTTTAGAATAATGACGAATCTATTAGGTTGGTCATTGAATACTGGGAGATCAATGCTACAACAATAATGAACAAGTATACTCTACCAAACATTGATGAGTTATTAGACCAACATCATGGAGCTCAATATTTTTCAAAGACTAAACATCGATCTAGATATCATCATTTGTGTGTGCAGAAGGTAGATATTCCAAAAAATCATTTCGAACTAGGTATGGGCATTACAAATTTACAGTAATTCATTTTGGATTGACTAATTCACCCTCTATCATCATGGATCTAATGAATAGAGTTTTCCAGGAGTATCTTGATGAATTTGTAGTGGTATTTATTGATGATATATTGGTATACTCAAAATTATAATAAGATCATGAAAATCACTTGTACATTATTCTGAAAACACATAGAAGAAATGAATTATATGGTATGATTAGAAAGTGTGAATTCTGGCTTCAATAGATTTCATTTCGTGGACATATTGTCTCTAAGGATGGAACATCTGTTTATCTCACAAAGAGAAAGGCAATCCAAGAATGGCCAGCACCAACGAATATAACTGAGGTATGCAGTTTTATTGGATTAGTAGGTTATTATCAACTTTTCGTTCAGATTTTTTCTTGGATGGTAACCCATTAACCAAGCTCACACGTAAAGGGTATTAATTTGTTTGGAGAAAAGAGCATGGACAGTGTTTTGAAGAACTGAAGAGAATATTTTTCAATGCTTTTGTCTTGACTCTACCATCCAGGAATGATGGGTTAGTTATTTATAGTATTGCATCAAAGAAAGGACTAGGTTGTGTCCATATACACAATGATAGAGTTATTTCCTATGCATCATGACAGCTAAAAATTAATGCAAAAAATTATCCTACTCGTGATCTTGAGTTAGCAACTTTAATCATATTTTTGAAAATATGAAGACACTATCTTGATGGTGAAAAATGTGAGATTTATAATGATCACAAGAATTTGAAATATATTTTCACATAGAAATAACTCAACATGGGTAAATGACGATGGCTTGATCTACTCATTGAATATTATTGCACTATACACTACTACTCGGGGGAGCCAAATAAGTTGGAAGACGCTTCAAGTAAAAATTATCATGTATTTTTGAACTAGATGAGAGTTGAAAAGGATATTATATACATGGATCGAATAAATATGGATACAGAAATAACCATGTAAGGTGAAACATGAATTATTTTTCAAATTATGTCCAAACCTTCTTTACTAGAAATGACAAAAAGTTATCTGACCGAGGATGAGGAATTTAAAAATAAAATTACTATTGTGAATGATGGGAGATTGAGTTACTTCATATATGAATATGGAATTTTAAAATTTCGGAAGATGCATTGTGTTCCTAACATTCCTGACCTAAAATGTGAATTTTTGGATGATGCTCACAACTCCAATTTCTCTATACACCCTAGGAGCACTAAGATGAATAGATATTTGAATGATCATTTTTGGTGGGACAACATGAGGAGGGAGATTTCTGATTTTGTGTCAAGATATATGGTTTTTCAACAAGTGGAAGCTGGAAGGCAACAACCTGGATGAGTCATGATACATCTTCCCATACCTTAGTGGAAATGGGTTAATATTATGATGAATTTTGTCAATGGGCTACCAAAGTCTCCTAGATAAAATGACGCAATATGGTTCATTGTTGATCGTCTTACCAAGTCAACACATTTCATTCTATAAGAGAATATTTACCACTTTAACATCTGTAAAGGCTATGTATGAATGAGTTTTTAAGACTCCATGGAGTACCCCTATCGATTTTTTCTGATCGTGATCCCCATTTTACATCAAGATTCTGGAAAAGTCTTCTGAAGGCACTAGATAACGAACTTCGTTTGAGCACTACCTACCCCCCCACAAAATGATGGACGATATGAATGCACTATACAAACCTTAAGAGACATGTTGAGATCTTGCTCACATGACTTTTATGGTATGTGGGATCAATATTTACCTCTGGTAGAATTTTCCTATAACAATATCTTTTATTCAAGTATTCAAATGGCACCATATGAAGCGTTATACTGAATGAGATGTCGCACACCAATGCATTGGGATGATGTTTGTGAAAGAAAACTCATAGGACCAGAACTTGTTGAGGAAACAATGGAAAAGTTGATGGGTATCTAATCCCACATCAAAGCATCCCAATGTAGAAAAAAGTGACATGCCGATAACTGAAGGAAGGAATTGGAATTTCATGTAGGAGACCATGTTTTCTTGAATTTATCTCTATGTAAGGGTGTTATACGTTTTGGTAAGAAGGTTAAATTGACTCCCAAGTACATCATACCTTTCGAAATTCTAAAATGAATTGGAGTGGTAGCTTATCATTTGGTAATGCCTCCAAGTCTCTCTAATGTTCATGATGTGTTCCATGTATCATTGTTGAGAAAATAAATGATTGACCCAACGCATGTACTTACCTATGAATAAATTGATCTGGAACCTAATCTATCTTATTGTGCATAGGATGTCATGATTCTTGATACCAGAGAATAAGTGCTGAGAAATCGGACGACTCGTCTAGTGAATGGTATATGGAGAAACCATATGATGGAAGAGGCGACGTGGGAGCCTGGAGAACTTATGATGAAGAACCAACTGAATCTTTTTAGGCAGTAATATTCTATAAATTTCAACGATGAAATTATTTTATCTAGGGGAGAATATTATACCCCAAGCTTCAATGGTACATTTACCTTTGATTAATGTAGTATCTTTCATTTTACGCAACATGGAGTTTTAGCAACCACGACCAATCAAACTAGCCATTATGAATAGTAATACCCAATTTTTGAAATTTTATACATTTATATTTTGAAAACTTACATCATTTTTGGATTCGGAAGACCCAAATTAGTTTAGGTGAATTTTTGTTATTTTCCCGAGAATATTCAATTTTTTATGAATAGTTAATGAAAATACGTTTATTGTTTAAAACTGACATTTTAGTTAAATATTTAGTTATTTAATTTTAATTTTTTTGGTAAAATTATATACATAATACCTATATATGTTCAATATAATTCATTGGAGTCATTTTATAATATGTTTAGATATATAAAATTATATTGAACTTTTTACCGCCTTTTACCAAACGTCAAAAATCATTTAGAAATTTGAATAAAACTCAATTTTACTGCTTCTATGAGTTGAATTTCAAAATTCAGAGAGACACTATTTTCATCAGTAAGAAAATTTTTTTAGAATTAGATGGATATAATTTTGGGGGAATAGTAACTTTTGACTTTTATTTACAACGGTTAAAAGTAAATAGGATAATTGAGGGTAAAAATTATATTACAATTATACTAACAAAAGCTCTAATTCTATTGGATAAATGTAACTCAACCAAAAACATCATTAGGAATAAAATATGACCCATTGGTCCACTTGGATTGGAATAGGACATTTATTATTATTTTATTTTAAGAAGAGCTAAAAGTGTTATATTCAACATTTAATAACTAAACCATATTTAATATAGGGATATACATAAGATAAATTCAACTATAAATAATAATTATAATGAAAAAAATATTTCATAAATAATGGTATTTTGTTATATAATTATTAGACATTATAAAATTTAATTTATTTATGACACGATGATGATGCAACAATGACCTTATTAATGAAATATTAAAATATTTTATATTATAAATATCCAAATAATTATAATTTAAAGATTTTGATGAATTCCACTAATTTTTAAAGGTTATATTACATGTTAGGGTTGATTAAATAATTTTTTTTTGATGTAATCATGCTTTTATGATTTTAACAAAAACCAAATACTAAATAGTGTCAAAATGGATGTAATTATCTATTTAAAACAAATACTATATTATTAATTGATATAATATTCATAAAAATCTATAAATAATAAAAAGGAGTTATATAAGGATATATATTTTAATAATGAACAACATGGGGTTTGTTTGGCTTGTTATAGTATGTTAATTAACCACATAATATAAACATAAAAATAGACATGGTAAATGTCCAAATATTTAACTAAGGATTAAATCTAAAAGATAAGGTTAATATGCTAACATAAACCTATCTAAAACCTATTGGATGAGTATTGTTCAACCCATGAACACCTTATCCAAGATATAAATCATTGTTGAGCCATTAAAACCTGAAAATGATTTTATTATAACATAATATTTCAATCATTTCCTAAATTGACCCTCACCTCTGTTATAAAAGGGTACTTCCCCTTCTCTTAATTTCACACCTCCAAACCCATTTGGATTGGCCAAACCCTAACCAAATATCATCCCAAAATCCCTTAAATCAACCTATAGTCCTTAATTGGATCTAAAATCCTTACTATGGATCCCTTTTTATCAACTCATATGGGAACTCCCACAGAATAGGTAATAATTTCACCACCCTATTTTCAAATTCTTTTCTTCATCCACTTCCTTATTCTTTTTTCTTTCAATTATAAAATAATAACTCTAGTATATTCTATATACTATGATGTTATTATAAAAATGGTGAAACAATATTCATTATTATATCCATCATATTAATGACAAAGTCACTATACTTGCGTACGTATGGCTTACCATCTCCACGTCAAGGTGCAATCTGTTATTCAAACACGTCATTATTAGGATGGGTATAATAATGAGTATAACATATGTAAATAATAAATATAACATGTTAATGAATCTTTATATATGATATACCATCCAATTGAATTTTATTTCACCATCAATATAATCATATTAACGCTCATGCACACGTACAAATTACCCTCTCTATGAATGCGATGAGTTTCATTCCCCATTGTAATAATTCAAAAATAATTTTCATATTATGATTAAAAATAATGTTTAAGAACTTAATATAACAATAGATATGAATAATATACATCATGTCTATATAAAAATTACTTTCATAACTAAGCATATAAAGGAAAATAGATCAGTTAACAATAGATACGAAGATTCTACAAAAATATTATTAAAAAATAAATATTAGAGGATTATATATGATGTAATATTTATTTATATAGTTATCGTAAAATTTAATAACAATTATTTAACTATTATACATGAGTTTAATGTAACCTTGACTATGGAAAAGTACAGGGTAAGGGTTATTTTCACAATCTCTTTATTATCCAAGATTGTTTTTACGTTAGTATCTACAGGGATCCCTTTATCATCCACATCAATGTTTCTTAAAAATGTATTTCAAAACATTTTTACTATTTTCTAGAATATAGTTTAATGTCATTTATACCCTTGTTTTATATTTTTAAAATTGGATTGAAAGCAATCTTTCTGTCATTTTCCAAATAAGTTAATTTATGACCATTTAGATAAAATTAAGGTAAGAATGTTTTTTTAACTTATATGATGGGTGTGGCTATTTTTTTCCACTATATCATCGTCGAAGCATCACATACAAGATTATAAGAATATTTTTAAAATAAATTTTTTCTTTTATAATTATGTGACTTTTAAATGATTCCAATATAGAGAGAGTTATTTATTTCAAATAGTTTTCATTTCATCCATGTGAAAAACCATTGATGGATTTTAATCTTAGTTAAAGAATGATTAATTATGATACAAATCATCCATGTTTTATTGATGGTTTTTTGACATGTTCAACAATGGATGTAATATTTTTACACCATTCATGGTTTATGGATAATGTATTGACATTTCATATGCTAGTTTTAATATAAATTTTTATGTTATGTTTAATCCTTTTCTTATGTGGAATGCATTGGACTTAGTATATGACAGGTGGAGCACGCTATAGCTCTTCGATTCATCTATATATCTCATTAAACAAACTAGTTTGTTATTACAAGGCATGGAAAAAATAATATTTTTAGTTTTCGAATAAGGCCTTGACAATGTAGTTATGAAGACTGGAATTATGCATTCAATCATTATGAAAGAGGTTATTAATATTACATGTGATTATTCGACAATTAGTGTATCCATTTGAATAAGTAAATAGAATTATTTGATTTTATCTTTTCCATATTATGCTGATATTTATGTTTAAATGGATTTTGTTTTAGTCTTATACATTGCCTTAAATGTTTATGCTTATTTATCAAATTTTTCGCTATATTGTTATCCATACTGATCATCTAAGCTCACCCCTTTCTATGATTTATTTTTCCATGTATGTGAAGACGTATTTTATGGTTGACCAATAGGGATAGGCAAAGCATAAAATTGTTTTCAATAGGGGACAAAATGTTGATGATGTTTTTAATTCATGATGCAAAGTAAAACTTATGAATGTATCTAGTAATTCCAAGGCTACTAAACTAATCACTCATTCTAGACATGATTACTTGTATTGTGCTAGTGTTATGTAATAATGCACTGAATCTGGTAACTAGGTTCGGAGCATTACATCTGAGTCCCCTTTTACAAAATTGTGTCTCATAGACAAACAATATCTCTCGAGGTATCATGGGGTATGTACTGTCTTCAACCAAAAGTAGATGCAGCTACAATCCTCGGTGACATGCCAAAGACCATAGATAGTATGGGTCCTAAACCCGTTCTGTTCACTCAACCAGGATGCTCCTTCCTATAAACATTGGAACTTGGGTCATCCTGGGAGACTGAGTAGTACTACACTAGATTGGAATCCCATTTTTTAATATTATCATATAAATAAAATGTCATTCATATTATAAGAAATATATATTAACATAGTGACAACCGATGATAAGTTATTATAATGAAAAATGAGTTCATACCCCAACTTCATTGGCAAGCACATTTACAATACATCCCTCATATTTTTTGATAACATTCAGCCATACTTCATTTCTGGATGTTGGGTGTCCAAAACTATATGACTGCATTAAAAATGATAAATAAACAATATAATATTTTATATAGATAATATTTTCATATAAATATTTAAACTAATGAAAATATTAGTACAATCGATCAGCTTCTAAAAAACACAATGACCACATAGTGTGAGGGATGACTTGGTTATCCCGGCTTGATGCATTCTTCCTTGATTGATCCTGAAATAAATAAAATTGAATTTAATAGTAATGAATTCAATGTTATTCCTCTTCATGTACATGTATAAATGTAAAATGTTATTAATATAATAATTTATATTTAAATACAATTTGTTTCCAATCATGATGTCTAGAAACAAAAACTATACATTACTCTTTGGTTACCCTATCATGTAGATCATAAGAATATGGTAATCAAGACCATGGAATAAATAACTTATTAAAAATGTCATGGATTCATGAGAGTTGATCACTTGTCATTATAGAAGGACATGTAATCTCAAATGACCAAACATATACCATAGTGTAAGATTATAGAAACATAATAAAATAAATGTTATCCATTGAAAATGATCATATCTCCTATAATGATTAAAATATAAAAACTATATATTTTTTATTGTGCCCAAAATCATTGGTTCTACCTAGGAGAGTTATTAATATTATTTTAGTTCATGTTATGGAGGTAATCCTTCTAATGGGTTTTTTGTGTCATATATTGCATCCCCACTATTTCCCACCATACTCACAATATGTTGTGGGGATATAATATCCACTAATCTGGAACACTATCACATGGCCAAAAAGGGTCAGTTAAAAGACATCAACCATGTGCCCATGTATGATAGAGGCTATCATCATATAGTAGGGGTGTCAATTTTATAGAGGGGATAGTATTCCTTATTGTATTAAGTACCATAAGAGCATTATTAAGACATATCAATGAAATATATCAAAGTCTAAACAAATAGAATCCAAATAACAAAACCCACTAGATTAATAAATATAATAATAATGGAATAATTTAATGATTTGATGGAATGTATATAAATATCATTATATAAACAATAAAAGTAAAATAATAGCATACAAAAATAATTACTCAAATTAAACCAACTACAAACCCTATTTTTATCCCACTATAAACTCTAGGACATCCTAAAATAAATCAATCTTCTATAAGGTACCTTACCCTTGTCCAATAGGCATCCACGTAATCTGCTCGAGTACCAACTGACAAAGAGAATAAGGCATCTATATAACTCAATAGGTCGACACCACGATGTCTAAACAAACAAGATGGATAATAGGTCTATGAAATAATGATATGACCATGCATATTAATTAGTTCAAACATTAATAAAAATAAAAGAACAACTTTCTTCAGCTCTATGTCAGAATACAATTGATTGTGTCTTCTAACAATTTCAACCACAAATATAAAACCATGTTAAATATAACCTACATCAATGTCATTCCATAATTTCAATGAGAATTTCCAACATCCATTCCAATGAAAACCATATATCCATGGTGAATATTACCATATTTGTGAGGAGGGGCACGGTGAGAGGAGACAAGACGTGCTGATGGATTTTGGGGGGTCAGGGGGTCACCAGATTCGTGGGTGTAACTGGGGTCATGTGGCTTGCTGGGGTCGAGGCCTCCTAGGACTTCTGAGGGTCATCATCCTCGCAATGGGGTCGTGTGGTCACCGAGGTCACGTGGGTCGCCAGGGGTCATAGGGGTCGTCGGGGTCGCGTCAAGGGCCATGGGGGTCGGGGGTCGGGGGTTTCGGGTGAGTTGGGTGAACCTTGTGGGGGGGGGGAGAAGGGACATGATTGTAAAAATAGACAATTTTAGTGGCGGTTTATTAAACATCCGCTAAAAACCCGCCACTAAAGGAGAATAATGATGTAGTGGATCTTGTTATGTTCATGATATTGAATGAAAAGTCACATTTATCCATCCATATTCTCAACAAAATCATAGATAAAACCCTTGGTGTAATGACCAATAGAATTATCAATGGAATTTATCCGTTATTATATAAAATTAATATAACATAACTCACATAAAATCACTAAGAGGTCCTGATAAAATAATTATAAATGAAGAATTTGTGAAATAGGAAGTATCTCCATAAGTTATAGAACCTATACCAATAAAATTTAATGTGCTTTTAAAAATATTAATATGACCATAATGAATAGTAAACTAGCCTAAGGAATAGTTACCCCACCCATAGAAGTATAAATAAAATTTTAGAACCATATAATCGAAATTATGGTATAATATTATCATATACTAAGTAAATAAATGTTATAAAAATTATTAATTAAGTGTTAGTATATTTATTAGACTTAAATATTTAATTAAAATTTTAAGATAAATTTAATAATATAAATGAATATTTTTTTGAATAAAATTTATTCAATTTTTTATGTATTATTATTTTATGATAATTTTCAAAGACCTTAATTAGTTTTTCAAAGTGTTAAAAACATAGTAATTATTTCAAATTCAAAATTTTATAAGTAAAAGATGATTTAAATCAAAATTTAAATTATACATATTTAGAAGTTTATTTTCATAAAACAGTTTCCATTTTCTAATTATACACATTAAAAAAATATAAGGTTAATTTTTGCAATTTATCTGAAAAAATTTAATTTTTTAAATATTTAAATATGGTAATTTACATTATATATACATTAAAAGTATAATACACTATTCATCGATTCATTATTGATGTAAGAAACATTGTTTCAAACTGACAAGTTATAATTATTGTGTTTATTCTCAATAATCAACACTATTTCTTTTCATGAAATAAATAATAATGTAATTAAATAAATAATGAGAAAAAACCCTCTCATCCAATATAAATACAACCATCCACACCCTCTTCTCCTCAGGCCTCTCAAGATTTTATTCTTGCCAAAATTCTGAAAAAATAATCCTACCTAAATCCTTTCCCAAATCCACGATCTTTTGGTCTCATCAAAATACTATAAATATGTTTTGTAAAGAGGATATCAAGAGGAGAATTCCAGAGGTAATTCCTCTCTCTTTTCCTTTTAATTATTTTACTTTCAATTTCATTTATTCTTGTCAATCCTAATCACTATAACATAACAAAATTTCATGAAAAAATGTATCATGTTTCATACAATTTAATTATGCCATGTTAATACATGATCCATCTATAAACTCCTCCATCCATCACTTTTATTTTAAATCGAAATTTTCACATGTGATGTGTCAATTATCCAGACATCGTGGGCGATATACATTCGTATTCCGTAAAATAATTAAATGATGCCAAAACCCATTAAATGTTTTAAAAAATGGCTGTTTGTATGATAAAACTCAATTTATTATATTTTACTAACATTTATTGATAATAATAAATGAATAAAAAGTTTGTGCCTATTGTGCTCGAAAACCCAATAAAATTTACCAAAAAAATCATCACAAACTTTTATCTAATCATTCATCCTCATTCCGTATATAACAATTCATTATAAGATCATTTTTCATATATAAGATCATTAATAACATATAATAAGTATTATAGATATTTATCCTTATTTTATACGAACATACAATCATCAATACAAGTTAACTTGACGTGAAAACTAAGAAAATAAATGCTTCTGAACGATGAAATTAAAATCTATAACTCATATAAATTTCCATAAATGAACACAATAAAACTATAATGAATCATATTAATGTATATAAATGGTTCTAGGATTGTTAATTAATAAATCTAATGTTATTATAATGTAGTATTAATGTGAATAAATCTTTCAGACGAGAGGTTAGTGGAATTTTTGAACCCAACTATATTTATTTGGGTTTTCCCCCCTTCAATCCATTTTCAGTATTGATATCCATTCAATATTATTTTATCATCATTTTATACCTTTTATGGGATATAATTGTTTTGGACTGGATTATATGACCTACAAGATGTTTCCCAAATTAATATTCAATAAAAAAATTACAAACCTTTTACTTATGATAATTATTTATTCATTACTCAATGATGATGATTCATGTACGTTATTCCATCCTTAATTTGGAATCCAATACTATATGAATGTATACTCTATGAAGAAATATATTTTCCTTTACATTGGTTATTTTCTGACTGTAACAGATATATATTCTATTTGGAATGAATGTTAATGTGAATGTTTTGATATGATGGGTGCGCCTAGAATTATATTACACAACAAAAATGTTATGATGATACAGGTGCACCAACAAGTATATAGAACTCCAATACATTGGGTGAAGTGATGTATCTCACTAGAAAAGATCAATATGTTTGAAAATTATTTTATATTTGTTCAAAACTATCTATGGTAGTTTACCATTAATAAATCATGTTTTATTTTTATGCATTGTCACATTCCAGTCCATTATCTAATTCATCATCTCATGGTTTTTTTATGATTTAATGATTATGCACATGCCATGTAAAATTGTTTTATATTATTATCTATCCTATAACTATAATTCTATCTCAAATTTTTTGATGAATATTTTTAGGTGATTTCATGTTCTAAATATAATTAATGGAAAATAAGAATAGTGAGAATAAGGAATTAAATAAATTTTTTTGTTTTATTTTTCAATGGTTATGTACATCCCTATTTTTTCCAAGACACAGAACCATTGTAACCATATTTTGTAATGATTTTATGTTTTTTTCTTTAAAATGATGAAATAATATATTAAATAACACTCAAGGATTCTATAGTTTGTATAAGAGGATGGTCTATTTAATTTGGGAATTAAGATTAGTGAGATTTAGTGAAATCCATTAGTATAAGACTATATATAAGTAGGAACCCCAGAAGACTTGTTTTAAACAATTACAATCATAGGGATCCCACAAGATATTTATTTCTAATTAAATAGATAGTGGAATATTTATTTTAATCATTACATTTTTGACCCGTGTTTTGTTGTATCCTTTTCTGTTTTATAAAATGGTGGGAAAAAGGAGAAACTAGTCGACCAACCACTGTGAGGGGAAATACAAGAATTTCTTGATTGACATCCCCAATGCATTGAGAGGCTGAGTTAGAAATTTCATGGATATCCTTTACCAAATGTCTTAGGTTATAAAAAATAACATTAATAATGTTGAATTATGGTCATAAACTAAGAGGGAGGAATTGGATATCGAGTGTTTTATCTGACAATGACCATAGACAATTAGATGATCTTTTGATCCACTGCCTATAGAAGAGTGGTTCAATGCAATAGAGATGATCTTTTTTGTTCTTCTCTCTTATAACATGGAGAAGATAAATCTTATTTTTTATCTACTAGATCGATATATTGATCAATTCTGGAAATTTTTTTAATAAAACATAGACGAAGGATAAAATTGAATATATGGATTGGGAATACATTAAGATAATTTTCCATAACAAGTACTTCTTTCAAACTCTTCAAAAAAATATGGTGAGAAAATTCATAAATCTAATGAAAAAGTATGGTGAACCGGTCACGTCCTACGATGACAATTTAAAAAGGGCTACAAGGTATTCTTCAGGTTTTGTTGTCAATAATGATAGAAAAATTAGTTGGTTTTTTAGTGATTTGAAACCACACCATCGAAAGGATCAATTAATTTGAGACATTGGGAGTTGTGAAGATGTTGTTCGATGTTATCTCAATATAGAGACGGTTTTCAGATAATAGCCTCATGGATATGGTGATAAGAAATTAAATATGTAGTTCCACGATAGCAGATCTTATGAGAACGGTGGAAAGGAAACTCATCCATCCACATGTCAAAATTGTGTGAAGAGGAATCATGGAGACTATTTAAAATGGTTTGGAAAGTGCTTCAAATGTGGGAGACAAGGTCACCAACTAATGAATGTCAAAAAATCACTACTGGAAAATTGACCAATAACTTCGGTTCAAAACCGTGGGTATATCCCCCAAAACCATGGGTATAGGCAATAACCACAATTTTATGAACCGTGGGCTAGAGAGGTGTCAGGATAGGTCCCAAGCCTATACCCAAGGTTTTACAAACCGTAGGTATAACTTTTTTCCACGCTGTAAAATATTCATAGCCCTTTCCATATTGTCAACAGCTTTACCCACAATTTAAAATCATGGGTATTAAATATAAAAAATTTTAAACAGTAGGAGTTGAACCTACGTCTTCAGGGACCTACGCCTTACAGATGATGCGCCGGACCACTGACCTACAACACCTCTATATATATATCACTATTTTTTTATGTATATTAATTAATTTCATATCAGGTAAAAAAGAACTCAGCGGGTTTTGATCCCCAACCGTTCTCCCAAAATCGGTCTTGACAAACCAACCCATCCATAACGCTTTGACTTAAATATAGCTAAATTTAGTTTAATATATTAATATATCTCGCTGTATCAGAAAAAATAATCCTTTGTGTGATTCGATCTTGGACCGCGAGAACTAATAAAAACCACCTCACCAACTGGCCTACAGATTATATCTGTTAAAATGTTTTTATATATTTAATATATTAATTTAAACCTTGGGTATAGGTTTTCCTGCCAAATATTTTTTTCCCACAGATTTTCCTTCCTCCAAGGCTATACCCATGGTTTTGTAAAACTGTGGGTATATGTCTTCAGAAAAAAAACCATATTCCCATGGTTTTCAATAAACCATTGGTATAGTCCATTATAGAAACACCTATACCCATGAATTAGGAAAACCATGGGCATTTTTCCTCAAATGAAATCTATACCAATTTTTTTCCCAAAACAGTGGGTATATGTCCGTATACCATAACTATACCCATGGTTTTCCAAAACCGTGGGTATATGGCATACCTATGCCCACATTTTTAATCAAACTCTTGTGTATAGGTCTATTTTCTATTAGTGATTATTAAGTAAGAAGGATAATGGGGTGTTGGAAATGGTAGCACAACCCATTATAAAATTCTACAACTGTATGGAGGAATGGTAGTTTGCAAGCCTGTGTACTAAACCTCATGTTTTCAAGGGAAATCAGCATTATCAACCACCAATGACAATGGGAAAAGGGAAGGAGTATTCCATCATTACATTAGAAGCGGAGTAAGAAAATTATGTCGTATAATTTATACTTTCTATTCACTCAAGAATGGGAAAAGTCTTATTTGATTCTGGTTCTATTTTTTCATTATATCTCATAGGATTTCATGAACTATTGAATCAAAAGCCAGAAAACATATTTTTGGGATACCAATAGAATCACATGGTGGTGAAATTTTTATAACCCAACTGTTGGAATCTTATCATGTTGGTGTATGAGGGAAGATTATTCCTACAAATATCATAATACTTTTCTCAGTATAATTCAATTTTGTTAGTGGGATAGATTGGCCCCCATTATATAGAGCACACATCGCATATTGGGAAAAGGAAAAATATTTTCATATTTCACGCCACCCCATGATCCTCTACATATTCAAGTACGATCATGAATATCCTTTTGAAAATCAATCAATAATGTGGTTGATGATTTTATATGAATAAAAATAACTCAGTCAAATGTTTGAGTCAAATAATGTTATCAACCTAGGGGAAATTCCCATCATGAAGGAATGAAAATATATCTGTCTTAAAGAGTTACCCTAACTTCCCCGAAATTGTGATGTTGATTCCCAATATAACTCATACTCAGAGTTACTAATATCTCAACGTGTCTCTATTAGGTGTCTCTTATTGATCTAAATGATTTAGAGATGAAGCTACCGGTGCCTTTGGAGAATGTTTTCATGCTCCCTAGTGCATCACCTTGGGGTGCTCTAGTTCACTTTTCTAAGATGAAGGATTAATCATTGTAGTTGTGTATCAATTATTAGGAACACAATAAAATCTCCATAAATAACATGTATCATCATCCATAGATTGGTTACTTGTTTCATTAGCTACATGATTCTTGGTACTTCTTAAATGCTGATCTTCATTCAGCAAATCGTTAGCTAAAGGTGAGGAGGAAAGATATTCAGAATAATGCCTTTTGTATATTGTACATGCAGTATGAGTGTTTTGTGATTCCCTTAATACATAGTAATTCCCCTATAATGTTCATTTATTTTATGAATAGAGCCTTTAGACATTACCTAAAATTTTGTTTACTATTCAACGTTAATATTCTAATATATTCCAAGAGAATGGATGAACAAGAAGAACATATATGGATTGTGTTGGCGACATTATCGAATTAAAAATTGTTTCAAATCTCAATAACTGTTGCTTTTGAATTTAAAAATACTCCATCATGTGACATGTGATCACATGTGAGGGAATTTATATGGACCCTTAAATATCTATGGCGATTGAGGAATGGACCTAACCATGTAGTGTCACAAAAATCTATAGTATTTCTATCTTAGAAATGTATTGTGTATGTTTTTTTATAACATCTTCAGGATTTGAAAGACCAAAAATGATGTTAACAATGAAATGGGTAATGTTTAACTAGACCTAAGAGTGTGAAGAAAGCATCATGGAGCTATAGAGAAGGCTGGTCACCACACTTGTACACACATTACCAAAAAAAATTTAATGTTTTGTGATATATAGTGATGCTTCAAAGAAAGGAATGTGTTTTATACTCATGAAAAAAGATAATGTGATATCCAACACCTCATTGGAGTTGAACATCAATGGTAAAACAACCCGACACATGATCTGGAGCTAGAAACGTGGATTTTTTCATTGAACACCTAGAGGAATTACCACTATGGTAAGAAGTTTGACATATATATGCTATAAAAGGAACCAAAATTATACATTCACACAAAATAAGATCAACATGAATCAAATTATATGGTTATAGCTAATCAAATTCTACGATTTATCTATTAAATATCATCCTGGAAAGGTATACAAGGTAGCTGATGATCTTAGATTAAGATATCCAACTACAATACTCATGATGTTGATTGATAAAGAACCCATATTCATGAAAATGAAAATAATGTTTTTTGAATATAATTATGGGTGGTAATACATCATACTTTTCCAAAATGATTTCCCAACCATCTATACAAGACATGATAAAAGATGCATAAAGTGATGATCTGAATGAAAAAAATAAGGTTAGGGTAGTAAATAAATAGAAACTGTAAGAATTATATATTCATGATTATGGTGTGATTTTTTTGTAATGATTCTTTATGTTCCTTCATTTACAAGGATAAAGATGTATCGACTGGAAAATGCACATATCTCATCTTTCTCTATACATCTAGTGAGTACCATAATGTATCGTGATCACTAAGAACACTTCTAGTGGGACACCATATAGAATTAGATTGTTGAGTATATCTCATGGATCTTGATATAACAAAAGTTAGTGTTGGGTTACATAAGTACAAATATATGATGCATCAATTTTCTTTACCCATGTGGAAATGGGGGAATATCACTATGGACTATGTCATGAGTCTCCAGAAAACAACAATATAAAAATAATTTGATATAGCTTTCGGTGAATCGACTCACCAAGGTTTCCAAATTTATCTCCATTCATAAGATATATCAATTTAAAAACATGAAAATATATATGTGAATGAGTAGGTGAGAATACAGGGAATTCTACTCTACAATTTCTTTTATCCTGATCCAACGTTCACATATAAATACTATAGAAGTTCTCAACATGATTTAAGTTTAGAGATAAATTTTAGCATCAATTATCACCCCCAAAATGATGGCCAATCTAAACAGACTATTTAGATTCTCATTGATATTATAAGAGTATACACTTTTGAATTCACAGGTGGATGGGATCATCATCTCCCAATGTCTGAGTTCTCAAACAAAAACATATTGTACTCAATTATTTATATGGCTCAATAGGAAGCTCTGTATGAAAAAACAATGTATAACTTCATCCTACTCATATGTAATTAGTGAATGAATGCTAGTTCAACCAAATCACCTGAATGAGGAGATAGAGATTGTTCATTCCATCCAAAAACATTTCAAAGCTACTATGTGTCTGCAAAATAGTTGCACTGGAAACGGTTGAAGGGACTTGGTGTTTGATGATGGAGATAATGTATTACTTTGAGTATAACCATGGAAGTTATTCATATGGTTTGGAAAAAATGGAATGATTATCTTGAGTTATATTGGACAAATTTTATATCAATGATTTAAAATGAGATATGAAAACTCGACTTGTACATCCACCGAATATGTCTTGAGTTTTTGATGTGTTCAATGTATCATTCCTGAGGAAGTAAATACTTGGTCCCTCACGTGTACTAAACTCAAAGGTGGAATAACTGGAAAGAAGATATCTCATATGATGTAAATCTAGAAATTATTCTAGAATAGATATATAATGTTATATCAAAGATGAAAAAAAAACATTTTCAATGTGTTGTGGAGGATCCATAGGTGCGAATAAGAAACATGGGAACTGGGGGAGGTTATTAAGGAGAAGTACCTCCAACTGTTTATATAAAATTGAATTTTGTTGAATAAAAATTCCAATTGGTGGAACAATGGAACTATACAAACATTTATCAATATAAATTATCCCCACATATAGTAATTTCATATAGAATAAATCACATAAAATTACTTAGTGTCTATAATAAATAAGTTATAAAGTAAGAATTAGTGACATGATAAGAATCTCTAGATTTTAAGGAAGCTATACCGATGAATAGTAAAATGACCAAATTACTAGTTACCCCACTCATGATAGTATAAATAAAATTTAATCAACTTATACATGAAATTATGGTATAATTATATCATAGACTAAGTAATTAAATGTTATAAAAATTATTAATTAAGTGTTGGAATTTTTATAACTCATAAATTTTTATATATAATTTTATTATTAATAGAATAATTTTTATGAAATATTATTTTGATATAATTTATTCCTAAAAAATTATTTTTATGTCTTATGATTTTAAAATAATTTTATGAGACCTTATGTAATTTTCAATGTGTTATAAAATCCGTTTTAATTTTTATGTCTTTATTTTCCTTATAAATTATTATATCAAAAATAATATTACACATATATATATTGGAAATTATTTTTAATGTATAAATATCTAAAAATTATTAAGGTGAAGTTTTGGGATTTTTATGAAATACACGAATTTTGGTGAATAATGAAATATGGTAATTTACAATATATATACATTATACAATAAATAAACTAGTAATTAATTCATATCCAATGTATAAACCACCAGTTCAATATCACATTATCTAATTACTATATTTATTCTCAATAATAAATAGTATATCATGTCATGAAAGAAATATTAAACTAATGAATTAAATAATGAGAAAAAACCCCTCTCCTCCACTAAATACTACCTCTCACACTGTATTCTCCTTACACCTCCCAATCATTTATCATTTCCTAAATTATTATCAATAATATTTCCCAACCACTTACTCATGCCCAAGATCTCATGGTTTCATCAAAACACCCATCCTCGGTTCCTTAAGGAGGATCTCAAGAGGTGAACTCAAGATGTAAATCAAGAATCCTTTTCATTTATATTCCTTTCAATTTCTTTTTTTTCTCCTACCCTCATATCCTACTATATTAAAAATTTAATTACAAATACTATATGTTTGATATAATGGTAGTATAGCATGATAATGGAATATCTATCAATAATATCCACCACATCTATCATGTAATTTATAAAAAATCATTACCTATGATGTGTCAATTTATCGTCATCATGGTTATGGACATTCATTTTCCATAAACACATATAAGAAATAAAAAAATTATTAATTGGTTTTAATAATATTTTAATTTTTATGATACAACCCCATTTGGGTTCTGGAACAAGAATTTATACATAATAGAAAATGATAAAACAAAATTAATTCCTTGTGATCGAAAAACCGCCAAAATTTACCAAAAAATGTCCTCATTAAATTTTATCAAATAATTAATCCTCATTCCATATAAAAAATTAATTATAATTACATTTATGCTTCATTATGATAATTTATAACACATAATAACAATTATTTATATTTATTCGCATTTTACACGAACATCTATTCTAGAATACAAGTGAATCGGTCATGAATGCTAAGAAAATGAACTCTCTTGAACCGTGGTATTAAACTCTCTAACATATTGAGAGGACCAAAATGATCTTAATAATACTATAATGGATCATATTCATGTATAAAAGGTATTTAAATTGATAATTAATAAAACTAATGTAATTATACATGATATTATTGTGGATACTGTCTTTAGACGTCAGGTAAGGGGAATTATTGATCCCAACTCGCTTTCTTTGGGTTGTCCCCCTATCGGCCCATTTTTAGTATGGATATCCCTTAAATATAAAATTTTCATAGATATATTAAAATTTATAGGAAATAATTTTTATCTACTTGATTTTATTAATAACATATTTTTTTCAAAAGAACTATTCTTTCAGTAAACACACATTTTTTCTCTCGAGAATGTTTCTTCTTCACTAAATGTTTTTATTCAAGTATATTATTCCCTATTTATTTTTTTAACCTCATTGTAACGCCCCGACCCCAGTTACCCAGATTCGGTGAATTATTACATAACATTGGAATGATCACATGAATGTTCAAATCTTGAATGATCGATTAGTTTAGTAGCCTTGGAAACACTAGATATATTCATAAGTCATAAATTACATCATAAAAATGAAAACTAAAACAACATAGTCTCCATATTCCACACTCATATCCCCACATACAATCCCAACAGGTTATTCATAAATTACTTCTTCACATCTTGGGAAAAATACAACATTGAAAGGGGTGAGCTCAGATGCTCAGTAAGGATAACAATATAGCGGAAACTTTCATAAATAAACATAAACATTTAAGGAAATATACAACTAAAACCAAAGCCTTTTAAACGTTAACTTCAGAATAATATGGAAATGATAAAATGAAATAATTCTATTTACTTATTCACATGGATATTCTACTAGTTGAATAATCACATGAAATATCGATATCCACTTTCATAATGACGGAATGCATAATGCCAGACTATCATAACCACGTAGCGAAGGCCTCATGCCAAGACTACAAAAAGGATTTTGTCAAGGACTCGTTACAAGACACTAGTTTGTCTCATGAGACCTTCCGATGCATCAAGGAGCTATAGAGGGCTCCACCCGTCACTTATTGAGTCCAATGCATTCCTCATATGAACAAGTTTAAACATAACATAAACATTCGTATTAAAACTAGCATACGAAATGTCAATAAATTCTCCATATACCATGAATGGTATAAAAAACATATCCACATTCAATCATATCACAAAATCTTCAATACAATATGGATGTCTTTTATAATAACTCAACATCAAATAAGCTTAAAATTCATCAAAGGATTTTGACATAGATGAAATCAAAAATATTTGAGAAAAATATCTCTTTTTTGAAATAATTTAAAAGTCATATAATTATAAAATAAAATATTTACATTGAAAATATCCTTATAATCTTGTAAGGAATGATTCAAAGATTTAATAGTGGCTGAAAATATCCGCACCCACCGTATAATTTATAAAATACATTCTTACCTTATTTCTGTTGAAAAGGTTAAAAAGGACCTTGTTTGGAAAATGACAGAAATATTCATTTATAAACTTATTATAAAAATTGAAACAAAGGTATAAATGAATTTAACCCATATTATGTATAATATTAAGAATGTTTTGAAATACATTTTTAAGAATCAAGGATGTGGATGATAAAGAGGTCCCAGTATATAATTGCATATAAATAACCTCGGATAATGAAGAGATTGTGAAATAAACCCATAACTTGTAATTTTTCTTGGTAGAGGGATGGATAACATCCTGTATAATGGTGAAATACTTGTTATTAAATTATAAAAGAATTATATACATTAATATGATATCATATATGATCTTTTAATATTGCTTTGTTCAAAATATCATAGTATTATCGTTGTTTCGGGTGTTAACTTACTCATTTTCTTTTATAAGTTTTGTTAAATTAGCCACATTTATTAGGGATAGGTTGTATATTATTCATATATATACTTATATGAAGTCTTTAGATACTATTTTTAATCATCCAATAAAATTTATTCTTTAATGGATATGATGGGGGAATGAATCTCATCGCATTCGTGCACACGGTAATACGTACGTATGCACGAACAACAATATCATTATATTGATATTAAAATAATATATAATTGGATGTTATATCATATAGATAGAATCATTATCATGTTATATTTATTATTTACATGAATTATACATCATTATTACTCCCATCTAAATAATAATATATTGAATAAAAATTATACCACAACGTGGAGACGGTAGGCCGTATGTACGCACGTATGGTGACATGTCATTCAAGGGAGAGATAGAATAATGAATTTGTTTGTTCCATAATTATAATAAAATCACTGTATGTACAATATACTGGTGTTTTTTTATAATGTAAATAACAAGTAAAGAAGAAGTTTAAGAAGAAAAGAACTTTAAAGAGGGTGGTGAATACGTTACGTCTTCTTCGGGTTCATCCTTTTGATTTGATCAAAAGGGCTCCTTATGTTGGATTTATGATCAAACTAAGGCCTCTATGATGAATTGAGGGAAGTTGGGAGGATATTTGGGTAGGGTTTGTCCGAGCCAAACGGATTTGAAGGTGTGAATTAATGAAAAGGGGGAGTGCACTTTTATAACAGGTGTGAGGGGCTCTTTAGGAAAAACATAAAGTAATATTTTATAATAAATTAATATTCGGGTTATAATAGATTCAAAGTGGATTAAATAAAGTTTAAGGTGGTTATATGTTGAAAACCACTCATCCAATATATTTTAGACAGGTTCTGGTAATTATATTAACCATCTAATTTAGTTTAAACTCTTAGTTAATTAGATTTACATTTACCATGTCACTTTGTATTTTTATATTATATAGTTAATAAACATACCATATATATCCAAGCGAACCCAAATGGTAAATTTATGATATACCTATCATGATATAAGTCTCTTGGATGAACCTTATATTTTTAGGAATTTAATATCAATTAATAATATAATATTTGTTTTAAAAACTCTTTTATGTCAATTTTGACAAAATTCAATAATGGATTTTTTTAAAGTCTTAAAAACATTATTAATTCGAAAAAAATTCATTTAATCAATCCTATCGTGTCATATTAACCAATAAAATTTTTTTATGTCATCAAAACTTTCAAATTATATTTATTTTAACATTTATAATACAAATTATTTGATTCTTTCATTAATAAGGAAAATATTGCATCATTATTGTGTCAGAAATAAATTTTATTATTAAATGTATAAAAATTATAAATAAAATAATATTATCTAGGAAATATTTTTCTCTTTCTAATGAATATTTGTAGTCTAATATCCAATATATATAACCCAATGTAATTTTTTTTTTCTATAACATATAAGCTTATGTCATTTTTATATTTACTTTAACTTAATTAATATAAAGTGTCCCTGTGGCCTAATAGTGGATCCATGGGGTCCCAAAATCGACCTAAAGATTCCCATGGTCAGAAATGTATCTTCCAATAGTGTGAAGACAGATTTTAGGGTAATTTATTATTATTATAATATTATTTTGTTTACCCCTATTTACCGGATTTACCCTTTAACTATGGTAAATAAAATATTTATCGAAGTAATTATTCAAAATGTCTAAAAAACGTTAACTATATAAAAAATTTGGGCACCCTGATTTCAAATATGGAGTCCATTTTTCCATATTCAAAACACAAAAGTGGCAGAAATTAATTTAAAAATAATTCATGCTGTAAAAACAAAAAGCGTGTTTTTAAAATATAATAAGTATCAAAAGATTGGCACTTGTTTATATCTGGTTTAAATGTGAAATTATGTCCAATGAAAAAAATTGTATTTAATGGTAAAAATATATTTTAAATATACTTTAAAACCACTACAATTCATAATTTATCACAATTAATTATTTTGATTAGAAAAGTTGTTTTTAATAAATATTTAATAATTTTCATTATTCATCGAAATATAAAAGTTATCCGAAAAGTACCAAAATCTCTTCCTAGGATAATTTTGATATTCTGAATCCAAATATTAATTACATTTAGATTGATAAAAGGTATAAAATTTCCAAAACAGGGTATTACTATTCATAACAGTTACTTTGATTGGTCGTGGAATGTTAGAATCTCGAAGTTGTGTACAAGACACACTACTGTATTATTCAAAGAAAAGTGTACCGTGGAAGCATGAGGTGTTATAATAATTATTATGAATGGATAATTTATTATGTAAAATAAATTATTTTTACATGGTTTATTTTATTTACAATATTGAAAAATGATCTATGTGGCTTTCATGATAATGTAAATGTAATGATGTGATGGGTGACAATGGAATTTTATAGTGTACATAAAATTATATGTCGTGATAGGTGTCTCGTGAATTTTATTGATCTCAAACTAATTGGATAATGTGATGTATCTCATGATGAAAATATAATACTTGTTAACATGATGCTAGATTTATTCTCAACTCTTTGTGGTATTTTACCATTAAGACATGATGATTCATTTTTATGCATTACCACATTCTGTGCCATTATATAATTCTTCTTCTCGTGATTATAATGATGATGTTATGATTATACTAACTGAATGTTATATTTTCTCATTTTCATATCTATCCACAGACTTGGTATTAATCTCTCCCCTTTTTTATGTTTATCCTTAGGTGATTACATATAATAAGGAGAATATATGGTCCCACAAGAATATAGAGAATAAGGAATTAAATAAATTTTACTATTTTTTAAAACAATATGTATGGTAAAAAATTTTCCAATACCTTAATATTTGGATCCTCAAAATGTAATAAATTTATGTTGTTTTCCATTAAATTAATGTAATAAGATATGATAGAAAAAGAAGTGTTTCAATACATGCTAAATCACTAGGGTATACAAAGAACATATCTTGATTCTCATTATGTTGTTTTTAATTATTCAATCTCTTAATGGTAAATTTTATAAGTACCCTTGGAGATATGCATAGACCCTCATATAAAATCAATGTAAAACATACCAAAACATTGTGGGGGAATACCATGTAGTCCATTTTTGAAAACATCATTATACACTCGCACAACAGGCATTTTATCCGTTTTAACATTATCACTGATCGTTTTTCAATTATACCCTCATTAATGGGTTCCATAACACATATTATATATTTTTTTTAAAAGGGAAGTCATAATAATCCTTTGATATATATTTTTAGACAATATTGTTTGATATATGAAGTGAGATCTCATTATCTGGAAAATTTATTTGGACTATATAAAAGTATGGAAAAATACATACCCAACAATAGTCCAAATTCATCAAAGGGTAGAAATAATAAATTTATAAGAAATATCTATTCAAAAATAATGATAGTAGAAAATTGTTATATCATATAAAATATAATAACAATACCATATAATTACAGCTATTACAAATGTATTAAGCATTTCTTAATGGATGATACTTTAATTTTGTTTGTCTAATATTTATCATCATAAACAATCAGTGGTACTTGGAAATATATCATTTATAGTTGTTAATAAATATAATATTATCAAGTAAATCATATCCCTTATATGTATCTAGATTTATGTGTAGTATTATTCCCACTCATAATGCACCAGCGTGATGATCATATCAATTACCCACCAACCCATCATATTTCTATATGTATAAAGTGGGTCTATTCCACATCTAAGTAAAATTTAAAATATATAGACAAGGATATTTTTCAAGTTAGAATATATACTCAAAATATTTCTAGTATATAAAGATATTATCTTATATAGAGACTCGTCAATATGGTTTTCACTAATTTTACTTAACCAAAATAACACATGTTACTAAAATAATCTCTATAATACCAAATCCGTCTTTGATTCTAGTTATGAAATCACACTCTAAACATAAAAATGTAATTCATTAACACCATTTTCTAATAAAGAGAAGTCAAAAATATTCGCACAACCCATTTAACTAAATCTTTAGTTTCTTATATATGTTCTACATAATAATATAATTTTACAGTTTTTATTTGAATTTTGTCTATAAACGTTCTTCTCTCAAAAAACTATGAAACATATCATCTTAAATAATCATACTTATAATAATAATATTGGAATCATATTAAATGGGTATGTTTTAATGCCCAGTAAGGGTAATATATTTACAATCCATAATGATTAGTTCAAGAACATTGGGGAAACAATATTATGGGTGAAATATTAGATACATATATTTATATATCATATGATATAATCATAAAACATTATTTATCATTATGGCTAATGGATTTGTAATGTAATACCGATAATAGGTCATAAAAATATGGAATAGATGAATGTAACACAAATATCAAAAAATTAAATTCATAACATATGAAAGTGGAATATATATAGATCATGGAATATCACAAAACTCAGGTGTATCATTGAAATAATGAATTACATAAGAAAATTATGTGGCCCATTCATGTGGATAGATATGTATAAATTAGTTAGAATAATTCACCACTATATTCCCATTAGAATGTTGATAAAAATCACTATATTATTATCATCATTGTGTTGGTATGGAAAATTGATTCCTAAAATAGAGAAGGATTCACTACCTGGTTTTCCAAGTGGAGTAAGCATCACTTCCAAATTATATAATCGAGAAGACATCTCGAGTTGATTCTTATAGGTGATATACCATTAAATTTATTATTCCCATAGTAATCTTAGGATATAAACAACCCTTATCAGATTATGTATAAGGAAATATTGGAGCACACCAATTATCATCTATACACATGTGTTCCTTGTAAAATCAAATAATTCATCTTGTCACAATGAACCAATTGTATGAAAAACATTTTCATATAATTTGTAATTGGTGTGATAATAAAAAACAAGGACTATTAAATACCATAAACAGGATTACCAAAATTTGGATTTAAAAATCATCACATATAGTGTGAATTATGAAATAATATTTCATTAGAGAAAAATATTGTGAATATTAATGGGAAACAAAAAAATATTTCTCACCAAATGAAAATACCAATATCATATTAATTTTTTTTTAAATCATATATCTAAAAAAATTTGATTATAATGATATAAAACATAAAATTTTATAATTAAATAAAATCAAATAATGACTCATTTATTAGAAATAAAATATATTTAAAAATATGAATCAATTTTTTTTTAATATAATATCATTGTGTTGAAACTCTTTTTCAATATTTTTGAAAATCGTTATTTAAAAACCTCATAATAAAAGCATTAACAAAAAATTTCCTCTAAAATGAATTAAGGGGAATACAATAATTATTTCTGGTAAAAAATTTTTGTTTAGATAAATAAAATGGGTTCATTGCTGGGATGTGAACATAGGCATATATAGAAAATATACATAAATATAGACAAGGACTAGTCATAAAAAATAATATTATTAAAAAAATAATAGATTTATATAATAATAATACATTATTGAGAAATATAATTTCCGATGAAAATAAAAAGGAAACAATAAAATCATTTAGGGTTTTAATAAATGAATATATAAATATCATAATTTATGGGGACTGATTATGGATCAAGAAAGGAACATGGGTCAGGAAGAAACCATATATCATGATGTGCATTATAATCAATACACCTTGAAATATATGACATGTACATTAATTACAAATATATATATATATATATATATATATATTAATGTATTATTGAATGGTATAAAATATATAATGGTTTATATGAGATTCTTTGAAGTGAATGTAGGTGCATAAAATAAGTTATGACTCAGTGGAAGGAATTTGATATGAAAAAATCCTTACATTATTTCGTGCTTAGTCAAATATGGTCTAGCCTCATATAAAAAAACATCTATCATAATATACTATTTCATAACCTTTTAAAAACACATTATCCTTTCATATTATTCATTTATTTTCATTTATTAAAAATATATTATTTATATAAATTTTAATTTTATTATAGGTTGTTAGAACATTTAGTTATTATATTGTAAAAAACATTGAAGATTTGAACAATTATTAATATATGGAGTCGTGTTCATAATTCCAAAATGAATCATGATAAAAAAATAATTTATTTTATATTATTACTATGAAAAATTTTATATTTTTAAATGACATGAATATTGTTAGTTGAAATAAAAATCATGATAAACTAGTTTTCAATGTGTATAGGGACCAAAAAATGATATATTAATTATTATTATATATATTATCTAAAAAATTATAAAATAATTAATAAAATTTAGATATATAATTATTGCATGATATTGAAATTATATTTAATCCAATTCTAATTCATGTAATAATCAGTATAAAGTCATATATGTGCTAAAATTGACACAAATAGTAATGAGTTATAATGATTTAATGGGTTAAGTGATTTAATTTGATAATTATTATATGATATATGGAATAAATTAATTTTTATAAACATAAAATATATTCTTATTAAATCAGATCTATAAATTATCATTTATGTGTTGCGATTAAAAATAAATTGCATTTATCTTGGAGGATGTAGTCCACTGGTATACATGATCATCAATTTTTTACAAATAGAGGTATAGATGAATATATAATGATAATAACCAATATATGATATCATTTTAGTATATTAATGATTATAATATAATGATATTATTTTTTATAAACTACATATTTATGATGATAATTAATATGAAATGCTATGTAGTTGATAATACTCACATTGGGGAAATGAATTTTCCTGTTATTTCACCTTGGAAATGATGGAATTATGAAAAATATTGGAGACCATAGACTTTTCAATGTGGAATGAGGTTTTATTATAAGTAATTTTTCTGAGTTAAAATAGTTAATTATTAATATATGTGAGTGTTCAATTAGTTGAAATTTTCCACTTTTATAAGTAAAGTGAATGGACGTTTGAGGTAATCACATTGTTTCTAGAAATTTAATATTTCTATTCAAATTTCAAGGGATCCAAAAAAGGTAAAATATGTTTATGGATTATTTTTATTGTTATTAACCTCATACAATAATTTTATTTTGAAAACATAAATTTGTTTTTTTATTTTTCTTATATAATTTTATCTTTTACCATAATTTATTTTTTCAATGGTAATTAATTTTTATCCATTATAATTAATTTTCATTAAAAATATTATAATTCAAAAATTTTCCTATTTATAAAATTATGATTTAAATTTTTGTAAGTTTTGATTAAGCATATTACTTTAAAATTTTAGTAAATTTAGTTTAAAAATAAATAAACATAGAACATAAAATATATTTTTATGAAAAGTTTGTAATTATTTATAAAAACTATTTCACATGTTAATATAAATAGTGATACTGTTTTTTTGAAATAAATTGGTTCATTTTAAAAATATAGTATATAGACTGATTTTAAGGAAATATAAAAAAGAATTTATCGATCAAAATAGTAAATCAATTAGATATAATGATAAAAAATTAATAACGTATCATTTTAATTTAGTTGTAAAAATATTGAGCTTCAGAATTTTATGCTCCAATAATATCTGAAAAGGAATAATTTTATTCCCTAAATAAAATTTTATTATAATACCCAATTTTTAATCATCTTGAAATTGAATATGTATATATTAAATTATTAAAATATATGATTGTTTCAAAAACTATATTATTCAATTAAAGAATAAATGAAATTAGAAAAATGTATAAATAATCAAGAATTAAAATTGTTTTGAAGAATTACATTTTTTATTTTCTTGTATCATATTTAAAATCTAAAAGTTTTAAATTTACCATTAATATAATCTACATTATAAGATGAAAATCATATTTTTGTAAAACATCAATTTTCTGTATTAACTCAAATTACTTATATAAAATCTATATGTAATAAATATTATTGATTTTCTATCATGGGGTCTATTATATATTTATTAATAATGATTAAATAGTATGATTTTTTTTATGTTTGGTGTAGCATGTGACCCATGTAATCACATATTTCGACAGTTTTACAATGTCTAAAATTTTGGTTCATTACACCTCAGATCCACAATCAATCATTTTGAACATTCTCAGGTCCTTGAATATAAAAAAATATATAATTTGGGAAATATGGTGCACTGAGTATGATATTTGTATAACATAGTATTCCACCATCTATGGTGACATAAAATATCATGTCAAATAAATTTCATGATGTTTTATTATAATAAATAATAAATTTTGAGATAGATTAATAAACCATTATCGATTTTTTGCATCAATAGTGACATGTAGAGCCAAGCATACAAACTTCTTCTAGTTATACATATAATTGAAAAAATACAACACCACTTTGGGGGGAGTATCCAACCAAAATATTACTGATAAATACCCATGTTTGTAGAATGACCACGCCCTATAACCATCTCAAATATCATCTCCCAGAGAGGATAGAGAACCCCCCATAATAATGTCAAATAATATAACCCATGGGGGAGGAGTACAAAAACCTAAAATAATTTAAAATATCATCACACAGTAGAGAATTTTCACCTCACCCATGATCCATCTCAATATCCTATAATATACTCACATATTTGAAATCACAGGAGAACTCATATCCTTGCTCGATTTCATAGTGTGGATAATTACTAAAACCATAATTACGTTCTAAATAGAGGGAAATTAAATAAAAATATATTTTAAATATCTATCGAACAAAAATATTTTCTAAATCCCTATGAAAAATCATTCACAATTTTCAATGATGACTTAATATATAAATATTCATTTCAAAAGGTTTCTACTCTCCCAACTAAGGATCCATATAAAACTTTACATAGTTTTACCAACAATATATCCCATTTTACTATATTTTCTCATCCTTGGGATCATCATTGGGTGTGTAAGTTTTTCTCTATGAAATTATTCATCTAATGGAACCCCTCATGGTTTATCTTATAATTCCCTACCATTTAGATCGAGAAACACATAACTTATTGGATAATGAGAAAGAACTTATATTTATTACTATTCCAATGAATGCCTGAAAAACATCATTACCGCATGAAAACTATGTATACATATAAAATCATAGTCCAAAAATCATGTATATATTATTGTAAATAGTTTTTTTTAAATTAATTTTTTTAAAAAGCGAGATGATCATTTCATTATTTTATCCCATTTACAAATGTTAATAATTACATCTTTGAGTACTATGTTAATCTCAAGAAATAATAGTTTAGTCTCCTTTTGGGTCATGATATATAGGAATCATATTTAAAAAAACATGTGATTATTTATCTCTAATAGTGCGACACTAGAAAAAAATCTCGACTTCTCATATTTTAAACTCATCATCATAACATGTGGAATAGAATGATTAAAATTGAGAGATAATAAATAATCAATAAGGGATAAATCGTCATTTTTTCTTCAAGGATTAAAACATTATTATAGTATAATATCTTATTATGGAATATATATAATATTAAAAAGACAATATAATAATAATAGTTTCCAATAAGGAATATATCATACCATATAACCATATGTGATCCATAATATACCATAAAATAATAAAAATAAATAATAATTTTTCTCATATAGATTAATCAATTAAATATGACCTAGAAATGTATTATAATAATAATAAATAACACCTTTTTAAACAAATATATACAGAATAAATTTAGTGTACAATTACATGAAAAATTCTTAATGCGATTTTGTCCATTAACCATGTGAACAAATCTATACAAAATCATTTCCCCACAAAACTATGTGAACAAACCATAATGTAATCATGTCCATAAAAAAATTATTAAAAAAGAAAAAAAAGATAATGAAGAAATAAAACCATGTAAAATATAAAAATATTATAATTTTAATGTAAATTCAATTAAACAATTCATCATATAATCATTTATACAGAATATTGTGTGTGAAAATCATAATATTATCATGTTGAAAGACATCGTTTTTGCCTCATTATATTTGAAAACATAACCAATTCATTCTAGGGTGACATAGTAATTAACCAATAAATCATAGATAAAAATTTTTTAAAATTAAAAAAAATAATTTATCACCTTATATATAAACCATGGAAGGAAAAATATATTTCATAAAATTTTCAGATGGAATTATATAAATTTTATTCATGAATTTTAACAATTGAAAATGAAAATTTAATCACACAAAATGAGTATGTACTAATAACCATTCATGTGTGATTCATGAAAAACAAATTAAAAAAAATATTTTGGATATAAATATAAATATAGTTGTGTAATAGAAATATAGTTTTATTTAACACTTTTAACATTGGTGTAATTGATTAAGTTACTGGTTATTTTGAGAATAAATTATTATAAAAGTCACTTTTATAAAATTGAAAAGAATATATTTTCAGAATCATTTATAGAAATTAATATCCCTTATAAATTCTTAAATATGAAAAAAGGTATTGAAATGGTTTAGTGAAAAAAACTATTTTTATAATAAAAATATTTAATAATAGATTTTTGAAAAAGTCATAATGAATTCAAAAATGTGGAGTGAAATCCTTGAATATAAATTAGTTTAAATTGAAAAATTAAATAATATATAGTTGAAATGATACAGAGGTTTTCAAAATGAAATTTATAGTGCAAGATAAAACATTTTATTTTGAACATATAAAAATCAATTTTTATGCATTAAAATAACATTGATGAAAATAGATATCTAAAAAAATAAAAAACATATTTTAAAAAATATAATAAGGGTAAACTAAAAATCAAATGGCATAAAACACATTTTTCCAATTTTAAAGGATAACATTTATAAAAATATATAATTTCTATGGTGATGGGAATCCATCGATAAACAAGATATCATTTTAAAAAACAAATTATATAGGTTATGCTGAATGATTCAGTCATGAAAATTAATTGAAATAAAAATGTATTATCCCAAAAGTAGAAGAGAAAGTTAAATGAATAAAAATCCTATAGAGTATGAAAATGATATTAGAATTTTGAATTTCATAGATATGAATTATAAATCAATAAATAGATATTGTATTTATCAAGGTCTATTATGACATTAGAAGCTTGTTAAATAAATTTTTTAATAAATAATGTAATTTATTTTGGGTTTCGTTATTCCATGAATTATATTGTAGATGAATTTAACCAGATTTAAATTAGTATTTCAATATATAAAAATTTAATCACGATTAAAAAATTAATATTTCTCAATAGAAAGGATTCAATCCAAGAAAAGCCTTATAACAATAAAATATTTCGAATCAATATTTATTTAATGAAAAAAATAGTATATATATTCAAACCCATTTAATTACATGATTGAGTTAAAATAATGTCATTAATAATTAATCACTCCATATAAAATGCATCACAGCTTGCAATATGATATATTACCCCATAAATTTATTTTTTGAAAAATATCATCTTCTATTAATTCATGATGTTCACTATTGAACATGGATCTCATGTAAATAAAAATAAATATTTTAAAGAATGAAATTAGTTGTCTCAAAACACATACATTTCAAATAAATAATGTCCAATTATAAAAAAAATTCCCTTTTATACGAAAAATCCTAGGCAAACATGTCAATCCACAATAAGAAATTATTTTTAATTTATTATATTTTTAAATAATGTTAATTCTACTTAATTATACACCAACTATTTTCAAAGAATAACAATATATAAAATCCTCATTATTTGAAAATAACTAATAATTTTATAGGAAACATATCATAAAAGATTTTTCACATATTGATTTTTAATATTATCTCACTAAAAAATAACTGACATTCTCCAACAAACCATACATTTACTAAAGAAAGAACTATACAATGAAATTTTTGAAATTATTAAAAAAATCATAAATTTAACATAAATTATTAATGTCTATTCTTTTCAAACATATAAGTTTAAATAAAACATAAAAATATAAAAAAATAATATATTACACCTTTTCAATTTTCCCACCACTGAAATTAATCAATTATAATTATATATGTTATTTATTTAGTAAACCTCCAATTAATATTTGTACAATCCAATTTAATATAATCGAAAAATATATTAATAGTATTATTAAAATAATTACACTTCATAAAAAATTATTCAAAAAAATAAACTTAATACAATTCAAAAGTTCATAGTGGATCATGCCACCACACTATTAGGAAAAATATAATAATTTTTTATATGTTTTTAACTAATTAATCATATTTTAAGTTTTATACATTCTTAATTATTTTATCATTCGTATATTTTATGATGTGTGGATATCATAACATCACAAATACATTCACATAATATTACAAAATTGAAAAAATTTATTATAAGTTATATGTTTTATTCAAGGTTCATGATCAATTTATATGTATACACATTTTTGTGTTCTAGATGAGTATATTGAATAAATTTATGAACAATATTTATCACGTATAAGAATATTGGAATAAGAGGGATTCACCCTCATCACTTGTGTAAATATTATCATGTCCATTTTTTTCAAAAAATTACTCAAGTGATGATACCATTATACAACTTCACACATTCAATATCATTTCATTGAAAATTGTTGAATTATTCATAAATGAACATAGAGTCTTCAAAGGTTCTTCATGATATGTAACTTTAATAGGTTAAAAACAATAATATTACCCTTGTAATAAACTATTTTTTTCATTATATCCCATGATTTCGGTATTCATATATTCTGTCCCATAACCCCAATACATTGAAGTCCATAAATAATGAAGTATATAAAGAATCTCATTCTCGATCTTAATCATCAGAAATATCAACTTATGGTTCTATGACTTCTAGTATATTGAAAGTCTATATAATATCAATGTAATAATTTTTATAGGATTGTATATACCTCTTATAGTTATATACATGTATAGAAATCAACCAACCCTTCTACATTAAAATATGTTATGTTATTCTCAATTCGTCAACCCAATAAGTCATATTGAATATAAATTGTTTTCAAATACCAGCCTTTTCTGACTCTCAATAATATTAATAACAATATAAAATATTCATCCCTAGTAATATTCACATGATAAATGTTGGAATTTTATATTTAAAAACATCATCAGATAAAATCTTGGAACACATATTCTACAATTCTTTACACCTGACTAATCAATTCATCTGTCGACCACCTTCAATATCATCTGATGATATTGGTATTTTAATACCTGAAAACTACATTAAAATCAATCCCTAATTATATTCAACTCACTAAAAAATATCATACAACATCATGTATTTTTATTCATGAATATTTGAAATTTGAGAATATATATTAGCACTATCCATTTTATTGTGACATAAAAATCATTATATAAAGTCATATAAATTGTTAATAAAATTAAATACCATAGAACATAATAATCCCATTACTATTATAAACATTACCCTAAGAAATCAATAATATATAGAATATAATCCCTATAACATATTGAAAAATTTATTTTGTATTTGGAGGACTCCATCCATTACACTATTAATATAATCAATCTTCGTATTTAAACTTATTCTTCTGAACAACTCTATATATTATAATCTCACCTTCATAATTTGATTATCCATTTGTTTTTTAATGTCTATAGATTATCATCAACTAATTTTATATATCAAAAAAAATATTTAAATTCCGGTGATTTTATATTTGTTCTTCACACAATATCCAAAAATTTCATTTTTCAAAATCATTAAATATTTATATCAAATCAAAATATAGACTGTGATGGGTTCAATTTCTATGCTACTAGGATTTCACCTTTTTATTCACAAAATAAACATTTTTTCATCAATTTCATTAACACGGAAATGTGCTATCAATCAGGGTCATAAATAAGAATTAATTATTATATATTTAATACATTTTATAATATTTCCTTATAATCATGAGAAAGAATCCACATACATTATTTCACCTTTTTTGGATCTCTTATTATCACTATTTAATCTTCCATTTTATAAATTAATTATTATTTAATATTCTAAAGATGAATCAAAATTTGTATTCGACCAATGAGAAACATATTCGATTAATTGAAATATTATGGAGCAATCTATCATAGCATTCATAATTTCTTAATTATCTTGATAATCAACTAATTTAGAAACATTTTTTTCTTAATCACTTTCAACATATAATTTATTGGGAATCATAAGATCATTCCTCTCTATCATATGTATCTAGATTAGTCAATTATGTTCCAATGTTCATTATCTTCATAAGGGAAAATTACCATTATGGGTACTTATCATAAACTTAAAATGTCAAAACATATACATTAAGAATTTCATTCAATTTCTATATTCCCGGTTGAACTATCTTTATTAAACATACATCAGTATCATCCGATGAAATTATTTAATCATCCTGAACTCTGATAATAAATCTCTTTATTTTTTGGCTTAACAACCCAATGGGAGCTCTTTAATCTCATTGTTTACCTTCCATTCAAGTTACTTATTAGTGATGTTTCAACCTCAACAATTATTTACTTGTAATTCAATATAAGAACGTTTCCAAAAAAAATATGTTTTCTATATCTATAGATAGAGTAATCTATTTGTATGTATCATTAAAATATCATAATTTCTTACAAAATCGGTGTTCATTACTTTTTGAGACATTAGTACCTCATATAATATAGTCATATTATGTGTCATTCTTCATTATAACCTTCTATTAATATACTATAAATCAACCAGTTTCCATTTTTATGGTTTAATTTATGATAACAAGAGATAATGTATGTATTCACTGTCTATTAACATTAAGAACACACAATGGAATCTATAATTATAATTTATCGTCACATTTTTAAAATTATTTTACAACATATATCTTAAAAAAATATAATAAATTATCCTCACCACAAAATAGGATCTTTAATATCACCCCATTGGATTTATTATCAATATATATTATTCTTTTTTGTATTTGATTTATTCAACCCCATTTTGAAAATAAATTTGAAGTCTCGTTTATATTCCTCTAAGGCCTTTGACTAAGGATCTTCCAAAATTTCACTTCCTCTCCCCTTACCATCCATTAAAATTAATGTAATTCTTTAATTCTTTAAATGAGGTATAGAATAATTTTTCAAAATATTTATTAAAAAAGGTAATTTAAATTTATCTTCCTGTGGGAAAATAATAGTGTATAAAACAAGAGCGAATAATATTCAAGATGAAGTAGACTTTCAAATATTCAATAACTGATACAAGATCAATTAAATTATTTTCATGGTTTTACAAAAATATTTTTGATTCCTAATATTCCATATATCAACCAAAATAATTGATTAAAACACTAAACTGGAAACATAAAATATTTCCCACATTTCAATTCATTTTTCATTTTCAATCAGTGATTAAAAAATCCAACTAAACCATATAAATGTTTTTTATTCATGTATTGGATAAAATATAAAAATTCCTTATGATTATAGAGAAATAAATATTTGAAATTATTATTAGTATAATATCATCACTAACATCTATAATATATTATTCTAGAATTATAATTATTCAATCAACAATATTTTCAATATTAGAAATTGTTGCACATTGGCTATCATGAAATTGGATCTTCACATATGGGTTTTTTGTTTCCGGAATTCACCTTATTCATCCACTTTCCCCCTTCGATTTTGAAACCTAATTTTTTTTTAAAAAACTCCCCCAGAATTGAATCACATTCAATTAAATTTAATATTATTAAACTAATTTATGGAAGAATGTTTGAAATCCGACTTATGTAATTTGAGAAATAAAAAATATCATTTTTTATAATCATAAAAAACCACTTCCCCTTAACATTAGGTTTCATCATAGACTCACCCTTTTTGTAAAAGCATATTCACTCAAATGAATAATTAAAATCATCTTATTTAGAAATTAATTTAAATTATAAATAAAAATAATTTGAACATTTTGATGTGGGTCACCGAAAGAAATCTTATCCGTAATTCTAAAAAAATTTATGAAATTTTCATATTCGACCAATCTATTATTGAATCCCTTATAATATGATCAATATTATACATAAATTCTAATTTCTTCTTTAGATGAACATTTTTATCTTACATTATCTAATGGATTTTTTTTCACATACACTTTATATAAGGTTAAACAATTCACACATTTTTCGAATTGAGTCTAGGATTCTTTCAACTTCGTCATCGTTTCTCTCTTTGGAATTATACCCCTATGTTGTAACATCAATTGATCCTTAAAATCTTCAGATATTTTTTTTATAAAATATTAAATCCTTGTATGAAGTTTAATATATATATTCTTCATGTTTATTTAGATTAATTACATTAATAAGAAGACTTATCTATATATTTCAACTATATAAGAAGTGGTATTTTCATTTAGAACAAAATCATCTTCCCTAGACCAATAAAATATCCACAACATTCCATTTTTTAATTACTTTCATAATAATATTTTCATTTATACTTAAGTAAGACATTAAATAATTTCATTTATCCTTTATATACATTTAGGGCCTCTATCCCTTAGAGATAATAGAATCATGCTCAAAATTTTAAAACCATTTATTATCAAAATAGGTACCACATAATCGAAAAGATCGATAGAAATTTTCGAGATATTAAAATATTTTCGATGTCATGGAAATTTTCTCCATCTATATACATTTTAGGAACAATGATGGGTTTTAAATTAAATCTATTCTACTTTCCATTCATCTAGGACGTTTCTATTTCCTTTATATTTAAATATAATACTAACAGTTGTTATCATAGTGTCCATACATTCCAAATTACTAGACATATCCAATAAATGATTGATTAATTTTATATCTATGTTTTCAAGATGGTTGTTTCTTCCAATTTACACGAATTTTTAACACCCATCTAAATTGATTGAGTGATACTACCTATTTTATTATTTTCAACCACCACAAAATATTTTGTCAAATTCTCATCCCATTTCATTATACATTATTCTCTAGAACTTATTTTGTAGCCTATGTTTTTAAATGTATCAAATTCAGTTCAATAATTACATAGAGACAATGGATTTAACATCACATCTAATCAATCGGTATATATGAAATCTATTATTTAAACATTAATTTTATAATAGATACAAACATTACTATATAATTAATATCTAATTAAATTCACTTAATGAATATTATCAATGATTCCATTGATTATTTAAATTGAGTAACATTCAAGTTACATAATTTCACATAAACCTCAAGATACATTAAACAACGTTTATTTTATTATTCATTAAAAAATTAAAAATTTATGTCACATTGAGCTTAAAAATTACTCATCATTTCCACATAAAACATATTCACATAATTAAAGATATATTCATGATCCTTTAATCATCCTCCCTTAACTGCTAATTGATAATTTATGATACTGTTGATTTCATTGTTTATATATTCAATTTCATATATCTTTTACATAAAATATTCCGTAATAATTAGTTTAAACTGGAAAATCTTGTATAATTATTCTTTAATCATAGAAAACATTTCACAGTAATTCTGGATTGACGCATCCTATTCTTCTACATGTTCTCTGAGATTTTTTCATTTTGGGAATAATAATGAAATTGAATCCACTATTTCATTGAATTTTGATTCAATATATGACTTTTATAAAATATCACATTAATACATGTAACTATATATTTGAGACCCTCAATAGGGAAAATTTCCATGTAATCCATGGTTTTGGAGTAAAATACATCATAGTTTGAATAAACTCATATTTAACCATATATTAAAAATTATTCATATGTGTGATAAACATTGAAATTATTTACCATAGAAAATTATACCCATTATATCTTCCAATTATCTTTTATCCTCAATGTACAAATTTTTAAAATCTATAATCCTTAACATCTCACATTATTTACTCTCTTATTTTTTAAATATCCTATATGAAACATCTAGGTTTACACTAAAAACAACCATTTATTTATATCATTTCCAAAATTTTATAATTCATTATATTATGAATTTTTGTGAATATATTATCCTCCAGAATAAGTTTTCATTACCATATGAAATTAATCGCTATATTTAATTTGTCTAATAGAAGAAGTATAAAAATGAAGATTCAAATAGTGGGAAACAATTCACTAATATAAATTTATGTGCTTATAAAATTATTTAGATATGTTGACATGAAGGGTTAAGTGTAGATATATTTTTTACAACATTATTTAGATAAATTAAAAATATCATTCACAATTTGTTCAATTATATGTTTAAATGATAATAGAAAACAAAATTGAAAAAAATGTAAACAATAATGAAGATCCCATTCATTTCTGTGTTTGGGTCACGTATATGAAACTAATTATCAAATAATTTCCATCATAGACTATAATATTAGTGTTTGATGGAATCACCCTTAATCCTTTAGTTTTTTTTCCTAAAAAAATATACAATATATTTAAATATTAAAAAGACATTTAAACATCATCCCATTAATCTCAGCCTCTAAACAAAATGGGGGTTCTATTATATTAAAATCACCATTATTATATGTTTATTATTGTAAATCCACTAGATAAATGTTTTGACTGTCAATTTCTTCCTTAGTAGACTTAAAATGAATGTAAATTGGTCAGAAGTATCCACTAAACTAATTCTAGTTCCTTTAATATCTAGTACATCAATTTCCAAACACAATAAAAAACAAGGTTTACATCAATCTTGATTATATATTATTCTATGATCTAAATATTGTTCTCTTACATCCATCACATTCAATTTCAATATTCTACATCAATCTCTTGTGGTAATGGTACGAAAATCTTTCTTATTATCTTCAAAATCCAAAGCAATCTCCCAAAACATCCATAGAAATACAGGTTCTTGCCTAATATGTTCATCAAACCAGTAGTTCCTCAAGAATATAATTCATCATCCACACCCTATTTTATATTATTCAAAAAAATTCATCATCTCACTTAGGTATTCTTCATCAAAAAATTTATCATGAATGGTTTTCCCTCATTATATACAGATACATTCCATGATAAATATTGATAACAATGGTGTTTTAGTTAAAATCATCCACCTAATAAATTCAACATTTGGGAAACTTAAATACCATTTAATGATATCATTATTTTAATTCTTAATAACTAAAATAAAACTTACATTCCACATTAGATTACTAATCAGAAAATATTAACAGGAATCAAGAAATTTTGTTTGATAATATAACAAACATGAGTGTCCAAATAATCATCATCACTTTGATTATGAATTTACAATAATTATATACTGTGACATGTATATTTCCAACAAAAAAGAATCAATATATGTATACTATATAATTTTGGTTATTCAATTGGTGTTTCACCTCTTCAAAATCTGGTGATTCCTACCAAATGTGTACTGAAGATATTAGGCCTGTTGAAATTCCAGAATCTTGAGTACTATTTGCTATTAGAATTTAATGAAAAATATGAATTTATATATGACTATAATGTTCTTGGGTTACTCATATTTATTTACCTAAGGTGGAAACACAATCTCCTGGCCATATAAACATCATCCAATTTGATCATACAATCTGTGTGACCTGATAACTGTAATAAGACACGCAATAATTGATTCCTTCAGAACATACATATCCACATTAGACAAATTTTTTCATGACATAATGAATTATAAATAAGTAATAATAATATAGTGAATTAATCTAGTAGAGTTGCATGATCAGGTGACATGTTAACTGAAAGATGCCTTACAATCACAAAAAATACCATTTTGCATGAAAAGATAAAAAATCAAGAGAATTCAAGTGATGGAATTAACATTTATTTTCATGTTAATGGATCATATTAATAACATGATATGTTCACTCATCACACGTGGTACCAAGAATCATATCATTTATATTGTGTAAGAATCATTGGTTATTCAACCTGTATCAACAGATGGCCCTAAGACACATCCATCATATCACATTATGTCCTTATGGATAAATATATAACTAGGGATAATGTCCAAAAAAAATTCATTCATGCCTTTATAGATCCATTATTAACCATTAAATGACTAGATACAAAATCTTGTTGAAAAGGTAGAATTTTTGTATTAAAATAAACAACAAAGTATGACAACGGAATTACCTACATTATGGGCATAGTTAAAATATTTTCATATGAAGAGTCCATTCTTGTCATGTTATATTCTAATTGATCATGCAATGTACCATTAAAATATACTTTTGATCTCATAAATGGCCGATGTATTTCCATATTGATCACACAAATGGACAAACATAGTATCACTTGATAATGTGAAAGAATCTTAGACATGCATCCTAGTCTTATGATGACTCCCTTAAATGATTTCATAATAATGAAAATACCCTTTCACATTTTAACTTTTAAATTAAAATAGCTATTGTAAGGCACGGTTCCAATTAACATGAGGTTCAAAAAAAGGATTTAGATGTTTTTGTTTATCTAGTTACATAAAGAAGATTCCCTGAATGGCATACAAAAGGTTCATGAAAAATACATAATGCTCCAATTATTTGTGAATTTTTTTGGGAAATATTAATAATTTAAGGAGTAATAGATCTGAGTTGTAAAATCCAGTACCTTCGTCCCTCATAAAAAAGAGAATTTTACAAAAACTGGAGCACAGTGGTGAATAAATCCATGAAATTAAAATTTTAATAAAAATGGTAAAATCGGTGATTTGTTTAAGGGATTACATACTATTTTTATAATTGTTTTTGTCATTAATATAATGATCACGTATTGTAATTTCTGTTTCATTAAATTCTTTATGAAAATGATTTCTCATATATCGACTGGGTCAAATGATGTCTATATTAGATAATTCTTGAAAAAGAACATTGATTCATATATTTAATAAATGATGAAAAATGAGGGATCCTAAAATGAGGAGACATTAACTAGATTTGAGTGATGATATAATTGAATTAACATGACATAGTCATTAATCAATCAATAGTGTCAATAATTTTCAGAAATGTCAATTGGAAATCCTCTTGAAAAGTCATCCAATTCATGAAAATCCCTCTTGACATGTTATACATGTCATGAGAGAGAACCTAGGAATTTCATCCAAGTCCCATGATGTCCTCCATACATTCTAACCAATTCATGCTAAGTCCTTGAGATATATCATCCTTGATCACATGACACACTTGGACATGTCTACATCGAAAATGTGAATACACACCGAACAAGAAATTCAGGTCATGCTGTAGTCATCCAACATATCCATATTGGTCATATGAATCAGCATGGAATGGTCAGCCTTGCCATTTAGAATCCCGCAAAATAATCATTCACATCATGTGTTGTCCCTCCAACTTGTCATCCATTATCAAATTAAAATCCATGTATATGTCTACTTTGATAATGTGAAATACATCAAACTTCTTTCAAATTCCATGTGATATCCCCTGAACATGTATTATTTGATCCTGAAAATCACCCTAAGACCTCCATAGACATGTAAGTCATACCCGTTGGACATTTTAGGGAAACAATTGATGAATTTATAGAGGAAAACTAGTACATTTCATGAATACACTATATACATGTTAGTAATACACCCTCATACTTGATAGGATTGTCTATATTGAAAATTGGTTCATGTTCCTTCAATCTATGTAATCCCAAACAATGAGTCATAGGTTTGGAATCTCAAAAAAATATGGGAAGTTTATAAAATGGGTTGGGATTTTTTACTCTTAAAACACTATATTTTATATGAGATCCTCATGCCTTTCATACATTCTAATAAATCCACTAATGGTTCTTACTCTTTATCCATCCTACGACAAGGGTCAGATATATTTCTATAGGAATCCACCTTGGAATAAGTCCATTTATATTTGAGATTATCTAACTTTTAGGACCAAACATCTCCTATTAGATTATCATTCTTCCCAAGCATCATTGGATTTCCATGAAAATTTAACTACAATGTATCTAATTCATACTATTAGTAGGATATGTAGGAAAACGTGAAAATGAATGAGAACTATATAAAAACACTATAATAACATTCCTAGTGAATATGTCTCATACTAATATGTGTTGAGTCTGATCTTACACCATCTATTTTTACTTATACAGTGTGTGGCTCATTCGGGCATGTGTATTTTCAATGATTTGTTCACTCTCAACATAAATTTCCCCTAGCCTAAGAACCCCCATTATGTATATCTCATTCAATTGAAATGATCTGATTTCCCATACAAGGATAACATCATCGATATAAGACTTGAATGAATTCCAATATTGTTATACTATAGAGAAATTACCCCAAAAGCAATAATTATCTATCACCACCCATCTTTGGATTGAAAATAGATCGAATAATGAATAATAATATTCCTATAAAAATCATGATACATTGGATTCCCTCATAAGGTTAGACCCCCATACCTAGTTCCTAAAAGAAATAAAATATTTCTATTCCCCATGATTTTAATGTGAAAAAAATGGACCTAAATATTCTATGTGATTTTTCAATCCATTTACTAATAAAATACGTAGGATTTAGAATCATGATTCAATCCCATTCTCCAAAAACTAATAAACTTCTTGGTATTCATTAAATTCTAAAGTGACCATATATATGGATTTTAAATATATAAATATTCACATTTCTAGGGAAAATGCGTAAATTATGGAGAACATGGGATATATACAAATGATATAATTAATAGAACCTCTTTCACATGTATAATAATTGAACAAAAAATAATTTTATTTGGGTAATTATTTTTTACCAGGATTGGGAAAACATTCAGGGATATATCATAAATCTCTATGACTGCCCAGAAATAGGCAATAGTTCCCATCAATAGGATACGGTGAGGCTAAAATCTTATCATATATACAAATGTGATTCATTATGATTAATTTGGTTTTAAACCCCAGATGATATTCATCCTTTGTAATGAAGTGATGTACCTTATTACAAATTTTTGTGTTGTTTTGGTTTTATATGGGATATAATAATTCTAATCCCAATGTAAATGACTGTGAAACCATACATGAACAACCCAATATAAATCTGCCATAATCAAACCATCTCTCTGGAAGAAAAAAATACTGATCATGATTCAATGGAATGATATAAAAAATATCACAGAATCATTATAGTAATTGGTAATCATGTCTCAAAAACATGTAAAACCCTTTCACTTTTTATTGAAGTAAAAAATTAAAAATCATTATGAATTATTCATATAGTAAAAATGTTTATTTGACCATGAATTGGATGTTTTTAGTGTCTCCCAATATAATGAAAATTATATGTCTAAAAATAAATCCTTAAAAAGGGTTGCAATGAAATAGTTCCATCATGACCATGAAAATTCCATTTGAGGAAAATTGTAGATTCAGTAAAAACATGAAAATTCTTTTACATGTGCATAGCTGATTGATGATGTATCATATTTTTGATAATGCACTAATATATAACCTTCATCATTTATATCATTATGACTATAAAATTTCTCAATCAATATTATTTCCATGAGATAATGGCTTAATCAATTGAACGTCATATAACCTCAGTAATAATATAAACATCCATAGGTATTAAAAAACAATACCTAGAAAATTCCTTAATCATCATGTAAAAAAGATGATCGTTTAAGAATTCCACCGATGTTTTTTGATACCAAACCTAGAGGTATATGTAGAGGTGTATATAAAAAAATTCTTCATGTAAATCTTGTTTTGTGAAAGATGCAATGACACCAGTGGAACCCATTTTTACAAAAAGTCACTTTGGATGATTTTTCCTGGAGTGTGACAAATTTTTAATTTATATATCATATAAAGGTGTAGAAAACAGTCATATTCAGATCCATACTACTTTATGTGAGACCAAATAGTTCTTGTATCAACCGTTTTCACTAGTTTCATCTTGTATGTTTTTATTCGCCACTTTTTGAAAGAACCACCAGATAAATTTATACCCTAGACACTCATGCATGGGTACTATAGTGGTTTATTGCATAATCAAATTGTTTGGATAAATAAGAGTGTAATCAAATACATGTTTCTATTCATGAAGTGAATATTCTTATTCCTGCAATATCTATTAGTTATGGTTATATCCCATCTCACTCGGATCAGTTATAGACTCATATTACTTTAGAATTCATGGGTGATACTGATATCCCTATCCCCACCAATTATCCCCTTTGATATATTCTAATGGAACATAGTGGATAGGAGTGTTGTGTATCGTTGCTTCAATCAAATATATATTTAGGTATATCTTCTAGATCAATAATGTGCATTCCAACATTCAAGATCAAACATTTCATATGTCTCACTAAAATTTCGAAATAGAAATGAACTCTTTCCAAACATTCTAGAAATTATACAAATACAAGGTTAATAATATATTATTATCTCAATAGATAAAAAAGACTATAACCATGATCAATATGAACATGTGGAAACACCGGAGTAAGAACTTTAATTCCCAAATCATGAAATATAACTCATATATTAATATAATTGTAAATGAATAGGGATGAGATCAGATCCCTATTATAATTTGGGATCTTCATCTCAGTTTAAAACATCCCTAGAAATTGATAAAAATTACTATAAAATTAACCAGAGGCATACTTCATTTTCATTGACCACGATCATATCCCCATTCAAATCAGGGATCACCATATCAGTTTGGCTGATTCTATTTGATAGGATAACATTACAATCCAAAATTACTAATGGATTAATCCAAATACAGTGTATTGGATTGATAAACTTGTTATAAGTATGTCTTAACAACTTTTTTTTGGCATAAGTCATAGGAAAAGTGTATGTTCATATCAAAAAGGACTAGCGCCATACACTAAAGGTATAGGGGTGGGTGTATATCCCACCTCTGATTGATTTTTTTCAGTAAAATTTGGAAATCACTTTATATTAGGATAATTTCATTACAAATTAACCTACATGTCATATTCATGTAGCTCATAGAATGTAGGATCATTTCCCCACATCAGCTGATGAATTAGTACACCAACATCCAATTGAGTTAATAGAGGAGGAGGCAGGTGTTCCTTCTCACATTCAATATTTCTATCTGTATATTCAAACATGGAATTAATTTTCAAACTTGGAATATTCTCCAAATTTAAATAAGATTAACTAACATATTATGAAAACCATCCGTAGGAAGGGTCACATTCAATCCAATAATACATAATCATAGTAGAATAATCTAGAAAATTTTCTATAGTGGGATCATATCCTCAAATAAAAATGTGGTTATCAATTGATTTTTAAAACCATTATGATGTAGGATGTATCCCATCTCATCTCAAAAATCGTGAACCAAATATTCCATCGACAAGATGGAACAAGGATTATATAACTTATCTGCTAAATACTGGTGTCATTCATGCTTTTTGATGAAATTCCCAAACACATCATGTGTATATCAAGTATTCAGTAAATATTTAAGGATATCAGTATATGGATACTCATTAGTGATTTAGTGTATTGATTGATGACAAGGAATCAACTCCTGAATTCTTTCATGGTCAACCTCCCTAAGTTGATATCTCTTCAAGACAAGAAAATTAACCCATTTCCCTAACACCTTAATATAAAGAGTTTCAACAAAAAAAGTTTAATTCCATTATATAGGTGATTTAATTATATGTCCTAACCATATATAGTGCCCCATTTTTATATGAATAACATCAAAATATTCAGTGCGTGGCCCAAATATGTAACCAATTAGGTCTTAAATGGTAGAAACATGTAATTTTTATGATAAAGAAACAAACATTGATATATGGAGTTTTTAGCTAGAAATAATCAACCAACCATGATATGAATCATGAGAACATTAGAAAAAGAGATCCCAATTGAGGTAGATAAGAATTTAATTACTTAGAAACACAAGAAAAGATGGGTTAATCATCATCATTTGAAGGCAAAACCCCTCCATTTTCAATGATATTTGGATAATATCTATATCATAAATAAATTATATTTTCATAGAGACATTACCACTTTTGGCATATCTCAAAACACAGGGATGGATGAGATTGAAAATAACATATAAAGTGCTTTTATATTTATCATAATAAAACTTCAATGACTAAATTATAGACCCATGTCAAACATATTCATCTATATATGTGGAAAATACAAACCATTGGACTTCACTACTACTCTAGAATAGTAAATATCCCAGTATACGACATACTGTATTGTTATAGGCATAAGATAAATATGTTTACATGTTAACAAATGGTCTAGTTGGCCAATACAGTGAGGTTTATCAACATTTATGATGAAATACATTGATAACAGAGGGAAAGGGACTCCAACAGACTCTTAAGTTGGGCCCCTGGATGAAATTTGAACACATTCTAGAAACAAAATCCAATGTTCTTGTCTACATGATAACATTCTATATGAAATGACCCCTTATAATTGACATCAATTAAACACATTTCTTATAAGATAAATAAATTGAAAAATAAAAAAGAATTCAATAGTATCACCTATATCAACCATCTAGGAGAGAACCCATATAATATGATTGTGGGATTTTTACCACTATCTTCAAACCTAGGGTCATGAAAACATATGATTATCTATAAAATAATGTGGGAGGATGAAAAACAACACTTGAAAATAGTACATGGGTAGTTCATTTCTCAATTTCCACCACTAGAATAATCACACCCTATGGGTTTTCAAGATAAATCTGCAATAGTTACAGATCATCCTTAGACTACAGAGTTGGGGGAATTTATATCTCAATTTCTTTATTAGGATAAATCATATCCCCAACTTGAATCATCATATTAGTAATAATCAGATCAGAAGGATCCAACATCTTCACTAAATCATCCACCTTATTTAGGTATAATGAATGTTTTTCATCATCATCACCCAATAGGGAATAAGTATTCACTAGGACGGGATGTATATATAAATTGTCAGAATCTCATCTTCTCAACCAACCACAATATATTTCTTTTCTTGTGTCTATTTGGAAAACATGACCTGGAACTCCAATTTGGTTAATATCCATATACCGAGGTGCATATGGTGAAGGAAAAAATCACTATAATGGCTTCAATACAATATGGTCGATTATTTTAAGGGTTCATTGAAATGAACCTTATACAACCCTTTAAGAATGAGTATGAAATGTTGAATCATCCTAAAAAGTTTATGTTATTGTGTTATCTACCATTTCATAATAATCCTTAATAAGATCATAACTATAAAAAACATTTATGGTGCTAAATAATACTTAAACACAAAGGGAAACATTGTAGAGGTAATTCCTCATGATTTATGTGATCCGGATGCACCAACTAAGGTTTCATATACACAAATTCATTAATGGAGCTAGAACCATGAACTTTAAAATGATTGATTTCCACCTCTATGGTGGGGAACTTTCATTGATAAATGAAAAGGTTTCCCCATATCCTAAACACCAACTAGAGGATATTAAATAACATCCATTGTAGAACAACTGGTATTGTGGTATAATGAGACAAAATATCTCAGACAGATCCATATTGAATTAATCAGGGGTAACATTTGTATTAGGAATCATCCTTATATAGATGTGAATATAAGTATTCCTATATATTATGAAATTACTAATCATTCATAAAGAGAGGTATCTGAGAATCATGATGGATATGTATCCAGTATGATAGTCTAATAGAATTGGGTTATTTATAACGATCTTGACTTTCCTTTATTATAGATAAAAACTCTCCCCTATATGGGTTATCTTTCAGTTCTAGAATAGATTAATAATTAGTATGATTTGAAGTCAAGGGAACATGTTTAATTTTTTTCCATTACCTATAGACGTGAGTTAGTCAAGTCCCTCAAGAACTCCTCTAAGATATTGAATACATGGTTACTCGAATAGAATCCAAGGAATGGAGGGGCAGACATGTGTGACCCAGAAATAATCCCCTTACCAAATTGTTAGATGAATGATTTCCCACAAATAATATAAGAAAATTTTATCTCTCTCATCCTTTTAGGGATTATGAGATCTAGATAAAAATATCATCCACATCTTTTTCCATTGTGGCCTTTTGATGGGCCCTTGATATAAGAATGAGGTGGTATAACTGAGTTTTTTTTACCATAACCGAAAGCACCATTCCTTTCATGGTAAACATCCATTAATGATGGTTCATTTCAATATAGAATGTACACATTTATCAATTACATAATTATATTGGTTCAATATTATTTGAAATTATAAATTTAAACTACCAAACATGAAAGCAATGTGAAAATTAGGGTCTTTCTGACTTCATCACTCAATTGAATGATTTGACCAATTATGATAGCTTCCATGTCTAATAAGATAAAACATGGAAACATTTTTATGAAAATTTTAATATTGAGAAACATAAACATATTATCCATATATTATACCCCATAAGATTAAATGAATTTTTTAAAATAGAAAAATTCCTAAAGTCTCTATTTAGAGGACATAATCTAATTCTTCACCCAAGCCCTCAACACATGACAAAAATTCTTGGTAATGAAGATACATTTGATTTAACCATCAATGTAATAGACATGTATGCTCAAGGACACATATTAGCCCTAAATCATCTAATGTATCCCATTGATCAGTGTCAAAAAAAATAACCTTTGGATAAATGAAAAAATTGATCAATGTTATCCTCAATTTTGGGGAACATATTAATAAAGTGCATTCCTTAAGAAATGAGATGTTAATTGGTTATATCCATTCAACAATTTAAACATACCTACTCAAGACACTCAATCCTTGGAAACAAAAGGTTTTCTATTACATTGTTCTCCCTAACTACTTCCCTTTTATAGGTGGATGGGTCACACCATCGAGAACTACATTATATTGAATGATTTCCTCTAACTAGTAGTTGATTTTGTATAGGTGATCCTAGAAAATTTTCTGATACATGTTATGATTGATTGAAATTCCCATCTAGAAGAAATGGTGACATGAAATATGTTCTATAGAGTCATAAATAAATGACCAATATCTAGATAGCTTTAATTAAAATTTACTAAGATTAGATCAATCAAAGATAAATCATTGCAATCAAACTAATATCATAATATATATGGATAAATAACTAAATACATCCCTAAATAAAACATCATTGTTGTGAACAAGACCCCATAAGAAGGGTAACATCCATCTCTCATAAAATATCTTACAATTGTATAATTAGTTACATCAATATATTAAGAATAACATCATTCCAGCAAGAAGAATGTCTATAGGATAAAGATTCTATTTTTGGTTCCAATAATGTATTCCACATAACAAATCCATTCATCAATGATGAATACACCTCCATGAATAGGTTACTTGCATCTAACTAGGGATATGGATGTGAAGGTTACATATGCAGAGGATGTAGAGTCTAGTTTGGACATGGCCAAACCTAATATTTCAGTCATGTATCAATGAAATTGGTATATGCAATTGATACCTATGGGATATCACTCCATAAAACCCAATATATTCTTAGTGATAACTCAGATACCTCTAATGGTTATTCCAACCCATTTATTTTACACGACCTATATAAGTGGTAATATTGTCAAATTATCATTGATAAAGTGTATGTTTGGTGATTCCAAAACAATATACAATAGATTCTCTATTTACCTATAATCATGAATTATTACCATTAACATCAAACTCAACATCTCCTGACCCACATTATGGGGAAAACCCCTCCAAGGAAATCATGAATATTTTTTAAAAAAATCATTATGAAAATTTTTATGGTTTCTCTTTTTAGACTGTCAATCATGAATTCAATCTATATTATAAACAAACATAGAGAGATACACATAGAGGCCCCTAAGACCCCAAATAATTTTAAGAGTAATTTAATAGAATAATTTTTTAATCTAGTGGATACTATTTTAATAAAATGGTGTATCATCATCTGGTTTATAGAATAGTATTATGAAGAGGTCATTGAAGTACATATCAGACCCCTATATGTTCTTGTGATACTCGACTAGGTCGAAATCCCAAGGTATGTAGTTGAAATAGGTTCTAGGATCAACCTTATCATATTTTGGAACTTATGATATTTTGATATAAAGTAGAGAACCAATATATAACAAATATAACAATTAAAATGCATGATAGGAGACATAAATGGATTCATTGGGAGATCATGTTCATGGCTCATTTTTGGGATCTCACATCTAACCTCGAGTTCATTGTTATCTATAGAGACGTAACATATAATTCCCTACATTCAATACCCGGTGTTCATATCCACATAGTTGGACATTAATCATTTCATCAATTCTGTTATTTCCCATCGATGGGAGTCTCACGATACTAAATGTTTAAAATTAACACTTTGAGCCTTCCTAGAACATATATGTTGAGTTCCGTTTTGATAAGAATGAAATTAAATAAAAACATGTGGATGGTGATTTGTGGGTTGTATCCCCCAATATCTTGGGGTCACCCATGTGTATCCCAAGATTATTCTGAATAGTGACTATATTATACCCATAAACCTAATTGATGTAGTAAATCTTATCCCATTATAAAATTGTTAAACAAAAAAATTGTTTTCTCAGGTCCATGTGATACGTAATATGTTAGAAGAAAGGGATTTATAAAAAATAGGTCATGATGATGTTATATTGGTATTTTATAAATACCTCATTCCATTAGAAAAAATTAAAATTCCACTAAGACATTCTATATAACTCAAGATATCTAGGATCCTCCTTACTCTGGTTGAAATATAAGAGAAGAAAAAATGGACCTATGATATTTCCATGATTACTCCGATATTACAATCGTATGATGTATCATTCCATGGGCACTCCTTCATTGATAGTGATAGACAAGCACCCAGATTATCTACCATGTATGAAAATAACTACAAAAAATCATAAATGGAAGATTCTCATATTATCCAGCTTATTGAAAATTGATTAAAAAAACTAATAAATGGAAAAAAGAAACGAATATACTTAGTAAATATCATACTGTTTCTGAATTAGGAATTTACATCAACATTGATGTGATCAGGTAAGTCATTCTAGGAATAAAAGAAGTCATATGGCCTTTGTTTATTATTTCCTCCATTCCACTAATAGGGAGCGATATATATATTTCATTTATAAAGAAACATGGATATTTTATCTCCTAGAAATATATTGAAATACCCATTATGAACACTGATGTGGCTAGACACTAACAAGGCTTACCAGATGACCATCAAGTTTTCAATAAGTAAGACAAGAGTAATCACCCATCAAATATTACTAATGTAGAGTCTGATATCAACATATTGATCTAATAGAACTTTTTCTATGAAGGGAAATACTCATGATGGATCCCCATTATAATCCCCGTCAATAAATAGAAACAAAAATATTAGGGTATGCATCGATTTATGAAACCTCAATAGACACTACATGATTGATGATTTCACATTCTTAATCAATAAAAATTTTATGGTTGAAGTAGATATCTTCCAAGCACTTCCCTTAATTGATGAAATCCATAGAATAGTTAAATAAAGATTGTCCATAAGTATGAGAAATCCACTACCTTTAGAGAACCTCTGTTGATATCTATCTTCTAGGTTCTGACCATTAGATATGTTTGAACATGAACAATATACCATATTTCTATTAATAATATATTTAATCACATGATGATAAAAAAATTTATGTTCATGTATATGACATAGTAATAAAATATGAATAGATATGTTATCGCCACATAGATCACCATACTATTTTTACGATACATAAAAAAAAATTACGATGAATCTTTTGAAGTGTGCTTTATGATTAATGTTTGGGAAAATACATTTCATTTTTGTATGCAACAAACAAATTTATGTTGATATAGAAAATACATATGTATTACTAGTAATAAAACCAACAGGGAATCTAATATAACAAAGAGAAATACATGCTTATCTCAATAAGATTCAGTGTTTCACAGCTAAAATGGGAGGAAAATTTCTCTCATCACACAGGTTAATAAATTAGGTTGTCACATACTGATGGGATGTGGAATCCAAAAATCCTTTGTGAATCTTTTACAATATATACTACACCCAATAATTTTAATTCTATCAACATGAAAGAATATTTTCTTATATTTTGATATCATGGAACAATATAATGGTAATATCTTTTCACTGAAAAAAAGATGCAATGAATTAAAAAATCCCTCTATTATCAAAGTTTAATTATTCTATGTTCTGATAAAAAAATTACAATATTGAGAATAAATATCTCTCACTCATCTTAAATGTAAAAAAATATGACACATTTTTTGCATAATATTGATGTTCACTTTCCATCTCGTATTTACCCACTCAATACATCAAAATGATTCCCTTATATAACTAGTAATATGTAATAATGGTTTTTTATTATAAAACAATAACAAATAACATTAATTTAACATATATAAGTTAAATTTAATTACCCAATTGATTTACAAGATGCACATCGTGCCCTGGAAGACACACCAGTTGAAACCGATCATCAAAATGAAGATCTTTTTGGTTCCCATTGAACACCGCAAAACATATAATATGTATTATGATTATGCATCTTCAATTACTATTGTCCATTTTATAGAAAACTGAAATCACAACCTGATTGGTCTTGGGAATGTGTTTTCCCCAAGAGAATAAAATATTACCAACTCCTTCAAACTATTTAAATGTTTCACTAGTAAATAGGAAGAATACCAATTCATGATTTTTTTCTAGGATGTATAACACCTTATTCATGTTGTATATAGTAAAATTAATAGGGATTCATATCTCGTTATTATAAAAATAATATTTCAATATTCTATCCTGAAAGATGAATTGGACCCTCTCACAAACTACATTAAAGAATTTATGGAATAAGCCTTTTTAAATCAACATTTCATTATGATACATGATCTAAAAATTTCTATATTGACACATTGGATAATCCATTCTCATCCATAGCCAACCCGGACTAGGGAAATACAGTTTTCCTTATCACAATAAAAATGTATAATCTCATAAGTCATCTTTTGTTACATAGAGGATGTCAGCCAATCCATCATTGTTCTGGAGCTTGATGTGCTAGTATCCACCCATGGATGGATGGAACCTATAGTTAAATATCCTTAAATGGGACCCTCTTTTTATATCAAGATGAAAAAAATAAGGATTGACTCTATAAAGATAAATTACTCATAGATATAGACCAAATGAAAAAGAGACTTATAAAAATGAATCATTTATGGAAAATTCATTAGACGAATAGAGGAATGAGAGAATCTCGCCATAATGAAAAATTTATATGAGGTCTCTTATTGAACTCATCAATGTGGGATAATATTGTATCTCTAAATAAAGAGTCATGTTTACTAATATAAAATAATGATATAAGACTCTTTGGAATTAGCAATAAAATTTTAGGATTCAAAATTCGTTAAAACATATTTGATCAACCATGATAGTCATTGTATATAGATAAAAATTCTTGTTAATTTTTTGTATCATGAATGGAAATTATTTGGATGTATCCCCCACTCATAGTTTAGCAGTTTATGTATATCATTTCTACAACTAACTTATTTTCAAAATTGGTTAAGGATCTAACCCACATAGAATTTAGGGTAAATAAAATAATCAATGCCATTGATACTAAAATATCTCAATGATTCTATATTCATCACACAATATTGATGGATAACAGCATCATCGTGTGTTATATCGATTTGATGGAATTATAAAAGGTGTAGAACTTAAAACCCTTCCACACAACACATTATCATGTAATGAGAATTTGAATAATAGTGAACTTCAATAGTATTGTATCAAATATAACCCATAAAATGGTGTACTAATATAAAGAAGTGTAACACACCCAAATAATTACAAATAAATTTAATATAACCTATAATTTATGAAACACTAAGTCTCTATGAAATAACACATTTTTATTATAATTATTTGAAGGAGATAGGAATAACATCGATGTTAAAATAGTAATATGAATATTAATAATTAATGTTAGTTGTTATTTATAATGTTTTCAAATAATTGAAACATATTTATAATCAAATATATATTTTTTTAATAGAGACATCAATTTTTTAAAATAGAATGTCAAAATTAATATAGTGTTTTTTTTTAATTTTTATGAAAAGTTTCATTCCTTTGAGGAATAGTGAAAAATATCGAATTATAGTTAATAATAATGTTTTTTTAATAATAAATATAATTTTTATTGATATTAGTGTAAAAGGGATAAATTATACATATATTAATTCAATTTAGATCATTGTAATCATTTTTATATTGAAACTAGCTAGATAATTTTATTGGAGTATTGAACATTATTTCTACTCACCTTCTCTCCACACCTGAGTGATTGACATTAAACGAAATTTCACCACATATATGAATTGAAATTCAAAAAATTTATATACAATGTTAAAATCAGTATGTTATTTTGTGTCACAATTTATCAACATAATTTTTGTTGAATAGTAACTTGAGCTTATGAGTTGTTATATGACCCTTATGATTGTTAAATGAGACAACTGCATTTTAAGACCACAAAAAATGAATAAATATAATTTATAAATATTATATATGAATTTTTTAAACAATTATATTATAGTATAACTAAATGAATGGTTTTTATTAATTAAGTGTTTGTATTTTTGTAATTCATAAATTTTTATTTATAATTTTTAAATTAGTAAAATAATTAAAAATATAATATATTTCCAAAATATAAACTCATATATTAATATTTTTTTATATTATTATTTTATTATAATTTTATGAGGCCTTAATTAATTTGTATAATCATCATAAAAAAGTTATAATTTTAAAATCTGTATTCTACATGTTAATGATGATTTTGTTTAAAAATTAAAATAATTATATTTAGAAAATTATATTAAAAAAATTTGGTGTATTTTTCGAATTGTAAAAATGAAAAAATGGATGGTGGTGAATTTTGGCTATTTCCCTAAAATAAATGAAATTTTATTGAATATTAAATTATGACATTTTAGGACAAATGAAAAATGTTTGAATTATTGAGTCATTGGTGATGTATGACTGAGGTAAGACCATATTCTCGAACCATAATTCATTATTTTAATATATTCAGTGATAATTTTTTTACTATTCATTGTATTGATAAAAAATAATAAAAATAAATAAAATAAAGATAAATCACCTATATCCTTCACTATAAATACATCCACTTCTCCTCAAACATCCTAAGATTTGATCATAGTCAAAATTATGCCAAATAATCAGGCCAAGTCTCTCCCCCATTTCCACAATCTTTTTTTCTCCATACAAGTCAAAAACCAATCATGTTAAGGCGGTTCTGAGGGAGAAGACAATCAAGAGTTAAAACCCTCCTTCAAATTCTTTTAAATATAAATTCAAAATATTTTATCTTTTTATCTTATCCTCACTTCCCTATCCCAATGTAAGATTCTAATTCGAGTATCTTCCATATAATGGAATTATATTATGTTTATTTAATAATAGATCATCAATTATGTAACCTCTACTTTTGTTATAAAAATTAAAACATTGTCTGTGATGTGTTGATTTATTGCATTGAAGGGCCTATATTTTCTTATTTCTATTACCACATCCAAACCTGGTCATGAAACCTTTATCATGGTTGAAAATAATTATTGTATATGTATTTAATCCTATTTTATTTTATGGAACTATAATATATTAATTCCATTAATTAATAATTTAAAAATATTTTTTGATAATAGAAAAACTCCCAAAATAATACAATTGATTATCACTAACATATTAACTAACGATTCATCAAAACCCCAAATTACCAAATGAAAAAATTACCAATTACCCTTATTTATTTTCTTTAATATCATATAAGATCGATTCCAGATATCTATTTCCATTTTAAATGAACCTCAATACTAATATACAAGTAACTGATCATGAAAACCCAAGAAACGAATTCTCCAGAATGATAAAAAGGTATCATATTACTCTCCAAAAAAGAATATAAATTAACATAGTAATATTTGAAAAAATAAAATATATTCTCAAACTATTCTTAATTAATTAATTAATTAAATTTTATTATCTTGGTCATTATTATCATGTGAAGAACACATTCAGATAAAAAAGGTGTTTCGCATCCCACTTTTATTTCTATGAGATTTCTATTATTCACCACATTAATCATTAATTTGGTGTATGTACTCATACATTTCATATATAATACCATTAATCTATTTATATTAATTTCATTATATATTTTATTTGATGATTATTAATTATTGGGCATATTATTTGGGTGATTACAATGTACTATGAGACATCATCCCAATTCCCATTTCATTGAATCTTACTTCATACTGTGAACCTAATCCTTTTTATGGGGTGTATCTAATACCCATTGGGGAAATTTTTTTATTTGAAACCATATATATATTAAATATACTTATTCATGTCTCATGGCTATGATTTTAGTCTTATCAGTATAACATTTTTTCTATGGTGTTTATTTCAAATGTTGTTTTAACTATGATATTATTAATGAATATGTATACTCTACTCAATACATATTTTTATATTTCATATTTTTCTTGAATTAAATGAATATATGAAGTATTATCATTCTCGTAGTGATGGGTGGGGACTGATATTTACCCTCGATGAATCGGAAATTCCCATGAAACCAAATTATTGGCGACAAAACCTATATGTTTGTTTCTAAATAATATCAGATGGGTTTCTACAAATAGACATAAATAGTCAAAATGATATAATGGTTCATGCTCTAGATTGATTATTTCCAATAAAAAATTTATTCTACTCATTCAGTATTCTATTATAATTATCTAGTTGATATTCAATATGGCAAAATCTATGTATGCATTTTCATTTTCCATGTATTGATTGCATGTGTTTTTTAGATTGTTTACCTTTAAAAATGAATATTCCATATTGAATATAATTTTATAATTATTATTTCACATAACCCTTAGAGTGAAATTGAACTCACCATTGTTATTTTTCCTTACGCATGGTTATTATTAAGAGAATAGTTAATAATCTTTCAAGGATGTAGTTTATCTAACTTTTTCAGGTATCAAGTTATTTTTTCATTTCCAATTTTATTATGGGTACCAAAAATTTAATATTTTCCTCAAATATATCTAAAATGATTAGTCCTTTAGGATTTGATTCCATGTATTCATGTGATGGTAATAAAATAATGCACTGGATCGTTGCTTCATGGGTCGGGGCATTATAGTTTCTATCAGATAAATTTTAGCATCAACCATGGAAACTATATTTAAAAAACATAAATTAGAGAACATGACCCTAATATAGTGTTTGAGGATAAGTATAGAAGAAACCCAAATTATTTTGGTATTGTTAATATTAGGTGGGTCTTCTGTTGAATACATTCCTATCTGGATACAACATGTGGACATGGTTCTGGAACAACCTAACATAGGGGTAACAACTCTGATAAGGTGTCAAGGGCCTAACTCTGAGTTAAATGGTACATGAAAACAATCCTTACTATGTACCTTGTTTTTCACTCAAGTAGGATATTCCAAGATAATTCACATTTTCATTAAAAATCATTATGAAGGATTTTAAATTAAATATTTCTACAAAAACCATGTTTGTGATTATGTGATCAGTTATGCATATGTTCTTAAATTTATATTAAGTATTTCACTAGTATTGGGATTATAAATACTATTTCATAATTTTTTGATCTAATATCGTGTGTTCCACTATTTAGAAATGGTGCACACTAGAAAGAATGGGAACCACATCAATGAATATAATCTAAAGACTAAGAATGATCATTTCATTAATGGGTTTAAGACATTATTTCAAATGGAACTAATATCTATGTTGTTCTTATAATATGATGACATAATATCATGTTACAACAAGAAGGAAAAACTGATTTAAATATATTTCATCTTCTGAAAAAAGCATGATAAGAAGATGACATGATAGAAAAAATAGAATAATGTGAATAACGGAAAGAAGTATATTCGAACTTTTGATATTCAGGGGAGGAACCACCTTTGTACATGATTTAGAGTAAAATTAGTTTGCTTAAATGGTCAAGAAAAGGTAAACCTAGCTAATTATTATAACAATAAAAAATGTTTCTAATATACAATTCTTTAAATACAAGAAGTTGGGACACTATTTAAATCAAGGTCTTCTGTGTCAAAGTAATGTACCCCAAAAGATGATAAAGAATCATGATCAATATTATACTACTTCTGTAGATGAATTGGAATGATAAATATGATTTTTTAGATTAAATAATTGTTTATGTTTAGTATTTTATGAATGATGTATTTGTTATAAAAATTATAGAATATATATGTATTTCATTGTAGTCTTATTTCAATAAGGAATTGAGGTTGTGTGATGAAATGTAACAAAGATAAGGGAATCTTTAGAATATTAATCTATTATGAAAATATATGTTTGAGGGATAAACAACCCTTGATATGTTCCTAAAAATCATATTTCAATTTCACAATAAAGAGATTATTAATTTGGATAACGTAAATTTGATAGAACTCACAATCTTGATTCTAAATAATGGACAATTGAAAAATGTGTTATTACTATTATTTGAAGAGACTACAAAATTTTTAATTTATGGAATATAACTACTTTCATATTTCTATATAACGTACAAAGAAGCCTGAACGTATTCAAATTTTTTTATTCTTAATCAATTTATTACCATGCATCAAGATAATACAATGAAAATGTAATCAAATGTTGGTATGTGATTATTAAGAGACACTTCATGTCGATTAATAAGTTCATTATAGAAATTCAGTGACAATGTTTCTAATGTGTTGGATGATGATATTTTAGAATATTTTACCATTTATAAAATTTCTGAATTTGATCTTTGGAAATTGTTTATTGAATTCTTTTATTACATCACCCTATGATAATACTTGTAAACTAAATTGATGTATGCATAGTTAAATGGAAAAATTAAGGATAATATGGTGTTTATAGAAAAATATCATTCCTATATATTTTCATAAACTATTATAGAGTGATGTAATTTATCAACATTAGGGAAAGAAGCCTGAAACCAAAAAAAATGTTACCCTAGTTCCTTCTTTTAGAATGTATAAAATGATCCATTATATTATCACATTTTTATGGATTTTTGAATGTTAACTTCCTCCTTACCATATTCTATATCACTATCTATAATAACATAAATTTCATATTTCTATTCCATGTCTATCATTTCACATTCCCCTAATGTTCTCCCATTCTAAATAATAATTTGGTAGTGACATTCTTATTTTTCCCTCTAATTAAGAGTATATTTTTACCCTATTTTTGATGTATCTTGTCCATAATGGTATTTTCAAGTATATATATTTTTCAAAGAAAATTTTAAAATTACACATATAAAATTAATTGATGGAGGTAAGAATGTAACAGCTAAGAGATTTAAAAATAAATTTAATAGGGCATGTAATTCATGTTATAGTATGTTTGTGCGAAGAAACACATGGTAATTATAATTAATTAAAGAAGATATTAGTAACCTAGACACTAATAATAGTAATAAGTGTAGTTATAAATGCTTTTAAATATTCTTTATAATTTTTCCACATAAATGAAACATACATATAAAGAAATATATATTTTTTGTAAAAAACTATAGTTTTATAACTTTGTATGTCAAAATTAAAATAGGGTAAATTTATAAGTATTTTTATGAGACATTTGAATTTTTGATGAGTAGGGAAAAATATTGCATTATAGTTAAAAACTCTGTTTTTTATTTAAATAATTATTATTCTTTAAATTGATTCATAATGTAACAATGGATTAGTTATATATATATTAATATAATATAGATCATTGTAAACATTTTAATATTGAAATTAGATATAAAAAATTATTGATCATTTAAAGGTCCTTTTTACCCCCCCCCCCCCCCCCCCCCGCCACACCTACAAAACTAAAAATAAACGTAATTTTTTCAGTTATGTTAATTGATTTTCAAAAAATGGACAGAAATTAATGTGAACATTAAGATATTTGGTGAATCATTATTATCAACTTAATTTTTTTGTGAATACAAACTTGACATTATGAATAATAATTTGGGAATAATGAATGGTTAATTGGTCAAATGATTACTAACCACAACCATGAATGTATAAATAAATTTTAGGCGTCTTATAACTGATATTATTAAGTAATTATATCATAGTTGAACTAAATGATTATATTTTATTAATTACGTGGTTTAAATTTTTGTGTCAAAAATATTAAACCATAATTATACAAAATGATTTAAATTATAATTTATTTTCATAAATTGTTTTCATATATTAATATTATTTTATCATAGGATTTTGAGATATTTTCTGATAACTTAGTTAATTTTTTAATGTCTTATAAAATATTTTAATATTTTAAATTCTATATTTTTTACATAAATATTGATTTCATTTAAAAATTAAATATTCAATATATGAAAAATTATTTTCAGACCATGGTGTTCATTTTTTAATTATACATGTTGGAAAATGGATTGGGTTACTTTTTTGGAATGTTTCTAAATTAAATCAAATTTTGGTTAATAACAAAATGCCATAAATTACGATAAATGCTAAATATTTGAATTATTGAGTCACAAGTGATATATGACTGATGTAATACCATAATATCAAACCATTATTTTTTATATGAATATATTAAGTGATATTTCTCAATCTATTCTATATTTTATTGAAAATAATAAACATACTAATAAAATAAGAAGAAATAACATCTCTCCTTTGTTATAAATTCCCCCCCTCATCTCCCCTTTTCCTCACAGCTTCCAATAATTCATAATTTTTCAAATTCTTCCAAATAATATTCCAAAGTATCATCCACATGCCCAATAGATTTTTTTCTCAATAAAATACCAAATCCAATCACATTAAATAGGTTCTTATGGAGGAGAAAAGAAAGAGGTTAAAACCTATTTCCTTCTTTATTAAATTCCTTTTGATGTTATTTTCTTCTAATATATTTTCCTAACATATAAATCCCAAAGTAACATTATATATTTATAATATTCTATATAATATAAGTTATTGGGTTTAGGTAATAATCAACCATCAATTTTTTTCCCACTCCTTTTGTTCTAAAAATGAAATCATTATTAGTGATGTATTAGTTTATCGCAATCAAGGATGAAGAGTTTTCAATTTCCATTAAAATCACAAAATATAGTCATGAATCATTTTAATGGGTGATATAGGTTATAATAAATTTTTACATCTTATTTCATGTTCCATATCCATTATATATAATTAATGTAAATTAATAATTCAAAACTAGTATGTGATAATCGAAAATATTCCATAAAATATAAATAATTATCACTAGCATCTTCTCATATGATTAATAGTCACCCAAAATATAAAATTGACATATATAATTATTTATCCTTATGTATTTTCATTAATTAAATGGAATATAACTTCAGTATATCTATGTCTATTTTAAATTATCTTCCATACACATACACAAGTAAACTGATCATTAAAACCAATAAACTGAATACTCCCAAATGATAAGACTGAATATTTGAACTCATAAAAAAGAAAATAATTTAACTTAAAAAATTTTTGAAAACCCAAATGAATGTTGAAAAGGATATTAATTAACTAATTTATTTATTTAATTCTATTATCCAAAACATTAAGATCAATTGTACAACCCATTTAGGAAAAATGAATGGTGTTTCTCCTCACAATTTTATTTCATTGAGATTTCCAGTGTTAGCCACATATTTTCAATATTAGATGTATTTATAAAACAATTTTATATATAATATCATGTATCTATTTATATTCTCTGTATTGTAGGTTTCATTTGGTGATTATTATTAATTTTACATAAGTTTTGATTTATTAAAAAGTGGTAATGGACTTCGTCTCAATTCTCATTTCATTGGGACTTGGTACTCTGAACCTAATCATTTTCATGTTTTGTATCTAATTCCCCATTCATAAATTGGTAATTTAAATTAAATATATATTTAATTTCCATTTTCTTGTATCATAGAAACTATTATTTTCATAGGTCTATAACATTTTACATATGGTGTTTATCTTGAATTTCGTTTTAACTATGCAAATATTGATAATTATGTATCCTATAATAAATAAGGATATTGATAATGAATGTTGTTCTTGATTTAAATATATTTATGAATAATTTTTTGGGAATTCAAATATGAGTGGGTCCGATTATATCTTCTTGGATCATCGATTGTTATCAAGAGATGAAATAGTTAGCGACAAACACTTTGTGTTTGTTTCCAAACAGAACCAGACGAGTTTCTACCAAAAAACATAAACCATATTGATGATATAATGGATCATGTAAAATATAAATGATTTCATGTATTATATTATTTCCTTCATTATGTAATATATTATTATTATCTAGATGATTTTAACTAAGCAAAAACCTATGGATTCATGTCCATTCTCATTGTATTGATGGAATATATTTTTAATATTATTTATAGTGAAATAATGATTATGTACTATTGACTCCACAACATTTATAATTATTTCAAATAACCTATAATAATTGTTTCAGGTCACAGTTATTAGGTTTTCTTTCCCCTGTATTTGGAGAATAAAACATGGAATCATCTTTCAAGGAAAAAATATATTTCATTTTTTATGTATCATGTTATATTTAATTTTCCTAATGTATTATGTGTATAATTAATGTAATTTAGACATAAAATAATACTAAGCTGATAATTCATTTGGTATTTGATTCATTTTATTCATGATAATTTAATAAAATAATGCACTAGCTCCATGTCTCTATGTTTGAGGTGTTACAAGACGTCCCTTTTAGACAAGCTCTGTCACGATTTTTTGGTCTACCATAGCACCATTTTCACTTCGACACAAGAAACTCCATATTCATTGGTTAATGAAATTAATTTATGGTTTCCCATTTAAGTCTTGTATCACTCAAATAGTGTAGATATCTATGAAAAACTATTAGATGATGATAAATAATAAAAGTGACTAGATGAGATGGATCCAATTAATTAGAAAAGGTTATTTACATTGTATAATAATGGATTTCATCATAATTTGATTGCGTAAATCTTTAATAAAGATTTCCATCTCCACATATTCTTATAATTTTATGTGGTATTGACTCTCAAAACATTATATATACCATGAAAGAATCATCTAAATATTGAAACCATGTGTTGGGCCTCATACAATATATATAGGTAATTTCATTAGAGGTTATAAATTATCCATTATGTCTGGGGAACATTTTACACCGCCAACCAATGAAAGGGGTTTAAAAAAATAGGGGTTCAAAACCCATGGGGCGCAGGTACTGTAGTAGTACTGTAGCAGTACTGTAGCAGCGACGGCACTGTTCATCAGCGAGTACTGTAGCTGCGGCAATACTGTGCGGTACTGTAGCAGCAGGTTACTATTCACAGAATGTGAATTGGCCTTTGAATTTGGGCCTACGGGCTATGTAATGGGCTGCAATCCCACTGGGCATTCGGGATATGTAATGGGTTTCCCTCTACCCAGTTAAAAGAAGACTTTGCTTTGATTTAATAATAAAAATGAGGCTTCGGCCCCAACCTTTGAAAAAAAAACATGACATTAATTTTCATGACAATAACCTCCCTTCATGAGGTTAAACTGCATGGAAATTGTTTCCACCTCATGAAATTAAATTGCATAGATAATTTTACATTAGTGAATGTTCACTACCCATGATCATGACACAAGAAAAATAAAAAAAATTCACTTTCACCCATATGTGTGACTTATATCCACACATGGATTCTTCCCATTAAAAACTAAATTTGTATTCATTCTTACTCTCACAGGATACATTCGGAGACCCATATCTCAAATTTTGGGTTGATCCATAATAAAATAGGTTAAAATTATCCCTCTGCATATAATTGATATATTTATGGATAATATTCATCCCAATAACTCAATGTGGATTGATTTATTCCATAACATGGTACGTAGAATCACCCATATATCGAATCATGGGTCTTGATTAAATATTATTGGAACCCCCCCCCCCCACACACACACACCCATGCATATGAGTCGGACCCATGTGAAAAATTTTCCATTCATGAATAATGTCGAGCTTGATTCCAACTATCATAGGATACGTAGTGACAAAAAGATCTCAAATAATAAGTTTAGTCACAATATCAGTAGAATAAATTTCCCCCTAATTTATATTTGTTACTAATTCATAGAGAGACTTCCATTCACGAACTACATATGGCATCATTTATACTATCACACAATACATACTGACACCCCCATATGAAACCATTTTTCCAACTAAATTATGAATTGAAATAATTACACTTCATGCATATGGGTTATGCATACATGGAGAGTTTTCTATTCTTGTACTATGTGTTTCATGATTCCAACTATCACTGGATGTGTAGCGACATCCAGATGTCAAATCCTTCATCACGGTACAATATCAACAGAATATATTCCCCAGTCTACATATGGGTCACACTTATGAAGATATTTCTAAATAGAAGAACTTACTTTCTTTTTATTCCTACTATCACATGATATTTAGTGACATCGAAATCCCAAAATCTAGGTCCCGACACAACATCAGCTATATAATTCCCCAAGATACAAGGGTCAGACCTATGGGGAGAGTTTTCCAAACAATAACTACATGTGGCTGGATTTCTATTAAAATTATAGATATAGTAATTATGGAATATCTACTATTTGGAATACCCACAACATATAGAATTATAAAAATTACACTACTTTTTATATAGGAGAGACATATGAAATGAACAATTTAAGAACTATGTAGGGCCTGATTCCAACAATCAAAATATATATAGAGATGCATAGATCCTCAGTTTCAGGACCAAACACAAGTTTCAATCACTATAAATAATATTATTCTATTAGATATATATTTTTAGAGGATCATGTGTACAATAAACATTGAAAATCTCTACATAACCCATGTCACATATTCTCAAGCTCCTTAATCGAATGATGAGTTATCTATTGTGTCTCATTTTAAGAAAGGATATTGTTGTATTATATAACATGGAAAGATAATTCATATACTATGACCAATATGTTTCATGGATAGGAATATTTCATTTTAAAATTTAATTAATATACATGAAAATTTCCTATACACTTTTTTCTAAACTATGTTCAAAAATCCAATTCTAATGATGTTAAATTGCATAACATGATGTCTTCTATCAAAAAAAATCATCGCACTCGATGATGACGCATTCAATGATCACATATTTTATCCCTTACCCAATAAACATCATCAATACATACATTAATAGACTTTATTATCTTGATATAATCTTCAATCTAACGTTCTTATTGGAAAAAATCACATATTCAATATCTCAGTTAATACTGAACAACTTATTTTTGTTAATACTGTTGTATTAGAACCTTGTGATCCATTTATTATCATTATCCTAGTTATACCCTATATAAAAACTATATCATGTACTATATAATACCAAAGAACCCTCCCATGAAAAATAGTATTATCAAAACACTTCCGAAAAGATTGTTCCTAGAGAATGTTTAGTCCCAAAATAGAGATCATTGATAAATCCACGAGTTATTATCATGAGTGAAATGAATTTGGGATCCATAAATTATCATTTGGATACTTTTACTGTAACACCCGAGACTTTTATGTTATATAAATCATCAAAGGAATCTTTTTCTACACAACACTTGCTTGGCTTGCTTTACACGCAATCGCGACCTTCCTCGATAGCTTGCGTCGTACGCAATACCGAGTTTCACTAAACAACAATATGCTACTAAAACTAGCCGTTATGAATAGTAATAACCACTTTTTGAAATTTTATAAATTCTATTTTTCAAAATGGACTTCATTTTTGGACTCAGAATATCGAAATTAGCCTAGGGTGATATTTTGGTATTTTTCTGAAAACATTCAATTTTTGATTAATAGTGAAACCACTAAGTGGTAGGTTAAAAACTGAATTTTGCATAAAACATAATTTTACCACTTCTGTGAATGGAATTTCGAAAATCCAACAGACACGGTTGATATCAGTAAGTAAAATGTGTTTCAATGAGATAAAAATAATTTTTTGGTGAATAGTAACTTTTTACTTTTTTTACCGCGGTTAATAGTAAATTGGGTAACTAAGAGTAAATATGATATTAATATTACCCTAACACATGTCCTAATTCTATTGGATAAGTGTTATTAGACCAAAAACAACCTTATGAATAAAATATGACCATTTAGGCCCACTTGGGTTAGATTAGGACATTTATTATTAATTTATTTAAAGAAGGGTTAAAATAGTTAAAATCAAAGTTTAATAGGTAAGTCATTTTTAATATGGGGTTATACATAAGATAAATTCGACTATAAATATTCATTAGAAAGCTAAAAAGATTTCATAAATTATGGTATTTTATTTGTAATTTTTAGACATCAAATAAGTTAATTTATTTATGACACAAAGATGATGCCGTAATTATCTTATTAATGAAATATTGACATAATTGATAATATAAATACTACAATAAATGTAATTTAAGACTTTTTATGAATTCCACTAATTTTCTAGGTTACTATGATATATTAGTGTTGATTTAATCAACTTGTTTCAAACATATAATTCTGTTATGACTTTTACAAAAATCATATATCAAATAGTGTCAAAATTGACACAAAATAGTTTTTAAATAAAATAAAATATTATTAATTGTTATTTTATTCCTAAAAATCTAAGGTTTGGCCAAATGACTTATATAAGGATATATATATTAATAATAAACAATTTGGGGTTCGTTTGGCATGTTATAGTAAGTGTATTAACCATATAGTGAAAGAAAACAAAAAGACATGGTAAAAGTTAAATTATTTAACTTAGAGTTAAATCTAATTGATAAGGTTAAAATAATATCCCAAACTTGTATAAATCCTATTGGTTGATAGGATTTCGACCCTTCCCCACTTTATCTTCGAAATAACACCCTTTGGAACCATTATAAACCGATTTTGACTTTAATATAAAATAATATTTTGAGATATCTCTAAGGTGCCCCTCTCCTCCCTTATAAAAGGGCACCTCCTCCCCCTCCTCCTCACACCAATTTGAGCACTCATGCTCGGCCAACCCCTGCCATTTTCTCCTCTCCACTTCCCTAGAATAATCCTAGAGGACCTGGTATTCTTCAAAGACCAATATTAGTTCCCTAAGTGGAGGATTCAAAGAAGCGTTCCAAAGAAGAGGTAATATCCATTACTGATCTTTTCAATTTCTTTCTTCTTCAACTTCTTCTTCTTTATTTGTTTCATGATAAAGTAATAACATCAGTATTACTTACATACTGATATGTTATTATAATTATGAAACAACCCTAATTCACCTTCTATCCATCCTACGGAAAAATGAAATCACCGCGCGTGCGTACGTATGGAATACCATCTCCACGTCGTGGTGTAATCTATTTTCCACCACCACCTTACAAGGATGAGTATAATGGTGTAATGAGTAACCATTTATGATTATTATTAAGTAATATTGATACTGAAATAATATATATATAAATACTCTAATACAATTCCACGATCATAGGAACGATATCATCACTCGTGCGTAAGTACGGAATACCGTCTCCACGATGTGAAGCGACTCGTTCTACATGATCATCATTACATAATAATTATATAAATGAATTTAATGAATAAATATGATATATATTACACTAATACCATTCTGGATATAAGTTATCTATAACCTTAAAATAATAATAAGAATTTATTCGGCAAAACACACATAAGAACAAAAGGCAATAAAGACCCGAGTAACAAGTAACAATGAAATATTACTAACAAGAAGCTAAGAATATGACCATATATGATATCATATCAATATGTATGATTCTGGAATAAGTCAATAACATTATTTAAACCATTATACAGGAGCTTCGGACACGTACAAAGCAAATCGGACCTAAGGTAAGGGAAATATCACAATCTCATTTTTTATCCGAGATTGATTATCCGTAAGTATTTACTGGGGTGTATTTTATCATCCACATCCATGTTCCATCAATATGTAATATTATATCCATCCAACTACAATTGTTTAAATCCATTTTTACCCTTCGGTGGGTTTTTATTAATATGTATGAAAGGAATCTTTTGTCGTTTTTTCGTACGAGGTACTTTTTGACTTTTCCGACAAAAGTACGAAGAATGTTTTTTTTAACTTATACGGCATGAATGGATTTTTAATACATTATTTCCAAGAAGCTTCCTTTACAAGCATTCAAGTTTATTTTTAATCAACTTCTTTTATTTTAAAGTTGTATGACATGTTATGAAAGGGAAAATTTTTTTGAAGAAGAATTGATATTTTCCTCAAGAATGGAGTTCAAGTGTTTATCAAAATTATTTTCCATCTAAGATAATAAAGGGTTCTGTTTTTTTATCCCTATTATTACATTGATTTGATCATGTTGTGATGGAATTATTTTTATGAATTCCTTTATCTTATATGAATTTATTTATGATGTCATGTTGTTTAAGAATCCCATTTTTATTACATGGGTTACGCTATGATGTATGTTTTATGATTATGTGGCACACATAAGAAAGGATTCATTATAATATGGGTGGAACCTATATCTCCCTCCAATTCATTGGGTAAAGATTTTATATCTCATGAGATAGACAGGGCTGGAACGGTAGGTAATACCGGTTCAGTGAAACAGGACTGAAACGAGGGTTACTCGATTCAGAAAGGGACTTTGTCCACTAAGATAGTCTTGGCAATGAGTCATGACTAACAAGAAATGATTTTCCATGATTATGTGTGCATGCCACAAAGTTTCAAGTTTCATGTTATGATTATGGTGATATCATTTTCACTTCTATGATTTATTCCATGTTAAGATATTATGATCTCTTTTGCAGGTTATGTTTTTCAAAAAGATATGATATGATTTTTAGTTCCTTTATTTGCCCTTGCTGAGCATTTGAGCTCACCCTTTTATGTTTTCTTTTCCCCAGGTCCGGAAGATGGATATTAAGTAGAATATGCTAAAAGGGACCCTAGATATGATGAAATAAATGGGAGACACTGTAGAAGATTTATGAACCAGTTGTTTATGTTTCCCTGTTTCTAAAGACACTATACCTATACAGTCCTTTGTGGTTTTTTCATATGTTGTAATAAGTTTGCTTCAATTTTGAAGTATTAACAATGTATGTAAAGTATGGGTTGTTATAGTTGGTATCAGAGGAAAGGTATAGTCATCCTTTGGAAACTAGGATGTGAAAGCCTTAGTAAGAACCCTAAGGATAAGTCTAAGCATAGAACACAATCTTAGTGTTTTAGAAATGGCCTTGAATAACCTAGGATAAGACCTTAAGCATGAAAATTTTATTCTTGAATTATGTGGTTTTCCTATTATAATTAGTGTTGCTCACACTATTCTTCTTGGTTTTAGTCAATTGCTGGAACCCGAAGGAACCGTGTTAATGCAGAATGCGATGGGCAATGCAATGATTGTCCCCCTGAGCAACCAAACGATATGGGAGCTGGAATGAAAAATCTTGTAGCCATGCTCACACAACTTTCTCAAGCTATGAATCATGCATGACTTCCAAACGAGCAAAGGAAGGAGAAACATTCTGTTGAATCCTTCATGAGTCAGCGTCCACCTTCTTTCAGCGGGTCTACTGATCCATTAGTTGCTGAACAATGGATTAGTACTACTGAAAAGATATTTTCAGTTCTTCAATGTTTTGAGCATGATAAAGCCATCCTAGCAGTGTATCGTTTGGAAGGAGATGCTGATCAATGGTGGAATCTTATTAAGAATACGAGGCAAAGGGATGAAATTGAGTCTATGGAATGGGATGAGTTCAAGAACTTATTTTTCAATAAGTACTTCCCTCATATTCTCCGAACAAAGATGGAGAAAGAGTTTCTTGAACTGAAGCAAAGGGATGATGAATCTGTTGGTACCTATGAAGAAAATTTTACAAGACTTGCAAGGTACGCTTCAGGTATTATTATCCAACCAGAGAGTAAGATCGATCGATTCTTTAGTGGCATAAAACCAAGACTTCGAAGGGCGTTAGCCATAAGGGACTTCAATAGCTACGAGGAAATCGTTCGATGTGCTCTCAAAGTCGAGATGGAGATTGGAGTAACTCATCAGTCACATGGATTTGATAAGAAGAGGAAGATGGAATTCAAAGGAAAATATAAAGAGCACACTGAAAAGAAGATGAGCTTTCCCTTATGCTCAAAGTGTGGAAAGAAACATGGAGGGAGTTGTCTTAAAGGGACAAGTAAATGTTTTAAATGTGGAAAGGAAGGTCATAGGGCATTTTAATGTCGTGATAATGGGAAGAAGATGTCTAATGATTCAAACAAAGGAAGGGATACACAGAATGAACCTACTAGACTTCAATGTTTCAAGTGCAAGGAGATGGGGCATTATGCCAATCAATGACCAAATCCAAGGGTTGATGATGATGGTCGATGTCAACAAAATCATAAGGCCAAAGACAAAGGAAAGTCACATGCAATTTCTATCAGTGATGTGGAGTACGATAACGAAGTGGTGAAAGGTACACTTACCATCCACTCTAAAGTAGAAAATGTTTTATTTGATTCTGGATCCACCCACTCTTTTAGTTCTAAAAAATTTTCTAAGGGTATCACCGTACTACCTCAACAATTAGATGTTGAGTTAGCTGTGACAACACCTAATGGCACAACAGTCGCATCAAATGTTTATAATTCATCTCTGATCGAAGTTTGTGGGAAAGTGCTTCCTAAAAATCTTGTGACCCTTCCTTTAGTGGAATTTGATGTGATTATTGGCATGGATTGGCTTTCTCTACATGGAGCTCATATCAATTGCCAAAGAAGGGAAGTCACATTTCATATTCCAGATCAATCTACGATCGTCTATCAATGCAAGGATGAACATAACCTTCCAGTGGAAATTTCTTCCATCTTATGGGTATTGATTCCACTAAATGAAGGTTATTTATCTCAAATGGTTGGTGAGAAACTCACGATTAAGAATATTCCCACTGTACGGGAGTTTGATGATGTATTTCCAGTGGAATTACCGGGTCTTCCACCAAATCGTGAAGATGAGTTTTCAATAGAACATGTACCGGGCGCTTTGCCAATTTCAAAGACACCTTATAGAATGGCCCCAATTGAGTTGCAGGAATTGAAGAAGCAACTCCAAGAGAATCTTGATAAGGGATTCATACGCCCTAGTGCGTCACCTTGGGGAGCACCTGTTCTATTTGTTAAGAAGAAAGATGGATCAACGAGACTCTGCATTGATTATCAAGAACTTAACAAGATCACTATCAAGAACAAATATCCTCTCCCACGCATTGATGACTTATTTGACCAACTACGCGGAGCTCAATAGTTTTCCAAGATTGATCTTCGTTCAGGGTATCATCAATTAAGGGTCAAAAGGGAGGATATACCAAAGACGGCTTTCTGTACAAGGTATGGACACTATGAATTTATAGTGATGCCATTTGGTCTTACTAATGCCCCTGCTATCATCATGGATCTAATGAATAGAGTCTTTAGAGACTATCTTGATCATTTTGTGGTAGTCTTTATAGACGATATCCTTGTCTATTCAAAGAGCAAGGAAGAGCATGAAGATCACTTGAGAATTATATTTAAGACCCTGAGAAAGGGGAAGCTTTATGCCAAATTTACCATGTGTGAATTTTGGCTTCAAAAAGTTGCCTTTTTGGGTCACATAATCTCAAAAGAGTGGATATTTGTGGATCCAGCAAAAACAGAGGTTATCGAAAGATGGTCGAGACCAACAACAGTAACTGAGATCCGAAGTTTTCTTGGTTTGGATGGATATTATCAAAGTTTTGTAAAGGATTTTTCACGATTATCTAATCCACTCACCAAGTTGACTCGGAAAGGAGTTAAGTTTGTCTGGACAGAGGAATGTGAAGAGAATTTCAAGGAGTTGAAAAGAAGGTTATCCAGTGCACCTGTGCTCACACTGCCATGTAGTGGAGAAAGGATTGTGATCTACAGTGATGCATCCAAGAAGGGATTGGGGTGTGTTCTTATGAAAAATGATATGGTGATAGCTTATGCCTCACGATAGTTGAAAATCCATGAGCAAAATTACCCAACACATGATTTGGAGTTGGCTGCGGTAATCTTTGCATTAAAGATTTGGAGGCATTACCTTTATGGTGAAAGGTGTGATATTTATAATGATCATAAAAGTTTAAAGTATATTTTTACACAAAAGGAGTTGAATATGTGTCAAAGAAGATGTTTGGAGCTGATTAAGGAATATGACTGCTCAATCCATTACCACCCTGGGAAAGCAAACAAGGTGGAAGATTCATTAAGTCGACAAGACCATGCTAGTTTATCCATGATGAGGATCACAAAAGATCCAATATTTATGGAGTTACAAAGGATGGATCTTGGAATTATAATGGAAGGGGAAAAATCCTATCTTTCTCAAATGAATGTTCAACCATCTATACATGTGAAGATTAAAGAGGAACTGAAAGAAGATGTAGAGTTACAAAAGAAGGTGAGAAATGTTCCTGAATTCAACCTTGATTGTGATGGGATAATAAAGTTCAGGAATCGCGTTTGTGTTCCTCCCATCCCCGAATTAAAGAAGGAGCTGCTGGATGAGGCTCATAGTTCATCGTTCTCTATTCATCCTGGAAGCACGAAGATGTATAGGGACCTGAAAGAGTACTTCTGGTGGGATGGCAGGAAAAGAGATGTTGCTGAATATGTCTCTCGATGCATGGTTTGTCAACAAGTTAAAGCTGAGAGACAGAAGTCTAAGGTGATGTTACAACCATTACCCATACCCGAATGGAAATGGGAAAACATCACTATGGACTTTGTCACAGGACTTCCTAAAACATCTAAAGGCAACAATGCTATCTGGGTTATAGTTGATCGTCTTACAAAGTCTACACACTTCATTCCTATTAGAGAGGATTTCTCTCTAGATCAGCTTGCCATCATATATGTAAAGGAAGTGGTAAGATTACATGGAGTACCACTTTCTATTATATCTGATCGGGATCCGAGATTTACCTCGATGTTCTGGCGAAGTCTTCAGCATACTCTGGATACAGAGTTGAGTTTCAGTACTGCATATCATCCCCAGACAGACGGTCAGTCTGAAAGAACAATTCCAACACTAGAAGATATGTTGAGAGCTTGCTCTATGGATTTCAAAGGAGGTTGGGATCAACACCTACCTTTGGTGGAATTTTCTTATAATAATAGCTTCCACTCTAGTATTCAGATGGCTCCTTATGAATCTCTCTATGGAAAGAAATGTAGTACTCCAACTTGCTGGGATGATGTTGGGGAAAGAAAGCTATAAGGACCTGATCTCGTTGATGAAATGGCAGAAAAGGTCAGATCTATTCAAAAACACATAAGAGCAGCTCAGAGTCGACAGAAATGTTATGCCGACAACCGAAGAAAAGACCTAGAGTTTGAAGTGGGTGATAAAGTGTTCTTACGAATATCTCCCTGGAAGAGGGTTATGAGATTTGTAAAGAAGGGGAAGTTGAGCCCTAGATATATCGGTCCTTTCGAAATACTGGATCGTGTTGGAAAGGTAGCTTACCGATTGGCGCTTCCACCGAATCTCTCTCAAGTTCACGATGTGTTCTATGTATCTCTCTTGAGAAAGTACATACCAGATCCTTCACATGTACTCAGCTCAGAAGTTGTACCGCTGGAGAAAGATCTTTCTTATGAAGAACAGCCGATAGAGATTCTGGATCGTAGCGAAAAAGTCCTACGAAACAAGACCACTCGCATGGTGAAAGTTTTATGGAGGAACCACCAACTTGAAGAAGCTACATGGGAGCTTGAGGATATGATGAGGGAGAAGTATCCTTATCTGTTTGTTACAAAGTGACGAATTTCGAGGGTGAAATTCTTTTTAAGGGGGGTAGAATGTAACACCCGGGACTTTTATGTTATATAAATCATCAAAGGAATCTTTTTCTACACAACACTTGCTTGTCTTGCTTTACACGCAATTGCGACCTTCCTCGATAGCTTGCGTCGTACGCAATACCGAGTTTCACTAAACAACAATATGCTACAAAAACTAGCCGTTATGAATAGTAATAACCACTTTCTGAAATTTTATAAATTTTATTTTTCAAAATGGACTTCATTTTTGGACTTAGAATATCGAAATTAGCCTAGGGTGAAATTTTTGTATTTTTCTGAAAACATTCAATTTTTGATGAATAGTGAAACCACTAAGTGGTAGGTTAAAAACTGAATTTTGCATAAAACATAATTTTACCGCTTCTGTGAATGGAATTTCGAAAATCCGACAGACACGGTTGATATCAGTAAGTACAATGTGTTTCAATGAGATAAAAATAATTTTTTGATGAATAGTAACTTTTTACTTTTTTTACCGCGGTTAATAGTAAATAGGGTAACTAAGGGTAAATATGATATTAATATTACCCTAACACATGTTCTAATTCTATTGGATAAGTGTAATTCGACCAAAAACAACCTTATGAATAAAATATGACCATTTAGGCCCACTTGGGTTAGATTAGGACATTTATTATTAATTTATTTAAAGAAGGGTTAAAATAGTTAAAATCAAAGTTTAATAATTAAATCATTTTTAATATGGGGATATACATAAAATAAATTCGACTATAAATATTCATTAGAAAGATAAAAAGATTTACTACATGATGGTATTTTATTTGTAATTTTTAGACATCAAATAATTTAATTTATTTATGACACAATGATGATGAAGTAATTATCTTATTAATGAAATATTGACATAATTGATAATATAAATACCAAAATAAATGTAATTTAAGATTTTTATGAATTCCACTAATTTTCTAGGTTACTATGATATATTAGTGTTGATTTAATCAACATGGTTTGAACATATAATTCTGTTATGACTTTCACAAAAATTATATATTAAATAGTGTCAAAATTGATACAAAATAGTTTTTAAATCAAATATTATATTATTAATTGTTATTTTATTCCTAAAAATATAAGTATTGGCCAAATGACTTAGATAAGGATATATATATTAATAATAAACAATTTGGGGTTCGTTTGGCATGTTATAGTAAGTGTATTAACCATATATTGAAAGAAAACAAAAATACATGGTAAAAGTTAAATTATTTAACTTAGAGTTAAATCTAATTGATAAGGTTAAAATAATATCCCAAACTTGTCTAAATACTATTGGTTGATATTATTTCGACCCTTCCCAACTTTACCTTCGAAATAAGACCCTTTGTAACCATTATAAACCGATTTTGACTTTAATATAAAATAATATTTTGAGATATTCCTAAGGTGCCCCTCTCCTCCCTTATAAAAGGGCACCTCCTCCCCCTCCACCTCACACCAATTTGAGCACTCAAGCTCGGCCAACCCCGGCCATTTTCTCCTCCCCACTTCCCTAGAATAATGCTAGAGGTCATGGTCTTCTTCAAATACCAATATTATTTCCCTAAGTGGAGGATTCAAAGAAGCGTTCCAAAGAAGAGGTAATATCCATTACCGATCTTTTCAATTTCTTTCTTCTTCAACTTCTTCTTCTTTATTTGTTTCATGATAAAGTAATAACTTCAGTATTACTTACATACTGATATGTTATTATAATTATGAAAAAACCCTAATTCACCTTCTATCCATCCTACGGAAAAATGAAATCACCGCGCGTGCGTACGTACGGAATACTGTCTCCACGCCATGGTGTAATCTATTTTCCACCACCACCTTACAAGGATGGGTATAATGGTGTAATGAGTAAAAATTTATGATTATTATTATGTAATATTGATACTGAAATAATATATATATATATACTCTAATACAAATCCACGATCATAGGAATGATATCATCACTCGTGCGTACGTACGGAATACCGTCTCCACGATGTGAAGCGACTCGTTCTACATGATCATCATTACATAATAATTATATAAATGAATTGAATGAATAAATATGATATATGTTACACTAATACCATTCTGGATATAAGGTATCTATAACCTTAAAAGAAGAATAAGAATTTATTCGGCAAAACACGCATAAGATCAAAAGGCAATAAAGACCCGAGTAACAAGTAACAATGAAATATTACTAACAAGAAGCTAAGAATATGACCATATATGATATCATATCAATATGTATGATTATGTAATAAGTCAATAACATTATTTAAACCATTATACAGGAGCATCGGACACGTACAAAGAAAATCGGACCTAAGGTAAGGGAAATATCACAATCTCATTTTTTATCTGAGATTGATTATCAGTAAGTATTTACTGGGGTGTATTTTATCATCCACATCCATGTTCCATCAATATGTAATATTATATCCATCAACCTACAATTGTTTAAATCCATTTTTACCCTTCGGTCAGTTTTTAGTAATATGTATTAAAGGAATCTTTTGTCATTTTTTCGTACGACGTACTTTTTGACTTTTCTGACAAAAGTACGAAGAATGTTTTTTTTAACTTATACGGCATGAATGGATTTTTAAAACATTATTTCCAAGAAGCTTCCTTTACAAGTTTTCAGGTTTATTTTTAATCAACTTCTTTTATTTTAAATTTGTATGACATGTTATGAAAGGATAAATGTTTTTGAAGACGAAAGGATATTTTCCTCAAGAATGGAGTTCAAGTGTTTATCAAAATTATTTTCCATCTAAGATAATAAAGGGTTCTGTTTTTTATCCCTATTATTACATTGATTTGACCATGTTGTGATGGAATTATTTTTATGAATTCCTTTATCTTATATGAATTGATTTATGATTTCATGTTGTTTAAGAATCCCATTTTTATTACATGAGTTACGCTGTGATGTATGTTTTATGATTATGTGGCACACATAAGAAAGGATTCATTATAAGATTGGTGGGACCTATATCTCCCGCCAATGCATTGGGTAAAGATTTTATATCTCATGAGATAGACAGGGCTGGAACGGAAGGTAATACCGGTTTAGTGAAACAGGACTGAAACGAGGGTTACTCGATTCAGAAAGGGACTTTGTCCACTAAGATAGTCTTGGCAATGAGTCATGACTAACAAGAAATGATTTTCCATGATTATGTGTGCATGCCACAAAGTTTCAAGTTTCATGTTATGATTATGGTGATATCATTTTCACTTCTATGATTTATTCCATGTTAAGATATTATGATCTCTTTTGCAGGTTATGATTTTCAAAAAGATATGATATGATTTTTAGTTCCTTTATTTGCCCTTGCTGAGCATTTGAGCTCACCCTTTTATGTTTTCTTTTCCCCAGGTCAGGAAGATGGATATTAAGTAGAATATGATAAAAGGGACCCTATATATGATTAAATAAATGGGAGACACTATAGAAGATTTATGAACCAGTTGTTTATGTTTCCCAGTTTCTAAAGACACTATACCTATACGGTCCTTTGTGGTTTTGTCATATGTTGTAATAAGTTTGCTTCAATTTTGAAGTATTAACAATGTATGTAAAGTACAGGTCGTTATATTTACCCAAAATTAATCACATCTAGTTATATATGGAACTCTTTTACTATTATTTACTCAGTCTATTAAAAAACTATTAAAGTGTTTTTAGATACCCTCTATGTTACACATCTTTTCATTAGATGCATTGTCAAAAAAAGGTTATGACATCATGTACTTGTACGCTTCCATTTTAGGGTATAAATTTCTATGAAGACCCAAATTCTATGAGTAAGTTTCTCATGTCAGGGATATATCCTAGTTTCATGATTTTTTATAGAATAAAAATGTCCTAGTGGACTGAAATTTAACAACATGTTATATGGTTAATCTTGCAAGACAAAACAATTCATAGTGTGGGTCATCCTATCCCTGAGCTTGTTTTATCATTATTTTTTGACCTCCAAACTATAATGATATATGGTAATTAACTATCCATATGTTTTATCCTGATCTATATATAGAACCCCTTATAACGCCTTGATATTGATACTCTCTATGGGAGGAAAAATAATGCACAGATCCCCTGCATAAGATTCAGATATACTATGTGTGATATCATCAAAGGAGTATGCTACGAATCATTCATTCCCTTAAATTTTTATAGGGAATCCCAAATAATCCAACCATAAATATTTAATATTTATCATGTTAATGTGGGATGGGTAATATAGACTCCCACATCATATGTACAAGTCAGATCTACGTATGAAATGCATGAGCATGTGATAAATTTATACTAGAAAGGCTGAAAATTTTGGTAACCCATCACGAATATTTATGAATAGATATAATGTTTTTCCTATATATAAATTTCTATGACAAGTGCAATGAATCTAAATGTTTATCTGTCACAATTCCACATTTGTTTCTAAATCCATACCAAATGATTCTAAATTACATTGATGAATTCCTCATCATATGAATTTAATCAACACAATTGATACTTCCCCACTACAAGATATTAAAATTTGTATAACATTTTCTGGTATCTCTCCTTATAGAAGGGACAAAAGAGTATTATCCAACTAAAATAATGATCATGGTGCTTCCATCACTCTGTCAAGTACCTCAAGTCCATAAGTTACACTTCATTTCTTCAAAACCTAGAATCATAAAAAACCATCCATGGCCATTGGAAATGTGTATTGTTTTCTCATTTTTTTATTTAAGAGTTCCATATAGAAATGTTAATAGTTCCATAAACTATAGGAATAAAGAACCTTTAAAAGGTTCTTATAATCATTTTGAGCCCTGACATCGTCAAATTGCACCTCTTCTCCTTTGAGTGATTTTTGATCATATTTTTCATGATTATCTTATGAGTTTACTGATGGCCTATAACAAACCTAGAATTTTACACTTATTTTTAAATGATCATAAACATAATTAAAAATGAAATAATAGCAAAAGATCATAATGTCAATTATATATAAAGATCACAATCGTAATTACAAATCATGAAACAAAAATGAAAACATGAATTTTTTAATCTCCATAAATGGATCTTAAATTCATTTAGATTATATATATATATAGTATGACCTAAGGAATACATTAATAAAATTAATGAACTAAAAATAAAATTAATGTAATAAACATATATGTAAAGAATAACTCATGGATTAGAATGTATAACATGATGAAAAAAAGGAATGGAACATAAATAAACATAATAAGCATAATATGTATAATATAAGATCATGTAATTATGTAATCCTTAGAATGTTGCCACAACATACAATATCTACTAATCATGAGAAAAGGATAACTACCATGACAATTTCACATAGAGGAGAAAGTGTAATAAAGTAATTGAGTTTACTCTTTATCCCAACATGATGTCTCATGAGACTGAAAAATTATCCAAATAATTGGATTGTGATCTAGTTGAAGCCATAATATCATGTAATTAAATATGTGTTCCACATGAAAATCCAATAATATGGGTTACACATGGAATGCAATAGGTATCATAATCATGTCATAAGACAAAACAAAATGGAATATCCTAATGGTGTCCATAAATTAATTGATTTAAACAATAAATGGACATTATTAAGGGAAAGATGGAATAAAAAATTTCACTTTCACTCATATGTGTGACTTATATCCACACAGCTATTCTGCCCATTAAAAACAAAATTTATATTCATTCTTATTATCACAGGATATATTGTGAAACCCATATCTCAAATTTTGGGTGGATCCATAATAAAATACGTTAAAATTATCCCTCTGCATATAATTGATATATTTAAGGATAATATTCAACCCAATAACTAGATGTGGATTGATTTATTCCATAACATGGTACATAGAATCACCCATATATCAAATCGTGGGTCTTGTTTAAATATTATTAGACCCCCCCCCCCCCACACCCATGCATATGGGTCGGACCCATGCGAAAAATTTTCCATTCATGAATAATGTCGGGCTTGATTCCAACTATCACAGGATACGTAGTGACAATAAGACCTCAAAGAATATGTTTAGTCACAATATCAGTAGAATAAATTTCCCCCTAATTCATATTTGTTACTAATTCATAGAGAGTCTTCCATTCACGAACTAGATGTGGCATGATTTATACTATCACATAATACATACTGACACCCCCATATGAAACCATTTGTCCAACTAAATTATGAATAGAAATAAATACACTTCATGCATATGGGTTATACCTACATGGAGAGTTTTCTATTCTTGTACTATGTGTTTCATGATTCCAACTATCACAGGATGTGTAGCGACATCCAGATATCAAATCCTCCATCATGGTACAATATCAACAGAATATATTCACCACTCTACATATGGGTCACACTTATGAAGATATTTCTCAATAGAAGAACTTATTTTTGTTTTATTCATACCATCACATGTTATTTAGTGACATCAAAATCCCAAAATCTAGGTCCCGACACAACCTCAGCTATATAATTCCCCAAGATCCAAGGGTCGGACCTATGGGGAGAGTTTTCCAAACAATAACTACATGTGGCTGGATTTCTATTATAATTATAGATATTGTAATTCTGGAATATCTATTATTTGGAATACCCACAACATATAGAATTATAAAAAATACAGTACTTTATATATAGGAGAGACATATGAAATGAGCTATTTAAGAACTATGTAGGTCTTGATTCCAACAATCAAAACATATATAGATATGCATGGATCCTCAGTTTCAGGACCAAACACAAGTTTCGATCACTATAAATAATATTATTCTATTAGATATATATTTTTAGAGGATCGTGTGGACAATAAACATTAAAAATCTTTACATAACCCATGTGACATATTCTCAGGCTGCTTAATCGAATGTTGAGTTATCTATTGTTTCTCATTTTTAGAAAAGATATTGCTGTATTATATAACATGGAAAGATAATTCAGATACTATGACCAATATGTTTCATGGATAGGAATATTTAATTTTATAATTTAATTAATATAGATGAACATTTCCTAGACACTTTTTTCTACACTACATTCAAAAATCCATTTCTAATGATGTTAAATTGCATGACATGATGTCTTCTATCCAAACAAATCATCACCCCCGATGATGACACATTCAATGATCACATATTTTATCCCTTACCCAATAAAAATCATCAATACATACATTAATAGACTTTATGATCTTGATATACTCTTCAATCTAACATTCTTATTGGAAAAAATCACATATTCAATATCTCAGTTAATACTGAACAAATTATTTTTTTAAATACTGTTATATTATAACCTTGTGATCCATTTATTATCATTATCCTAGTTATACCCTATATAAAAACAATATCATGTACTATCTAATACCAAAGGACCCTCCCATGAAAAACAGGATTATCAAAACACTTCTGAAAATATTCTTCCTAGAGAATGTTTAGTCCCAAAATAGAGATCATTGATAAATCCATGAGTTATTATCATGAGTGAAATTAATTTGGGATTCATAAATTATCATTTTGTACTTGTACCCACAATTAATCACAACTAGTTATCTATGGAACTCTTTGACTATTATTTACTCAGTCTATTACAAACTATTAAAGTGTTTTTAGATACCCTCTATGTTACACATCTTTTCATTAGATGCATTGTCAAAAAAAGATTATGACATCATGTACTTGTATGCCTCCATTTTAGGGTATGAATTTCTATAAAGACACAAATTCTATGAGAAATTTTCTCATGTCATGGATATATCATAGTTTAATAATTTTTTATAGAATAAAAATGTCCTAGTGGACTGAAATTTTACAACATGTTATATGGTTATTCTTGCAAGACAAAACAATTCGTAGTGTGGGTCATCCTATCCATGAGCTTGTTTTATCATTATTTTTTGACCTCCAAACTATAATGATATATGGTAATTACCTATCCATATGTATTATCCTGTTCTATATATAGAACCCCTTATAACGCCTTGATATAGATACTCTCTATGGGAGGAAAAATAATGCACAGATCCCCTGCAAAAGATTCAGATATACTATGTGTGATATCTTCAAAGGAGTATGCTACGAATCATTCATTCCCTTAAATTTTTCTACGGAATCCCAAATAATCCAACCATTAATATTTAATATTTAACATTTTAATGTGGGTTGGGTAATATAGACTCACACATCATATGTACGAGTCAGATCTACGTATGAAATGCATGACCATGTGATAAATCTATACTATAAAGGCTGAAAATTTTGGAAAACCATCAAGAATATTTATGAATAGATATAATGTTTTTCCTATATATAAATTTCAATGACAAGTGCAATGAATCTAAATGTTTATCTATCACAATTCTATATTTGTTTCTAAATCCTTACAAAATGATTCTAAATTACATTGATGAAATCCTCATCATATGAATTTAATCTACACAGTTGATACTTCCCCACTAAAAGATGTTAAAATTTGTATAACATCCTCCATTATCTCTCCTTATCGAAGGTCCAAAAGAGTATAATCCTATTAAAATAATGATCACGGTGCTTCCATCACTCTGTCATGTACCTCAAGTCCATAAGTTACACTTCATTTCTTCAGAACCTATGGTCATAAAAAACCATCCATGGCCATTTGAAATGTGTAGTGGTATCTCATTTTTTTATTTTAACAGTTCCATATAGAAATGTTAATAGTTCCATAAACTATAGGAATAAAGAAGCATTAAAAGGTTCTTATAATCATTTTGAGCCCTGACATCGTCAAATTGCACCTCTTCTCCTTTGAGTGATTTGTGATCATATTTTTCATGATTATCTCATGAGGTTACTGATGGCCTATAACAAACCTAGAATTTTACATTTATCTTTACATGATCATAAACATAATTAAAAATGAAATAATATCCAAAGATCATAATGTCAATTATATATAGAAGATCACAATCGTAATTAGAAATCATGAAACCAAAATGAAAACATGTATTTTTTTAAACTCCATAAATGGATCTTAAATTCATTTAGCTTATATATATACATAGGATGAACTAAAATTCAATGTAATGTAATAAACATATATGGAAAGAATAACTCATGGATTAGAATGTATAACATGATGAAAAAAAGGAATGGAACATAAATAAACATAATAAGCATAACATGTATAATATAAGATCATGTAATAATGTAATCCTTAGAATTTTGCCACAACATCCAATATCTACTAATCATGAGGAAAGGATAACTACCATGACAAATTCACATAGAGGAGAAAGTGTAATAATGTAATTGAGTTTACTCTTTATCCCAACATGATGTCTCATGAGACTGAACAATTATCCAAATAATTGGAGTGTGATCTAGGTGAAGACATAATATCATGTAATTAAATATGTGTTCCACATGAAAATCCAATAATAAGGGTTACACATGGAATGAAATAGGTATCAGAATCATGTCATAAGACAAAAGAAAATGGAATATCCTAATGGTGTCTATAAATTAATAGATTTAAACAATAAATGGATATTAATAGGGGAAAGATGGAATAAATAATAGTATGTGATGTTGAAAATAAGGGAAAAAATAAAAAAAATATTGTCTAAGAAATATTCAAAATGAAGCATTTTGGTGTGGTTAAAGAAACTATTAATGAAAATATAAATTGGAAAGACATACCCTTTTATATAAAAACAAAAATGATCTAATAAATATTTTCATTATAAAATGATTTCATTTAGATAAATATTGGGATTTTAAAATAGATTACTGATGGTTTGTTAAAATATGTAATAAATTGGGAATTTACCTTTAATCATGCCTTCTTATTGGAAAAAATTGATAAGGGACCTTTATAAAAACATGAAATTCCCCATAAAAGAAAGAATAATTGAGATATAAACAAATTTAGAGAACATAAAGATATTATTAAGGATTTTTTCATAATTATAATTATTAATTAATTAAAAATTCATAGAGATAATGTGAAACATGATAGAAACATATTGATTTGGATAGAATCCCTTACCCTATGAAAGAAATTTTTCTTCACTTTCACACAATATCATATATAATAAAATTATATACGTTACTTAATTAATTAAGAAGCTATTTTATATGTACTAGCTTTAGTATAATTTTATTTAGTAATATTTTATTTCTAATTTAATTAATTATGATATTTCAATTTCATTGTTCCAGGTGGGTTCATTTCATGATTTTTGATTGGTTCCCTTGAGTTTAATTATTGGAGTTATTTTATAATGGATGAAACACTCAATAAGTGGAATTATTTTATTTTGATGTTGATGAAGAATATATAATTATTCCATGTATCATTTTTGTTAGATTTATTAATATTATTCAATTGATAAAATGATAATTATAATTTCATCTCTTTTATGAGAATTTTTATTCATCAAAAACTCGTATTGTTTTATTAGTCAATATTATGAATATAAATTGGTTCTATAGCATTTAATGACCTCTAATAAATATAATATATTCTGGTTTAACCATAAAAAATGTTTAAATCATTGCAATTAAGGTTGTAATGTAAAATAAAAACACATCATCCAAAATGGTTGTAAATAGACACATCATGGACGATGTTTTCATTTTTCATCAAATAGTGGAGATAAGAGGTTTAATGATGAATTGTTCCATCACCACAACAAATTTTCAACATATAAATTAAAGGAAAGTTATAATTAAACATTGGGATACATAGGTGAGGATATTATAAGTAATGAAAATAATTTAAAATAACTAAAAAGAAAAAAAAGATGACTTTACCTCTGGAACATCATTTCCTTGGGATCATCATTTAGGAAATTTTTATTGGTTATTTACTGAGAAAAAATGCCCCTAGTAGTAGAGGAGAGACTTGTGAATATCATTTTTTTTTGATATATAAGGTTTTTGAGGAGTAAATATAAGATGTGGTGATGGGTGGTATTTATTGTGGGATGAGAGAGATATTTTTTATTATTATAATCATTTTCTTCTTATTTTTGATAAATACAATCAATATTATTGATAAATATCACTAAATAAATTATATAATGAAGAATATTTCACAATTATTGTTATATAATAATGCATCCATCATCCATGACACTATAATTCTTGTATTTGTTAAATATAGTAAATTATTAAATTTCACTATCCACCAAAATAGTCAAATATTTGACAAAAATCCTAGAAACTCACTTTAACAATTTTTTAATGTATATAATTATAAAATTTACACCATTTTACGAATAAATTTTTTTATTTATGATAAATTAGTATTTAAAATCAAACAATCATTTACATGAAAAATACTAATTTTAATATTATAACTGATTATATGTCTCTTTGAAATTAAATAAAGTCTTATAAAACGTTATTCATAATCATAATACAAAAAATATTAATATATGATACTATTTATTGGAAAAATATTTTCATTTTATTCATTAAAATAATTATAAAATTTATAAATAAAAACTAATGTTTTAAAAAATTTCGAACATTTAATTTATAATTTTTATGACATATACATACTTATAAAATGATAAAAATGTGTCATATTTTCAATTATAAGAAACTGAAATTTTAATTTTAAATTCATAGGTGAGGATACTATTTTATTGGAATAGATACTATTCATAATGTTCATATTAATATTCCATATTTCATGTTACAATTCTATTTTTATATATCCCTTAATTTCTATAAATACCACTAATTTCATTCTTAATTTATGAAAACATTGTTTTTTAGGTTCCATATGGGTTGTATGTGTTTTATAATATATATAATCATTTTAATAAGGTAAAATTCATTGATAAAATATTATTTTGTAAAATTTATCACCCCTTATTAAATTTACCACTAGAAGTTTCAATTAAACAAACAAGGGTGAAAACAAGTGTCGATAGATCTTCACCATTTATTCCTCTAGATCCCAAGTCTCATCTTCAATATCTGGTTCTTCCATAATAATTTTTCATGGTTAGTATTCTTGTTGTCTATAAAATTAACTTTATGTTCGAGGATCATAACAATATTCTCTTCATACAAGAGGTCATTCTCAAGTTGTACCACCACTTTATTAAATAATTTTGAGGTATATATTGTATATAATTCCTCTAGAGGGATACATGTAATACATCATGTTCATGAAACATGGTCAGTGGATGTTCTGGTCGATAGGCCACACCATTATCAAGATCATGAATCTTGAACAGGCTAATGTACCTAGACCTAAAATTTTCTTTTCTTGCAAAATATCATGATCCTCTCCCATAGAGATATGTGGAGGAATTCCATGCCTTACTCCTTAAACAATTAAACCCATATATGATTATCTCCATAACTATTCTATCAAATTTTTGAATCACATATATTATTCATAATGGTCCTAACGTTTTTTACCTTTTCACTAACCATTTCATGTCAAACTACATCTATTAATTAAATTCATCCTAGCATGTTGGTGCTCAAATTAGTATCCAATTAATTTATTCATATAGATCCATTTGGATTCTCAAGTGGAATCTATTGTAGTAGGAGAACCCAACAAGATAAAGATGTATGTATCACCCTCAATGAAGGTTGTAGAGAATGATCTCACTATTTCTTCCAATATTTGAATTTTCTATTCAGATTTTACATTAGTTTGACAATTATAGGCTATACTAAATATCAACTCTGTGTTTAGATCACATAATCAAATTTTCCAAATGATAGAGGAAAATTACATATCACGATCAGAAACAATCGATGGTGGTACACTAGGATTCAGCTTCAATACTATGATTTATATATCATGAAGTCTATTAATTGAGATATACTCTTGAATTATGATAAACTAACTTGTCTTTTTAAGATTATACAAAACAATATTTATAACTTTGCATCCTTAGGATGTATTAAGAGTACCAATGACTATGTAAATTTTTTTGTTTCTATTTCCGTGTTGTTATAGATAATGGGTTCATCATTCCATTAGAACTCTAATTTTCAACCATCACATAATAATATACTAAGAAAAATGATGTGTATTTAGAAATCTCTTTCATCACATTATCCCTCAAATAGTTCTCTTAGAGATATTGATAAATCTTTGGGATCCATGGGTGAATATAGAATGTTTACCTTTGAAAATAACTCAAAATATATATCTTTATCTCATTATTGGATAGTATGAATATCTTGACACTAATATTATGAATCCTTAACCGTTATTTTATTTCTTTTAGGATTTAAATTTTCAGATAAGTTACACTTTTTTAAAATTTTCTCATAGTTTCTTTGAGCGTCATTTATTCTATCCATATGGGATTGTTGAGTAATTATTTTTCAAATTATTAATGATTTTTTGTTATTAAATTATTTTTCCATCCTTTGAAAATCTAATATTTATGGATCCATATCCATTATCTTCATTGATAATATTAAAAAATACATTCTACATAGAGCATCGACTACATTATTTTCCCTACTAAGATAGTACTATATCGAGAAGTAATAATCATTAATGAGTTCTAATAATCATGTATAGTGTATATTAGTCACATTATGAGTGAAAATATATTTGAGGCACTTATGATCAAACAATATTTCAAAAATTGTATAATGTAGATAATATTGATAGATTTTTTAAAACCATCACTGAATAACAAAAAATATATTCCCCACATGTTTCTAGTGTGAGTAATGGCTCAGTGATAATCCTTTTCTTTCACACATTGAAGGGAAATTTATATTCATTGGTCAATAATGAGTTTTGTCCCTTTAGTTTCTGCATGTTTATGGTGGTTGAAAATCATGACATGTTATTCAATAATCACCCAGTATAAATATTTTAATAGGGTTGTTATTTGCTAGAAATTTTGTAACATTTTTGTTTGTTATTCATCCTCTCATGGATGATCATAGATATTTCAAGAAAAGAGATCATACAGTTCAAGGCATAAGAAGTATTTATGGTGGTTTAGTTTAGTACTAATTCAAAAAAAATCAAGTCCACAATTTTACGAATGTAAAGCATTGGGAAAATTTGTTCTTCCTTAAGGCCTTTCGAAAATATGGAAAATTAATGAGCTTATCAAATATGGGCATATGAATTGTGCTTCACAAAGGATTAAATAATCCAGATAGTGTGTCGTGTGGTTACGATGATCATCACAAACGACAACGATATTTGGTGAATAGTGGTGGCATGAAGGGTTTTCTTGAGGGAATTGTGACAACGTCAAATATCAGTGGTTCTTTTTGAATAGTGGAGTTCCATGATTATTTTTAATTGATTTGGAAAAAATTCTATAGGTGGTCTAGATTTCTGATCATATTGAAATATATAATAGGTGAACCCAAATTATTTGTTACAAAAAAATTAGAGAGAATCAGGAATAAATCTATTTTCATGAATAAATGAATGGTCCAGAAAACTATGATTATATCTGAGTTTGAAATTTCGATAAATAATATTCTAGTCTTGACTGAAGTCAATGATTATAAGTATTGAGTGCTTTGTGAAGATGGGTTGTTCTGCGTTGGCTCAGTGAGATTTTTGGAGGAAGGTTGTTTCGTAAATGTAGTGTGCTTCAAGATGATAGGTTATTCCACAAATGTGAAGGATATTACCAATTTTGTGGGATTTCTGAAGAAGTGAGCACTGAGAAGGGGTGAGATCCAAAAAATAATGAGAACTATAAAGGAGTGAGCTTTCTGAAAGAGATTCTCCAAGGGGCATTGTAACAGGCAGTTTTTGAATATCAGGTTTTTTTGGAAGGGGATTTCAGTGTGCATCAACGTATGTCTATAGTGTAAGAATAGTCTCGTTCTAATTCGATAGAAAATACATTTCTTCAATATAATTGAAATCACATTAATGTTGATAAACTATGATTCAATTCTCTAGAATTAGTAAACTAGGGAGAGTTTTTAGATGTTTTCTGAGGGACACCGTGACCTATCACTGAATTCATGTTATGGAAATGTGCCTGGAACAGTGTGACTGTGACTGCACGTTGGTATTCCACAGCTATTGATGATTAGTAGATTTTAGTACGACTAAGATATTATATTTTTATGATCCTTGTATGTATCCCTTAGTGGTGAACAATGTAAATGTGTTGGGTCATATATATTCATTAGAATGATTCAATTTTGATCAAATCAATTATACAGGTTTAACGAGTTCCTATAAATATGGGAACATGATTTATCTCTTTGAAACCATGATTCACACATCCCATATTAGGGTTTCTTGGGGTCCTAAAAGTGATATCAGAGTTAGATTGTTGGTGTAAAATATATCTTTTGTTTTTATGTAAAATTCAATCAGTGTTAGGGGATTCCCCCTCTTTGGTTAAAGTAACATTTAAATTATGAATAAAGTATTAAATCTTTCCTATTAACTCTTGGAATGGAAGTCCTTTTTCAACTATTCAAGAAATACAGGTCATTGATCCAACATGGATGTCTTTTACTGAAACAGAAAAAAATGGTTGATGTTTACACTAAAGCACAAAATTCTCTCACATCAGTACTTTCTAATTAGATCTATCTGAAGGTGATGAGCAACATCTCAGCAATGTATATTTGTAATAAACTACAAATTTTTTCTGTTGGATAATTTATTGTGAAAGAGGTGAAACTCTGTGATTTTCACAACATGTTTGACAATATAAAAATTTACCCCATTGAAAATATAGATTCCATCTTCAATTGAATTACATAAGTTGTGGGATCAATTAGAGGTATTATAAAAGAGATAAAAAAACATTGATATTGTAAAGAAAATTTTACAAAGGATTTCGACTCATTACATTGAAAATGTGTCGTCTCTTGAAGAAAGGGATATATCAAAACATTGTTTGGATGATCTGATATGGATCCTAGTAGCATATGATATGATAGTTAAAATATTAGATGTAACAACACGATTAAATAAAGAAATGTGATTAAATTATATGGAAAATTGTATAATTTCATGTCATATTTCCAATAAATATAATGATTAAAATATTTTTTTTATCTAATTTCCATGAAATTCAACAAGGGAAATGAAAAATTAAATGGTATATTTCTGTTGGATAGTTTTCATTGTTGTAGAGTTAGGAAAATTGCCTCTCAATGCTCAACAAAGGTGGATGATGAAGATTCTGAGGCCAAAAACATAGAGAATCCTCAAAAAATGTTTTTCAAAATGGTAGACATTAAATCTAGGAATAAAGTAAATTGGAAGAGTTTTGTCTGTGAAGATAAAAATCAAGATAATTAATTCCACGAGGAAGAAGAACTATATTTTAAATCTCAAACCCTTACATCCATTATGGATATTATTGAAAAATTAGAACCATTGAGATATAAAACTTGGGATAATCAACGTTACACTAATTCCAATCTCAATATGAAACTTAGTAATCCTATTTTTAATACTGATAATCAATGTAAGAGATGAAATATGTTGAAAGAATATGTGGATGAATAATTAGAATATATTGATCAACATGTTGCAGAAATTTAATGATAGGAATAACTAGTGATTGTACAGTAAAAAATCATTGAAATAATAGAATATGAAGTGGAACTAAATCACAAAATTGAAGAATTGGAATAGTTTAACAACTACCATAACTTGAGAATAGAGGTTAAGTAAAATACTATATAGGTACTTAAATAAGAGTTTTTTTACTCTTAACAGTAAACTCGAATGATAATAAAATTCTATTGAAGAAAAATACAAAATAAAATATGGAAAATTCTCAGATGATGAGTTTCTGGAGTGACCTAAGTGTGGTTCTGATAGAGTAAAAATGATGTTCAATTAATAAATATCTATGTGAATGTGTAATAGTGGAATTAGATGTGATTATGTGACATCAAAATATTGAAATAAATTTATGAAAAATACAAGATATCCGAATGATAAACATGTTTCATAGTCAATAGATGTTTTGAAAAAGGAACCCCGAATAAAAGCTAAATGAAGAACATGAAACTATTATCCTACCTTTAAAAAGGATAGGAAGATAAACTATATTCATAAATTATCATACATGTTGATGAAGATAAATGGGAATTCATATCCACTTATGAAATGGTAATTATACAGATATCTGGTTCATAACTTTTCATACTATGAAAAGTCAAGGATCTATATTAATGGGGTATATATTAGATGTCAAAAAAAAGGATCACGAATTCATATCATACTTCTTAAGGAAGCAATAATTTATAGGGATATTTTTTATTATTCTAACATTGTCCATAAAACTGTGTATTTCTAGTAGGGGAATGATGAGAGAAATTCTTACCAATTGAGAGACATGTCAATATTCTCCAAAAAGAAATTATTGCTATTTCAAATACACATTCTACTTTTTTAAAAGAGTATGAATATGAGGAACCCATTCCCGAGGAAAAGAGATATGAATGTATATCCCTATCCTCCACTATATCAAATATTTCATGGTAGGAATAGAGGAAAAATGAAAAACTCGTCCATTCAAAAGTATCCCTTAATGATACATAGAACAAATAAACATTTATTCTAGATAGTGGCATCCCATTCCATATTAATGAAATATCTACTTGTTAACGAATGTTATGAAAAAGGATAATTAAAAGATAAGGTTAGTTAAGGATGACGTGTTAACGATAAAAGGTAGAGGAAGTACAGAGATATATAATGGAGAGATGAATAATTTTTTTTTTCTTTATGTGGATGGTTTTTATCACAATCTCCAGAGCATGAGTCCAATATTTGACTCGTTACATATAGCGAATTTCAATAAAAAACATTTCACTAAAATTGGAAAGGTAGGAAATTCTACCATGATTTGTTTCAGAACAGATTTGATCATGTACCAGGTTAATAGTATAGAGAATTTCGGTTATCTGACTATTAAAGTAGAAAATTACATGAGGCATGGGAGGTTGGGGAACATTAATCAACATGACTTGGAAATGATATCTAAGTTGATGATAGTCATTGATATACCCAATATAAAAAAGTGAACAGGAAAAGATGTGTGATTCCTGCATATGTGGAATGTTGGTCTGTATTTCTTATTGAACCAATAAAAAAGGGCATAAAATCTTCTTAATCTCATCCATATAGTTTTATGTGGCCCAATAAATTTATATGGAATGAATTGAGAAAAATATGTTTTTCTTTTCATTGATAATTCTAATTTAATTTCTTCTATGATGGTAACACATAGAAAATGGAATGTTCTGGACTACATAAAAACATATTGTTGATTCATTGAGAATGATACTAAATGGATAATCAAATTTCTATAGTCTAAAAATTTAGGGGAATACAAATGCATTGAGTTTGAAAATTATCTAGAGAATCGTGGAATACAATCAGAGGTGGATATTGTGAGAACACGAAATAAAAATGTATTGGTTGAGCATGGGAATCGACTGGTAAAAAATATGGCAAGATCTATACAGATTGAGATTTGTATCCCTCTTCATTACTGGAAATATGTTGTCCAAGCTACAATGTAGATTCAACACCAAATATGGATATCTATGGGAGAATATAAAAAATTAGAGGTGTGGCATGGAATGAATCAGTATTTGAAGTAATTCTATTTTTTCAAAAGTAAATGTCTTTTCATTAACAAAGAATGAAATCAGGGAAAATATGGTGATGTGGCTGATGAAGGAATATTTTATGGATATTCATTGAATATAAAAACCTACAAGTGTTTCAATAAGCATCTCAGAATTTTTTTTGGGAAATAGTGATGTTAATATAATTGAAGATAAGATTACCAATACCATGAGGGGATATTATGGTGATGTGATTGAATATATCGAAGGAAAGGGAAATGAAACATATTCAAATGGAGAAGTATACGAAGGTGTTCAAACAATTTAGATGTCACAAATTGATGTTGATTCAGATAAATAATCAAAAAAAGAAAACGTGGCTCAAGAAAATCCTCATGAACATCACACAAAAATTCTAAGATAAGAAATTGATCAATCTAATATCATTGGTGACTGGACTGCACCTACAGAGACAAGGATACTGATGAATAATGTACATGTTTCATTCCTTTAGGTTGTGTAACCATACTGATTTGTAGAAGCAATAAATGATGAATGATGTGTAAAATCCATGAATGAAGAGCTGTAATTGATCGACAAGAACTATACATGGGATCAAGTAAATATACCCAATGCTGACAAATTTATTGGTATGAAGTGTATTTTTAAGAAGAAATATGATTATCATGGAAATGTGATCATTAATAACACATGGTTGGTGTGTAAAATATTTTAAAAAATTGTAGGTGTGGATGTTGGAGAGTAGTTTTCTCCTATAGAATGATTAGAGTAAATAATATTATTCACATGGATATTCAAAAAGGATTGAAATTTTATCAAATGGTCGTCAGAACTTCTTTCATAAATGGTGTTCTTGAAGAAGAATATCATATAGAAAAACAATGGGTTTTCTTCAAAGCAATTATGAACTGATGTTTTGCCAACAAAAGAAATATCTCTATCGATTTAAGAATGAATCACGAGCAAGATACTCTCAACTGGATTCTTATATGAAAAATATTGATTTTAAAAGGGGATAAGTTGATCTAAATCACTATGTGATGAATTCTCAAAGTGATCCATTCATGGTACAGATGTATGTTGATGATATTATTTTCAATGGAAGCATGTGGGGAATAGTGGATGAATTTTCCAATCACATAAATGATGTACTTGAAATATCCATGTTTGATGAAGTCACATATTTCATAGGACTATAATTGATTTAGTGGAAAGAATACACTTTTATCTATTAGAAAAAAATACAAGAGAGTATTAGAAGAAATTAAAAGAGCATGACTCCAAACCAATTCCGAATATGATTTCTTTGGTAATTAAACTGGGAATGCATGAGGATGAGACATCTGTATATCACACACTATATAAGAGAATCATTGGAATCTTATTGTACATGACTACAACACATAAAGATATGGTATTTTCAAAATTCATTGTAGCCTGATTTCTAAGTAATATGAAACCAGAACACATGATAGTAGTGAAATTAATCTTTATAACACCCCAAGATTTCATAGTACGATATTTCTTCAATTTCATTCAATAAATTGCGCTACACGCAACACCGAGTTCGAGCGCACCATGACATACCAAACTATCTATTCAAAAGATGTTATGAATTGTATTATCTAAATTTTGAATTTTATATGTTCCATATAAATTTTAACATCCATATTATGTGTTTCTTATACATAATATAAGAACAAATTCATTTTTTCGGATAAAGGATGTATTTTCCATAAAATGAAATTTTACATCCTTTTAAGGGTGAACGATTTTTAAATCAAATATATTAAACTTTTATATATTCAATTTTAGATAATAAACTTCTTAATTAGTATCGGGACATAAAACATTATTTTCGATAAATTTTTGGATTCTTTTTAATGACATCCATATTTGGGTGAATAGTGAATAATAATAAATTTTAATTCAAAATAATATTTTTAATCAAAATAATTTATAATGGTAAATTATACATTCAAATAGTTGGAATTTATAATTAGATTATTTTTTATCAATTAATACAACGTAGGTCATTATAAGTAATTTTCACATTTAAATTTGACATAAACACATGTCAATCTTTTTATAGTTACTTCTTTTTAGAAAAACCCACCTTTTGGTTTTGACAATGAGAATTAATTTTAAATTAATAAACACATATTCAATTTTTTTAATTTAGTAAAATATACATCATTTTTTAATTTAGAATATCAAAATTAGCTTATGATGATTTTTTGGTATTTTTCTGAAAACATTCCATTTTTGATGAATAGAAAAAAATTATGTTATTGTTTAAAAATGAAATTTTATTTAAATAATTATTTCTATAATTTTATTTTATTTTAATTAAAAATATATATATAATAACTATATAAGTTAAATGGAAATCATTTGATTCATTTAATAGTAAAATTATATGTATAAAAGTTTATTGATTTTTTTACCGTCTTTTACCCACCTTCTATGAGCATTTGAAAATTTGCATAAAAAATTATTTTACCACTTATATAATTTTAATTTAAAAAATAAGAGAGAAAAGGTTCACATCAGTAATTAAAATATTATTCAATAAGATGAAAATAATTTTTGGTGAATTGTAACTTTTCACTTTTATTTCGCACGGTTAAAAGTAAATAAGTTAATTAAAGGTAAAAATGATATTATAATTATCGTAACACATGTCCTAATTATTTTTTATAAGTTTAATTAGATCAAAAATACATAGGAAATAGATATGATCCTTTTGTTCCCCTTGGAATATATTATGACATTTATTATTATTTTATTTAAAGAAGAGTTAAAAGTGTTAAATTTAATGTTTATTAACTAAACCATTTTTAATATAAGGTTATTTATAGTATAAATTCTACTATAAATATTAATTATAAAGATAAAACAATTTCCTACTTCATTCTATTTTATTTATAATTTTCCGACCTTATGTAGTGAAATTTATTTATGATACAATGATGATGCAGTAATTTCCTTATTAATGATAGAATCAAATATATGGTATTATAAATACTAAAATAAAAAATATATAAACTTTTTTCTGAAATAAATTAATTTTATAGTGTAATATTACAAGTTAGGGTTGGTTAGTTAATTTTTTTCAATGTTATAATGTTGTTATGACTTTCACAAAAACAAAATAATAATTAGTGTTAAAATCGACATAAAATAATTTTTATCACAAATACTATATTATTGATGGATATAATATTCCAAAAAAATATATGTTTCATAAAATGGGTTTAAATAATAATATATATTTCATAAATTAACAACTTAAGGTTCCCTTGGATGGTTAGTGTATGTTTATTAACCATATAGTGTAAGAATATAAGCAGACACGGTAAAAGATAAACTATTTATCTTAGAGTTAAATCTAAACGATAAGGTTAAAATGGTAACCTAAACATTTATAAAACCTATTGGTGGATAATATTTCTATAAATTCCCACTTGAGGCTCGAAATAAATTAATTTAGAGACATTATAATCCGAATATTATTGTATAATAAATTAATATTTAAATCATTTCCTAAAGTGACCCTTGCCCATCTTTTCAAAGGGAACATCCCCTTCTCTCAATATCAAGTCTTAAAATCCATTTGGATCAACAAACCCCTACCCAAATATCCTCCAAACTTCCCTAACATCAACCTTGAATCCTTACATTGATCTGAATGCCAACTTAAGAAGCTCTTTTGATCAACTCAAATGGAAACACCCGAAGAAGAGGTAATAATTTCACCACCCTTTTCAAGTTCTTTTCTTCTACCACATCCTCTTTCATGGATGATTCCATTCCAAAATAATAATTACAATAACTCCTATATTATGTGATGTTATTATAAATATTTTACAACCATATTTTTTATTTTATCCATCATATAATTGACAAAGTCACCATACATGCGTATGTACGGCTAACTGTCTCCAAATCATGGTGTAGTATGTTATTCTAACACATCATTATTTGGATGGGTATAATAATGTGTATAACTGATTTAAATAATAAATATAACATGTAAATTATTATTTATATATGATATACCATCGAATTAATATGATTTCACCATCGATATAATGATATTTTCGCTCGTGCGTATGTACGGATTATCGTCTCCACGACGCGATGAGATTCATTTCCACATTCACCATTCAACGATGATTATAAAAATATATATTATTAATTATTATGTAATATATGACATAATAATGATACTGTATGTATATGTGTGTGTTTTTACTAACATATATCTTATTAACTTACTTCCATTCAATACGTTATGAAAACGAAAACATCATTTATGCATACATACGACCTACCATCTCCATAAATAGTGTATTCCATTTCATATATCAATATATTATACGTATTTATATTTCTAATTATATATGATTTATATATAATGTGTAATATTCAGTAAGTATTTAAATCATGATTTGAATGATATGATCTTGAATAACATGTTAAAACATTTGCGTAAAAGAAAGAAATTATTACCATAAATGTTAATATAGCATGGAATTCATTATTAAATGGGTAGTATAAAGTCATAAAAGCATAATTTATGATATAATAAATAGGATTATGGTTCTAGTATAATTTAATAATATACTATGGTCATTATACAAAAGGTTAAATGTACCCTCGGCCAATGGAATGTGCAAGTTAATGGTTAATTCTACAATCTCTTCATTATCTGACGTTATTTTTAAGTGAGTATCTACATGGACTTCTTTATCATCCACATATATGTTTCATAAAAATATATTCAAAATGAAACTTTTATGGTTTTATGGAAGGGATTCTTTAACTAGATCATCAATTTAAATTTTTTAAATATTTATTCTTCTAATTCATTTTAATTAATTTCTATTTTTTCAAAATGGTATTTCAGGATTTATTTATATGGATATGACTGTTTTTAAACTTCTAATTCCTTTCAAAAGATTCAAAGTGGTATGTGACCCTTTTATTAACAAATGACATTAAATGTATTCCTTTCTAAATTGTGTGACATTTAAATGTTTTCATGAAAAATGGATATTTCTCTTAAGGAGTTTTACAAATTACATTCATCTATGTTAACATACTTTGATGGATTTTAAAATTTGTTGATGATGATTAATTATGACACATATATTAAATTTTGTATTGAATGTTGTTTAATATGTATGACTGTGGATGTGTTATTTTTTTACCATTCCTAGTTTATGGATAATGTATTGTAATTTCGTATTCTAGTTTTTATATTAATGTTTATCTTATATTTAATCCTTTTCATATGAGGAATGCATTGGACTTAGTAAGTGACGGGTGGAGCCCGCTATAGCCCCTCGATGCATCAGTAGGTTTCATTAGACAAACTAGTGTCTTGGCACAAGGTCTTGAAATTTTTTTATTTCTAGTCTTTGAACAAGGCTTTGACTATGTATTTATGAAGTCTGGCATTATGCATTCTATCATTATGAAATTAACAAAGGATGTTTCATGTGATTATTTTACTAGTAGAATATCCTTTTGAATATATAAATGGAATTATTTGATCTATTATTTGCATATTATACTTATGTTTATGTTTAAAAGGATTTTGTTTTAGTTTTATACATTTCTATAAATGTTTATGTTTATTTATGAAATTTGCCTCTATATTGTTATCCTTATTGAGCATCTGAGCTCACCCCTTTCTTATGTTTTATTTCTCCAAGAATACAGGAATTGTATTATGATTGATAACAAGGGTAATGCAAGGGGATTAACGTAATTCTCAAAGGATCATTTATGTTGTGTTTTATTTTCTAATGTGTAATGCAATGTTCATTAATATAATCTATTTTCTGAGACATCAAAACGGATCGGTCTTTCGGGATTTGATTCCTTGTAATCATGCCAATATATTAAAATAATGCACCGAATCTGGGTAACTAGGGTTGGGCGTTAGAGTTTGTATCAGAGAAATTTTAGCAATAACCTAAGAAATATATTTAGATAAACCCTGATTAAAGAACATTACCTTAAAATATAAATTGAGGATTAGTATAGAAGAACTCAATAGAATTTTGGTAATGTAGAGATATTGTATATTTTGGAAGCAATACATCCCTGTCTGGATACGAGCAGGTAGAAGCATCTCTAAAAAAGTTGTACCTAGGATTGAAAATTCCAACAAGGAGTTTCGGGCTTGACCCTAGGTATCCTAGTACATGAAAACGGGTCATGCAACACTCTTGGTTATGACACTCCCTGAGGATATGCTTATGATAATTCACATTTTAATTACAAGACACTATGAAGGATTTAAGAGTAAGTACTTCCTCAAAGAAACATTTGAATGATTATGATTATATGCATAATATTTTCGATTTATTTTAAGTGTTTTAAATGTTTGGAAGTATGCATTGTGATTCATAAGCTAACCTAGTGTATGCCATTTTTTGAAATGTCTCATAGTATAAGGATTGGGAAATCCTACAATACGCATGATCAGAAAATTAAGAAAGATCATATATTTCATGGAATAAAGCCAACATTTAAAAGGGAATAGTCTCCCGTATATTTTCATCATATGAATAAATAGTATCTTGTGTTAATAAAATATGAAAATAATCCCTTGAGTCCTATGATTTTTAAGGGAATAAAGAGAAGAAAATTATGGAATAGAGAAATATGGATAAAGGAAAGATGGGAAAGAAGGATTTCCCCATATGTGATGACTATGGAAAGAATAACCAATTAAAATCCTTGAAGAGAAGAAGAGTTTTTTATAATTGTGGAGAAAAAGGACACCAATTATGTAATTTCAATGGTAATAAAAATGTTTTGAATGTATAGTGCTTCATGTTCAATGAGTTTTGACACTAATCAAATCAATGTCCAAATCATCAGAGTATACACAAATGCTGCTATTGAATAATAATCATGTTATGATACTACCGATGATGATGAGGAATGATTAGAGTTCTTATGTTATTAATTTATTGTGTCATTTGATTATTGTATTAATAATTTACATGTTATAATAATTATGAAGTATATAATGATTGTAAAACACCCTTATTTCATTATGGACTTGAGATTTTGTGGAACCATGAAATGTTACTCATTATTATGATTAAATATTTTGGAAAATATATGGTTGAGAGAAAGATAAAACATATTTTGGTTCTGATACTTAGTTAGTGATTTTCGAATAATATATGATTGATTTGGATAAATTATATTGGATATTTTTTATGACATTGAAATAAATTAATGATTTTTATATTCCATCACTATTGGAGTTTAACACATTTTTTGATAGAATGAGTATATCCAGTATTCTATAAGGAATATGGGATCATGAATGTAATAAATAAAGTATTATGGTAATTTAGGGAGTTACAATGTTTTAAAATAATACATGATGAAGGTATTCACATGTTATTACGTGGAAAAAGTATCTTCATTCTTTTAACCGTCATTATAAAATTTGGACTGTGAGTTTGGAAAAAAGTATTTTGGATAAGACTAATGGATAGAATAGATTAAGGTAGACATTGGTTAAAATTGTTATGGATAACTCATTTCATGAGATTATTTTTGGATTTCCATAAAAAGGAAAACCCAGAGGTCAGGCGACAACCCGTCATGTCAGGAAAGGCCGCAAGATTTCAATCTTCATCTGAAGGGTGGCAAGGGTGGATCACCTACCATAGGCATAAGCGAGGTCCTGGTCCGTATAATGTAGAGTTTTTTTAATAGTCTGACAAATGAATAATAAATACATTATTTTTGGAACCCAATAAAATAAGGATAAATAGAATATTTTTTAATTCAATTATCATTTGGAGTTAAAGATGAGTTTGTGGTAGGAATTAGTTGAAGGATGAAACTCTTCTTGTCAAATATATATATTTTCCTCTTATTCAATGAATAAATTAATTCTAAACCATTAAGTAAGGGATCTTAAAACCAAAAATGTGTTATCTTAATAACAAATAATTTGTTGAACCGAAGATATTTTAAATCATCATGGAATGATGTCTTAGAGGCCCTCAATTTTACACATGTTTTTGATTGATTACCCCAATCACTCCTTATAAATATTTATGTTTTCCTCCAATTATATGTCTCTAATTAACATCAATGTTCTCCTAATGGAGATCATAATTTGGTGGTGACTTTTTCATTTCCCTTTCCCTCTTATTATGACTAAATTTTATTAAACAAATTTTCGATGTGGTTTTCCCACAAATGTGTTTTTCGAATTTTAACATTTTATTTTCGATGAACAATTTCAAATTGTGTGAATTAAATTTATAGAAGTATTGGAGAATGTAACACCTCAAGATTTTATAGTACGTTATATTTTCAAACTAGTTCAATAACTTGTGCTATATGCAACATTGATTTTGAGCACACCACAACTCACCGAACTAACTATTCAACAATAGCAATGAATAGTATTTTATAAATTTTAAATTTAATATATTCCATATATATTTTAACATCCATATTATGTGTTTTTCATACATAATATAATTACAAATTCATTTTTTATATAAAAGAAGTATTTTTCAGAAAATGACATTTTACAACCTTTTAATGAAAAATCCTTTTTAAATCCAATATTTTCCACTTTTATATATTCAATGTTACAAAATAAACTTCTTATTTAGAATCAGGACATAAAAATATAGTTTTGATAAATTTTTTGTGTTTCTCTTATGAGATTTAGATTTGGGAGAATAATGAAAAACACTAAATTATATTTGGAAACAACTTTTTTAATAAAAATAAAATATAGTATTAAATTATACATTAGAATGGTTTGGAAGTATAATTAGATTAAATTTTTACAATTTAATACAATTTTTTTCATTATAAGTAATTTCACATTTAAATTTTACATAAACACAAGTCAATATTTTGATAGTTTTGACTTTTTTTAAAACTAGATTTTTGGTTTTGACAATGGGAATTAATTTTAAAAAAATAAATGCATCTTCTATGTTTTGAATTTGGTAAAATAGGCTTCATTTTTTAATTCCAAATATCAAAATTATCATAGGGTGAATTTTTGAAATTTTTCTAAAAACATTCAATTTTTTATGAACAGGGAATAACACTGCGTTATTGTTTAAAACTGACTTCTTATATAAATGATAAATTATTTAATTTAAATTTATTTTAGGTCAAAATAGTTATATAGTACCTCTATATGTTCAATTTAATTCATTTGGAGTAATTTTAATATAAAATTAGATGTATAAAAATTTGATGAACTTTTTACCGTCTTTTACCCACCTTCTAGAGAATTTGCAAATTTGCATAAAACCTAATTCTACTGCTTTTGTGACTTGAATTTCAAAAATCCTGGAGACATTGTTGATATACATAAGTAAAATTTGATTCAACAAGATGAAAATAATTTTTGGTGAATAGTAACTTTTGACTTTTATTTACCACGGTTAAAAGTGAATAGGGTAATTAAAGGTAAAAATGATATAATAATTACCCTAACGCATGTCCTAAATCTATAGTATAAATATAATTTGACCAAAAAAACCTTAGGAATAAGATATTATCATTTTGGTTCAATTGGATTAGATTATGACATTGATCATTATTCATTTAAAGAATAGTTAAAAGTGTTAACTTCAATGATTATTAACTATGAAAATTTTAATATAGGGTTATACAAAAGATAAATTAGCCTATTAATATTAATTAGAAATCTAAAAATATTTCCAAAATCATGGTATTTTATTTATTATTTTTATACGTTAAATAAGTAAATTTATTTATGACACAATGATGATGCATAAATTCCCTTATTAATGAATGAACCAAATAAATGGTAATATAAATATAAAATAAATAAAATTTAAATGTTTTGATGTAATTATCAATTTTTATAGGTTAATATGACATTATAGGGTTTATTAGATATTTTTTTTTCAATGTTATAAGGTTATTATGATCTTCACAAAAACAAAATATTAAATATTGTCAAAATTCACATAAATTAATTTTTAAAACAAATAGTGTATTATTGGTTGATATAATAATATTCAATATCCATGGTTCGTCCAAAGGGATTAAATAATATTATATATATAATTAATGAAAAATTAGATGTTCTCTTGGACTTTTTGAGTATTTTTAGTAACCATATTGTGTAAGAATACAAGAATACATGGTAAAAGATTAACTATTTAACTAAGTGATAAATCCAAATGATAAGGTTAAATTTGTAACCTAAACTTGTCGAAAACCTATTGGTTGTGATGATTTCTACCCATAATCTTATAAGGATAGAAATAAATTCATATGGATCTATTATAAACTATATATGATTGTATAATATATTAATATTTTAATCTTTTCCTAAAGTGACACTGACCCCAATTATATAAAGGCACTTACCCTTCCCTTCAAATCACACTTCCAAAGCCTATTGGCTCGGCCAAACCCTGACCAAATATCTGCACAACTTCCCTCACATCATCCTAGAGAAATTTTTTTACCAGAAATCCATCTTAAAGAGAAATTTTTATCAACTCAAAAGGAAACACCCGAAGAAGATGTAATAATTTCACCACCCACTTTCAAATTCTTTTCTTCTACCACTTCCACTTTATTTGTTGTTTCCATATCAAAATAATTAATTCAATCAATAATAAAGACTTAAATGTAATTATAAATATGGTACAAAAATATTCATTATTTTATCTATCCTATAAATGACAAAGTCACCATAAATGCGTATGTACGGCTTACCGTCTCCACATCATGGTGTAGTTTTTTATTCAAACACATCATTATTAGGATGGATATAATAATGAGTATATATGATGTAAATAATAAATATAACGTGTTAAGTATTTTATATATATGATATACCATCCAATTACATACGATTTCACCATCAATATGATGATATTGTCGCTCGTGCATACGTACAGATTACCGTATCCACGATGCGATGAGATTCATTTCCACATTTACCATTCAACAATGATTATAAAAATATATATTAATAATACATATGTAATGTATGAAATAATAATGAATCTGTATATATATATATATATATATATATATGTTTCTGTGTGTCTGTACATACTTATATCTTATTCACTTACTTCAATTCATTATGATATGAAAACAGAAACAATGATTATGCTTACGTACGACCTACTGTCCCCGTAAACATTGTTTCCCATTTCCTATATCTATATATTATACATATTTATATTCTAAATATATATGATTTATAAATTATATGTTATATTTGTTATGTATGTAAATCATGATCTGAATGATACGATCCAGAATAACAAGTTAAAACATGTACGATAAAGAAAGCCATTATTACCCAAAATGTTAATTTAACATGGAAATCATTTTTAAATGGGTATTATAAAGTCATAAATGAATAATTTATGATATAATAAATATAAAAATGGTTCTATAATAATTTAATAACATAATATTGTCACTATATAGGAGGTTAAACATACCCTCAACCAAAGGAAAGTGCAAGGTAAGGGTTAATTTTACAATCTCTTCATTATCCGAGGTTGTTTTATGTGATTATCTACAAGGACTTATTTATCATCCACATCTTTGTTTCATAAAAATATTATCAAAAGGAATATTTTAAGGTGTTATTTATGCGCCACTTTAACTAGATCATCATTTTAAAGGCTTTAAATATTTATTCTCTTAAATCATTCTCATTAATGTCCATTTTTTCAAAATGGTTTTAGAGATTTATTTTTATGGACATGAATTTTTTTAAAATGGTAATTCCTTTAAAAGGTTTGAAATTATTTTGGGACACTTTGATTCAAAAAATTCATTAAATTTATTCCTTTCTAAATTTTTTTACATTTAGATGTTTTCATGAAAATGGATATTTTTCTCAAAGAGTTTTAAAAACCATTTTTCATCATTGTCATCATCCTTTGATTGATTTTAAACTTGTTAGAAGTTGATTTATTATGATACAAGTATTCCATATTATATTGAAGGTTCTGAGATATGTTTGACTATGGATGGGTTATTTTTACAACATTCATCATTTATGGATAAATTATTTACATTTCTTATGCCTGTTTTAATACGAATGTTTATGTTATGCTTAATCCTTTTTATATGAAGAATAAATTGGACATAGTAAGCAATAGGTGGAGCCCGCTATAGAACCATGATGCATCAGTAGGTCTCATGAGGAAAACTAGTGTCTTGGCACTAGGACATGACAAAATTATATTTGTAGTCTAGGCACACAGACTTGACTAAGTGGTTATGATGTCTGGCATTATGCAGTAAAACATTATGAAATTGGCTATGGATACTCATGTGATTATTTGACTAGTAGAATATCATTGTGAATAATTTAATGGAATTATTTGATTTATCTTTTCCATAATATACTGATTTTTTTTAAAAGGCTTTTGTTTTAATTTTATACATTTTCGTAAATATTTATGCTCATTTATAAAATTTTTCGCTATATTGTGATCCTTACTGAGCATCCAAACTCACCCCTTTCTTAAGTTTTATTTTCCCAGGATTTCAAGAAGTGTGTTATGATTGATAAGCAGGGTTAAGCTAGGTGATTAATGGTGTTCTCAAAGGATCATTTCTGCTGTGTTATATTTTCTAATGTGTAATGTAACAATAATGTAAGTAATCTATTTTCCAAAACTCCTAAATAGATCGGTCGTTCGGAAATTTATTCCTTGTAATCATGCATATGTATGAAAATAATTCACTGACTCTAGGTAAATGGGGTCAGGGCGTTATAGTTGGTATTAGTGGAAGTTTAGCAATAATCTTTTAAATATATTTAGATAAACTCTGATTAGAGAACATTACCCTATGATAGACATTTATGATTAGTATAGAAGAACTTCCTAGAATTTTGTTAATGTCTAGATTTTGTATATTTTCCCAGAAAAACATCCTTTTCTGGATACGAGCAGGTAGAAGTGGCTCTGGAAAAGTTATACCTAGGATTGAAAACACCGACAATGAGTTTGGTAGTTTAGGGATTTTCATGGGGTATCTTGTACACGACAAGAGGCCTTTTTACACTCTTGGTTACGACAGTCTTTGGGGATATACTTAGAATAACTCAAATTTTTATTACAAGCCATTATGAATGATTTGTGAGTAAATACTTCTTAAAATAAATCATTTTATGATTATAGATTATATGAATAATATTTTCAATTTATGTTAGGTATTTTACAAGTTTTGAATTATCCATCATGATTCATAAACTAAACCAATGTATGCCATTTTTTAGAAATGGTGCCTAGTAGAAGGAATGAGAATTCAATAAACACGCATGATCAAAATATTTAGAAGAATCATATCATTCATGGAATAAAGCCAACATTTAAAAGGGAAATTGTCTCCCACCTATTCTCACCATATGAAGAAATTGTATCATGTGTTAATAAGATAAGTAAATAATTCTTTGAGTCCTATGTCTTTGAATGTAAGAAAGAAAAGAATATTATAGATGAAAGAATGATGGATTGAGGGAAGAGGAAGAAGAATGATTTTCCATATGTGATAATTGTTGAAAGAATCACCTTGGTAAATGATTGATGTTAATGGGAGTTTCATATAATGGTGGAGAAAAAGGACACCATGTACGTGATAGCAAGTGTAAGAAAATGGATTGAAATATAAAATTCTTCATCTGTAAGTAGTTGAAACACTATGCGAATCAATGTCCAAATCCACAGAGTATACCCCAAATGATGTTATTGGATAATTATCAAGTTATGATTCAACTGAAGATTAAGAGGAATGATTACAGTTATTATGTTGATATTACGGTTATGTATAAGAACATGATTCTTATTTTTGATGTACGAGCTTCTTATTTCCCTTTTCCTTTATTTTTTTTGAGAAAATATGGAAAATGGGGTGAAATCCTAAATTTTAGTACTACACACCATGTACTTTTTCCACACTCCATGTAATTTTGGCCGTGTTGGGATGAGTACACGGGGGGTGAAGCCATTCCAGCGACGAATGATGTAGAAACTGACTACACGCCGTGTAGTGGTCCTTTACACGCCATGTAGTCAGTCGGTAGGCAAAAACAGTAAGGCGGTGGTGCAGCCGCCAGCTTGGAGATAGTACACGCCGTGTAGTCAGGAGTACATGACGTGTACTAATGTCGATAGATGAACAATGTAGTGGCACCGCCAGAGGAACAGTTAAATGAAGGAAGTATACGTTGTGTACTCATAAGTACACGCCCTGTACTTTGTTTTTTTCGCTTAAATTGGAAGTGGAATACCATGTTCACAGGGAATGTTTAGAATGGAGGAAGGAGCGGGAGAGGGAGGCTCGAGCTTCAGAGATCTGCCGGTCGCACGTCTAGAATCTGATTCTGTTTTGGATGATCTTGTTGGAACCGCATGGGTAATCCCCCTCTTCTCCTAACATGATTCTTACCAATTCTTTCCCTAGAAGGAGTTATTTGAGTTTGAATGGATGTTGTTCTTACCTCTGATCTATGACGTTCTTGGGCGTTTCTGGGATCAGTGTTCGTGTATAACGCTCGTTGGCATATAAGGTAGTTGGCTTTGTGTTAATTTTTCCAATTGTCGTGTATTTTGTGCATTTTTGTGCCATGAACCCATGTTGGGGTATCATGTGGCTGAGGTCGTTTCTATATTTAAACACCTAGAATTGATTAGGTATTTAAATATGATATTAAAATGCTGGTTGGGATCGTTTCCTGGATCTGGAACCACCCCAGGGGTGTGTTCCATTGTTTATCTGTATGGCCAGGATACCGGAGGGTATGCCTTTAATGTAGTAATTGTAGAATTTCCTTGAGAGGAACTTCTTGTTTACTGCTTTTTTATATGTTGGGAAAGGCCCGGTTACCTGTTTATCCTGAGGGCGTTGTTGTGATTAGCCTGTGGGCGCTGCACTATTTAGCATGTGGGAAGTAGTTATTTCGGCCTGAAGGAAACTTCTTCCGTGCTTGTGGGCAGCAGATTCTATGCATGTGGGCGACACTACCTAAACCTGAGGGAAATCACTATTATGCTTGAGGGAAGATTCTTGTGTTGCTTACTCTTTACCCGATGGTAGGGGTTTACGTGTCTGAGGACATTAGTTGGTTGCTTTTAATATTCACTGTGGTGATATTTTAAATTTAATGATTAAAAAGAATTTTAAAATGGAAATATAACTGGTGTTTAGTTACTTTTGAGTACTTCTTAATTTATTGAATTTTTACTGGACACTGTTGTTGTATGCTTATACGCAGTTGGACACGGGCCTTTGGTGGGTTCCTACTGAGATATATTTCTCACACCCTGTTTGAGTAATGCTTTTCGGCCAAAACAGATTATGTTTCTGCAGGAGTGGATAGGGGAAAGAGTCCCTACACAGGTATTTGACTGTTGCTGAGGAGTAGGAGGGCATGGGACCGATCCTCAGCTCGTGATGCCACTTCCATCTATTTTTCTTTATTTTGTTGTACTCTACTTTTGTTTTACTAAATTGTTGTATGACATGTTCTGGCTTTTTTCTTAGTACTTGAGAAATGTAGCATCATTTTCTATATACTGTTGGTTATATCCACTGCTGTTGTTTATTTTAGTTTAGTATGGTTTACGACTTCCGATGTTGTTGTATGTTTTATTTTGTATTCCGCTGTGCTACACTTTGACCAATGAGGGCATAGTTTCCCCACTATCAGACATAGGCCCTCGCTGCTAGTTGGAAGCCTCTGGTGTTTGGGGAAACGCACTTGAGGTCACGTGGTGAACTCGGCTCGGGGCACCCGTTGAGTGGCACCTGGACCCAGGACGTTAAAAGTGGTATTAGAGGAGTTTCGTTTCTTTGACTTACTATTTAGAGCCGTAGTCAGGGTTAGGACGAACGGTAGTTGGTAATAAGTTGTGCCCGGGCCTAGCTAACCCATGTATAGGGAATAGACAATTTACCTCATGTTGCAATTTTACTGATTTTTCAATTTACTATTGATTTGTTTTCACCGTTGGGTGACGCACTTGATATTTTTCTGTTTATAAATTACTTGTGGGTTCTATTTAGTTGCAACCCAATGAGATAAGGGTATTCCATCTCATGAATCATACAGGCACATGCTAGATATCACATGGCATGCATAGTTTCTGTGCTATGTAGTTGTATTAGAAATTGCATGTTGTTGTGCTAATAAATCATGCTGTTGTGATAGATTCTTGATAAATACCTGCTGGTGATGTGGTATTGTTTTGAGACTTTTATAGAATGGATGCCAAACATTGGTTTTTGGGGAGTATGGGCCCCCATCGACCAGAATTTAGTGGGGTGTATGGGCCCCCATGGGTAGGAATTTGACACTTAGGTGTTGGTTTTAGTATTTTCTACGTTTCGGGGAAGTTTCTGGGGGCATACTGCCCGGAAAGCCAGTATACGTGCCGTGTAGTATCTTTATACACGCCGTGTATGACCTTCTATTCGGGAAGAAAAATGAAATTTTTGAGTACACATCGTGTACCCTGAGTACACTCCGTGTAGCCTCTTCTTGTGTCACAAACCGTTTTGGTGGTGACCCAGGGAAGGGAAGATCTTGGAGTGAACACGCCGTGTAGCTTTAGTATACGCCGTGTAGTGTTGACTCGGAGTCCGGCTGTGTAACTAATAACACGAGTCGGTGAACTACTGTATAGAACACGTCGTGTCAATGATGAACACGTTGTGTAGTGTGACCTGGGGACTCGAACGTGTAACAAACAACACGGGCCAGTGTCACCTCACCTTGAACACGCCGTGTACCCATGGGACATGCCGTGTAGTCTTGTTCGAGGAAAGGACGTGTGGTTTAGCTGTGTTTCTGGGAAACAGGATGGTGTACATGCCGTGTGCGGGTGTAACACGCCGTCTAATGTCAAGACGAGTAGTCGGCCGTGTCAAAAGTGACACGGGAAGTTGGAAAATAACACCATACACACTGTTTAGATTTTATACATGCAGTGTAGTTTTTGTTCAACAGAAGCTATGTGGCTTAGCCGTGTAGAAGGACCCGGGCAGAGGAGGATAAGTCAATTACACGTCGTGTAGTCAGTATACACGCCATGTTGTCTTTTTTTTCCAGTTTTGAAATTCCTTCATCCTCATATTTCCTTTGTGGTTCCTTCGCTTTTCTGTATTAATAATCTTTAATACAAGGCATTCTTTTGACCTTATAGTGTCATGAAGCCTAGACGACCGCTTGTAGTTCTCCAGGAGAGCGGTGATGACTATACTCCAGAAATGGTGGGCCATGGGCTACCAGTGGATCCTCCAGCAGAGCCAGATTCGGTGTCAGCTGTTATACCAGACACAAACGCAGAGGCGCAGTTCCGTGAAGGATTCATACGGTTCATGCAGACCTTTCAGGGAGCACCGCAGGCTGCCACATCTATGGCTGAGCTGACGCGTATCTTCTAGCAGCAGCATCCTCCTACGTTTTCTGGGGATGGCAAACCACAGGCTGCAGAATCTTAGTTGGGGTGGATTCAGACTATTTTTCAGTATTATAAGATTCCATTAGGTCGGAGGGTCAAGCTCACGACATATATGTTGCGTGATTTCTCTAAGATGTGGTGGGATGTTACCACCCAGTCAGAGCATCACAGGGACATGGCGTGGGAATACTTTTAGGTAGTCTTCTATGAATTTTTCTTCCTGGAGATGCTGAGAGAAGATAGAGATCGAGAGTTCATGAATCTGCAGTAGGGAGCTATGTCAGTGATGGACTATTCTGCTCGTTTTACGGAACATCAGTGTTTTTCACCCGTGCTGGTGGGTGATGAGACGCTGAGAGCTAGGTGTTTTGAGGATGATATTCTTTATGAAATCCGAGCTCTGGTGAATGTTTTCAGGTTTCCTTCAGTACACGCTATTGTGAACTAGGCGCTGATTACATAGAGGAACCTGCAGGAATCTAGTCGTATGTGCCAGGGCGGTTCAGCACCAGTTACTAGTACTATTTCTGCTGGAAAAAGGAAGTGATAGATGGACTTCTCTCAGGGCGGCGGTACCAGTCAGAAAAATTCTATAGGTGGCTAGGTTATGTGATACAAGTGTGGTAGAGAGGGGAATTAGATCCCATAGTGTCCACGTGATCCAGTGGAGTGTCGAGCTTGCCGCAAGATGGGTCATCTGCAGCGCTTTTGTAGGGTGTTTCTACCAGTGTCTAGTGAGAGGGGTTCTGTGCAGACTCCGCATGCAGGAGTAGGACCAGTGGATTATTACAAGTTGGGGAACTGGAATACATCAGGGTACATGAAGAGATGGAGGTCGTGGCTATGGTATCCAGACACTAGGATATCAGTGGCATCAGGGTGGGACAACTCAGGGTAGTCAGGCTGTGCTCCAGGGCCGCGACACTGTGCAGGCATATACAGTGCAACAGACCCAGTAGGAGTAGGATATTGGACCTTCTATAGTTAGAGGTACTATTCTAGTAACTTATATCTTATCTTCAGTACTTTTTGATATGGGTTCTACGCATAGTTTCATATCTGTACCCGTTGGGGAGAGCCTTGGGCTCTGTGTTTCTACTTCATCAAATATCATAACGCTAGACACTCTGTTGGGGACTAGAACAGCTGTTGTGCGTCGGTGCAAGGAGTACCCCCTTGAGGATGGTGGGTGTTACTTTCTATGGGACCTCTATGTCTTAGATATGAAAGCTTATAACGTCATTCTCGGGATGGACTGGTTGGTTCCCTATCGAGCCTTTGTAGACTACTATCGTTGCAGGGTGTGTTTCACGTCACAAGAGGGCGGAGAGTTCATATACAAGGGTGAATGGGATGCTCAAGCAAGTCGAGCTGGACCAGAGCATCATGGACGAGGTGGAGTCATAGTCTAGATTTCGAGCATATATCTAGATGACCAGGGGTCTTTTCAGACGGTTTTACCTCCAGTTGTTGATTGTTTCAGGGATGTCTTCCTAGACGTATTTTTGGGTCTACCTCCGGTGCGTGAGGTGGATTTCACTATTGAGCTTGTGCCAGTAGCAGCACTAGTGTCCATTTCTCCTTATAGGATGGCTACACCTGAGATGCATGAGATCAAGATGCAGTTAGTGGAGTTACAGGCGAAGGGTTTTATATGACCCAGTACTTTTCCTTGGGGTTCTCCTATCCTTTTTGTGATGAAGGCGGATGGTACCCTTAGACTATGTGTAGATTATCGGAAGCTGAACCAGTTGATGGTTAAGAACCGATATCCCTTACCGAGGATTGATGATCAGTTTGATCAGCTTTGGGGAGCACGATTGATCTCGAAGATTGACTTGAGATCCGGATATCATCATCTGCGGGTGAGACCATCAGATATACCAGTTACAGCTTTTCGGAGCAGATATAATATGTATGAGTACTTGGTTATGCCGTTCGGACTCATGAACGCGCCATCAGTTTTCATGGATCTGATGATTTTTTTTGTTCAATCTGTATCTTGATTCATTTGTGGTATTATTCATGGACGACATCTTAGTGTACTCTCAAACTCAACACGACCATGCCACCCATCTTGAGATCGTATCGAGGACACTGAGAGAGCATTGGATATATTCTATGCTCTCAAAGTCCCACTTTTGGATTTTCCAAATTCACTTCCTCAGTCATATCATCTCAGAGGCAGGATTTGCTGTTGACCCAGAGAAGATGAGAGCAATAGTTTCCTAGGAGCAGCCTTTGAATGTGTTTGAGATACGAAGATTCTTAGGGCTGGCTGGTTACTGCATATTCTCCATACAGGCTTCTCCTGTTTATCAGCACCGTTGAAAGGTCTGACTAATATGTGTGTGAATTTCATTTGTTCAGAAGCATGCGAGACAGCTTTTCATGACCTGAAGGGAAGGTTGACATCAGCACCGATCTTGATACTCCCAGAGTAGGGGAAGAGATATACAGTTTATTATGATTCATCAGGTATTGAGCTGGGAATAGTGTTGATGCAGGGCGACCGAGTTGTTGCATACGAGTCTCGATAGTTGAGGCCACATGAGCGGAATTACCTGACGCATGATCTCGAGTTGGCTGCAGTTGTTAATGCGTTGCGATGTTAGAGACACTATCTATTGGGAGATCATTTTGTGGTTTTCACCTAACACATGAGCCTCAAGAATATCTTTACTCAGTGTGAATTGAATATAAGGTAGAGGTGATGGGTTGAGTACCTACAATCCTTCTATTTTGAGCTTGCCTATACACCTGGTAAAGATAATGCAGTAGCTGATGCACTGAGCAGGAAGACTGAGGTACAGGCGGTGCAGGAGGCCAGTGGTGACTGGGTGCTCATGGCCTTGTTCTCTGAGATACATCTGGAGGTGTACAACAGTCAGGGGTAGACTTATGTTTCCTCTTTAGCTGTGACTTCTACCCTCCTGAATAGAGTGAGGATGAGAAAACTATCTGATCTAGAAGGCCTAGTTCTACAGTAGTCAGTGGCAAGTGAGGACCCTCCTCCTGGGTGGACGATAGACGATGATGAGGTTTTTCATTTCCATGCACGAGTATGGGTTCTAGGGGATATGCGCAAGGAGCTGATGTGGGGGTTTCATTCTTTAGCATGGGCATTTCATCCAGGGGTTACCAAGATGTACCGTGACTTGAGGCGTCAGTACTGGTGGTCGGGTATAAAGATAGAGATAGCTGGTTTTGTTACGAGGTGTTCCACCTGTCAGCAGGTGAAGGAATATCACCAGAGGCCAGCTGGGCTGTTACAGCAGTTACCCATTCCAGAGTGGAAATGGGAGGATGTCACGATAGATTTCATGACTGGTTTTCCGAGGCCACCTTAAGGAAATGACGTCGTGTGGGTTTTTTTGGACAGACACACGAAGGTAGCTCCATTTTTACCGATCAAGGAGACCTTCGGTGTTGACGAGATCGGAAGGCAGTATATCCGAGAGACCGTCCGTCTTCATGGGGTCCCTCATTCTATCGTTTCTGATAGGGACACCTTCTTTACGTCTCGTTTCTGGCAGAGTTTTCAGAGGGCGCTGGGTACACAGGTGCTTCTGAGCATAGCATAGCACCCTCAGACATAAGGCCAGTCAGAGCGGACAATATAGGTGCTAGAGGTCATGTTGCATGCATGTGTCCTAGAATTTGGGGGCTCTTAGGAGAATCATATACCCTTATTCGAGTTTTCTTATAACAATATTTTTCAAGAAAATATCGAGATGGAACCATACGAGGATTTATATGGTAGGCCATGCCAATAAACTTTGTGCTGGTTAGAGGTAGGCGAGCCAGCTTTACTGGGGCCACAGCTCGTGCAGGAGACATCCGAGCAGGTCCAGTTGATTCGGAAGCGGATGGCCACCACGCAGTCTCATCAGAAGTCTTATACCGATCGCTGTAGACGACCTTTTGAGTTCGTGGTCAGGGATAAGGTTTTCTTGTGTGTTTCACTGAGGTCGGGACACAAGCGGATCAGGAGACATGGTAAGCTTTCACCGAGGTATGTGGGGCCATTCAAGATTCTGTAGAGTGTTAGGTTGGTTTCCTATCGGTTGTGTTTACCGTAGTGGTACCAAGCCATGCACGATGTCTTCCATGTGTCTCAGTTGTGTCGCTATCATTCAGACCCGTCCCACGTCTTTCATCCTAACGAGGTTGAGCTGGAAGCAGATGCTTCCTTTGTGGAGCATCCAATCTGTATTTTTGACAGGAGTACGAGGGCTCTCCGAGGCCGGTCAGTACCTCTTGTATGGGTGCTATGGCAGCATGGCCGAATGCAGGACGAAACCTGATAGCGGGAAACCGATTTGTGTGCTTAGTGGCCAGAGCTATTCTGAGCTATATCATCACCACCATGGAAGGGTAATTCGGGGAGGAATTTCTATAAGGGGGGATGTTTGTAAGAACCCAGTTATTATTTTTGAGGTACGAGCTTCTTATTTCCCTTTTCTATAATTGTATTTGAGAAAATATGGATAATGGGGAAAATCCTAAATTTTCGTACTACACGTTGTGTACTTTTTCCACACGCCGTGTAGTTTTGGCCGTTTTAGGATGAGTACACGGGTCGTGTAGCCATGATAGAGATGAAGGATGTGGGAACCCACTACACGCCGTGTAGTTTTCCTTTACACGCCGTGTAGTCAGTCGGCAGGACAAAATAGTAAGGCAGTGGAGCAGCTGCCAGCTAGGCAATAGTACACGCCGTGTAGTCGGGAGTACATGTCATGTACTCATGTCGATGGATGAACAGTGTGGCGGTGCCGCTAGAGGAACATTTAAATGAATTAAGTACATTCCCTGTACTGAGAAGTACACAGCGTGTACTTTTTTTCTCTTAATTCGGCAGTGGCCTCCCCTGTTCACAGGGAAGGTGTAGAATGGAGGAAGGAGCGGGAGAGGGAGGCCAGAGCTTTGAGGATCCTTCGGGCGCACGTCTAGAATCTGATTCTATTGTGGATGATCTCATTGGAACCGCACGGGTAAGCCCCCTCTTCTCCTAACGTGATTCATACCAATTCTTTCCCTAGCGGGAGTTATTTGAGTTTGAATTTAAGTTTTTCTTACCTCATATCTTTGCCTTTCTTGGGAATTTCTGGGATCGACGTTCATGTATAACACTCATTGGCATATAAGGTAGGTGGCTCTATGTTAATTTTTCCAACTATTGTGTATTTTGTGCGTTTTTGTGCCACGAACCCATGTTGGGGTGTCGTGTGGCTGAGTTCGTTTCTATATTTAAACACCTATAATTGATTAGGTATCTAAATATGATATTAAAAGGCTGGTTGGGATCGTTTCCTGGATTCGGAACCACCCTGGGGGTGTGTTACATTGTTTATCTGTTTGGCATGGATACCCGAGGGTATGCCTTTAAAGTAGTAATTGTAGAATTTACTTGAGAGGAATTTGTAGTTTTCTAGTTGTTTACATGTTGGGCATGGCCCAATTACCTATTTAGCCTGAGGGAATTATTTTGATTAGCCTATGGGAATTTCACTATTTAACCTGTGGGCAGTAGTTATTTCGGCCTGAGGGAAACTTCTTCCGTGACCGTGGGCAGCTGATTCTGTTCATGTGGGCGAAACTACCTACGCCTGAGGGGAAACTCTGTTATGCATGGAGGAATATTCTTGTGTTGGATACTCTTTACCGGAGGGTAGGGGTTTACGTGTCCAAGGACATTAGTTGGTTGCGTATAATATTCACGATGGTGATATTTTAAATTAAATGATATAAAATAATATTAAAATGGAAATATAACTAGTGGTTAGTTACTTTTGTGTACTGCTTACTTTATTTCATTTTTACTGCACACTTTTGTTGCATGCTTACACACAGTTGGGAATAGGCCTTTGGTGGGTGCCTACTGAGATATATTTCTCACACCCTATTTGGGTCATGCTTTTCAGGCCAAACAAATTACGTTTCTGCAGGAGTGGATTGGAGAAAGAGTCCCTACACAAGTATTTTACTGTTGCTGAGGAGTAGGAGGGCATGGGACCGAGCCTAGGATTATGATGCTACTGCCAGATGTTTTTCTTTATTTTGATGTACTCTGTTTTGGTTGTACTATATTAATGGATAACATGTTCTGCCTGTTTTCTTAGTACTTGAGACATGTAGCATCATTTTCTATATACTATTGGTTATATCCACTTTTGTTGTTTATTTCAGTTGAGTATGTTTTACTGCTTCCGTTTTTTTTTGTATGTTTTATTTTGTTTTCCTCTGCGCTACACTTTGACAAATGGGGGAATAGTTTCCCCACTATCAGACAGGGGCCCTCACTGCTAGTCTTCAGCCTCTGGTGTTTGGGGAAACGTGCTTGAGGTCACGTGGCGAACCGGGTCGGGGCACCCGTTAAGTGGCACCCGGACCCGGGATGTTACATATTGTGTCATTTGAGTATTTTATTAATGATGTACATGTTATAATAATTATAGAGTATATAAGTATTTTACTGCAGTACTATTTCAATAATGACTTGAGATTGGGTAAAACCATGAAAACGGACTCAATAGTAGGTTATTATTTTGGGGAAATATATGGTTTGTTGAAAGATAAACCATAATATGTTTCTGATAATGAGGTATTGATTTTGGAATAATATTTTATTGATTTGGATATATTATATTGGATATTCTTCAATACCTTGAAACTGATTAATGATTTGTATTTTCTATAATTATTGGAGTATAGAAATTTTTTGGATAGAAGAAGTATATCTAGTATTATATAATGAATAAGGGAGCATGAATATAATCAATATTTTTTATGGAAATTCATGGTGTTACATTTTTTAAAACAATACATGATGAGGGTATTCACAAGATAATAGGTGGAAAACTGATCTTCATTGTGTTTACCTTCATTATAAATTTTGGACTATGATTTTGGACAGAATTATTATGGATAATTCATAAAAGGATAGAATTTATTAAGTTGGACATTGGATACAATTGATATGGATAAGTCATTTCATGAGATTATTTTTGGATTTTCATAAAAAAGATAACACGGAGGTCGGGCGACAACCCATCATATCCGGCAAGGCCGCGAGACATGAACCCGCAACTGAAGGGAAACAAGGTTGTATCATCTACCACTAGCATACATGATGTCCTGGTTTGTATAATGTAGTTTTTTTAATAGTCTGATAAATTTATTATAAATTCATTATTTTTGGAACCCTATATGATTAGGATAAATAGAATATTTTTGAATTCTATTATCTTTTGTTGTGAAAGTTGATTTTTTTGTAGGAATTAGGTGAAAGATGAAACTCTAATTGTAAAGTATATTTTTTCCCACTTATTTTTTGAATAAGATAATTCTTAATCTTTATGGAAAGGATCTTAAAACAAAAAATGTGTAATCCTAATACCTTATGTTTTTTTAACTAGTGATACATTAAATCATCATATAGTGATGGCTTTTTGGCCGTGAATTTTACACTTGTTTGTGATTGATGACATCAATCACTCCTATAAATATTTCCATTTTCCCTCCAATAATGTGTCTCTAATATCCACTAATGTTATCCTAATCATGATTATAATTTAGTGGGGATATTCTCATTTCTCTTTCCCTCTATTTAAAACTATATTTTATTAACCCAATTTCCTATGTGGGTTTACCACGAAGGTAATCTTCTATTTTAACCTTTTAATTTTGAAGAACAATATCAAATTTTGGGGATGCATTTTGTTGAAGTAGGGGAGAATGTAACACCCCAATATTTCATAGTACGTTATTTCTTAAATGTAATTCAATAACTTTCACTACATATAACACCAAGTTCGAGCTTACCACGACATACAAAACTATATGTTCAAAAATGGTAATATATATATATTATCTTCATTTTTAATTTTATATATTCCACATCAATTTAAATATCCATTTTATCTCTTTCTTAGACATAATATAAAAACAATTTCATTTTTTCAAATAAATGATGTATTTTTCAAAAAAATCAACTGTACCGCCTTTTAATGGAGAACCCTTTTTAATCAAATATTTTCCCATTAATATATTCAATTTGTAAAAATAAAATTCTTCCTTGAATTGGGACATAAAAATTTAGTGTCGATACATTTTTTGTTTTTTTCTCATAACTTTCATATTTGGGTGAATTTTGAAAAATACTAAATTTTAATTAAAAACTACTTTTTTAATAAAAATAATTTATAGGGTTAAATTATACATTTTAATGGTTTGGAAGAATAATTAGATATATTTTTATCATTTAATACAATTTATCTCATTATAGATAATTTCACATTTAAATTTGACATAAACACATGTCAATCTTTTGATAGTTTTTACTTTTTTTAAATCCCTCTTTTTGGTATTGACAATGAGAATTAATTTTAAACTAATTAATGAATCTTATATGAATTTAATTTGGTAAAATATAATTAATTTATGAATTCAGAATATAAAAATCATATTAGGGTGAATATTTGGTTTTTTCTGAAAACATTCAATTTTTAATGAATCGTGAAAAAAACTGCGTTATTGTTTAAAAAAACATTTTATTTAAATAAATATTTATTTATTTTAAATTTATTTTATGTCAAAATAAATATATAATACCTATATAAGCTCAATGTAATTCATTAAAGTCATTTTATAATAAAATTAGATGTATAACATGTTATTGAACTTTTTACCTTCATTTACCCACCTTCTAGGAGAGTTTGCAAATTTACATAAAACATAATTTTACCTCTTCTATTAGATCAATTTCAAAGGTCCGAATACATAGTTGATATCAGAAAGTAAAATGTGATTTAATAAGATGATAATATTTTTTGGTGAATAATATCTTTTCACTTTTATTTACCACGGTTAAAAGTAAATAGGGTAATTAATTGTAAAAATGATATTATAATTACCCTAACACATGTACTTATTATATTTGATAAATGTAATTCGACCAAAAAAACATATGAATAAAATATGATCCTTTTGGTCCACTTGTAATGAATTATGACATTTATTATTAATTTATTTAAAGGAGAGTTAAAAGTGTAAAATTCAATGTTTATTAACTAACCAATGTTTAAGGTTGGTTTATAAACAAGATAAACTCGACCATAAATATTAATTATAAAAATAAAAAGATATCCTACATCATGGTATTTTTTATGTAATTTTGAAACATTAAAAAAATACATTTATTTATGACACAATGATGATGCAATAATTACCTTATTTATGAAAGAATCAAATAAATTGTATTATAAAATATAACTTAAATATAACATAAATTTTCTGATTCCATAAAAGAATTTTATAGGTTAATATGACATGTCAGGGTTTGTGAGACCAATTTGTTACCTAGTGATAAGGTTTTTTATGAATTTGACATATAGTGTAACACCAAACAATTGACATGTCTTCATGCATGATTCTTCCATATTTCTTAGTCATATAAGCTATACAAGCTTGCTTGTATGGAAATAATATACACACTAGAGATTATGATTCTCATGGAGATTATTCCTCCTCCTTACACTTGTATATTATTGGAGGATGAATCATGATTTGAATAGTGATATCCCTTTCATGACAGAAGAATTTAGATTTATATAATGTTATCCAATCCATGACCAATATAACTTCAAACTCCACCAATGAATGTAAGATAATATTTTATAGGAGGCTCATTCACAAAAATTTACTAAGGAGGGATTATATACATTGGATGAAAAAATTATCCAATTTTCTACTCTAACATGTACCATTACCTCCATATATTGTTATGGTTTTTGAATAGTTCTATATACCGGAATGATATGAAAGAATGTTTTAGAACCTGAATAAAACAGTATGTTCTATATTCTTGAATGAATAACCAGCATACTTATTCCCAAAGAGTTTTTTAGTTTCACATTATTAGTAGTGATAAAATATTCCCTTCCCTGTTTCCTGGGACATTGTTGTTGATTACCTCCGATAACCCCGGAAAAAAAGTACTAGCTTGAAAAATTTCTGAGTTCCTTGTGTTTCAAACACATAAATACATGGTGAGTTTTGATATGAAACATCCAGTCTTCTTCCACATGAGTGAGTTTCTTCATATCCCAATAATTATTACCTTTATTTCCCTCTCTTAATCATTTTAGGATTCCCTAGGATCCCTATTTGTAGTTCCCATGATGTATTGTTCCACACACTAGAAGCATTTGATGACTGGTTTTTTATCCATCATGTTATTTATTTATCAATAATCCCATTTTTAATTTCATTTTTTAAACTCTAGGACAATGATACCACTAAGAGTCCTTAATATCTATTTCAACTTTGTTGAAACAAAGGAAAATCTTCACATAGATGTCAATGTACTAGATCTCCAAGGTTTTTATTGTCTCATATTTTGTCTACTAAAGATGTGACCTACAATTCATTAAGTGTTCATGAAAAATATAGTAGCGTATCATTTATGACTTGTAATTTTTTCATCGTAATTCTTGAAAATATTGACTTCCTTCCTCATTTGTCCAAGGAACTCCCATTCTATCCTAACATGGAGTGTTCGAGAAAAATATTAATTGAAAAATATTGTCTTTAAATATTTCTATTACAAGGAGTCAATTTCCACCTTAGACATTGTGTTATTTTTATTTTCCACCACTTACTAGTTTCCCCATAAAAACAATTGACTGCTAGTATGATAATTTCAATCTCTGAGAAATAATGATATAGAATAATTCATAATGGATTCAATCCATTATTCCACACTAATGGGATTAGAAGACCCAGTAAATATGAGAGGAATTTGTATGCATTAATGATTAAAACAATGATCTTTAATTGTAGATTGTGGGAGTTCCACTTGATTCATGTTATTATTCATAACATCACCATGTTCATAAAATAATTTCATGATGTTACGGGTGCATGTTCCCATCATATTTGGAATTTCATTAGGTATATCCTCACATTGAATAATAAAATTATTATTCTTAGTGGTTCAACTATTTTTAGAAATTAACTAAGAAAAATGAAGAAAAATTATGGGGATTTAATACCACACTAATTAACATAAAAATAAGAAAAAATTGAATATAGAATGATAAATTTGTAAGTGGAAATTATATCATAACATGTGATTTCCCAAATATTAATTCATTGTTATGAATGGTGATATAATGTTCCCTTGGCTTTTTAATAATGTTTTCTATTCCAAATAACTAAAAATAGAAATAACATTATATGATATTTTGTACAATTTACCTCCTCTTCTATACATATTTATACATTATTTATAGCATAATTTTCTCTGAAAAGGAAACCATGGATTTAATGCCTACTAACTCTTGATTATTTGGTACAGAATAATAAAACATGAAACAAAAATGAAAAAAATTATTTAATATATTTATAGAGGTCCAATAATCATTTAATACCTTACTTGTTCATAGGATAATCTAGTGAATACATGAACAAAATGGATTAGCTAAAAAACTTAGTATGGGAATAAACATAGATGTAATGAAAAAATGAGTTCCAATATATAACATGATGACATAAAATGTAATGGAACATGAGTAAACATAAGGAAGAATAAAATTTAAAACATGGGATTCTGTAATAATGTCATCACATGAATTTGGAAACATAATTCAATATGACATAAGCATGATTCATGGAAAACTTCCTATACCATTTAACTTGGAGGACAATGTCCCATAATGGAATTTGGATTAATTATTTTCCCAAAATTATTTCTCATGACACTAAATCATTACCCAATGAATTGTAGTTTTATATCGGTGCACCCATGAAAACGTGTACCTACATATGTGTGCCACATGTAGAATCAATCATAAGGATTACCCAAGGAAGTAATTGGGTGTCAAAATCATGACATATAGAATAACAAAAGAGAATTTTATAATGGTTTTCAGGAAAGAATTTATTTTAATAACACATGGAAATTAAAAGGTTAAAATAAGTATATATAATTAAAAGTAACACCAAACTATAGTAAAAACATTTAAAATTAGTTTTTTAGAATAATTAGAAATGAAACCTTTTATTGTTGTTAATGGAAAATATTAAAATGGTATTTAACGAAGAAATAGAATACTATTTTATATAAAAAATGAAATGATAAAATATATATTTTCATGATAGAATTATTTATTCAAGATGAATAATTGGTCTTACATCTAATTAGGTATGGTACTTGAAAATTTGTATTTAATTTTGATGTTCCTTTTAATTAGGCTATCTTGTTGTGAGGAATTGAGAAGGGAACGTTAAAAACCCATTATTTCCCCCTAAAACAACGAATAATTTGGTTATGAAAATTTTTTTAGAAAAAAAAAACAAACTTTATGATGATTAAATAATAATAATAAATAATATTATTTGGGAAAATAGATTGAAAGCGCAACTCGAAGATAAAATGGAGGATCAGAGAGAATCCATTACCTTATGTCATAAATAATTCATCATAGGTACTTACTGTCATGTATTATAAAAATATAATCATTAAATAATTAATTAAGAACCTATTATACATGTGATTGATTTACTATAGATTTTTATGGTCACTTATGTAAATTTTGATGACTAATAAGACTCAATTTTGTTGTCTCATGAGTGTTTGTATCATGGTTTTTTGATTAGTTGTATTGACATTAATTATTTTATTCTACTTCAAATGTAATCAAATATCTAGAAGTGGAATTATTTGATATTTATGCTCCTATAAAATTTTATATTGTTCCATTTTTTTATCATAAATTAGAAATAATAAATAGAAAAATTGTTAATGATGATTGTTATTATATTTGGATGAATTTTCAATCATCGTGAACTTGTTTTGATTTATTATTTATTATTATGAATATTTAATTGATCTACAACATTGAATATAATATAATACATATATTATAACCTGATTTAACTATAAAATAGTGTAATGAAAAAAATTGAAGTCAGTAATTGAAAATGAAAACACATCATCCTTGATGGAGGTAAATCGACACTTCACATATAATGTTTTCATTTTTATAATAAAAGGATGATTGAAAAATTTTTATGAAGGATTGTTCCATTAAGACAATAAAATTATTGTATATAAAATATAATAGAATTATTTCTACACAATTGGTAGGTATTTTTCACGACCCGTCCCCTGGGGCCCATGCCTTGACTACCCCAGGTCCGCCTTCCATAGGTCAGGGGCTGGTGACTAGAATCTAAGGTGTAACTCCCTAAAATTGGGAAGGAATTGCCTTTATAACCTATAAAAACACACAACAGAGCACACCGAAATATACAAAACACATAGTAAACTATATAACAAAAGAGTATAAAAAATTAAAAAGGGCAGGAAATACAAGCCCAGCTGTAATGTACAAGAAACTGGAAGTACAAGTACACCTAAAGAAAGGAAAAACAACTTCTGGGTCGTCCTACAGGAGTCCTACGTGAAGGGTAGGTACAGAGATCCACCTCATCAATCCACGTCCGTCTGTCTCCTCCGTGTATCGACTCATCCTAATGTACACCTCCGAGTACCGTCTCATCCAGGAACTCTCAGCCTCAGTCATCGATGTCCGTCGTCTGCATCCAACACAAGAAGGTGCGGGCATATCCCATGCATTGTTGAGTATGAAGATACTTAGTAGAGACCCCCGAGACCTTCAAGGGATCACATATTGACCAAGGATAAACTACAATGTAAGGAATCTATAGATATCCCTACTTTGGTATATGCCCAAAAATATACCTTTGTTATTAAGTAATTTTCTCAATCCCGAGGAAAACACAAAACTACTAACTTAGATCAACCATGATTTTTTCCCAGGAGTAGTATCATTTATCATCTCTAGTCTCATTATCGAAACTTGGATACTGGAAAACTCATGCTCAATTGAGTATAGTGGGCCTGCTGCGACACTAATCTCGCTTCCCACTGACCTTGGAAAGATGAGGTACTCCTCCTATTGAGTACCATTGTACTGCTGCATCACACAGAGGCACTCACTACCGCGGGTCTTCTACCACACCCAGGTGCTCCCCCTTGTATCTCGCTAAGGTACTCCTCTTGTCGAGTACCATTGGTATTCCGCATCACCAAGCGCACTCCTCCACCGTGGCTCTATAGCCACACCCTGGTGCTCCTCACTGGGCTTGTAGAGTCACTCCATGTCAAACGGCCAGTAGTCATCAGGTCTCAGCCAGCTACTAGGTCTCCTCACTCTGCTCGCTCTTCACTGGAAGGATCCGCTCCAAGAGATACTGGTCGATACTCAAACTGTCATGATTTTCCATGATGAAGTATCTCAAATGTTTGCCACGTCATAGGGGTCTCAATGCAATAGACGGCGAGACAATAAGACGCCTGATCTGTGAGTTATTAGCCTTTTAGTCCCAGGGGCCCGGTTGGATCCGTGCATGATCTAACCTAACTGTATTTCAACTATATTCCAAACAACTGTGGGGTATACTAAAATTTATTTCCATTCTCCAGGATTACCAGTGCCACTGATGGTTATTCAAATGGAATTTCAGTGCCAAAGATATGGCTGAAAGAATGTAAAGGGTCGTAGTGGGCATGGGTCCGGTCCGACACTGTCTAGGTTGACCCGGCCTGACCCTTTGGGTCCAGGACGACCCATTGGGTGGGACAGATGGTTAGGTTCGTCATGGCCCACTGGGCCTAGCACAGCAGGCCTCGAGGGGTCACAGAGGGTCACGGGGCTGTGGACTAGTCACGAGGGCGCAGACCGGCCGCGTTTCAGCGTGAGGGTGGCTCGGCCCAGAGGGAGCAGCGAGGTGCCGGTTCGGCCAGGAGGGTCGCAGGGCATGGATCGGCATGGAGCCGGGGTGGCACGGCCGGGGCTTGTTTGGTCGGGGTCTCGGGTATCCGCCCAGGATGGTGTGGAATGACTAGGGTGCAGTGCAGTCAGGTCCGGTCGGCCGGCGACGGCACGGGGCCAGCAAGCCGGTCGGATTGGGAGGCTGGCATGGCCGAGAGCCGGTTCGGACGGGAGGTCGGGGTGGTTGGGTCTGGTTTTTCTAGTGGATGGCGCAACCAGTTCTGCTCGTCCAGGCCTGGGGCGGCTCGGCTGGAAGGGAAAAGACCACATGGGTGTTTTCGTCGGGGGGGGGGGGGGGGGGGGGCGCAAGGGGGCTTGGCCTGTTCGGCTGGCGACGACACAGAATGTCGTGGGGGCGGCGTGGAATGCCATGGGGGATGCGAGAAATGTTGCGGTGCCGGCGCGGGTCATGGAGGACGCTGTTGGAGTGGTTGTGGCCTTTTTCGCCTTCATCGACGTTGTCGCCGTCCTCCGTTTCAAAGAACACTGTAAAATAGAACGGTGGAGGGGTCGGGCCATGTTGGTTTGGTCCGCACACTCCGCATATAGGGTGGTAGCATTTGGCTCACATGAACGAAGCACATCAATCCGTCCCACAATGATTAATCCCAAAACCCACAAAAGGAAACCATATGTGGATCCACTAGTTAAAGTTGATCCACATTCTTTATTTTAGAAGGAAAAAATTCACGGGAATATAAAATCAATCACAAAAATCCCCTACCTTGTTCATTGTTGTTAGATGTTATTGCGAGAAGGAGGAAGACGATTCTTTGTAGACGAACACGTCCCAGGTCGGAGGAAGTTCCATGGAAGAATGTCGAAGTCAAGGTTGTTCTTCTTTCTTCATTGGAGAAACATTCTCCCAAGAGCTCCTCCTCTTCCCAAATTCCACCCAATATGAATGGTGTACCAAAATAATAGATTAAACGATCTATTATTTTATTGGAAAGAATTTAAAAAGCATAATTAATTAAGGTGGGTAGTGTAATAAATGAAGGTTGGTGGTGGTACCCTTAAGGGAGGGGTTGGCACAAATAAATGTATAGGTGTTCAAGAGACTCTCCCTCATTAATGAGAGGATTTGAGAGTTTCTCTCAAATAAATGGGAGGTTTAGTACCGGGTGGTCCCCACCACCATAACCACTCATGGGAGGTTAGGTTCGGGTGGGACCTACCACCATAACCTCTCTTAGGAGGTTAAGGTCGGGTGGTCCCCACACATCAACTCTCACATGGGTGGTTACAATGTAATAAAATAAAATATGTGCTTATTTTATTTTATTATTTCCATGTAAAACCCAAAAACTAACTTCCACCTTGACTAACTGATGTCGAGGTGAAAGTCTTCTTAAGAGAATATCAGTGCTCCGAGTTCAACGGTGTCCTTGGATTTCAATTCCGAGAACTGGTTCAAATGATATAAAAACCCACTCGAACTTTCACTAAACATATCTCGAACAAAACTTCCCGAATTGATTTCGGGCACACTAGGCCTCAGAATCACATTACATCAATTTTGGTGAACTCATAAAAATAACATTTAATTAAAAAATTTACATGGAAATTCTGGGACTGGACATTCTCTCCACCTCCAGGCTTTACGTCCCAATAAGCTATAATTCAAACTAATGGAACAAGTGAGGGTATTGAGCATGCATCTAATCCTCACGTACCAATGTGCTCTTCTGGAGGTTCCCGTGATGAAAAAAAATGAACAATAGTTTTATCAACCATCCATGAAGGACCCACATATGCCCATCCTCAATCTATAATGAAACCGCCATAAATGTCACCCCATCGTCGACGTCCTGCTCTTCATGGTCAATGATGTGAGAACTGTCGTGCACGTATCTCCTCATCTGGGATACGTGGATGACGTTGTGCACCTGGTGCAACTGAGGTAGAAGAGATAAGTGGTAAGCCACCTCACCAACTCTATTGAGGACCTTAAAAGGTCTGATGAATCATGGAGATAACTTGTTGCCTCGACCAAATCTTCGTAGACCTCATTGGGGTGAGACCCGCAGAAAGAAATTGTCGCCATCCTCGAACTGCAAAGATCTCCATATCATATCAGCATACGACTTCTACCTGCTCTGTGCAGTCTTCATCCTCTCCTAGATGATCTGCTCCTTCTCTGTGGTAGCACATACCATCAATGGTCCCACTAGTGTGGACTCCCCTTGGTCAGTCCATCATAATGGTGATCTACAAGGCTTCCCGTATAACGCCTCAAAAGGTTCCATCCTAATGGTGGAGTTATAGCTGTTGTTGTATGAAAACTCCACCAATGGTAAGTGATCCTCCCAGCTACGACCGAAGTCGAGGACACAAGCACAGAACATGTCCTCGAGGGTCTAAATGGTCTGCTCAGTCTGACCATCTGTCAGAGGATGGAAGGAGGTTCTCAAACGAAGCTGTGTTCTGAAAGCCTCCTGCAACACCTTCCATAGCTGGGAAGTAAAAAGTGTGTCATGATTGGCGACAATCGTCAAAGGTACTCCATGTAGCCGCACAATCTCTTGCACATAGAGGCATTTCAAGCTCTCTACTGAACCCTTCTCTTTGATCAGTAGGAAGTGGTCCAACTTGGTGAGTCAGTCATCGATCTCCCAAATCGAGTCATGTCCCCAGGATGTACCTAGAATTCTTGTCATGAAGTCCATGGATATCCCATCCCACTTCCACTTTGGATCATCTGAAGGATGAACCATGCCTTCTAGTACATGGTGCTCTGCCTACACTTGCTGAAAATTGAGAAACCACGAGACAAACTCTGCAACTGCCTTCTTCATTCCCATCCACCAGTGCTGTCGTCAGAGATCCTGGAACATCTTCGATACTCCTGGATGTACAAATAGAGGGGATGTGTGGAAATCTCTCAACACTTCCTCTTGAAGTGACACTAGAACCATAGTATATCATTTGAATAGGATGAAATGATCCCCACCATTAGAAAATCCATCAGGTGCTTTCCCTGTGAATATTTGTGCACGTCAGGTCTTGCAGTCAGTGTCCCCATGTTGTGCCTCCCTAACTCGCTGAAGAAGGGGGGAGTGACTGTAAGAGACTAAAGGAAGGCTGGTCCATCTCTATCAAAAAATGATATCTGTAAAGAAGACATCTACTCTGTCGCCTCACCTAGCAGTTGTATACCATATTTCCTACCGAGTGCATCTGCAACATTGTTCCCATTCCTAGGAGTATATACTATCTCGAAGTCGTATTCGTAGAGGAAATCAAGCCAACGTCGTTTTCTCAGGTTCAGGTCCTTCTATGATCAGATATACCTTAGACTCTTGTGATCAGATTACACGATAAAATGCACGACCACCATATAGTTTCGCCACATCTTCATAGAGAAGACCACTACTGCTAACTATATGTCATGGGTAGTGTAGTTATGCTCATGTTGTCTCAGATTTCATGTACCATATGTGATCACTACTCGCTTCAGCATCAGGACAAATCTGAGCATGTTCCCTAATGCGTCGCAGTAGAATACATACCCTGCGCCTTTCTCTGGAAGCCTCAAGATGGGTGCACAAGTCAGCCTCTGCCTGAGCTCTTGAAAGCTCTACCTCCATCTCTCTGTCCACACAAAGGGTTTCATATTCTTCTTTAAGGCTAATAGTGGTGTTGCGTCTATGGAGAGGTATGGAACAAACCTCTGGTAATATCCATCCAATCTCAAGAAACTTCATACCTCCGTCACACTCCTATGTGGCTCTCAACAAAGTACCACCTCATTATTCACTGGATACACTACAAATCCAGCCTCCGAAATGACATGTCCTAGAAAGTTAACCACTCGGATATAGAACTGGCACTTCGAGAGATTACCATAAAACTGGTTCTCTCAGAGTGTGTCCAGTACTACCTGCAAATGATAGGAATGACACTCCTCAGAAGTCGAGTAGATTAAAATGTCGTCGATGAAGACTATGACAAGAGATAAAGGTATGGCATAGATATCCTATTCATGAGTCCCATGAACACTTCTAGAGAATTAGTTACACCAAATGTCATAACCAAGAACTCATAGTGGCAGCAACAACATCTGAAGGGTGTCTTATGCACATCCTCATCTTGAACTCTAGGCTGGTAATATAATGATCTAAGGTCTATCTTTGAGAACCACTGTACTCCCTTCAACTAATCAAATAGATCATCAATCATTGGGAGTGGGTAATTATTAATCATGGTCATGTGGTTCAAGCACCGATAGTTAACACAAAGCCTCAAGCTCCCATCCGCCTTCATGGCGATCAAAATTGGGGCTGCCCAGGGAGAAACACTGGGCTGGTTGAATCCCTTACCCTGCATGTCCTCTACCTGTAACCACATCTCGCGAAGCTCTGAGGGAGCCATCTGATACACATGTGTAGATATCAGTTCCATCTCGTGGTACAAGTCAATGTGAAAGTCTACATATCTTCGAGGGGGTAGAGCTAGAACGTCATCATGAAATACATCTTCATACTGGTCCACCACTATAGGATAGATCGGACGCTTCACATCAACTACTCCGAGGGTAAGGCTAGAAAACTAATGAGTGATCGGCTGCACTCTTCTTGGAGTAAGTCTATTTTTTTCCTGCAAAGGCACCCTTCTTGTCGGTGAAGGTAAACCGGGACCCATACATGAGAACACACCACACTTTGCGCCTATTATAGTCAATCTGAGCATGGACTGTTGATAACAAATTCATACCCAAGATGACGTTGTAGGGCCTCGATGTCACTACTTGGATATCCCAGCCAAAGCTCTCACCTCCTAGAGTAAGCTCACACTGCCGACACCAGTGTGTAATCTTCGAATCTGATCCTATAAGAGTCTCTATCCATAAGGATCGAGAAAATATTTCCATCAGAATCCCTGAGCTACGAATGAGGTAGTTGCAATGAAAGAGTGACTTGCACATGTGTCTATAAGTACTACATATATGATGGAGTAGACAAAGATCATAAAATGAATCATATTTAGAGGTCCATGATCGTATGCATCAACTACCTAGAGCTAATCTATCCCCTTTCACCTACTCCCTGCAGTCAGGGTAGACCTTCTAGTGGTGGTGGCGGAAACACCTCGAAGCGTTGTCCACCGCCAGCTACACGACCAACTCCTCTGCCACGTCCGCCTGCGCCCTATGGACCACCTTGATCAAATATATGTCTCTTCATGGGTGATCCTTTGACCGTCTGATGATCATCTGTATCGAGAATCGAGCATTCACGAGCCATGTGACCTTACACGCTGCATGTGTAACACTACCCGCTCCAGGAATGTCTGTCTCTGTTTCATGTGCACCGCACAACCGATCCTAATTCATGCGGTCGTCCACATGTAGGACTTTTCCTCTTGGTCCTCTCTGGCATCTATCTACTGCCAGCAATAGAAGACTCCGCTACCTGTCGACTAGTGGTGGATCTCGCTACTGGAGACTGCTCAACAAGGATACTCTCCAGTAGGGGGATTGTCTCTAACACCCCGACCAACGTCGGGATGCTGAGTGAGATCACCAAAGCCCCAATCTCCCACCTGAGTCCCTGACCTGAGGTCCAGACCCTAAAGAATGGACCTCGCACCATATCGGTTGAGTATCCTGAGAGGTATGTGAACCTCACGGAGTACTTATCTAGAGTCATGTTGCCCTACTGCAGATGAAGTAGCACATGTATGCGCACTATGCAAAGAGTCACTGGGAAAAACTCTGCCCAAAACAAGATCTTGATGTCTTCCCAGAGAAGTGTCGCCTCATCGTGGACCTGTAGCATCAAGCTCCACCATCTGCCCATTGCTGCTTGTAGATGGATGGAAGAAAGTATCACCATGAGGTCAGATGGTGTCCCTACCATAAGGAAGACTCTCACTATAGCCTCCTGCCAATCCTGAGCCCCCTGTGGGTCCGTCTCTCCCATGAGCATGGGTGGCCTATTGCACTGGAACTCATGCAATTCGCTCAAGTGGTTTACAACATCTACTGATGGGGCTGGTGGCATAGGTGTCCCAATGGGTAATGGTACCTCTAGTTCCTCCACTGGTGCCACTACTGGAATATGTCCATGCACCGAGGCCTTGTCACTCGATGGGCTATCAGTGCATGTGACTCTGGGAACTCTAGCCGGATGTCTGGATGGATTCATCCTGAAAAGAAACAGGTGTGCTAAGGTTAAAAAGGTATAACTGGTGATCTTAACTAGTGATCTGACATAAAGAAAACTTTTGAAAACACACACGCAATTAGTTTTTTCCTGCACTGAGTTGGAAATCAGAAGTCAGGGTCCTGGTGTATGAATACGTCAGCCGTCGCACAAACACTGTTCTCCCTGAACATAAAACCGCACCAACTACACTTAACACTATTTATTCAGAGATAATATTATAGTCCTAAGTTCTACGGTAGATCCTACTCCTCTGATACCAATTTTTCAAGACCCATCCCCCGGGGCCCGTGTCGTGACTACCCCCAACCCGCCTTCCATAGGCCATGGGATGGAGACTAGCACTAAATGCTTAACTCTCTAAAACTAGGAAGGAATTACCTTTATAACCTATAAATGCACACAACAGAGCATCCAGATGGATATGAAACACTAAGTAAACTGTATAACAAAAGAGTGCTGAAAAGTAAAAGGGGCTGGAAATACAGGCCCAACAGTAATGTATTAGGAACTAGATGTACATGTACAACTGAAGAAAGGAAAAAAAGCATCTAGGTCATCCGTATGGTTTCCTACCTAAAGGGTAGGTACCGATAGCCTCCTCAGCACCACGTCCATCAGTCTCTTCCTTGTATTGACTCGTCGTAACATCCACCTTTGGGCACTATCCAATCCTGGTACTCTCATCCTCAGTCAGTGTTGTTCATCATCTGAATCTAACACAACAAGGTGCAGGCATAACCCGTGCATGGGTGAGTATAATGATACTCAGTAGAGTCCCCGAGACCCTCAAGGTCTCACAAATCCATCAAGGATAAACCAAAAAGTATAGAAACAATATATTACCGTACTTAGGTATATTCCCATAGATACACCTAAGTTATTAAGTAATCCATCTCAATCATGAGGAAAACACAAAAGTACTTACTCATCTCAACAATGATTTTTTCTAGGGGAAGTATCAAGTAACATCCACAACTGGAATGATCCACTTAATGAGCTACTGGTCGATACTCCAACTGTCATGAAGTCCCACTATGAAGTATCTCAAATGTCAGCAACGTAATAGGGGTCTCAAAGCAATATATGGCGTGTCAATCAGACGCCCGGTCTGTGAATTATTAGCCTTTTAGTCCCAATGGCTCAGTTGGATTCTTGCATGATCCAACCCGATTGTATCTCAACAATAACCCAAACTTTATCAGGGTATACTCAAAGGGATCTCCATACTCCAAGATTAGCAGAACCATCGATGGTTCGTCAAAAGGACGTCTGGTGCTAATGATATGGCCAAAAGAAATTAAAGGGTCGTAGTGGTCCTAGGTCTGGTCCAACCAGGTAGGACCGACCTAGCCCGACCGTGTCTGGGGCAACCCGGTCTGGGTTGACCCGACCTGACCCTTTGGGTCTGGCCCATCCCGTTGGGCAGGCTGGCCTGTTAGGTTCGTCCCGACCCACTAGGTCTATCCCAGCAAGCCATGAGGGGTTGAGGAGGGCTACGAGGGGGCTCACCGGTCAAGAGGGTGCAGACCGGCTGCAGGTCGGCGCAATGGCGACATGGCCCGGAGGGTGCTACGAGGGGCCAGTTTGGCCCAGACAGTTGCAGGGCATGACCGGGGGTGGCTAGGCTTGGGGCTGAGGTAGCGCGGCCAGGGACGGTTCATCCGGGGGATTAGGAATCCGACAGGCCGGGGTGGCATGGTCAGGGCGCAGCGTGGCTAGGTCCAGTTTGGGCGGTGGTGGCTTGATGCCAGTTAGAGGGCGCGGCAGGGGCGTCTTAGGAGGCCTGCGTGGCCGGGAGCCGGTTCGGCTTGGAGGCCGGGGTGGTCGGGGCCAGTTCGGCTGGCAGAAGGGACGTCCGGGGCATCGTGGCTGGAAGGGAAGAGACCGCGAGGGTGGATCGGCCGATGCACCATGAGGGGGTGCGGCCGGTTTGGCCAGTGGTGGTGCAGAATTCAATAGGGGTTGCGCGGGTCGTGGAGGTTATGGGTGGCGCAACCGTTACCTTTGTCGCCTTTGTTGTCGTTGTCGCCTACCTCCGTTTAGAAGAACACTGCCAAAGAGAACGACCGGGGGGTCCTTCTATGTTGGTTTGGTCTTCACCCTCCGCATTTAGGGTGGGTGCATTTGGCTCACAGGAATAAAATAAAACAAACCCTCCCGCGATGATTAATCTCGAATCCCACAAAAGGATAAGATGTGCAGATCAACTAGTTAGAATTTGATCCGCATTATTTTTTTATAACGAAATAATAATGGGAATATAAAATAAATCACAAAAATTTCCTACCTTGTTTATAGTTGGTTGACAATAGCGTGAGAAGGAAGACATCGATTCGTTGTAGGTGAACACTTCCTACATCGGGGGAAGTTCTGAGGAAGAAAGTCTAAGTCGAGTTCATTCTTCATTCTTTGTTGGAGAAAATTTTTCCCACGATCTCCTCCTCTCACCAAATTCCACCCAATATGAAAGGTGTGCCAAAATAATTGATTAAACGATCTATTATTTTTCTACCAAGAATTCAAAAATCCTAATTAATTAAGGTGGGTGGTGTGATAAATTAAAGGAGGTGGTGGCACCATTACGGGAGGGGTTGGAATAAATAAAGGTATAGGAGGTCAAGAGACTCTCCCTCATTAATGAGGGGAGTTGCGAGTTTCTCTCAATTAAATGGGAGGTTTAGTACCGGGTGGTCCCCCCACCATAACCTCTCGTGGGAAGCTAGGATTAGGGGGGAACACCACCATAAACTCTCATGGGAGGATAATTTTGGGTGGTCCCCGCACTTCAACTATCACATGGGGTGTTACAACAAAATAAAATAAAATATGAGCTTATTTTATTTTATTATTTCAACGTAAAACCCAAAAACTAACTTCTACCCTCGAACAACTGCCGTCAAGGTGAAAGTCTTCTTAAGTGAATATTGGCACTGCGAGTTCAACAATGTCCTCATATTTCAATTCCGAGCACCGATTTAAAAATTATACAAACCCGCTCGAACATTCACGGAACGTACCCGAACAAAATTTTAGAAATTGATTCCAGGCACACCAGGCCTCAGAATCACACGACGTCAATTTTTGTGGACTGATCAAATTCCCATGTAATTAAAATTTCATGGAAATTTATGGTCTTTACATTATTTTAGGGGAGTATAAATGAAATAAACAAATTTAAATGAAAATAAATGACGATTTTACCTCTTGAATCTCATCTCATTAAGAGCCTCCTACGAGAAAATTGGATTGATATTTGGTTTAGACTAATGAAAAAGGGATGTGTGGAAGATACTTGGGAAGATGATTGTGTATAATTTTTGCAAGATTTAATTCATAGGATGTGTGTGGATAATTGGTTTTGATGGGTTTTAATTATAGTTTTAAGAGATGGATATTTTTTAAAAATTTGTTGATTTCATTATAATTTTTTTACAAGACAATCAATAGCACTGTATCATATCACTAAATACATTGAATAATTATATATAAGAGTATTTTATTCTTCTTATGTAATTAATTCATCTTCCATGACTCATTAATTCAATTATTTGTTAAATACTATAATTTACCATATTTTAGTATTAACAAAAATTTAGAATATTTTTTAAAAATCCAAAAAAAAGTTATTGTAACCATTTTTTATTGTGTTGAATTAAAACATGTGCTAAATTTTTTTAAAATAGTTTTATAAATGTGATAAATTTAATTTTTATAAAAAATGTACGTGTTCTATAAAATTAAGGATTATAATATTATAACTAATTTTATGATAGTTCGAAAAATTAAATAATGTCTTATAATGTAATATTATAAGTGTAAGAGACCAAAAAATTTGTTTAGGAATATATTTTACGGATGAATATATTTTATATCCTTATATTAATTATAAAATTATAAATTTAAATTTGTGTTTCCTAAAAAATGATGACACTTAATAACATGTTTTAAAAACATTTGTTTACTTACACAATGATATAAATGTGTCACATTTTAACATATAAGATACTTATTTTTTATTCTCTCATCTGTGAGGTTACTATTCCATTTATTGGGTTATTTTATTAATGGTCCAAATACTATTCGATAGTGATGTTAACATTTCATAGTTATAGATTCCTTAGATTCAAAAAATACCACCTTTTCCCTTCTTAATTTATTAATATGATGTTTTTATATGTAAATTATGTGTTTTATACTAGATCATTAAATTATAATATGGTAAATTTCATTGATAAATGCCCAGGTTCTTACATGGACCCTGAAAGTTTATCCATAATTCATTACTCTCATTTTCAGGACAAAAGTATGTTAAAGTATTCATGGCCAGGGTAATCCTAATTAAGATATTGTGTTACACTCCCATAATATTAGTTCCATATTTTTAATGGTCTTAAATTAAATGAGTTTGTTTTCACTATTTTACACCAATGAATATAATTCATTAATGGTCCAAATTGTGAGACCTTACACTTATAATTAAATAGACATAAATTTTACCATAAAGAAAACAGAAAAACTAGTATCTTGAGAACATGTCATGTACTCTCTGGATGAAATCCGTATCACTAGTGTTTATAAAAATGTGGTGGAATAAATAAAAAGTAACTAATTTCATTCAGGTCATCTTGTGAAACATGTGAAATCTGTGCTACACTAACAGGACCCCTTGGTCCATGAAAATTATAGAGTAATGATTCATCACATGTCCACACAGGGATAATGTGTTCGTTATGTAGTGAATCTTAATTTAGAATTCCTTAACCCTTTGTGAATAATAATTTTTTCTATTGACCAATGTCTTTTATTTAAAGTCCAACATGACACCACCATTTCATTGAGTTGATACCATTCCGTTTGAACCCTAATTAGTTTGGTCTCGATTTCTCCATGTTCATCCCTATAGAAAACGGGTAACATATACTAGATAATCTATAAGGACCCATGTATGATTCACTAGAGAATTAGTACCCTACCAAAAATCATGTTCATTGAGGATACATGGTGAGAGTGTAATGGCCCATTTATGCTCAGAAGTTAGTCAATTAGCAACATGGGAGATGAGATCTCACTATTATCAATGGATGACCAATATCTAATGGTTGTCACATTCATTTTACCAATATAATCCTATATTAGGATTTACAATCCTCATAAAAAGACTATTCATGAATTTTTGAGGTCCTTGATGTTAAATCATTGTGTATTGTACACTATATCTGAGAATTAATTTGTTGTAACAGTCCCAAAATGTTTGATTAATCTAATAATATGAGACGAAACCACATGGAGTAGGGTCCAAACCTCCCACAGAGAAACTAAAATTCGCTAGGATTTCTAATCCCTTTTTGGATGTCTTTGTTATATATATATAACTTCATCATCCATATTTTTGAATCTTTGGGAACAATTCAATACCCTTGGAAATGTGTGGAGAACCATCCACATGACCTAGAATTTAAGTCATTAGGTCTAATAGAAAAGGTAATATGACCCATAATCTTCATAAATATACTATTTTTATGAATGAAACATTAATCCTCATTATCCTTAACTAAGTCGAGGCATAACTCAACTTATTTGGATTCCATTTAGTCATCCCCAACATATCATCCATAATCCTCATTATTTAGGTCATGGTTATATTCACCAACTTTCCACAACCGATATTTCTAATATCCATATACACTTGACATTCCTAAAATTTTAAGATCTTCCAATACACATTAAGGTAAGGAGTCAATGTGTCACAACCCATCATGGATATTCCTCATTCATGTTCTTTTGAAAAAATATTTTGTGCTGGAACCCTTTAGAACATTCATTCATCCAAACATCAATTAATAATAAATGGTTTTATCTCTCTTTAAAAAAAATTCTTCATAATTCCTTAAAACACGTAGTGTTCCTAAACCCTTCATGAATACCCATAATTCATTACTAATAGATAATCCAAGCATTAAGACCACAAATTACATTAATAAATGGTCCCAGCTAAAATTACAATAGAAAAAACACCATATGTTCCCAATAAGAATATAATAAATTATATAAAAAATGTTACAAAATTTGATAACATAGAAATAAAAAATATATTGTCCAAACTATATGATATTTAACTATTAAATTGAAGTTATAATCTAGAATAACATAAAATATAGTAACATAAATTTTTCAATACCTTAATCACCTGACTGAATGATAAAAAATAATCACCATGATGAAAAATAAAAAATTAGAAATATAAGAAAAAGTGGTGTCTTGGATCTGTAGACATGAAAATTGTGTGATATAGGAAACATTGAGAAGTTGTTAAATGAAACTCTCCAAAATATATTAGGATGAGAAAATCATAAATAGATGAATGATTCTTGGAATATTCCACGCCATATAATATTTCCCTATATAAATCTCAAGAAAAGTTACAGAAGTATATAAACAATTTCTAATTATTTTAATAACCACCATTCACCTAGAAAAAATCAAGATAATCATCTTAAGTCCACTAACATAGTTTAAAATTAGAGAACTATCCCTCTTAGACATATATTAAAATGAAATCATCCATTGAAACCATGTGATCCTAGGACAACCAGGGCATATTCATATATAAGAAATGTCATGCTGGTAGGAATTCATGAAAAAAATATCTAGAGAAATAGGTTGTAGTTCTAGAATTCAAATCCCTGAATTTGGATTTATATTCTATTATAAAGATGGTGGGTATCTTTGATTACCCATATGATACCAAGTAAACAATGTTTCTTTGAAATCATTAATGAACGAATGAATAAAACTATAATGATATGTTTGGAATGATGTGATTAATCAATAATGCACAGAAGATAGAGTAATTTCCACATTCATTATTTCTCCCCCACAGATTCATAAATTTGAAATAAAATATGTGCTTTTACAAATAGATCATAATAATATCAGATTGATAGAGTTTTCCAAGTCTGTTATACATTATTGAGTGGAAAAAACTGATAATTGATGTTTCTTATGATCAATTTATTATACTAGTGAAATATTATGAATAATATAAACAATATTAGATAAATACACACCACATTTCTGATATGTCACTAATAATGATGATGAAATCCAAATACAAGACATTTTGTGATATATACATGCTTTTATATCTCCTATATCTCTTATCAAATCATCTGTATGTTCGTGAAATTGAGATAATTTATAATATCAATCCTTAAACATTCATTGAGGATTCTATTATCAATTATAATAGAGAACATATAACATCAATGATGCATTGAACCACCTCACTATTGTATAGTAATTTCATAGTACGGGAAATGTCAACCTTGTTGTCATATATTGGAAAGAAAATAATACAACATGATCTAAAATCATGAATGTTTTACTGAAGTAGTTACCCTTTGTTAGGGATCTCCATTTTGAAAGACATAGTAATTCGAGCACATATTTTTATACAAACAATCGTTTTTGATACTTGGTCCTCGAAGAAAGATGTATTGATCACACAAGAAATTGGAATATTCAAAGTGGATTTTGATTTTATCAAACCTAATAATTTTGATGATGAATCCAAATATGATATCTCTTATATTACTCCATCAGATGGTGCATCACATGTCACTAATATAAAATGGAAATTTTAATTGATATATCATTCCCTACTAAGTGTTGACTCTTCACCAGGGCTAGGGAATATCCATGAATTCTCTCCTAAATAATGAATCAACTGCAATAATATCTTATAAAAATGGTTTGGGAAAGTACATGAATTTACCCCCAGATAGAATAGTCTTTTCAGTACCCCACTAAGATAAGAATTCCCAAAATCATGGGTGTAGTTATCTGATAGTCAGAACTGGGAACTAGTAGGAATAATAATTATTATTTCTTTTGTATCATCATGTTTTATAATAATCTATATTTTGATTATTATCCCATTGTTTTGATCCCCTCTCATGCAATATTAGAAAAATGGAGAAATTGTCTGGATATAAATCAAATAGTGAGAAAAAGAGTATGGGATGAATGGATATCTCATAATCCCCATGACTATGTGAGATTCAAGTATCATATCTTATATATAGATTTTATAAGACATGTCCTTTATAAAAATCCCCATTATCAATAATTATCTCAGTATACACATAATATTAAATGAAGCTCAAGGGGTCCTACCAAATCCTCATAAAAATCACCTCCTTGGTACCTAATTTCATTAGCTAGACCCTAGAAATATTCAATATGATTGTATGAAATGGATAATCATGGCTTTAGGTAGTTTTTTTGATTTTTTTTAAAGTGTAATATTCTCTCAAATACTTCTAAATGGTAATTAGAATGGTCCACCAATTTTGGAAGTCATGTTTCATTATTGTATACAAAATAGGATTTTATAAACATGAGTGAGAGTTTACATGGATTGATCAAGATTATATTCCTCTAACAATAAAGATTTAAATTCCAAAATTCCTACCAGATTTCCCTTGTTTACATCCTAATCTTCTAAAATACCTCAATTTAAAATCATAGATAAAAACTAGGAAAACAAAATATGGTGATACATCTTGTATCATTAAGTTTCGATATGATCCATACTAACAGTCTTCATGAATGGACTAATAAGAGACCACACTATTTAAATAATGCTGCAAGGGACATATATTAGGGGTATAATGTGTTTCCATGTTGCTCGATCATAAAGGATAATTTGGAAACTAGCTTACAAGTAAATGAGCAGGGATAGGTTCAACTCATTATTTAAATACCCTTTACAATGGTGATCTTGTATCTTAATAATGATAGATACTTTTCATTGTCATCAAAAATTTAAATAACCATAAATTTCAAGGGAAATTATTTTTCTTAATTTTATTTGGGATTTTACGAGTACATAGTTTCTGACGGCACCTGATTCCGAGGCCCGGTGTGCCCGGAATCGTTTTCTGAAGTTTAGCTCGGGTACGATCAGTGAACGAACGAGTGGGTTTTTCTATCTTTTGAACTGCTGCTTTGAATCGAAATATGAGGGCACCGATGAAACTGCAGCACTGGTATTTGCTTAAGATCTCCTTTTTCTGGATTGCGTTTTCTCGGGAGGAGATGTTAAAAATGTGATGAATAAAAATAAAAATTGTTTTACAATTTTATTTTTATTTCTTTGCTGGTGGTTTAAGTGTTATGAGAGGGAAGATGTAAGGAAGATGGGGTGGGGCCCGCACAAGCCCCCACCTCCTTAAAATTCTTAACACGCCATTTATTTCTTCCCTCTAGAAATTAATTTGCAACTCCCCCTCATTTAATTACGTGGCAATTAAATGCCTCATTAATTAGACAACAGACATTAATTAATTCGGTGAATTCATTTTGAATTTTGAAAGGGTTGGAATGAGTAATAAAATAAGGGAAGCCTTATTTTAGTATGGTTGTTTTGTTGTGTGAGAAGGAGGAGGAGAGAACTCTTGTGGTCTTAAAGAACTTCATCTTCTTCATGAAGAATGTCGAGTCTACGGCGAAGAACTCCGTCACCGCAAGGGGAGATAGTCGTACCGTCTCCTCTCCTCTCCATAGTCGGTGAGAGGCGCCTTCTTCGGAGAATGAAGACGTGCCACATCCTTCCTCAGGCGAACATAGACGACGCTTACGGAGCCTCGTTCCACGACGATGTATTCCACGACGTCTTCTTCCCGCGACGATTCTCGTTTGACGACTTCTTCAAGGTAGGAGTTTGATTTTTTTTGTGAATATTCTTTGCCATTCATTGTCAATTTCATTGGGCCTCCTTTTATCAATTTAACGAGAAGAGTTCGGACCGCCCAAACATGGCCAAACCTCACCCCCCCTTTGTTGTTGAATTTGTTGCGGCTCGAACGAAGGCGGCGCGGTGCAACTGAACCGCGCAGAAACAAGAAGGAATGTGGTGAAGAAGCGCAGAACCATCGTGTCGCACCATTGTGGCCGAAAGAAACAGCGGCCGGAGTCGGGCCGTGGTGAAGGGGCATGGCACCGTCACGCCGGTCGGACCAAGGCTTCAGCGGAGCAAGGAGCGGTGGCCGGAACCGCCGGCCGTCGGCGCAAGGAGGGTGGGACCAACCGGTCTCGCGTGGTGCACTGGCCGGCCGCTACGGCTGGATAGATCCGGAAAATCGGGGGTTTGAACCCATGGTCAGCACCGTAGGGCGGACCCCCCCCCCCCCCCCCCCCCCGCGGGTCTACCGTTTCGTTCGAAGGGGGTGGCAGTTCCCCCCCTTCCGTGCTCGCGCGACTTGACCGGGTGCACAGGGTCGGGCCAACCGCGCCGAGCCGGGCCGGGTTGCACAAGCCAGGCTGGGCCATGCCATAGTGTGCCGGACCCGGACCCAGGTCGGGTCGACCCGGTTCGGGCCGACCAAGGGGGTCTTTGGCCGGGTCGGTCCGGGCCCAAAACCCCCTACAACCGTACATGTTCGTTCAAACGCCCGAAACATGGGCCACAGACCTCCAATTGATGCACTGTCAGTTGCAATGAGATCCTTGGATCGAGAAGGTCATTTAGGTATATTACACTCAAGGTTTAAGAGAACTTTGAGTACAGCCGGTTTGGTTCGAACACGAAACCAACCGGTCCCTCGGAGCGAAAATGCATATAACATGAGCTCCAGACGTCTGATTGATGTGCCGTCGACTTTGTTGGTTTCCTATTAATGATAAAGACATTTTGGATTACTCCTATTGAGGTTTGGTTGTAGTTGGAGTACGTTTAGGTTGGTTTTACTTAAAAACCAATCGGGCCCATGGGATGAAAAAGCCAATAACATTCAGACCGAGCGTCCGATTGACGCGCCGTCTATTGTGTTGAGTTCTTAACGACGAGGCGTATCTTTGGGATACATAAAATCTGGAATACGTGTCAGTTGATGTATCGACCCCTTGGCTTGTGGAGCAGACCCTCCCGAAAACGAGCATGATGTGTGCGGGAACCCTAGAGCTGGCTATGACTGCGTCGACGATAATGACTGCACTGAAATCCTCCGTGGGTTCGGCAGCGATGACAACTGCACTGAAATCCTCTGTGGGTTCGGCAGCGATGACGACCATACTGGGATCTTCCATGGGTTCGACGATGATGACTACTATTCTGGTATCCTATGTGGGTCCGGCAGTACGTGACTACTATTCTTGTATCTTACGTGGGTCCGACAATATTTGACTCTGTACCTGTATCCTATGTGGGATAGACATAGTGTCTTGTCTAGTATCATACGTGGTTCTGATAGCTTAGCCAGTATAGTATCATATGTGGGTCCCAACTAGATGAATCAATGGCTACATCTACTCATCTCTATCACCTTACGAAGAAGTATGCCTATGTGAGATGAGTCTTGACGTTTCAATCATTATCATCAATATGATTGACTTGGTATCCTAAGTGGATTGGGTTGTGTTATCCTATGTGGATTGGTTGTGCAATCCTGTGTAGACTTGATCGAACAGGGGCTCAGATGTTGGAGCTGAACTGGAATTGATGACTTAGGTATATGTATGGTCACATACCTAAGTAGTGTTGGATGTTACTTCGTGATTGTATCTTTCCTTGTGCATTATCCTTTGTGGATTCGGGGATACCTTCGGGTGTCTCGGGGTCCATATTGAGTAGCGTATACTCACCCCTGAACGGGTTATGCCCGCACTACGTTGTGTTGGATGAAGACGACGGACAACGCTGGTCGTGGTTGAGGCTTGTGGAGAATGTCGGTACCTGGAGGTGGACCACTGGGCGGGACGTACATAGAGTGGACGGCTGGACCTGAGGAGATGGGGAGGCTATCTTTACCCACCCTTCAGGTGGGATTTCCAGTGGATGGCTCGGCATTGCTGCTTTACCTTTCATTTGCTATACTTTCTTTTCAGTTGTACTTTACTTCAATCGGGTTTGTATTCTAGCCCATTTACTTTCCAGCACTTACAGTTGTTCCCATATTAATTAGTGTTTCCTTCATCTTTCTTACTTTGCGGTGTTTGTTTACTTTATAAAGGCAATGGCTTCCCTTTTTATCGGGATTTACGCCTTTGGTGCTAGTTGCCATCCCCTGGCCTCTGGGAGGCGGTCTTGGGGTAGTCACTGCACGGGACCCGAGGACGGGTCATGACAAATTGGTATCAGAGGAGTTAGGTTCTACCGTAGATCTTAGGACTCTGATCTTTCTTCTATGTGAAGCAATAGAGTTAAGGGTATTGAGTGTGGTTATCAATCCAAGGAGTCTAGTGTTGGTGCAGCGGACGACGTATCCGTACACTAGGACCCTAACTTCTGATTTCCGACTCAGTGCACGAAAGAATTGATTGCATGTGTGTTTCAAAAGTTTTCTTTGTGATTAGTTTGTGTCAGATCACCAGGTATACTGTTTTGACCATGGTGCACCTGTTTCTTTTCAGGATGGCCCCACGACGGCAGCCAGCTAGAGTTACGAGCTTTGTGCGAGATGACATCCCACCGAGCGACGAGGCCTTGGTGCAGGGCCCTTTTACAGCGGGGGCAACGATGGTCCCTTTACTTGTCGAGCCACCGATGACACCATCCCCAGCCGTTGAGAGTGCACGTTTCCTTAGTGCACTTCATGTGTTTCAGTGCCAGAGACCGCCCAGGTTCCACGGGGAGATGGACCCTCAGGCATCCAAGGATTGGCTGGAGGCTGTAGTTCGAGTTTTCATGTTAGTGGGGACACCCGCTGACCTCATTGTGATCCCTGCAGCAAGCATCCTGCATGCGGTAGCAGGCAGATGTTGGAGCCTGATGCTCCAGGTGCACGACGAGGCCTCTCTCCTTTGGCCGGACGTCGAGAGATTCTTTCACTCAGAGTTCGTCCCAGTCACCCTCTGTGCAGTGCAAATTCATGAGATACTACAGCTATGGCAGGGCAGCAAGACGGTAGCCCAGTACTCGACGAGATTTACCGATCTCTCGCACTATTCGACAGACATTGTATGGGACCCATTCTTCTGGGCCCGAAGCATCAAGCAGGGACTGAGGCATGAGATCAGGGGATCGATGATCTCCCTCAGCATTCTGACACAGACAGGAGTACTGGAGCGAGACCTTCTCATAGAGAGCTTTTTTGTTGAGCCTCCTCCAGCAGCGAGACCTACTGCAAGGCGGCACGTAGCAGAGTCTTCTGCAGCTGGCAGTCAACGGACGTCACAGGGGTCCAGGCGGACTAGACCAGTGGGTAGACGACCTCAGGACACTAGCTCATAGGTGTAGGGAACACGGCGTAGAGAAAGCCTTTTGAGGAGTAGTTAGTGTTATGCATGCGGCGGGCAGGGCCACATGGCTCGTGACTGCCCGACCCGCCATGCAGAGGAGCAGCAGACAGTTGAGGGGCCACCTATGAAGGGGTAGAGGGTCGACCGTGGTGGTCCGCAGAGAGCAGGAGGATGAAGAAGAGAAGCTGGCTGAGTAGCACGTGGTGGGAGACACTTTGAGGCTTTACCACCACCACCACCAAGAGGTCCACCCCGACCACAGGGATCTGGCAGGCAGAGGCAGGCTCAGCTTCAGGAAGCGGAGGCCTATGACCACGGTGCACCAGAGATGATTCTAGGTACTATCTGTGTCTACTCCACCCTTTCTATAGTTCTTATAGATACTGGAGCGAGTTATTCTTTTATTTCCACTTCCCTTGTTCGTAGCTCGTAGATTCCGATGGAGTCGTTGGCTCGAGCATTAAGAATAGAGACTTCTACGGGAGAAGACTCGATGATTACGCACTAGTGATGGCAGTGTGAGCTTACTCTAGGAGGCGAGAGCTTCGGCTGGGATCTTCTTGTTCTGCCGTCGAGGCCTTACGACGTCATCTTGAGAATGGATTTGTTATCCAGAGTCCATGCTCAGATCGAATGTATTAGGCGCAAGGTGCATTGTGTTCGCACCGATGGGAGAAGGTTCACCTTCACCAGTGATATGGGATCCTTTGCTGCACAGGATGGACCCACGCAAAGGAGAGGACATCCAATCACTCATCGGTTGGCTATCCTCATCATAAGAGCAGTTGACGTGCGGAGTCTGAGTTTTCTTGTAGTGGTGGATCAGTATGGAGACGTTTTTCCTGACGACATTCCAAGACTACCTCCTCCCAGAGAGGTAGACTTTCATATTGACATGTACCCCGAGACAACCCCGATATCCACCCTATAATATTGGATGGCTCTTGCTGATATTTGGGAGCTACGGGTATAGATGGAGGACTTGCAGGGATAGAGATTCATCCAACCCAGTGTTTCACCCTGGGCTTCCCTGATTTTGTTCGCCACGAAGGTGGACGAGTGCTTGTGACTCTGTGTTGATAATCGTCTCCTGAACTAGGTGACTATGAGGAATAATTATCCGCTACTGAGGATTGAAGACCTCTTCGATCATCTCAAGGGAGCACGGTGGTTCTCGAAGATAGACCTCATATCAGGCTATCATCAGCTCAGAGTTTGGGATGAGGACGTGCAGAAGACAGCCTTCATATGCCGGTATGGCCACTATGAGTTCTTGGTTATGCTTTTCAGCATAGCCAACACTCCATATGTGTTCTTGAGTCTCATGAACATGATATTTCATCCATACCTAAATCGATTTGTCGTGGTCTTCATCGACGTCAAATTGATATACTCGAACACTTAGTTGGAGCACTCCTACCACTTGTGGGTTGTACTGGACACACTCCGAGAGCACTAGCATTATGGTAAGCACTCGAAGTGTCAGTTCTGGATACGTGAGGTCCACTTCATGGGACACGTCATCTCTAAGGCAGGAGTTGCGGTGGATTCTGTGAAAATCGAGGCATTTCTAGCTTGGGATCCACCCAGGAGCGTGACGGAGGTGCGAAGTTTTTTGGGGCTAGCTGGGTACTACCAAAAATTTGTGCCAGACTTCTCCAGAGTTGTGGCACCACTTTAAGATTTTATGAATAAGGGGAAACCATTCATGTGGTCAGATAGAAGTCATCAGAGCTTCCAAGAGCTGAGACAGAGATTGACTAATGCACCTATCTTGAGGCTACCAGAGGAGGGAGTGGGGTATGTAGTTTACTGCGATGCATCAGGGACCGGACTCGGATTTGTCCTGATACAGGAGAGTGCATTGATCGCCTATGGATCATGTCATTTGAGGTAGCATGAACATAACTACACTACCCATGACCTGGAGTTAGCAGCAGTGGTCTTCGCTCTGAATATGTGGCGACACTATCTGATGGGCGAGCGCTTTACAGTCTATTCTGACCACCAGAGTCTCAGGTACATCTTCTCGCAGAAGGACCTGAACCTGAGACATCGTTGATGGCTCGAGTTCCTCCAGAACTATGACTTTTAGATAGTCTATACTAGTGTAAAGGGGAACGTATTATCCAATGATCTTAGCAGTAGGACGGGAATTCAACTACTTGGGGAGGCGACAGAGCAGCTAGCCGCATTGCAGATATCCTTCATGGATAGAGATGGAGCAGCCTTTCTTCAGTCACCCATAGTCACTCCTCCACTACAACAGTGAGTCAGAGAGGAACAACGTGGCACCACTGACTGTGAGACACGACATTCACAGATTTCCAAAGGATAGAAACTTGATGGTTTTTCTATGGGAGGAGAGCATGACGTCCTTTTCAGAGGACGTACCATGGTACCAGCTATTTTACAGGAGGAGGTGCTAATGGAGTTTCACACTTCCCCTTTAGCAGTACATCTAGGAGTGGCAAAGATGTACCAGGATCTCAGACGGAAACACTGGTGGCCAGGTAAGAAGAAGGTTGTAGTAGAGTTCGTTTCTCGATGCCTCACCTGCTAGTAGGTGAGGGCAGAGCACCAGGTACCAGAAGGCTTGGTACATCCCTTGGAGTTCCCGGAGAGGATGTGGGATGGGATATCTATGGATTTTGTGACTAGACTTCCACGTACTTCTAGAGGTCATAACTCCATTTGGGTGATTGTCGACCGACTCACCAAGTCGGCCCACATTCTACCCATCAGAGAGAAGGGATAAGTGGAGAGCATGAGATTCTTCTACGTTCAAGAGATTGTACGGCTTCATTGTGTGCCATCATCTATCGTCTCCGATCTATATGCTCGCTTTACTTCCCGTCTTTGGAAGGGTTTACAGGAGGCATTCGGGATGCAGCTACGTCTGAGCACTGCCTTTCACCCTCAGACAGATGGTCAGACGGAGAGGACCATTCAGACTCTCGACAACATGCTCTGTGCATGTGTCCTTGCCTTTGTTCATAGTTGGGATGACCATCTACCATTGGTGGAGTTTTCACACAACAACAGCTACCACTCCACCATCGGGATGGCACCATACAAGGCGTTGTACGACCGACCTTGCAGATCACCTCTGTGTTGGACAGACCCTGGGGAGTCAGCACTTCTGGGACCAGAGATGGTTCAGGCTATGATAGAGAAGTTCAAGGTCATCTAGGAGCGTATGAGGACAACTCAGAGCCGACATAAGTCTTATGCTAACAGGAGGCAGATACCACTAGTGTTTGAGGATGGCGACCACATCTTCTTGTGGGTCTCACATCAATGTGGATTACAGAGATTTGGCCGGGGCAGAAAGTTATCTCCATGCTTCATCGGTCCATTCCAGGTTCTCAACAGGATAGGAGAGGTGGCTTATCACCTGGCTCTACCACCTCAGTTGAACTGGGTGCACGACGTCTTCCACGTATCTCAGCTGAGGAGATACGTGCACGACCCAACACATATCATCTACCATGGGGAGCTGCACATTGATGATGGGGAGACTTTTGCGGAGGTCCCGGTGGAGATCAAGGATCAACAGGAGCAGGTCCTACGTGGGTGGTCGATTCCTCTAGTGCGCATCAGATGGCAGCACGAGAACCTCCAGGAGAGCACTTGGGAGCGGGAGGCTCAGATGCATGCTCAGTACCCTCATTTGTTCTTCTAGTTTGTGTTGTATCTTTACGGGGATGTAAAACCCTGAGGTGGGAGTAATGTAAAGACCCGTAAATTTCAAGGGAATTTTTTTCTCTTAATTTTCATTGGGATTGTACGAGTACGCAGTTTTTTACGGCACCAGATTCTGAGGCCTGGTGTGCCCTGAATCTTTTTCCAGAGTTTAGCTCGGGTACATTCAGTGAACGAACGAGCGGTTTTTTCTAACTTTTGAACCACTGCTCAGAATTTAAATCCAAGGGCATCCATGAAACCGCATCGCCGGTATTTCTCTAATAGCACCTTTTTTTGGGTTTCATTTTCTCGGGAGGAGATGTTAGAAATGTGAGGAATAAAAATAAAAATTGTTTTACAATTTTATTTTTATTCATTTGCTGGTGGTGTAAGTCTTATTGGAGGGAAGATGTGAGGAAGCAGGGGTGGGGCCCGCATGATCCCCAACCTCCTTAAAATTCCTAACACCCCATTTATTTCATCCCTTTAACAATTAATTTGAAACTCCTCCACATTTAATTTCATGCCAATTAAACACCTCATTAATTGGACAACGCACGTTAACTAATTCGGTGAATTCATTTTGAATATTGAAAGGGATGGCATGAGTAATAAAATAAGTGAAGCCTTTTTTTATTATGGGTGTTTTGTTATGCGAGAAGGAGGAGGAGAGAACTCTTTCGGTCTTGAAGAACTTCTTCTTCTTCGTGAAGAATGCCGAGTCTACGATGATGAACTTCATCACCACAAGGGGAGATCTCCGTACCGTCTCCTCTCCTCTCCGAAGCCGGTGAGAGACGCCTTCTTCGGAGAATGACGATTCCCCGCATCATTCATCGGGCGAACACCGACGACGCTTACGGAGCCTCATTCCGCGACGCCGTCTTCCGCGACTTCTTCTTCCCGTGATGATCCTCATTCGACGACTTCTTCATGGTAGGTGTTTAATTTTTGTTTGTAAATATTCTTTTCCGTTCATCTTCAATTTCTTTGGGCCTCCTGTTATCAATTTAACAGGAGGAGATCGAACATCCCGAACACGGCTGAACCTCCTCACCCCTTTGTTGTTGAATTCATTGCGGCTCGAACGAAGGCGGCATGGTGCAACGACACCGTGTGCAAACAAGGAGGAACTCAGCGAAGAAGCGCGGCGCCGTCGCACCACGCCGTTGAGGCCGAATGATGCCGTAGCCAGAGTTATCCTGCGGTGAAGGGCCGCGGCGCCATCACACAGCTCAGGAGATCCATGAAGAGGCCGCGGCGCAGCAGGGAGTGGCGGCCGGAACCGCCAGCTGCCAGCACAAGAAGGGCGATACCAACCGGCCCCACGTGGTGCACTAGCCGGCCATTACGGCAGGCCAGATCTGGAAAAATGGGGGTTTGAACCCTCAGTCAGCGTAGCAGGGTGGACCCCCCCGCGGATCCGCCATTTCGTTCGAAGTGGGTGGCGGTTCCCCCCCCCCTTCCATGCTCACGCGGCGCACGACGCCTGTTCCGGGCCGGGTCGCGCCCTAGTGGGCCGGATCCAGACCTGGATCAGGTCGACCCGGTTCAGGCCGACCAAGGGGGTCTTGGGTCGGGTCGGTTCGGGCCCAAAATCCCCTAAAACTAGACAAGTTCATTCAAACGCCCATAACTTGGGCTACAAACCTACGATTGACGTAGCGTTAGTTGCGAAACAATTCATGGATCGAGGAGGTCATTTCTATATATTACATTCAAGGTTTATGGAGATCATGTTGCAGGTTTATCTGGATCTGTAAACCCTAGCATGAAACATTATCAAGATATCCAATGAATATCAACTAACCATACCATGTTAGTTAAATGATCTTATAGTGATCATGCATATTCCATTTGACATCTACTTCTGATCCTAAAAATCCCATTAGATTACCCTGTTCATCATGAAAATTCTATCCATTATGTCTTCATGATCATTGGATGGCTTCTAGAAGTGTTCCAATGATAATGTGACAATCTAACTAATAGACACCAAACAATTACCCAAAACCCCTAATGAAATAAATAGTGATATAGGAGGAAGAATCATATCATGAATGTTTTGATGATTTTCACATGAACGGATCGTATGAATCATGTGATGAGTTCACCAATCACATGGGGTCCGAGAAAAATGTCAATCATTCAGAATAAGGGCCTCTAGGTATGTCCCCTTTATCACACGAAGGCCCTACGACACATCCAACCAATCATGAGACAACCCTCCTAATCGATATACATTTTGAATGAATGTCTGTTATGCGGATCACACATCATTTCATGATCAATTATTGGCCATGTGACATGTTGATATATAATCAATGAAAAATTACCAAATAGATTTTCAAAAAAATAGAAAAATTTAAATAAGGTGGTACCCTCATCCAATGAATGGTGAAATTATATTTCATGAGTAAGGAGGTTTTTCACCTCTCTCGATCAGTGCATTGATCGTAGGAACATCCTTTGAAATTCAATCATGATATGACAAAAATAAGTGGAAATTCTAATATGATATCTCAATGTAACAAATAAAAGTCCCACTCAATCCTTTGATTGCGTCCTCAATAGGAATCCTGATCTCATGATGACTCATTGAAATGATATCACTTATCTTGTGAAGGTATTTGAAAAAATGACTCAATTATCTGAATAACCATTGACTAGGCATGGATCAAATAAACGATGGGAAAAGTAATGATTTGGGGAAATTTGATTATCACAAGACATAAATATGATTCCATTACTATTCTTTGATAGTTTTATGTGAGACCTGAGATGATCAATCAACGGAAGATCATATCTTTCATATACGTGATGAGAAACAAGGAGTAGATCATCGGATAAAATGCCTATTAAATCATCCTTATAAACAAAAAACTGAATGAGAAATTCATGGGAGAATAGAGAAACAAGTGGACTTATAAGGGAGGAAATATAAGAAATTGATAAGGTCTCACACCATGTAAACCCATGGATCCACATAAGGGACTTGAAAGCATATATATAAGATTTCTAGTATCAGCCTATTGATCATTTGAATGAAATATGGTGTGCCGACTGGATTTCAAATAGTTTTTCAGCATATCTACATGGTTCTGTAACATTTCAATTAAATAATTCCAAACTAAAAATTTATGAATTAATTCGACAATGAATTGAAAAGATATAATAAATTTACAAGGACGAATAGATTGATATACATGATATGAGATCATGCACATTACATGATCTATTCATTAGTCATTTGAAAACACCTGGACATGTCATGTGGGTAATGTCATAGTCTTTTGGACACATCATCCGAGTAAGGTGAGATATTTTAGATATGTGAGACATGTCATCTGATAACACTTGGACATGTAAGAAAATTCACACGATGTCCAAAACACTTATTGGCCATGTAATGTGAATTACACTAGACCTATCATCCTTAACTGGGAGACACCCTAGAAAAATCATATGTTGGTCTAGGGAAGAATCATTAGAAAATTATTTTAGGCCTTGTGGTATCCCTCCAACATTTCTTAATTCGTCATTTGAAGAGCCTTCTACATGTCATTATTTCCATACGGTAGGCCCTTCATGATTTATACATATCATGTGGCATCCAACCAACATTCCAGGACTGACCTTATTAAATATATTTGATATTTATAGTATTATCAGGTAAAGATCCTTATACATGTCATCATTTTCATCAGACATCCCTATGACATGATTTTCTTGCTCATGAGAAGCATGTTGAGATATACAATGAGAAGTCAAGAAGGAATGGAATAGATGTATGAAAAATAATTATTACCTATCAAGTAGACAATCATGACATGTTAGGTAAAAAATAAGTACATGCAATCTATAAACACTCAAACAAGTCTTCATTTCTTAACAGGTGTACATATGCATGTTCCCTCGACCCATGTGAACCATAAACCCTAATTATTTGTCATGTATTCTAATTTTCAATGTTATGTATCCATAAAGTGTTATGAATTGATACACATTCAGTTTTATGTGTATTATGATATCTTCATTCCATATATACATGGCCACCTAGCCACTCATGGTTTCCAATGTTTATCTGTTAGATGTTGAGGGTGTGATATCTTCCTATTGGTATTTTCTTTACTATAATTCCATATATATATCTGTAATACTACCACATCAGATCCAAAATCTACCTTCGGTTTGTTGTTATACCTTATCCATCAATAGATTTAGAATCTAATTGAACTATAAGGAATATGATTCATTTAATACAAAGCATATGTAGGTATCCTTACAATGTCTCGAGCTCTATATAATATGGACTATTAGGGTCGATCCATGAAATAAGTCTGATATCCATATATTGTGAGTTTTATCACTTTCCATCCCATGTTTCAAAAACAAAGTAGGAAAAATGTTGGTTTACAGTTTTACAATGACTATATCACATGAATCATAAATTTCACATGTCCAAGGAACTATTATTGTTTATGAAACATTAAATGATATTAAATGATATCCTCAATATAAGGGAATCCTCCTCGATATAATTCCTAAGGTAATTACGATATTTTTAAACCTTTTTGAAATAACCCTCCTGGGAATCAATTAGTTATCACGTCCCATCAAGGAGTTTTTGAAAAATTGTACTACGTGGACTCTGATTCATATAACATTTTTGATATGAAGGATTCCTTATTAAACATGAGATACATACCTGGTGCCTAAGTTCCCTAACATATATCCATTCCACATGATATTAAAATATATTACATGGAAATTAATATAAGGAAGGGTTTTGATTCATATTATAAAGAGGATGTGTATGGTCCCTCATTGTGATTTAATACCATCCTTGATGAACCAATAACATCAATATATAGTCGAAAACATTTGATTGGATTTTTATATACATTAAAAATGTAGAAAACCTCAATTTATATTAAATAATTTTAATTGGTTGGAGAAACATGGATTCTTATAGATGGAATCATTTATGGAACATCCATAGAGGCAATATGATTCAACACACGATCATTTTATTATAGAAAGCAATCATATATTTACATATTGAAGAGATTCACAAAAATAACATAAATGTTTATGCGATTCCATTTGGTAGAAAAAACTCCTGCAAAAGTGTGCGATAATCCCATAATCCAATGATTTAAAAAATTTGGAGTTCTTATGATCTATTAGGCTTAAAACCCTTACAGATTTTCTACATCGGGAAATAAGGTTTCTGCCAATTTATATATAGGTCATCCATTAGGAGGTTCAATTAGAGATAAAAAGGGAAAGACAAATGTGAATGATTTAGAAACCATATATTAACCCCCCAATCATCATCATATATCATACAATCTCACCGAATGAAATAAAATAGAAAAAATGATGTGAAATAATTTATTGAAACAGTAACTAAATAATAATATGAATTAGAAATTATGTTAATTAATCATGGAAAAATGTCCATATAATTCTGAAGATAATAAAAATTCAAATAATTTAAACCATTAATCATTGTTTGAAATTAATCATATGATTCTAGAGGACTCCAACCAAAACACATTCATTATAATTGAACATGAAATCATAGATTCATATAATGGCCAACTCAACATTAGAACATGCCAACATTAAAAATCATGGATTCAATTTCCATATTGATTAAATTATATTTTAATCTAATAATATTATAAACCCAGTTAACATTCTTATCATTTATTTATTTTATATTACATATAACTCAAATTTTAATAATATCATTTATCATAATTGACATATATTTAGATAGAATCCAGAAACATTATCTTATTCATATAGTTTACACACATCTTTTCATCATATTTTCATTCCCAAAATAATTCATTTATTCTTGTAACCCTATGGTGACCAATGAATTTCATAGATAAATATATCATATTTGAAGATGAATATTCAATACATTTCATAAATACATGCATGAAAACATTAAGAATTCCGTTTCTTTGGAGAATATAAACCTAATCATATTATTTAATGAAATATATTCAACATAACCCACAAATATATCCGCTTATTTTATTCATAATAATCATACCATACCTAATCCTTCCTTTATAACATAATAATGACACATAATAATTGGTGATATTAGATTCATAGTAAGTGTAACCATAAAATATTATAGTCTATGACCATTTAAATGCATGAGACAAGAATAAGGGTATCTGATCATGAAAATAACTTATGAATTTCACAAAAATTCATTCATAGATCATTAACATGATTAATGTTATTAATAAATATTATTTCATGAAACAAGTCATTTAAGAGTGATAAATCTTCAAAATTAAATCTTTTACAATAAGTACATTTTAAAAAAATGTGGCACTATCAAATATAGGGGAAAAATTATATATATAATGGAAACTAAAAATACCATCAATATTCTTTTTTATGACATAACACATATCCTCTAGCATGGATCCAGATGCATATATTTCCAATAATGGTTTAGGAAGAAAATGTTTCTCATAGTGGATTAATCCTATTGACTAGTCCCTCATTTTAATCGCAAGATATATAAATCATTATCCAAGGAATTTAGAAGAAATATGTCCCACCCATATCATAATTAAACCCAATATTCATTTATATTAAAATCATAAAACCTTCTTTATATGATCAGATTATAACCCATGTAAATATAATGTGATTAATAAGAATTTCTTCAATTCACCAATGCATAAACCAAAAGAATAAATGGGTATCATAATCATTTCACGAACAAATAAATTAACCATACAAGAAAATAAAAAAATTTCATAATTCAATCTTATCCCTTTTAAATAATACCACCCATTAATGGTGTAATTTCCTCAAATCCAACAATCTCCCACAATGCCATATCAGGTTCATTACTTGAGCTCAACCCCCTTAGGCCATAGGCCTCCAAATATTAGCAGGTCTTTAGTGAACATATTGGGGAGACTATATTCCCTTGTATAGTGTTCCAATGTAATGGAAATAAAATATATATATATATATATATGTTTTAGTAATGGAAATAGCTGATAAAATAAATCACAAAAATATAAAAATAAATGAATAATAAAAAGAGGATAAATAATAATGAACCATTTAATGAATGAATGAAATATATATGAATTTCAAAAGATAGTTAACACATTGAAACTAAATTTTTGAGAATTATAAACTCTAATGAACCCAGTGTTGAACTCTGTGTCACTTCCATATCCATGTTATAACCCATCCAGTAATAAATAATCATTAAAAAGTTCCCCTTCCCTTTCCCAAACCAGCATCCATGTAATCTACTCGGGTAAAAACAATTATTGGAATAGGGTTTGATTAAACCACAATAGTTCTAGATCATTATGTCTAATGAAGCAGTATGATAATACGTTCAAGAAATAATGAAATAAACAGGTTTAATAATTAAATAATTAAAAAAATATAATTGTCAACATACTTATTCAATTTTCGGTAATATATCTATGCTTATAGAACAACCATTCCAACCATAATCAAAAGTATGTGGCATAATCCAAAAACAAGGATAATCCATCTGTATTATATTTTCAATATAATTGGGCCATGTCCTAAAATAATTACCACATTAATGGAAAATCTCTTTATAAAAACTTGTCATCATAACTGAGACGTTATCTTTATATATTTACTTAAGCATAACAATTCAATTCTATTTATTTATGAATTTCATCATAACCAGGAAAACCCATTTATATACTCATTCTAGAATGAATCACAACATATGATATAATTGTAGTAATATATAATTTTACATAATAATCGAGAAGAGTCATTTCATTCAATTACTAATTACCTTATTTTTACCCTTTAATTTATCAAGTTTATCTTAATCCATTAAAATATAAGTGGTAATAACCATGTAAATCAAATCATATTAGTGATAAAACAAACATGTAATACGTTTTCCAAGAATAATCTTTCACAAGTATTCATAGAAGGTGTCATGTCATGAAAAAACTCATTTTAAAACATTATCAAATTCAAAATTATTCAAAGGTATGGTAACCCTACATGTAGACACAAGACAATAATAAAAACCATTGGAACCAAAGGGAAAAAAGCGTAATACAAAAAAATGATATATCATCACCCGTTAATCTGATTATCAGTGGGCATGTTATGTTAGTGCAATGTATCATTTTTTAAATTCTTTTCTAATTTGAAACAGACAATATGGATTTTATTGAATACCATCTAAAATGATCATTGGATGAAAACTTTATCTAACAACAAAATAAAACTGTGTAAAAGTGTGATCAAGATCATAAAAACAACATATATCCCAATAATATCATGATCAATATCATATTTCGCACATTTCTATGGAAAACAACATTAAAATAGAGAATATGCAGTTTAGAGTGGAAACAAAATAAAAATCCAAAACACCTAAAATAAATCTTAATATTGAAATTTCTTGAATGGAATAAAGTAATCAAAAATCACATGGGATGTCCCAATGTTCCATGGGACAAGAAAAAAATTGAATGAATTGAGTATCATTTTCAATCAATGTATTTAAAGTTGATCATCACATAAAATTTATCATGATAAATCCTTTCACATCTTGTATTTTCCTTTTTTTATTGATTCTAAACAACAAATCATACAAGGGATTTTGTATCCCCGATTAAAAAAATATAAATCATGTAATAGTTTTATAGAATATAATAATTTTATTTTCTACATAAAATTTTATGGAATCATACTAGAGATAGATAGATTTTAAGAAACATTTATGTTGTGTGTAATTTTCTACTAAATAGCTATCAATTCGTTTTATGCAAGGTAACCTATAGCCTTTTTTGAGTCTTTCAAAATCATGGAAAATCATTTTAATCCATCAGAATAATTTACATACAGACATTGTTAATTCAACAAACATACAAACCTAATTTTTTTGAAAATTCACACCATAAAAATTATCTATCCTCAAAATGAACTCAACCACCATAGCTTAATGAAGCAGTATACCCCATATAAATTTATTAAGAAATAAAATAGAGTGGCATAATTAGAAAATTTTGTTTTTTACCACCTCCAGAAAATATAAAAGATCATCCGCAATAATCTTTAAGAATCGTTATGGGGTCTTGGAGAACATGTCTCGCCCCCCTTCCAAAAAAAATTACAACCTCCCTTATATCTCATCTTGAACGTGCCCACGCTACAACTACACTAAAACAATTGGTGTAGTCTTTAACTAAAATTTATATCCCACAAAAGTACACAATATGTTTCAGATTCTCCATAAATTATGAATCTATACAGAGCTTTACATGTACAACTTCTACCACATGAGAAGTGATAAAATGTTATCAATGAATTTGTTGCATGTGAAACAATTCATTCGTGGAACTGTATAGTTTTAGAAGTTATTATTGATATGATAATCTACATAACCATTCTACTATAACAAATTAAATGAAATACATGGTATCATTAACTCTACATTTCTGGATACAAAATTTCACCAAACTAGTAGAATTTTTAAGGAAAACATAATGACCAACCAAAAAATTAATCAGTTATCTCCAATTATTAACATAGAATTTTTATTTTCTATGTGTAGTAACAACCCACCTCTTAATCAATTGAACCCGTTTATATGTCTATGACACAGGGCATGGTCCAACAATCACTGACTCACCTACTTCCAACTATCAAAGATTCAAAATAAATGTACTTGAAAACAAATCCTCAGAATTTTCAATATAGATAAATTCCATAATTATATTATTATAGTCGAACTCCATGATTTATAGATGAATCTACAATGAACCACTGAAATAAAATACAGAATATGTAAAATATACTCATTATTCTAAAGAGTATTTTCAGATTGACTATTATTCTTCGGATGACAGTTTCTGATCAGATGATACTATGATCCAGGATCCATTTGAAGACCCGTCCATAGTAGAGAAATGTAATGAGGATATCCATCACAAATGAAACTCCGTATAAAATCATGCATCTGATCTATCAAACACATAATGATACAATCCATATCATCAATAGTGAAGGTATCTATATCTAGAATTAAGTGGGATACCATCTCAGTTGATATAAAATCACCCATATACATAATTATGACGAGGATTCCTATTAATTCAGGTCAGAAATCAATAGTTACTTCTCCACATTTCTATTTCAAAATTTCTAGATACTACAACATGCCTTACAAGTCATAGATGGTGGGATTTCAACAACTAATTAGTGAAATTTCTCACTTCAAAGCTTTTTGTCTACTTATTAATTCTATAAACTAGTATTGTCTATAGAGATCATAAAAAACATTATCAGATCTAGATTTAACAACCTTCTAAATAATAAAACACTTATCATCTCCTCATGTATGCCAGTTTTAACACAAATATGGCTAGGAATAAGAAGAACATCATCTCTTCCAAGATAACATCATGATGGTGGCTCCACACCAAATATTTCATCCCTCAGTGAAAATAAATACATATCAAATAATTTATCTATCATTATAAAATACAAGTGAATGATTATAAAATATTTTAAAATCATATCTACTCATTCTGGGGACTCTGGAACACCAAGATGCATGTTTGAAAATCATTTCATCATCCGATAATCGTTAAAAGACTCCCACAATTCCTCAATTTGATACATATGTCTCAATGAATTAAAAATGATGTTTCTCATTACTAGTATATTGGTTTTTTTAAATTTAATATGATTTAGAATTATCAACCCACCATATTTTCTAAATTTTTTGGTTGCACTGAGAAAATATATACAAAAGTATATATGTGTTCTATGTATAACAAAATCCTCTCGCCCATAAGATAATGTCTCCATCATCTCAAGGCATGTACCACCTCTAATACACTGTATTGTGGGTATCAAGATTCCTCAAAATTGGTCATAGATTCTTAGACAACTAAGGAAAATCATGGTTCTCCTACATAAGAACAACTCTATGTACAACCTTGATGTGTCATAGTAAATGGCATATTCCCTACCCATCACACTTTAATTGAAGATTAGTGTTGAGGTCATCATGCCTCTCTATATCCAATAATATCTCTCATAAAAATATGACCCAATAAACATCACCCCATTCCTATTCAACATAGTCAGTACTGCTTCCAATTGGTATAATTATCGGATGAATCATTGATAACAACTTGTAAAATATATAATTCTCTAAGTCTCATGTAAATTATTGGATTTATAGTAAGATAAAACAATAAAAAACATCCCTAGGTCTACTAAAACAAATTCCACAATGATTATATGTTCATGAAATGTACACTATCATTCCAAAAACTATTTTTTACATTAGATTAACTTGTGATATCTATTAATGTAATCAATATGACATCAAGATGTTAGGCATGATCGTTGGTAGATGGTCTGTACACTAATCTTTCATTGAAAAGACCACCACAAACTGGTATGTCAATGGATGAGATATATAATTCATCCATTATATTAATATCATTGGTAAATTCATTAGAACAAATGGTATCACCTTGAACTCATACAATAAATTTATGATCATAAATGAAGTTTTAGTTATGTATTATTTTCTTCAATCTCAATATCTAATTTATCGATATCATGTCAATCACATAAAAAATGCCAAAAACTCTCAAATGGTAAATATTACCATTAATTCATGTAAATGGAAAATAATTATTTACCTTCATATTGTTCAATTCATGATAGTATATAAATAATTAAAAAGTCCTAATATACTTGTTGTGGAATAGAACTAGAGGACGACATAGTGACATACACGGATCTATGAAACCCTTTGATTCCATTTCTTGAAACTAAAATTTCTATTCATTAAGCTCTTTTAGTTTCATATTTTATATGGTAATAGAAACTATATATTCTCTCACTAGTAACTCAATCATGAAATTGATATCCCACTATGGTGGAAGCTATATAACTATTCATTATGGACATACAAAAAATGTTCTACTACTAAATAGAAATAATCATGATGCATTCCTGCACAAACAAGATCACAACATGATTTTTTATCCAATATAATATCTATTCTCAACTAAACACGTGTTAGATGACCAACCTGAAGAGACCTCTCACCTGGGTGAAAACAAATTCCTCCTTCTACAGATATGAATTTAACTCCACTTAGGTATAACTTTATATGATCTTTGTATAGATCTAATGGAAAAATTACATGAATTGAATTGAACCCTTTTATTTCCAAAAAATGATTCCCAAATAAAATAATAACCAACAATTTCTTGGGGACATGCCTTGCCATGATTTATTTCGTCTTTCTACACACCCATTAATACATCAATGGTCAACACACCATCATTTATTTTCACTAAAGAGAACAAAATGTTTGTAAATAATTATCGATACAAATGAATTACATCACCTATTTCAAAAATGATCAATATAAGGTATAATTTAACATAATTGAACTTTTGATTGTAACAGGTATTTCTTCAACACTAGTTGGATTTGATTTCATAGCATGAAGCTGAACAACCCCTTTTCTATTTTTTCAAGTATTTCTCCCCAATGAAAGTATCTCTTCCTAATTCTGCTCTCCTACATTGGGGCACCCCATCCCTTTCCTCAACTGGAACATCAAGTAGTCCATTAAATGTCATCATATTGATGGATAGATGATTACTTCTAAAAACTAGTACATTTTTCTGCCTACCATTCATATTGTTACACACATCCAAATTAAAATTCTATAGGTTTACCAACCTACCTCAAACACATCAATCAAGAGATGGGTAAAAACAGTGTGGCCACTTGTGGCCTAACATGTCACATTACTAATGCTTAAATATATCTTGTTCATATGATAACTTCCCACAACCCTATCTTTTATGCCTGGTGTTTCCTTGAAAATAGACGTATTAATGGCACTTAGTGCCACTATAAGACTATCTTTTAGTTCAACCATCTAAAACATCATAGTCTATACTTTGGGCCTTTATTAGTTTACATTTAATGATGGGACATTGATTCATCACATATAAAAATATAATCATGTGAATTACAATCATCTATGACCTAATGTCATAGAAACTCCTATATCCAAAATGTCTTGTATATCATATCTTATCAGAAGCTAATGATGAATAAAATCCCTATTGATATATGAAGCTCTGTTCATATTATATTAATAAAATGACCTCCTGAGTCACGTTCATGTACTCATGACCATTCCAATACCAAACTATATTATAATATATGTTTATCAGAATCATATAATTGATATATTTCTTAAAAAACAACTCTTACATACCATCTTTCTCCAGAATGTCCCACCCATGCTTGACTATCCCATTATTCATTTATTCTATAGGACTCAACCTCACGTATTTGGGGGTCTTGATATTATTGATGACATTCTGCGATAGTTCCTTTGAGAAAATGGATTACTAGGTGATTCTCTCTCCATTTAATATAGGTAGATGAATCAATTTCAACATTAACATCAACTCATACATAGAATTCATGGTGTGAGCAGTATCCCATTACATGGACCAAATGACTCTCAAAAAGAAATCATGATGATGAAAATACACCTTATCGTAAATATCTAAAAGAACTTTTGATATATCTATATTACAATTTTGATGATTTCAATATCCAAAAGATGAATTCTATGAAGATGTGAAAGAATTTTCTCTAAAAGTTTAATACACACCATAAAATAGTGGATAACAACAAGGTAATCATTAATAGGTTGATAAGATTGAAAACCACTGAATCATGGTCTCATTAATCATGAATAAATAATTTAATAATCATTATATATCAATTCTTTAATTTCATTTTTCCTGATATTAAGTATTTCCCCTTGTAAGGTACATATATTATAATATATTAAATGAAACAAATATATCCCTATCATGAACAATACATGTCATGAAATATCCCTCGGTCCCTATCATGATGGAAAAATACTCCTCTCACTCCAAACTATCCCATTAGTATAAATCTCATTAAATAATTACATCAAATGACATGCTAATATCCCATTGTGAAATAACATCATCTTTAACAGACAAACTTTGTGGACAACAATATCATCCTGGGTTACTATATTGTCCCTTGTACATGGGTTACCTACTCCCTTAAAAATTACTATTACCATGTCACGTAATATCCTATTATCCTTTCAACCATTCTAAAAATTGTTAAGCGAGATAAATGAAAAAACAAAAACTTTGATACCACTTTATATTGTTCCCTAATGTGAAACGGTCTCATGAGGAAAAATTGTGTTTGTTACTAGACATCAGGCACAACTGACAGTATGTAAGAGGCTACCAATTAGTAGTGGGGTTGTTGAGTACAAAGTAGGGACACTATATCCCCTTATATAGAGAAAAAATATAGAGAAAATAAAAAATATAAATAATCATCATGGTAAAATAATGAGTGGTAATTGTTCTTCATACAAATGGGATAATAAAAGGAATAAAAATTTTAACAAATAGTAGCTAAACATATAATGACTTGATGGAATATATGTAAATAAAATCTAAAATAAATATAATGAATAAAAATGATGACACAGATAAAATTAAATGATCCCAGTCTCAAACACCATGTCATATCTATCTCCATGATTCAACATATATAGAATGAAACAATATAATACGAGGTCTATTTTCCATTTCCAAACAAGTATCCATTTAATCTACCGGGGTACCCAACATTGTGCTGTATAAGGTATGAGTAAAACATAGTTATTCTACACCACCATGTATATGAAAGAATATATGATAGTATGTTTATGAAATATATAAATATAAATGATTATTAATTAATAATTTAATTCAATATAAAATTCATCCTATTTCGAAAACATTCAATAATATCGATGAGAATGTAGTACAACCATAACACAAATAACCTCAACTCCAGGGATTAATCACATCACCGTGAAAATACCTTTGTATAAATATATAATTATAACCAATATAAGATATGTATGCAATGCATCATAACTAGGATAAGCCCTTTATTTATGAATTTTCGAATAATATTATGAAGCCTTTATGTAACAATTTAATCATAGTTCGGACAATCACTTTATATAATAATTTCAACATAACCTGAAAAATCCATATATATAAGAATTTTATCATGAATCATAATACATTATATAATAATAAAAATAACATAAATAATTTCATGATCCATATGGGTAAATTAAAATAAATACCCTTTATCTTTCAATTTCCCTTTCATTTATCATGTTGGTCTTAATCCATAAAAATTCATGTGTGCAAAACCATATCATATCAACTATGCACATGCATTCAAATAATCAAGCAATCCATTTTCCATGGTGAAACTATAACAATAAATCGCATAGGGTATCATGTAATGCTAAAACAAATTTTAATCCATAAGGAAATTCATTATTATTCAATAGTTGGAAAACCTTATATGTATTAACAATCCAAATCTCAAACAATTAGATCAAATGGGATTCAAATAGTAATCTATAATAAGATTTTTATGACCCCATTTATGAATATTCGATACATATCAAAAATACATGGACAAGGACCATTATAATTTAGAGAATTTTCTGACTGGAACACAATATTTTATTTCATATACTATCGTTTATTTCTCTTATAAATATATTCCCAAATGGTAATCCTCTTAGGAATACCTCAATTATACTTCTCTTCATAACTTGGAGAGGGAAATATATAAAAGGGTGAGCTAATATGTTTATAAATGGTTACCATAAGAAATATCAATACATGATCATATGAAAGAATAATATAATTAAAAGGTTTTGTGATCATGAAGATAGTATAAGAAGTTCATACCCATCCTATCACCAATTAAAAAGCATGATTCATCACCTAAAATATTTTCATTCCAGAAAACATGGACCAAAGGTGTGAACAATCATCATTAATCAATCATTAACTGTACTAAAATTTCATTAAATTATGGATATATATATATATGTATATATCTATTTCGCATGTAAAGGTTAACTACCAAGAATATCAACATAGTAGATCAAGAAATATCGCATGTTTCCTATACTGGATGATGATACACCCATTTCCCATAGTGGATTAGGGTGGACCTATTTCAAATAGTGGATTATTCACATCAACATGATTCCAATTGTTATTACTTGAGATATAATGATTAACCCAATGAATTTGATGTAGATATAGGTATCACCCATCTCATAAATAAAAACACACTTATGTGTAGAAAAATTTCATAAAACATTTTTCATATCATCAAGTCATTACCTCTTTAAAGAAAATATATTTTAAAAATATTTCATGAAGACGCTATATCATATCCCAGGAACAATAAATGGGTATCAGGAACATTTCATCTAAAAATATTAACTATATGCTGAATGAATGAGGATATGTTCATTCAAAATTATCCAAAGTAATGGGTAAGTAACATTATAGGATTTTATATTAAATGGAATTGATTTAAAAATATAACATTGAAAATAACATGAACAAAATTTAACTTCAACTATGAAGAATACATTGTAATACAAATTAAATTATAAAAAATAATAATTTTAAAATATACATGGAAATCATAATGTAATCATTAAATATAATTTAAAACACTTCTTATAGAAAGTGTCCACATAAAGTTATAAATGAAGATTGGAAATTAATTTTAAACATTTCTTGAAAAAAAAATTCCATTTTGATAATAAATTTTTAAAATTAAAAAAATTGACAAACCATTTTTGATACTCGTGTCCTTAAATTTAATATTTTAAACAAATATTGAATTCTTTAAAAAGGGTTCATGATGATGGGAAATTACATTTATACCTCACATGTTTAAATAAATATTTCTTTCTCATTTTAAGTATAATTTAGTGAATGAGTTAAAATATTTCATAAATATTCAATTAAATATAATTTTTTAAAAGTTAAAACAAGGGTATAGTGTATTTAATGAATAATTTTGTCATTATTTAAAACATTAATACATTTTTAAAAATTGATATTTTGGTAGAAATATATTTTTTGGATGAAGAGAAAAATAATGTTATTTTTCATACTATTATGGGTATTATGTTTTGAATAATACCAAATTGGAAAGGGTTTTATGTTACCAGATTTTTTAGGGTTTTATGTTATAATATAATTTTTTTTATCGAGATTGTCTATGATTAAGTTAAAATTGATAAAAAATTATGATATATTTCCCAAAAAAAATCATTAATTTTATTCCAATTTGATTATTTATTTAAAATAACCATGTTCCTTACATTTTATTCACCTTAAAAAATCAAGATATTGAAAATATATTCTAATAAAATCGACATTATTTATCTTTTTGATCGAAAAAACTTTTTATTCAATATCCATTTTTTATAAAATAATTTTAATTAAGGTGTTTAATATTCACATATGATTATTTAAAATAATTTGTATACATGTCTTAACTAAAAAAAGTTTGAAATGAATTTTTTAGTCATTTTTCAAATGAGGTATTTTTTGAAATTTAGAACATTGTATAGAGTAAATTTTTTATAACATATAAAAAATGAATGAATTCTGTCACAATAATGACTAATATTTACATTGAATTTTACATTATAATTTTATAACTTTATTTTGAATGAAAATTTTCTTCTTTATAAACATGCAATTTATTTTAAATAAGTTATTTCCAAATGGAATGAATCTTCTACTCATAATTATTCCAAGAGATCTTTCAAAAATAAATTTATATATAATATAAAATCCTTTTATGTTCCATTTTGTTTAATGGGAATGAGATCCAAATAAACGATCCATATTTGATATATTGATGGATTATCTGTGTGATGAAAAGACATTCATGGAACTGATTCCCTTTTCTATGGGTTATAATTTGATGAAATGTTTGTGAAATATAATTATTTTCAGGGGTTTTATGATGATAAATGTGTTATAATGTTGTGGAACTGATATGTATTATTTACATTATTTTTATGGGTAAGGTATGTATCTCTCTCAAATGCATTGGGTAAATATGGAAAACACATGAGTTAAATATTTTTACCTAAACCTAATTTAATATTCATCATTTTATTCATAGACAAGGTTTTCTTGTCCACAATTGTTTTCAAGGAAATGGTATTCATTTACATAATATTATGGATGTACCTTATTTTAATGACCATAAGATTATGTGTGGACCTTGTTTTATGTCTAAATGTTTATTCATTTACAGAGTATTTATATCTATTGGTTTATTCATATATATGATTTTCATGTCCAAAATATTTTACATTGACCAAGTTTCTTTTCCAAAAATTTAGGCAAGGGGGTAATTTCATGTCCTTATCATAATGATGGAACCTATTTCTATTTATAAATGTTCAAAAATATATATGTTTATGTGTGTGTTGTATTTATATATCTTATGCCAATGTTATTATCTTATTCCATTTTTTCCTTTATTTCTTTATTATTAACATCTTCTAAACTTTCAAGGTTTCTGTCAGGACGTAAAATTATTATATTTTTGGTGTAGGGTATGGTTTTTATACATTAGAATCAAGTTCTTATACCCTTATTATCATGTTAATCATATGTGATCATTGATATATCTCTCATTTACCCTTACTAAGAATATGAGATTACCCTTTCTTATGATTAAATTTCTTATGTTTGGAAGAATTATTCTAAAGAAATTGTATTTAATAATGTTTCATATCATAGTAATTTTTGTTATATGTTGATTACATGATAGGTAATACAAAAGGTTAAGTATAATGGGAGATAATTTTGATCCTTATGAACTAGATTTTTATGAACCCAAGTTGTTAAGAAATTTATGACACTATCTAAAACAATAATAATAAATGGTGTTTCAATATATAAGTGTTTTGGTATATCCTTTTGATTATATTGGTTTTGGATGGAATAATTGGTTCACATTTATCTTTATTGAATCCAAAAATGCAAAGATTGTTTTTTAGTACCGGATCTGGGAGTGCAGGTCATGGGGTTTTTTTGTAAGTATATGAGAACGGTTTAGATTAATATTGATATTATGATTCTTCATGTGATTTTATCATGCTAGTTATGGATATCATCAAGGTTTTATAATTTTAAGTCTGATCACATGTTCAATGTCTTAGGCCCCCCATTTTTTACTTTATGTGATAAAATTATATGGTGACTAATGATATTTTGAGAGACATTTATTTTTTGTGTATATCTAACCTATGAGATTAGCATGTGAAAAATTTCTTTAAGGATGAATTATCATTTCATTTTGTGTAAAAATGTATCATTGTGTAGATAAACATTAGCATTTATATGATCTTTTATTTTTAGGTAATTATGAGTTATTATATTTTTGGAGTTGATAGATTAAAGGTATAAGATAACCTTTGAAGTTAGAAAGTTTCATTAATATGGAATATATAAGGATTATTTTTTAGGGTGTCTATAAAATTTATGGTTATATTGTAATGATCATATGAATATAGTTTTTCAAAAACAAAAACACAATGGCTAGGAGACAACCTATCACAAACAGAATGTTCAAGAGGATTGAACCCACAACTGATGGTCCACAATGGTGAGTCACCTACCACAGGACAATGTTATAATGGACCATACATTAAATGAATATATATTACATCAAAATTGATGAATATTCAATACAAAACATTACCAAACCAAGATTAGACCGTATATTATTAGTGTCTTTAGAAACTGGGAAACATAAACAACTATTTCACAATAAATCTACATTGTCTCATGCTTATTCCATCATTACTAGACACCTTTTTAAAAAAACATACTTAATACCCTTATTCACAACCTCTAGAAAAGAAACATAAGAAAGGGAAATCTTAGATGCTCTTAAAGGGTAATAAATTTTGATATAAATTATATCATCGTCATAATAAATAATAATATAACATTGGAAAATATTATCCTTCATACAAAAGATCAAGATATCATTTAATAGAATAAATCATAAAATTTCATACAGAATAAATTAATATATTACCAATATCCATATAATAAGAAATGGAATTTGTGTCATAAACATAAGCATACAAAATCATTTCATTTTAGTCATTTCTCATCTTCAAGACCATCATAGCAGACAAATTCCATTATTGAACTGAGATCACCACTCATTCTAGCCCTGTATTAATGAACTGGGTTTATTTCCTGTTCTAGGCTTATATTATTAAACCGATATAATTACTCATTATATACCTATATATACCATGAAATATAAATCTTTACCCAATTCATTATAGGTATATATAGGTCCCACCCATATCATAATGATATAATTAATACATATTCCAAAAAAACTAAATTATTCATCATAGTGTAACCCAAGGAAAAAAATGGGATTCTTATATATCATTCAATCATAACATAATCCATGTAAAAAAAGGATTTCGTAAATATAATTACTTAAAAAATATAATAAAACCACATGAATATTAAGTATTGTATACATGAAACATAACGTTATTAAATAATTTCATCTTAGATGGAAAATATTTTTTATAGAACCCTTGAAATTTAATCTTGAGAGAAATATCATTTCTTCTTTTAAAATGTTTTCTTTTGTCAAAATTCCATGAAATTTTAAAATAAATAATTTTATTTTAAAATAAAAGTTAAATATTGAAGATGAAAAATCGTGTAAATAATGAACTATTAAAACATAAATATCTATTCATGCTATATAATTTAAAAGAGAAAAATTTTGTCTTAATTTTATCGAATATGTCAAAAATAACCTCATATCGAAAATGAAAGAAGATTACATTTATTCCATTTAATAAAAATTAATAATTGGTAAAATAGAATTTAAATTTTTTAATAAGAATAAAAATAATATATTTGAATAGATATTTAGAAAACATGTACGTGGATGGAAAATATTCCCGGGTAAATATTTATTTATAAACAATCCAATATAATAATGAGATTGTAAAATTATATCATTCCATATGTCCAATATTTTTTGTATATATCTGAATCACCTGTATAATTATTTAAATAATTTCCTTAGATTATATAATAATCACACTCATTTTTATAATACCATATATGATTATATTATCATTCTTTTGTTAATAATAATTCATTATTACTCAATATTTTGGGTATTAACTCTTTCATTTTCTTTGGAATGTTTTGTTGAATAAGTTCCAGTTAACCTTCTTAGGTTACAATTATATAATTACAAAATTACATTAACCTAATATATTTCATATTTATTCATTATTTTTTATAATAATTATTTAATTGATATCATCTAGAATGAATCGCATAACACCGTGGAGACAGTAATCTGTACGTACACATGAGCGACAATATCATTACCATAATTGTGAAATGGTATAAAAGTGGATGGTATATATTTTGTTTTAGAATCCATTTCATGTTATTATAATCATATATAGTTATTATATCCATCATTATACCCATCCATGTAAGGTGGTGGTGAAAAATAGATTACACCACAGTATAGAGATGGTAAACCATATAAACACACACACATGGTGATTTCATTTTACATTGGATGGATATGGTTGTTCCATAATCATAATAATATATATGTATATAAGGTATAGTCGATTTATTACTTTATAATGTAAACAACTCTTGAATAGGAAGTAGAATAAGAAATAAGTTAGAAAGAATCAGTAGAGAAGATTACCTCTTCTTCGACGTTCTCCCTCTACATATCCTCTTAAAGCATTATAGTTGGTATTTTGAGAAGACAAAAACCTCTAGAATATTACTAAGAATGTTTAAAAATGAAATAGGTACGGTATTTATGTGATTTAATGCTCAATGTAAAGTGAAGAAGTTGTGAGGGAGGTTAACATTTATAATAGAGGTGAGGGGAACTTTTGGAATCTCAAAAAATATTAATTTATGATATTATGAAAACAAATAAACAAAAAATGTCTTATTTTATAATATTATATGAGGTGAGGTTGTAATATCATCAAAAAAATAAATTTTATACATGTTTCTCAATAAAGTGAAACCTTATCATTTTAATTAACACTTAGATATTTAATTTAATTTTTATTCAATGTAACTAACATTTGAATATTAAAAGGGTGAAATATTTACTTATTAGATGTAAATTAGACAAAACAAATAATTATTTTGAATATATTAATCATATAATATTTATTATTTATTTTTTAATATGTTTTCTTAAATAATTTAATCATATATTATTTTTTATATTGATACAATAGTATCAATTTTGACACTATTCCATTCACTGATTATTAAAAATATAAGGATATCTTGTTTGCTTCACACCAAATATTTTATTTTCTAATAAGAGGTCAATCTCATCTAGAAAATTCATCAGAAATTTTAATTATCTTAAACTATATTTATTTTAATATTTTTAATAACATTTATTTGTTAACTCATTTAATAAAATAAATACAACACATGTTATGTGTAGTTTTTTAGTATAATTATTTTCTGAATAAAAATTAAAAAAATACTATGTAGAATATAAATACGATATAATTCCTAATAATACATATATTCAAATATATCTTCTATAAAATCCTAGATTAAAAATATTATATTTATCAAAACATGAATGTGACAACTTTAACATCACTTTAAATAAAATTTTATTAGTGTCATAATATTTTCCACATGAATCAAAATGTTCAATAACATGACCCTTGGAAGATTATGATTAACATATAAGTGAAAAAATATATTTGGGTGGGTGTTTCGGTGTTTTAATGGTTATTATTATTTTTAGAAGAATTATATTATTGGGATTTCATCAATTAAAAAATTTCTACTTATTCAATGTATAATCCTTTATGGTGATTATTTATTACCTAAAAATGACAAATAAATTACCCTAGTAAATAAAAACATTATATATATTAAATTTTTATTTATAATTTAATTTTTCTTTAGTATAACCTTATATTAAAAATTTCATATTTAAAAAAATATGCAGGACATATTTAACATTTAGTTATATAAAATACATTATATGATATAGAATTATCCAAGAGGTAGAAAAAAGGATATAATTTCTATCAAAATATGATTTAGGTAAAAACAAAATCATCGAGTGATATTAAGAAATGTTTTAGGCTAATTTCACAATATTATTTTTACACATAATTACCCAATTTACACTTTTACCATATTGAAAAAAATTACCAAAGTTTCTATTCATAATTCAAAAAAATATAAGAAATATATGTAAATAACTTGGACATAAATTTTCCAAATATGGAATTATTTTAAAAATTCAAAACATTGAAGTTTCATTAATAAATTTAACATTATTCTTGTTGTCAGAATTAGAAAATGTGTTTTAAAACTTAAAACATTACAAAATAATGGAATGTTTTTACATCTTAATTCAATGTAAAATTAATTTCAATTACCTAAATTATACAACATTGTTAAAATAAAATATATTAATAATTTAAAACAATTCAATAATATATTTTTACAATATAATTTTTTCCTATAAAAAATTTGTTTTCATTTAAAATTTATTATATTTTTTCTATTCTTCAAAACATGAATGTAATCAAAAAAATATCAAAAAAAAAATTCTACAGTAAATTTTAATATGAAACATCAAAAGAATAATATTATGTTGTGCTATAAAATTTATTAATGTGTCTAATTTTTAATTTAAAATGGGTTTTTCATTTAATGGCGGTAAAATTACCTTTCGAAAAATATAGGATTTTATTCCTAAAATAGGTTTTGTTCATACACTATGACTAAAATATCTATTGGATGAATGGAAGAAATATTTTATTAAATAATTCAGAATTATATTTCACAAATTTCATTTACTAATTGCAATTCATTTAATGTATTCATACAAATATTTTCATTATATTTAATAGGGTTATATTTTTCTTTAATAATTGGTAGTTAAAAAATTCAACAAAGAATTTCATAAGTTAGTAATATTTATTCTTGCTAAAATAATGGATATGTAAAAATGGAAATATTATACTATGTTATCTTGTGGTTTTCTTAAACACAAGATTATGTGCAATTCAAGCTATGGAATAATTAAAATTATTTAAAGAAAATATTTTCTAAAAACATTTGGGTGTTACATTATACCCCATAAAACTGAATTTTTCCCTCTAAATTTGACACATTAATATGAAAAGATGAAAATATATATTCATCATAACATTCTGATGATCCCACATAGTTTCATCAAATTTGTGGTTCCACCATAAAACATTAACCAGGTGAGGGGTCTTATTTCTTTCAAATATTTTAATATGATCTAGGATATCTTTTTGTTGTTCTTCATAAGAATGAAATTTTTCTTGTGGTATAACTTATGAGTTTAGTACAAGTGAATGATAATGTATCTACATTATCAAGAGAGATACATAGAACATATAATGAACTTGAGAGAGATTTGTTGGAAGCAACAAATGATAAGAGACCTTCCAATCACGATCTATAATTCCAAAAGAACCAATATACCTAGTTATTAAATTTACCATATTTGCAAAACTCATTAATATATTACATTGAGATATTCATATAAACAACATTTCACCCAATTCAAACTTTAGGTCTTCTCATTGTTTGTCATCATAACTTTTTTATCGGCTCTGAGTTGCTCTTATGTGATGTTGAATAGATGTAACATTCCCTGTAATTTCATCAACATGATCAGGTCCTAGAACATTTCATTCCCCAACTTCATCTCATCATATTGGAGTTCTGCACTTTATTACATAGAGGGCTTTATAATGAGCCATCTAAATACTAGACTGAAATCTATTTTTGTAAAAAAATTCTACCAACGGTAGGTTTTGATCCCAGCCATCTTTTAAATCCATAAAGAAATCCCTCAACATGACCTATAGAGTTTGAAATTTCCTCTCAGACTAACCGTCTATCTAAGGATGATAAGTAGGGATGAAACATATCTCTGTATCTAGAGCCTGTAGAAGACATCACCAAAACATTGAGGTAAACCTCATATCCCAATTAGATATATTGGAAAGTGGTACTCCATAAATTATTACCACATACATTATATATATCCCATTAATATGCTCTATAGATAAATCCACTATAATAGTAATGAGATGTGCCGACTTCTTAAGGAAATCAACTATAACCCATAGAGCATTATTACATTTAAATGCTTTGGGATTTCCGACAACAAATTCTGTAGTCATACTTTCCCATTTCAATTCTTGTCTGGGTAATGGTCATAACATCATCTTATCATTCTCTCTCTTATTCATAACATGCTGAAAAACCAAGCACTACGAGTCATTTTTAACAACTTCTATTTCATTCCATCCCACCAGAACTACATTTTTCAGTTCCTTTGTATCTGTTTTATTCAATGATGAATACCGAATAAAGAACTATGAGACTCATCCAATAGATCATTATTTAATTCTTGTATGAGATTAATACAAACATGTTTCATGAACCATATTATTCCATCATAATAAATGTTGAAGTTAGGAATATTTCTCAGCTTCTTTTATAGCTCTACATGTTCTTGTTGTGCCTCTATAAAAATCACTTGTATAGATGGTTGAACATTAATATGAGAATGACCTGATTTCTCCCCTTCCTTTACTATTTCAAGATCCATCCTTCCCAAATCCATAAATATTGTATATTTGGTGATCCTCATAGTAGACAGGCTAGCATCTTTCTTTCAACTCAAAGCATTATCCACATTGTTCAGATTCCTGTGGTGGTAATTTATTGAGTTGTCGTAATCTTTAATCAAATGTATCCAATGTATTTGCTGCATTTTCTATTCCTTTGTTTTGAAAATATACTTTAAAATTTTATGCTTTGTATACATATCATACCTTTCACCCTAAAGATAATGCCTCCATTTCATTAATGAATAGATTACCATAGCTAACTCTAAATCAAAATTCGTGTAATGTTTTCATGGATTTTCAATTATAATGATGGAAAAGCTATCACAATAAAATTTTTCATGAGAAAAAATCCTAAAACCTTCTAGGATTCGTTACTATAGAGAACAATCCTTTCTCTACTACAATATTGTGCGGTCACTGGTTCATTAGCTAATCTTATATGTAGTTATTTGAAATTCTCTTCACATTCTTCCATCCAAATTAACTTAACTCCTTTCTGATTCAACATGGCGATTATATTAGAAGACTGTGAAAAAATATTTCAAAAATGTCAATAATATCCATCCAAACCAAGATAACTTCATATATTAGTTATTGTTGTTGGTTATGGATAATGTTAGATAATATCTATTTATCCTTGATCCACACATATCCCCTCTCATGAGATTATATTTCCAAATAATGAAACTTTTAAGACTAAATTATCACATGTAATTTTTTTCACAAAGCTTCTCCTTTCTTTGTGTATTCTATAAAATTCTCACCTGATATTCTTGTTAATCTATTCTCTAATAATATAGAAGAATATTAACTAAAATGTCTACCATAAACTAATAAATATAGTCTCTAAAGAATATACTCATTAGATCTATGAACAAATCAGGGGCATTAGTAAGACGAAATGGCATCACTATAAATTCATATTGTCTTTAACTGTTACTGAATTCCATCTTTAGTATATCATCCTTTTTAACCCATAACTGATTATACCTGAAATGTTGATCAATCATGAAAATGTATTGATATATATTTAGTTTGTTTAATAATCCATCAATGTATGGAAGATTATTTTTTGTTGTTGATACTGATCTTTTTAGGATCTCAATAATCAATGGAGAGTTTCATTGATCTATATTTCTTATTACGAAACTGAATAGGTGAACCCCAAGGTGAAACACTAGACCGTATGAATCCATTTTCAAGAATCTATTTGATTTTCAACATCAATTAAAATAACCTAAATGGGTCCATTCTTTGAGGTTTCTTTGAAATATGCAGAGAACCAGGTATGGGTTTTATTGAAGACTCAACTTCAAGATTCTATAGAAGATCTCACCATTCATTTTGTAAGAAATCAACAAAAATGCATAAAATATGTGTATAATTTATTTTTAGTTTCTCCCAAACTATTGGATGTATAAAAACTTCATTTATAGGATCTAAGAACCATATTATGGATGAAATTTTGGGTATAAGGTCATATTCATCCTTGCTTCAATAGAGGATAATAGGCTGATCTGGAATAGAAAATTTTTCTTATCTAAATAATAAATATATAAGAGAGCTATATAATTAATTCCAATAAATGGAAAGAATCCCATCAAATTCCCCTAAAGGAAGGATGACATGATTTGAAGGAAGTACTTTCTCCAAAAAATCAACATTAACAAAATTATATTCTTTTGATGTGACCATTGTACCATTATGATTTTTCACTATTAACTCAAGATCTAAATGTTGCAGTAATATATATATACTCTTATAAAAGTCATCCAGAATAATAATGTTGGTGGATTGAGAATCAAATAAAACATATTATAATTTAGAGTGGATGGTTAGTGTTCCTTTGACTAATTTGTTAGCATACTCCACATCACCAAGAGTTATCACTTGTGACTTTCCATTTTCATTATCCTTAAGAGTATTCTATTGTCAATCATAATCTATTACCCATGGATTTTGGAATTGGTTGGCATAATTATCCATTTCCATGCACTTGTAGCATTAATGTGTTAGAGGTTCATTTTTTGTGTCCTTTTTTATCATTATACATATATTTCCCGTCACATTGTTATTCAACATCTCTATAACTTTCTATCACACACATAAAAATTACTAGTCCCTTTAGGAAACATTCTTCGCTATTTTATTCCACACATTGTGTATAAGGTAGAAAACACTTTCTTTTCATTGTGGTCTATAGATTTTCCCAGAAATTCCATTTTTCTCTTCTAATCAATAACATAGGACCAATGGGTTACACCAATATCCATATCAACCTTGAGTGCACATATACAATTCTCTAATAGATATTAAATAATTTTATGGCTAATACCAATCAGATACTTGATTTTAATAACATTAAGAGTTGATCAACAGTACTCTCATGTGGGATAGTTGTTCTATAATTGTATGTTGCATGTCCATTAATATTTTATTCATAGGTACCAATTTTTTCTTCAAACTTTTTACAATTCTCAAAAAATACTCTACATATTTCTTAGAAGAATACAAAGAATGTACTTATTGAAAAATAAATTCTTGAACTCATCGCATTACATAGATTCAATTTCATATTTTTTCATCATATTCTTGATAAGACACCACCATTGATTAGATTATCCTTCCAAATGATAGATTTAGAAGATGGATTTATCATGCACTGAATATTAGAGAACTGAAAATAATTATTCAGTGGTAGTAATCCAATGTCCATCCATTAGTCGATCAAATAATCTATTAAAAAAAGATGTATACTGCCTCATAAAAGATTCAATAGAATATTGATCAATTATATTCACAATTGGAATCCCTTCATGATTCATATATTTATTACAACACCCCAATTTCATATTACATTTTCTCTTCAATGAAATTCAATAACTTGTGCTACAAGCAACACCGAGTTTAAGCGCACCACGACTTACAAAAACTAGTCGTTCAAAAAGCAGTTATGAATAATTTTAATTGAATATTGAATTTAATATACTCTATATAATTTTATAATCCATATTATGTGTTTATTAGACATAATATAGGAACAAAATCATTTTTTTTCAGAAAAATGAAGTTGTGTTTAAAAAAATGAAATTTTACAACCTTTTAATGGAAAACCTTTTTTAAACCCAATATTTGACACATTTATATATTCAATTTAATGAAAGTAAATAATTCATTATTATTTTGACATAAAAAATTAGTTTGGATAATTTTTTTGTACTTTTCTGATAACTTTCATATTTTGATGAATATTGAATATATTAAATTTTGATTAGAAACAACTTTTTTAGTCGAAATAATTTATAGTGTTAAATTATAAATTTGAGTGGTTATAAAATATAATTAAATTATATTTTTATCATTTAATATAATTTATGTCATTGGATGTAATTTAACATTTAAACTAGAGATAAACAAGTGTAAATCTTTTGATAGTTATTATTTCTTAAAAACATGATTTTTGTTTTGACAACAGGAATTAATTTTAAATGAATTTCTGCCACTTCTTTGTTTCGAATTTGGAAAAATGGATTCCATATTTGTAATCCATATGTCCAAATTGTGTAAATAAGAAACTTATATTTTTATACCTTATGAGTATTAGTTCAATAAATATTTTATTTACAATGGTAAAAGGGTAAATCTAGTAAATAAAGGTAAACAAATATTATTAAAATAATATTAAATTAACCTAACTTGTGTCCAATTCCTATTTTTGCATACATCTCCAACCATTGACATCCTTGGGTCGATTCGGGGACCACATGGAGCCACTTGAAAGTGAAAATGACATTTTATATTAATTAATTTAAAGTAAAGAGAGAAATGACAAAACCATATATATTTTAGTAAAAAAATATACAAGGTGTTATATATGTTACCATTTCGACTATATATATTAATTATTAATATAAAAATATATACTACATAATGGAATTATATTTATAATTTTTATACATTAATTAACTAACATTATTTATGACGCATTGATGATGCAGTAATTACCTTATTAATGAAAAAATCAAATAAATGGAATTATAAATATTAATATAAATATAATTTCCCTGTTTTTATGACATCCACAAATTTCCTTGTTGAGTATGACATATTATTATTAATTCAATGTATTTTTTTTAAATTATAAAAGTTGTTATAACTTTCAAAAAAACGAAATACTAAATAGTGTCAAAATTGACATAAATGAGTTTTTAAAGCAAATATAATATTATTAAATTATATAATATTCCTAAAAATATAAGGTTCGGAAAATGGGCTTAAATAATAATATATATGTAATTAACGAGCCTATTTATGTTCTCTTTTATGTTTATAGTATGTTTATTAACCAAATATTGTATGAATACAAGAAGACATGGTAAAAGTTAAACTGTTTTACTATGAGTTAAATCTAAAAGATAATGTTAATATGATGTCCTAAACCTGTCTATAACCTATTGGTTGAAATATTTTCGACCCATACCCACCTTAGACGCGAAATATTTCATTTTTTATCCATTAGAAACCGAAATTTCTTTTATTATAAAATAATATTTAAAACTATTCCTAAAGTGATTGTCTCCTCTCTTATAAAAGGGCATTCCCCCTCTATTAATTTCACACCTCCATAGCCTTTAGGTTAGGCCAACCCCAGCCCAAATATCCTCCCAAATTTCATCCATTCATTGTAGATTCATTATTTTGGTCATAAATGAATCCTATGGATCCATTTTGTTCAAATCAAATAGAAGAACCCGAAGAAGAGGTAAATATTTAATCATCTCTTTCAAGTTCTTTTCTTTTCCACTTCCTCTTTCTTTTTTGTATCCATTATAAAATACTAACTCCAGTATATTATATATACTGTTATTTTATTATAAAAATTTTACAACCATATTCAATATTCAATCCATCATATGAATTACAAAGTCACCATACGTGCGTAGGTACGACTTACCGTCTCCACGTCGTGGTGTAGTTTGTTATTCAGACACATCATTTTTTGGAAGGGTATAATAATGTCTATAAGTGATGTGAATAATAAATATAACATGTTAATGATTCTTTATATATTATATATCATCCAATTACATACGATTTCCCCATCAATATTATTATATCGTCTCTCGTGCGTATGAATGGAATACCGTATCCACAAACGTGTTGAGATTCATTCCCCATCGTAATCATTCAATAATAATTTTCATTTTATGATTAAAAATAATGTTTATGAATATAATATAATTATTTATATGAATAAAATACATCATATCTATAACAAACATGTCTTATGTAACCAAGCATATAATGTAAAATGAATCAGTTAGCACCTGAAATGATGATACTATTGAAATATTATTAACAAACAAACATTAGAGTATAATATATGATATAATATTTATGTATATGGTTCTATTATAATTTAATAACAATTTTTTAACTATTATACAGGAGGTTAACATACCATTGTCTAAAGAAATTTACAAGGTGAGGGTTAATTTCACAATCTCTTTATTACTCGAGCTTGTCTTTACGTAAGTATTTATCGGGACATATTTATTATCCATGTCAACGTATCATAAAAGATTTTTTAAAAGGATTATTTTTAAGGTTCTTTTTATTATAACATCTTTTTAAATGTTTTCAACAATTTATTATTTTAATCCTTTTTTATTAATTTCCATGATTTTAAAATGGTTTTATGGATTTATTTATATGGACATGAATGTTTTAAAATGTTAATTACTTTTAAAATATTCAATATGTTATGGGAAACTTTGATTCAAATCTATCTTTTAAAATAATTCCTTTTTATGAAATTTAAATAATTTCATTAAAAAGGGATATTTATCTCAATTATTTTTACTATTCATTTTGAACTATGTCAACATTATTTATAATATATTAATCTTGATCGATGTTAATTTATTATGATACAAAAATTCCATATTGTATTGATGGTTTCGTGACTTGTTTGACTGTGGATGTGTTATTTTTATACTATTCATGATTTATGGATAATGTATTTACATTTATTATGCTAGTTTTAATATGAATTTTTATGCTATGTTTCATCATTTTCATATGAGGAATACATTGGACTTAGTAACTGACAGGCGGATCTCGCTATAGATCATCAATTCATTAGAAGGTCTCATAAGACAAACTTTTGTCCTGGAACAAGGCCTTGACAAATTCTTATTTGTATTCTTCGCATTATTCCTTTACAATATGGTTATGAATTCTGTAATTATGCATTCCATCATTATGAATGTGGCTTTTGATATTTCATGTGACTATTAGACTAGAAAAATAGAAATGTGAATAAGTAAATGGCATTAATTGATTTTATCTTTTCTTGTTATGCTGAATTTTATGTTTAAAATGATTTTGTTTTAGTATTATACATTTCCATAAAATTTTATGAATATTTATGAATGTTTCCACTATATTATTATCCTTACTGAGAATCTGATCTCACATATTTCTATGTTTTTTTAGGATGTGAAGATGTATTTTATGGTTGACCTACTAGGATATGGTAAGGATATAAGTGTGGTCAATGGGTAAAAATGTTTTTTATGATTTTATTTCATTATGTAATGTAAAACTTATGAATGTATCTAGTTCTTCCAAGGATACTAAACTTATCAGTCTTTTAGGATTTAATCTTTTGTGGTCATGAAAATGTTATTTAATAATGCACCGACTCTGGGTAACTAGGGTCAGGGCGTTACATTGATAATGTTGTTTGATAATAGAGACATGATTTTTCATTCTTGGTCCCATAACATTCCATTGCTTAGTAGTACAATAATTGTTTTGCCTATCACATTTAGCATTAATTCAGTTCTTTCAGGTTCCATCAATTGACTACAACTATGAAGAAAAGTCTGAGAAACACTAATAAAAATGGGAAAAACCCATAATCAAGAATTATATTTCAATTTAGGACAAATTAGGTTTTATCCTATGCTATTCATGATTATTTATATAACACTACGATTATAACATATACTTCAAATAATCACTAGGGTTTTTACTATGGTTTTCTCTTCCAAATTTCCATAGACAACCTATACCTTTTCCCTAATACCAACTCTATTGGCCCATACATACATACATATTTGTTAAATTATAATTTCAGAATATTTACTTCAAAAACAAAAAAAAAACTATTCCAGTACCATAAAAGATTAGTGTCATTAGAATCTTGGAAACATAAACAACAGGTTGATAAGAAATCAAAAAATTCTCCCACTTATTCCTTCATAACAATACACCTTTTTGGAAAACATTACATAATATCATTCTTCAGACCTGGAGAAAAGAAACATTAGAAAGGGTGAGATCGTATGATCGGGATGGTTAAATATGGGAGATTTTAATAAAATCATAAAAATAAGAAATAAGAATAGAAAATTTGACAAACATATCATGTATAAAAAATATCATGATATCATTTCGTACAATAAATCAAAATAGTTCATAAAAATCACTGAACATATTCCCAAAAGTCATATCATAAGACATGGATTTTGTGGCATACATATATGCATATAAAATAATTTCATATTAGTAAAGGATCATTTCTAAGATCATCATAGTAAAAAAAAGTTCATTATTTAAATTAGTTCAGTAATCGTTCGAGCCCTGCATTACCGAACCAGACAATCTACCCGTTCCAACCACATATTACTGAATCGAGCTCATTTCTACTTCCAAATATATATATCTCATGATATATAAATATTTACCTAATGTGTTAGAGGCCGATATAGGTCCCACAAATCTAATAATGAAATAAGAATTATTATTTTTAAAAAAATATAAACCATTCATTATATCATAACCCACGCAAGGTGCTGGTGAAAAACATATTACACCACGATGTGGATATGAAATTAGTACGTACGCACGCGTGGTGATATAATTTTTTATTAGATGGATAAATGGTAGAATATTTTTGTTTCATAATAACAATAACATCTAAAAATATATGTGATACAATATTTATTACTTTATAATGGAAACAACTAATGAAGAGTATGTAGAAGATGAAATAAGTTAGAAAAAATCTATATAGATGATTAACTCTTATTCGACGTGTCCCTCTAGATAACTTTTTAAAAGACTAGATTTTGTCATTGGAGGAGATCAGAACCACTATAATGTGACTAGGGATGTTGATAATTGAAATAGTTAGGGGATGGATGATATTTAAGGCTTAATGTAAAGTAAATAAGTGAGAGAGGCGGTGCCCTTTTATAATTGAGGATAGCGACACTTTTGGAATCCCCAAAATTATTGGTTGATAATAAAATAAAACAACATACAAATATCACCAAAATGCCCAAATGTGGAATATTAGTTGAGATAAGGATGTAAAATCATTAATAAAAAAATTTAGATATGCTTTTCTATCAATTATTACCTTATAGTTTTAATTAACAATTAGTTAATCTAAATAATGATAAACTAAGGTAACAAATATTTCAATATTAGAAGGGTGCACTATTTACTTATTTGATGTCAATTATACCATAAATGAATAATTTAAAATTTTATTAACCATTTAATAAATATAAAATATTTCAATATTTTTTATTATCTTTAAATAATTTAAAAATACATTATTTCTATAAAAAAACAATTCTGTCAATTTTGACACTATTAAATACTTTGATTATTAAAAATATTGGGATAACTTGTTAGACTGGGAAAAATATTTTATTATTTCACTATGAAGTGAAGGTAATCAATAAAATTCATTGTATATTTTAATTATCAGAATCTATGTTTATTTTGAAATTTTTAATAACATTTATTTGTTATCTTCTTTAATGAAATAATTACAACATCAGTTTCATATAATTATTTAATATACATTTTTTTTGAAATAATCAATAAAAATAAAATACTATAATGAAGTTAAATACTCTATATTACATAAAAATACTTATAGTAATATATATTTTGGAAAATATCATTTTAAAATTTATATATTTTTTAAAATTTGAATGTGACTCATTTTACATTACATTAAATGAAATATTATAAGAATCATAATATTTTCAATATGGTTCCAAAAAGATAATAACATAACACATGGATGATTATGGTTGATATATAATAAAAAAATTATATTTTGGATAGTTATTTTTCCTTTTAAGGGTAATTATTATTTTAATAAAAATTATATTATTCATTTTTCATCAATTAAATAATTTATACATCCTCTATGTATAATCTTTTAATGAAATTATATATTTACTACAAATTAAAAATATATTAGGATGATGAAAAAACATTCATTTAAAATTTGTATTTATAGTGGAATTTATCTTTTGTACAACCATGTATAAAATTTATATAGTTATAAGAATTTGAGTAAGTCATATTCAACTTTTATTTATATAAAATTAATTATATGTACTAATCTCATCGAAGTGGCTTCTAAAGGATATTATATCGACCTAAGGATGATTTAGGTCAAAATATATTAATCCAATTATCCTAGGAAAAGCGCAAGGTTAATTTCATAATATTATTTTTACCGTTAATTACGTCATTTACTCTTATATCGTATTAATTAAAATTACCAAAGTTACAATTCATAATACATAAAAAGAGAATAAATATATTTACATACTTTCGTCATACTGATTTTAAATTTGGAATTAATTTTTTAATATTCAAAAAACATGAGTTTAAGTAATTAATTTAAAATTAATATAATTGTCAGAATTAGAAAACAAGATTTAAAAATTAAACATTGAAAAATATTGAAATGATTTTACATCTAAATTCAATATTAAATTAATGAAAATGACCTAAATTATATTTAATGAAAAAATATAATATAATTATAATTTAAACAAATTAATAATATATTTTAATGATATAAATTATTTATTTGAAGTTTTATTTAAATTAAAATATAGTATATTTTTTCAATTCATCAAATCATGAATGTTATCAGAAAAATAAAAATAGTTCATCCAAAGTAAAATTTTTTATCCCTATTCCAAATAATGAGTTTATGCTTTTATATGTAAATTTTTAATCTGTCAAAATTTAAATATAAAATGTGTTCTCTATTAAAAGGCAGTAAAACTATCCTCTTGAAAAATATAGGTTTTTATATATAAAATAAGTCTTACTCAAATCATATGAATAAAAACATTATTGGATTAATATAAAAGTCTTTATATTAAATATATAATATATATATTTCAGATATTATATTTACCAATTGTAATTCACTTAATTTATGAATATAATGGACTTTCATAAAATTATTTAATTTGTATTTTTGATAAATAATTTGTAGCCAATGAACTCACCATACATTTTCATATGTCAGTTATATATACATCATCTAACATAACAACTATGTTAAAATAGAAATTTTATACTATTTTATCTCATAGTTTGTTTAGACTCATGATTTCACAAAACGTAATCTATTGAATAATTAAAAATATTTGAAGAAAATTTGTCATAAAAACATCTAGGTGTTATAGACGTTATTTCATCATTGGTATGACATTTTTTCATTATTTAAAATATCTATAAAATAAATGTTAATTTCCTTTTTTGAAAATTACTTTTGTTATATTGATTTCCATGATATTGAATGTGACTTTTTGATTAAGTGGTTATTTTTATTTTGGAAAACAATTACTATTTGGGTACCATTATACAATTAAGGTAAACACAATATTATTTCATTATATTTGAGGAATAAATGAAGATTTATATTTTGGAAGCAAAAATTACATTAATTTTTTCATAACTTGAAGCAATTTATATTCATAAATGATTATCATATCTTAGTGTTTATCTTATTTGGTAAATTAAATTTTTGAAATGAAACAATAAAAGTAATTGATAATATTTTAATATAAATTTAAAATAAAACATGAAAGACTATGTGATAAAATGCTTATAATTTTTGGGTTTCAATCATAGTATGGAATTTATTAAGGACTTGTTTGCAGATTTCATAATTTAATGATGATCTATGTTAAATGTTGTGTATTACTGTTGAATTTGTGAAATTAAAGTATTTATATTCATATAAAGGTCTATTAATTTTTTTGAATTATATTACATTTTACTAATCATTAATGTTTTAATAATTTATAATGAAAATAGGATTATATTTACATTATTTTGGAAATAATGTTATCTATTATAATTTTATTCTAGTCCTTCAGGAATAAAAAATTTATCTTTAATACTCATAATTCAGAGTAAAAAAGATATGTTTTAGTGGAAATTTTTTAAAATATGAAATACCTCAAGAAAATTAAGTATATTTAATTTTATTTTGGTATATATTATAATGTCATTCCTAAACTATAAGAAAATTATCTTGAAAAAATGTTATCTTTTTTACTTTTATTACCGAAAAATCAATAGCCTCTTAACCCTTAATAGATGCGTGGTTTTTTAACAGTTAACATTCTCGTAACCATGTTATATATAATTTCATATCAGTTCTTTAAACTTGGGTTTTTATTCAAAATATATGTCTTCACTTTCCAATAATTTTTTCATCATGTAACACTAGTCAAGTGTAATATCATATGTCCTTCCTACTTCCCTTTTACTCATTTCAGTTTAATATTTTATTAATCATTTTTATAATGGTGGGACTCAAAAAAGTTATTTTGAGATTTCAAACCCATTATTATCAATACAGATTGAAAATATTGTGAAAAAAAAATTATTAATGTGGGAAAAATGTAATATCAAAATATTTTAAAAATAATGAAAATGTTTTATAGCACATTAAATATGAAACACTATGCCTAGTCGAACCACAAAATATTATTATATCACTATTATAATGAATTCGTTTAATTGATGGGTATGAATTAGGCCAACCATATTTTGAAATATATTTTCAAAGGTTCAATTCAATTCAAATTTCGTTTTAATTCTCATTAAATAAGAAATCATTTTTTAGTAAAGTTATTTTATCCTCCATAAATTTGTTTTCTAAATAAATGATTTTAAATTTATATTTACAAGGGAATATTATAAATAATAATTCAAAATTTTGGACATTTTATTTTTAAAATTTAATAAAATTTAATAAATAATTATAAAAAAATTTGTTTTTTGTAAATTCAGAATTTTTATGAAAAGATTTATTATTCATTTAATAGTAAAAATACTAATTTTTATTGAAAAAATTATTTTATTTTATTGTATTTACATATTAATGTTATATTTTTTTATTATATTTAAATTTTAATCAATTACTTTTTATTTTAACTAATACAATTATGGGGTTTAAAATGAATTTTATACTGAAATTTACTAAATATAATTTTATATTTACAAAGGATTTCTTTCCAGGAAACCAAATTTTCAACAGTTTTTATAGTTTTATATTAAATTAAATTATTATTTTTCTATGTTTTGAATTTTCAAAATTTTATTCCATAATTTAATTCATTGTTTAAGTTTTTTTAAATTGGTTCCATTCATTTTTGGTCAACATGAATAATAGAATTTGTAATTTTTTTGCCTTAGTAAAGGGTAAATTATGTAATTATGGTTGAATATTAAATGATAAGGATTATAAAATAACCCTAAAAAATTAATTATTTTTATTTAATGAGTAAATCTAGAACACATGTTTACAATATTATGTTAAACGTCCCTTTCCATTTTATGTAACTATAAAATTTATAATATTTTTTTAAAAGAAAAGAAACAAAGTAAACACAATAGTTTTCAATAAAAATAATATTTTTATCATGGTTATAACTAGTGGATATGTTCATTTATAATTTTTTTAATTAAAAATAATTTTTATCATAAAATTAATTTATTTTTTATTTCTAGTGAATAAATAATATTCATTAATTCATACTCAACGCGGATGCAGTAATTATTCAATTAATAGAAAACTATAATAAAATATATTTCAAGTATAAAAAGATATCTAATTTTAGAAAATTTATATGGTACACTAATTTTACTGCATTAAATAATATTCTAGGGATATTATAAAACACTTTTTAAAAAATATAGTTTTTATATATGTTATTAATGTCAATTTAATTAATAGTTATAAAAAGATGAAATTAATGATATTTTAAAATAAAAAATATATTATAAAAGTATATTAAATTATTCACAATATTAGATACTTCAATATTATAAATAAAAAATTAATAATTTCTAAAATGGTCCATTTTTAGTCTATTTTTTCATTTTTAGAAACTATATTGAACATTAATGAGTAAAAACCTTATTACCCTCATATGTTTTAAAAGAGTTAATGAGAGTTAAAATCAAAAGATATATATAAGATGAATGAGAAAATATTTTTTAACTTTTGTAGATGAAATAAATTGAACCGTTATCCACTTAGGGTCGATATTCTGTTTTTAAGGGTCACTATTCCATTAGAATGACTTATATATTATTTATATCAAATAAAGTTAAAATATCACTCTCTTTGATTTTAATATATTTTATATGTCCACATAGGGACAAAAGGTAGTTATGATGGAATTTAAAATTCGATTTTAAGATTAATAAAATTATTTTCATAATATTAAATTATATATTTTTTTATTAATTATATATTGAACAAAATTTCTAATTCAATGATGATTCAATATTTCTTCAAATAATTATAAATATAACAAAATATTTTAAAAGTATTCAAAAAATTAAAATTTTAATTATTTAATGTGTCCCATTTATTTTTTAGGTTACTATAACATATTATTATTGTGTTATAGGAATATATTATAATTTTAACTTTAAATGTTTGACTTTTAATTAAAATAATGTGAATAGTGTCTAAATTTACAATAATAAAATTTTGTGAGAATAATATTTTTGTAAATTAGTTGAAAATAAAAAAATAGAAAAAAGTAAAATGGGATAATTTTTAGTGTAAAATGTCATCTCTAATCCATTTATAATCTCTTTAGAACCATTTATATTGAAGAAATATTTATTATAATTTTATCATTTGAGAAATTCCAAAAGTACCATTCACCTGAATTTTAAAAGATATCCACATTCCATACATCATTAAATCACATTTAGTCTTCTATGTTGTCTAAAATCATAAAATATATATTCTAAACTTACATATAAACATTTTAGAGGTTTTTTTCTTCCCAAGATCCAACCCTAGAGCCCTTTAGAGGATATTTAATGAGCTGTTTCTAAGAAGAGGTAATTACCTTAACTAATCACTTTATACTCTTATTTACGACCATTAAATATATACTATTATCATAAATTAGTAAATTCAGTATCCAAAATATTATAATATTTTATTATGATCATGAAAAAACCATTATACACTGTCTTTCCTATCAAATGAGAAATGAAAGTGTCACTCATCCATGCATAAAACTTACTCTCTCTATACAACGATACAGTTCATTTCTCATCAATATATTTTAAGGATTTTTATTATTATTGGTTTAATGTTTAAATATTATAATTAAAAAATATTTAAACATATGTAATAATAATATTATAGATTCCTTCTTACAATCCTAATCGTTGGAAAACAATGACATCATGAATGGGTATGTGTAGACTGCAACCTCCACAAAGCGAGGTGAATCATTTTGTGTTTACATTTTAAATGGATGGTAAAACGATATATTTATAGATTATATATGATATATATATCAATATAATTTTTTTAATGGTGAATCATTATTTACCACTTTTTCATTCCATCTTTTTAAAAATGAAAATAGTGTTGATCCATACATATGAGATACCATTCCCACGAAAAGAGTATTTTTTTTCTCTCTCTATATATATATTAAGGAATATAAAAATATATAACTATTATATGTTATATTTATATCATTATTAATATTCGGGATTTCATGGAACCATGAAACATTTTCAGGGACTAGAACTGCGGAACTAAAATACTCATGGTAAACACAACAGTTATCTCCAAAAAATAATTATTTTAATAAATAATTATTGATAAATACATAAAATATGATATTAAAATAATTAAAATTACTCTAATATAGAACTATATTAAATTTAAATACATATACAAGAGTCTATATTGCATTTATTTCATCATGAAATTGATGTAAATGTTTTTTCACAGTTTTACCTTCATGGGAGACATGCCTTACACCCATGTTATTTATTTTTTAGGCTAAATATAATTCCAATGAATGTAGTTTATAATTATTATCATAAAAATTATATGATATATATATATCTATATATGGATTTTCCATTATGGTTCGTTTGATTCAAATGTTACCAATGTGGTTCTTGTTTTATGATACAATCTCATCATTTGTTATGATTGTTTACTATTATGTTTTAAATGATGATTTATTATGATAAGATTATCAATATAACTCTTGAATATTTTGATATTATGCTTTTTATTCAAAATACATGTTTTAATTTCATTCTCCTCACCTTAATTACTCATGATACTAAAATTACATTTGTTAAAAAATCGTTATTATTTGTCTTTTCGATTCAAAATTATTTTGTATATCCTCATTTCATAAAAAAATATTAAATATGGTTTGTAATGTTATCCAATTAATTGTTAAATATATTTTATCAATGTTTTTATTTTTTATAAATTGTTTAAAAGGAATTTTTTAGTATTTTTCTAAAAAAGGATCTTTTTGAATTTTCTGACAAAGGAATGTAATGAATGCTATTAACTTATAATACATGAATAAATTATCACATTCCCAGGGAATAATATTTATTAGAATATTAGTTTACAAGTTTATAAAGATTTTTTTAAAAGAATATATATTACTTTATAATTTTACAGTTTCCATTAAATAAGATATTTAAAAATTAAAAATGCATTTTCTTCATGAATTATTCAATGATATCGTTCAAAATAATATTCCATATAATATGACATCCATTTATTTCATATAATAATGATTGGATATATGATCTAATAATATCATCCATATTCTTTAAACATATGGTTTATGTTTATGATGACATGTTGTTGATGAAACCCCTTCCCTTTTTGTGGGTTATACTTCGATGAAATGTTTACGAAATCCATTTATTTTCATGAGTTATGATATGATTAATGTTTTATAATATTGTTGAATACATATATATTATTTAATGTATATGTTTAGTTTTACCGATGTCTCTATCTTTTGAATTGGGTAAATATGGGAAAATCATGTGGTAAATATGTTATACGTGAACCTAATTTCATGTTCATAATTTTATGTCTCAACTAAATTTTTACTTCTATAAGTTAACAAATGGACATGATTTTTATATCCATAAGTTTATGCATAGACCTGGTTTTCATGTCCATTTGATTATGTACGGGCCCAGTTTCATATCCATCCATTTACGTGTGGACATAGTTTTCTTATTCAAAATATTATATAATGACCTTGCTTTAATGTCAATTAGTTTTTTTGTAGGCCACATACATGTATATAAGATAATATTAGGGCCTAATTTAATATCCTTATCTTAATGAGTGAACCTATTTCTAATTATATAACTTCAAAAAGTAATTTTTTATTTGTACCTTAATTCTATGTCTTATGAGAATTTTATTCTCTCATGGAAAATGTTTTTGATTCCTTTACAATTGATGTCTTCTAAAATTATGATATTTATTTCATTCTATAAGATTATAATCTTATATTTTCATGGTATGGTTTCTTAATGTTAAAATCGTGTTCTTAAACAATTATTTTAATGTTATGCATATGTGATAATTGGTTTATCCATTTTTTAACATTAATGAGCATTTGAGATCACATTTTCTTATGTTTTCATTCCCCATGTTATGAAGAATTATTATAAATGATATATATTTAGAAAGGATTAACATGTAAAATGTTTTATGGGAAATGTTAAGAAATAATATAGAGTTTGAGAACATGGGTATAGTGGGAGATTATATTGATCTTTATGAACCAGTTGTTTATGAACCCATGTTGTTAATATTTTTCCTTAATTTACTAAAACTATAATCCTAAATGGTATTTTGGTTTGTAAGTTTTCTGATATTTCCTTTAGATGTTGTGTTGGGTCAAAATTTATCTTTTGACTTCTATATTTTGTTTTGGAAATCACAAATGTCTTTTTAATCGTATCATACTGACCGTGCTGATCGTACTGACCATGTTGATCGTACTGACCCTGCTGATCGTACTGACCATGATGATCGTACTGACCATGCTGATCGTACTGACCATGCTGATCGTACTGACCATGCTGATCGTACTGACCATGCTGATCGTACTGAACAAGCTGATCGTACTGACCATGCTGATCGTACTGACCATGATGATCATACTGACCATGCAAATCATACTGAACATGTTGATCGTACTAAACATGGTGATCGTACTGAACACGTTGTTCGTACTGACCATGATGATCATACTGAATTTGGAAATTGTATTTACCCTTCTACTCGTATCGTTCATTTCATACTTGTTTTGGTACTTTGTCAAAAACACATGCTTCATTATAAATCGTACTCATGTTTATCTTATTCATATATCTTGTTCTATCCAAAACGATGTCGTTGAGTTAGTTACGAACTAATCAAAACGATGTCTTCCTTTCTGTTTCAATATGACCGTTATGATTCCAGGTGTCCAAGTCCCTCCGAGTTTTTCGGAGAAATATGACCGTTGGAGGAGATGTGACCATCGGAACCCAAGGCCTATAAATAGGAGGTCATTTGAAGTTGAGAGAAGAACAATAGACAACTAAGAACAAGTGTGATACAATTGTGATACTTTGCTTCTATAATGTTCTAGAGAGAGATGTTGTGACTTTTCTCATGCTTTTTGTTTTGTGCGTCCGATCATCGTATCAAGGGCTTAAAAGTGATTGAAAGACAGAGGTTCTGATTACCTATAAAATCGAGGGCTGCCGGGGATAGGCAGACAGACAAACTAATCATCGTATCGAGGGCTGTCTGGTATAGGCAGACAGACGAACCGATCATCGTATTGAGGGCTTCCAGGGATAGGCAGACGGACCTACCGATCATTGTATCGAGGACTTACCAAGGTGTTGGTGAGACATACCTTTTATCCTAGGTGAAAGGATAACCCTTCTATTTGGGTCAAAAGAATTTTAATACTTTTACATTTCCGATGTTACTTGTATTAGAAGGAATTTGTTTTGTTTCCTTTCTTCTTTACATATTCAATTGTAATTGTATCAATTACAATCAATCTATTACATATTGTATTGACTGATTCAATACGCTTTAAGGTAGAACCATTCATCGTTATATTACTCTGATTATTGTGTTCATCTTGAATACAATTTTTTTACATTACATTAGTATTAAAATACATCATACCGTTTTATATTCAATACATTTGTGGGTGTTTGTATTTGTATTAGTTTAAGATCATTTAAACAAATCTCTTAGTTTCTAAAACACAAAGGTTTTTAAACCTACATTTCACCCCCCTCTAGTATTGTTCCATCTAATAGAAATACATAGATACTTATTTTATCCAACAATTAGTTTCAAAGGAGGGTTTCCTCTGATTTGTATTACTAGATTTATTTCTTTCGTATTACTGTCTTAACTACTTAATACACTAACGTGTGGAGTGGAAAAGTTTTTGTTGTATTAGATGGTAGGAATGAATATTGGGTCAATAGACAATCTAAATCCTTCTAGACCACCTATCATTGATGGAAATGATTATGAGTATTGGAGATATCGTATGAAGACGTTCATTATCAATACTAGAATAGACAATTTTATTATGCTTACTAGAGGTTATAAAATTACTGACAAAGAAGTCAGTACTTTCACTAACCAAGAGAAGCAAGAATATCAACTGAATTACAAGGTACACAATACTTTATTATGCTCTATGACCAGGAATATATATAATCAGATATATTCTTGTGAAGCAACCAACTGTATTTAGAAGAAATTGGAATTCACTCACATTGGAACATCCAAGGTTAGAGAAACAAGGAGAGCAATGCTTCGTGCAGAGTATCATGGGGTTGTTTTTCCTTATGGAGAGCGAGTATGTAAAGTGCAACAAAGGATTATGACAATTGTCAACAGCTTACAATCAATGGGAGAAAAAGTGTTTTATGATGAATCTCTTGTTGAAAATATTATAGATATAATTCCAAATGAATGGGAGTCAAAAAGGACATCTATTGATGAAAATAGAAAAGTTTTCGACATTTCTCTAGATGAACTCTTTGGAACTCTTTTACAGCACGAAACGAGAATGAAGAGAGATGCTGATTTCAACAAGAAGAAGAATGGGAATGGAAGTGTAGCCTTTGCATCTAAAGCTAAAACACATGAAATGCTTACAAGTTCTAATGCCAAGAAAGTTGTTATATCTGATTCAAGTGATTGTAATCTTTCAGATAATGAGTTAGCCAATCTTGCTCGAAGAATGAACAAGATTGTGTGAAAGAAAGACTTTCAATATAGATTCAAAATGAAAGATAGGAAAGATAAGAACGATTTAGAGGTAACTTGTTATGAATGTAAGAAAGCAGGACATATAAGGTCTGATTGTCCTATACTGAAGAAGAATGACAAAAAGGAGAAACACTTTGAAAGAAACAAGAAAAGGTTTTATAAGGAAAATAAAGTCTTGAAGGAAAATGATACGTGGAGTGCAAGTGGTAGTGATTCTTCAGTTGATTCTTCAGAATATGAGTCCTCAGGACAGAGAAATATTAGACTTCTAGCCAGACTACCAACTGAAGATCAATGTCTCATGGCTAAGGTACACAATGTTGAAGATATTACGAATGCCTCTCTGAATGCAAATTATACTAATAATAGATATTGTGAATCTTTAAATGATGAATATTAATCATCAGAAGATGATACATTACATCCTTTTGAAGAAATATCTAGATTTGCTAAATTACTTGAAAATGAAAATTCTAAACTCAAGAAGAAGCTTGAGAAAGCTAATTCTAGAATTTCAATCTTGACTAAAGAAGTATCAGTTCTTTCTAAAGATATTGATGTGAAAAGTTCTGATTTTGAAAGTATCTCAAAAACCCTTGAGAATGTCAAAACTGATAAGGATAAACATTCTAAGGATCTTGAAATTGTAATTTCAAAGAAAAATATTTTAGAGTCTAACTCTAGTTCAAATTCAAATGTTTTGGAAAATAAGAATTTAGTTTTAAAACTAAAATCAGAAATTTATTCCTTGAAAAAATGTTTGTCAAACATTACTCATGGGAAGGAAAACATTGACAGGATGTATTCTCAAATTAGACCTTTGAGAAATCGTTCTGGTCTTGGTTACACTAATTCCAAACCTGTTTTTAGTGATAACTATTTTGTTCCTCAAAAAATCACTTTTTGTTCTAAGTGCCAATGTGGTAGACACTGGAGAAGAGATTGTTCTCTTAACAGAACTCAATCATTAGGATTTCATAAATCTCATTTTGAAAAACAAATGTGGATTCCTAAAATTCTTTTTTCTAACCCTTCTAGATCCAAACAAGTTTGGATTCCGAAAAACTAATTGTTTCTTTTTCAGGAAAATGAGAAGTGTACCAATAAGAACATTTGGTACATGTATAGTGGTTGTTCCCGAAACATGACCGGAAACAACGATGTCTTTGAAAAGGTTATCAAAACAAAAGGTGGAAAAGTTACCTTCGGAGATAATTCTCAAGGAAAGATTGTTGGTATAGGTAATATCATTTTTCTTGGAAAAGTTCTTATTTCAAATGTTTTTTTTTCAAAGGTCTTAGGAACAATTTCATCAGCATAAGTCAATTATGTGATGAAGGATACCCTGTGAATTTTAGAAATGATAAGTGTTTAGTTCACAATTCTAAGGATGAGTTCATTATTTCTGCCCATAGGCAAGAGAATGTTTACACTATTAACTTAGAAGACCTTAGGAGCCAAAACATACCATGATTAAGTGCAATAGAAAACCAATCATAGCTATGGAATAGGAGACTAGGACACTGTAATCTGAGAAACCTTAGTAAAAATTCAAAGAAAAGACTTGTGAAAGGACTGCCGGATCTTAGATATGATTCTTCAAAAGTCTGTGATCCTTATAAATTTGTCAAGAAATATAAAACTAGCTTAAATTAATTAATGAAGTTTCAACTTCTAATGCATTACAACTAGTGCATATGGATATTTTTGGTCCTACAAAAACTGGAAGCATTGGAGGAAAATACCTTGTATTTGTTTTAGTTGATGACTTTACTAGATTTACATGGGTCTACTTTCTCACAAAGAAATCTGAAGCCTTTTCCTATTTCAAAACTTTTAGTGCCCAAGTTAACAATGAGAAAAACCTACCATTGATAACTATTCATAGTGATCATGGTCATGAATTTCAAAATTCATATTTTGAAACTTTTTGTAGTAAGAAAGGTATTACTCAGAATTTTTCATCTCCAAGAACTCCTCAGCAAAATGGTGTTGTTGAAAGAAGAAATCGTATTCTTCAGGAAATTACTTGAACCATGTTGAGTGAATACTCAATTACTAAGCACTTTTGGGATGAATCTATTAGTACTTCCTGTTATACTATAAATCATGTTTTAACTAAACCATTTCTTAATAAAACCCCCTATGAGTTATGGACTAGCCGAAAATCTAAAGTATCATACTTCAATGTTTTTGGATGCAATGTATTCATTATGAATACAAAAGATAATCTACATAAATTTTCACCAAAATCTGAGGAAGGAATATTTCTAGGCTATTCTACAACCACTGAGGCTTATCGAGTTTTCAATAAAAATACTTGTACTGTTGAAGAAACAGTACATGTGAAATTTGATGAATCTGATCCTTTTCTTTTCAACCAACCCAATCCTGCATCCTCGGATGTGTTTTATAAAAATGTTTATCAACCGTTATTAGAAGATCACTCTGATAAATAAAATGTTTAAGGAAGTATTCCTGAAAAATTTACCACAGAAGATTTTCTACAAGATGTTGATTAACAGGTTTTACAAAACCCAAATCAATTGTTTGTTAGGAATAATCCCAGTGATAACATTATTAGTGGTGTAAATCAACCTGTAAGGAACAGAAATTCCTTATGAAATGAAATAGAACATCTTTCTTTTCTTTCCCAATTTGAACCTAAAAGTCCAAGTGAGGCCTTAGGTGACTATGATTGGATTAATGAAATGCAAGATGAACTAAATGAGTTTGAGAGGAATCAAGCTCGGACTTTAGTTGATAGACCTACAGAAACAGCAGTAATTGGTGTAAAATGGGTTTTTAGAAACAAATGTGATGAAAATGGAATCATTGTAAGAAATAAAGCAAGACTTGTTGATAAAGGCTATAATTAACAAGAGGGAATAGACTATGAAGAAACATATTCTCCTGTATATAGACTTGAATCTATTCGTATTCTATTAGCCTTTGCAGCAAACATTAATTTCAAACTATTTCAAATGGATGTAAAATGTTCTTTTCTAAATGGTTGTGTTCAAGAAGAAGTTTTTTTTCGAACATCCTCCTGGTTTTCAACATCCAAAACATCCTGATCATGTTTTTAAACTTACCAAGGCTCTATATGGTCTTAAACAAGCCCCTAGAGCATGGTCTGATATACTTACATGATTTCGTTTACAAAACAATTATAAAAAAGGTATAGCAGATCCAACCCTTTTTATAAAAATGGAAAATAAAATTTTTTTATTGTTCAAATCTATGTTGATGAAATCATATTTGGATCAACTCAAAAATCTTTATCTGATTCTTTTTAAAATTTAATGAAATCTATGTTCGAAATGAGTATGATGGGTGAGTTAACATTCTTTTTAGGGTTTCAAATCTCTCAAAAACCAGAAGGAACATATGTATCTCAACACAATAATATAAAATATTTACTCAAAAATTATGGTTATGACAAGACTAAAAGTATTAGCACTCCAATTAGTACCTAAAATACACTTGATCTTGACGAAACAGGGAAACCAGTAGATCAAACAATTTCTAGAGGTATGATAGAAAGTCTGCTATACTTGACAGCTAGTCGACCAGACTTAATGTTTTATGTATGCTTATAGGCAAGAAATCAATCTAATCCAAAAGAGTCTCACTTAAAAACCGTTAAGAGAATCTTTCAGTATTTAAAAGTCACTATGGATTTAGGTCTTTTTAACTCTTATGGGAATGATTTTGTTTTAAAATGTTTTTCAGATGCTGACTTTGGCGGTTGTAGAATGGATAGAAAATGTACATCTGGAACATGTCATTTCTTAGGAGATTCTCTGGTTTCTTGGTCCTGTAAGAAACAATACTCAGTAGCACTATCCACTGCTGAAGCTGAATATGTAGCAGCTGGAAGTTTTTGTGCTCATGTTTTGTGGATGCAACACACACTCACTAACTATGGATTGAGTTTTTCCAAAACTCAAATTCTTTGTGATAACACTAGTGCCATAGATCATAGTAATAACCCGGCACACCACTCTCATGCAAAACACATAGATGTTTGGCATCACTTTCTTAGGGATCACACAAAAAAAGGAGATATTATTCTACAATTTATCGGAACACAAGAACAACTTGCTAACATTTTTACAAAGCCTTTACAATCCAATAGATTTGAATTTATAAAACAGAACCTAGGAATGATTACATTAAAATAATCATTCATATCTAATTCATGTTTTACAATTATCTTAACATTAAATAACTTCTCTTGAAAGGGGGAGGACATTTCTGACTATGTTTTTTTGTTTCTTTTAATCTTATGATCTTTTACTCTCCTGGTATGTGTTTTTTGATTTTCTGTTTATCATATTGACAGTTTTATCGTAATATATACCTATTTGTTTATCGTATTGATAGTTTTTTTTGTATTATTTACTTCATCGTATCGACCGATGATGTTAATGAGCTTCTTTTCCATCGTATCGACTGATGATGGTAATGAGTTTCTTTTCCATCGTATCGACTGATGATGTTAATGAATTTTTTTTCCATCATATTGACCAATGATGGTAATGAATTTCTTTTCAATCGTATCAACCGATGATGGTAATGAATTTCTTTTCCATCGTATCGACCGATGATGATAATGAATTTCTTTTCCATCGTATCGACCGATGATGGTAATGAATTTCATTTCCATCGTATCGACCGATGATGGTAATGAATTTCTTTTCCATCGTACTGACTGATCATGGTAACGAGATTGTATTCCATCGTATTTTGAGTTAATGGTAACGAGATTCTTTTCCATCAGCTTTTAAGTTAATGGTAACGACATTGTTTTCCATCGGTATCACGATTGATAATATTCTTTTACTTCGTATGTTTTTTTAACATTACTAAAACCAACAATAACCTTACATTCTCTGGCAGGTACATTCCATTTTTTCATTTCTTTTGTTTTTTAATCCTAACAATTGATCCGTTTTCCACTAATCATGATCGTAGAAGACCAACGATCACCCCTTTATCGACTATAAATATCCCCCCCCAACCTCCCCAAACCCACATCATTTTTTTAGGTTTTGAGGCGAAGCTCTGCTCCACTGTTTTAAATCATCGTACAATCTTTCATCGGCAACATCCTTATGTCTCAGTCTTCTGCCAACACTCCTGCCGATATGTCCTCAAAGGCGTTCTCAGAAAAAGACCTTTTAAGGGAGAGGTTAGTTTCCCAAGCCTTCTATGATTTGTATGATTCTACTATCAAGAAGATTATCTAGTTTCAAGGATGGGGGCACTTGTGTGTTGAAAAGCCTATTTCTCAAGACCTGGTTATGTTTGATGTAGCTTGTCAGTTCTATAAAACCATATCGTTTGACAAGAATATGACTATCAATTTTTCTGTGTACGATAGAAAGTTATCTATGTCTGTGAAACACACGGCTCATTTTCTGAATGTCCCAATAGAAGGGGATTCTTTTTTTCCATCTCACAAACTACCAGAGGAAGTCGGTACATTTAATAGAAGAAGCGCCGAGAAGTCTCTGTTTATTATGAATGAAGATAAAACGAAAGTGGCTCATCTTTCACCGGACAATAGTTTTGTGTCTTTATGGATGCAAGGTTTTCTTATCCCAAGGAAAGGTGATAGAGAAACTCTGAAAGCATCTGATATCTTCATGTTGGACTATCTTTTCAACATTAGAAAAGTGAATCTCGTGGGCTATGTTTTCGAAACAATTAAGAATGTGAAGTCCGGGGAAATAAAATCTCATTTGATTATGTATCCATCCATTCTTACAATGTTTATTCTCAAGAGTATGATGTTTTGAAACATCCCTTTCAAAAGAACCCTGATAGATCTAAAACCTTCCTGGATTAGAAAAAGTACTATGAAGAAGTTGAATGTTTGTTTTGATCAGAATTCAAAACTTTTTGTTAAGGATGTCGAAGTTGAATCTCCTCAGAATCAATCGGCACCCATACCAGCCAAAGACATTCAATCTATTGGTATTACTCAAAAGTCTGATCCGAAAACCAGTTCAAAGCCTAAGAAGAAGCCAAAGTACAGTATGGAGGTTGTAGCCAAATGTAGAAAGGATAAGGAACAGAGAAAGGAAGGTGATCCAATGTTCGGTCTTGACCCGGTTGAGGCTTTTGCAGAAAGAATAATGGTAGAAGAATCCAATAAGGCTGAAAAGAAAAATAAAACTGTTTTAAAAAGGAAGGATCAAGACCTTGATATCTATAAAGTCTTGAAAATGGTTGAGGATTCTAGTGCTCAACTGACGGAAGAAGTACATCAAGATCCCATCGTACAAAATCATCCTGATAATGAAAAAGGAAAACAAATGATGGAATAGATAGAATAAGTGGAAGAGGAGGAAGGAGATTTTCTTTTAGAATTCCTTCAAAGTTCGATGAAATGTAGGGAGGAATCGGTTCAAAACCTGAGTAAAGGTGTTCAACAAGTCCCTCATGCCAATCAAGCATGAACTCCGGATAGAATTTCATCCCAAGAAACGCAAGGTGCTCAATCCTATCACACTGATAAATTTGTTGTCATTAGTGATAGAGTGGAAGAAGAAAAAAAGCAGAAAGAAAAAGAAAAAGGAAAACAGCCAGTTGTTGACTCAATCCGATCGAATGAACTGGCTTTGTACGATGAAGATACTGATTCAGAACATACAATCTCTCTCAAGAAGTGTGATTACATTTTCCATGTTTTGAGAAGGGTTGAGAAGACAATTCAATATTTCCCTAGGCTGGAAGGGAAGATTTATTTTATTACTGACAATCAAAAGAAGAAGTTTGACTCTGTAAAATAATTGAGAAAGAAAGTTTTTTCAGTCGAAGCTGATTTGGAAGTCCTTTCAGAATGTTCAGCTGCCCATAAGAAGTCCTGCAACATGATGACCAAGTGGTCATACAAAACAGAGAGCTCAGTCAATGATCATGAGTTAGTAATTGATGATATAAGAATGTTGTCAAATGAGCTTTCAATTGCTTTCAATAATCTGGATAAAGAAACAGTTGAAAGGTTGAATCTTTTGTCTTCTCAATGAGCTGATGTTCCTTCAGTAAAAGACATTCAAGAGAGAATGAATGCCTTTCAGGGTGAGTATTCGAAAGTCTCATCTTTCAAAGATGAAATAGTTCTCTTGAAGAAACATAACTTCGGGTTAACCAAAGATAACATGAATTTGAATGATAGAATTGATTCTCTTGAAGAAGTAATCAGAGTTCAGGAAGAGACAATCAGAAATCAGGATCAACTCTTTGTCGATCAATAAGACCTTCTCAGGTCTCAAGGTGATGCTATTTCTGAAGACAAGAAGATGATAAAAAAGATAAAGGCGGTACTTCATGAGTTTATCAAAAAAAGAGAAGGAAAGAGAAAATAAGTGACTTGTATTTGTTCCCAAGTTTAGTGTTGGTTGTTATCGTAATAAAATTTCTTTTATCCATTGTCTTGGGTTTATTTTCTAACTCTTTCATACAATTCAAGATTACCCCTTTCTTTTTGTAAGTCACTAAGTGGGATAATGTTTACAAAGGGGGAGAATGTTTACAAAGGGGGATAATGTTTTATAAAAGGGAAAAATGCTTCACAACACTTAAGGGAAATCAACGAATACAATCCTTAGGGAAGTACACCTAAGGGGGAGTTAGTTGTATTCAAATATCTTATTCAGAAGTGTTTCTAATAACTCAGGGGGAGATAAGTATTTCTTGTTATATTTACATTGTGTGTTATGCTTTCCAAAAAGGCGGAGATTGTTGGGTCAAAAGTTATCTTTTGACTTCAATATTTTTTTTTGGAAATCACAAATGTCTTTTTAATCTTATCGTACTGACCATGCTGGTCGTACTAACCATGCTGATCGTACTGACCATGCTGATCGTACTGACCATGCTGATCGTACTGACCATGCTGATCATACTGACCATGCTGATCGTATTGTCCATGCTGATCGTACTGACCATGCTGATTGTACTGACCATGCTGATCGTACTGAACATGCTGATCATACTGACCATGCTGATCGTACTGAACATGCTGATCGTACTCACCATGTTGATTGTACTGAACATGCTGATTGTACTGAACATGATGATCGTACTGAACATGTTGTTCATACTGACCATGATGATCGTACTGAATTTTGTAATTGTATTAACCCTACTACTCATATCTTTCATTTCATACTTGTTTTGGTACTTTGTCAAAAACACATGCTTCATTATAAATCGTACTCATGTTTATCTTATTCATATATCTTTTTCTAACCAAAACGATGTCGTTGAGTTAGTTACGAACTAATCAAAACGATGTCATCCTTTCTGTTTCAATGTGACCATTATGATGTTAGGTGTCCATGTCCCTCTGAGTTTTTCGGAGAAATATCACTGTTGGAGGAGATGTGACCGTTGGAACCTAAGGCCTATATATAGGAGGTCATTTGAAGCTGAGAGAAGAACAACAGATAACTAAGAACAAGCGTGATACAACTGTGATACTTTGCTTCTATCAAGTTCTATAGAGAGATGTTGTGACTTCTCTCATGCTTTGTGCTTTGTGCGTCTGATCATCGTATCGAGGGCTTTCAAGTGATTGAAAGACAGAGGTGGTGCCGATTACCTACAAAATCGAGGGCTGTCGGGGATAGGTAGATAGACGAACTGATCATCGTATCGAGGGCTGCCGGGGATAGGCAGACAGACGAACCGATCATCGTATCGAGGGCTGTCGGGGATAGGCATACAGACATACCGATCATTGTATCGAGGGCTTACCAAGGTGTTGGTGAGACATACCTTTTATCCTTGGTGAAAGGATAACCCATCTCTTTTGGTCAAACGAATTGTAATACTTTTACATTTCCGCTGTTACTTGTATTAGAAACAAATTTGTATTGTTTCCTTTCTTCTTTACATATTCAATTGTAATTGTTTCAATTACAATCATTCTAATACATATTATATTGATTGATTCTATACGCTTTTAGGGAGAATCATTCATCTTTATATTACTCTGATTATTGTGTTCATCTTGAATACAATTGTTTTAAATTACATTAGTATTACAATACATCATACCGTTTTATATTCAATACATTTGTGGGTGTTTGTATTTGTATTAGTTTAATATCATTTAAACTAATCTGTTAGTTGCTAAAACTCAAAGGTTTTTAAACCTACAATTCACCCCCCCTCTTGTATTGTTCCATCTAATAGACATACATACATACTTATTTGATCCAAAAATTGGTATCTGAGGAGGGTTTCCAATGATTTGTATTACTAGCTTTATTTCATTCATATTACTATCTTAACTACTTACTACACTAACATGTGGAGTGGAAAAGCTTTTGTTGTATTAGATGGAAGGAATGAATATTGGGTCAATAGACAATCTGAATCCTTCTAGACCACCTATCATTGATGGAAATGATTATGAGTATTGTAGATATCGTATGAAGACGTTCATTATCAATTCTGGCATAGACAATTTTATTATGCATACTGGAGGTTATAAAATTCCTGACAAAGAAGTCAGTACTTTCACTAACCAAGAGAAGCAATAATATCAACTGAATTACAAGGTAAGCAATACTTAATTATGCTCTATGACCAGGAATATATATAGTTAGATATCTTCATGTGAAGTAGCCAACTGTATTAGGAATAAATTGGAAGTCACCCACTTTGGAACATCCAAGGTTATAGAAACAAAGAGAGAAATGCTTTGTGCAGAGTATCATGGGGTTGTTTTTCCTTATGGAGAGCTAGTATGTAAAGTGCAACAAAGTTTTATGACAATTGTCAATAGCTTACAATCAATGGGAGAAAAAGGTCTTGATGATGAATCTCTTGTTGATAAGATTATAGATATAATGCCAAATGAATGGGAGTCAAAAAGGACAACTATTGATGAAAATAGAAAAGTTTCCCAGATTTCTCTAGATGAACTCTTTAAAACTCTTCTACAGCATGAAACAAGAATGAAGATAGATGCTTATTTCAACAAGAAGAAGAATGGGAATGGAAGTGTAGCCTTTTCATCTAAAGCTAAAACACATGAAAGGCTTACATGGTCTAAATCCAATAAAGTTGTTATATCTAATTCAAGTGATTGTAATCTTTCGGATAATGAGTTAGCCAATCTTGCTCGAAGAATGAACAAGATTGTGGGAAAGAAAGACTTTCAATATAGATTCAAAATGAAAGATAGGAAAGATAAGAAAGATTCAGAGGTAACTTGTTATGAATGTAAGAAAGGACATATAAGGTCTGATTGTCCTTTACTAAAGAAGAATGACAGAAAGGAGAAACACTCTGAAAGAAACAAGAAAAGGATTTATAAGACAAAGAACGTCTTGAAGGAAAGTGATAAGTGGAGTTAAAGTGGTAGTGATTCTTCAGATTATTCTTCAGAATATGAGTCCTCAGGACAGAGGAATATTGGACTTCTAGCCAGACTATCAATTGAAGATCAATGTCTCATGGCTAAGGTACACAATGATGAAGCTATTATGAATGCCTATTTGAATGCAAATTATACTAATAATCGATATTATGAATCTTAAAATGATGAATATTCATCATCAGAAGATGATACATTACCTTATTTTGAAGAAATATCTAGATTTTCTAAATTATTTGAAAATGAAAATTCTAAACTGAAGAAGATGATTGAGAAAGCTAATTCTAGAATTTCAATCTTGACTAAAGAAGTATCAGTTCTTTCAAAAGATCTTGATTTGAAATGTTTTGATTTTGAAAGTATCTCAAAAACCCTTGAGAAAGTCAAAACTGATTACGATAAACTTTCTAAGGATCTTGAAAATGTAATTTCAAAGAAAAATATTTTAGAACCTATCTCTAGTTCAAATTCAAATGTTTTGGAAAATAAGAATTTATTTTTAAAACTAAAATCAGAAATTTCTTCCTTGAAAAATTGTTTCTCAAACTTTACTCATGGGAAGGAAAACATTGACAGGATGTATTCTCAAATTAGACCTTTGAGAAATCGTTTTGGTCTTGGTTACACTAATTCCAAACCTGTTTTTAGTAATAACTATTTTGTTCCTCAAAAAATATCTTTTTGTTCTAAGTGCCAATGTGGAGGACACTGGAGAAGAGATTTTTCTCTTAACAGAACTCAATCCTTAAGATTTCATAAAGCTCATTTTAAAAAACAAATGTGGATTCCTAAAATTCTTTTATCTAACCCTTCTGGATCCAAACAAGTTTGGATTCCAAAAAAATAATTGTTTCTTTTTCAGGAAAATGAGAAGTGTACGAAAAAGAACATTTGGTACATGGATAGTTGTTGTTCCCGAAACATGACCGGAAAGAAAGATCTCTTTGAAAAGGTTATCAAAACAAAAGGTGGAAAAGTTACCTTCAGAGATAATGCTCAAGGAAATATTGTTGGTATAGGTAATATCATTTTTCTTGGAAAAGCTCTTATTTCAAATGTTTTGTTTGTCAAAGGTCTTAGGCACAATCTCATCATCATAAGTCAATTATGTGATGATGGTTACCTTGTGAATTTTAGAAAAAATAAGTGTTTAGTTCACAATTTCAAGGATGAGTTCATTCTTTATGCCCATAGGCAAGAGAATGTTTACACTATTAACTTAGAAGACCTTAGGAGCCAAAACATACCCTGCTTAAGTGCAATAGAAGACCAATCATGGCTATGGCATATGAGACTAGGACACTGTAATCTGAGAAACCTTAGTAAACTTTCAAAGAAATGACTTGTGAAAGGACTACCAGATCATAGATATGATTCTTCAAAAGTCTGTGATCCTTGTCAATTTGGCAAGAAACATAAAACTAGCTTTAAATCAATTAATGAAGTTTCAACTTCTAATGCATTACAACTAGTTCATATGGATCTTTTTAGTCCTACACAAACTGGAAGCATTGGATGCAAATACCTTGTATTTTTTTTAGTTGATGACTTTACTAGATTTACATGGGTCTACTTTCTCACAATGAAATCTGAAGCCTTTTCCTATTTCAAAACTTTTAGAGCCCATATAAAAAATGAGAAAAACCTACCATTGATAACTATTAAGAGTGATCATGGTGGTGAATTTCAAAATTCAGATTTTGAATCTTTTTGTAGTAAGAAAGGTATTACTCACAATTTCTCAGCTCCAAGAACTCCTCAGCAAAATGGTGTTGTTGAAAGAAGAAATCGTATTCTTCAAGAAATTACTCGAACCATGTTGAGTGAATACTCAGTTTCTAAGAACTTCTGGGCTGAATCAATTAGTACTGCCTGTTATACTATAAATCGTTTTTAACTAGACCATTTCTTAATAAAACCCCCTATGAGTTATGGACTGGCCGAAAACCTAAAGTTTCATACTTCAATGTTTTTGGATGCAAATTATTCATTCTGAATACAAAAGATAATCTACATAAATTTGCAACATAATCTGATGAAGGAATCTTTCTAGGCTATTCTACAACCACTAAGGCTTATAGAGTTTTCAATAAAAATACTTGTACTGTTGAGGAAACAGTACATGTGAAATTTGATGAATCTGATCCTTTTTTTTCAACCAACCCAATCCTACATTCTCGGATGTGTTTTCTAAAAATGTTTATCAACCGTTATTAGAAGATCACTCTGATATGGAAAATGTTCAAGGAAGTATTCTTGAAACATTTACCACAGAAGGGAAATCTATGAATACAATCCTTAGTGAAGTACACCTAAAGGGGAGTTAGTTTTATTCAAATATCTTATTCAGAAGAGTTTCCAATAACTCACGGGTAGATAAGTATTTCTTGTTATATTTACTTTGTGTGTTGTGATTTCCAAAAAGGGGGAGATTGTTGGGTCAAAAGTTATCTTTTGACTTCTATATTTTTTTGGAAATCACAAATGTCTTTTTAATCTTATCATACTGACCATGCTGATCGTACTAACCATGCTGATCGTACTGACCATGCGGATCGTACTGACCATGATGATCGTACTGACCATGCTGATCGTACTGAACATGCTGATCGTACTGACCATGCTGATCATACTGACCATGCTGATTGTACTCACCATGTTGATCGTACTGAACATGCTGATCATACTGAACATGATAATCGTACTGAACATGTTGTTCGTACTGACCATGATGATCGTACTGAATTTGGTAATTTTATTAACCCTGCTATTCATATCTTTCATTTCATACTTGTTTTTGTACTTTGTCAAAAACAAATGCTTCATTATAAATCGTACTAATGTTTATCTTATTCATATATCTTGTTCTAACCAAAACGCTGTCGTTGAGTTAGTTACGAACTAATCAAAATGATGTTGTCCTTTCTGTTTCAATATGATAGTTATGATTCGAGGTTTCCAAGTCCTTCCGAGTTTTTCATAGAAATATGACCGTTGGAGGAGATGTGATCGTTGGAACCCGAGGCCTATTAATAGGAGGACATTTGAAGCTGAGAGAAGAAGAACAGATAACTAAGAATAATCATGATACAACTGTGATACTTTGCTTCTATCAAGTTCAATAGAGAGATGCTGTGACTTCTCTCATGCTTTGTGCTTTGTGCGTCTGATCATCGTATCGAGGGCATTCAAGTGATTAAAAGACAGAGGTGGTGCCGATTACCTACAAAATCGAGGGTTGCCGTGGATAGGCAGATAGATGAACTGATCATCGTATCGAGGGCTGCCGGGGATTGGTAGACAGACGAACCAATCATCGTATCGAGGGATGCCGTGGATAGGTAGACAGACATATCGATCTTTGTATCGAGGGATTGCCAAGGTGTTGGTGAGACAGACTTTTTATCCTAGGTGAAAGGATAACCCTTCTCTTTGGGTCAAAATAATTGTAATACTTTTACATTTCCGTTGTTACTTGTATTAGAAAGGAATTTGTATTGTTTCCTTTCTTCTTTACATATTCAATTGTAATTGTTTCAATTACAATCATCCTACTACATATTGTATTGATTGATTCTATACGATTTAAGGTAGAATCATTCATCTTTATATTACTCTGATTATTGTGTTCATCTTGAATACAATTGTTTTACATTACATTAGTATTACAATACATCATAACGTTTTATATTCAATACATTTGTGGTTGTTTGTATTTGTATTAGTTTAAGATACTTTAAACTAATCTCTTAGTTGCTAAATCTCAAATGTTTTTAAACCTACAATACACCCGCCCCTCTTGTATTGTTCCATCAAATAGACATACATACATACTTATTTGATTCATCATGTTGTACATTTTGTATTTAAAAAATCGGGACACATTTATTGGTATCAGATCCAAAAATGTACATTTATGTGTTTAGGAACAGATTCCAAATTGTGTGTCTCGGGATGTTAAATTCCCATGACCATGGTTCATACAAAAACCACTACTGATTTCCTTTAAAATGACAATAATGCTATTAATACATGCTCAAAAATGATTCCATCAATATACTACAAACCGACCACAATATTCATGAAAAAAAACCATGACATCATTGATAATATCTAATTTATTGAAATAAATTACCAAATCCTATTTTTAACATTTTTCATGCCACAACACATTCATTATTTTTCCAATCATCCATATTTAATTTCAAACCATTAATTATCCCTTAATCACACTTACCGTATCCATTACAATTTTATTCAAATCATTTACACTTCATTAATATCACAAAACTGATTAAAATATAACAGACTTCCTATATCTATATTCATTAATACCATCCATATTCCATACCATTGGGAAACATTAGTTGGAAAATATATTATTACAAACATATAATATAATACCTACCACTACAACCACAAATTTGCTTCCTTTAAAATAACTGTCCATTCTACTAAAACCATACCAACAAAACAATTGATCCATCACCACTATAACTAAACCATATGACATCCTCTAAATAAACCAGACAAACAAAATATAACTCCATAAATCATGGCATGTGGTACTCAACATATAATTGTAAATAAAGAAATTATAACAACCGATTATTTCCATGGTATTTTATTAATTACATCTAATATTAAATTATTCTTACAAGGACACCCGTCATAACCATACCTTATAATTTTCAAAAAAACCACCTTAGTAACAACTTTAAGTAATTAAAACTTTATTCAAGGGGATTTATAATAAAACAATTATGGATGAAATATTTTTTCCAATTCTGAAAGAATTTGTTGGTATTATTTTATTTTTAATATCATTACATAAAAAATTCACTTTGCAAGTGTTGGAGAACAGAATCAGATGCCAACTGACCCAGAAAATCATATGAAAATTTATAAAGAATTATGATCATTTTTTTTTCATTTACTGAAATTTTTTTCTAGATAAATATGGGCTTCAAACCTAAATTGCATTCATAATAATGTTTTTGATCGAATTGAAATGATGTATCAGATTCCAAATATCCCTTGATATATTCAAAATTAAATCTGATGATTCATTTCCCTTTATTAGGTTTTCAGTATCATATGTTTTCTGGAATAACTGTTATGCAATTTTTTTATGGAATTAAGATGAAAATGTTTAGTATTTCATATGATGATATGAAAATACTAATTTTGTTAACATCATGAAGACATCAAAAAAAATAATGAGTTTGGTGAAGAAGTGTGTATAAAAATTCAATTTCTTTCAGTGATAGTTCATCACCATTAGAATTACTGGAAAATGAATTTGTATAAAGGATGTGAAGATTGATTTTGTTGTAGTTACGTGTTTTTTAAAAGTATTGATTCACTATTCCATCAGATTGATTGATTCATAAGACTTTACAATCTAACTAATGATTCAATCCCTTATATCAATCATAATTGTTTTAGGTTTCGAAAGAAAATATTGTTGAAACTAGTCTATCTAATGTGATTTATCATCGATCCATTAGATGGGATTTGACAATTATCCATCAGACTCATTTTTTGTTTCATTATAACAGTGGAGTAAAAGTTCTCACAGGGGTAGGTCAAAATTATTTTTGTGAATTTTTTTATTTTGATCAGTAAGATGGTTTTATTAGTCCCGATGAAATAAATTAGGATTATAGACCAATCAAGATGATGGAGTTCAAAAAATTTAGTCAACATTTTTCAATGAGAGAAATTGTTATTTTTTTATCTGACAAGAATAAGAATCCACGAATGGTTTTAATTACATGAAGTTACATTGGACATGATTAGAAATTGATCCATACTATTGTAGATTGATAATGATCCATTAGAAGAAATATGATACTGATAATTCAATATATTATCAACATAATTAGACATTATATCCATCATTTTGTGATTTTATTGATAAAATAATTAAATGGTGAAATGATTTGAGTTATTTGCTATATTTTTTGAAGGTGTTTTTATGAATTTAGAAGTTGATATAATGTTTATATAATAATATGTTCAATTGAAGCATTGGAATGGTAAGTCATCAATGTAATATATTCTCAAGTGTTTCGTATAAATTATATTGAAAAACTGTATCAATATGACTAATTATACCAGACTAATGTATTTTATGTAAATTCTATGAAGGATGAAGATGTGATAATATTCGAGAATTTATTTATGATAATCAAGATGATTTGAGAAGTGATTAAGTGGTAAAATAATGATAAAAAATGTTATTAAATTTTTAGTCATTAGAAATTTCATTGAGCTGAAAAATCAAATTGGTTTTTACCATTCCATTTCTAGGACACCTCTAAATAAATGAAAATTTTCAATGTAATCTGACACTAGTCACATGTGGGAGATGGAAAAATTGATAAATTATTTGTGATATTATCTGTCAAAGATGATTTTTCGGACATAACATTATTAAGAAACTACATTGGACACAATTTGTGTGAGGAAGTATTTGATCATGTTTTCCACATCATACTAATAAATCTGAATAAGAATTATTGGAAAATAAAGAATTAGTAAAAAATTGTTTTCAAATATTATTTTCATACTTTTTTGAGATAGAATAATTATGTTGAATTTTCATATAATGATCATAAGAGTTATTTTTTCCTATTTTTTAGTAGTAATGTGATTATTTTTGATCTAAAATATTGAAAAACTAGATGGTTTTGAAGATGAATAGTGACATGTTTGGAAAGAAGTGGCATAGTATTCATAAATAGTTATAAAACCAATTTTATGTCATTATTCAGAGAAGAAAAACTTACAGTGTTATATTTATCATAGTTCTATGAATTTGTAAGGGTATTTCTTACTTGTTTTATAAGCACATAAGGACTATTTTCTAGTGGATTTTGTGGGATGATATTATTTCCTAACCATGAAAATGAATATATACTCTTATTGAGAAGTTAACATTGTAAATAATTATCTTCCTATGGGTGAGTGAATATTATATTTTCAGTAAAGTGGTAGGTTTTTAAATTGAAGAGAAGGATATTTTTGAAGAAACATATCATACATGAAAATATTATCATAGACTCACCCCTCCCCTCTTAGAGATACATTTATCCTGGTTGGGCCTTTTTAATTGGTATAATAGTGAAATTTACCTTCATTTACTCTTTGCCAATGTTTTTTGATGAGAATTTGTTATATAGAATCTGAATTGTGTGAACAATAACGGGAATCAAGTATTCAATAGAACAAACTATAATATCTGTAATTATAGAATATTTCCATATATTATGTCTCTTGGGTGTGATGTTTTGGAAGAATATTCATATGGATTTCCTCCACTTTTTGAGAATATTCCACTTTTATTTGTAGATAATAATAATCTATATAATGATCGATGATCTAAATGATTTACCTTCATACCTTTCTTAAAGGGAATTCCTTAGAGTAGAGGGATTTGTTACTACTAATGGTATTTATGAAATGTTGAAATTCATTAATGAAGAAAATATGAATTTGAAGAAGAAAACGTTGAAAATCTTAAGGCTGATGTATATGGATCTCTATAAGTATGAGTACGTATCTATTGGTAAAATCATTAAAAGGGTGAATTATATTGATAGAACCAATATATTTCTTGGTGTGAATCATCATGATTGAACCACTATTAAAGTTATCATGAAAAGTTTTTCGAAAAAAATTGATTTCAATGTTTCATCAACTGAAGATAGAGATCTAAAAAATTTATCTATGGATGAAATTCATAGTACACTAATTACTTAAGAAATAAGAACATAAAAGTTTATGAAATAAAAATAAAATATTTTCGATAAATTTATTTCAATGACGTAAAGCATGGAAAAGAAAATAAGATTCTTGAGAACTAATTATTTTGTAATTATGAATCTGGAAATGAGATTAGTAAAAATCATGATGAAACTTAATCCTAGTTTTACATAAGTTTTAAAATAGGTAATGGAATGAATACATGTAATATACCCCTAAAATATTTTTAATGTGGAGCTATCTGGATCATTTTTATGAATTTCCCTTGAAAATGATATGAAGAAGATATTGATGTCGATGACAGGATGCCAAAATGATCTTCTAAGAAACATGGTGATGAGTGAAAATCCTATTCTAAGGGAAAATATAAAATTTTCACTGAATATAAATAGGGAATATTTTTATGTAAATATGATAAATATAATGATATCTAATTTCTTCCAAATATGACTATGATGTTTTTATGGAAATTATATTTATTTCAACAATGGATGATCAATAGTTTGGAACCATAATTATAAATAATAATGAAATGAGTCAAATATATATCTAAATATTGAGTCTAAATGATGTCTTAAAATTTTTTTTGGACTTAAAAGAGATGTATAGAATATGGAGAAGGAAACCCCTATATCAAATAATCCATAATTTCAAATTAATGGAAATTTTATGTCATTGGATGATATTTATTGTCTGATGAAGTCTCTTGAAAAATAAAAGATTAACAATGAACATCATGATGTAATGTTGAATGAAAAGGAGGAACTGTGGGAAATTTTTTCAAAAATGTTTTCTATAGTTGATAAGGGAGTTAAAAGTTTCAAAAACACTATTTACGTAGTGTGTGAATGATCTATAAAGGTTGAACCTAATATGGATCTAAAAAATTTTCCTTCATCGGTTGTAATGAATATTTAAAATATTATTTATAAGAAGAAAGTTGAGAAAATAATTTATACGGCCAATACCAATAATATTGGAAATTCAAACGTTTCGAAAAATATTATTCCAAAAAAAATATTCTTCCACTTTTGATTCTGATAAATTTGGAATGAAATCAAAAATGAATAAGAATATTTCTGTTTATAATAAGATGGTTTTGGAATATTATAGATCAAATGTGAGAGATAGGGTATTGGTTAAAAAACATTATCAGAATAATAGTCAGTATGGATGTTACAGAGGTAAATATTCATTCTATAGTTACACGTGGTATTGTGGTGGATTTGGGAAGATCGAAAATATGTCTTGTTATAACCAAAAAAAATTATCCCAAGATTCGTAGAAAGATCATTTAGGTAGGATTTATTTCAATTTGAAGAATAAATCTAATATTGTTGTTTTAAAAGGTGAAAATATATTCAAACCTTTAGAAATTATTTTTTAAAGAAGTGAAAAACCTATAAATCATGATAATGGGTGGTTTTTTGTTTCCAGCATGGAAACATTTTTATAACAATTATAAGATCCCCAAAGTGAAAAATGATAGAAGAAAAGTAAAAGTTATTATTTTGGAAACTGATCTCAAAACTAGAAATGGGAAATGACTCTAGATTTGGGATAGTGGACGTTCTACTCATATGATAGAGTTTTTAAAATTTTATTTGATTGCGAAGGATTTGAATGTAAGGAAAATAAATTTTTGGAAATGATGCATCTCTTAGAATCAAAGGCATTATATCTTTTATTAATGGTGAAGAAAACATGAAATCCATTAAAGATTTATTTTTTTATCGGTTTAAACATAATCTGTTGAGTTTTCCTATCTTTTTGATGAATTAAATAATTTTTTTTATATTTTATTTTTTTGAAAATAATGAAATATGTGAAATTCATTAAAAAGTTCCACCACCCAAAAGAAAACTTTTTTGATGTCAGTGAGAAAAAAATCAAGTTTCATAATAATGATGCAATAAAATAAGATGTGTAAAAAAAGATTGTGAAATATCTGATAGTGAAATATGAGCATGTTTTATAAGAGAGATGGTTTATATGATATTCTTTATATGTCAATAAGAATAGATTATTGTTTTTCAAATTTTCAAAAATGGAATACCACAAAATATGCGTATAAGAAAGATCATATTCATTCAACTCATCCAATTGAACTAATTCACTAAGATATTTTTGGCCCAATGAAAAAAAATTATCTTTTTGAGATATGTTATTTATTTATTTCATTGATGATTTTCCTTTCCGAACATTTAATATGAATTTGAAACTTAAATTAGAAGATCTAAAAATCATTAAGTGCTTCAGGAGAAGAGTTGAGAATAAATTTTGGTATTTTGTTAAGAAATTATGAATAGATAATGTTGGCGAATACAAGAATGATGATTTCACATGTTTTCTTGAAAAACAAGGAATTCAACATTAGTTCAGTACCCCATACACACCACAAAAAAAAATTTCCAAAAGGAAGAATATAATCTTACTTGAGATAGGGAATACAGTGTTGATTGAACATGGTCTTACTAACTACTTCTAGATGAACAAAATAAGAACAATATATTATATTTATAATTTATTTTTTTATAGGAGAACTAATGATATGACTATTTATTAAATGTATTGTGATAAAACACTAATTTTGAAAAACATAAGACTTTGTAGAAGCCCATGTATCATAATGAAAAAGTGAAAATCTGGGAAGATTGATCAGATATGTGAAGATGGAATATTTTTTTGAATATTCTCGGGATAGAAGGGGATATATATGTATCAATAACGAATCATAAAGTATAGTAGTATTTTATGGTGAAAAGGTTCTTCAAAAATCTAATGACGGTGTTTCATTAACACATTCATAAGGGAATGTTGAATAATTTTAATGAATTTTTTTAGGCCACATGAAAATATTTATAATAATGGTGATGCTACATGGATGGATGAATAAGAATCTTATATTTCATGTGATGATGAATAATTTTATACATCTCATTCTAGGATGAGTAAATATATCGAATATCAAAAAAATAGTTATAATCATCAAAAGGTTCAAACAAGAAGAACATCCAATATTTCTACACAGACATATATATATTCAAAAGTGGTCCCAAAAGAAGTAAATAAAGCTTTTAAAAATTTGGAATGGATTAATGATATGAATAAAAAAATTGATCAAATTGAGAACAAAGATAATTTGGGACATGTGCAAAAAATGAATGGTAAATATGTTACTAGTACAATGTTGGTGTTCTATAACAAGATGAATTATGATGGTGATGTGATAAGTAATAAATAAATATTTGTTTGAAATGGATATTCTAATATTTATGGAATATATATTGATGATACTATTTCTTGAATGATGTGTTTTGAAATAATCAGAATCATTCTTTCAATTTATTACCAACATAGTTATAAAATTTTTCATATGGATGTGTAGTAAGAATTTCAGAATGGATAACTTGATACATAAAATTATATAGTACAATAGTGTGGTTTTGTTAATAGAAATGATGATAGATAGATTCTTAATTTGAAGAAATAATTATTTGGGATAATGAATTCTATAAGGGAATGGTATTCTAAATTTGATACCTTCTTATTAATGTTGGAAATTTAGAATGTAAAAGTTGATAGTAGTCCCTACATCAAATAAAGTCATGTTATTTAAATAATTTATATTATATATCCTTGTGGAAAAATATATTTCAGTAATGATGTAATAACTAGGTAATGGATTCCTGAACAAATGAAGTATTTTCTTGGAAATCCAATGTTTGGTGAAATAAAATATTCTACTAGGCTAATAATCCCACAAAATAAGAAATTCAGTTTCCCTTCCCAGGAAATTAATGATAAGGAATTTCTTAACAAGTTTATCCTAGAAAAATAAAAAAAAATCAATAATAATATCAGTTGTAATGAAGTTGACTAATGATGGAGAAGGTAATGATGTTGACATTAAAGAGGTTCAATAACTAATTTGAAGTTTTCTATATTTGACCATTTAAATACAAGATATTGTGTATATTTTTACCTTATGTGAATGATTCTGATGTTCTCCAAAGGAATCATTTTTCATGGTGGGAAAAATAATTCTTAGATATATAAAATTCCCATTAACTTTCCGAATATGGTATTGTATTTTAGAACTAGTTTATTTATTTAGCTATATAGAAGCTTATTGGGAATGAAATTTAGATAATAAAAGATCCACATCAATTGGAGATCTCCTTCTGAGGAAATTTTTTATTTTGTTGGAATAGTAAAGAAAAAAATTAATTAACTCTTATCATGGATAGATTTGATTATGTTGTTGTCACTAAAACTTCATTACAATTTATATGGTTGAAGAAAAAATTTGAAGACATACATGTTGAAGTGAATTTACCTTTACTCTTGGGTTATGATAATTATAGTGTCACAATTCACAAAAAAAATCTAGTGATACATTCTCATTAAAAATATATTGATATCCAATATTACATCATTCGACATAAATTGGGAAATAATGAACTCATGAATTAGTATATTCCTTCCTAAAAACCATTTTATTTCGTTTTTAAAAAACCATTATCAAAGGAGGAATTTTCTAGATTGATGTTGAAAATGGGTGTATATCCTCTTTATCTCCAACATTTTTGTATAAATTTTTATCCCCATTCCCATATATTCTATGGATTGGGTTTTCAAGGGGGATAAAAATGGTGCTTCTTAAATTTATCCATTAGTATGTGTCAATGCTTTTAATTTATCATGTATTTAGGGGGATTTGTAAGTAAGATATGAAATAAACTTGTAATTGGGTGAACTATTCTAAAAATTTGTTAATGTGGTTAGAGAAAACTTTTTTTATAGGAAGAAAGAAGATATGAATATGTGTAATGTTTGAAAGGTTACATGATTAAAGAAGAAGTTCCACAAGTCACTATTTTTTTGAAAGCATTCCTTTTTTCAATGATTCTTATTTCCTATAAAGAGTTCACTCACGTAGGATTATAATTTTTGATAAGTTATAAAATTCTTATGGATAAAATTTATAGATGTTTCTGATCAATGGTTGACAAAAAAATCTAAAATGGGAGATTGATGGGACCATGAATTTTGAAACCGATTTTTAGATGCTTAAATAGTTGTTTTGGTGATTAATTTCAGTTTAATATTTAAAAAAAAATTATATCACCTTTTAAATTTTTTTTGATTGGATGAGGGAGGTAATAGAAATTAAATATCCAAATCGAATTTCATAAGAAAGTTCCTTGGTTTTGGTTTCATGTTCTGGACGTTTTTTCTGGATGATGGTTATTTTCAGACTCACATTGTGTCTATAATAATGATTTCAATTAGGGTGAGAATTCATGTCAAATTATGAATATAATTTGATATGTGAGATGCTAAATATTGTGATTCCTTACTATTTTGTCTATTTTATATTTCATAAGTTATCTATAAAACTTTTAATCCATGATTTTTGATATAATAGAGGAGAAAATGTTTTGTATGTCATACGATGTTATGTTGATCCAATTGTTCTTAACATCATGAAGACATCAGTATACGAGACATAGTTTGTGGAAGAATGTAGTTAATGAATTCAAAGTCATTCAATCATAGTTCATCAGTGTGACAATCACTTGAAATATAATTTTTCTAAATACTAATAACTTTATACTTATTGTACTTAGATGATTTTCAGAAGTACTGGTTTACTAATCCAATATACTCACTAATTCTTCAAACTATTAGACAAACCAAATAATTAAATCCATAGGATGAATAATCATATTTTTAGGTCTTGGAATATTTTAGGTTTGAAATCATTCTATTAGATGTGATTTACTGCTAATCTATTAGAGGAGGCATGACACCAATCCATGATACTCATTTTTTGTATCAATATAATAGCAGATACAGAGTTCTATCATAGGTAGTTCTATATTTTTTTTGTGAACTTGTTGAATCCAATAAATAAGTTGGAGTATCTGTGACTAATGAAAAGGATATGTATTATATAGTAATAAAGATAATAGAGTTTAACAATGTGGTCATCCTTTCTCATAGAGAATATTTTTTCCTATTTTCTGTTTTCTATGAATAAGAATTAATAAATGGTTTTAATAGGTTTAATAGTAATCAGACACGATTTGACACATATCCCTATGATGGGGTACATAGAATAATCTATTAGAATAAATATAATTCTTATAATCCATCAGATACTGGATTTCATCAGACACTGCTTCCATCGGTCAGAGAGTTTGTTGAAAAATGAATAAAAGTTGAAATGTTCCAAAGCTACTACTAATGATTTTTCATTGGTTAAATAAAGTAATTTTTTATTTAAAAGGATGTTGATGGTAGAACATGTTTAGTTGGATCATCATAATGATAATTAATCAATGATATGTACTATAACATCCCATGTCATGTACTCTTGGATCCTTTTATAAATTCCATATCTTGACATTTTTGGCTTTGATGAAGACAATATCGACCTAAATTTTCCATCTAAACCTTAAAACTTCAATAGGGGAACATTTATCACCTACAACCTCTAGAAAATTTTATATTTGTAGTTTTTGAGAATTGGAGAAAACTCTTATAAAAACAACTCATATCAACATGGACTCATAAATAACTAATTCATAAAGTTGAACACCATATCCGATTAAACCGATCTTTTCTTATTTCAAAACATTCATTAAAATCGATATTTAAAACACAGGGATATGAAACATAAAAATATTGGGCTCAAAATATTCATTAAGGGAATAAAATAAGTTTTATTTTAATTCCATAAATGAGAAAAAGTGGTCACACTTGTTTTATGATATAATCAAAGTGCATTAGTCAATCATAAATGAACTCATACCCACAAATACATAGATCATAAAAAATGAGAACATGGAAAAGTAAAGTGTCATAAGAATCAATAATAAAATTTCATTTTATATCAATCTAAATCATTATAAGTAATATAAACACATATCAATCAATTAAAACTCTTTTTGGTAACATATAGCATCATTTTCATATAACCATTTCAATATACATTGAAAAACCTTTCTATAAGAATAACCATATGACCAACTTCCAAAATTATCATCACCCAATACGTTGGAGATATATAATAGGTATCACCCATCATATAAGCTATATCAGGATCACCTATTTTACAAGTTTTTTAATGTGTCTCAACCCTTCATATATGCCATATTGGGCTCACTCATTTTGCATGTTCTATAATAGTGAAAAACACTTCGTATAAGCTATATTGAGCTCACCTGTGAGCTATAACTATGATAAACAATTCATATAAGATGTATCATGATTACCTATTTCATATAATTTTCACGTACCATATAATGTATAAATAACATTCATCATAATGCTCATAAAAGTATTCATTATTCATTTAAAACCTTATAAACCCTGGGAAATAATTTTTTTTATGTAAATACCATAAAAACATGATTAATCAATTGGAAAGACCTGTATTTCATAAATTTATCATTGAATCATGTTTAAACCATGGAAATATAAGATTTCATAATTTTTTTTACATGAGTAACCCAAGGATAATAAATGGGTTCCATAACAATCTATTTATATAATGATAATAAATAAATAATATAATGAAGATGGAATAAATAAAAATATTCCTAGTCTAGGTTATGTAATAATAATTTTATTTTACATTGATGATGGGAAATACCATTAAAAGGTCATTAAAAACATTCTTGATAAAAATAATCATTATATATTCCAAAGTATATCATTCCACATTAAAACATTTGAATCATAATCCCCATGAAGTAATAAAACATAAAAAACAATAAATAACATTATAATAATGAGATTAACGATATTATATGTCAAAATTGATTTATATACACCTTTTAAATTAGTATAGGTGTTTTACATTACAAAATTCACAATGAGGAAAAATTGTGAAAAAAATCCATTACCGCTTTTGTAAATTCAAAATTGTAAACCCCATGAAATATAAAACCTCAAATAGATTTTTAAAACCAAATAAATTAAATTAAAATAATTATAAAATAAATTTATGGTATGTATATACACCACATAAAAATAATTACATTTATAATAATATATAAGTCACATTGGAATGTAAATTGAACCAAAACCCCTAACAAATGTGGTAATATCTGAATCGAAACCCAAAAAGTTATAATCATAAAATTAAAAATATAAATACCATTAATTTAAAATAATACATGATATAATATATCAAATTTTTCATTAGATACACCGCAAAAAGTAAGTGGTAAATACAATATTGATCTAATAGACATAAAAAGTGAGAAGAAAATACCATATAAATATTGTATCATTAGAGTGAGAATAAATCAATAAAATATGTGTGTGATAAAAATGTATATAGAAAATAATTTAAATTTATAAAAATAAATTCATATATAATTTAACAAATGTTCATTTCCAAATATAACAAATGAAATAGATGTTTAACCCAACGAATAGAAATTAAGGTAAGAAAACCTTTACAATCAATTTGATTTGTCATGCATGTTCTCTATCATGATAAATAATAAACTTATGTTAATTATTTACATTATTTATAGAATTTTAAATTTTTATTATTTATTTTACATCTCTTATAATCTATTTATATACAATTAGATAATCCATAATTTTTAAGTTGGATGTTTTTACCATATTCGGCTCCTGTATCAAAATTGACAATGATATGTCGGCTAAGGTCAATAAGATCAATATTTAAAAATTTCACTATTAACCAAAATTACATAATTCTAAAAACTATCCATAAATTTTACCTTCAATATAAAAAAAGGAAATATGGTTATGAAAAATTAACCAATATTACGATCACTGAGATGGTATGGAGTACGTACGCACAAATAATGTTCCCAGTTTTCAATTATCATTATTGATATATGGTATGTAACATATATCATTATTTAATGATTATTATATAATAAATATCATATTATATAATTATATAAACTTATATATATCATTTTTTGATCAATTTATGAAATAGTAATAATCCCTTAACTTCGAGGAGGCGGTAGTCTACACATCCGTGAACGACATTATCATTTTTTCTGTGTGTGAAATAGTATTATTATAATTCTATATTGTATCACCAAATCATTAATTATTTCATGAATATAATTAATATTTATTTTATATCATATATGGTTTTAAACCCATACTTAATATAGTCCATGTAATGTGTGAATTTATCTCATTTCCTTGAAGAGGTGATAGTCCACACATCTACAATGGACATTATCATATTCCCAAAAAATTGTAATCAAGAAGTTATGTGTTATATAATATTTTAAGAATTATATAGACATTATAAATATCATATATATAATATAATGTATAATTTCACTCCTAATAATCAACAATAAGTTGTGGTAAAGTAATAAATGAATGACATCATTTCTTGAGCCAATAGTTGAGCAAATACATGAACAATAATTTTGATACCCATTTAATATTTTTGTGTGTATGAGTAGGTAGAAATCATAAAATAAATAAATATAATTATATATATTTTACCTAGTACACAATAAAATCATGTAAAGAGAATAATTTAAGGGGAATAGAATCAAATAAAATAAAAGAACTCGTTGAAGAATGATGCATCTTCTTTGGGTAACTCATTTTGGTTTTCACCAAAAGGATTCCTTGGATTTTTTTATTCCCAATGTGAGGATTCAATCATTATATAAGGCAAATTTATATCTTATAGTTCTAGTGTTTTAATGATTTTATTTTCTTGATAGGTGTTATGAGAGGAGGAGGGTGAGAGAAGGACTTTTACATGTGGGGGAAATGACACATTGGTTACTATTGAGAATATTTGAGTGCTCCCCACATTTTACTTATCTCAAAAGGGTCCAACATGAACTATTATAGAACATTATAGGATTAGTGGTCTAAATATATCTATACTATAATTTTTATACATGTTTATTATCATTTTTACATCTGATATTCTAATTTTAAACATTTAGTAAGCATAAATTCTTTTTTTAATTACTACATTCATAAATATGGTTTTTTTAAAACTATGTTTATGTAAGGCCCCAGACTTAAACCTTACATAATATTTAATTAAATTAATAATTCACATTGAGGATCTTTTCAGGTTTAGAGTTTTAGTGAATTTGGACATAACTATTACATATCAAAAGTTACAAAGTAGAAACTTCTACTAAGTTTACATAAAATAAAAACTCTTAAAAAACATGTCTAGTAGCATGTTTTAGGTAGCATGAATTTCTCTTGATCCCATCCATGACCCTATTCCATGTTAAGTCCTGTGAAAAGCATTTCAAAACATGGGGTGAGCATAAAAAGCTCATTAAGGGATACACAATGAATGAAAACTGTTAGTTTTTCTAAACAACAAGTAAACCATTTATACATTATCAAAGTAATACTTTTCACATTTATGAAGTAGTAAAAAACTCTTCACTTTAAAAATATAATTACTTAACCTTTTATAACCAAAAGATTACCATAAAACCCATATAAAGAACACATAACATATAAAGGTAACTTGGGACATAATCATACTAAATGGAATAACCATACGGTCGAATTCCACACATACTTAATGGAATAGCCATACAGCCGACTTCCACACATACTTAATGGAATAACCATACGGCCGACTTCTATACCCAATGCATTGGATGTTATAACGTAACCACCCATCCTGGTATTCACAGAACCACCCGTCATATGGTTTATCACGTAACCACCCGTTAAATGTCCAAGTACCATCATTACACATAAAATATTGCAAATATAAACATTTCAATAAGAACATTTCATTTGCAATCACAGTAAGTAATTCCAAGATATTGAATAATCAATCCATTTCCAAAAACCATTTAAAAGAGATTTTTGAATCAAAGTGTCACATACCACTTTGAATATTTTAATGGAATTATAATTTTAAAAAATTAATGGCCATATAAATAAATACTGAAAACCATTTTGAAAACATGGACATTAAATATAATGATTTATAATAACAAATATTTAAAACATTTAAAATGATATTTTTGTTAATGTGTTTTTAACAAAATGATGGACTCTTGAATACAAATAATTGTGGAATAACATTTAATCAGAAATTTATAATATCATGATAATAAAGGGATTCATCATTAAATATTTCAAAGGGCAGTATATACACCATATAATAGTGAATTGGTGCATAACACCAATGAAGTCTCAATGGAAACGTAAATTGAGATGAAATCCATTATAAAGATGGTATCCTTAAATTAAGAATAAATCTATCACATAATTGTATGTGAGAAATATAAATACACCCAATATAAGTGGATATTGAGTTTGAAACAATCAGAGGCCATTCACACATATTCATAGGATGACATGTTCAATAATTACAAGTAGAACCCAAAGAAATTAAAATTGGGTTAAGACGTTCCCTTGTAACAATTCGACAGCCTAACGACGTCACTTTAAAATTCAACAAATGACTTGATGAGAGAGAAAATCCTATCTCATCACTTGGACATGAAATTTACATCAATACGGATATTTAAGAACATATCCCAACATAATAATATGTAAATTAAAAGACCCAACAAAAACAAGTCTTTTAAAAAGAGGAGGGTGAAAGGTTCCCTTACCGACTTGGGTATCATTCAAAACCTACACACCATGAATGAAGGACAATACAAAATTGATGTAAATACTCATAAATGAAATTATATTACACAAAGAGTATAAAAATGTGTAGTAAATATACCACTCAAAGGAAAATGTGGAAAATGTTGCATAAATCTCACCGGAATAAAAGTGAGATGAAAAATCCCTTACGAAAACTCGAAAGCCTAACGGCGCCACTTAAAACATCCAAAAATGGATTGATGAGATAAAATAGGGTCTCTCATCATATTAAAATAAAATGTACAGAAAGAGTAATATAATATAACATCCCCCAACATAACAAAGAGGAGCATAAAATAAGTGACCTAAAGGAGAGTACTTAAAAAGAGAGAGATTGGATCTCTTACGAAAATTCGGCAGCCTAACGGCGTGACTCAAAACTTCCAAAATGGATTGATGAGAGAAAATAGGGTCACTAATCATATAAAAATAAAAATTACAGTAATATTAATATAAAATAACATCCCAATCAAAATAAATATGAGCTTAAAAGGAATGACATAAAAGAGTGTACTTAAAAAGAAAGAGAGGGGTAGGCTCCATTACCTCGGGTTCGACTTGACTCGATCGTTATTTAACGTCCTGAATAATAAACTTGAGTTAATTTATAAATTCTTAGGAACCTTTTCAATTTCATTATTTCTTTTAAATCACTTATTTCCATGTTATAAACGTTATGTAATCATTTATGTTAATAATGTTTGTTTTGTCGATATTTGGTTCTTAAGTCGAAAGTGGACTTCTTACAATTACATGTTGTTCGTGTGGTCAAAGGTTCATTATATACAGAATGATATTCATTATTTGGATATCATATATATCATATATATACGTAATATACATGAATTTATAATATTACATAATCATTTATAGGTAATAAATGAAATGCATCGTTCATGGAGACGGTAAGCCGTACGTACGCATGAACGCTACTTTCATTTCTATGTCATATTAATGGAATTAAAAATAAATGATAGATATTTATATTTTAATTCCAGAATTATATTCATCATTTATATGTAACATACATCATATATATCCACTATATATATGTACTTATAATAGTACATTACATTTTGGGATAAGAAATGAAATGCACTGTTCATGGAGACGGTAAGCCGTACGTACACATGAACGCTACTTTCATTTCAATATCATAATTTAATGGAAAGAAATAATAATTATATAAAGTTATATTATAATTCCAGTATAAAATCATATATAACAACTTTAAATCCATCCTTTATACGTCCCACATATGGCATTAACGAATCAAATCACTTGGAGGGGGCGGTAGTCCGCACTTCCTAAAACGAAGATATCGCGTATACCCATATTGGAAGCCATAAAGGTATGACATAAATGATAAATATCAAAGCTTAAGGAAAACATAAACATATTATATATCATATATAAATATAGTGACATCTTAATGGCCACCTTTGAAGGTGTTAGAATAATATTTAACAATCATCGTTTCGTGAGGCAAAAATTCCCCATCCACAGAAACAGTATGTTCTTTATCCATTAGACGTAGTTGTGTATAAGTGTAGCTATAATACATCTTATAACAACATCCTAGTATAATTAAGATACTTTATTTGTTACTAAAGGAAATAATAATATGATTTTAGTGGGTTGGAGAAGCAAAATAAAACAAAAGAACACAAGTGAAGACATTACCTTAAAATCGGGTAACTCTCTTAGATTTGAGACCAAAGTCTTCCTTGGGAAGACTTCTGCCCAAAGTGAGGCTTCTAGGAGTAATATAAGAATGTGTAGAGACAAAAATATCAGATCTTGGCCGATCCAAAGGCTTGAGAGGTGTGGGTAACGAGGTAGAGGTGGGGGCCTTTTTTAAGAGGAGAGGAGGGGCACTCTTGGAATGGTATAAAATGTTACTTTATTTTCAAATGAGTTTCATATTTTAATGGTCCCACAATGATGTTTTTCAAGGATAAGGTGATAAGGGTTCTAAATCCACCAATCCAATTGGTTTTTTACATGTCTAGGTCTTAGATATAACATTATGTTTCCATTTTATTTAAATCATTAAATAATGAGGTAATCACTACATCATCATGGTGTCATAAATAATTTAATTTATTTAATGTATAAAAATTATAAAAAAACTATCATGATGTAGGAAATCGTTTTATATTTTTATGGAATATTTATAGTAAAAAATATGAATTGTATAACCCCATGAAAAAATTGTTTTAGTAAAACAACACATGTTTGTGACATTTTAATTTTAACATTAAATAAAAAGTGATTAATGTCATTTTCAAACCAATGTGGATCTATGGGGTCCCGAAGTTGACCCATAGATTTTCTTGGTGGTACATGACACATACAATAAGGGTAGGACATGTGTCTAGTTCATTTCATATTATCAAAACATTATTTTTACCTTAAACTACACTAATTACCTCCAATCGCGATTAAAACATAAAAGTTACTATTCCCCAAATAAATATTTTAATCTCATTGCACCAAATTTTACTTCCTAATGACAACCATGTATGTCGGATTTCTGAAATTCAAAACACAGAGGTGGTAAAATTTCACTTAAATGAAAAATCAGTTTTTTTAAGTACCACTTAGTGGTTTCACTATTCATCAAAAATTGAAGTTTTTCCGAAAAATACAAAAACATCACCGTATACAATATTTGATAATCCGAATTCAAAAATGATGTCTATTTTACAAAATTCAAAACATATAAGTTACATTAATTAATTTAATAATTAATTCCCGCTGTCAAAACAAATAGCGTGTTTTTATGAAACAATATGTATCAAAAGATTGACACTGGTTTAAGTCCAATTTCAAAGTGAAATTAATTCCAATGACCACTATTGTATTAAATTGTAAAAATATATTCTAATTTCACTTTATAACAAATTAAAAAGAGAATATAATCATATAAATAAATTAGATTAAAAAGTGGTTTTGAATTAAAATTCAACACTTTTCACTATTCATTTAAAAAATAAACATCATTAGAAAAATACAAAAAAAATTACCCAAAGTAAATTTTGATGTCCCAATTCTAAAGAAGAATTTTATTTTGTCAAATAAAACATATAAATTTGTCAAAAGTATTTTTAAAAAGGTTTTTCCTTCAAAAGGCGGTTAATCGACCTTTTAAAGAATATTAGAAGATTTATGGTTAAAATTGGATTCATTTTCATTTTTAATCCTCTAACATTTATTGTAAAAAGTTAAATATTTGACAAAAATATAGAATAATTTTTTAGTTAGTTTTTTTCATTCCCGTCATTACAATGTCTAGGTGTTAACTACCATTTTAAATAAAATTATATTATTATTAGAGTGCAACGTAAGGTTTCAAAGGAACTCATTGTTGCGTATTGGGTAAGCCATCAAGCATAGTGTTCCCTTTAAAGTAATATTAATATTTTATTCACATATATGGATAACCATTAGAATGTAATATTATTTATTTACCTTGGATGTTACATCCTTCCCCTCTTTTGGGAATTGCGTCCTCGCAATTTTCAAAATTTGGCGTGGAAACATCATTGAAAGTTCCACATCGGAACAAAAGTCAGTAAGACTATCACTTTAAAAGAAAGGGATAGGAGTACAAACGTCACCTGAGTTAACCCATACTAGGATTCCAAGTATGAAAATATGGATATGGAGGAGAAAACAAAGGGTCATGTTCTGATGGAGAGTGATAGTAAACATGTCTAGGAGAAAGCTAACCACATGAAAATCACATACTTGTGATGGCTTAAACGGTATTCGATTCCCCAGTAGGAAAAGTTAACAGACAACATTTTTGTTTTACGTTACTCTTCATTTAAGAATTTATTTTTGAGCTTAACTAAATCATAATGAAACATACTTAATTGTCACATAGACTTTCAACTTTTACTAGATTCCTTAATCAAACTCATATTTTCTCCAAAAGACGAGTATTTAAGAAGGCTTTTTCGCATTAAGAGTACTATAATCAACTTCTTGAGAATCACCTAATCCACAAAATAGGACTATATATTTCCCATGTCTTTAGATATCAACCAAAAACATACCAAAATGTTTAGTACGAGATCAGATAATACTCAAAAAGGATTTTTTTTACAAACAGAAAAACTACTCCTAATCTCCAAAATGTGTCAAACAAAACCCAAAGTTCAACAAAGACCACCCGATAAACAATTGTCCATAAAATTCTTCAAAGTAATAAAAACTAATATTGAAACCCAAATCTCTGAAGGATTTGATCACATAGTCTTCCATGTTAAATCATAACATTTATCTCCAAATAACATCATCTTCTCTTAAAGTCTTGTATTGAAAAGTAATTAGCCTAATAACAAATCCTCCATGATTTGTTAATATTTTCCATAGATAACCCAAAATCAACTTACTATTGATTCATAAAGTCATCTAACTAAAAATAATTAGTCAAACTAACTGGGGACTTCACGTAGTCCAGTGGTAGGCGATAAATACCAGTTGCACTTTGGTTGTGGGTTTGATTCCTGTTGCTTCGTCTGACGTGATGGGTTGTCACACAGTCTGCGTGTTGTCCTTTTTCCAAACCATATAATTCTACAAACATTCCCCAAAAATAGATAATATCATCAAAAATAGCTATAACATAATTTAACCACAATTTCATCTCATGCCTTTCATTTTCCATCATAACATATATTAACCCATAATTACCTCAAAATTAAGAATCATATAAACCCAAATGGTTATTTATAAGTATGTCCACAAAAGAACAGATAAATATTCCTTTAATAAAATTTTCATATATAAAAAATCAGGTTTACACATACTATAAAAAGTATTCTAATGTAACCCCATCATCAAAAGAGACATAAAACTCTTAAGAATTTCACCATAACTCTTGAAGCCCTTATATGTTGACTTCTTACTCATTCAACATTCTTCATGATCCCTTAACCATTCTTTTCCAACTTACCCTGAAATAAATATTTCCTACAAACAAAATCATGAATCATATCCTAAGATTCCAAAATAGGAGAACAAAAGATAAGAAATAATCCATACCTTTGATTGGTCATTGTCAGTTTCTTCATCCTCAATCGGAATGGAATTAGGTATTGGTAAACAAATATTTGTACGATCTTGGTGATCCCATTCCCAAAACTTCTTCATAGGACATGGTTTTTCATAATGACCATGCAGGCCACATTTAAAACATTCAATTGATCCCTCAAAAAGAACTTCTTTCCCTTTCCTCGAGTCAACTGGATGCTTCCTTTTTCCATGGAAGGTTCTCACTTTATGACCTTCATTTCCACATCTACAGTATATTTCTGTCCCTTTGAAACATTTTCCTAGGTGTTTGTTTCCACATCTTTGACACATAGGTTTTTGATCACTCCTATCTTTATGATTATTACATGTAGTTCCATAGGGATTTGTTTCTCGCATATATGATTCCTTATAGAAATAACCAAGGTTCAGGTGGTCAATCATGACTCTAGATAGTTGGTTGAGGAAAAACACAAGAGGTCTCATTGCATCTCCCATATCATTCAGTTTATCTCTCAGAAAACTATCATAGTTTCCTTCACATCCACTATTACTTTGGTGCCTGCTAGATCCAGCCATTTACTAAAACCAAAAAGGTCAGTGTGAGTATATCAACAAAACCATCATGTACTAATGATGAAGATAAAAACTAAGATTTAATTACTCATTCACTTTATCTAAAACTAGGACTCTTTCAGAAATCCTAACCATTATGGTAATTTCACATATGCTTAGAGAATACCCTAACCTCTAAATTTATCTAAACGGACCTCTGATACCAACTGTAAGGCCCTGACCATAAACCTTACTTAATATTGATTTAAATTAATAATTCACATTGAGGATCTTTTCAGGTTTATAGTTTTAGGGAATTAGGACATAACTATTACATCTCAAAAGATTACAATGTATAAACTTCTACTAAGTTTCTATACAATAAAAACACTTAAAAAGAAACATGTCTAGTTCCATGTTTTAGGTAGCATGACTTTCCCTTGATCCCATCCTTGACCCTATTCCATGTTAAGTCCTATGAAAAACATTTCAAAACTTGGGGTGAGCATAAAAAACTCAGTAAGGGATACACAATGAATGAAAACTGTTAGTTTTTAAAAACAACAAGTAAACCATGTATTCTTTATCAAAGTAATACTTTCCACCTTTATTAAGTAGTAAAAAACTCTTCACTTAAAAAAATATCATTACTTACCCTTTTATAACCAAAATATTACCATAAAACCCATATAAAGAACACATAACATATAAAGGTAACATGGGACATAAAAATACTTAAATGGAATAACCATACGATCGACTTCCACACATACTTAATGGAATATCCATGCGGCAGAATTCCACACATACTTAATGGAATAGTCGTACGGCCGACTTCCACACCAAATGCATTGGAGGTTATAACGTAACCACTCGTCCTGGTATTCACGGCACCACCAATCATATAGTTTATCACGTAACCACCCGTAAAATGTCCAAGTACCATCATTACACATAAAATATTTCAAATATAAACATTTCAATAATAACATTTCATTTTCAATCACAATTAGTAATTCCAAGATATTGAATTAATCAATCCATTTTCAAAAACCATTTAAAAGAAATTTTTTAATCAAAGATTCCCATACCACTTTGAAGCATTTAATGGAATTATAATTCTAAAACATTAATGTCCATATAAATAAATACTGAAATCCATTTTGAAAACATGGACATTAAATATAATAATTTACAATAATAAATCTTTAAGACATTTAAAACGATATTTTTGTTAAAGAGTTTTTAACAAAATTAAGGACTCTTGAATACAAATAATTGTGGAATAAAATTTAATCATAACATTATAATATCATGAGAATAAAGGGATTCATGATATAATATGTCAAAGGACAGTATATACACCATATAAAAGTGAATTGTTTCATAACACCAATGAAGTCTCAATGGAAATGTAAATTGAGATGAAATCCATTATAAAGATGGTATCCTTAAATTAATGACAAATCTATCATATAATTATGTGTGAGAAATATAAATACACCCAATATAAGTGGATATTGATTTTGAAACAATCAGAGGTCATTTACACATATTCATAGGACGACCTGTTCATGAATTACAAGTTGAACCCAAAGAAATCGAAATTGGGTTAAGACGTTCCCTTGTAAAAATTCGACAGCCTAACAGCGTCACATTAAAATTCAGAAAATGAGTTTATGAGAGAGAAAATGGTATCTCATCACTTGGACATGAAATTTACATCAATAGGGATACAGAAGAACATATCCCAACATAATAATATGTAAATTAAAATACCCAACAAAAAGAAGTCTTTTAAAAAGAGGAGGGTGAAAGGTTCCCTTACCGACTTGGGTATCTTTCAAAACATACACAACATGAAAGAAGGAAAATACAACATTGATGTAAATACTCATAAAAGAAAGTATATTACAAAAAGAGTAGAATAATGGGATGTACAAATACCACTCAAAGGAAAATGTGGCAAATGTAGCATAAATCTCACCGGAATAAAAGTGAGATGAAAAATCCCTTACGAAAACTCGGAAGCCTAACGGCGCCACTTAAAAATTCCAAAAATGGATTGATGAGATAAAATAGGTTCTCTAATCATATTAGAATAAAATTTATAGAAATATGAATATAAAATAAAATCCCCCAACATGACAAAGAGGATCTTAAAATAAGTGACCTAAAGGAGAGTACTTAAAAAGAAAGAGATTGGATCTCTTATGAAAATTCGGCAGCCTAACAGCGCGACTCAAAACTTCCAAAATGGATTGATGAGAGAAAATAGGGTCTATCATCATATGAACATAAAAATTACAGAAGTATTAATATAAAAGAACATCCAAATCATAAGAAATATGAGCTTAAAAGTAATGACTTAAAAGAGTGTACTTAAAAAGAGAGAGAGGGGTAGGATCCCTTACCTCAGGTCCGACTTGACTCGATCATTCTTTAACATACTGAATAATAAACTTGAGTTAATATATACTTTCTCAAGAACCTTTTTCAAGTTCATTATTCCTTTTATATAACTTATTTCCATGTTATAAAAATTATGTAATCATTTATGTTAATAATGTTTGTTTTGTCGATATTTGGTTCTTAAGTCGATAGTGGACTTCTTACAATTACATGTTGTTCGTGTGGTCAAAGATTAATTATATACAGAATTATAATCATGATTTGGATATCATATATATCATATATATCCAGAGTATACATGAATTTATAATATTACATAATCATTTATAGGTAAGAAATGAAATGCATCGTTCATGGAGACGGTATGTCGTACGTACGCATGAACGCTATTTTCATTTCTATGTAATATTAATTGAATTAAAACTAAATGAGAGATAAGTATATTTTAATTCCAGAAATATATTAATAATTTAGATGTAACATACATCATATATATCCACTATATATATGTACTTATAATATTATATTACATTTTGGGATAAGAAATGAAATGCACCGTTCATGGAGACGGTAAGCCGTACGTACGCATGAACTCTACTTTCATATCAATATAAAACATTAATAGAAAGAAATAATAATTATATAAAGGTATATTATAATTCCAGTATAAAATCATATTTAACAACTTTAAATACATCCTTTATACATCCCACATATGGCATTAACGAATCAAATCACTTTGAGGGGCGGTAGTCCGCACTTCCTAAAATGAAGATATCGCATATAACCATAATGGAATCCATAAAGGTATGTCATAAATGAAAAATACAGAAGCTTATGGAAAACATAAACATATTTTATATCATATATAAATATAGTGACATCTTAATGGCCACCATTGAAGGTGTTAGAAGAATATTAAACAATCATCGTTTCGTGAGGCAGAAATTCGCCATCCACAGAAACAGTATGTTCTTTAACCATTAGATGTAGGTGTGTGTAAGTGTAGCTTGAATACTTCATATAAAAACATACTAGTATATTGAATATACTGGATTTCTTACAAAAGAAAAGAATAAAATGATTTTAGTGGGTTGGAGAAGAAAAATAATACAAAAGAACACAAATGAAGACATTACCTTATAATCGGGTAACTCTCTTAGATTTGAGCTCAAATGCTTCCTTGGGAAGACTTCTGCCCAAAGTGAGGCTTCTAGGAGTAATAGAGGGATTTGGAAGGACAAAAAGAGCAGAGCATGGCTGAACCAAAGACTTGAGAGGTGTTGGTAAGGAGGTAGAGGTGGGGGCCTTTTATAAGAGGAGAGGAGGGGCACTCTTTGAATGGTATAAAATGTTACATTATTTTCAAATGAGTTTCGGATTTTAATGGTCCCACAATGATTTGTTTAGAGGATAAGTTTATAAGGGTTATAAATCCACAAATACAATTGGTTTTTGGCATGTTTAGCTCTTAGATTTTACATTATCATTCCATTTTATTTAAATTGTTAAATAATGAGGTAGTCGCTGCATCATCATGATGTCATAAATAATTTAATTTATTTAATGTCTAAAAATTATAAAAACAATATCATGATGTAGGAAATAGTGTTAGATTTCTAATGAATATTTATAGTCAAAAATATGACTTGTATAACCCCATGTAAAATTTGTTTTTGTAAAACAACACATGTTTGTGACATTTTAATTTTAACATTAAATAAAATGTTATTAATGTCAATATCCTACCAAAGTGGCTCCATGGGGTCCCCAAGTTGACCCATGGATTCTCTTGTAGGCCATTACACATCCAATAAGGGTAGGACATGTGTCTAGGACATTTCATATTATTAAAACATTATTTTTACCTTAAACTACACTCATTACCTCTAATCGCGATTAAAACTTAATAGTTACTATTCACCAAAAAAATTATTTTAATCCCATTGTACCACATTTTACTTCCTAATGACAACAATGTATGTCAGATTTTTGAAATTCATAACACAGAGGTGGTAAAATTTCATTTAAATGAAAAATCAGTTTTTCTAAGTTCCACCAAGTGGTTTCACTATTCATAAAAAATTGATGTTTTTCATAAAAATACCAAAACATCACCCTAAGCTATATTTGATATTCCAAATTCAAAAATGATTTCTAATTTACAAAATTCAAAACATATAAGTTACATTAATTAATTTAATAATTAATTCCCGCTGTCAGAACAAATAGTGTGTTTTTATGAAACAATATATATCAAAAGATTGACACTGGTTTAAGTCCAATTTCAAAGTGAAATTAATTCCAATGATCACTATTTTATTAAATTGTAAAAATATATTCTAATTTCACTTTAAAACCAATTCAAAAGATAAACAAATCATATAATTAAATAAGATTAAAAATAGGCTTTGAATTAAAATACAGCACTTTTCACTATTCATTAAAAAATGAGCATCATCAGAAAAATACAAAAAATTTACAGAAAGTAAATTTTGCTGTCCCGATTCTAAAGAATAATTTTATTTTTTCAAATACAACATATAAAATTTTCAAAATTATATTTCAAAAGGGGTTTCCTTCAAAAGGCGGTTAATCGACCTTTTAAAGAATACTAGAAGATTTATGGTTAAAATTGGATTCTTTTGCATTTTCAATCCTCTAACATTTATTGAAAAAAGTAAAAATATTTGAGAAATACATATAATAATTTTGTAGTTAGTTCTGTTCATTCTCGTCATTAAAATGGCTAGGTGTTAACTACCAATTAAAATAAAATTATTTTATTATTAGAGTGCAACGTAAAGTTTCAAAGGAACTCGTTGTTGCGTATTGGGTAAGCCATCAAGAATAGCGTTCCATTTAAAGTAATATTAATATTTTATTCAAAAATATGGATAACCATTAGAATGTAATATTATTTATTTACCTGGGATGTTACAGTTTACCATACTAGAAATTATAAAATATAATTATTAGAAATAAGGTATCAATATTTAAAAATTATAATCACATAAGTGGAAGAATATTATTTAAAATTAACCCTATAGTCATAAAGGGAATGTGGGTTTTTAATTAGAAAAACTCTTAAATTTTACTATGTTTTTATATCTAAATTCATCATAAAAATAATTTAAATGAAATAAGTTTATTATTCATGGAAAAATTCATATAATTAAATTTTAAAACCAATTAAAAATATATTTTTAACTATATAAATAAATTAGTTTAAAAAGTATTTTTTTTATTAAAATTCATTGTTTTACTATATTCATCAAAGCATGAATCTTCACAAAAAAAAGGAAACTTTTACCCAAAAGTAAATTTTATTATTCATATTTAAAAAATTAAGTTTATTTTCTCAAATAAAAATTGTAAAATTTTCCCAATCTATGTTTCAAACAAGTCTTCCACTAAAAGGATTTTAAAATGCCTTTTAAAATATTTATCTTTATATTCTTAGAATGGGATTCATTCTTATCATAAAACTATCAAACTTATTGGATGAATGTGAATTTTTTTTTAGCATTTATACTATATATTTTATTAAAATATTTCACTAATACTGATTAATTCAATTTATTAAGATAAAATTCCATTCGGATTATAAAAATTGTTTTTATAAAATGTCATCCTTTATATTCAATATGTATTTAATTTAATTTCTAATTTACTATTAACCAATGATTCTATTTTATAATCATGTGTAAATTGTGATTTCATTATTTATTTAACCGCATCCATTCCCACTATTAAAATGGTTTTTTGAGCACTATCATTATAATAGTAATACTATACTGTTATTTGGTGAGTCTAAGTCATGTATTTAACATAAGTAATTAAGGGAACTCGATTATTAGTGAAACACAATATAGACATGGTATTGTGTGTGAAGAAAGATAAACTATATATTTCATTTAATAAAATATTTTTAATATTTGTTTTTAACTTGAGTTAATTTAATTCTTACAATCTAGGGATGTTACCCATGTTCTCAAGTGGTTTCAGTAAATATGAATGACAATCATTATCAGCATGATTTATTTTACTATAATGAAGAAATTTTTATTAGATCGAAGATGGATGAAGTTGGAGAAGATTTAGGAATATTCAATAAAAATGAAGAAGAGTTAAAAGTGCCATTGTGGTTAAAGATGATGTTAGAATTCAATTCAAATTTGTGTTTTTGGAAATTTGTTACAGTGGGGAAATGAAAATGATTTCCTGTCAATTCCATTTCTAGAACACCTACAAATTGAGTTTAATTTATATTGTACTCTAAAACTTTTCACATGTAAGATAGAGTGATAAAATTGAATTTTCTATCCCATAATTAATTGAAGATTTTTTTTCTAGATAGATTTTTCTTCCGAAACATCTTCGTAAATAAGAAGAGTTTGGATTATTTTGTTGTTGGTTTTTTTAAATCGAACTGAGGAATCTGACTTACATTTTTGGATAAAAAATTAGGGGCTCAGAAATATTTTATATTATCCTTTTTTACTTTTTTTGGAAAAAAAATACATGACTGATGAATAAGACATAACCATCAGACTAATTTTTCCCATATTCCTTAAAAGATTTGTTTCTACTAACTACTATATAGGAAAATGAATAATTTTCTTTTGAATATTTACTATTGAATAATTTTTTTAAGTAAAGTAATGAGAATTTTGGAACCAAATAGTTATGTATTTTTAATATATTTATAAACTTATTTTACATAATTTTTTTCATGAGGAATTACATGAAATATTTTATTATCATAGTACCAAGCAAATGTAAGGGTGTTTCCAAGTTTTCATATCCCCCCATGAAAATTTTTTCTAGTGAATTGTGTGGTACTGGATTATTTATAAATAATGAACATGAATGAATACTCTGATTGGGTAGTGAACCTTGTAAATTATTTGGATCGTATGGATGTGTGATTTTATTTCTAGCAAAGTGATAATTATTTAATAAGAGGTGAAGATTATTTTTCATGAATGATTAAAAAAGTAAACGATATTTTTGATTCATAATATCCCCCTCTTAGTGATACATTGAACATGGTTGGGAATTTTAAATTATAATACATAAAAAACAACAATTCAAATGCATATCACAACAATAAATAGAATAGTTGATGTAATTTTCAAATGGTCTTGAAAAATAATAAATATCACATAATCTTATAAAACACATATGAATCACTCCATCACCAAAATTTCCATTAATAAGATTCATTATAATTATTATGTTAGTCCATAATATCTTCCAAAATAAATAAAATACTTGTTACTTCAATAATTAATAAAAAATATAAAAGAGGAATTATTGAATCCCCTACCAAATATATAGATTTTATAATCTCTATACATGAACAAGGAGAGGGAGATGATCAGATGACCGAAATCAAAAAAGGAAAATCTCAACAACCATGGGCGTAAAACCCTTCATAAAGATCATGTTATAAATAAATGTTACTAGAGTTGAACCACATTCATATCCTCTCAATGACAAATTTCCAGAACAGAACCAAAATTTGGATAAGAGACACTTGCATGAATAACAAAGAGGTTGATCACATAAATAATTCAGTTAATAATGATCAATTGGAATTAAATTATTTCAAAGGTCACACCTATGGTCATCAAGGGATTAGTAATAAATAAATTAATCTATGAATACACAAAATGTATTTTGAATTTATAATAAAATTGAGGAATCAGGGTATGATAGTTCATAGTCACAACATCATAGGGCTAAGTAGAGCACTATTTTGAAAATCACACCTTGATTACCCATATCTTCCCCTGAAATCTTATAATCTAAACCACATAAATTTCATAAATCCAATGAAGGTAATTGTGAAACCAATGAGGTCAGTCCATGATATATGACCCTATAGATAAAATAGTGTAACCCTAACAAAGACAAAATACAATGGTATCACCAGGGTGAAATGACACCCGAAAAGATCCAAACAAAAATCATCCACTAATGTAATTACTCTATAGTAGATGTCGCCACTCTATAATGGAAACTCATAGAAAATTTTAACAAACTCCATAAGACCATTAACATCCAAACTAATGTTCCTCATGTCATAAGAGAATAATATAAAAGTGGTATAACATATGTATGGATTTCATAAAACTTTATATAATTGAAAATATAGACATTTACACCCGAAAATACCCAATAATTCCATGAAAGGTCTTCATGATTAAAATGTGGCCCCAAACTCAAATGGACTAAACCCTCATTCCATAATAAAATAACCACAACATGTACCAACAATCATGAAACAACAAAATAGACTACAATATCACCCTCACCACTACCATCTATTCATAGTGAAACACCCATGTCCCTAATATGATGCACATCTGCTAGCTGAAATAATATATTTTAAAATGACCCATTTCTCTAAACTCATATCGATACCTCTAACACCCATAATATTCATAGTAACATAATGTGAAGTTCTAGATAATTAAATCAAATTCCACTCAAATGATTATCATCTTGTATAATCAGAACCAAAAACAATTTGAGAGAAATAGCTACCAAACCCAAACAATTTAGGGGAAATACCAATAAAATAGAGACAAAAACACAATTAAAGCCTAATATAATGTAAAAAAATCAATTAGTAATACATAAATATTTCATCATCAAATAAAAATAAGATTCAAAGTAGTACAAAATATTGAAAACAAATCAGTGCATCACCCTCCCATGTACATTACTCCAAACCATTATGCCTCAATAGAATGTCAACTAAAGGAATACCATAATTTTCCACATTTTATATCAATGATTCTAAATATAAATCAACATCTATATGGTCATTTTATAATCCCCTATATCAAACTCTACCCAATCATTCACATGTGAGTCACCATGATGATATCGATGAATCTATAAGAGAAGAATGTAATTTTAGATATTGTTCAACTATGGGGAAATCACAAACCAATAATACACACCACTAACATTCCCCATCACCTTAAAACCTCAATAAATCGAGGAGAAATAATATTCTTTTGGAAAAATATCCATTTTTTATGATGAGGGGAATCCCTAGGGAATACATGATATATGACCTTAAACTATAAACGTCCACTTATATGATTAACATGTAACTTATTATAGGCTTGGAAATCCCTAATCCTCTACCAGTCCATTTACAACTTATTAGTGGTTCCTTGTAGAACATATAGTTAATGTATTGAAAAATCTTCAACCTCAATCTAATACAACAGTACAAACTATGATGTGTATACAACACTGAAGATGGAGTCATGCCAATAGAGTAGTAAAAACTATTACCATAGGGAAACTAAAAAAAATGGTTGTTCACCCACAATCCTAAAATATAAATAAAAATAGGAACTTATGCTTCATTACAAATTCAACATGGTCTACATTGTATAACCATCCATCAGAGGATGAATAGTAATGTCATGGAGTTACTAAAATTCAAAACCACAATCAAGACCTACCCATAATCACATATTAAAATGAAGATCATAATTAGGTATTATGCTTTTAATAATCCCTTGAAAATTAACTATCCCATAAATAAACAACCTCACAAAAATGAACACAATACAAAACTCTTTATTCACTAAGATTTGAGTTGATTTCATTAATTGATCAACAATCATGAAAATAACATCACTTTATCTATGATCTTGAGTTAAACTATTTATGAAATCTATCAAAATTTAATAACAAATATAGTTTTGTAAATCCTATTCCCAAAATAAAATTCTAGGAACATAAATATCTACCTTTATCTACTAACAGTTCAAACTTCATGACACAAACTCTATCATTGATGTCATCATTACCAACTATCAAAACTACCTCCTCAAAGAATGGTTCATATTATAAATATTAGGATTCATAGCCAACGGTGATATATTAAAATCATAATGAACCAGGTATGAAATATCTAATGGAATAAAAAACCCTTCCTTAGAACAACACATGATGGCAATCATCCTCCAACCATCCCTCGAGAGAGTCACCATCAAAAATGTAATATCAGAGAAACTTTTCAATACTGTCTGCCAACTAAGGCTCCTTGAATTTATGTAATAAAGAAGGTCAAATTTTTTTATAGAACATGAAACATCTACCACTATCCTCCTTCGTATCAAGATGAATTGTTTCAAGATTCTCTATCACTGTCCATGTTTCTCAATACACCAAAAAAACAACTTTACATAATTTATTACTTCGTGAATTAGAAAAATCATTCCCATATGTGTAAGATATCTTAGTGTCATAGTCCTTAAATAACACCAGCCACCTCCACTATTATAGATTCAAATTTCTGTAATAGAAAGTATACCTAATTCTATTTTGATCTAAAATGTACACTAATTGTTTTCTGATGAGGTATTTCCACTTCATGATTATAAGAATCGACAATATTACCAACTCGAGATCATGTGTTTCATATTTTTGATAATGGGTATGTAAATTTCTATCCCCATATGAGATCACAAAATTCTAATACATTAAGACATAACCCATAATGAAAATAAAAGGATAGAATAAAATTAAAAAATCACACACTCATTTATAAATTAAACAACAATATAACTAATGATTGTGGTATTTAGGTAGTCCAAATAAACTAGAAAATGATCATTCCATATGAAATCTAGGTCCTCCCTACTCAAGGAGGTAAATGGAGGTATAAAAATTTCATAAATATGGCACGAACAACTATTAGTATCTCAAAAGAATAAAGAAACTATATCCTTGATGCCATTATTGGGTGGTACCAAAAAAATGACTTCCTAGGTTTTCAAAGGATCGATGACTAATCCATTATAAAACACCACATGCTCAATGAAATTCAATACATGAGTCCAATGCATACACATAGACAAAGTTCCATTGAGATGATGGTGTTGAAGGACTTGTAAAATGTCTTTAATATTCTCACATGATCCTCCTCTAACAAAGAGTACATGAAAATTCCATCGATTAACAATACAACATACTGATCCAATAACACATGAAACATGAATTTCATAAGTCGCATGAAAATCTATAGGTTTTCTCACGAAAAAAATATAAAATCAAATATCATATATCAATACATGAAATAATTTCTTTTGATATCATCCTTATTCTCCCCCCATTTGATGATACATAAGCCGTAGAGCACTCTTCAAAAATATTTTATCTCCATTCAGCTGATAAAAACAATCACTTATCCTCACAAGGGGAGAATAGATCATTAATTTCACTATAATGAGTTACTGATGGTATATTCATATCATCATAATACCATATTTCTTCTTGTAAAACAACCCTGGATCACCCATTGATGACACACTATTACACATTAAACCATTTTGTATATTATATTTTATTTAAATCTATAATTTCCCAAAATGAAAATTTTATATATGTAAAAATACATTAAAATAAAGAAGTAACTAGTCTCCTAAACATGATATCACATATATGGGTTGTTTCATAACATCTTCATGAAAAGAACCTCTAAACTCTCTAGAAACTCTATGAAACCCCACTGCTTGTGCATCTAATAAACTCAAAGAAAACACTTGTAGATGAGAAAAAAAGGGATCTTAAATCCCATGAAACATATGATGGTCCCACTCTCTATAAATTTTTTTACACTCGTGTAACACCCTAAGATTCCATTTTTTTCCACTGATACCTAATATGTTTGATTGGTTTATTCACACACAACAGTAAACCATAATGAAATGTGAAATCAGATATAAAATTTTAAATGTAACTATAAATTTAGTGAGTAATAATAGAAGTAAAAATGTTGTGAAATATATTTATAAATAAAATTGAAGTTCTCTATTAATACTAATTCATTTAAAATTATTAATTAGTGTGACCATGTAAATAATAAAAACAATTTTTTGTTTTAAATGCAACCCTTGTAAAATTGGATTGCATGCTATTTATTTTATGATAAAAATATATAAATGATATAATATATCATTGACATGGATTATATATTAAAACCAATTTTTATTAATAAGTTATAGGAAATAAAAATAAAAATACATAATATTTTAAAATGTTATTTTTTCCATTGAAAACAATTTTCATTGTATATTTATGTTTTAATATAAAAGTTAACTTCTAAAATTTTAGTTTTTTAAATTTTAAATATAGAATTAATTTTATTATTTAGAGTAAATATATTATCTTACGATGAATTTTTTAGATTTTTTCTAAGATAAATTTTAAGGTGAATAGTTAAAAATAAGGGTTTTTACTAAAGTCCTTACATTTTTTGTTATATCAATAATTAAGTACATGAAATAAACTTGTAAAAAAAATAATATGATAAAATATATATTTTAAAAGTATTATTATTCATTTATAAATACTATCATTATTTATAAAACCCATGTTTATGAATTTATAATCTTAAGCAATATTTTCAAATCATAGAAATTATTTTTGGTATTATATATTTAATTTAAAATAATAATGGAAAAATTCTCTTTTAGAATAATCTTATGTCCACATAAATATTATCAATTTTATAATAAACAAATTTATTTTACGATAATATAAAACATTGATAATTTTATCATATATATAAATTTTTATCTTAAAAATACAGTTTTTCTAAAACCAATTGTTTATACATAAAATGCGTTAATGTAAAAATTATTATATATATATATAATTTTATATAATAGATATAATATTTAAAATCATTTGGATTAAATAATTTAACAATTCACTTTTAACTTTAAGTCATTAAAACCAATTTCCTTCGGTAAAAATGAATTTCCACTATAACAACCAAATATAGTAAAAATAAAATATATAAGAGTAAATAGATTTATGAATTCTTAAAACATGTGAAAAAAATGGTAGAGTATTTCACATACATTAATCACCAGAAATTCATTATTTCTTACTTTTGGAGCCATTGAATCATGAAGAGTGACCTAGCAGTTTTTAAATTTAATGGGCACATCCAAAATTAGAATTATCTTCACATATGAAAGGAGATATATTCCACCACATCATTATACAACAATCTCTTCTAAATTCATCCAAATATTCTTATATTTTTCTCAAAATATAATACTCAATCATTTTTATAATCCATTTTTATCAATTACTTTACCCATGTCCTTTATTTTCAATGAGATTTCAACAAGATATATCATGTTCTCAATAAGAGTATTTCCTACTGAGTGTTTTTCTTTTTATTCATCCTCTTCCAATCATTCCCAATACAAACTATTATAATGAATTAATTTTTATAAAAAAATTAAAATTTTATTATATTATTTTAGAAACCATTAAAAAATATTTTCTATCCCCTGATCAAAAGAAAACTACATTAATTGTGTGTACATATAAAATACCACTCCTTCGAAGCAACATTTTTCATTTTTCATAACCACCTCTCAATGATGGTAAAATAGATATATTTGAGGAGTGAATATGTTTCATATGTCACTATTATTATTAAAAAAATGATAATTTATCTTTTAACATCATTTCATCCCATTCATTGAGAAATGGAATCAATAATCATTCGTACATGTAAATTACCAACTCCTCAAACAATAAATTTCATTTTTCATCACCACTATTCAGTGATGGTTATAAGAAACAATTTATTGAATATTTATTATATTTTTAATATTTTTACACTTTTTAATAAGTTTCATTATAATTATATAAAAACAATTCCATACTCAATATATTATTATAACATGCTCCCACATGGGTATGTTTTACCACCTATGTGGAGGATGTTATAATATTTATATAATGATTGATTAAATAATATGAAATAAAAACAATATAATGTGATAATATTTTATTTAATATGTTTTAATTATTCTGTAATGTTTTTTTATTTTTTATATATTTATCAATATACCACTATTATAACATTATGCACATAGAATCTAGTTCTCCACAATTTCCATATTAAAATACCATACCATTATCATTACCCAAAAGAAAATGGGATATGATTAATCATTAAAACACCATGATTCTAGTATCATTTATTATCGAGGAATGATAAGAAATTGTCAATAAATAATAATCAACCATGCCACTAAAAATATGTACGGAAAAACAAATCAATGTATTTGGCACAAAATGATAAAAAAACAATAAACGATGAATATATTTGTAATAAATCATTAAAAATAATGGACATAATGAATCCATCCATTAAAAATCACCCATACTAGGAAAAATATAGTTCCTGATATGAAAATGAGTACCAGAGATATAAAATATCTCACATATGGATGACCATGCCTTCTATAATAAAAATCAGGATTGGGAGATGGGTAACTCAACTGAAAATCAAATCATTTAAATGATATAAAAATTAAACAAAAAAAATCCCCTAATATAGAAAGAAATTCAACAAATAAAAAGAAAATTCAAAAAAAGAAATCCAAAATACATTTCCTATGATAGTGACTCAACTATTCCTCCAAAATACATAATTTTAATGCTCATATCGGTCCCTCAAAACCCCCTGGATACCTAAAAAGTTTTATTTATATATATAGGGTGTTAATATCATGTATAATCGGAAGGATCATACCCATATCCTCTCATGTACATATGAAAAGGGTATAATAATAAATTAGTGGAAGAAAATAAATCCAATATGCACATAAACGGGTCAACTCACCCAACCCCTCCTTATTATGAAATAATGTCAAAATAATGCCTCAAATATAATAAAATAGTACCAAAAAAATATAATCAATGGAAACATGAAACAAATTCTATAGTAGTTTTCCACTCTTTTTTCTGAATCTCAAATGTCTAATGATTAAATCCCTTCCATGTATATCTAATCAAATTTCCATCCATGTCTTTTATAAGGCAGGATACATCCTTATCTATCCAAACCTCTCATAGGGTTTGGAATCTAGTGATAGTATCACTCAAATCACACATCAAAACCTAAATACCACAAACACACCTACTAATAATGGTAGTAGGGTATCAAGGTAGTGAAAGAAATCAACATTATGTTTTCCTCCTACCAAGCATGACCCCTACCACATATCACATCCACATAACCAATAGGAAATATCCAACACCAACTAGTGTCATTGTTGGGTAACATTTAAATACATCATGTTATCACTACTCTGGAAGTAAAAGTGGGGAATATATGGTAGTTATAAATTTGAATCACCACGATCAGATATATTAGATAAAACACATGATACCCAAAAAATTTGGATATTGGTATGGTTATCCATCTTTCTTGGGAATGTAAATAAGAATTATTATGTAGATGATAGATAGATTTCATACAATACATAGCCTATGAGATAACATCAACTTCACTAGTGTACTATAAATATCAAACACTAGACCACAAAATATATATCATAATCACTAAAACCTCTATATTCATTACACTTTATAACTACCACAATAGCCACACAATTAAACTATACATTAATGGTTCTACTATTTTCCATAATTATTATGTTACCTCTAAATTTTGTTTACTAATCCATCTCATTTCACATTAAAACATCTCATTCACTTATAATATAATTCATTTATGATGAAAACTAAATTACCATTCCATCCCATTCATTATTAAAATTTAACCCATTATTATTATTTTAACTACCCATATCATTCATATTTCTTCATTAACAGGTTATTACTGGTTAAATGAGATATAATCAAAGTAACACCACTAAACTTTTCATCACACAAAATCAACAATCCAAATAAGTCATCCTAGACCAACCAACCATAACACCGCTTAACAATATATTTAATACCTGTGAAAGTCACTACTATCACTACACAATCCCCAAAAAGGTTCATATAATTCCAAAAGTCAACACGTAGAAACACACTTCATTTTCCCCAAAATATCATTCTTGATTCAATAAATGGGTTTTAATTACATTATTTCATTATTTATAAATTGTAATTATCACATAAATCAAAATTTCCATTGAGAATCCAATTTTCTAACCACATATAAGTGATTATCCATTTCATTTTTGGTGATTTCCGAATACCAACAGGATAAGGATATATAGAAATACAAAAACTACAGTGCAAGGAAGGTTTCAAAAAATATTTAATTTCATTAATAGAAATATAATACATACTCATAACATAAGTACAATAAATTTAGTAAAAACATGTGAATTTTTGTCATTCCATTCACATTAAGATTAATCCAAATCATTAACTTCATTATGATGACCCTTTTTATCCACCCAAATGAATTCAAAAGAATATAAACCCAACAGATGAAAAAAATAGGGATAGAATAAGTATCACTATCCTTAAATAATATTTACAAGCATGGTGTTCCAATAATGATTTGGGAATGTGATATTTAATCACTAAATGAAAAGAATCATTTTTCTAGACAAAAAAGATTGAACAAAAACTATTAACAATCCTATAAAATATGAATGAGGTGGTTCTAGAACATGATGATGAATATTCAAGGTTCACCAAAATGATTCCCATTCATATTTAGTTAATTAGAAATGGAAGAATCAAATAGAATAGGTTTCATATTTTACGATATGGAATATAGTTTTCTAAAAATTATCTTGGTATAATTTTCATTTAATTTACATGCCGAACAAGCCTATTAGAATCTTATAGATTTTAAGAAAGAAAGGATATAAATATCTAATCTCAAAATCCATTAATTTACCATAATTAATCCATTGATACTATTTTTATTTTAAGAAGTTTAATTTATAACATTTTACTAAAGAAATGAAAAAGTTCTAAACAAACTAGACATTTTTATTTTGCTACCGCCAACACTACTTGCTTCAACATAAACAACTTACTACCACAAGACCAACGTACTACCTATTGAAACAAATTCTATGAACATGAAAACATTATTCCAATTTAACAATTTGATATATCTATAACAACACTCTACCACCAAAACAACTTACTATCACCAAAACCACTTTATTCTTCTAGAATAACTATCTACTACGAGAACAATTTTTTACTTCCCAAATAACATTTTACTACTCGAAAAATTTTTAACTCATAAAAAAACATGATATATCAAGAATAAATTTATATATTAGATAAACCTCAAAAAATTATCATCCTTGATAATATAAACTAAAGTGAAAATTTTAGGTAAGGGTCAAGAAAACCATTTCACAAGATACCTCATAAGGAATTATTTACATGCCAAACATGGCCCCATGTCAAGCACATTGAGACATAAAAAATGTATGCCAAAACTCCCACTCAACCACATCACAATCCCCCAAAAGTCACAAAAAACACCATATCAGACTATCATCTATCCATATATCTTTTAATTAAGAATATATACTACCATTTCAACCTCTTAACATTCCAATCCAATATCAAACACAACCAGAACACAAAACATACCCAAGAACACAAATTCTAGAAACATTATATCCATATAATGATATAACTACTTTGGGTGGTGCTTACTCACCCACATGGTTTTCAAATTCATCATAAAAATAAAAAATCTTGTTTGCGATGGGGTTTTCCCTCTTCATATGTTCGAAGCCATATCGTGCATCATTGATAAGGGAAACAATATTTCCTCATAACTTAGTAACACCCAAGAATCTCAACTTCTATGATAAATGAACTAGGAAATTATAAAACAACTACTAGTACTCAGATAACATATTCAAATCATTCTCCCTTGTACTCTCCTAGAATACTACATGCCTACACACCATTCAAACTAATGAGAAGGTTATTCCAAAGAACACTTTTTCTCAATCATATCCGGTCACTATTGGTCACTCCCTGAATATCTTGTTATCCTCAATATCTAAATCTCCCTATTAATTGATGCAGGACTCAACATGAAGATACTAACTATGTTGGGACACAATAAGGATGTTTTGAATCATATACAACCATGGTTTAAGTGACAACCTATATTCCAACTCACTAATAATACCGAACAACACAAAGGGTCCAATTAATCAGGGAGACGACAAACACCATCATCCAAACCCTTGCTACGCCAATCGAGGGTAGACTCTAAATAACCAATGTTATCCTACATTAAACTATTTGTCCCGCCTCATAGAAATCATCATAGGCCTTTTCTGGACTTATACTTACATTATTTGATCTCAAACCATATGGATCTTCTCAGTTGTCATGTTCACTACATCCTGATCAAGAATCACTGACTTTTGACCACTGCATTGCATAGTATATAATGACACAACTGCTCGTAGAATTCATAAAACTAGTCCATGCTAATGTATGAGTGATAATATTTATATATGTAAACGTATCCAAGGGTTGGTGAATTTTCTATGATCCACTGAAATCCATGATATAGGCTAATAATATATCCGTTAGTTTTAGGATGATCTGCTCCATCATCCAATTAATCTGAGAGTGAAAATAAATACAAAGGAAGAAATTTGATCTAAATTCAAGTTGAAATATCCTCTATATCAATGAAGTAAAATGTGGATATTGATCAATTATTATATCCCTTAGTTCCCCATGAATCCTAATCATTTCATCCATATACTACCTTCTCAAAAAATCCATTTAACATGATTCATGTATTAAAAAATGTTTTATAAAGTCATCAATAGGACCAAAATCACCAAAACTACATCACATAATCCCTAATCATAGGGTTAACTAGTGACTCAATTCACTAACATTCCCTTCCACATCCACTAAGGGACATCCAAGGGATTCAAAACCCCTCTATGAATTTGGTTTTTGCACTTCACCTATTAACTGAACTAACATAATGCTACAAACTCTACCACTGACCACTTCATCCTATGTCACCAAAGATGCCTCCAAATTCCATGATACGTCTTATGTAAACTAGGAGAAACCACTAATGGTGATATATAAAACTCATAGATAATTCCCTTATGCATCACAATTCTGAAAAGAATCTCCCAAAAAAAATATCCAATTCAATATATCTTATAATAATCCATCTATAAAACCTCAATGAACAATAATGGATCACATCACTTCTACCTCAGGGTGTCCCCACTGAGACTCATGCACTTACTATATCAGATATAATTCAACTATAAAGTTATAAATACCGCATCAATAATTATTTTCTCCTGTATCAAGATGCATCACTACAAACTCCACTATCCATTTCCAACCCTCAAAAAATACCTCAAACATATCTCCCCTGTAATTCTGACATATTTCATCAATAACTACATTCCACATTCCAATAGTGTATAATATCTCAAATCAAAACCCTAGAGAAAATCTATCATCAAAATCACAGGAAAAACTATTGTTTCCAACTCCAGATCATTGGTGGAATATTTACACTCCTATGGACATTAATTTATATACTCATAAAAGAAAACCACCCACTAATACATCAAGATGTATCCTATTCCTAGATGGGATGTGTTATATAAATCCTCAAAAATCACACCCTTTTCAAGAAATTTATTCATTAATCAAAATATATATTAATTAATCAAATACTTGCTAGCATTAGTTATTTCATAAAAACTCAAGGTTTATCCATGTCAAACCAATCATTCAGGCTATAATCTGAAATAAATTGGAAACAATCCTCTGATTGTAGTCTATATGAACAAAGAAAAATTTGATCCTCTTTCATGTTCTTAGAAGATACCAAAGAAGTAACCAATTTGACTATTCACAGGTCCCTAAACACACCCTCATGAAACATAACATTCCCAAATAAACTGAAATGTTTCATTAAAAAATATCACTTTCTAAAATATACATAGAGTTGGTTGTGTCGATGGACCTACAAGATAGTAACGATGTGATCATAATTCTCCTCCTCTGACTTTTAATACATTAATATTTCATTTATGAACTCATCTATGAATTGGTCAGTGAAATCATGTAAAACATACTTCATGAGGCCCATGGACATAGAAAGTGTGTTTGATACATAAAATGGGATGACTAAAAAATCAAATTACATGTACCTTCATCTCAAGTTATCCTCATCTTTCACCGAAATTTGATTATATCCGGACAATAATTCGATCATTTAAAAACAAATCACTCCATTCATCTTGTCAAATAGATAATAAGTCCTTCAAAAGTGTTAAAAATTACTTACCGTCACATGTTTTATTCTCTATAAGTCTATAAAAAACCTTATTATATAATCCTCCTTTTTATAGTTCAACACAACAACACACAAGGGAGACGCACCTGGTCAGACTAAACCCCTCTACATTAGATCATCATGATGCATCCTCAACTCATGTTACGTCACATGTGCTATTCGATAAGAATGATTTGAAATTAGAGATATTCCCAGTTGAAACTATATTCAAATCATGACATCACCTGAAGGTGTTAATGTTACAACCTCATACAGAAAACATCAAGTAATTCCACTATAACCATAGAAACAAACTAATCCTGGAAATTCATCAACAACTCTTACAACATTGATAAAAGTGTCCCCACCTTCCTTACACCAATTGGAAATGTTCTCTCTCCAATGAACCCCACTTTCTATCCCTCCATAAAATAAAAAACTATCCTAAATAATATTTTCTTGACTTTATACATGAAATACATCCAAAACATTCAAAGGAAAAAAATTTATGGCTATTTTTATAACAATAGAAATTTTCTTACATAATGGCATTTACCCATACCAAGATTATATACCTAGAGCACATAAAAAATAATCTAACCTATAACTACCATGGATAACACAAAGGGAATGATAAGTCTCTCCATATAATATTACCAGGTATAAATAAAATAAAGAGAAAAAAGAAGTGTAAAGATCATGAATAACATTAGCCATAAACAAGGGTTGATTGTAAATTTATCATACCTTAGGAAACAACTAGAGATGGTAGTGTTTGCACTTACATCACCGAAATATGGACATTTCTATATCATATCCCTCTCTTCTAGTGAAGTATATAGACATGTTATGACCTAGTTCACTGAGGAAGGGGAATATCATGGGGATTTACTTTTACAACTCTTCAATCAATTAGCTGATGAAAAAAAATCAGTGGTCCTTCTAGTTGGTTCTATATCACGGGAAACAGTAACTACAAGAGAGGTTCTAGACCACTCACCTATCACAATCATTCCAAATCTGTCAGTCACTATGCCTAATGGTGACCATGGCCACCATCAATGTAGAAAGTAAATGGAAATACCTTAATAGATTCTACAGTTCCGCATTCCATATATTATCATGTAAAGGATTATCAAGTTAAGTTCACTACCGATTGGAACATTGGTATTAAATACATCCATGATAATCCATATGACGTATTAATCCCTAAGATGACCTAATAGAAACTCTCTCTTGGACCAGATCATGGTGAAATTATTCTTTTGATAACCATATACTTCTTCTTTTCCTCCAAATATATAGGATGCATAAAAGGGGTGACTACGTACCTAAGTACATGGGGTAACACCTTCTCTAGATCCCATACATGAGACTCATCATCAATATAGATTCTAGGGAGAATGTATAGGATATACCTAAACCTTTTCCAATGTTACCTCAAATTGATGTTTCACAAATAAAGAGAAATAATCTCCTTACAACTTTTCATCCATAATCATTGATGATAAGAAAACATGATGAAATTTTTTTTGGATGTCATCCCATGAATCATCTTCCTCCAACTCACTAAGATACGGTTTCCACAATTGATATAAAAATCCCTATATTTTATTGTCTTCTAATGGGACCCAAAAATCATACTGATCTTTAATCAGGATTAAAGAGTTCTCAAACTCCTCTAACTAGTTAAATTTCTCTTGATCAGATACACTCCCACCATTACCCCCTAATACCTCCTACTAAAGGGAATATAAGGCACACTATCCTTCCTTATCCTCCTATATTAATTTTTTCCTTCATTGATTGACCATGTTATCCCAATAGATCATTATTTCCAAGACTGCATGTTGATGAAGAATATGATCCTTTAATAAGATATATGTAGCAATCATAAGAATGGTATAATATTATTTTGACAATATTAAATTATTATATTTCCTTTTAATATCCCAATTTCCCCCAGTTTATTCATAAAAACCAGGAAGCCGGATACATGTACCTCTACGAGGACTCTACCCTAAAAATCACCTCACTTGGTAAATCATTAAACTCTACATCCATGCATTAGATCCGGAGTGTGGATTGCCAAGATCCCATGTCCTACCAATTTTTCCATTCCTATTTTATGAACCATGATTAACTAGAAATACCAGAAAAAACCCCCATGAAATCATTAAAATTCTTAACTTCATTCTCCATACAATAACTCAACCAAAACCTCTGATCCCCCCTCTATCTTTACCCCATTTCTCCAATGAGACCCCTTTTCCCTCTAAAATGTAATATGTGAGATAATATACTCTAAGCCTCTCTTTTAGTATTCCTTTGGATGGTTATAGTCATTGATGGTATAAAAGATATCAAGTACGGAATGAATTTTACTCTATAAAAAAAATATGGATTGAGTGGTAAGATTAATCAACTATAATCCAGTGAAAAATATAAAATTAAACAAAAACCATCCCACAATAAGGAAAAAATGTAAAAATAAATAAATAAGAAACCCTAGTTAAATACCCAAGGAAATGTAATAGGATAGAGAGTCAATAAAATATCCCAAAATAAAGTTGTTATTTTCTATTTTTGTCTTCCATGTCTTCCTAGAAATCAGAAAAATTGTTTTTATATATGTAGTTTGATAATTTCATGTATACTCATTAAAATCATCCCCAAGGTCTCTCACAAACATGTTAAAAATAGTATATTAATACCCTAGTGAAAAAAATACCATGCACTTAATAATCTACAACACCAAAAATAAACCTCACCATGGAACACCCACCAAAAACACATCCAATATATTCACATATTATCAAAAAATAATTGAAGGAACACCATAAACACTTCCCCACTAGTTTATTCTCTGATACCCCAATGTCAAACATCATGTGTTCCAATCCCACCCATAAAAATCTCATCACATGATTATCCATCACTAATGTGGTTCATTATGTATCCCCACCTATCCAAAAATATTACAATGTCTAACATCTAGTCATTGCATCATTCACATCAAAAATAACAACCTCAATACCAGAACCATGTCTCATAACTAGGTTAGTAGTGTATAATGAACATAATGGACATAAACCTCTCACAATCCTCCTATAATGCATGAAACCCACCATATATCACATTATCACAACCATTGGGTAATATCCACCACCAAATTGTATCCCTTTTGAGAAATTTACAACACTATTTCATACCCACTACTACTAATGGAAGAGTGTTAAGAGGGGTAGTTGTCCGTATAATTCCCCACCACCATGATATTGGGGGGAAACCGTAGAAACAAAAATATTGGGTTGTTTGCAGGGTTATCCAAATCATATGGGGAGTATAAATAAGTAACATAATATACATTTGCGACACATAGAACACAATACCGAATATATTGGTTGATATCAACTATGCTAATGTACACTGTATGACCACTACTACACCATATGATCTCTATCATAACTTATTTCACCCCTATATTAATCACACCATATATCCACAACACTTATCCACACAATGAAACATTTAATTAAGGGTTCCACAATTTTTTCAAAATTAACGAGATAATAATAAATTTCATTTACTAAGCTATTTCATTTCTCTATTGGACATCCCATTCACGTATAATAAAATTAATTATTTTAAAAAACATAGTTTAATTCCATACTATTAAATTATTTAAATATTTTCTATGTGTATAATTTTACTAACCAAATCATTTTAGTTTTATAATTTCATGTTCATTACATGGTCATCCAGGAAACTATCATGAACAACCCACTTGATAGATCATCAACCCATATCAACCATCAACAATACATTTTGAAATCAAAAAGACCATCATAACATTAAATTACATATTCCCCACCCAATTATGTCACCAACATCTATAAAAATACACAACATTGTTCATACAACCACAATAGACAACACACAAAAACATATTTTACTTTTCACAAAACACCATTATTTTTTATATTGGAGGGAATTCATTATTTATTTTTTACCTAGAAGGGTTATTATAAAATGTTGAATTTCCATGGTAATTTTTTTATACCTCTATATATGTGATTTAGAATTTCTTCCAAGGTGATTTTAGGAAACAAAGATAGTAAAGAATTTTAATAAAAATTATAGGCCAATGAATTCTCCCAAAAACCTCAATTTTTAGAAATGGAAACAAGAATGCATAAACATAAATGTAGTATCATAAAATATTTAAAAACATTTGACTAATAATTAGTTCCACCGCAATATAATTTAGATAAATCATTATATTCCTTATGACCATAGTTAATATACTCTCAATGGAAGTCATAATCATGATATCACTCTATATGAAAAAAATATGGAGAGAATGAGGATCCCTATAATTACCCTTTTTTTTGGGTTGTGATTTTTTAATAATAAAATTGATTTTTTGTTTCAGGTGCTTATGAAGGGTGAATGGTCATTTAAATCTATAATAGGATCTTAGATAATATTTTTCACCACTATATTAGTCCCACAATATGGTTTTCAACCGATTATATGATTTTTGTAAAATTATATGTCATTCAAATTAAAAATACATTTAATATTTAATTAGTTATATATTTAATTTTTTTGTTGGTTGAATGTGGTTATATCACATTAAATGAGAATCTAATAATGTTTATAACTTCATGGTTAATTTTTTAATGTTGGGATTTACTTATGTGATGTGTTAACCTACTTTGGGTTTTGGGACTCGACATGAGTGTTTTTAAATGGTCATTCAAATTAATTTCCATAATTAATTATAACACCCACACCCATTTTGTCTTATTATGAAAGGAAGGAAGGAGGAGATGTAATCTTCATTGTTTGTGATGGATAGACCAATAGGGAATGGAGAATTAAATTCCATCATGATTATTCCATTAGGTATATTGAGACAGGATTGTGGTATAGAATCTTCTGAATGCGTCAACGTTTTCTTGATGTGGTAGGGTGGTTTTATGTTTTATGCCAAGATACCCATATATTAGTTATTTTTATTATTTATATTCCATTAAAGACTTATATGGACCCCACTATTTATCCTTATGTTCTTAATATATGTATGATGAGGAATCATGATATTTCTTGGGGTTTCCCATTCTTGAATCCTGACTACACAACCTATAGTTTTGAGAGAACATGCCATAAGTTTCCCCTCTATGGGGAAGAAGGGATGAAGTCATATATATAACATGTATTCTAGAAGAAATTACATCTATTTATGATCAGTGTGTTGTTGATTACATTTCTATACATCCTATGTAGGGTCACTCAGCAATATATGGTACATGGCCATACCTTATATGGACATTGTGTGTTAGGGTACACACATATGAAAAAAATATGTCCAATAAATTTTTATTATATGTTAAGGTACTAATATAGGATGCACATCATTTATAATATTTACACACTGTGTAAATGGGTTTTACAATCTATGTAATGAAAAAGTACACACCCAAGAGGGGGTTTGAGAGTACATAATGTATAGTCAAGTGTACATGACGTGTACTGCCCCATTTATTCCCTTTTGTGTGATTTTTATGTTTTTCTCAACAAAGATGGAACTAGAAATAATTAGAGTTCATTTAGATCATCTGTTTCATGTAAAATGATATGGTGGGACATTTGGGGTGTTTTGAGGAATCCTAAATAGCTTTTGGGGGCTTGTAAGTTGTGATTGTGAGGTCTCCCCTAATAATTGAATTTACCTGTCTCGTAAAAGTGATAAATTGGGTGGGACCTAGGTGGAGGTTATGATATTGATTTTAGGATGTTTTATTGATTTTTTGGAGTTCTGTATCAGTTTTATATTATTATTATCCCTGATTGGGGGGACTGGGATGCAACTCATGCGGACATGTAGGTTTGGTGTTCGGGACTACCTAGGGTAGCATAGAAAGGAGATGGGGTAAAGGACATATCTTTAAATAGGTTTAACTGGATTTGTATTATGAATCCATTGTCTAATAGATACGGGGTTATGCGATATGAGACCATTGAGATCTAGTCATTGGCCCAATGTTTTACTTATTACGAAGGATCCAATGAGGGATGTGTCCTCTTGTGTACTAGTTTTGAAGATCCTTAAAGGGATGGATATGTTTTTGTGTCGAACCAGAGGTCAATGTGGGTGTCCAATTTAATGGATTTCCTTGAGATGGTGTTTCTTTTTTGTTAGAAATGGGTTTTGACATTCCCTTGGGACTTGAAAAAAATTACTATACAATGGGGATGTTATGATGATAAGGGCAATGGGAGTTCATCAAACCCTTGATAGGTTTTTTTTAATATTTTGATACATGGTTGATTCCAAGAAGGTTGTGGTGATATGTAATGGGTTTTCATCATATAGATAATTGGGAATGATTCTCCCCATGTATTAATCATAATATTTGATACAAACTCCACATCTATTATTGGGTAGGCTAAACCTGACATTATACACTAATGGGATATGATTTTGGACATGATGCTAAATAAGTATGATTTTAGATGTCTTCCATAATACACCACATCCAAGATTGAGAAGATTGGATTTGAAAATTCATGCCCATGGTATATGATTTTGGACATGATTTTCCATAGGTATGGTTCTATATGTCTAACACGTTGCTCCACACCATTGATTTATAAGGTAAAAATGACTCTCTATATTGGTACCAATAGTTTTCATCATTGTTTGGGTTCTAGAATGAGTTTGCAAGAACATATTTTTAAGTGGATGTGGTTGGTGGAGATGGTGATCCACATACATGGTTGAAAATAATAGACATCGTGTTTCACATGTGTGTTTGAGGTACTAGACTGAGGCACTGGGAAAGTGTATTATACTATATATATGTGACAGACTGTGGGTCGAGACAATGATAGTATAATATGTGGTTTATGATTATATATAATATTTGGGTGTGATGTAATACCATATTGAATACAATACAAGACCAATGTTCCTAATCGTTGGTCTAGTACCATACCAGTGCTCTATGAGCCACCAGTGATGATGTATAGTTTGATGTTGGATTCATTATTTGGAAACATTTTTTTTGATACATGGGTTAAATGTGGAACTTATGATTTTAGTATCGAGTGTAGTTTATCATGGCATGATTAACTAGTTCTGATTCTTATTGGTATTATATACGATAATATGAGTAATTTCATAAGGCATGGGTGGGGCTTCCATAGACGTATATCCCACATGTTATGTGGGATACATAGTTTTTGATATGTTCTCATAGACGCACGATGCTGGTCGAAGGCGGTATAGTGGATACAAGCGACATACCTAATGATTGATGGTGAGTTTTATTTTTATTTTCTATAGGAAAAGCATATGTAATGATAATGATCATATGAAAAAATATTAAAGGGTCACTGATAGGGTTTTCTTACTGATATTTTCTTCTCAACCACTATATGTGGACCTTGCTATGTGTTTGTTTGAAGATCTTATGTCTACATTCAGGTTTAGAATTCATGATGGATAGGCTATAAGATCATGGTTACATGGTTGATTGGATTTTCGCAATTTTTTTTGATGAGAGTGATAATAAAGTTCGACAGGGTTCTACAAATTGGGTATGTGTTATGGCTCGTATATAGCATTATATCTTGATGTATTTACTTTTTAGATGATTATTTTTCCTAAGTGAGCATCCCTATGGGAGAATATTTTTTTATGTAGGGAATTTATGGTCATTCCTTTCCTATATTTCATCTTATTAAAACAATATTCAATGTTTATTCATTTATTCTTTCCATGTACTATGATAGGTAAAATTCTTTTTTTTTTGTTTTATTATTTTATACTTTGATATGGGGGTATACTCTCCTCATAAAGCCATCTAAAACACCCATTTTTATATAGAGGTCTCTTGCATATGAGGAGTCACTCTTGATATCATGTGGTGGAACAGAACATGGCCCTAGTTTAGTAGTATCTTGGGAATGGTGTTACAAAGTGGTATCGAAGGGGATACTTTCCTTCAAATTTATAATTTTTTTGATTTGACAGATTAGAGAAATAGGAATGTGTTGGATATTTTAATGGATATTGGAGTATTGTGTCACAAAAACCTATTAGGGTAGGAAGTCTAGGTTACCATTCATAGGATTAATATTCCGATTTATGATGTTATAGCTATATTTTATTTTCCCTTTGAGCTATGGACATGTGGTTTGGATTTGATTATTTGAGAGGGATTTTTGTCTCTTGGACTTCTAGAAAGAGGAAAATCCCTTGGCATTGACACATGGACTAAAAAGTAAATAAGAATCATAAAAAACATGATACTACCATAGGATACATATTTTATTTTCCCTCTACTATTATTTTGTTGATGGTAATGGATTTGTAGATTAAAGTGTCGATAATTTCCCATATAGTGTTTTCCCGTAATAGTACATAGTGGTATTCTACTCAATTGAATTGAATTTCGTATGAATTTCAATTTTATGGATGGATTTACTGATTTATGGTCAGATTCATTATACGGAGAATACTAATTTTGTCCTCATGCATAATTTGTGCAAGGACCTTGGTGGGTTATTATGGCATAGGCATATGACCTTTGAAACCTTTAGGTGGTTTTTTGTTAGGGATATTTTGTGTGGCTATGTCCTATAGGAAATGTTCGGATGTGAATATTTGAGATACTGATGGGTACCCTAGTTATTGATGGTTGGTTTGAAATGTGATATATTTAATATTATTTTCACTATAGTTGGGTGTTTTGTATGTTTATGTCATGTGATATTGTTATGGGAACATGTTCTACGCCCATGAGATTTGGACTTATGTGAGTTATCCAAGACCTAGGTGTTTTGATGAGTTTTTCATTGTGATATATTTCAAGTGAGGTTATGTGGTAGATCCCAGTAACCTTCATTGATAGGACAGTAGTTTAGGGATTTGGTGTTATATGGCCTTCTTGGGTGACATGTGTGAGGTGTTGACCGTGTTTTGTGTTCCATTAGGCATGTGAGGTGTAGGTGGATTCATTGTAATTTTAATGATTCTTCATGAAGTTTGAAACATATTATGGGTTTAAGAATGTTGGATGACATTCCCATTTTTATATAGAGCACCTATGTGCTACTGATTCTACTATCTAGTAGGTTTCAACAGGGTTTGGTTTGTACTGGTGCCTAAAAGGAAGGTAATGGTTGTATATGTGGGATATACCAAATAATAATTATCTATAATAGTAGCATAAGAAGTGCTTAATGATATTTTCTTCTATATGTGATGATTTTATTTGGGGGACAATCATACTGGTGAGGTTGTCCTAGTATTTTTATAGTGTGAAACACATCAATATGTACGGTTTCTTCGAGATGGAGAGCACTTAGAGTATTGAGGGTTCAATGGATCTTGTGGTTTCTGAGGGTCAGATTAGTTACATTACCGGCTTGGTTAGCTCTTGATGTGTCATGAAGAATGTGTTGAGATATTAAATGATCTTATTGGTTCCCTTGGCATGGTGATTTTCCATAGTTTTTAGGAATCATCAATAGTTCATTGTGTGAGATGAGACCATCATGTGAGATATGAATTTTATGTGAATAGGGATTATGAGCCAATTTTTTCATATTATGTGACTTGATATAGTCAGAAATAGGTTTAATGGTTGGGTTAAAAAAGAGTGTGTAACTGTTTGGAATTAATGGGATCATGGAGACACGAGCGATTGTGACATGATACGTAATGGACATAGGATCAGATGTTACTAGGTATTATGCCTGAGGCGCTTCTGTAAAGTGGGAAAATATGAGTGGGTAAGAACCAATGTGGACGTGATGAGACACTTGTTGGTAAGGAGGAATGGGAAAATTTTATGGGTTTTACGTGTCCCTATAATTAGTGGTGAATTTATAAATGCATTGGTTTATGATGGTATTGAACATTTAAATCATAGTGTACTCTTAATCTATACACAATCATTCTTAGTATCTTGACATTTTCTAATTACGCTAAGAGGTAATCATCAATATTCCAATATATTTCAATGTTGATTCTAGTTTGATGAATGGTATCATTATGGTTTTGCTTAGGGAGTAGTGTAATTGATGTTGAATGGTTGGAAGTTCGCCATTATCATTCTATGGGTGAGGTTCTCCTGGAGGGAAAGATTTTGTAAAATGTGGTGGGTTCCATTATCTAATGCTTCTAAAGGGGGTTTGTTGATGTTTCATTTCATTACTCTCGTGAGACAAATACATCCTTGTCCATTTTTGAGGTTTGACAGTGATTGGAATGAAAACTAGTTAATTAGGGTACACATTGTTTAAATGATTCAAAATCCATGTACATGGGTTTTACATTACAAGTTTCTCTCATGTACATGCCTACATGGGGCTTAGAGTGTACATTCCATATACCCAGGTATGCATGATGTGTACTCAGGTATACATTTTTTTTACTTCTTCCTTTATGACATTTTGTGTTTTTTCATTTTTTCCATTGAGAAGACAAAATTTGACATAGGTACAGTCAATTTTGTGTATTTATTGACAAATAACATGATGATGGAATTGTTGTGCTGTTTTCAGGACACCTATCTACTGCTTTGTGGTGTTTAATTTGTGATAGAGACATTTTATACCAATAATTGAAATAATCCATCTCATGAGAGTAATACTTGGGATGAGACCAATGTGAGGGTCATGAAATTGATTGGATTAAGTGGAATGGGTTTAATTTATTCTTTTGTTGGTGTTAAATTATGATTTTTTCTTGTTAGTGGTACAAGGTTTTGACTCACAGGGATAGGTAGGATCAGTGTCAGGGCTATCCTGAGTTTTTTGAAAGGAGGATATTCATATGGACATCTGACTTGTGAGGTTTTCCCCCTTTAGACTTGTGAATACATGAGATACTAAAGACTGGGTTATTGGATATGAGACCCTCAATATGCATATGTGTTTCCAGGATTTTATTTGTTAATGAGGTTCCCAAGACAGTTGCCTATGCTTGTGTGATTGTTCAATGGTTCATAAGATATATTCCTCAATTTATGTGTTCAATCTATGGGAAAAGTGGGATCCCAATTAATAGAAAAACATCTATTAAGAGAATTTTTTGGGTATTAATGGTTTTAGGTGTCCCCTTAGGACCTGAACTGATGTATTATCCAATGGGGATGAGATGTTTATAACGGAAATGGGTGTCCAACCATCCCTTGTAATGTTTTAAATTTTCAAATACGATGAAAAATGGTATATGACCAGGGGGGAATTATGATATTACATGGATTTCCATCATTGATAGATTTTAGTATGAGTCTTCACATGTGTGGTCCTTATGTCAAACATGATGCTCCACATTCGTGAATGAGTAGTTTGGACATGAAACTCCATTACCCTAGGATATTATTTTAGAAATAATACTCCACATGTATGGTTCTAAATATCTGACATGATGTTTCACATATGTTATTTATTATTTTAGACATGATTCTCCACTCTGATGGGATATTATGTTTCACATGTTTCTTAATATGTATGGTTCCTAACGTCTGAAAAAACTCTCTACATCCATGGATTAGAGAGTTGTACATAATTATATATATAAATACTGATATTTTTCATCATGGTTTGGGTGTTGGATTGAGGTAATATGAAAATTTCTATTTAGATATAGTGGAGGTTAGTGGACACGGTGATCTATATATATGGTGAGAATAGTGGACATGTTATTTAATATATGTGTTTGAGATGCCAGACTGAGGGTCCAGGCATGGGAATTATAATATATGGATTAGGTTTCACAATTAGGCTCTAGAAACTGGTAGTGTATTTTACTATTTATGTTCCAAACATATGATTCATGAAGTAATGGAATGCCATATGGAATAGGATGTATTATTAACATTACTCATCTTTGGGTTACTGTTAGACTAACTCTCTAGTCACCACCAGTGTTGATGTAAAATAAGATTCGAGATTAATGCTCTAACAAATATTTTTTTGAAAAATGGTTTAGATATAGAATGGAAACTTTGGGTATCGGTATTACTTTCTCATGGAATGAATACCTAGGATTGATATATCTAGGTATCATATAATATATAACGAGTAATGTCATGTGTGTTGGATGAGGTTACTATGGAACTGGATCCCACATGTCACTTGGGAGCCATTATAAATGATACAAGATTAGAGACACCATGGACTGGACAATGTAGGTGTGGTCAATAAAAATAAATGAAATAAGGATTAATTTTGGTTTTTTATTTTTTCTTATTTTAGTTATGTATCGACTATGTTGATAATATGGCATGATCTATCAATTATGATAGCAGATTATAAGTTCACCATTAGGGGTGGCCTACTGAGATTTATTTCTACCACTTATACACGCCCAATGGGTTCTGTGCATAACTTTTTTTCTCTATTCAGGTTGATCATAGATTCCTTATGAATAGGATGGATGTACATGGATTCATGATTTAGTAAAGTCGATTGAGTGTAGTATAATGATTAGGTCAGTATATCTCGATAGGGTACTAGGGACCAAGTATGTGTCAAGGATCATAGTTGGTTGTAGGGAATGATGATTTTGCCTTATAAAACATTAAGTTGTATATATGTGATCGATCTAGAGGGTGATCCATTTTGTTTTTATGGCATGGATTTTTGGGCCTTTATAGTATTTCATCATATTATTTCATGCTACTATTTCATTTTATTAATTATTGTCACATAATATAATATGTATAATTCATGATTATTTGTATTACTATGCACTATTATATGGGGGTATAATCTTCTCATATTACTATCTTAGACTCCCACTACTAGTCAACAGTATATGGAGTGTAAGGAGGTATGCATGAGGTCATGTGGGTGACTGGTATGGGGAACAAGTTTAGTTGAATTCGAGATGGGAATTTATAATCCCCTACCACAAAGAATATTTTCAATAGTTTTGAACAATAAATGAGTGGATAAAATTAGATCACATCAAAAACATTATCATAACTCACTAAATTCGAAGACATATTGAAAACCAAACTATTTACATGTTAAAAAACACAAACATGGTAGTTTTAGAAGATAAAAAATCCTCTCCAAGTTTCACAAACATGATGTTATTTTTATATAGTGGGATAAAATAAGGTATAAATAAAGGGAAAATGAGACATAATTTTGTTATATTAGATATAGTTTTTTTACAATTAACATATTTTAATTTTCATTTAATATACATGTGGAATTTCCCTATAAAAATATTCAATATTTTAAGAAAAAAATGTTATAAATATTATCATTGAAAGAGATTTTAATTACCATTAATTAAGAATTAAAAAATATACTATTCAAAGTTAATATTTATGTAATTTTGGAAGGTATTAGAAACATAAAAAACACAAAATTTTTCTTTTTCTACCACTGAAATAAATATCTACCCACAAAAGATGTTACTAATACCAGGCCAATATGCTTCTGCAAAAAAAAATTTCTATGACCAATAAAATGTGATATCTCCATTAAAAAATCAACCACCAGAAAAAATAGTACCCCTGAAAAAAATTTCTATCTCTAAGATAGATTTCTACCACTAGAGATACTTTTTATCTCTAGAAAAATTGGCTACAGCTAGAAAAAATTTCTAACTCAAAAATAACATGATACCTCAAGAAACAATTTCTTCTTCCATAAAAACAAGTTATCTCCAAAAAAAATTGATACCTCAAAAATTAAATTCATTCATAGAAAAAACTAGTTAATTTCATTAAAATCTTCTACCATCGAAATTACATTCCACCACCTGAAAATCATACTAGCTCTATAACAACATGCAACCTCTTGAACAACTTTCTACCACTCGAACAACATTCTACAACTAGGCCAAATTTATACCTCCATTGAAACATTATACTTCCAAAAAAACTTGTTACCTATTGAAGAACATGTTACATCCAGAACAACATTCTACATCCAAAAAATGATTATATTTTCAAAATATCTTATTACAACTAGAGAAACTCCATATTTCCAGAAAAAATTTCTACCTATAGAAAAACATGCTACATCCAAAATAACAATCATTCAATAGATAAAATTAACACTAGTTGAATAATGTGATACCAACAAGAATAAAAATTTACAGCTATAACAACTTCCTACAACCCGAATAAGAAATAACATGATAATTTCCAGGAAAAATAAGACCTGAAACACCCTTATCCCTCTTTAGGGCTATGGGAACAAATAGTTATGGTTGTTAGGATGAAACTCATTAAAATTTTATAACAAGAAATATATATTAATATGGTTATAAAATTTTATATTAATATAGTTATTTTTGTTAGATAGAGGTTACAGTTCATTTTGACTACGCAAGAACTCGCTTATGGGTTATTTGTCTCTACTTTAAATTACATGAGACATGTTTGATATTTCAATACATATTTTATTTTTATAGTGAAATAATTGACCTAATATAAATTAAATTCAATTGATACTTCTCATTTAATGATATTTTAATATCTATTTCATGGGAAATCTCTTATACTTTTTTTATTATTTCGTTAACTTTACCATACGGGTTCTTGATCTCAATTTTTTGTTTCTTTGATACATGTTTCAAAATCTTCTCCATGTCTCCTTTTATGTGGTAATGTCTCTCTATTTGATGTATTATGTTATTATGATTTTTCTATTCATTATATTAAATATTTCTCATTAGGTTTCCCTTTTCATGTGGTCTTGATTATGATGTTACACAATTCATAATGGATTCTTCTCCATTCTAAATTTGATAATCAGTATTTTTTTGAAATATAATCCATATAGAGAATTTGAAATATATTTATATAGAAATTCCCTATAATTTTTCCCTATATTTATTTTTTCCCATTTTACATGCCTTCAAAATTTTTCATTTCCCCCTTAACTCGTTATTTACCCATTTTAAGGAAACCAAACCATCCTTTTCATTTCAATTGAGAATCCTTTTCTCCAATGGAAATTTTCATTGGATAATTTTATTAATTTCCTTATCTATGTATCAATAATTATTTAATGTAAATTTTCTACTAATTGTCATACTTTAAAAATATTTGAATCAAACATTAATAAGTGAAATGATCCATTACGTACATTGTCTCATCAAATCATCCTATCTTATAATCATTTTCTCCAAATTTTATTCTTATCTGAAACCATGAATCATGTTATCCTTACTGTGGTTTTTTAATAGATATAAATTTATTTTGAAATTACTTATGCTAAATTAGAATATATATTTTTTAAACATACAACTCATTCCCCCAGATGGATTATGATTATTTGTTTATTAGGGAATATATTTGAATCTCAATGTTATTAATTTAATAAATATGATTATAAATTACCATGGAATTTAAATTTTGTATTTCTTGGCCATCCACATTATTTTTATTGATGGATTATGTCCATGTTATCCCATTTTTTATCTAAGAATGTATTTATGTTTTATAGTTTTGTATCTCAACACATATGTTTATTGGAATATAATAAAAGTTAAATATGTACTTTACTAAAATCTATAACGTTTAAATATTCAATAAATTAAACATAAAGATGTGATGGGTGGGGTCTAGAAATATATAACCTATAAAAAAATTGATTTTATAAATTAAATTCACTTATAGAATAAATATACTCATTAATAATTAATGTAGTCCTAGAAATAACATGAACTAATTTAGTTATTTTAGACTATTATAAAATATAGTCAATCATATTAAAAATACCATTATGAATAATAATTGATGATATTATATAAAGTTTCTAGTTACCGTTAATATTTATATATATTAAGGGTCATGATAAATTATAAATTAATTGGAGATATTAATTGATGACTTATACTAATATGATCAATACTCTCAATTCCCAATTAGGGGTGATTCTAACATAGATGGTGTGAGTGGGAATTTCCCTTACCCAATGCAAAGATAAAATTCAACCATTGAAACAAAAATAAAACCATTTTTTAAAAAAAATGTTCAATAATATTGAGATCATTTTCCAAAAAATGTTTTCTGAACCACCTTAATAAAGTTCCACCATTACACACAATACCCTTAGGGAATACACTGGTGTTATAAGGGTTTACGTATCCCGACCCAAGAAGTATGAATTTATATATTTTTTATATATAAAATAATTATTAAATCTATACCTTTTTATAAAATATATATATAGATATATGGATAACGAGTATGATAAAAATTATATTTTGATAAAAACAAAAAAACATTTAATTTTTGGATGATATCTTGTTTTAATAATATTTTTAAAAAATTATCAAATTTTAAAAATAAATATTACTTTCATATAATAAAATTTTTAAATAATATTTATTTATACACAAATAATAATTTAATTTAGTGAAGCCTAATGTAACATTTATAAGGGTCAGAATATTAATATTATCTTATAATAATCATTTTCCTATAAATAATTATTTTTATTTAAAATTGTATATTCACATGTTTAATGAATTATTATGATAACATAAATACTATTTTTCAATTAAAATTTATATCTATCATTGTGGATGTAAACATGGAACTGCCATGGGAAAGGAGTCCTCATAATACACCTGCACTATAGGTAATTGTAAACTCATATCATCCACCACACCAAGGGTCGAGATATCCAACTGATGAGTAATCTAATTTACCCTCTTATGCCTTAGTCCATGCTAAACATAAAAGTTTTTCTTTTTACCCACAATGGAAAACCTAGTCCCATCACTACGCACACACCACATTCTCCACATTGAATATTCTTTCTAGGAATGAACTACAGATAATCATCCAATAACAATGATGAAATAATAATGCTAAATTACTTCAACAAATATATCATAGTAAAATCTCTAACCTCCTAAAGTCATGTTACACTGTCCGCAAAAGTGTGTGATCATAGAGTCACTTACCATAGGAGTCTATAATGCAAGGTTCGAAAAAAGGCCCAACCAGAATATTTAAGTATCGAACCAGATAAGGGGAGATAAATTAGTTACATGAACATATGTATATTAGTAATAAATCTATGATAGAAATGAAATAGACCTTTTTATGAACCATCCCTATAACCTTTGGTTCTTAATCCCCAAGCAACAATAGTTTTTTCCATCCATCTCCTCCAGCTCCATAAACCTGGAGTCGACAAATTAGTAGAGGTGGTGGTTGCAAATATTCAAAACAGCTACCACCATCTGTTGCTATCATGAAATGTCCCTCAGAGCATATGTCGTGACTACCACAAGCCCACCTCCAAAAGAAAATGGGATGGTGACTTGTAGTGATGGTTTGAATCCTTGAGTGGGATGCATTTTCCTATGTTCTGGTATGCACACACACTACCACATCCCAAAATTATGAAAGGAAATCAAGGATACCACTTAAACAACCACTGAGTAATGGTAAAATCTGTATGTAATATAGGCCAGAATACAAACCCAACACAAAAGAAATATAAAATAGTAATTTAAAAAAGATCATTGAAAGATCTTCAGTAGAAGAACCCCACTTATATGGTATGAAAGTAGTTTCTACTGTAAGTTGTAGAAGAGTTTCATGCTTTTGTATCTCACTGGGCGCCGCTAGATCTGGAGTCACCAAGGTCTCTGTCAATGCACTTGTCGCCTTCACTAGACAAAACACGTGTAGGTGGGGCCCATGTATGGGTGAGTAACAAAATACACAGTATGGTCCACAAAAAAATGGAACGACCATAAAGGAGAGTATGAACAAGGTATTTTCAGCTCACACAGGTATAATTTAATGTATGGAAAGAAAGACTATCATTCATAACACTGAAAACCTTGGAATGGTGAGATACTCATCCAGGATGTGTACCATATGTCTGGTGGGTCACACAAATCCAATCCACACATTTAGTCTATCGGGACACGTAGTGCCTCTCCCCATATAGTCCATTATTGTTGGTCAACACATGGCCACTTATAGATGGTCAGCATAGGTCCAATTATAGCTGGTCCACACAGGGCCGCTATTAGCTGCTTCACAAAGTTCCACCTATAGTTGGTTTAGATAGATCCTCTTGTAGATGGACTATATAGGATCTCTTATCATTTATGCCTGTTGGGTCACATATACCCGCTCGTCAGTAGTCTTTGGGTCTCAGCCTGCCAGAGGATTCCCGAACGGAGTGCGCTTGATTTTGGGAGAATCCACTCCTGAAGCCATTATTAGAATTTAAAATTACCTGAAATCCACTTTAGGTTATTCTAAGGGATCCTACTTGTATTTGGGGTTCTGACAATGTAAATTTCTCATTAATCAGGAATACTATTGGAATGTTATGACTATTTTTCTAAAAAGGTGTCAGTCGAGTTTAGTTACAATCCAACCAGGTCAGACTTACTCGAACAGACCTAGACCAGGGTCCACCAACTGGAACCAGGTCTAGCCTAGTATGGATCTAACCCAACCCGTTGGGTCATCAGTTCGGTCTCCTGGGTGGCCCATGAAAACTCTCTTCTATCTCGGACGACCATAGGTGTTCAACTTGTGCTGATGTGTATCAGACTGAGGTTGGCCACACCCAATCCCGCCTATAATCCCCATTGGACCATGTGCCAGTGTATTCCTTGGCTTGCAAACGTGGCCCCCTCCTCTAACATGGCTAGGTGGTCATGTCCATGCCCTCTAGTTGTTGGCCAACATGTCACAAAGTCCTGCCACACCACCACGACCCCTACCGGCCGCGGACTCCACCTCGACGTTCCTTTTTTGTATACCACCACCCACCTGTATTCGCTTCAGTCAGTCACTGATATCTTCTACAGACCACTGCGTCCGCTCTCGTGGTCCATTTCATAAAAAAGATGTCCCACTGAACATCTCTGGTCATCGTCTTCTATGTTGCTTCCTTGATATTTCCTTACTACTTATTTAAAGGTGTGGTCATGAATATAATATGAATTCCCAAAGATAGAGGAATCAGGTAATTGATTGATTCCGCATGATTCCTCCATGATAGAGTTTTTGAAACATGGGAAGAGGATATTAAATTTATATCACCAAATTACCCTAATGTATTCTATGAGAAAAACCATCATCCCCCAAGAACAAACAACCCACAGATCAACCTATTCAACAGTTGAATCATGTTCATTGTTTAGAAAAATATAACTAGGAAACAAGTATCAATCAAAAGACACCATACATGGTTGAAGTTAAATCACAGGAAGAATCAGTCACTATAGGTGATCCTTCTATGAAGGTCCTCTATCCTTCATTGATGAAGGTATCTCTCAAAGAGGATAGAGAGCCTCAAGTCCTTGGTGATCATATTTCGACTTTCGTTAACTTTTATCCTTCATATATTCAGAGTGTTTCTCCCCACATGCCAAATACGCACCCCCCCCCGGGTTAAAAATTTAATTGAGGAAATTATTTTTCATTACCATTGCGTTATAGTGTTGTTACACTATTTAGTTTATGAAATAGTGTTTTACAATTCCATTTTTCGGCAACAATTTAAAATTTTAAAAATAAAAATAATATAATCATGTTTATTTTAATTTATTTTTTATTAAAAATTACAAAAACTATCATTCACCCAAGACTCGGTCTGGTCATGGTAATGCTCTGCCAAAGGGAAACACACCCACACGATCTCAATGGTACTCTCAGAATTCTTATCCAGGTTACTATTTAGGTTTTATAAGGAATTTGAAATAAATTTATTGTTACATAATTATTATATTTATGGCCAAAAAATATCTTCTGCCATAGGCTCGTGCTAGCCTATGTTAGGGCCTTTCTAGGTTAATCTCGATGCTCTGAAGTCAACGGTTCCCTCATATTTTTTATCTGGGAACCATTGTATAATTTATAAGATCCTGATTCCATGATTATTTAATGAACCTAAAATATATTCCAAAAATATGTTCTGGCCACTCTCGGCCACGGAACTATGTGTTTTCTCAGGGGTTGGTCTCTAAATAATCCAATTTATTTTTTTCAAAATAATTAAATTGAATTATTGGGTATTAAATTGCTCCACCTTTTAGATATTTATTCCCTCAAAAGCCAAATAAAAATCTAATCAAACAAATCGGGGTACTGAGCATGAATATCAGCCTCCCACTCCAATGTTTTTTCCTGGAAATTCCTATGATGTCAACAAACGCATACTAAATGAATCGACCATCCAAGAATGATCCTCTCCTGTCAATCCTTTATCTTTACTAGGTACTCCATGAATTTCTCCACATCGTCAATCTCCAGGTCACCATGGTCGATGACGTGAGAAGGGCGTTCATGTATCTCCTTTGCTTGGATATGTGGAAAAAGTCGTACACCCTCTCTAATTTTGGTGGTAGAGACAAGTAGTATTCCACCTCTACCACTCTACATAGTATCAGTAAAGGTCTGATGAACCTCAAATATAACATTCCACCCCAAAAAAATATTTTTATCCCTTGCCAAGGAGATACTCATTGGAATATGTGGAACCCATCCTTGAACTCCAAGTGTCTTATTCGCCTATCATCATACGACTTATACCATCTCTATGTAGTATTCATACTCTCTTAGGTTACATGCACCCTCTCAGTGGTATCATTTACCATATATGGACAAATAAGGGCTGACTCCCTTAGGTCTATATTGCATAACAGTGACCTTTATGGTTTTCTATACAGTGCCTCTAATGTTTCCATACTGATGGTGGAGTGGTAGTTGTTGTTGTATTCAAACATCACCAGTGGTTGGTGGTCCTCCCAACAATGAACAATGTCAAGGATGAAAGCACGAAAAATGTCCTCCACGGTTTGTATGGTCCGCTCTATTGGGCCGTCAGTATAATGGTTAATGAATTTTCTCAAACACATCTTATTCTTAGAAGACTCCTACAATCCCTTACATTATTGATATGTAATGCATGTATCACAATATGAGACTATCGTAGATGGAAATCCATGGAGTCGAACTATCTCCTTCGCATAGAGGCTTCCCAATGTCTCTATTGAAACATGATCTCGAATGGGTATGAAGTGGGATGACTTGGTGAGTTGGTCTACGATCACCCAAATGGTATCATATTCATTTTCCTTATTTCCTGTATGCACACACACACAAACACATCCCAAAAATATGAAAAAGATAACATAAATGCCACTAAAACAAGCCTAAGTAAAGGTATAATTTGTATGTCAAATGTGCTAGAATACAAACCCAACAAAAGATGAAATGATAATAGAAAAGTATAAAATAACTCTGAAAGGTCATCGGTAGAAGAACACCAATTATAGGGTAAGAAAGGACTATCTATGGGAAGCTATAGAACTGTGTCTCGCATATCTTATCTCACTCGACATAGCTAGTACAGGGCCACCAAGGTTTTTGTCGAAGCGCCTATCATCTGCAACAGACACAAAACATGCGGCCATAGCATGTGTAGGCTTGAGTAACACAATAATTAGTAAGCACCCAAAAACACTAGGGGTTGACCACAAAGGATAGTATGATCAAGGTATTATCAGCTCATGTAGGTATAATCTTAAGTATAGAAAGAAAGATTACCAATCGTAACACTGGAAACTTTGGACTACTGAGTTAATCATCCCTAATAAGTATCTTGGGTCAGCTAGGTCACATAGATCATCTTCCCATCACGGTTCTTCTAGGTCACTTAGAGCCTCTCCCCAATTTGGCCATCATAGATGGTCCACATATGGCCGCTTACAGTTGGTCCACAAAGGGATTCTTATTGCTAGCCCGCACAGGGCAATTTATAGGTGGTCCACATAGGGCCTCTTATAGCTGGATCTCAGAGAGACACTATAACCAAGTCCACACAGGGTCTCTTATCATCTAGTATTATCGGGTCACTCACACATACTCGTTAGTAGTATCCGGCTCTCATCCATCCACATGATTTCTACACCTATTGCGCTTGATTCCGAGAGAATCCACTCCTAATTCCATTCTAATATTTTTAACTTTCATGAAAGACTCCTTAGATAATTCCAAATAATCTCCTCATCGCGGGGGTTCCAACACCACAGACGGCTAGTCAATTGGTCTTATGGTTTGAGAGTTATGACCATTTTCACAAAAACGGGTTAGTCGGGTCTAGGCCATCCACAGTCTGAGTCAAACCTGGTGTGTTGGGCCATAGGACCAGCTAGCTGGGTGGATCGTCTCTCCTACAGTATAAATTCTAAGTGGAATTAGGCTTGTTCTTCTCATGCGACCGACAACCCACTGTCCCCCACGCGGTCCCCACTTCACAACATGTCAGCACATGTCGCAGGTCGCTCCTCTGACATAGCAGGGTGGGTGCATACAACTCCTAATGCTGCCAGCCAACATGCAGGAATCCCCTGCTACACTGCTGTGGCCTCATCTAGCCATGACCTCCACCTCGGAAAACTATCATGGAGTGTCGCCTCCCACCCGTGGCCGCCATCACCAACACTATTGTGTTTGCGGTATCTTCCTTGGACCAGAGGGTCTACTATAGTGATTTGTTTCTCAACCCTTCTATGCCCCCATACATCTTATGTCAACATCTTCCCTACCACGAAATTGATTTTACATGGAAACTGATTTAGTGGAATGGTAAAAGAGATTAGAATAACGCCCAAAGAAGGAGGAATCAAGGTCTTGTTTGTGTCAGCCTGATTCCTCCACATTAGTGTTTTTGAAATACATGAAGTGGAGATTAAGGATCTATCAACAAATAACCCTTCTGTGATATTTGACATAAAAAGACCTACAACAATTAATGTTGACCCAAAGATCAACTGGTTCATGGGTTGACCCACATTTGTTGTTACTAAATAAAAAATGGGGAAAAATTATCAACCACAAGACATCCTGCTTGGTTGGAGTTCTATCACAGGAAAAATCTATCACTGAAGGTGATCCGTCCATGATGGTCCATGATATGTCGTTAAGGTAAGGATTTCTCAAAGAGGAGGGAGAGTGATCAAGCTGTTGGCGATCATCATTCATCAACGACGATCCTCATTGATTCTTTGTGTTTCTCCCCACATGTCAAAGATGCAACAGCCCTGGTTAAAACATTGTAGGACGAAATTCATTTCCATTTCTATTGTGTTGTAGTGATGTTACACTATTTAATTTATGAAATAGAATTTTGGTTTCATTGATTTAAAATGTTGTTTCACTGTAAAAAATTTGAATGTTCATAATAAAAATTAAATAATCAAAGATATTTTATTTTAATTTTTATAAAAATTATGAATACTGTCATTCTCCCTCAACATGCACTGGTTGAGGTTATGATCCACCTAACAGACGAACTCCCTCACAAGATCAAAGTTACTCTTAGATTTCAAATATGAGTTACTATTTCAGAGTTATAAGAATTTGAAAATATATTATTTTAACTTAATTATTATTTTTAACGCAAAAAATAACATCCACCATTGGACCACATCAAAAAATGATATGCCCTTTTTTGGAAAATATTGACACTCGGAGTTCAACAGTGAACATGTATTTTTGATCCAGGAACTGGATTAAAATATATAAAAACACTCTTTCATGGTTATTTAATTTACCTAAAAATAATTCAAAATACATTCAATCCACTCTGTGCCTCAGACATACGTGTCGTCTCAGTTCCTAGTCACGAAATAATCTGATTTAATTCTTGTCAAAAAAATTTACCTAGAATTATAGGGTGTTGCGACTACAATACCATATCATATTCTTCATCCTCCACCATGAAAATGTATCTTCTCTAGGAGTCACCTCTACCTAGGTGTCTCATCAACTTTCTCCCTTTTATCCATATGACAGGTTGGGAAATCCCTTGAGAGATGTCCCCTTCCAGGACATGACTAGAACCACCACTCCTTAGACTGACTAGACCCATCCTATGAGACATAAACCACATAAACCATATCGTGGTATTTCTTCTTAAAATTAATCACACATTTATATCACTAAGACCGATGTCTTCTCCCTACTACTAAAGTATATAATATTATGTGCTCACTACCAGCAACAACCAAAAGTGTTTCCTCATTAAGGAAACTATCAACCCACAAAGCTCGTTGTAGCACCTCATCATATTTGGGAATTAAAAGATGTATAGAATTGTATTAAATATCTATACTTAGTAATCACTCAATGTTCCACCATGAAAATAACTTATCATGAACCATATTCATTTAGTACCAGGAGAGTTTGAAAACCCTCAATGAATACTAATATAATTCTGTAATACCTTTTTAAATTTGTAGAAGATCCCGGATGAGTAAAACCGTCATTATAGAAGGAGATAAGTCCTCTCTAAAAGGGTACTCAAACTCAGACTCTGCAAGAGTCCCCTCATCATCTGATTGGGTCACTAAACCTCACCACCTTAAATATTAGCCATAGATACGGCTCAAGGACAAGACCACCATTGGATCTTCTAGTATTCTAACAAGATTTAAAACTCATGTCACAACATCCATCTAGTCTTTAGTCAAGTGTGGTTCAGGCTCACCTCATATCCAGAGGGGTCACAATAACTTTAACTTATGAAGCATTCTTATCCTGTGAACTTCGTATACTGGTATTGTAGGTACAATTTTTTTCTCAACATGTGATGGTATATCTTGCGCACAATGGGAGGTAACACCTAAAGAATATGCCGTTGTATCCATGATTCATCTGTTAGGGGTTCAACCTCAGTATCATGATGAAAAATCATAGATGTAATATGTCAGGGTGGAATCCTAAAATTGAAAAGATGTACCACAGTCAATGAGTTCTTCTATAGAGCTGACTCATGAAGGACATGGAAATTACAACCAATTTCTATATGATAAATTCACCAATTTTATCATTATAACCACTTAATCTATGTACCATGTCAAAGAGAATGTGATCAGATCATTTTTGTGTGGATAAGTTGGATGTCACACTAACACAATAGTCCCTGGCCTGTAAGCTAAAATTAATACACATAACACTGTTTCCCCCCACCCAATATCATAGAATCTTGTTCAAAGGTAAAACTGAATCCTCTAATACCAATTTTCCAGGACCCATCCCGAGGGGGCCCATTCTGAGACTCCCCAGACCAGCCACTCATATGTCTGGGGCTGGCGACAGCTACCGAGTATACATATCAATAAAATGGGAGGCCATAGCCTAAATTATCTATAAACATTCACACATCTCCTAGCACATACAATGATAAAATGAAAAAATGAGAAAAAATGATTACATACACATAAATCCCACAAACAAATTATGAATTTGAGTATAGTTAAAATACATAAAGAAATTTTATTTTTATTTTCGGTATTTAGAAGATAAGACATTACTTGAAACGCGCTTCAAAACATAATTACAATATTTGGAACACTAAAAAGTGTTTCTCTTAGACGTGATTAAAGAATTGAATTGTTCTTAAGGGGATTCATTATGTTATGGTAGCATCGAACCCCCAAAACTCAAAATTAGAGATAGATAAGAGGGGAACATAGTTTTTCTGAAAGTGTGAGACCCTCCAATAGAAACCCCATGATCATATTTTTTTGGGTGAAATTTCACTTTTTCTATTAATGATTATTTAAACTATTTTCCATCCTTATTTTCTTCATCTCTAACCATGTGAGGATCCTCCCTTCTCTCATAGATATATCAATCAATATCACATAGGAATAATGATATCTCCATCATCAGATGTTAGATTCAATCTCTGTTCATCAAGTTGGATCCACATCCATAAGATCGCAAATCATCCTAGTTTCTCTCTATGTTTCTCTATTGAATAGCTGCACTATTTTGGTGAAACCACATTTTCCCAATTTTTAATGAAAATATTTATTTCCTCGATTTCTTCTAATCAGGACCAAGTCAATCTATGAAATTGGATGAGTATAGTTTTGTAAGAAATAGTTTGGTAGTTTATACACATTTCCCCATGTTCTCATTGATTTATAAAAATTTATGTTGTTCCACACACCAGCCTTAACATTGAATCACCTTAAAATATATATAATTATTATATGTTATTCTATAAACCTTTTTTTCCCATACTGATCTTGTTTTAGTGATTTTAGGTCACTAACCACAAACACATACACCCATTGGCTGTTTAGTATTGAATATCCCCTTTATAATTAATTTATTAAATTATTTAAATACCATATATATTTTCATCTTTAATTGCAATTGGACATTCCCCTAAATTGTCATTCCCAATTGGATATAGAAACTACTACGTTCCATGTTTAACATTGAATTTTGTTTCATGTTTAGTGGCTTTCTAAAATGCTTCTATAAAATGAGTTGAGTTTTCCACTATAATGTGATTTTGGATATGCTAAATGAACTATTTTTTAATAATTCCCTATTTTATATTAGAAGTCCATAGATTATTTTTATTATCATCTAAACTAAAAACATCTTATTAGTGATTTATATCCTTCTTGGCCGTAGAAAAATGGTTATTTCCTTTGATTTTTGTTACTGTTAGTTATGTGGAATTTTTGGTACACACAATCTAAGATGTTCTTAAATGGAGTTTTATACATACAAAATAAATTTTTATTGAACTGAAAGAACCACCAATGTGTTTTTTCTAACTTATAAATGGAAATTCACATGTTTCTAACTTCTATGATTGACTAGGGAACCTTTTATATGCCTCTTTGAGATTTGTAAAATGATAATCCATGTTTTAAAAGATTAAATTATATGCATTAAATTCAATGTCTTGTTGATGATGGCTGGATTTAATACAACAATTAAAGAGTATTTTTAAATAAATTTTAGTGGGTGGAAATACCATGTCGATCATTTCATTTTTTATGACATGTTTTAATTGAACTGTATTAGATATCATCCCATGGTATTATTAGTCTTGTGTAATAAAAAATGAGAAACAATTCCTTAGGAATATAATTATAAATATGATTACACTTTATACATAGGATGTGGAACGATGGTAAGTGTTCTGCTGGGAATGATGATGAATTCTCCCTAACATTATGTGTTGAGAAAGACATATTACACCATTAACACTATCTTTGTGGTGGAAATGGATCACCACGTCCCTTAGATGAGGGTTTACATGAAGGAACACGAAATATTTTTGAGTGTTTAAATGATAGAACACTCACCATCTAGAGTGATGAACATGATTTCTCCCACTCACTATGATATGTAGGTCATGATCTCTATTTCTTGAGCTTATGGGCTTAGTCAGTCAGTATATGGATGGCTGAGTTATGCCCCTATCCAGCTAGTACCTATTATACCAGGTGTATCGGAACTTACGTCCGCACATACTTTGTCCATATAGGTGGATTCAATATATAAATATACTATAATATGTATAAATATTATTAATATTTATATATATATATGTATAGTTACTAACCTTATATTCATTCTAGCCATAAGTCGAAGTAGGTAGTGTTTTTGAAGTGTCCTATTGGAACATGAGTGAACTGGTATTTATTTATTAATAATTGTGTTTTATTAATTATACCGTCCCAATGAATTACGTCATATTCATTGAACATATATTTATATATACCCTATAGGTGGTCACCTACGAGGAATTTATCTTACACCCTAATTGGGAGCCATTGCAATGCGTACCTGAGAAGATCATATGTTCATAGGACAATGAATTATGGCTTGTACTACTATGCTTCTACCTGGAAGATAATATAATAGGAATGAGCTAGATAACAATATTCATATAGTGTTTTCCATGATAAATTTTTTTTATTTTCATTATTCGTATATTTTATTGTATCACACTACTTAAAGTGTGTAAACTAGTTTAGTTTTTGTATTATCTTTTGGACTTCAATTCATTATTTTATATTGGCATTGTCCATTTATATTCAATAGATATTATTCTTCTATTACTCTATCATTCAATTATTATTTCATCCAATACTATCTATTTTTATTTTTTGATATACCATTGTGATATTCTGATCCTGAAGTTATTGTCTCCCCACTATCACATCCTTAGACACTCGATGCTAGTCAGAAGCCTGTGGCGTATGGGGAGGCATACAAGAGGCCTTGTGGTGACTGATCTCGCTACATGTTTTATATTCAGTCGGGTCGGGATGTCCCAAAGTGGTATCCGAGCCTTTTTTTCCTTTTTCATACTATTTAGGGTCGATATACATGATACTATAAATTTTTTAGCCCATGATAAATATTTTTTTCTCATACTGATCACTGGAACCATAGGGAAAATACTACATTACCAAGGATGGGATTTGTTTTGATGTTTTTTGTTGTTATAGTTGATTATGATATCACATTGAATGATTGGTGACTCCCCATTGTATAATGATTTTTGAAATGATTGGTTTTTTCCCTCAGCTTGTTATGGAAATGAATTAGCAACACATGCATCAATATTGTCACATAGTGAATCACATTCCATGAATATTACATTCCATGTAGTCAATTTGCAGTCTTCCTACTGATTGTGATGATGTGACTTCTGTTTTTATTAGTTTGGATATTATATACCGTGTTAGGTAATTTAGTAACATGAATAGTTGTTTTACCTATTTATGTATTTTCTTAGTATGCCTTATCATATAACATTATTGGGTGATTTATTTATCTTATTAATATTATGTAACATTTATTTCATTATATTCTATACCATGTAATTTTTTTTTATCATTTCATGCCTATATATCTTAATTATGTTCATACTAGCATATTCATCCATGTTTAACAATTGTGATAGCATTATTAATTATTTTTTTGATATATAATTTATTTCATGGGCTGAACTTGTTGGTTGCGATGAAATGGGATCAAGCTCTTATTTTAAATGTGTATGTGTGCCTTCTAAATTTGGAAAAGGTAACTAATGTATTCTAACCATCATTTGAACATTTTATAAATATCTATGTACTATTATTAAAATATATTAAATGTTAGGATAAAATTTTAATGTGAAGTTTTTTGGACTAATGGGAGGAAATTTATATTTTTTTCTATATAAGGTCACTTTATGTATTTTGTGGAGGAAACACATATAACTAAACAATTCTATATGACTATAAAATATTTGGAAATTTTTATAAATGTAATAGATGTTTAATTTTAATTTAAAATAAATTTGTTACCTCTATAATGTATTGTGACTATATCACACGAATTTGAATATCCATATCATTAATTTTCTTAAATACACAAATGGAATCAATTAGGTTATTTTAGAAATGTTTCTTAGGTGATAACCCATTATGGGTGTTTTTAATCTTCTGAAAGTTAAAAAACTACTATTAGTTGGCTTCTAATGTACCCATGTTGGATTTTCGGGACCCTTGTAGTCTACCTTTTCTCTTAAAATTAGTTTATATGATAAATTTACAAATTTTGATAGGATGTAAATAAATGAATTAATTTTAAAATGGAAACTTGATAAACATACCCATTTTTCCTTGATGCAATATTCGAATGAGGTACCAAGTGATATGTCTTAAAATTAGTAATTTTTTTAATCTATTAAAAGTATTATGATATAATTCAAATCAGTATAATGACTAAAAATAGAACCTTAGGTGGTGTCCTTTGTTTATGACATCATGTTAGTGTAGTTGAAATAGCTCATTGAGTTTCATTGGAACAGAAACGTGAACATTTTCCATAGTATTTTCTTTTATTTATAAAGGGATTTAAGAATAGGTGTATGGCCTAGTGTAATAAGTTTTGCATGACCTTGTGATAGGTTCGACTACTTATTCGTTTTTAGGGGGTAGAATGGGGTAAGAATCACCCTTATAGATTAAATTCTATACTAATTGTTATGATATTTATGACATGTGGTGTCCTTTGAGTGTCATTACCCCTAGAAGGACTCCTAGATTCTAAATGAAACCCTTGTTTTTATGGGTGTTCATTGTAATATTTTTTTTGGTTATGAGAGTCAATTAATTCTCATATTTAGTCGGTTATAAATGATTAGGACATGGTTGGATACATATCAGGTCTCATGATCCCCTCTACTTATACAGTGATAAATGAATTTGTTTTTCAATATCCTAGACAATGGTAATGCAATGAACGATGACTCTAGACTAAATATATTATACGAATCACACGATACGTGGATAAATAAGGAGGATAGCCAAAGTTTAGTATTAAGGATATGTTTTCTTCCTTATGAATACTCATGTTAGTGTGTGTCTATATTCATGGTACTCATCGAGTTTATAAATGAAGTAACATACCTATTGAGTTTCGTGGAATCATTGATCTATCAGCCAATTGGTAGGTTCCCAGGTCATCTCAAATATAGAGTGACTAGGGAATTAAAGGAATAAAATTCTCCCAATGCTTGGAATTCCATTTTGAGTAAATTGGGTGTTTTTGAAACACAATTCATGCTTTTTTGGTTTTAATTTGAATGGTTATAACATGTGTGATCCTGACTCATAGAAGATTCACATGTGTTATTATAGAGAATATGATCTACCATGTTTATGAGTGGTTGTTATATCTAATCATTTGGTGACTATTACATCCATATGGTTGTGTATTTCGTGTCAATTATTCTAAACATTTCTTCCCATATAGAGGGAGAACAACCTATAAATACCATTAAAAAATGGCCATTTATGTTGTTCACAATCTTGGGAGGTTTTTCAGTCTTATAACATGTTGCTGCTAATTCAACATTACAACATTGGTGATACTGGCTATTAATAAAAACATTAAGAAACAAAATTAGTTATGGATGAGATTTAGTTATTATGGAGAGTGATCCCTATATGCCTCAAGTGGTGAAGGAATCGTGGTCAGGTTAAGGATAACACATCAGTATGTGAAGCTGATCTTCTTCTAAGAAGTCAACCAGTAGTGAGTTGACATCTCTTTTTTAGTAGTTTGGAATGGTTGGTTGGAAATACTACCGGTAACTTCATCATGTATATGATAGTAGTGTCTCAAATATTTTTTGAATTATTGAAAATCTCTTAGTGTACTATTGCTTAGCAATGTGCATTTCCACTATCATGATGTCTTCCTTGGTTCTCTAAAAGACTATATGTTATATTCCAAGATAAAAGATTAACATGTACTACTGTTTTAATAAACATAATTTATCAGAGTTTCACGCTGGATCTATAGTTGTTATGGGCGGGAATTGTTATTCTTGTGTGATGTTTGGGTTCCCATGTAGGAATTCCTTGGACGAACTCTTGGACCCCAACCATTTTCCACAATCATGACCTCCATGAGGATCACACTCTAGTATTAGTCAATAATATTATGTAGACATCAATGAATTGTACCAACATATCACATATAAACATGGAGTATCGACTACCTAGGTTTAGTTACTTGTAATATATTTTATTGGATTTTAGGTAATCCTATACTCATTTTTAGGATTAGAGGTTTCATTTAAAATGTTACAATTCCAATGGGCTAGATCTGCTAATACCCTTGCCTTTGTTGATCCATGATAGATTAAATGTTTAGGTGATAATTTGATAAGGTAATGTCACCAAAATTTGGGTATAGGATTTGGATTGGTAAAGATGATATTCCTTTGAATAAGGTGTTATAGTTTATAATATAATATATAGGTATTCTAAGCCGAGAATTTTGGGAATGGTCAGCCAATGGTGGTTCAAATTGTTTTATTTTTTCAAAAGGAGTACATTCAGTGAAGAACTATTTCTCAGATGTTGTTAGGTATATGAATTTGCATTATGTTTCGGCCATATATTTTTATGAAAATATTGATCGGCCTTTAAAAATTAGATCAATGTGTAATAAAATATTTGAAAATTTGAAAATAATTCCTCAAGAATTGTAAGAATGCTTATACCATACTTTGTGGGGGATTCTGATAGTGGATGTACCATGGCTCTAAATAGGCCCCATTTTATGTTGAATGCTATGGTGGGGAGCACCATGATCCTGATGTTTAAATAGATGATGATGTAATCCTTTATATAGGGAAATTTTATTGGGTAATCACTATTTCAGTGTTTCTTATTCGGAAGATGAGAAATGGATCATGGTTTTCATGGCATACATATTGTATTATTAATTACTTCTTGGAGGTGTGTTAGGTGTTTGGAAATGCAATATGACCATTTTAATGAGACATCATAACCATTATTGTTTGGGGTATATTTATTTTGTTTCTGTAAGACATCTTAGGGATGGGATGATCTATGGTCGGAAGGTTTCAGTGAACCACATTTTAAGCAAAAGTTTACTTTTAAAGGAATTTAAAATTTAAAATTTAGAGGATGGGCCATTCTTTGAATCAAGATTAAGAAAACAATTCTGAGAGTTTTAACACTAAAAAGTGTTTTTAGACAGAGTTAAACGCCCTAAGGGTTCCCCAGGTGTTCCATCATGAATCCCTATTTTTAAGGGTGATATTACCCTTTTTCGTTAATTATTCATTAACTTATTTTTCCTCAATTTCATATTTTCTAACTGCATGAGGCTCTTTCCTCCTCCTGTGGATCTCTCAAGCTCCTTCACCTAGGGATGATGGAATATCCCTTGTCAGATGTCATATTCGAGCTTCATCGATCACATTGGATCTGCACCAGAAAGATCCCAATTTCTACTAATTTCTCTCAATGTTTCTCTTTTACTCTGGAAGTTATTTTTGTATGTGATCATTTTATCTATTATAAAGGAGAATTTATATTTCTTCGATTTCTTCTATACTATACCAAATCAAGCATTGGTATTGGATAATTAGAATGTCCAAATAATGAGGTAGGTGGTATATATCTATTTCCCCATATTTTCATTTATTTAGAAATATTATCATTGTACCATGTGCTGGCCTTCCTCATACATCAACCTAAAATTGATTTCCTCATTATATGTTGTTATACTCAGCTTGATATACCCTCATTGATCATGGATTAGTAATTTGGGGTTACAATTCTAAAACACCAACACCCCTTCAGCATTCTCTCATTAATGTATCCTTCAAAATTAATTAGTTATAATATTTTAATTTGATATAAGCATCAATATTTGATTATAAATGGAATGTCCCCTTGTAGTTAATTACCCAATTGATGATATCACCTCTAAAGTTTCATGTTGAAACATGTAATTATTTTTCAATGTTTGGTGGGTTTCTAAAATTATTATCTTTGATGAATGTAGTTTGGGATAATGATGGTGATTCTTGGATGTGTAAATGAATTTTTTGTTAACAAGATCATGTTTTATAATAACACTTCTCAAATGAGGTGCATTGTCTACTAAATTAAAAAGTAGTGATTATTATTTGAAATCATTCATGGCCTTATGGAATTGGTTATTTATCATTCCTTTGGTTATTATTAGATATATGGAATGGTTAGTACATTACCTCTATTTATCACGTTAAATTCACTTCCAATAAATCCTTTTTAAACCCAAGGAACCTTCTAAATTATTAGCCCGATATATAAATAGAATTTCAAATGCTGGTAATTTATATATTTTACTATGGAACATTCTAATTTCCTATTTGATCCAGGGAAATTGAATTTCCTTGTTTTGATAGATAAAATGGCTTCTATTAAATTGAATTTTTTTTAAGGTTGTACATCCTTAATGAATTAACTAGTTGTTTGAAATGAATTGTAAAGAATGGAAATTCCCTTTTGATCATTGAATTATTTATGAAATGTTTTAATAAAATTTTATGGAATATACTCCCTTAGTTTTACCAGGATTGTGTAATAAAAATTAAGAGAGGTAATTCCTCAGAGATATTATTATAAATATGATTAGGCATTGTAAATTTTTTGAGGGATGATGATAGGGTTGTGCTTGGCATGATGATTCAGGATACCTAACATCACATGTTGAGCATGATGTCTTACACCATTGAAACTATCTGGATAGTGTGCATTAGATACCATGCCCCTTTCATGAGTTTTTTCATCATGGCACACCCAATATTTTCAAGAGTGGACATGATGGCACACTCACCATCTCTGTTGAAAAAAATGATGTCTCTTACTCATTATGGAAAGTAGGCAATGTAATATGATGCCTGAGCATATAGGATCGTTTAGAGTAGTTATAAATTATGGAGTCACACCCCAATGCACCCATCATAAAGTATTATAGATATATAGTGACTTACGTTTACATGTAAAGGGTATGTATATGTGGATGCAATATATAAATATTTTATACTATATATATATTAAAACTATATATCTAGTCACTGAATAGACATAAAATTATTCCCTAATCTGATGTAGGTAGAGTCGATCGTTTGTCCTATAGGAACCTGAGCCAAATGTTATTTATTTATAAAGCATTGTTTATTATTCGTTATAACTACACACAACGTTAATTTATATTCATGGGGTGGATTTCACAATAGACATTGTCGTTAGAGGCATAATGATATATTATCTCACACCCAACACATGCCACCATTGCACTGGGTACACATGAATATATCATGTTCATAGGACCATTGTCCCCTTCTTGCACTGTTGTGCTCATAACGTGATGTTTTTAGCATAGGAATAAGCATGTGCTTATTATTCTCGTGGAGTTTCCTTTAGAGATATTATTATTTTTAATTATTTTTGAATTATAGTGTATCATGATGACTCTTTTATTTAAACTATTCCATTTTGTTTATTATATTTTGGACATGCATGAATTGTTGTACACTGGTGTTGTCTATTTATATTTAATTTATAATATTCATTCACTGGTCCTTCTTTCAATTATTATAGATTTTTCAATTGACTATTATTTATTTTATGATATACCAATATGATACTCTGATCAAGATGGTATAGTCTCCCAACAATCACCTAATTTGACCCGCTCTTCTAGTCAGCAGTCTCTAGCTTATGGGGATGGGCACTTGAGGCCATTTTGTGATCAGTTTGGCTACTGGTTTTATAGTCATCTAATAATGAATGTAAAAAAAAATGAGAGAATATTTGAGGACTTATTTTATGATAACAGTGGGAACAGACCACAATCTATCTAGTTTACTAAGCACCACCAGGACCTAGTACCTCTTGGAATCCGTTAAAAGGTCAATCATCATCATAATACCAGACACATGTGGGAAAACCACATACTTCGTTGAGTATAAAAAACATACTAGGACAGCCTGGAATGACAATGGATATAATTACATGAATAAAAATCATTACTAAAAAGGTATATTTCTAACACACATGTAATAATAAAATCTCGATATAATCAACAAAGACACACAACATCAATGTACAATCTCAACCATAATACCAATCTTTGTATTCATGCTTGAAGATTCTAAATAGTAACATAATGGAGAACACACTCCATGATGAAGATATCATTGATGGAATCCATATAAAAGGTAATTCTCATCTGGTATCACCATAAAAAATATATGTTGGATGACTGATGATAAAGATACACTAATGAGGATCACACACGATGCCATTAGGTATAGCAACAACTCAATATGGAATATCCTGTTAAGTATTGGATCAATTCCAGAGTAGTATTGGTCATGATGATACTAAGAACTCAACGTGGGGATAGATAATGAAATAGGATCTTACTCTGAGCCTCACAGATGGATTCTAGTCACTCTATCCAAGTAGTCCCATTAAAGATATCACCATCCAATGGATATGACATGATACCATACTAGCCCCTAGAGAATGGATCAAGGGAATAATTTTAAGGAAAATTTTCCAGGATGAACAGGAAAATGGATATAATATGAATTAGATGGAGAATGGGGTGTGTACTGGTAGTACAGAGCTTGTACTATTATCACATAGTGTGTCACATCAACACAAGGTTTTTCTCATGTGACACGGACCATGTCCATGTTTGTGTCTATGTTAGAGTGCACGATGTGTCCAATCCCATGTACTCCTAACTGTGTATGTGTATGACATGCCATGTCCACGTACTTCAATTCATTACGATGACCATTTCCATGAATGTTTTCTATACTAGGCACACACTGATCTAACCGAGATAGGTCACATGTTGTGTGATAGGGTCACACATTTTGTTATACATAAATTCTCCATGGAACCCTATCCCAAAACCAGAGGGTCCGACCTGTACTATGTTCCCATGTTATGCACTGTGTGTATCATGATTTCCTAGAATCCCATTTCTGGATTATTCAAATTCTCCCTCTCCTTAATCCATTTATTTGGAAACACACTATTCTAGGAAAAATATATAGTTTACTGACACTTTTCACCACTGATCACTGGGTTCCGACCATTAAATCCATTCATAAATCTACCACTAATTCCATCTATCATCACGTGATGATGGAAATAAAGATCATGTATCCTAAAATACATCTAATACATTTCCAATTCCATCACCACACCATCTTCATTCCATACTAATTCGTGAACTATAATATCTAATTCATTATGAATCGGGAAAAAATGGATGGTTTCTCCGTATTTTGGTCGAAACACATGCCAAGGGATTTTCCAATCATAATTAAAGAAATGGGGGAAAATTTTCACAAACAAAACACTAGGAATAATCGTCATCCAATGTTTATGTTTTCATTGATTTTTTTTCATTATAATGATATATGAAGAGATAATAAAACAGTCATAAGAAATTAAGATATTCCATAATAAATCTATCTTGTACCTACAATAAACATGAACCGTGAATTAATATGTTGGATGATTGGGTTTCATTCTTCAAATGAATACTATAATGGGGATAAATCCAAATAAAACATAATACTACCTCAATATGGATTGATTTCTAATGAATAATGAAACGTCATCATTTTTTATAATTCAGATCCTTGAATCCCATTGCACAGTGAATTTTTTTCTCCAATGGATGTTCTTCAGAAGGATGTCCTTAATTTGTAGGGTTAGGCAGATAACCAACAAATTTTCTATATGTTTTATAATATATATATTTACTAGTATATGGTAATTTAATTTAATTTATTTATTTTTATCATCCACCCACGATTGAGTCTCAATATGAATTTCTGACATATTCTATGGGGTTTTCAAGCCTAGAAAAAAATCCACTCTATGAACTAAACAATTCCTTTAGATTTATAATATAAGGACATATTTAGATGTTATTTTATTTTTTAAGAATACAGTGCATTATTTTATTTAATATATTTCATAAATTAATTCTAGAAACACTGGGGCTCAGAATCACATTCTCTCTCAGCACCTGGTCTCAAAATTAGTTCTAGTTATATTATAAGAATTTTCATAGAAAATATAGAGTCACTAAATGGATTTCATTATATAGATCAAAAAAAATTGTGGAGAGAATTATATCAACTTATGTGTCATTAATCACCCTCGGATACAATCCAAGTGCAAGGAGGAGGAGGAATATCCTTCGGAATCATCATCTCAACCATTGACATTAATTCCTTATGAGAAAAATTATCTATCTCAGATGATTTATACTAAGGAATATATCATTAATGATGACATGTACATTTAAAGTGAATATGTTTTTGTGTTTCCTAAGGAATATCCTAGTATTCTCAATGTAGTGTGGTTGAGTTAGAAATTGAGCATATACCCAGATCTCTTCCAATATCCATGACTCTATATAAAATGTCTAGTGTTGAACTTGATGAACTAAAAAAACAAGGCGGGAATTTAGATAAACAACTTATATGCCCAAGTGCTTTACAAAGGGGTGAACCAGTCATTTCTATCAAAAATAAGGATTTAGCAATGTGCCTATTCATTGATAATGATGACCATAACATGGTCACATCCAAGAAAATGTATGATTTTCCATGGACTAATGATGTGGTCAATCAGCTATGGGGATCTCACCACTTCTCAAAGGATGATCATTTTGTAGGATGTTTTCATGGAAAGGTGGACAAGGAGAATATCCTAAAGTATAATTTTTACACAAGGTACAATGCAATATTATTTGATAATGATGCTATTTTCACTCTCTAATTCTCCAGATATCTTCATTGACATAATCAATAGATTCTTTATGTATTACCTTGAAATTTTCTTATAATTCATAATAGATTATGATCATATATTATCCAAAATAAAGGAGCAACAAGATAATCAAATGGATGTTGTACTGAATTTCTTTATTAAGGAAGATATATATGAAAATATGAAAATTTTGATTTTTGGGTGGGGAATGTAACACTCTTAGATAATGTCAACACCAAAAAAGGGATATACATGTGTCCATAGAAATAGAGGTAATTAAAGGATTACCTAAAGCACCATATGTTATAATGGTCCATATTTTCCATGGATTATCCTGGTACAAACATTGTTTTGTGGGGAAATTTTCAGGGTTTTCAAAACCAACTACCAAAATAACTTGAAATGGAGTGAAAATTTTGAAGAATAATGAATGTGATGAGAGAATTAAAGAGCTATAAAGAAGTTCATCACAACACTTGTTCTACAGTTACCCACCATCGAGAGTGGATTTGTGATAAATAATGATTCATACAAATATGATTTGTTTCTGTACTCATAGAAGATGAAAAATGGTAGAATATTACTCCAAATAATTAAATATCCATGAGAATAACTACACAATACAAGATTTTGAATTTGATATTGTGATATTTTCTTTGATGTTTTGGTGAAATTAAATCTATGGGGATAAGGGTCAAATATATATAGAACACAAAATTTTTATGTATATATTTCTGAAAATGAAGCTAAATATGAACTAATGAAAGTGGCTAGAGGTGATCAAGGATTGTGATTATCCAATCCACTATCATCTGGGGAAGGAAAACAATTTGAAAAATTCTTTGAGTGGAAAATATCATACAACCCTATATATTTTGACAATTGAAATGGATTCAATATTGATGGACATGAAAAGGATGTAAATGACAATTATAAAAGGATATCAATCCAAAATTTATCAAAAAAAATACACAACCATCCATTATTGAGATGATCAAGGAGGTCTAAAATGACAGTGACGATATATAGATAACAATGGTGAATATTCTAAAGTTCAACATTTTAAAAATGGAGTAACAAGGTTTAGAAACGAGATTATGTGTCCCATAAAAATATAACTAAAATGGTAACATTTGTATGATGCATATATCTCATACTTAAATATTAATTTAGGAAGAACTAATATGTATAGGTATTAGAAGAAAAACATCATGTGGGGTAACATGAAGAGGAAGATTAAATATTTTGTATCTTGATTCTTTGTATAGCATTATGTTTAGTATTGATGAAGAAATTATACGGGTATGAAGCAACAATTTATTATACTAGTATGAAACTGGGAAAACATAACAATATTTTTCATCATAGGACTCCCTAGGACATCAAAATTAAATACTATATTTTGGAGGTAATCAGTCACCTTATAAATTCTATGACTTTTATTTCTATAAAGGGAGATTTATCTCTAAACCAACTCATTGATATATAAATAAGGTTAGTGATAATAATATATAGAGTGACACTCTCAATTATATAATATCGAGATACTATATATGCATTAGGGTTCTAAATAATCCTCCAGCAAACATTGGATAAAGAGATGATTTTTAATATTAATCATCACCCACAGAGAGATGGTAACTCTGAAAGAATCATTCAAGCTCTAGACGATATGATGAGATCTTGTTAAATATATTTTCGACGAATTTTTAATTAAAACATCCCCTATTGGAGTTCTCATATAACATAATTTTCAATTCTAGCATTCGTATGACACCATAAGAGGCTCTTTATTTTAGGAGGTTTCAGACTCCAACATTTTTGGATGAGGTTGGAGAGAAGATAATTGATTGACTTGGTCTTTTAAAAGATATGTTATAAAAGTTTAATACCATTAAATTTTATATTAATTCCACAACGTTTTGATAGAGAAAAATTATAGATATCATTGATACAAACTAATGTTTGGGTTTAGAGAAAATGTGTTCATTGTATATCACTATGGAAATAATTCATAAGTCTTGGAAAGAATGTGAAAATATGATCAACATAAATTAACACTTTTGATATCTTTAATCGCATCCGGGTTGTGGATTATCGACTAGTAATACAACCTAACATATCCCATGTTTTTTGATCAGTTCTATGTATCCCTCATGGGGAATTAAATTTCAAAAATCTCACATGTTATGAATACATAGGTAGTACCCATACAAAATGATATTTTATATGAGGAGAACCCAATGATGATATATAATCTTAGAAAAGGTTCAATGAAACAAAATAAATCACCTGGTAAATTTTTGTGGTGGAACAACAAGTTTGAGGATACTATATGGGAAATATAAGTTGTTATGAAATATAAATACCCTCATCCATTTTAATGTATAAAATTAAATTTTGATGGAGAAATTTCTCCCAGGGGATGACTGTAATGACAAGAATGTTTTTAAATGATATCATTTTTTGAATGAATGTATTCTTTATTAGGTAATGTAGCTATATAAAAAACACACATTTCATTGTTTATTCTCGACCATTTTAAAAAATAGTCCATAGAATTAAAAATAATGTTAATCATTTTAATCATTGATGTTATATACATCATATATTTAATATTAGGATTAGTATATATTATGGGTTATAATAAATCCTAATTGAATCATAAATAATAAGTGGTGGGATCAACTAGTTGGATTATAACCTATAATGAATAATTATCATTGTTCTAAAGGGATTTAACATCACTAATATTTACCCTTAACCAAAAAAATTATGAAATTCAATGACTAAAACATAAACAAAAATATTTATGTGATAATTTCATACTTATAGAGATCACAACCCAAACCTTGTCCGACAAACCCCGCTATATTGTGCTTCTATCACACACCTTACCCTTTGGGTATACACAGGTGTAATTAGTGTCTTTGTATCTAGAGAATAGATGTGTGAATCATTATATTTTCATCTAAGTAAAGTAATTATTATATTTATACCTTTTTATTATTACTGTATATAGATTATTGAATAAATGGCTTCATAAAAATGTGATTTTAATATGATGAAATTATGATTGTATTTTTAGAATATATAGAGTTTAAAATAAATTTTTGAAATATTAAATAATTTTTTAAAGAAATATTACATTCATGTAATACTATTAATATAACATATTTAATTATATAAAAATGGAAATTTAATTTAATGAAGTCAAATGTAATCTTTATAAGGGTCAAAAATTATTATTCTCATAAGAAAAAGTATTTTTCAGTAAATAATGATTTTTATTTAAAATTAAAAATTATCATATATAGAGATTTATTTTGATAATATAAATATTATTTTTTAAAATAATAACCAAAAAATTATCCAATGGTGAAATTTTCATAATTTTATGTGACCGATTAATTTTTGGCTAAAAAATAAATAAGGTATAAATATTCTATTTGTAATATTACATCAAAATGACCTTAATTTGATTTCCTAAATTCCATAAAAGTAATCCATGGAAATAAATTACATACATTTTAAAATTGTATGTTTTAATGTTACATTAATAAATTTATAAACCCTTAGTCTTTAATATATATCTTATATTATATTTTGAGGTTTTAAAATCAATTTATTATAATCATTACTCACTTCCATGTCAGCAGTGGTAATATTTAAACATGTTCCATTAGTTTACATATGAAAAATTATAAATCACTATTAGTTTTTAGAACCCTTACTGAATACAATTTCAATGTTTTTTGATTTTATTATTTTTATATAGTTTCCAAAACATATATTTTGAAATTAATAATCAATCCCCCTCTCTTTTTATATAAATACCCATCCAATCTCCCACTCCTCTTCACTCAAAACCCATTTAGCATAAATTTTTTCTAACCATGAATATATATATATACTTTTGATCTTTTCCAAATATCTTAATAATATCCCCTCATGCTTTTAGAATCCTCCTCTCAAGGTAAGGGATTCTCTCCTCCTCATTATTTAAGAACATTAATTGTAATATTCCATTTTATTTTCAGTTCCTCGGGATGGGATATATTTATTCAGATAAATTTTACTTTTGTTATGATTTTAGATAATTATATAACACTAATATTTATCAATAAACCCTTCCATTATTCTCTATATACACAAATTATGATTCCAAAATTATCCTTTAATTTTCCATGCCAAACATTTCTGTAGTATATACCCATCCCCATTTCCACTCAATGGTATAATCCTAGATGTACCTTCCCTTAGTTGATTTGGAAATTAAATTTGTGTTCCCCACCCATTTATAATGGTATTAGAAGTGATGAAATGATTTCTTGTGTTTTATGATTTATATGGAACACTAATTCTTGTATTTGATATAAATGTGACAGGTGAACCCGAAATTATATAGAACCCCAATGCATTGGTTAATGTTCTTATCTCCTATGATGTCGTGTTTGGTGAATTATTGTATTTCCTAATCATAATATGTTATAATTTATTTTCTTTTGTCGATGATTTTTTTTATGGTGTTATGTTTTAGGTTTTTTCACATTCTTTTGATTCCATGATATTATCATCTAATATAAAACATCAATGTTTTGTTTATGATTATCATCATTTTATGTCAATAAGATATTCTATTTTACTATCATGTATTAATCGTTTCATGTTATTATTATATTATTACATTATTAAGATTTATATCTCACCCCTATTTTTATGTTCATCCGCAGGTTATCTGATCATATTTTATAAGATCAATGGAATTTAAAGGTATGATTTGGAGTTTTAAATAATGTTCTCTTAAGAACATTTTATGCTATTTTTTGTAATTCATACTACTGAAAAAACTAGTCTTGTAGATCATTTTTAATTTTATTAAGTGTATCATTTTTGTATAAAATATAAAATGAGGTGCATTAAAGTGTTGGTTTGTCTTATAGACCCTTGAGGAATGGGTTGTTCTCATTAGAAAAAATGTTTCAGTGTCTGATGCTTGATTAACCAATGCAATAATGATGACATGGTTTTAGCCTTGATGAAAAATTTCTATCCTAAAATAAACCTTTACAGAAATAATAATGTCTTTTGTGAGGACTTGATGGTAATGATCAAGATGTATAGAATTATGTACTCCATCCACATGAATCTAGTTATTGTTTTCTATGTGATTATTTATATTGTTTTGTATTACATGTATATGTTTCAAGATAATTTGACTAGTTATATGGAATTATTTTTTTATTATTTATTTCTTTATATATTATAAATTCCTTGTTTATTCTATAGTAGCTTTTAGTATACTCTTTCCTTTACTAAAGATTATAGTCAGCCCGTATTATGTATCTTTTCTACATATTATAATGTAAATATTACACATGATATTTATAAAAAATAAAATATGAATAGAATTGTTGGGAGAATTTTTATAATTATTATGATTAATTAGTCACCAATATATTGGAAAAAAATTTCATTAGTTAAGGAATACATGGGCTTTATCATTTTATGTTTTATTATAATTTTCAAAAATCGAACCTAAAAGGTCAGGGGAATGTATGTAATGTTGTATTTTCTATATGTCATATAATTATTATACAGATAAATCTGAGATGTCAAAATTGGCATAAGAGAAGGGTTTATATGATTTTAGATTTTGATATTTTCATTGGGTGATAATCTAAGTGTTGTAGATACCATCATGGGTTAGTATGTTTATTTTTTATTATGATATCAGTGGTATACATAACCCTTTATAATTATTAAGGTAATATTTTATAATTTATGTTTTTTATGGAATAGTATGAGAGGTATTTTCTGAAAAATACAAGTATAATTCCAGTTATTGAAAAAATCCTAAATTTTGGAAAAGTGTTTTAATTTTTGTCTCTTATATATTACATAAAAAATTTTATACTAAAACGTGGATGGAGTTGTAGCACATACATGCCATAAGAAAATCACCCAAAAAAAGGTTTTATGTGAATCAACATAATATTCACTTGGTTTATTATGAGTGGGATTATGAATGAAAACTTTTCTATATAGTCTTAAGGGATATGGTTTGAAAATTAAAATGATATATAAAAATTATTATGATGGTTTTGAATATATTTAGGTCAAATATCCTAGTAGGAAAATGTAAATGGAAAACATAGGATAAAAATAAGGTGTATAGGTGGATCCAATTATATCATTATTGACATCAAAGTATTATATGTTAAAATGAAGGGATCATAATGGATGACATCAATTGATAATGTTTTCATATTTATATATTCATCTACTTTGAAATTATAGGAAATTATCATAACCATTTTTGATTTAGTATTTAGTAGGAATTAGGATCATGACACTGATGTTGTAAAAGGTATGTCTCTTGAAACCCCTGTGTCATATCATCCAAATAAGAATGCATATTTTTCATTAATTTCTTTGAAAAATGAAAATAAATCATTGGGTTTATTAAATGAAAAAATATGTGTTTATTATTCATACATATGATATTAATATAGGCACATATTTTAAATTTAATATTGAGTTATGCATATATATTAGGGACCCTGAACTAATTTTATAAGTATGTTATAATTAAAACTGTAAGGAATATGTAACGCCCCGACCCCAGATACCTAGAGTCATGCATTACTACATAACATTGGCATGATCACAAGAAAGATCAAATCTCGAAAGGCCGATTGGTTTAGTAGCCTTAGAAACACTAGATATATTCATAAAGTTTTACATTACATCATAAAGTGAAAAACTACTAAAACAACATAGTCTCCATATTCCACACTCATATCCCCACATAAAATCCATGTAGGCCATTCATAACATACTTCTTCACATCCTGGGAAAAATAAAACATAGAAAAGGGGTGAGCTCAAATGCCCAGTAAGGATAAAAATATAGCGGAAACATTCAAAAATAAGAATAAACATTTAAGGCAATGCATTACTAAAACAAAAACCATTTAAACATGAACTTCAACATAGTATGGAAAAAGTAAAATGAAATAATTCCATTTACTTATTCACATGGATATTCTACTAATCGAATAATCACATGCGATATCAATAACCACTTTCATAATGATGGAATGCATAATGCCAGACTATCATAACCACATAGCCAAGGCCTCGTGCCAAGACTACAAATAAGATTTTTCCAAAGCCTTGTGCCAAGACACTAGTTTGTCTCATGAGACCTACCGATGCATCGAGGAGCTATACCGGGCTCAACCCGTCACTTACTAATTCAATGCATTCCCATATGAAAAGGTTTAAACATATAATAAACACTTGTATTAAAACTAGCATACGAAATGTCAATACTTTCTACATAAAACATGAATGGTATATAATTAACACATCAACAGTCAAACATATCACAAAACCTTCAATACAATATAGAAGTTTTGTATCATAATAAATCAACATCAAATAAGCGTAAAATCCATCAAAGGATGTTGACATAGATGAAATCAAAACTCTTTTTAGAGAAATATCCCTTTCTATTTTGAAATAATTTATGAGTATTATGTTTATGAAATAAAACATTTTCTTTGAAAATATTCTTATAAGCTTGTAAGTGATGCTTTGATGATTTTATAACGGCGGAAAATAGCCACACCCACCGTATAAGTTAAAAAAACATTCTTACCTTAATTCTGTCGAAAAGGTTAAAAAGGACCTTGTTTTGAAAAAGAAGGAAAGATTCCTTTATAAACCACTTATAAAAGTCAAAAATGGTATAAATTACTTTAACTCTTATTCTAGTAAATAGTAAAAATGTTTTGAAATACATTTTTAAGAAACATGGATGTGGATGATAAAGAGATCCTAGTAGATTATTACGTATAAACAACCTCGGATAATGAAGAGATTGTGAAATAACCCTTACCTTGTACTTTTCCTTGGGTGGAGTTGGTTAACCTCCTGTATAATGGTCAAATAATTGTTTTTAAATTATACAAGATTCATATACATTAATATGATATCATATATGATCTTTTAACATTGATTTGTTAATAATATCATAGTATTATCGTTGTTTCGGGTGTTAACTTACTCGTTTTTCATATGTTTTGTAATGTAATCCATGTTTGTAATGGATATGTTGTATATTATTCATATAAAGAATGATATAAAGTCCTTAAAAATTATTTTTAAATCATAAAATTATAATTATACTTGAATGGATACGATGGAGAATGAATCTCATCGCGTTCATGGAGACGGTAGTCCATACGTACGTACACGTGACAATATCATTCTTTTAATATTAAAATAATAAATAAATAGATGGTATATTATATATAAAGAATCATTAAAATGTTATATTTATTATTTACATGAGTTACACATCATTATTATACCCATCCAAATAATAATATATTGAATAACAATTACACCACGACGTGGAGACGGTAAGTCGTACGTACGCACGTATGGTGACATGTTATTCAACAATTGGATAGAATACTGATTATGGTTGTACCACATTTATAATAACATAAAAGTATATTTATGATAGTGGAGTTATTATTTTACAATGGTAACAACAAAGGAAGAAGAAGTGGTAGAAGAAAGGAACTTGGAAAAGGGTGGTGAAATCATTACCTCTTCTTCGGGTTCTTCCTTTTGATTTGATCAAAAGGGCTCCTTAGGTTGGCTTTATGATCCAAATAAGGCTTCTATGTTGTAGTGAGGGAAGTTGGGAGAGTATTTGGGCATATTTTGGCCGAACCAAAAGGCTTTTATGGAGTGAAGAAATAAGAAGTAGGATTGCCTTTTTATAAGAGGGGTGAGGGGCACCTTTGGAAAAGCTTGAAATATTAATTTATAATAAATTAATATTCGGTTTATAATGGCTAAAAAGATGATTATTTAAATTTTATAGTGGGTAGGGGTCGAAAAACACTAATCCAATAGAATTTTTACAGGTTTGGGTACTTATATTAAACTTATCTTTAAGTACTTACTCTTAGTTAATTAGTTTCACTTTTACAATGTCTCTTTTTATTTTTATATTATATGGATAATAAACATACTATATACATCTAACCGACCCCCAAGTGGTCCATTAATGATTCACCTATCATGATATAAGTCTTTTGGCCAAACCTTATATTTTTAGGAATTTAATATCAATTAATAATATAATATTTGTTTTTAAAAACACTTATATGTCAATTTTGACACTATACAATAGTTGAATTTTGTGAAACTTATAACAGACTGATTACTTCGAAAAAAGTTACTTAAATCAATCCTAACATGTCATATTAACCTAGAAAATTAGTTTGGTTCATAAAACGTCTCAAATTATATTTATTTGGGTATTTATAATATCAATTATTCTAATATTTCATTAATTAGGTAATTACTGCACCATCATTGTGTCATATATAAATTAAATTATTTAATGTATGAAAATTATAAATAGAATATCATTCTGTAGGAAATCGTTTTAGATTTAAAAGGAATATTTATAGTCGAAAATCCAACATATATAACCCTATGTAAAAATTGTTTTTCTAAAAGATATATGCTTGTGTCATTTTTGTACTCATTTTAGCTTAATTAAAATAAAGTGTCCTTATCACCTACAAGTGGATCCATGGGGTCCCAAAATGGACCCAAAGATGATCATGCTCGAACATGTATCAACCAATAAGGTTAGGAAACGTTTTAGGATAATTTAGTATTATTATTATATTATTTTTAACCCTTATTCACCGGATTTACCCTTAACCATGGTAAATAAAATATCACCGCAGTAATTATTCAAAATGCCTAAAAATAAATGGTACCTATTTACACAATTTGAACATCCTGATTCCAAATATGGAATCCATTTTTCCAAATTCAAAACACAGAAGTGGCAGAAATTAATTTAAAATTAATTCCCGTTGTCAAACCAAAAAGCGTGTTTTAAAGAGATAAAAACTATCAAAAGATTGACACTTGTTTATGTCCAGTTTAATTTAGAGATAAATTTTAAAAAATTAGGTATTACTATTCATAACGGCTAGTATGATCGGTTGTGGTGTGTGTTAAAACTCGAAGTTACGTACAACACACACTACTGTATTATTCAAAAGAAAGCGTACCGTGGAAGCTTGAGATGTTACATTTTAAATTTTTGATGTCCCCATTTTGTCAAAAAGTTAAAAATATTGTATTTAAAAAGGGTTCACTATTAAAATTTGGTAAATGTGCAATACTGAAAATAAATTTGTTCTTACATTATGTCTAAGAAACTGATAATATGGATTCTAAAATTATAAGGATTATATAAAGTTTAAAATTTAGTTAATATTATTCATAACCTTTTTAGAAATGGCTTGTTTGGTAAGTCATGGTGCGATTGAACCCGATGTTGCGTGTAGTTCCAGATATTAAATTATTTTGAAGAAATAACACACTATGAAATCTTGGGGTGTTACATTCTCGCCTCCTTCAATAAATTGCATCCTCGCAATTTGAAATTGTTCTTTGAAAATAAATGGTTGAAAACAGAAAATATATTTTTGGAAAATCCACATCCGAAATTGAGTTACTAAAATTTAGTCTTAATATGAGGAAAAGAGAAATGAAAGGGTCACCACCAAATTATGATCTCTATTAGGAGAACATTGGTGGAAATTAGAGACATATAATTGGAGGAAAAACGTAAATATTTATAGGTAGTGATTGAGGTCATCAATCACAAAAAAATATAAAATTGAGGTCCTTAAATTCATCAATCTATGATGATTTGAAATACCATCGGTTCAAAAAAACATAGGGTATTGGGAAACACATTTTTGACGTTTCAAAATATCTTAGTTGAAATCCCACATCGAAAAAAGAATTAATGAGGTCTCTATTTAAAATTAAGAGTGGAAAATATGAAGATTACCGAAAATAAAACATACTAGGGTTCCATGTAGGAAAATATGGATATGGAAGAGAAATCTAACCGTCAATTATCTGATGGAGAGTGGTAGAGAACATGGCTATGAAATGGCCAACAATCCCAAAGCCATAAATTAGTGATGATTTAAGGTACCATCTAGGACAACATTTTTGTTCTAAGTTCCTTTTCTTAATGTTAAGGAATTTATTTATGAGATTGGCTAAGATTATAAGGAGGTATAATTACTTTATAATTAGAGTTTTATCCATTAATAATTTTCTACCACAAACTCAACTTTCACTCTAAAATATAATAGAATGTAAAAACATTATATTTATTCTATTCGTACAGGGTTCCAAAATAAATGAATTTATAATTCATCTACCAGATCTTTTTAAAAAAAAACATTATTTAATCGAATACATATCATGGGCCAGTGGTAAGTGATACACCCCTGTCGCCCTTCGGTTGTGGGTTCAAGTCTCGCGGCCTTGTCGGTCGCGATGGGTTGCCGCCTGACCTCCGGGTTGTCCTTTTATTGAAATCCAAAATATTCCAAACTAGAACTATCCAAAATACTTCTGTCTAGTCCAACATTTATAAGGAATTTAAACATAATGTAGATCCTTTACCCCGTAATAACATATTAATAACTTCATCATGTATTCTTTTAAAACTCTGAAACATCCTGAATTACCATAATCCTTATTGATTACATTCATTCTCCCTTATTCCATATAAAATGCTGGATATACTTCATCAATACAAAAATGGTTTAAACCCCAACAATGATGGAATATCAAAATCATTAATAATCTTCAAGGTAGTCAAGAATATCCAATATAATTTATCCAAATCAATCATGTATTATTCTAAAATCACTACCTCGGTATCATAACCATATTATGGTGTATCTTTCTCTCAACCATATATTTTCCAAAAATTTATCCTGCTATTGAGTCACTTTTCTTTGTTCCACACAATCTCATGTCCTTAATGAAATAGTACTGTAGTACAATCCTTATATACTCCATAATTATTATAACAAGTACACTGTTTATACAACACTCAAATGACATAATCAACATAAGAACTCTAATCATTCCTCTTCTTCTGTGGTAGTATCATAACTTTATTATTATCCTATAGAATCATTTGCGGCATAGTCTGATGACAGGGACATAGGTTTGCGTAGTGTCCAAAATCTTTTCAAATGAAGCATTGTACATTTGAAATCATTTTCTTACCCGTGCAGTCACATACTTTGTGCCCTTTTCCTCCACACTTATAACAAACTCCCATTCCTTTCAGGCATGTTCCAGGGTGTTCCTTTCCATAGTTATCACATATGGGAAAATTATTCTTTTCCCTCTTCCCATTATCCATCTTTCTCTCTTCCATCATTTTCTTCTCTTGCTTCCCTTAAAAGCCATAAGAATCAGTAAACTGATTACTTATCTTATCAACACATGATATTACTTCTTCATATGATGATAATACATGCGAGACTATTTCTCTTATAAATTCTGGCTTAAGACCATGAAGTATATGATCCTTCTTTCTCTTTGTATCATGTGCATTGCTAGAGTTCTCATTCCTTCTAGTGGGCGCCATTTCTAAACAATGGCATACATTAGATTAGTTTATGAATAATAATACCTAATCCCAAACATTTAAAACACATAACATAAATTAAATAGTTTATGGATATAATCCATAATCATAAAAATGTCTCCTTTGAGGAAGTATATACTCATAAACCCTTCATAATGGTTTGTAAAGAAAATTAGAGTTATACTAAGTATATCCCCCGGGAGTGTCGTAACCAAGAGTGCAGTAAGGCCCGTTGTCGTGCACCAGTTCCTGTTCGAGTCGAGCTCAAAGAGGTGTTTTCGGGTTTTACCCCTAGGTACATCTGTGCCAGAGTCGCCTCTACCTGCTCGTATCCAGACAGGGATATATTGCTCGGAAAACTCACAAAATCATTACAAAACCAAAATTCTATGAAGTTCTTCTATACTAATCCTCAAAGTTCATCTTAGGTATACGTGCTCTAATCAGAGTTTATCTAAATCTAGCTTCCAAGGTTTGTACTAAACTTTCTCTGATACCAACTGTAATGCCCTGACCCCAGTTACCTAGAGTCGGTGCATTATTACATAACAATGGCATGATCACAAGAAAGTTAAAATCTCGAAAGACCGATTGGTTTAGTAGCCTTGGAAACACTAGATATGTTCATAAAGATTTACATTACATCATAAAGTGAAAAACTACTAAAACAATATATTCTTCATAATCCACACTCATATCCCCACATAAAATCCCTACAGGTCATTCATAACTTACTTCTTCACATCCTGGGAAAAATAAAACATAGAAAAGGGGTGAGCTCAAATGCCCAGTAAGGATTACAAAATAGGAGAAAATTTCAAAAATAAGCATAAACATTTAAGGAAATGCGTTACTAAAAGTAAAGCCTTTTAAACATGAACTTTAACATAGCATGGAAAAAGTAAAATGAAATAATTCCATTTACTTATTCAAATGGATATTCTACTAATCGAATAATAACATGAAATATCAATAACGACTTTCATAATGATGGAATGCATAATGCCAGACTATCATAACCACATAGCCAAGGACTCGTGCCAATACTACAAATAAGAATTTTCCAAGGCCTTGTTCCAAGACACTAGTTTGTCTCATGAGACCTACCGATGCATCGAGGAGCTATAGCAGGCTCCACCCATCACTTACTAAGTCCAATGTGTTCCCATATGAAAAGGTTTAAACATAACATAAACATTAATACTGAAACTAGCGTACGAAATTTCAATACATTCTCCATAAACCATGAATGGTATAAAATTAACACATCCACATTCAAACATATCAAAAAACGTTCAATACAATATAGAAGTTTTGTATCATAATAAATCAACTTCAAATAAGCGTAAAATCCATCAAAGGATGTTGACATAGATTAAATCAAAACTCTTTTTAGAGAAATATCTCTTTCTATTTTGAAATCATTTAAGAGTCTCATATTTATGAAATAAAACATTTTCTTTGAAAATATTCTTATAAGCTTGTATGTGAAGCTTTGATGATTTTATAACGGCGGAAAGTAGCCGCACCCGCCGTATAAGTTAAAAAAACATTCTTACCTTAATTCTGTCGAAAAGGTTAAAAAGGACCTTGTTTTGAAAACGATGGAAATATTCCTTTATAAACCACTTATAAAAGTAAAAAATGGTATAAATTACTTTAACTCATATTCAAGTAAATAGTAAAAATGTTTTTAAATACATTTTTAAGAAACATGGATGTGGATGATAAAGAGATCCCAGTAGATTATTACATATAAACAACCTCGGATAATGAAGAGATTGTGAAATAACCCTTACCTTGTACTTTTCCTTGGTTGGGGTAGGTTAACCTCCTGTATAATGGTGAAATAATTGTTATTAAATTATACAAGAATCATATACATTAATATGATATCATATATGATCTTTTAACATTGATTTGTTAATAATATCTTAGTATTATCGTTGTTTCGGGTGTTAACTTACTCGTTTTTTATACGTTTTGTTACGTAAGCCATGTTTTTAATGGATAGTTTGTATATTATTCACATACAGAATGATATCAAGTCCTTAAACATTATTTTTAAATCATCAAATGGTAATTATACTTGAATGGATACGATGGGGAATGAATCTCATCGCGTTCGTGGAGACGGTAGTCCGTACGTACGCACGAGCGACAATATCATTCTTTTGATATTAAAATAATATATAAATGGATGGTATATCATATATAAAGAATCATTAACATGTTATATTTATTATTTACATGAGTTACACATCATTATTATACCCATCCAAATAATAATATATTGAATAACAATTACAACACGATGTGGAGACGGTAAGCCGTACCTACGCATGTATGATGACATGTTATTCAAAGGGTGGATAGAATACTGATTATGGTTGTACCACATTTATAATAACATCACAGTATATATATGATACTGGATTTATTATTTTACAATGGTAATAACAAAGGAAGAAGAAGTGGAAGAAGAAAGGAACTTAGAAAAGGGTGGTGAAATCATTACCTCTTCTTCGGGTTCTTCCTTTTGATTTGATCAAAAGGGCTCCTTAGGATGGATTTCTGATCAAAATAAGGCCTCTAGGTTGAAGTTAGGGAAGTTGGGAGAGTATTTTGGCAGATTTTGGCCGAAAAAAAAAATGCTTTGAAGGTGTGAATAAATAAGGAGGAGTGCCTTTTTATAAGAGGGGTGAGGGGCACCTTAGGAAAAGCTAGAAATATTAATTTATAATAAATTCATATTTGGTTTCTAATGGCTCAAAAGTTGATTATTAAAATTTTAAGCTGGGGATTGGTCGAAATCCACTCAACCAATTGAATTTAGATAGGTTTGGGTACTTATATTAACCTTATCTTTAAGTATTAACTCTTACTTAATTAGTTTCACTTTTACAATGTCTCTTTTTAGTTTTATATTATATGGTTAATAAACTTACTATATACAACCAAAAGACCCCCAAGTGGTCCATTAACGATGAAACTATAATTATATAAGTCTCTTGGGTGAACCTTATATTTTTAGGAATTTAATATCAATTAATAATAGAATATTTGTTTTTAAAAACTCTTTTATGTCAATTTTGACACTATTCAATAGTTGATTTTTGTGAAACTCATAACAGAATGATTACTTCGAAAAAAGTTAATTAAATCAATCCTAACATGTCATATTAACCTAGAAAATTAGTTTGGATCATAAAAAGTCTCAAATTATATTTATTTGTGTGATTATAATATTCATTATTCTAATATTTCATTAATTAGGTAATTAATGGATCATCATTGTGTCATCTATAAATTAAATTATTTAATGTCTAAAAATTAAAAATAAAATATAATTATGTAGGAAATCTTTTTATATTTATAAGGAATATTTATAGTCGAAAATAAAACATATATAACCCTATGTAAAAATTGAGTTTCTAAAAGATATATGCTTGTGTCATTTTTGTACTCATTTTAACTTAATTAAAATAAAGTGTCTCTATCACCTACAAGTGGATCTATGGGGTCCCAAAATCTACCCAAAGATGCCCATGGTCGGAAATGTATCAACCAATAAGGTTAGTAAACGTTTAAGGGTAATTAATATTATTATAATATTATTTGTTAACCTTTATTTACTGGATTTACCCTTAACCATGGTAAATAAAATATTTACCGCAGTAATTATTCAAAATGCCTAAAAATAAATGTTACCAATTTACACAATTTGAACATCCTGATTCCAAATATGGAATCCATTTTTCCAAATTCAATACACAGAAGTGGCAGAAATTAATTTAAAATTAATTCCCATTGTCAAAACAAAAAGCATGTTTTTAAGAGATAATAACTATCAAAAGATTGACACTTGTTTATGTCCGGTTTAATTGTAAAATTATGTCCAATGACAAAAATTGTATTAAATGGTAAAAATATATTCTAAATATACTATAAAACCTCAAAAATTTATAATTTATCACTATAAATTATTTTGATTAAAAAAGTTGTTTTCAATTAAAATTTAGTAATTTTCACTATTCATCAAAATATTAAAGTTATCCGAAAAGTACCAAAATTTCACCTTAGGCTAAATTCGATATTCTGAATCTAAAAATAAAGTCCATTTTGAGAGATAAATTTTCAAAAAGTAGGTATTACTATTCATAACAGCTAGTCTGATCGGTTGTTGTGTGTGTTAAAACTCGAAGTTACGTACAACACACGCTACTGTATTATTCAAAAGAAAGCGTACCGTGGAATCTTGGGATGTTACATTTTAAATTTTTGATGTCCCCATTTAGTCAATAAGTTTAAAATATTTTATTTAAAAAGGCTTCACTATTAAAATTTGGTAAAAGTGCAATACTGAAAATGAATTTGTTCTTGCATTATGTCTATGAAACTGATAATATGGATTCTAAAAGTATAAGGATTATATAAAGTTTAAAATTTAGTTAATACAATTCATAACTTTTTTTGAACGGCTTGTTTGGTAAGTCATGGTGCGCTTGAACCCGATGTTGCATGTAGTGCCAGTTATTAAATTATTTTTAAGAAATAACACACTATGAAATCTTGGGGTGTTACATTCTCCCCTCCTTCAATAAATTGCGTCCTCGCAATTTGAAATTGTTCTTTGAAAATAAAAGGTTGAAAACAGAAAATATATTTGTGGGAAAACCCACATCGGAAATTGAGTTACTAAAATTTAGTCTTAATATGAGGAAAAGAGAAATTAAAGGGTCACCACCAAATTATGATCTCTATTAGGAGAAAATTAGTGGCAATTAGAGACATATAATTGGAGGAAAAACATAAATATTTATAGGTAGTGATTGAGGTCATCAATCACAAACAAGTATAAAATTTAGGTCCTTAAATTTATCAATCTGTGATGATTGGAAATACCATCGGTTCAACAAAACATAAGGTATTGGGATAACACATTTTTGACGTTTCAAAATATCTTAGTTGAAATCCCACATCGAAAAAAGAATTAACGAGGTCTCTATTTAAAATTAAGAGTGGAAAATATGAAGATTACCGAAAATAACACATACTAGGGTTCCATGTAGGAAAATATGGATATGGAAGAGAAATCTGACCGTCAATTATCTGATGTAGAGTGGTAGAGAACATGGCTATGAAAAGGCCAACAATCCCAAAGCCATAAATTAGTGATGATTTAAGGTACCATCTAGGAAAACATTTTTGTTCTATGTTCCTTTTCTTAATGTTAAGGAATTTATTTATGAGATTGGATAAGATCATAAGGATGTATACTCAGTTTATAATTAGAGTTTTATCCATTAATAAATTTCTACCACAAACTCATCTTTCACTCTAAAATATAATAGAATGTAAAAACATTATATTTATACTATTTGTAAATGGTTCCAAAATAAATGAATTTATAATTCATCTACCAGATCTTTTTTAAAAAAACTACATTATTTAATCGAAGACATATCGTGGTCCAGTGGTTTGTGATACACCCTTGTCGCCCTTCGGTTGGAGGTTCATGTCTCGCGGCCTTGTCGGTCGCGATGGGTTGCCTCCTGACCACCGGGTTGTCCTTTTATTGAAATCCAAAATAATCCAAACTAGAACTATCTAAAATACTTCTGTCATTTCCATCATTTATAAGGAATGTAAACATAATATAGATCCTTTTACCTCGTAATAACATATTAATACCTTCATCATGTATTCTTTTAAAACTCTGAAACATCCTGAATTACCATAATCCTTATTGATTACATTCGTGCTCCCTTATTCCATATAAAATGATGGATATACTTCATCAATCCAAAAATGGTTTAAACCCCAACAATGATGGAATATCAAAATCATTAATCAGCTTCAAGGTAGTCAAGAATATCCAATATAATTTATCCAAATCAATCATGTATTATTCTAAAATCACTACCTCGGTATCATAACCATATTATGGTGTATCTTTCTCTCAACCATATATTTTCCAAAAATTTATCCTGCTATTGAGTCACTTTCCTTTGTTCCACACAATCTCAAGTCCTTAATGAAATAGTACTGCAGTACAATCCTTATATACTCCATAATTATTATAACAAGTACATTGTTGATACAACACTCAAATGACATAATCAACGTAAGAACTATAATCATTCCTCTTCTTCTGTGGTAGTATCATAACTTTATTATTATCCTATAGAATCATTTGCGGCATAGTCTGATTACTGGGACATAGGTTCGCGTAGTGTCCAAACTCCTTTCAAATGTAGCATTGTACATTTGAAACCATTTTCTTACCCATGCAGTCATATACTTTGTGCCCTTTACCTCCACACTTATAACAAACTCCCATTCCTTTCAGGCATGTTCCAGGGTGTTTCTTTCCACAGTTATCACATATGGGAAAATTATTCTTTTCCCTCATCCCTTTATCCATCTTTCTCTCTTCCATCTTTTTCTTCTCTTGCTTCCCTTCAAAGCCATAAGAATCAGAAAACTCTGTACTTATCTTATCAACACATGATATTACTTCTTCATATGATGATAATACATTCGAGACTATTTCTCTTATAAATTCTGGCTTAAGACCATGAAATATTTTATCCTTCTTTCTCTTTTTATCATGTGCATTGCTAGAGTTCTCATTCCTTTTACTGGGCGCCATTTCTAAACAATGGCATACATTAGATTAGTTTATGAATAACAATACCTAATCCCAAACTTTTAAAACACATAACATAAATTAAATAGTTTATGGATATAATCCATAATAATAAAAATGTCTCCTTTGAGGAAGTATATACTCATAAAACCTTCATAATCGTTTGTAAAGAAAATGAGAGTTATACTAAGTATATCCCCCAGGAGTGTCGTAACCAAGAGTGCAGTAAGGCCCGTTGTCGTGCAGCAGTTCCCGTTCGAGTCGAGCTCAAAGAGGTGTTTTCAGGTTTTACCCCTAGGTACATATGTGCCAGAGTCGCCTCTACCTGCTCGTATCCAGACAGGGATATATTGCTAAGAAAACTCACAAAATCTTTACAAAACCAAAATTCTAGGAAGTTCTTCTATACTAATCCTCAAAGTTCATCTTAGGTATACGTGCTCTAATCAGAGTTTATCTAAATCTAGCTTCCAAGGTTTGTACTAAACATCCTCTGATACCAACTGTAACGCCCTGACCCCAGTTACCTAGAGTCGGTTCATTATTAGATAACATTGGCATGATCACAATAAAGTTAAAATCTCGAAAGACCGATTGGTTTAGTAGCCTTGGAAACACTAGATATGTTCATAAAGATTTACATTACATCATAAAGTGAAAAACAACTAAAACAATATAGTCTCCATATTCCACACTCATATCCCCACATAAAATCCCTACAGGTCATTCATAACTTACTTCTTCACATCCTGGGAAAAATAAAATATAGAAAAGGGGTGAGCTCAAATGCCCAGTAAGGATTACAATATAGGAGAAACTTTCAAAAATAAGCATAAACATTTAAGGAAATGCGTTACTAAAACTAAAGCCTTTTAAACTTGAACTTCAACATAGCATGGAAAAAGTAAAATGAAATAATTCCATTTACTTATTCACATGGATATTCTACTAATCGAATAATAACATGAAATATCAATAACGACTTTCATAATGATGGAATGCATAATTCCAGACTATCATAACCACATAGCCAAGGCCTCGTGCCAATACTACAAATAAGATTTTTCCATGGCCTTGTTCCAAGACACTAGTTTGTCTCATGAGACCTACCGATGCATCGAGGAGCTATAGCAGGCTCCACCCATCACTTACTAAGTCCAATGCGTTCCCATATGAAAAGGTTTAAACATAACATAAACATTAATATTGAAACTAGCGTACGAAATTTCAATACATTCTCCATAAACCATGAATGGTATAAAATTAACACATCCACATTCAATCATATCAAAAAACGTTCAATACAATATAGGAGTTTTGTATCATAATAAATCAACTTCAAATAAGCGTAAAATCCATCAAAGGATGTTGACATAGATGAAATCAAAACTCTTTTTAGAGAAATATCTCTTTCTATTTTGAAATCATTTAAGAGTCTCATATTTATGAAATAAAACATTTTCTTTGAAAATATTCTTATAAGATTATAAGTGAAGCTTTGATGATTTTATAACGGCGGAAAATAGCCGCACCCGTCGTATAAGTTAAAAAAACATTCTTACCTTTATTCTGTTGAAAAGGTTAAAAACGACCTTGTTTTGAAAACAATGGAAAGATTCCTTTATAAACAACTTATAAAAGTCAAAAATGGTATATATTTCTTTAACTAATATTCAAGTTAATAGTAAAAATGTTTTGAAATACATTTTTAAGAAACATGGATGTGGATGATAAAGAGATCCCAGTAGATTATTACATATAAACAACCTCGGATAATGAAGAGATTGTGAAATAACCCATACCTTGTACTTTTCCTTGGTTGGGGTAGGTTAACCTCCTGTATAATGGTGAAATAATTGTTATTAAATTATACAAGAATAATATACATTAATATTATATCATATATGATCTTTTAACATTGATTTGTTAATAATATCTTAGTATTATCGTTGTTTCGGGTGTTAACTTACTCGTTTTTTTATATGTTTTGTTACGTAAGCCATGTTTGTAATGGATAGGTTGTATATTATTCATATACAGAATGATATCAAGTCCTTAAACATTATTTTTAAATCATAAAATGATAATTATACTTGAATGGATACGATGGAGAATGAATCTCATCGCGTTCGTGGAGACGGTAGTCCGTACGTACGCACGAGCAACAATATCATTCTTTTGATATTAAAATAATATATAAATGGATGGTATATCATATCTAATGAATCCTTAACATGTTATATTTATTATTTACATGAATTACACATCATTATTATACCCATCCAAATAATAATATATTGAATAACAATTAGAACACGACGTGGAGACGGTAAGTCGTACCTACGCATGTATGGTGACATGTTATTCAAAGGGTGGCTAGAATACTGATTATGGTTGTACCACATTTATAATAACATCACAGTATATATATGATACTGGATTTATTATTTTACAATGGTAATAACAAAGGAAGAAGAAGTGGAAGATGAAAGGAACTTAGAAAAGGGTGGTGAAATCATTTCCTCTTCTTCGGGTTCTTCCTTTTGATTTGATCAAAAGGGCTCCTTAGGTTGGATTTCTGATCAAAATAAGGCCTCTATGTTGTAGTTAGGGAAGTTGGGAGAGTATTTGGGCAGAGTTTGGCCGAACAAAAAGGCTTTGAAGGTGTGAAGAAAAAAGGAGGAGTGCCTTTTTATAAGAGGGGTGAGGGGCACCTTTGGAAAAGCTAGAAATATTAATTTATAATAAATTCATATTCGGTTTCTAATGGCTCAAAAGTTTATTATTAAAATTTTAAGGTGGGGATTGGTCGAAATCCACTCAACCAATAGAATTTAGACAGGTTTGGGTACTTATATTAACCTTATCTTTAAGTATTAACTCTTACATAATTAGTTTCACTTTTACAATGTCTCTTTTTATTTTTATATTATATGGTTAATAAACATACTATATACAACCAAACGACCCCCAAGTGGTCCATTAACGATGAACCTATAATGATATAAGTCTCTTGGGTGAACCTTATATTTTTCGGAATTTAATATCAATTAATAATATAATATTTGTTTTTAAAAACTCTTTTTTGTCAATTTTGACACTATTCAATAGTTGATTTTTGTGAAACTCATAACAGAATGATTACTTTGAAAACAGATAATTAAATCAATCCTAACATGTCATATTAACCTAGAAAATTAGTTTGGATCATGAAAAGTCTCAAATTATATTTATTTGTGTGTTTATAATATTAATTATTCTAATATTTCATTAATTAGGTAATTAATGCATCATCATTGTGTCATCTATAAATTAAATTATTTATTGTCTAAAAATTATAAATAAAATATAATTATGTAGGAAATCTTTTTATATTTATAAGGAATATTTATAGTCAAAAATAAAACATATATAACCCTATGTAAAAATTGTGTTTCTAAAAGATATATGCTTGTGTCATTTTTGTACTCATTTTAACTTAATTAAAATAAAGTGTCTCTATCACCTACAAGTGGATCCATGGGGTCCCAAAATTCACACAAAGTTTCCCATGGTCTGAAATGTATCAACCAATAAGGATAGGACACGTTTAAGGGTAATTAATATTATTATAATATAATTTGTTAACCCTTATTTACCGGATTTAACCATAACCATGGTAAATAAAATATTTACCGCAGTAATTATTCAAAATGCATAAAAGTAAATGTTACCTATTTACACAATTTGAACAACCTGATTCCAAATATGGAATCCATTTTTCAAAATTCAAAACATAGAAGTGGCAGAAATTAATTTAAAATTAATTCCCGTTGTCAAAACAAAAAGCGTGTTTTTAAGAGACAATAACTATCAAAAGATTGACACTTTTTTATGTCCGGTTTAATTGTAAAATTATGTTCAATGACAAAAATTGTATTAAATGGTAAAAACATATTCTAAATATACTTTAAAACCTCTAAAATTCATAATTTATCACTATAAAATATTTTGATTAAAAAAGTTGTTTTTAATTAATATTTAGTAATTTTCACTATTCATCAAAATATTAAAGTTATCCGAAAAGTACCAAAATTTCACCTTAGGCTAAATTCGATATTCTGAATCCAAAAATGAAGTCCATTTTGAGAGATAAATTTTAAAAAAGTTGGTATTACTATTCATAACGGCTAGTTTGATCGGTTGTGGTGTGTGTTAAAACTCGAAGTTACGTACAACACACGCTACTGTATTATTCAAAAGAAAGCATACCGTGGAATCTTGGGATGTTACATTTTAAATTTTTGATGTCCCCAATTATTCAATAAGTTTAAAATATTGTATTTAAAAAGGGTTCACTATTAGAATTTTGTAAAAGTGCAATACTGAAAATTAATTTGTTCTTACATTATGTCTAAGAAACTGATAATATGGATTCTAAAAGTATAAGGATTATATAAAGATTAAAATTTAGTTAATTCAATTCATAACCTTTTTTGAACGGATTGTTTGGTAAGTCATGGTGCGCTTGAACCCGATGTTGCATGTAGTGCCAGTTATGAAATTATTTTGAAGAAATAACACACTATGAAATCTTGGGGTGTTACATTCTCCCCTCCTTCAATAAATTGCATCCTCGCAATTTGAAATTGTTCTTTGAAAATAAAAGGTTGAAAATATAAAATATATTTGTGGGAAAACCCACATCGTAAATTGAGTTACTAAAATTTAGTCTTAATATGAGGAAACGAGAAATGAAAGGGTCACCACCAAATTATGATCCCTATTAGGAGAACATTAGTGGCAATTACGGACATATAATTGGAGGAAAAATGTAAATATTTATAGGTAGTGATTGAGGTCATCATTCACAAACAAGTATAAAATTGAGGTCCTTAAATTTATCAATCTATGATTATTTGAAATACCATCAGTTCAACAAAACATAAGGTATTGGGATAACACATTTTTGACGTTTCAAAATATCTTACTTGAAATCCCACATCGAAAAAAGAATTAATGAGGTCTCTATTTAAAATTAAGAGTGGAAAATATGAAGATTACCGAAAATAACACATACTAGGGTTCCATGTAGGAAAAAATGGATATGGAAGAGAAATCTAACAGTCAATTATCTGATGTAGAGTGGTAGAGAACATGGCTATGAAAATGCCAACAATCCCAAAGCCATAAATTAGTGATGATTTAAGGTACCATCTAGGACAACATTTTTGTTCTAAGTTCATTTTATTAATTTTAAGGAATTTATTTATGAGATTGTCTAAGATCATAAGGATGTATACTTACTTTATAATTAGTGTTTTATCCATTAATAAATTTCTACCACAAACTCATCTTTCACTCAAAAATATAATAGAATGTAAAAACATTATATTTATACTATTCGTACAGGGTTCCAAAATAAATGAATTTATAATTCATCTACCAGATATTTTTTTGAAAAACTACATTATTTAATCGAAGACATATCGTGGGCCAGTGGTAAGTGATACACACTGGACGCCCTTCGGTTGCGGGTTCAAGTCTCGCGGCCTTGTCGGTCGCGATGGGTTGCCGCCTGACCTCCGAGTTGTCCTTTTATTGAAATCCAAAATAATCCAAACTACAACTATCCAAAATACTTCTGTCCAGTCCATCATTTATAAGGAAGGTAAACATAATTTAGATCCTTTTACCCCGTAATAACATATTAATACCTTCATCATGTATTCTTTTAAAACTCCGAAACATCCTGAATTACCATAATTTTTATTGATTACATTCATGCTCCCTTATTCCATATAAAATGCTGGATATACTTCATCAATCCAAAAATGTTTTAAACCCCAACAATGATGGAATATAAAAATCATTAATCAGCTTCAAGGTAGTCAAGAATATCCAATATAATTTATTCAAATCAATCATGTATTATTCTAAAATCACTACCTCGGTATCAGAACCATATTATGGTGTATCTTTCTCTCAAGCATATATTTTCCAAAAAATTATCCTCCTATTGAGTCACTTTTCTATGTTCCACACAATCTCAAGTCCTTAATGAAATATTACTGCAGTATAATCCTTATATAATCCATAATTATTATAACAAGTATATTGTGGATACAACACTCAAATGACATAATCAACATAAGAACTCTAATCATTCCTCTTCATCTGTGGTAGTATCATAACTTTATTATTATCCTATAGAATCATTTGTGGCATAGTCTAATGACTGGGACATAGGTTCGCGTAGTGTCCAAACTCCTTGAAAATGAAGCATTTTGCATTTGAAACCATTTTATTACCCGTACAATCACGTACTTTGTGCCCTTTTCCACCACACTTATAACAAACTCCCATTCCTTTCAAGAAAGTTCCAGGGTGTTTCTTTCCACAGTTATCACATATGGGAAAATTCTTCTTTTCCCTCTTCCCTTTATCAATCTTTCTCTCTTCCATCCTTTTCTTCTCTTGCTTCCCTTCAAAGCCATAAGACTCAGTAAACTCTTTACTTATCTTATCAACACATGATATTACTTCTTCATATGATGATAATACATGCGAGATTATTTCTATTATAAATTCTGGCTTAAGACCATGAAATATAAGATCCTTCTTTCTCTTTGTATCATGTTCATTGCTAGAGTTCTCATTCCTTCTACTGGGTGCCATTTCTAAAAAATGGCATACATTAGATTAGTTTATGAATAACAATACCTAATCCCAAACTTGTAAAACACATAACATAAATTAAATAGTTTATGGATATAATCCATAATCATAAAAATGTCTCCTTTGAGAAATTATATACTCATAAACCCTTCATAATGGTTTGTAAATAAAATGAGAGTTATACTATGTATATCCCCCGGGAGTGTCGTAACCAAGAGTGCAGTAAGGCCCGTTGTCGTACAACAGTTCCCATTCGAGTCGAGCTCAAAGCAGTGTTTTTGGGTTTTACCCATAGGTATATCTGTGCCAGAGTCGCCTCTACCTGCTCGTATCCAGATGAGGATCTATTGCTCGGAAAACTCAAAAAATCTTTACAATACCAAAATTCTAGGAAGTTCTTCTATACTAATCCTCAAAGTTCATCTTAGGTCTACGTGCTCTAATCAGATTTTATCTAAATCTAGCTTCCAAGGTTTGTACTAAACTTCCTCTGATACCAACTGTAACGCCCCGACCCCAGTAACCTAGAGTCGGTGCATTATTACATAACATTGGCATGATCACAAGAAAAATCAAATCTCAAAAGACAGATTGGTTTAGTAGCCTTGGAAACACTAGATATATTCATAAAGATTTACATTACATCATAAAGTGAAAAAATACTAAAAAAACATAGTCTCCATATTCCACACTCATATCCCCACATAAAATCCCTACAGGTCATTCATAACTTACTTCTTCACATCCTGGAAAAATAAAACATAGAAAAGGGGTGAGCTCAAATGCCCAGTAAGGATTACAATATAGCAGAAACTTTCAAAAATAAGCATAAACATTTAAGGAAATGCATTACTAGAACAAAATCCTATTAAACATGAACTTCAACATAGTATAGAAAAAGGAAAATGAAATAATTCCATTTAATTATTTACATGGATATTCTACTAATCAAATAATAACATGAAATATCAATAACCACTTTCATAATGATGGAATGCATAATGTCATACTATCATAACCACATAGCCAAGGCCTCGTGCCAATACTACAAATAATATTTTGCCAAGGCCTTGTGCCAAGACACTAGTTTGTCTCATGAGACCTACCGATGCATCGAGGAGCTATAGCAGGCTCCACCCGTCACTTACTAAGTCCAATGAATTCCCATATGAAAAGGTTTAAACATAACATTAACATTCATATTAAAAATAGCGTACGAAATGTCAATACATTCTCCATAAACCATGAATGGTATAAAATTAACACATCCACATTAAAACATATCACAAAACGTTCAATACAATATAGAAGATTTGTATCATAATAAATCAACTTCAAATAAGCGTAAAATCCATCAAAGGATGTTGACATAGATGAAATCAAAACTATTTTTAGAGAAATATCTCTTTCTATTTTGAAATCATTTAAGAGTATCATATTTATAAAATAAAACATTTTCTTTGAAAATATTCTTATAAGATTGTAAGTGAAGCTTTGATGATTTTATAACGGCGGAAAATAGCAGCACCCGCCGTATAAGTTAAAAAAACATTCTTACATTAATTCTGTCGAAAAGGTTAAAAAGGACTTTGTTTTGAAAACGACGGAAATATTACTTTATAAACCACTTATAAAAGTCAAAAATGGTATAAATTACTTTAACTCATATTCTAGTAAATATTAAAAATGTTTTGAAATACATTTTTAAGAAACATGGATGTGGATGATAAAGAGATCCCAGTAGATTATTACGTATAAACAACCTCGGATAATGAAGAGATTGTGAAATATCCCTTACCTTGTACTTTTCCTTGGTTGGGGTAGGTTAACCTCCTGTATAATGGTGAAATAATTGTTATTAAATTATACAAGAATCATATACATTAATATGATATCATATATGATCTTTTAACATTGATTTGTTAATAATATCTTAGTACTATCGTTGTTTCGGGTGTTAACTTACTCGTTTTTTATATGTTTTGTTACATAATCCATGTTTGTAATGGATAGTTTTTATATTATTCATATACATAATGATATCAAGTCCTTAAAAATTATTTTTAAATCATCAAATGATAATTTTACATGAATGGATACGATGGAGAATGAATCTCATCGCGTTCGTGGAGACGGTAGTCCGTACGTACACACGAGCGACAATATCATTCTTTTGATATTAAAATAATATATAAATGGATGTTATATCATATCTAAAGAATCATTAACATGTTTTATTTATTATTTACATTAGTTACACATCATTATTATACCCATCCAAATAATAATATATTGAATAACAATTACAACACGACGTGGAGAGGGTAAGCTGTACCTACGCATGTATGGTCACATTTTATTCAATGGGTGGATATAATACTGATTATGGTTGTACCACATTTATAATAACATCACAGTATATATATGATACTGTAGTTATTATTTTACAATGGTAACAACAAAGGAAGAAGAAGTGGAAGAAGAAAGGAACTTGGAAAAGGCTGGTGAAATCATTACCTCTTCTTCGGGTTCTTCCTTTTGATTTGATCAAAAGGGCTCCTTAGGTTGGATTTATGATCAAAATAAGGCCTCTATGTTGTAGTTAGGGAAGTTGGGAGAGTATTTGGGCAGATTTTGGTGGAACAAAAAGGCTTTGAAGGTGTTAAAAAATAAGGAGGAGTGCCTTTTTATAAGAGTGGTGAGGGGCACCTTTGGAAAAGCTAGAAATATTAATTTATAATAAATTCATATTCAGTTTCTAATGGATCAAAAGTTGATTATTTAAATGTTTAGGTGGTTATGGGTCGAAATTCACTCAACCAATAGAATTTAGACAGGTTTGGGTACTTATATTAACCTTATCTTTAAGTATTAACTCTTAGTTAATTAGTTTCACTTTTACAATGTCTCTTTGTATTCTTATGTTATATGGTTAATAAACTTACTATATACAACCAACCGACCCCCAAGTGGTCCATTAGCGATGAACCTATAGTGATATAAGTCTCTTGGCCGAACCTTAGATTTTTAGAAATTTAATATCAATTAATATATAATATTTGTTTTTAAAAACTCTTTTATGTCAATTTTGACACTATTCAATAGATGATTTTTGTGAAACTCATAAAAGAATGATTACTTAGAAAAAAGTTAACTAAATCAATCCTAACATGTCATATTAACCTATAAAATTAGTTTGGTTCATAAAAAGTCTCAAATTATATTTATTTGTGTATTTATAATATCAATTATTCTAATATTTCATTAATTTGGTAATTACTGCATCATCATTGTGTCATATATAAATTAAATTATTTAATGTATAAAAATTATAAATAAAATATCATTATGTAGGAAATCGTTTTAGATTTCTAATTAATATTTATAGTCGAGAATAAAACATATATAACCCTATGTAAAAATTGTGTTTCTAATAGATATATGCTTGTGTCATTTTTGTACTCATTTTAACTTAATTAAAATAAAGTATCCCTATCACCTTCAAGTGGATCCATGGGGTCCCAAAATCTACCCAAAGATGCCCATGGTCGGACATGTATCAACCAATAAGGTTAGGGCACGTTTTAGGGTAATTTATTATTATTATAATATTATTTTTAACCCTTTATTTACCAGATTTACACTTAACCATGGTAAATAAAATATTTACCGCAGTAATTATTCAAAATGCCAAAAAATAATTTTTACCTATTTACACAATTTGAACTTCCTGATTCCAAATAATGAATCCATTTTTCCAAATTCAAAACAATGAAGTGGCAGAAATTAATTTAAAATTAATTCCCGTTGTCAAAACAAAAAGCGTGTTTTTAAGAGATAATAACTATCAAAAGATTGACACTTGTTTATGTCCGGTTTAATTGTAAAATTATGTACAATGACCAACATTGTATTAAATGGTAAAAATATATATTCTAAATATACTTTAAAACCTCTAAAATTCATAATTTATCACTATAAATTATTTTCAAGAAAAAAGTTGGTTTTAATTAAAATTTAGTAATTTTCAATATTCATCAAAATATTATAGTTATCCGAAAAGTACCAAAATTTAAACTAAGGATAAATTTGATATTCCGAATCCAAAAATGAAGCCCATTTTGAGAGATAAATTTTAAAAAATTAGGTATTACTATTCATAATGGCTAGTTTGATCGGTTGTGGTGTGTGTTAAAACTCGAAGTTACGTACAACACATGCTACTGTATTATTCAAAAGAAAGCGTACTGTGGAATCTTGGGATGTTAAATTTTAAATTTCTTATGTCCCCATTTAGTCAAAAAGTGTAAAATATTGTATTTAAAAAGTGTTCACTATTAAAAGTTGGTAAAAGTGCAATACTAAAAATGAATTTTTTCTTACATTATGTCTAAGAAACTGATAATATGGATTCTAAAATTATATGGATTATATAATGTTTAAAATTTAGTTAATATTATTCATAACCTTTTTTGAACAGCTTGTTTGGTAAGTCATGGTGCGCTTGAATCCGATGTTGCGTGTAGTGCCAGTTATTAAATTATTTTGAAGAAATAACACACTATGAAATCTTTGGGTGTTACATTCTCCCCTCCTTCAATAAATTGTGTCTTCGCAATTTGAAATTGTTCTTTGAAATTAAAAGGTTGAAAACAGAAAATATATTTGTGGGAAAACCCACATCGGAAATTTAGTTAATAAAATTTATTCTTAATATGAGGAAAAGAGAAATGAAAGGGTCACCACCAAATTATGATCTCTATTAGGAGAACATTAGTGGCAATTAGAGACATATAATTAGAGGAAAAAAGTAAATATTTATAGGTAGTGATTAAGGTCATCAATCAAAAACAATTATAAAATTGAGGTCCTTAAATTAATCAATCTATGATGATTTGAAATACCATCGGTTCAACAAAACATAGGGTATTGGGATAACACATTTTTTACGTTTCAAAATATCTTAGTTGAAATCCCACATCGAAAAAAGAATTAATAAGGTCTCTATTTAAAATTAATAGTGGAAAAGATGAAGATTACCGAAAATAACACATACTAGGGTTCCATGTAGGAAAATATGGATATGGAAGAGAAATATAACCGTCAATTATCTGATGGATAGTGGTAGAGAACATGGCTATGAAAAGGACAACAATCCCAAAGCCATAAATTAGTGATGATTTAATGTACCATCTAGGAAAACATTTTTGTTCAAAGTTCTTTTTCTTAATGTTAAGGAATTTATTTATGAGATTGGCTAAGATCATAAGGAGGTCTACTTACTTTATAATTAGAGTTTTATCCATTAATAAATTTCTACCACAAACTCATATTTCACTCTAAAATATAATAGAATGTAAAAACATTATATTTATACTATTCGTACAGGGTTCCAAAATAAATGAATTTATAATTCATCTACCAGATATTTTTTTAAAAAATACATTATTTAATCGAAGACATATCGTGGGCTAGTGGTAAGTGATACACCCTTGTCGCCCTTCGGTTGCGGGTTCAAGTCTCACGGCCTTGTCGGTCGCGATGGGTTGCCGCCCGACCTCCTGGTTGTCCTTTTATTGAAATCCAAAATAATCCAAACTAGAACTATCCAAAATACTTCTGTCTGGTCCAAAATTTATGAGGAAGGTAAACATAATGTAGATCCTTTTACCCCGTAATAACATATTAATACCTTTATCATGTATTCTTTTAAAACTCTTAAACATCCTGAATTACCATAATCCTTATTGATTACATTCATGCTCCCTTATTCCATATAAAAAGCTGGATATACTTCATCAATACAAAACAAATTTAAACCCCAACAATGATGGAATATAAAAATCATTAATCAGCTTCAAGGTAGTCAAGAATATCCAATATAATTTATCCAAATCAATCATGTATTATTCTAAAATCACTACCTCGGTATCAGAACCATATTATGGTGTATCTTTCTCTCAACCATATATTTTCCAAAAATTTATCCTGCTATTGAGTCACTTTTCTTTGTTCCACACAATCTCAACTCCTTAATGAAATAGTACTGCAGTACAATCCTTATATACTCCATAATTATTATAACAAGTACATTGTTGATACAACACTCAAATGACATAATCAACATAAGAACTCTAATCATTCCTCTTCATCTGTGTTAGTATCATAACTTTATTATTATCCTATAGAATCATTTGAGGCATACTCTGATTACTGGGACATAGGTTCACGTAGTGTCCAAACTCCTTGAAAATGAAGCATTGTGCATTTGAAACCATTTTCTTACTCGTGTAGTCACGTACTTTGTGCCTTTTTCCTCCACAATTATAACAAACTCCCATTCCTTTCAGGCAATTTCCAGGGTGTTTCTTTCCACAGTTATCACATATGGGAAAATTCTTCTTTTCCCTCTTCCCTTTATCCATTTTTTCTCTTCCATCATTTTCTTCTCTTGCTTCCCATCAAAGCCATAAGACTCAGTAAACTCTTTACTTATCTTATAAACACATGATATTACTTCTTTATATGATGATAATACATGCGAGACTATTTATCTTATAAATTCTGGCTTAAGACCATGAAATATATGGTCCTTCTTTCTCTTTGTATCATGTTCATTGCTAGTGTTCTCATTCCTTCTACTGGGCGCCATTTCTAAACAATGGCATACATTAGATTAGATTATTAATAACAATACCTAATCCCAAACTTGTAAAACACATAACATAAATTAAATAGTTTATGGATATAATCCATAATTATAAAAATCTCTCCTTTGAGGAAGTATATACTCATAAACCCTTCATAATGGTTTGTAAATAAAATGAGAGTTATACTAAGTATATCTCCCTGGAGTGTCGTAACCAAGATTGAAACAAGGCCCGTTGTTGTGCAGCAGTTCCCGTTCGAGTCGAGCTCAAAGCGGTGTTTTCGGGTTTTACCCCTAGGTACATCTGTGCCAGAGTCGCCTCTACCTGCTCGTATCCAGACAGATATGTATTGCTAGGAAAACTCACAAAATCTTTACAATACCATAATTCTAGGAAGTTCTTCTATACTAATCCTCAAAGTTCATCTTAGGTCTACTTTCTCTAATCAGAGTTTATCTAAATATAACTTACAAGGTTTGTTCTAAACTTCCTCTGATACCAATTGTAATGCCCCGACCCCAGTTACCAATAGTTGGTGCATTATTACATAACATTGGCATGATCACAAGAAAGATCAAATCTCGAAAGACAAATTGGTTTAGTAGCCTTGGAAACACTAGATATATTAATAAAGTTATACATTACATCATAAAGTGAAAAACTACTAAAACAACATAGTCTCCATATTCCACACTCATATCCCCACATAAAATCCATGCAGGTCATTCATAACATACTTCTTCACATCCTGGGAAAAATAAAACATAGAAAAGGGGTGAGCTCAAATGCCCAGTAAGGATTACAATATAGAGGAATCTTTTAAAAATAAGCATAAACATTTAAGGAAATGCATTACTAAAACAAAAGCCTTTTAAACTTGAACTTCAACATAGTATCGAAAAAGTAAAATGAAATAATGCCATTTACTTATTCACATGGATATTCTACTAATCGAATAATAACATGCAAAATCAATAACCACTTTCATAATGATGGAATGCGTAATGCCAGACTATAATAACCACATAGCCAAGGCCTCGTGCCAATACTACAAATATGATTTTTCCAAGGCCTTGTGCCAAGACACTAGTTTGTCTCATGAGACCTACCGATGCATCTAGGAGCTATAGTAGGCTCCACCCGTCACATACTAAGTCCAATGCATTCACATATGAAAAGGATTAAACATAACATAAACATTCATATTAAAACTAGCGTAAGAAATGTCAATACTTTCTCCATAAACCATTAATGGTATAAAATTAACACATACACATTCAAACATATCACAAAACGTTCAATACAATATAGAAGTTTTGTATCATAATAAATCAACTTCAAATAAGCGTAAAATCCATCAAAGGATGTTGACATAGATGAAATAAAAACTCTTTTTAGAGAAATATCTCCTTCTATTTTGAAATCATTTAAGAGTCTCATATTTATGAAATAAAACATTTTCTTTGAAAATATTATTATAACTTGTAAGTGAAGCTTTGATAATTTTATAATGGCGGAAAATAGCCGCACCCGCCGTATAAGTTAAAAAAACATTCTTACCTTAATTCTGTCGAAAAGGTTAAAAAGGACTCTGTTTTGAAAATGACGGAAAGATCCCTTTATAAACCACTTATAATAGTCAAAAATGGTATAAATTACATTAACTCATATTCTAGTAAATAGTAAAAATGTTTTGAAATACATTTTTAATAAACATGGATGTGGATGATAAAGAGATCCCAGTAGATTATTACGGATAAACAACATCGGATAATGAAGAGATTGTGGAATAACCCTTAACGTGTACTTTTCCTTGGTTGGGGTAGGTTAACCTCCTGTATAATGGTGAAATAATTGTTATGAAATATACAAGATTCATATACATTAATATGATATCATATATGATCTTTTAACATTGGTTTGTTAATAATATCATAGTATTATCATTGTTTCGGGTGTTAACTTACTCATTTTTTTATGTGTTTTGTTACGTAATCCATGTTTATAATGGATAGGTTGTATATTATTCATATACAGAATGATATCAAGTCGTTAAACATTATTTTTAAATCATCAAATGATAATTATACTTGAATGGATACGATGGAGAATGAATCTCATCGCGTTCGTGGAGACGGTAGTCCGTACGTACGCACGAGCGACAATATCATTCTTTTGATATTAAAATAATATATAAATGGATGGTATATATTATCTACAGAATAATTAACATGTTATATTTATTATTTACATGAGTTAAACATCATTATTATACCCATCCAAATAATAATATATTGAATAACAATTACAACACGATGTGGAGACGGTAAGTCGTACCTACGCATGCATGGTGACATGTTATTCAATGGGTGGATAGAATAATGATTATGGTTATACCACATTTATAATAACATCACAGTATATATATGATACTGCAGTTATTATTTTACAATGGTAACAACAAAGGAAGAAGAAGTGGAAGAAGAAAGGAACTTGAAAAGGGTGGTGAAATCATTACCTCTTCTTCGGGTTCTTCCTTTTTATTTGATCAAAAGGGCTCCTTAGGTTGGATTTCTGATCAACATAATGCCTCTATGTTGTATTTAGGGAAGTTGGGAGAGTATTTGGGCAGAGTTTGGCTGAACAAAAAGTCTTTGAAGGTGTGAAGAAATAAGGAGGAGTGCCTTTTTATAAGAGGGGTGAGGGGAACCTTTGGAAAAGCTAGAAATATTAATTTATAATAAATTCATATTTGGTTTCTAATGGCTCCAAAGTTTATTATTTAAATTTTAAGGTGGGGATGGGTCGAAATCCACTCAACCAAAAGAATTTAGACAGGTTTGGGTACTTATATTAACCATATCTTTATGTATTAACTCTTAGTTAATTAGTTTCACTTTTACCATGTCTCTTTGTATTTTTATATTATATGGTTAATAAACTTACTATATACAAACAACCGACACCCAAGTGGTCTATTAGTGATGAACCTATAATGATATAAGTCTTTTGGCCGAAACATAGATTTTTAGGAATTTAATATCAATTAATAATATAATATTTGTTTTTAAAAACTCTTTTATGTCAATTTTGACACTAATAAATAGTTGATTTTTGTGAAACTCATAACAGAATGATTAATTCGAAGAAAGTTAATTAAATAAATCCTAACATGTCATATTAACGTAGAAAATTAGTTTGGTGCATAAAAAGTCTCAAATTATATTTATTTGCGTATTTATAATATCAATTATTCTAATAATTCATTAATTAGGTAATTACTGCATCATCATTGTGTCATATATAAATTAAATTATTTAATGTCTAAAAATTATAAATAAAATATAATTATGTAGTAAATCTTTTTATCTTTCTAATGAATATTTATAGTCGAAAATAAAACATATATAACCCTATGTAAAAATTTTGTTTCTAAAAGATATATGCTTGTGTCATTTTTGTACTCATTTTAACTTAATTAAAATAAAGTGTCCCTATCACCTACATGTGGATCCATGGGGTCCCAAAATCTACCCAAAGATTCCCATGGTCGGAAATGTATCAACAAATAAGGTTAGGGAACGTTTTAGGGTATTTTAGTCATATTATAATATTATTTGTTAACCCTTATTTACCGGATTTACCCTTAACCATGGCAAATAAAATATTTACCGCAGTAATTATTCAAATTGCCTAAAAATAAATGTTACCTATTTACACAATTTGAACATCCTGATTCCAAATATGGAATCCATTTTTCCAATTTCAAAACAAAGAAGTGGCAGAAATTAATTTAAAATTAATTACCGTTGTCAAAACAAAAAGCTTGTTTTTAAGAGATAATAACTATCAAAAGATTGACACTTGTTTATGTCCAGTTTAATTGTAAAATTATGTCCAATGACCAACATTGTATTAAATGGTAAAAATATATATTCTAAATATACTTTAAAACCTCTAAAATTCATAATTTATCACTATAAATTATTTTTATTGAAAAAGTTGTTTTTAATTAAAATTATTAATTTTCACTATTCATCAAAATATTAAAGTTATCTGAAAAGTACCAAAATTTTACCTTAGGCTAAATTCGATATTCCGAATCCAAAAATGAAGTCCATTTTGAGAGATAAATTTTCAAAAAGTAGGTATTACTATTCTTAATGGCTAGTTTGATCGGTTGTGGTGTGTGTTAAAACTCGATGTTACGTACAACACACGCAACTGTATTATTAAAAAGAAAGCGTACCGTGGAAGCTTGGGATGTTAAATTTTAAATTATTGATGTCCCCATTTAGTCAAAAAGTTTAAAATATTGTATTTAAAAAGGGTTCACTATTAAAAGTTGGTAAAAGTGAAATACTGATAATGAATATGTTCCTACATTATTTCTAAGAAACCGATAATATGGATTCTAAAATTATAAGGATTATATAAAGTTTAAAATTTAGTTAATACTATTCATAAACTTTTTTGAATGGCATGTTTGGTAAGTCATTGTGCGCTTGAACCCGATGTTGCGTGTAGTGCCAGTTATTAAATTATTTTGAAGAAATTACACACTATGAAATCTTGGGGTGTTACATTATCCCCTCCTTCAATAAATTGCGTCCTCGCAATTTGAAATTGTTCTTTGAAAATAAAAGGTTGAAAACAGAATATATATTTGTGGGAAAACCCACATCGGAAATTGAGTTACAAAAATTTAGTCTTAATATGAGGAAAAGAGAAATGAAAGGGTCACCACCAAATTATGATTTCTATTAGGAGAACATTAGTGGAAATTAGAGACATATAATTGGAGTAAAAACGTAAATATTTATAGGTAGTGATTGAGGTCATCAATCACAAACAAGTATAAAATCAAGGTCCTTAAATTCATCAATCTTTGATGATTTGAAATACCATTGGTTCAACGAAACATAGCATATTGGGATAACACATTTTTGAAGTTTCAAAATATCTTAGTTGAAATCCCACATCGAAAAAAGAATTAATGAGGTCTCTATTTAAAATTAAGAGTGGAAAATATGAAGATTACCAAAAATAACACATTCTAGGGTTCCATGTAGGAAAATATGGATATGGAAGAAAAATTTAACCGTCAATTATCTGATGGAGAGTGGTAAAGAACATGGCTATGAAAAGGACAACAATCCCAAAGCCATAAATTAGTGATGATTTATGGTACCATCTAGGACAACATTTTTGTTCTAAGTTCCTTTTCTTAATGTTAAGGAATTTATTTATGAGATTGGATAAGATCATAAGGAGGTATACTTACTTTATAATTACAGTTTTATCCATTAATAAATTTCTACCACAAAGTCTTCTTTCACTCTAAAATATAATAGAATGTAAAAACATTATATTTATACTATTCGTGCAGGGTTCCAAAATAAATGAATTTATAATTCATCTACCAGGTCTTTTTTAAAAAAATCAACATTATTTAATCGAAGACATATCGTGGGCCAGTGGTAAGTGATACACCCTTGTCGCCCTTCGGTTGTGGGTTCAAGTATCGCGGCCTTGTCGGTCGTGATGGGTTTCCGCCCGACCTCCAGGTTATCCTTTTATTGAAATCCAAAATAATCCAAACAAGAACTATCCAAAATACCTATGTCCAGTCCAGCATTTATAAGGAAGGTAAACATAATGTAGATCCTTTTACCCCGTAATAACATATTAATACCTTCATCATGTATTCTTTTAAAACTCTGAATCATCCTGAATTACCATAATCCTTATTGATTACATTCATGCTCCCTTATTCTATATAAAATGATGGATATACTTCCTCAATCCAAAAATGTTTTAAACCCCAACAATGATGGAATATAAAAATCATTAATCAGCTTCAAGGTAGTCAAGAATATCCAATATAATTTATCCAAATCAATCATGTATTATTCTAAAATCACTACCTCGGTATCAGAACCATATTATGGTGTATCTTTGTCTCAACCATATATTTTCCAAACATTTATCCTGCTATTGAGTCACTTTTCTTTGTTCCACACAATCTCAAGTCCTTAATGAAATAGTACTTCAATACAATCCTTATATACTCCATAATTATTATAACAAGTACATTGTTGATACAACACTCGAATGACATAATCAACATAATAACTCTAATCATTCCTCTTCATCTGTGGTAGTATCATAACTTTATTATTATCCTATAGAGTCGTTTGCGGAACAGTCCGATGACTGGGACATAGGTTTGCGTAGTGTCCAAACTCCTTGTAAATGAAGCATTATACATTTGAAACCATTTTCTTACCCGTGTAGTCACGTACTTTGTGCCCTTTTCCTCCACACTTATAACAAACTCCCATTCCTTTCAGGCAAGTTCCAGGGTGTTTCTTTCCACAATTATCACATATGGGAAAATTATTCTTTTCCCTCTTCCCTTTATCCATCGTTCTCTCTTCCATCCTTTTCTTCTCTTGCTTCCCTTCAAATCCATAAGACTCAGTAAACTATTTAGTTATCTTATCAACACATGATATTACTTCTTTATATGATGATAATACATGCGAGACTATTTCTCTTATAAATTCTGGCTTAAGACCATGAAATATATAATCCTTCTTTCTCTTTGTATCATGTGCATTGCTAGAGTTCTCATTCCTTCTACTGGGCGCCATTTCTAAACAATGGCATACATTAGATTAGTTTATAAATAACAATACCTAATCCCAAACTTGTAAAACACATAACATAAATTAAATAGTTTATGGATATAATCCATAATCATAAAAATGTATCCTTTGAGAAAGTATATACTCATAAACCCTTCATAATGGTTTGTAAATAAAATGAGAGTTATACTAAGTATATCCCCCAGGAGTGTCGCAACCAAGAGTGCAGCAAGGCCCGTTGTCGTGCAGCAATTCCCGTTCGAGTCGAGCTCAAAGCGGTTTTTTCGGGTTTTACCCCTAGGTACATCTGTGCCAAAGTATCCTCTACCTGCTCGTATCCAGACAGGGATGTATTGCTCGGAAAACTGACAAAATCTTTACAATACCAAAATTCTTGGAAGTTCTTCTATACTAATCCTCAAATTTCATCTTAGGTCTACGTGATCTAATCAGAGTTTATCTAAATTTAGCTTCCATGGTTTGTAGTAAACTTCCTCTGATACCAACTGTAACGCCTCGACCCCAGTTACCTAGAGTCGGTGCATTATTACATAACATTGACATGGTCACAAGAATGATCAAATCTCGAAAGACCGATTGGTTTAGTATCCTTGGAAACACTAGATATATTCATAACGTTTTACATTACATCATAAAGTGAAAAACTACTAAAACAACATAGTCTCTATATTCCACACTCATATCCCCACATAAAATCCATGCAGGTCATTCATAACTTACATCATCACATCCTGGGAAAAATAAAACATAGAAAAGGGGTGAGCTCAAATGCCCAGTATGGATTACAATATAGAGGAAACTTTCAAAAATAATCATAAACATTTAAGGCAATGCATTACTAAAACAAAATCCTTTTAAACATTAACTTCAACATAGTATGGAAAAAGTAAAATGAAATAATTCCATTTACTTATTCACATGGATATTCTACTAATCGAATAATAACATTCAATATCAATAACCACTTTCATAATGATGGAATGCATAATGCCAGACTATCATAACCACATAGCCAAAGCCTCATGCCAAGAATACAAATAAGATTTTTCCAAGGCCTTGTGCCAAGACACTAGTTTGTCTCATGAGACCTACTGATGCATCGAGGAACTATTGTAGGCTCCACCCGTCACTTACTAAGTCCAATGCATTCCCATATGAAAAGGTTTAAACATAACATAAACATTCATATTAAAACTAGCGTAAGAAATGTCAATACATTCTCCATAAACCATGAATGGTATAAAATTAACACATCCACATTCAAACATATCACAAAACGTTCAATACAATACAGAAGTTTTGTATCATAATAAATCAACATCAAATAAGCGAAAATCCATCAAAGGATGTTGACATAGATGAAATCAAAACTTTTTTAGAGAAATATATCTTTCTATCTTGAAATAATTTACGAGTCTCATATTTATGAAATAAAACATTTTCTTTGAAAATAATCTTATAAGCTTGTATGTGAAGCTTTGATGATTTTATAACGGCGGAAAATAGCTGCACCCGCCATATAAGTTAAAAAAACATTCTTACCTTAATTCTGTCGAAAAGGTTAAAAAGGACCTTGTTTTGAAAACGACGGAAAGATTCCTTTATAAACCACTTATAAAAGTCAAAATTGGTATAAATTACTTTAACTTATATTCTAGTAAATAGTAAAAATGTTTTGAAATACATTTTTAAGAAACATGGATGTGGATGATAAAGAGATCCCAGTAGATTATTACGTATAAACATCCTCGGATAATGAAGAGATTGTGAAATAACTCTTACCTTGTACTTTTCCTTGGTTGGGGTAGGTTAACCTCTTGTATAATGGTGAAATAATTGTTATTAAATTATACATGAATCATATACATTAATATGATATCATATATGATCTTTTAACATTGACTTGTTAATAATATCTTAGTATTATCGTTGTTTCGGGTGTTAACTTACTCATTTTTTATTTGTTTTTTTACGTAATCCATGTTTTTAATAGATAGGTTGTATATTATTCATATACATAATGATATCAAGTCCTTAAAAATTATTTTTAAATAATCAAATGATAATTATACTTGAATGGATACGATGGAGAATGAATCTCATCGCGTTCGTGGAGACGGTAGTCCGTACGTACGCACGAGCGACAATATCATTATTTTGATATTAAAATAATATATAAATGGATGGTATATCATTTCTACAGAATAATTAACATGTCATATTTATTATTTACATGAGTTACACATAATTATTATACCCATCCAAATAATAATTTATTGAATAACAATTACAACAGGACGTGGAGACGGTAAGCTGTACCTACGCATGTATGGTGACATGTTATTAAAAGGGTGGATAGAATACTGATTATGGTTGTGCCACATTTATAATAACATAATATTATATATATGATACTGGAGTTATTATTTTACAATGGTAACAACAATGGAAGAAGAAGTGGATGAAGAAAGGAACATGGAAAAGGGTGGTGAAATCATTACCTCTTCTTCGGGTTCTTTCTTTTGATTTGATCAAAAGGGCTCCTTAGGTTGGATTTCTGATCAAAATAAGGCCTATATGTTGTAGTAAGGGAATTTGGGAGAGTATTTGGGCAGTGTTTGTCTGAACAAAAAGGCTTTGAAGGTGTGAAGAAATGAGGAGGAGTGCCTTTTTATAAGAGGGGTGAGGGGCACATTTGGAAAAGCTAAAAATATTAATTTATAATAAATTCATATTCGGTTTCTAATGGCTCAAAAGTTGATTATTTAAATTTTAAGGTGGGTATGGGTCAAAATCCACTCAACCAATAGAATTTAGACAGGTTTGGGTACTTATATTAACCTTATCATTAAGTATTAACTCTTAGTTAATTAGATTCACTTTTACAATGTCTCTTTGTATTTTTATATTATATGGTTAATAAAATTACTATATACAACCAACCGACCCCCAAGTGGTCCATTAACGATGAACCTATAATGATATAAGTCTCTTGGCTGAACCTTAGATTTTTAGAAATTTAATATCAATTAATAATATAATATTTGTTTTTAAAAACTCTTTTATTTCAATTTTGACACTATTCAATAGTTGATTTTTGTGAAACTCATAACAGAATGATTAATTCGAAAAAAGTTAATTAAATCAATCCTAACATGTCATATTAACCTATATAATTAGTTTTCTTCATAAAAAGTCTCCAATTATATTTATTTATGTATTTATAATATCAATTATTCTAATATTTCACTAATTAGGTAATTACTTCATCATCATTGTGTCATATATAAATCAAATTATTTAATGTCTAAAAATTATAAATAAAATATCATTATGTAGTAAATCGTTTTAGCTTTCTAAGGATTATTTATAGTAGAAAATAAAACATATATAACCCTATGTAAAAGTTGTGTTTCTAAAAGATATATGCTTGTGTCATTTTTGTACTCATTTTAACTTAATTAAAATAAAGTGTCCCTATCACCTACAAGTGGATCCATGGGGTCCCAAAATCTACCCAAAGATGCCCATTGTCGTAAATATATCAACCAATAAGGTTAGGACACGTTTTAGGGTAATTTAGTATTATTATAATATTATTCTTTAACCCTTATTTTCCGGATTTACCCTTAACCATGGTAAATAAAATATTTACCGCAGTAATTATTCAAAATGCCTAAAAATAAATGATACCTATTTACACAATTTGAACATCCTGATTCCAAATATGGAATCCATTTTTCAAATTTCAAAACACAGAAGTGGCAGAAATTAATTTAAAATTAATTCCCGTTGTCAAAACAAAAAACGTGTTTTTAAGAGATAATAACTATCAAAAGATTGACAGTTGTTTATGGCCGGTTTAATTGTAAAATTATGTCCAATGACCAACATTGTATTAAATGGTAAAAATATATTCAAAATATACTTTAGAACCTCTCAAATTCATAATTTATCACTATAAATTATTTTGATTAAAAAAGTTGTTTTTAATTAAAATTTAGTAATTTTCACTATTCATCAAAATATTAAAGTTATCCGAAAAGTACCAAAATTTCACCTTAGGCTAAATTTGATATTCCGAATCCAAAAATGAACTCCATTTTGAGAGATAAAATTTCAAAAAGTTGGTATTACTATTCATAATGGCTAGTTTGATAGGCTGTGGCGTGTGTTAAAACTCGAAGTTACGTACAACACACGCTACTGTATTATTCAAAGGAAAGCGTACCGTGGAAGCTTGGGATGTTTAATTTTAAATTTTTGATGTCCCCATTTAGTCAAAAAGTTTAAAATATTGTATTTAAAAAGGTTTCACTATTAAAATTTGGTAAAAGTGTAATACAGAAAATGAATTTTTTCTTACATTATGTCTAAGAAACTGATAATATGGATTCTAAAATTATAAGGATTATATAAAGTTTAAAATTTAGTTAATACTATTCATAACCTCTTTTGAACGGATTTTTTGGTAAGTCATGGTGTGCTTGAACCCGATGTTGCGTGTAGTTCCAGTTATTAAATTATTTTGAAGAAATAACACACTATGAAATCTTGGGGTGTTACAGAATAAATTCTATTATATGGGTGAATATCACACCGTGAAATTTTAAATTATATTTTCCTTTCAAATCTTATTTGTTAGATAGTTTTCCTAACACACAAAAATTAACCACAAAATAGAATATAATATAATAGAACCACTAAAACATAGTTTCCAAATGTTAAAATAAATATTGAGGTATCTTAATTATATAATATATATCAAAATAATAGTATAGGTTATTATTAATAAAAATACATTGACAAAATTCCATTAGTTGGGAAAAGTAAATAATAATACTAATTTATGATTTAAAATATAATCCAACTAAAAATAGATTTTATGAACATTATATTAAAATGAAAAATATATTATGGATAAAATAACATATTGATATGAATAAATTTTTAACACTAAATTTTATTAATAATTGATAGGAAATAATAATAATAATAATAATTAATATTATTAAAAAAATTCTTTATGAAAATAGTTCTCATTATGTATTAATATTTTTATTTAAAAGTCAAATTCCTATTTTTGAGAATTTTAATTTGATTTAAATTAATATCTTTTACTGAAATTTTGAATAATAATATTATCATAATTTAAATTTTTTTTATTTTATTGAAATAATATTATTTTATGTAATTAGTGAAAAATTACGTTTTTAACTAAGGGACAAACATTTATTGATATATATATATATAATTATGTTAAACAAAAATACCTAATAAATTTTTTTAGGAAAAAATTTTAATTTTAGGAGTAATAATCTACATTTGAATGAACAATTATGATTTAGAAATCCTATGTTTATCGTTTTACAAACATAACTGATATTTTCTAATAAATGAAATTGTTTTTCAATTTTCATTTAATTATTTATTCTTAAGGAAAAATATTATTTTAACATGATTTTAAAGTAACATAAAATTTAATTTTTCTATAGTAAATATATTTATCTGATAAAATTATAATATATTTATAATTTTTTTCAACACATAAATTATAATCTTAAAAATAAACATCATTAGAAAATAGGGTTTTACGGATAAAATACACAAATATTAAAATTATTTCTCATTAAAAATAGAAACATTATTTCTTAAAATGGATCTTATATTTAGATTATTTATTTAAAAATAATTCAATAAGTAATTTATTATTTTTAGGTATTAAAAGAACATGACTTAGGTAAGAATTAATTCTCACAATTAAAACCAAAAATGGAAAAGGAAAAAAAATATAAGAGTAAAAGGAATAATACATGTTTAACATATGGATGATAATTTGAGATATATGATTTATAAACCACATCAAACCATTAATTTCCTTATTTCCCTCTTTTTTATCCTTTTACCCATGAATAGTGACATACCATTTTGAAATGTAATCAGTACTTGTAAAATTTTCCTTCTATTCTCTCCGGAAGTGGGATCAATTCCCCAACATCATGTTATAAATATTCCTTATTATTTCATCTTTATGATCATATATACTTGTAATTATAGAATCATATATCAATTTAATAATCATTTATTCTTAATTAGTTATCATAAGGCCTACATTTCCAAGAATATTTCCAAGAGAAATTTCTAGTTCTTAATTTGAGTAGTTCATAGTCCTTAGTATTTTGTTCATATTATTCCTATTTAAAAATTATATCCACCACAATATAATTAAAATATTATTATTAATAAATAAATTTTATAATAAAATTTTATTAATAAGTATTCAATCATTTTCATCCAATATGAAAAAAACAACAGTGATCGTGTGTACGTACGGACTACCACCTCCACAATGTGATGCAATGTGTTTTTTTATCTCTACCTATGTGGGATGGTAAAAATGATATATTTCAAGAATTAATATCTTTATATCTGACCATTGTGGTTATAAAATGGTAATTTACCATAGGGCTTCATAATATCTCTTTTTTCATAAATTGAAATGTTAATTGTGCATAAATGTAGACAACCACCTATATAAACGATGAATTTAAATTGACATAACAACCCTTCTTGTATGGTACTAATAATTATATTAATGAAGATATAATATACTTATCATATTTTTATTTTTCAATAAAAGTTAAATTCTTATCACATAAAAATAATTCCTTACTAAAAAAACATTTAACATGCTCCCATTTGGGCAGGTTTTACCACCATGTGATCAAGGTTATAATACATAAAATATGAATTATTATGGAATAATATATAATAATAATATCATGTAACAATAATTTATTTATTATTTTATAATGATCCTATAGTGGTTTTTTCATAATTAATATATTTATTAATATGTCACCATGTGATCGTTAAACTCACCGAATATTGTTCTTCATAATTTCTATTTTTAAACACCTTACATTTATCATTTAAGAAATGAAAATGTGATTTGATTAATCATTAAAAAACCATAATCAAATTATATTGTATAATATATAAATTATATATTTTTTATTAATAATCAATAATCAACAATCTCATTACAAAACTAGTATGAAACAAGAAATCATATTTACAATCACCTGATTATGAAAATAAACTAAAATATAATAATATATTTTTAACAAATATTTTTCAATGAAATGTATAATTGGAAATATATATGAATATTGTTTTTAAAAAGTTTATTAAAATTTTTATTATTTTATATAGGATGTTAGAGTGAATTTAATATTTATAGGAATCATAGAACAAATATTTTTCTCTATTTTTAATTCTACGAGTCATGTTTTATATTTTTCTAAATCATTACATTTTTCTGTGCTATTGAAAACCATATTTTAATTAGATCATGGTGAATATATTTAATTTCATTCTATTATAATTTTTATTTCATGGTAAATCCATTTTTTTCTTTTGATTCTTACATTTTCTTTTCTATAAGGGTTCATTGTCTCAATTTCTGATTTCATTGAGGAATATTTCACATTGTGAACCATGTTTCCATTTATAGGGTAATAAATTAAAATATTATTTATTATATCATGATGATTTTTATATTAATTATATTCAATGTTTCACCTCATATTACATCATTCATGGATTTTTTATTAATTTGTAACCGATGAAATATTCGTTTCTTCTTTGATAACTATGTGAAACTTAGGATTTTTTTGAAATAAAAACCATATAGAGAATTTTAATGGTTTCTTTTTATTGAACCCTCATAATTTTATTACCATGTTATTTTTTGGGGGGTTTTTTCTTTTCAATATTTTCCCTCCTTGACTCATCATGTACATATTATAAGGAAATGGAACCAATAACTTCTTTTAGTCCAAGAAACATAATCTTCTATGAACATATTCATTTGAAACTATTTTGAATTCCAATATATAAGTATTAATACATTCATTAGGTAATTTAATAAAAAATTATCCTCCCTTAAAAATATTTTATGGAAATTTCTATAAGATAAATGAGTCCTCACATGTTTTGTACTGTTAAATCATCCTTTGTTATATACATGAATTTTCATCCAATGCCTTTATAATATTATCTTTTTTTAACTACTATTCTTATAAAAATATTGATCATCTATGTCAATAAATTTTTAAATTAATTTTGTCAAACTTGGGATATGTATTATTTAAGAATCAATTTTATTTTTAGGTTGTCTTATGTTTATTTATGACTAGGGAAAATTATTAATAACATGTTTATTATTATTCTAATATAGATGATTATAGAATACTATGGTAGGTTGATTATGTATCGTTTAACCATCCACCTTATTATTATCGATATATTATTTCCATATTATTCAATTTATTCAATAAGAATTTATTGATGTTTTTATGTGTGTATCCAAATATGGATTGTTATTGATTCCTAAATCATATTAATTTTGCAATTTATTAATATTCATGTCTGTCATATGGGGAATTCATTATAATTAAAGACATGATAGTTAGGGCCTGGTATTATATAACCCATTTATTAATCAATTAGTCTCGAATGATAAAAGGTTTCAGTATTTCATGAATTGTAATATCCCATAATTTTAAGAACAAATTTTTCAATACCATATAAAATAAGCAACATTGAGCTTCAACAAACCTATAAATATTACTATTTATGTATGGTTGTTATAACTAAGATGTTTAATAGGTGAGTGTTAATTTTAATTACCAAATTATGAAATATATAATAAGTTCTTACTCAATAAAAAATTATTGACTAATTATTTAGAAATATACACTCAATTTTTGAGTAATGTAATTTCATTCTTCAAAAATATATTTCCTTCAAAAATGATTTTTATTTATTTTTATGAGAAAGTAAAATAATTTTAACACTTTTAGATAATTTATTTTTTGAAATTAAATTCATTTTTTAAATCATCATAATATAATTATCTTAGGTTGAATATCTTGTTTTTATTTAAAAATATTTATTTCTCAGTCACTAGTGAAAATATTGATTTTTTTATTAAAAAATGCATTTTTATTCAAGAATTTTTTAATTTACATTTATTTTTAAAATGGTTTTAATGGAAAATTAATTATGTTTTATTATTGAGAATAAAATTATGGTATTTTGAATTATTTTTATATTTGAATTTTGTATAAAAACAAATTTATACTTATAATGACATTTTTTCGAAAAATAATTTTCTTTGTATATTGTGTTTTACTATTAAATTTTTTTCCCTCTAAGTGAAAATGATTCTTGACAATTTGGATTCCATTTTTGAAATCTATAGTTCCAAATTTGGTATATATATCACTTTTATTTATGGATATTATGAATAGTGACCTTAGTAAATAATTATCACCATGGTAAGGGTAAATATGGTATTAATGGTAAAAAATAATTTATAAAAGAATTAAAAATAATACAAATACATGTCTTAAAATATTTCATAATAATACAATGTTAAAAAGTATTACCTTTTATATCTAGTTACATATGATTTTTACATTTATAATATTTATGTGAGAGATAAAAAAAATGTCAGTTTTTTTCTTTTTTTTATTATATTTTTATATAATTTCAAATAAAAATTATGTTTGATTATAAATATTAATATCAATGATGAATTATTTTTCATATAATATATTTTTATTTATAATTTTTAGTGATGAAGTAATTACATTAAATTCATATGCAATGTTGTCACAACATTTATTTAATTATTATTTATATAAAATAAATGATTTTAAAAATACTAAAACTAATATAATTTAAATAATTATAGAGTTCCATGAATTTTGTAAATTAATATAATGTTCTAGTGATGTCTTAAATTTTTATTTTATAATTCCGTTTTTGTATTGATGTATTTAAAGTCAAATTAAATAAATATTGATATAAATGAAAAATGGTATTTTCTATTGAAAAATATTTTATTAAATTATTTCAAATTTATAAATATACATTTTATTTTTAAACATTAATGAGATATTGTTTGAAACTTCTACTGTTATCCATTTATGATACTTTTTCATTTTATAGAAACATCACTGATGATTACAATGTACAAAACATTTATAACTATGATAATTGTCAAAAAGATAATGGGTGGATAAAACTAAAAAATAAGGGTAAAAACCTAAGAAAAACTTATCCAAATTTTATTATATGGTAATATATATATATATATATATATATATATATATTATTACAATTTTAAATTTATATAAGTTTCAAGTGATTTTAATTTCGAAATTATTTTTATACCTTAAGAAATTCGAAAAGTGCCCCTCTGTTCACAAATAATAGGGAACTGCCTGTCCTCTTTTCAATACACTTAAAAAAAATTGTTTATTCCATGTCATTAATGAAAACATCATTTAAATACCTCCCCATATCTAGGAGTCTTTTTTATCATAAATCCATTCTATGAAGTCATTAGCTATAATCCTAAAGAGGTTGTTCCAAAATATGTTATTGTTCTTAACAGATCATTTAGGTTTTAATTATTCTTCCACATCCTTCAAAATATTATTCAATAACTCAATTATAATAAAATTAATATCTAAAATATACTAATATTTTATTTTGTTAATTTTATAACCAACATCCATCTATTCTTTAATTAAATGGGAAACAAAAACTATCATATGTACAGCAGACTACTGCCTCGCAAACCAATGTAATTCATATTCTATCACTAATGAATTTAACATATGAATATAAATAAATATATATATATATGATATTCATTAAATATAAAATATTCTAGAAAAGTAATATATCCTATATTTTCTTACCTTCGTTTCACTAAACAATGACACTGGTGTTCGTGACTAAATATAGATTACCACCTCCAAAAAGCAATGTGATTCGGTTTTCACCATCAAATCATGTGGTTGGTATATATACGATTATTTAAATAAATAATATTTTATATATGATATAATTATCATAAAATAAATATAAAATATTACCTATGTTCTTTTATTTATGATCTTTTAAAAATAGAATATTTTACTCATGTGTATCCACAACATACAGTCTCCATGATTTTAATGTGGCTCATTTTTCTTAAACATAAATATAAATTAGAAAAAATTATAATTATGTTACTAATATTATTCTAAATATGATGGAACTATTACTTAATTTCCCAAATTCAACCTATCGATTCCATTTTGGATATAAGACACAAATTTCATCAAAATTAGTAAACATGAATTTAATTGATTATGTAAATAAAAATAACATGGTGTTAATTAATATAAAATAAATAATAATCATGAAAAAAATTCCTAAGAAATTAAATAATTAACATAATTTTATTACCCAGGGAGAAAAATTATATATGTGATTAGTCAGACCTAAGGTAAGAGATTTTGTTTCAATTCCCATTCTATTGAGACTAGTTTGGTTATATGCAAATTTTTTTCCTTACATGGGGTATATATTTCCTCTTTGAGTTATATAACATGAATATATATTTTTTCCTAATCATTAAAGATGAAATTAATGTCACTCTTTCAATATGAGTTTTTATCAAAAAATATGATCTTATTTGTCTTCTTTATCACCAATATTTTTCTTCCAAATCTGTATTTTTCAAAATTATTGTATAAAATTCATTTTTATTTAAACAAATTATTTATGATAAATATTTCATGTGTAATATGTATTTATAAATTTTATAAACTAAATAGTTATAATGTTTTATTGAAAGGTTTTATTTTTGAAAATTCATTATAAGATAATCAAATCAAATGTTTTTTAACTTATATGGTCTTAAAAAAATTTCCGTAGCCAGAAAAATTTTAAACTCTTTGACATGTTATAAAATATTATGTATATATTAAAATGAAAAATATTATGAGAAATTTCTTCTCATCCATATTATTTTATTATCCAAAACAGATGACTTTATTTTAAAATGTGTATTTTTTTATTAATTTAAGTCCATATTTTTTATATTATTAATTTTCTGATTAGTAACATAATCATGAAATATTCACATTCTATTGATCAATGAAAATTAAATATCACTAAAATCTTCCTATTATATGTATCATGGATTTGATTATTTCATAAATAATATATTATTTCTACCTACAATATTTTAATTTGAATATTATATTATTGAATGGGGAAATATAGATATTTATTATTCTTTACTCTATATATATATATATATTTGTTAATAAGATATATTTTTTATGAATTAAATAATCCATAGATATATAATGAATTATTTAGACATGCATCGAATGGTGGAGGAAAGAATTATATACCCCCTCATTACTTCAATATGTCTCATGAGACAAATTAGTTGTCCAAATTAAATTGGTATTTACCCATAGTATTAATCTTTCATTGTATATGGTCTTTACAGTAGATATATTATGTTGTGTGAGATTATGACATCCAATAGTATTTATTTATTTAATTATGAATTTTGTTATTATAATCCATGATATTAAAACATTAATATTATGAATTGTTGTATTTTGTGCTCAAGTCGCTCGTGTTCTTAGTTTTTTACATTTACATATTGATGATTCCATATTTACTCATGATATATTCCATTTTATGTAACCCATAATGAGAATACGTGCTCACCATTTTGTTTTCGTTTCTATCCCCGAGATATGAAGATGCAATTTATGGTTAATATCAGTGATAAAATAAGACTACTTGTGCTATGTAATTTATATTTACAATGTAATATGGTAATCATGTATACATACATACGTACATACATACATACACATATATATATATATATATTATCTTTTAATAAATTGATCGACCATGCATTCTGAGATCCCTTATTTCTATTACAATTTATCAAACTAGGCACTCTATCGGGGTCACTAGGGTTGGGTTCTTTATATTTGATATCAATTAATGTTTATTAGATAAATTTGGTGCTAGATTTTAATAAAATCTTTATAAAATGAGAATTATGATAATACCTTATAGTATTTGGAAACTTTTACCATTATTGTGATTTTTATTTTGTCTCAATATTCATGATTATTTGGATTTTATCTAATTATATTTATTCCATTAGTTTTTTAATACCTTATTATCTCAGAATGATAATCAATAACCATGGTCAATTTAGGGATTTTCCTACAATATAATCCACTACAGTTGGTGTTGGAGCTGAGTAGATAATTGATATATTAGATAAAAGTTACTGAGTTATATCTAATATACTTTCACATAATAATTAACATGATGTTTCATAACATGATAATTATACTAGATAATTTCATGTAAAATGAGAATCCATATTTTAGTGAAACTAGTAATCCAAATATAGTTGAGAAATAGATCTAGTGTCTTGAAAAGTTAAGTCTCACCTTCGAGTACATGTAATGGGTAATGGATATTCTAGTGGTTTATTTTCTTGGAGTCAATGTTGAAAATGGTTTTTATTAATATAGAATATTATTGAAAAAAACAAGGAATATAACATATTCATTCATGATATTTTAATGAGGTATGATTTGATAAAATTTTCTCTTATGAGATAAAAAATAATGAATATAAAGTTCCTTATGTTATATAAAATTGTGAATGAATGTGTTGAAATGTATGAATATACCATTACAGGATAGTAATGTTTTGATATGGATTGAATATTATATCCATAGAGAAATATTGACTATTTATTTGGAGGCCTTGATCCTAACCTCTAAGTGGAACTATTTTCTCAAACATTTTCACCATATGATGAAATTTTATTATTTTCCATTGAAAAATAGATGTGATTTCATAGATCCCATATCATTAAGGGGAATTACGTAGAGAATATTTAAACTTTGAGCTATAAAAAATGGTAAATCATAAAATAAGAATAGGGTAAATTACCCATTCCCTTCATATTAAAATTATTTACGGAGACAACCTAGAAAATGCTTGAAGAGAATATGACATTTTTACAACTATGGAGATTAGCATTTTCTAGCTTTTAAATTAAAGGAAAAGAAATAAATTAATGATTCCCTATAATTGAACAATATTGAAATGGGAAACTATTCACATCAATTCGAAAAGCATCAATGGAACATACTTTAGAATAAGATTAGGGGTAATTCTAAACTAATGACGTCACTACAGCTAAGGTTGAAGTTCCTAATGAGGTTGTGGTAGGTACATAAATCATCACCTCAAATTTAACTAATGATTTAATTGATTCTATATATTCTCAATTGTTTATATATTCGATGTTTTACATAAGAATTGGATATTTTCCTAGAATATTAAATGGGAATTGTTAATAATAATCATAGTAGAAATATCATAACAATATGGATGTGTCTATCAGTTCCCATGATGTCCCATAAACTACCCTATTTATAGAATTGATGATAATACCTATGGTTGAATTAAATATTATACATGATATGGATTTTCATTCAAAATACAATGTAAATGTTATTGTACTGTGAATTAAATTACTATTAATTATGAATACACATAATCACTTATCTTTAGAGGTGATACTTCTTCACCGGATCCATGTCTAGATCCACCCCAATAGCTCTTATGAATGTGATACTAGGGGAGGAAGAACATAAAAATTTTATGTATGAATTATGTAATCATTTAATTGGGGATTTACTTATTATATATAAATATATTCATGTATTTCTAGATGAATAACATATACATCCTCCAAATCATAAATTTGATTTTCCATTAATTTTATCCATGATACTTGACTTATATAAAATACTCTCTACAGAATATACACTATAGAATTTGTGGAGATTAAAAATAACTATTTGATTTATTGGAAAAGGTATTTATACACCTGTGTGTTCCATATTTGGGTGACCCTAATCATTTCTTTATGAAAATGGTGGTTCTATGATGATTTTCATGGATTATAAGGAAATAAATTCTATTGTGATAAATAATAACTATAATCTACCTAAAATTGATGGCATATTCAATCGATATCATAGATTTCAATATATTTAAATGATTCACCTCTGTTCTACGTATCATCAATTACAAGTAAATAATGAAGTTATTCTGAAGAAAAAATTGAATACACATTATAAAAATTAGGAATTAGTTTTAATTACATTTGGATTTACCAATAAATACTCTATTTTTTCAGATATAATGTTCCGAGTATTCATCGAATATCTATAATCTGGGAGGAAATTAGTAATATAGAAAATTTAAAAGTATGAATTCTATCGTCAGAAATTTTATTTTTTCGATATTTTCTACAAGGATGACCACTTTTTTGATCCTATGAATAAAAAGAATATGAATGATGTACCTACACCAACATATGTAACTAATGAATGTTGTTTCATTAGTTTGGAATGTTACAATTCATGATTATATTAAAAAAAATTCCCAATTGACTAACCCATTAACTAAGATTATATGTGAAGGGTTTAAGTTTGTATTAAAAAAGGAATTTAAAGATTGTTTTGAATAATTAAAGGGGATCAAGGTCATATATTTTATTTTGACTCTATCATTTATAATTTGTTGATTTGTGATATAGAGTGATGCATCGAAAATTAGACGTCGTTATTTCCATATGAAAATTTATAATGTAATTTCTTATGAATTAATATGTTTAAACAACCATGAGAAAAACTACCCAACCCATGTTATTTAGATGGGAGCTATAATAATTTAATTAAATATATGGAAACTTTATCTCCATTGTTAATGATGTTAGATGTACACATATCCTAAGATCCTAAAATAAAATTTTTCATAAGTAGATCCAAATATGAGGTAATGTCAATGGATTAAGACACTCAAGGATTATGAATTATTATTACAATACCACATAGGGAATTAAAATAAGGTACTATATGAATTGAGTATGAGAGATTGTGGTTTCCAAACCAAAATGAGTATTTAATAGGATTCTATGTTCATAGAATTCGTAGAGATGGATGTGGTAATTAATAAGGAAGGGGAAACAAAACTCCTTTTTCAACTGATTTATGAAACATATTTATTTAAAAAATCTCATCATGAATATGCGAATTTAAAAAAAATAATGTTGTTAGTTATGGGATTTTGGAAGACTTCTTACATCAATATAGATCTCTAAAATAAAGAAAAAAGTTATGTTTACCATCTATACCTGATATAAAAATGCAATTAATAGGTGATTATCATAACATGAATTTCTTCATAAAGATTAATAATTATATAATATATATGGATTTGAAGGAATATTAGTGGTGATATAGTATAATGGTGGAAATTGTATATTATGTGACAAGATATTTATTTTCTAAAAAAATTATTATTGAGAAAAAACATCCCAGAGACTTCATGTAACCTCTAACTATTCATGTATGGAAATGAGATGACATTACCATATAATGTTTCACTATTTAATCAAATACTCCTATAATGAATGTAGAAATATAGGTTATTATTGATCTCCTTACAAAATTTACACATTTCATTGCTATTATTAGAGATTTTCCTCTATGGTTACTTGCATGACTCTATAATAATGATTTTGTTAATATTCATGTTATACCTATTTCAATTATTTCTAATAGTGACCCATGATTTACACTGAAATTATAGTAACTCTTTTAGATGTATCTTGGTTAAAATCTTCATTTGAGTACCACATATCACCTTCAAAATAATGGTAAGTAACAAAGGATAATTTAAATAATAGAAGACATGTTGAGGTCATTCTCAGATAACGTTCAAGGTATATAGAATCTGTATTTACATCTGGTAGAGTATCTCTAAAACAAAATATTATATTGAAGTATTATAGTGGGTTTGTATGACACATTATATAGAAATAGTTGTCAAGTTCCAATTTTTTTAATGAAGTTTGTGATAGGAAGCGTGTGGGGATAGAACATTTTTAGGAGACAATGATGAAGGTAATGACTATTCATACCCATATTAAATCAGTTCAAATCAAGAAACTGTTTTACGCCAGTATTTGATGTAATGATTTAGAATATGATGTGTGATATCATGTTTTTTATAATTTTTCTCCAGGGAAGGTTATTATAGATTTCATTTTTAAGGAAAAAATTTCCCCAAGTTAATCAGACCTCTTGAAATTCTAACAATAATTGGAACTATGGTTGGATGATTGGAAATTCCACCAATCCTCTCGAAAGTACATCATGTGTTTCATATCTATTTGATGGGGATGTACATTAGTGAACGAACACATTTCCTCACTACTAGTGAATAATAATTGGAACATGATCTATCTTAATATATAGATCCTATCCAAATTCATGACACTAGAGAGAATGTTTTGAGGAATCGAAAAAATAAAATGTTATAGATTTGTTGAAGAAATGCTAAAACAGAGGAAGAAATGTAGGAACCTAAGGATGTTATGAATAAGAATATCCCCATTTTTCAGAATTTAATATACATGAAAATTTTGTTTATTGAATTCTTATAAGAGTGGAGAATTTATTATCCCTATATTTTATGAACAATATGTGTGATATCATAAACAACATGAAACAGTAAGCTTAAAATAACAAAAAAAATATTATTATTTATGCATGATTAGTATAACATTTTCATTGAATTGGAGCATATGAAAAGGAATAACCATATTATGATATATTTATTTAGTTATTTGAAGTTCATACAGAATTAAAATTTATTGATTAATTCTTAGTAAATAAATCCACAATGTTTTTAGTAAAGTCAGTTTATGATTATAAAATATGATTTCTTCAAAAATGTTTTTATTGAATTTATGAAGAAATTAAATTGTTTTTTAAATTTTAGAAAATTAATTTTATAAATTTTTTGGAAGTTATGAAATCATAATAAAAAATTATCTGAGGGTGAATTTTTTTGATTTATGTAAAAAAGAAATAATTTTTAATGAATGGTTTAAAATACATCTTTTCATAGAAAACTATATTTTTGTTTCATGATTTTTAAAAAATATTTTTTTTATAAGAAATTAAAAGTAAAATTTGTTCAAAAAAAACTATTTATAATAGAATTTTGGCCTTTTTTTGAATTTTATGATTTGATTTGGTATGAGAACATTTTTATACATAATAGGAATTTTGTATAAAAATTATTTTTCGTTCCGTTTTATTTATCAACATTAAATAAATTTCAGAACATTTTAAAAATGAAATATTATGGAAATATTCCATATGTGGAACTATGTGGTTAAAATTTAGTAAATAGGTACATTTTATTTATGTTCATTATGAATAGTAACCACATTAAATAATGGTGACCATGGTAAGGGTAAAATAGGTAGTTAAGGTTAAAAATATTTTGACAAAGCATTATAAATCAAAACAACACAAGAATTAATCTCATTTTGTTATACTATTTTATCCATAGTAATTAAAAATTATACAATATTACTTTCCTTTATTTGGATATGATTTTTAGGTTTATATTATTTATGTTTGAGGAAGGAAAAAATATAACTTTTCTTCTTTTGATATATATAGTATTTTTTGATAGGGATAAAAATAACATAAGATTGGATTTAAATAAGAATTTTAAATATAATTTATTTTTTTTATCATGGCAATTTATTTAAAATTTCCTACTTCAACTTAATTACATGAAATTTTTATACAAGGATGACAAACCATTTATTTATATAATATAAAAATAATCCAATAATTTTAAAAATACAAAAACTATTATAATTTGAAAAAATTATTCTGTTATATAAATTTTATAGAAAAATTTAGTAAATTAATTATGTTTTAAATGACTATATTAGAATTACCTTTTTTATTTTCTTTTATATAATTTCAATTAAATGAATGGTTTCAAAAATGATAATAATGATATTTTATAATAGATAATATGTTATTAAATGATTTAAAATTCAAGAAAACATTACATAAGGTCATATTAATGGAAAACGGTTTATAAAATCCACCAAAATCCTTTTATGGGTCTTTTTTAATTTTATAGTAACATTATTGACCAGTAAATGGTAGAAAACTATAATAATGTGGCAATTGGAAAAGGGTTAATCGGGGATAAAACATAAATATAATTGTAATTATATAATAAATACATGCCTTTATTTTTTATAAAAATATCATTTTATACAATTATCTACATGTAATTTAATTATACCTATTTGGATCCCTTTTATTAAAATAAATTATTAAATAAATTTAAAAATTATAAAAGTGAACCTCACCTCACTTATAAAAGGGAACCAAATATCTTATTATCATCACACTTATAAAAACTTTTGGTTTTACAATACCTTTCCAAATCCCTTCCATAAATATCTACCCTCTTTCTAGATTCCTCTTTTATATTAAATCCAATGTCAAGATGATTTATGTATAATCCTAAAGGGGTTTCCCTAATAAGTTGTATAATTCTTAACTGAGTTTTTATGTTTTTTTTTCTTCTCAAACATCATAAAAATACTATTTTTCCAGGATATTATATTAAAATAACTCTATAAAATAATAATATATGCTATTATGTGATTAAATATACTTAATCTATCTTCTCTTCCATCAAATGGGAATTGAAACCATCGTTCATGTGTATAGTGGATTACCACCTCGTGAACCGATGTTATTCGTTTTCCATCATTCCAATCACAAGAGGTTATAATGATGGATTTATCATATATATATATATATAATTTGAATATTTATCATTAATTAAAATTAATATATCATATAAAATATTTCCTATCCATTCACTAAAATAATATAATTTTGTTTGTGCGTATGTGTGGACTAACACCTCCATAGTGCAATGTTCATAGTTTTTCGCCAACGTATCACATGAATGGTATATATATGTTTATTTAAATAAATAATAGGGTATTTATGATATTATTAAAATCAATTAATTAAAAAATAATACTTATTTAATTTCTCTCATCATCATTGAAAAATGGAAAACATTACTCAAACGTACATATGGAATACCATCTTCATGATTGTAACATAGTTCATTTTTCATAAATGTAATTTTTGATGGGTAAAAATTATAATTATTAAATTATTAACACTATAGAGATTATTAAATAATGAATTATCTTACCATAGTAAATATAGGCACCATGTCCTACTAAAACTGTGTTACTTGTTTATAAGCATAATTATCTATCAAATAAAAACCAAGGATTGTAAAGTCTGGTTTCTATGGAGGACTACGTACATAATAATAAAAGATGAAACAAAAATTAAAAAAATATTCTATTTAAATTCTAAAATTATATCCAATATTCCATTGAGCTCTAACATCATCATTGGATTACAAGGGTAATACATGAACAATGGGATGAGCTAAAAATGACAGCAAGGGAATTAAACATGGAAATAAAGTATAACACATTGGTCAAATAGCATAACATCGTGACATAAAATGGAATGGAGATGAGGGTAAATGTATGGAAGAATAAAATATAGAAAATTGGATCATGTAGTCATGTCTACATGATAATGTAGAAGCAACATATTGCATGACATAAACCTGAGTCAAGGATAACTACCAAGACAGAATCACATGGTATACCATGCCCCATAATATAATTAAGGTTACTCTCATTCCCATTATGGCACCTAATGAGACTAGAAATTACCCAAAGCATTGGATAACTATATAGGCACACCCATTAAAATTTTTTCATGCATATGTTGACCACATGAAGAATCAAACCTATGAAATAATCGTAAGGCATACCCATAGAAAGAAATGGTTATCATAATCTTTCTACAAGGAAGAACCGAAGGGAATATCATAATGATGTACAAGAATGAATGAAGTTAAATAATAATATGAAATTAGTAAGGAAATATAGGAATTTATATTGGTAAATTATGTCCAAATAAAGTGAAAACATGTAAAAAGAGTGTATTATAATCTTTATAAATGAGAATATTTTTGCTGATTAAGGGAAAATATAAAACAGTATTTAATGAGGAAAAGGAATAATTGTTTTCATAAAACCAAAAATGAACTAAGATATTTTTTAATGGTAAAAATAATTTTTTTATAAAATAATTTTTGTCTTAAAATATATTATGTGGTGTAATTTAAAATAGGTATGAAATTAGAATGTTCCCTTTAATCAGGTTTCCTTATCATAATGAATTGAATATGGAACCTTATAAAATGTTGTTTCCCTATCAAATAAAGAATTATTCAGATAGGTACATATGTTTGGAGAATATAAACAAAATTTTGGAATGGTAAATAATTATTTTTATTAATAACTTTGAGGTAAAGAGAGAGAAAGTGTAACCCAAAGGAAAAACATGTGTCCAGAGAGAGTCACGTACCTTATAACCAAAAGTGATCTATAATTTCACTAACGGTTCTGGATTATCAAATTAGATTAACAAATTAATTAATAACATTTTTTACATTTTTTAATTTATTAAAATATTTTAAATTCTATTTATAGTCTTTTAATGAGTAATAAGATTCAATTTCATTGATTCGGGGGGCATTCATTTGATGATTTCATGGCGGGTTCCCGTGAGTTCAGTTATGTGAGTTCTTATAAAAGAGAATAAATATAATCAATTTGCAATTATATAATATTTATTCAATGACATATTTTATATGGTCCCTTATCACATTTTTCCCAAACATTATTATAATTGATTATATAAAATGTTAATGACAAAATGATTTGTTTATTAGTGAATTTTTTTCCTTCATCAAAAACTAGTTTTGTTTTATTATTTAACATAATATATATATTAGTTATAGAAAATTAAAAAAAGAAATAATATTAATTGTTTCTACCGAGTTTAACCATAATAATGGTTTTATGTCTAGCCATGAATGGGGTAATGGATAATGGAAACTCATTGTCCATGAAGTAGGTGAATCGACACCGAGCAGACAATGTTTTCATTTTGTTTAAGAAAAGGATAAGGGGAGTGTTTTGATGATTGATATTAAAATATAAAAATAAAATTTTAGTATATATATGATTTTGGACTGATCCTATAACTTTTTATATTGTATTAAATGATGAGGTAGAAGAAGGAATTAATTTTAAAGAGAAAGGTGAAGGATTTTACCTCTTGAATATTGTGTACCCGAGAACCATATTAAGGATCATCAAATTTTATTTTATCAGGAAAATATATTATATATGTGGGTAATAGTCCTGGTAGGGGAATTGGAAAAAATTTAGTTATTCATGAAGAATTTGAATGTGTGAGAAGATGGGGTAGTGATGGGTTTTATTTCTGTGGGCGGATAGGGGTGTTCTTTATTATATTATTAATTTGTTTATTATTTTGGATCAACACTATAAATTGTGTTAATTACAAAGAGTAAATAATATAAATGAATCGGAATATTTTGAAAAAATTGGTACTTAACTCATCAATACATAATTTATGAATCAATTATTCAGTTATTTGTTAAATACCATAAATTACTGCATTTCACAATTCATTAAAATAAAATTGTTTTACAAAAATCCAAAAAATCCAATCTACCCATTTATTGATTCCTAGATTCATAAAATAGACTTCAATTTATAAAAAACTTTTCTAAATATGAAAAATTTAATTCTAAATTAAAATAAGAATTTATTTAAGGATTGACGATTTTAAAATTATAACTGATTTTATGAAACATTGAAAAAATTAATTAACGTTGCATAAAATATTCATCTAGTTATAAGATAAAATAATATTATTTGTATAAAATATTTTATAAAAATAAATTGTATTTAAAATAATTAAATTAGTTATAATATTATAACTAAATATTTATATACCACAAAAATTTCACTACAATATCATTTATTTATACTTTTATTAACATGTTCATAGATATAAATCTATCAAATTTTCATTTATGGGACGCCTAAATTTTAATTATACTTTCATATGTGAGGTTAATGTTATATTGGTCAAGTTAAATTTATTAATTTTCATATTAATATTCCAATGGTCATGTTACTATCCCTTCTGTATTGGTTCTTTAATTTTTATAAATACATCTTTTTAATGAGAATAATACATTACTGTATTATTTATGTGATGGATGCGTTTAATAGTATATAAAATTATTATAATAAGGGAAATTAAATTGATCAGATTTTGGGTAATTACATTCTTCCACACTTATTAAATTTCTCCATAAAATTGTCTTCTAACATATTATGGTGAATACATGAGAGGTACTGAATACAATTCTATTAAGCATATAAAAAATAAACTATGAATAGAGAAGGATAACCCAATAAATGAAATCTATATCATATCATATTATTCCCTATGTTTTAATATAGGTTATCCAAGGTGGTACAATTTTCCCTTGGGATATTACTAATGTTTTCTAGTCCTAATATCTAATTATAAGTAGACCACGCTCTGTAACAAATTATAGATACCCTATAATTTTATACAAATTATTACATGATTTTAAAAATAATTAACCATTAAATACAGGATAAGGATCATAATGTGTTGTGTATTAGCAGGACTAGGTACATAATTTTAAAACATAAATGAGAAATAAAATAATGTATCATTTAACCTCAAAATAAAACTCCAAACATCCTTTGATATATTAAATCTACATAGGAAAACCAAGGTAATACATGAACAAATATATGAGCTAAAAACCCCAGTGATGGAATTAAACATTGAAATAAAGCATAACACATGGGTTGCAAATCATTAAATGATAGCATAAAAAGGCATATAACATGAAAAAATGTATGGAATGATAAAATATATAACATGGGATCATGTATTCATGTCTATATAATAATGTGGTATAAATATACAATATAAATAAGCATGATCCATAGAGAACTATCTAGACAATATCACTTGGTAGACCAAGTCCCATAAAAGAATTAGGGAATCTACATGCCCCAAGAAGTTGTATCATCAGACTAAACATTACCCAAGGAATCAGAGTTCTATATGGTTTCACCCATCATATCATGTGCATTCATATTTTTTACGTAAGAACAATCAGAAAAAAGGAATAAACTTAAGGGTTGATTATAGAAAGAAATGGGTATCAGAATCATCTCATTAGGCCTAACCAAAGCGAATATCATTACTATGTGCATGAAAGAATGTATTGGAATCATACATGGAAATTTATAAGGTAATATATGCGTATATGAAGATAAATTAGGTCTTAATGATGCTAAAACATGTTAAAATAGTGTTTAATAAACATTATAAATTATCAATTTTTATGTTGTTTAAGGGAAATTATAAAAGAGTCCTTAAATAAGACAAAAGATTAATTTTTTTCATTAATCAAGAAATGAGCTAATATAGTTGTTCATTATAAAAATATTATTTTAGAACTGTATTGAAGTATTAAAATAGAATTTCGAGTATATTTGAAAATGGGAAAGAATTCCTATGTTCCTTTTAATCGGACTTCCTTATCAAGAGGATTTGAAATGAGACCTTATAAAACATGTGTTTCCACTTCGATGAAAGAAAAAATGATCTAGGTGGATACTCTGGGAGCATAATAAAATTATATAGGTAGTATACATAAAAATAATAATTAAAAATTACATTGAGTTAAAGAGGGAGAAATCATGACATGATGGAAAAAATAGGGGTTTAGAGAGGATCCCTTACTTTGTGTCTAAAAGTGTTATGCACATGCATATAATATCCTGAATAATCTATTTATATCCATTAATTAATTAAATCATAACTTCTAATATTGTTATTTTATTTATTATAATCTTATTATGACCATTTATGGCCTTTTTGATGAGTTATAAGATTCAATTTTGTTGTTCCAGGTGCATCTATTTCATGATATTTTGATCGGTTCACTAGTGTTAAATTATGGGAGTTAAAATAAAATGGAAAAAAATAAAAAAAGTGTAGTTAAATTATATTTATTCACGTAAATAGTTTTAAATGACCCCATACATAATTTTGTTTTCAAACATGAGAATGATTCATTAGATAAAATGTTAATAAAAAATGATTAGTTCATTTTGGTTTTTTTATCATCATGAAGAAGTTTTAATTTATTATTTATTATTTTGTATATAAATTAGATAAAATAATGAAACAATATATGATATAAATTTTCCAATGTTTATTAATCTTATTAATTTTCATATGGACAAACATGAAGGCGGTAATGGAAAACAAAATGTCTTTGTTCACAAAGGCAGTGAATCGACACCTCACGGACTATGTTTTCATTTTTAGAATAAAATGATAGGACAAGGGGTTTTATGATTAATAATACAGTAAAAAAATATAATATCAATAAATATATGATATTGGAGTTATCATTTATCTTTTTATTGTGTAGGAATGTATGATTTATATGAACGAATGAAGTTTAAAATAAAAAGTGGAGGATTAAACCTATTTAATATCATCCCCTTGAGAACGTCCATATAGAACATTGTCTTGGATTTTTTTAAGACAAGAATAACATTTTAATTTTTAAGAGGTGTAGTAAGGGAATTCTGAAAATTTTCATTTAGATTATACTCTTTTGAGGTGTGAGGATATGAGCTGGTGTAGGGTGCTATTTATAAGAGGGGGAGATGGGCTTTTTTGATTTTCTTATTCATTTGTTTATTATTTTATGTCATGATTATCAATATTTTTGATTCATATGACTAAATATAGTAAATGTTTTGGGTCATTTCTAACCAACATAGTCTTACCACATCCATACATCTTCTATGTCCCAATAAATCTCATATTTGATAAATATCAATAATTACAGTATTTGACTATTATATAAAATTCGACTATTTTATTAAAAATAAAAAAATTCACTCTATCCATTTAAAAATGATTAGATTTTAAAAAATGGACTAAAATTTTTCAAATAATATTCTATATATAAGAAATTTAATTTTTATTTAAAATCATTAATTATTCAAAACATAATGATTTAAAAAAAGGAAACTTTGAAAAATTGATTAAGGTCTCATAAAAATAAATCATAATTTTAAGAATAGAATATTAATTTCTGAATCTATTTTATGAAAATACATTTTATTTTAAATCATTAATTATAATACTATAAATATGTATTAATGTTTCAAAAAAATACCATCAAATACTTTATCAATTCATAATCATTTATTGACTTATTAAAAGAGATAAATCTATCATATTTTAATTTAAAAGATGAAAAAAATTAATTTTTACTTTAATAGGTGAGTTTATTTTTTTATTTTCTAGGTTACTATTCTAAATTTTCATATACAAATTCCAAAAATCATATAACTATTCCATCACAATAGGTTCCTTAATTTTTATGAATAACCCTTATTTGTGAGAATAATGTTTTTATAGGATTTTATATGTGGTCTATGTGTTTTATACAATATAACATAATTATAAGAATGGAAATTTCATTAATTATATTTTGGGTTGTTATAGTCATCTTACTAAAACCGTTTTGGATAGATAAACTGAATATCATTAAGAGATCTGACGTGAACATAATTGATTATGTTAATTAACATAAAATTGTAATCAACAAATTAAAAGAAATAATAAACTTTAAAAATATTCTTAAAAAAATTAAATTTTAATAAAACATTATTATTCGTGAAGGTAAATAATGTATGTGATGATTCAAACTTGAGGTAAGAGATTCTTTGTCAAGTCCCACTCCATTGAGACTTTTGTTTTGGAAATATGAGATTATTTACTTTTAAGTGGTGAATATATTTTTCCTATTTAGTTACCTAGAATGGATATTAATTTATACATTTATATTAATGATTAAATTCAATTTACACATTCAAGAATAATTTTTAAATGAAAAGATTTTATTATTTCTCTTATTAAACGGTTAGATTTTCCTTCCATATCGATATTTTCCAAAATTATTTTACAAAAATTAATTTTTATTTATAAAAATTATTTTTAAAGGATACATTAAGTTATCATTCAATTTTATACTTTATATGAACAGAATATTTATAAATTTTTCAACAAGGGTTCATTTTTATGCTTCATTACAAAAAAACAAAACAAATGGGTTTTAACTTATGTGACATTAATGGAAATTTCTTCAACTATAATATTTTTAAAAAATATATCTTCTTGTACAAGAATTTAATGTTTTTACAATGAAAATTATTCTAAGAATTTTTTTCTTATTCATTTTATTTTATTCTCTAGGATACAAGAATTTATATAAAAACCCAAATATTCGATGAATTGTCCTTATCCCCTTGTATTTTTTTTTGTTAATATATTTCTCATGAATCATTAAATTTATAGTCATCCATGAACATTAAATTTATATTAAATATACATATTCATTATTTCATGGACATGATTATTCCTAAAACATTATACCATTTCTTCAATTGTAGTTATATTTTGAAAGATGTTTAATTGATTGGGGAAATATTGATATTCCCTATAATATATTCAATACTAATATTTTTTGATAATGCATATTGTTTATGAATATAATTGGACATTTGATATATGAAAAATTCATTGGTAATGCCTTGATGGGTGGACCTCTATACTATATATCCCCTCGATGCATCGACATGTCTTGTGAGACAAATCAGCTGACCAAATTAAATGGATATTTACCCATAGTTAAACACTATATTGGTTAATGTTTCTGATAGTAGAGATTTCCTGATATATGACTTCATGATGTGTAATAGTTTATGTTTCCTTCTTTGAGAATTTAGTTATTATAATCCATGATATCACTTTTTTGATATTAACCATGGATTCATTTCTTCTCAAGTTATTGATTAAATGGAATGGGTTTTTTATTTTCATACCTTTTTATATTGACAATGTCTTCGTAATGATGATAGGTACTATTATACCTAACCATTACTTAGCTTATAAGATCAGTCAGTAATTTGTTTTTCATTCACTCGGATATGAATAAAGATATTATGATTAATATCAATGATATATGAATGATTCTTATGCTAAGTATTTTTTATTTCTAATATAATAAGTGAATCATGATTATATCTGTTTTTCCAAGATAGATAAACTGATTGATTTGGCATAGTGATATCCCATGTAACTACTCCAGTAATATAAAATAGACACCATCTCTTTGTCACTGGATATGGTGTTGTTACATGTATGTCAACCTAATTCAATCACACTATCTTTGTTTGGACCTTGATTACAATAATGATTTTTGGGTTTTGAATTGATGGTATGAATAATTTATTTATTAATTCAATGATGGCAATGATCATGATTCCCAATATTATAAATTCTATCACCATGAATTTAGTTATTATTAGTTATGTGATTATATATATTTTTGTATCAATAAAAGTTTTTTTTAAGATCATGTGGCAAGTTTTATGACATTGTCTGATTGTTATTTATTTCATGCCAAATTATTCATTCCATATTTATTTTATAATTTCATATGATATATGATTTTTATTATTGATTGTTTTAGATGAACCTTCTATTGTTTTTGTTTCCCCAGGATATGAGGAATATATTACACATGATATGTCTGGAAGAAAACAAATTTTGTGGTGAAGTTATTAGAGATGTTAAAGATTTAGTATAGATTATGTAGTTCCTAATATAGTGGAAAAAATTTATACAAGATGATAAATATATGGAATTTATAAGAAGATGTTTTATCCTATTTATTCCAAACTCTAAACCTAAAAGGTCATGATAATGTATTTAATTAAATATTTTTAATAAGTCATGTGATTATGTGATTTATTTGGGCTATCATAGATGGATTATCACATCATAAAAAACAACTCGCATATAGAAGAATTTGAGGACTAAAAGCAAAGAATATAACCAAAAAATGAAAAGAATGGTTCCATAAGATCATATTTCCATCAAGATTAAATTACCTAAAAAATTATGACTCCACATAATCATCTAACAACCATGGAACACAACATGTAAAGTAGACTAACCTCTAAAAAGGGTAGTCAGCACCATGGACATTTTATACTCTCGACCATAAGTCCCAAAAGACATACCATGGAAGGTTCAAAAATGTGTGAAAATATAAAAAATATAACTCAGGGAAATCCAGGTTAATATATGGGTATATGGTACATCAAAGAATCTATGACCTAACTAGAGATGATATCTCCATGGAATGAAACTAACCATTTCCATATACTATACCTCAATACACTATCTGATGATAACCTCCATGTCCATTATCATCCCAATGTCCCTAAGTACAACATACATCTTGGGGATTTTCCTATACATTTTATATCACCTTTTAGATGAAAAAAACCTACTAATCGTACTGTTTATAAAGACATTCAGGAAATCTTTACTAAGGCTTAAATGGTATCCAACCACATATACCATGATATATTTGATGAATAAATGGAAACTAGAAATATAAATGATTATGACTTCCATATAAAAAAATCATAGGAATGGATCTCATGATGGATTCACATGAACTACCATGTACAAAAAAAGTGAGTATCATGTCTCTAACTGAATACAAGTTAGTCCAAACCTCATCAATCCCAATATCCAAGACTCTAAATAAACACATTTACTCCCCATAAAGTTTTGATGACTCTTATATTGATGCAATTTTAGCTGTGAATTTTTCATCATGATCACCTCTTCCTTCATTAGCTTCTTTAGATTTATAGTAAATGTAACTGGGGTATCCACATACCAAATAACTGGATGAATATACATCTTAAAACATTATTCTTTGAACTCCTAAAATAAATAAAGATACATATAAAACTATAAATTATCCTGGAATACAATCACATACTCTTGTATTCTCATCCTCCTCTATAAGAGGGATATAAACTCATTCCTCTATATCACCTCCATCATCAATAAAATAATCATTACACATAAAATAACCTTGAAATCATCCAATAAAATCATTAACACCTCACACTCTCTAAGAAATAGAATCCCCAAATGGTGTGAAACTCCACTACTCTAACTCATTTCTAAAAGAACATGTGCACTATATTAGTGTGAATTGGACTAAAAAATATCCAACTCCTTCATCCAGTAAATTGTATTCAAACTGGAGTCACTCCGCCCATACATTTTCAAACCCTATTGTTGGAACTTAGGTTGTGTGCTCCTCTAAGATTCATTCAAAATTGTTGGATTAACCCTCCTATGGTCAATTATATTATCTTCTGGTACCATATCAACATATACCACACAAAGATGGTGAACAAATATATATTTACATGAAATAAAACTCTTAATTTGGATATATGAGAATTTATTGACAAAAATTTAATTTTATTGGTTCTAACTTAAAACAATATCATTCTAATTCAACCTGAAGATTAATGATTCAGGTTGCATATAGTTATCCCAAGTCTCTACCCAATAACCAACATAATCCTAAGTAATATGATCAGTATTCATAAGGGCAATGAATATAATCATAGGGGGTCTTAATATCTAGTGTCCTATGTTTTTTTCTTACTATATTAGACACTAGGCTTGATAGCCATATTTTCCCTAACAAACTCATGAAATCCTCACCATTTTATAAATTCAAACTTTGTCTTAACTCTCATCTATAACTCAAATACCATATTTTCAGGACCCACACAAACTGATAACCCCTCGTGGGATGATACTGACAAAATTTGTATCCCTTTAAGCACACCATTAATGACAATGGGTTAGATGCTAGCATCAAGTTTGTAAAATACGAAATTCGGAGTCATTAATATCATAATACCATAAATATAAGAAGAAAAAAACCATTCAATTCCATAATAAAGTCATCCATTATATTACAAACTAAATACTTAATACATTATAGGTTTTAGTACATATAACTACCCTGATTTATTATAGCCCATCATACTAATGTATGGGTTAGAGGAGATGGATGATTATTCAACCATACATTCCATCACCAATCTTGATCTTGGAGAAAATACCCAAAACCCAAAACATTTGGGTATTTGTTTGTTCATCCAGCTTAGTTCGAATATGTAATAAATAAAAATGAAAATATAACCAATAATATATCCACCAATAATTTTAAACCAAGGTTTCATACTAAAACAAAACTACTAATACCCATAAAAATTATTATGTTACCACTTTCACCAACTCACAATCTGTTCCATCCCTATACCTTGTATTATTCACACCTTTATATAGAAAACCGTTGTAGGAAGATTTAATATTTTTTATTATATAATATATTTCTTCCATTCCCATATTTACCTTTTTACGAGATAAATTATAGTAATCATACCTTTCATTTATTCATGTATAATGTCAAACTATTCATTATACATCACCCACAATTTTCACAACTGCTACCATTTCATTTCAATCATGTACAGTCCATTAGTAACCCACTCGTTTTAAAATTCCTATCCATTTCCCATTTTTATATTCATTAATAACATTTATATTATATTATATTGGGAAACTATAACATAACCCACATCATACATATCCTATCAATACATATACTACCACACAAACATAATATTAATAGAACATCTCCCACTAAATACCACTACCTTCATACATAATGATCCATTCAACCAATAATTATTCCCATAGAACACCCTATGCATCATTTACAAAACCAAACCTCACCATAACCTCTGAGATATCCATAAAAACAAAAAAATAATATCTAATTGTGGTAATAAGGAATGTACATATACAAAAAATATGGAAATCGTAGAAACAATTTATTTTGAATAAAATTTTATTTACATTTACTCCATATTAAATTAGAATTTCAAGACCAACCATTATGAACATAAGTTTAGTTTTTCACCACAGATAGCGCCATACAAATAGAAGTAATCAAACAATTATTCAATTTTGTTAATTAACATAAACAATATAAATCATTATAAATTTTTTAGATGAAAATTAAACCATAAAAAATAAAATAGTTTATAAAAATAATAAATATCACATTATCGTATAAAATATATACAAATCACCCCTTTCCCTCAGCTTCCTTTATTCAAATTCATTATCATTATTATTGTAATCATTACCATCCACCCAAATAAAAAATATGTTAATTCCAAAAAAAATCAAAACAATGATGGATAATTCTCAAATATTATACGTCAAGTAAATATTTAGCAATCATTTTGCAAGAACAAGGAGATGAATATGATCATGATACCAAGACCTCTTGAAGAAAACCAAATAAATCTAATAAATAAAAACCCCTATCAAAATCATGATACACGGATATAAAAATAAAATTTGAAAAGCTACCATAGCTTCTCTAAGAAGATAGATTGGGGTAGTACCCAACAAAAAAGAATCAAAATTATACTTGGATAATAAAGTAATAGATCAATTTAATTTTATTTCAAAAGCCAATCAAATTGTATTAAATGTTCTTTAAGGACACACCTCTGGATAGCTAGGGTTTGAGAAAAAAACTAAATTTATTTATAAGATGTTTATGGGGATTTGGAATTAATAAAAAATCTAGAGTTTAAGGAATCACAATTTGACATGTTATGTTCCCAGAATAATTAGTCTCTATTGGGAACACATCTAAAAATAATATTGTTATATCAATTATCTTCTCCCAAATGTCATGGTTAAAACTAACAAAATCCTCGCATCTAATGAAGGGATAAGTGAATCCATTGTGGACATTTTTTGGTATATGAGTATCTAAAAAAGGGTGGAACCCTAAATCAAAAAATAGTGGAATTGTTTAACCATGGTTAAATAACTCCCAAAAATTAAGATGCACAAAATAGACTATTAAATTCTTCATTATATGATTCCTATGAAAATATCATGATGACCACTAATGGAAGTATTAATCCAACTCCCTAGTAACTCTCAATTTATGGGTGAATCTCTTCATTCCATGGGTAAATCGTACATATGAGTTATTGGATATGTAAATATTAGACAAAAAATTTAATAATAGTAACTGAAAACATTCATGTTGTATGAAAGAAAATCATTTTTTAGCTATACATCCTCTTAAAAACAAAAATTCAATACTAATATGGATTACACCCCCCCACCAAGACATGAGAACTATATTTAGACTCATATATCAAAGTAAGAAACAATAGGGTACATAATAATTATCTCTATTATCTAAATATTTACAACACACCACCCATGGACATACTAGGACACACCTCTTCCAGTAGAAATATAATAGTTTTCAACAACATTCTTTATATAACATTCTCTCACCATGAAAAAGATGAATTATAATTGTTTAAGGTTGTCCGGGATGTTATAAATGTGTAGGGACCGGCAGTTGTTCTTTCTATCTAAGGATATTAATACTAAGTATCATTTACGAAACCTAAAACCTAAAATGTATGAGTATTATTTTAGAAAAGGGTGTTTTGAATGTTTAATACATTTAATAAGATGAATATTATAGTCTAGAATGGGTCTCGAAAAAATATAAAATAATTTGTGTAAAAAAATAGAGAAGAGTAAAATGATGTTTATTTTAAGGGTTTATATGATTAGAATAAATTTCATTGAGATAAAACTAACATTGAAATTTACATAATAGATTTATGAGTGATGGGGGATAAAAAGTAATTAAATTAACAAAATAATAATAAGTTGATGCACTCAGATATTCCCAAGACATTATTGGTAGAGGAAATAAATATCGAATCTCATCTTATTGACATGTTATATAGTCAAGAAAATAGGTAAAACATATACACTTTCAGGTAACTGGAATTTAAAAATATGAAGATAATGATTCTAATGTGAGGTAAAGTCATAATGGTTAGTATAAAATGAGTTTTATCATTGGATATAGTGTTTAGAGTTTTTTACTACCTACAGGACATTAAGAACATGAAGATCATAATAATCTAGAATTTATTATTTAGTCATGTATCATGTATAAATAACAACATTATGTTTAATCTAAAAGTAATATTAAAGAAATAGATTACAATGGAAAATATTTTATGAATGTAAATATATAAAACCAGGCTTCTCATACATGGATACTAAATATTTTTATTTGAATATTAATTACATTACAAAAAACACATGTTTGAGTAACAAAATAATTTAGTACTATTGGAAACCTGGAACACCATCTTCCTAATTAATTGACGATCTTAAATGTATCTAATAAATATCTTCTCCTTTAGTACTCCAACTTTAAAACCATTCTTTATAAACTGAGGAAAGGTAACATAAGAAAGGGTGATTTCAGATTATCAGTAATGGTAAATATAAGAGATGTCATTCTATTATCATACGAATAAACAAGATTAGAATAAGTATTTGTGATCATAAATATAACTAAAGAAAATCATAAAAAACCTATCATAGATCATACATATGATTCAGGGAATAAAAATTTATTATTTCAGAAAATATATCCAATAAGGGTGATAAATCATTTTAAATCAATAATTAACCATAATACAATTTCGTAAAAGTGTATCACCGACATAAATATAGATAACCATAACACATTTCAAAGTTAAGACCAAGAATATAAATATAGTTGAATATTCTTTATCACACGATTCCCATTGTGGATCAGTAGACACCTAATTACTATAGTGGATCAAGACACCCATGTTTCTCATAGTGTACCAAGACACAGCCATTTCCAATAATTAATCAGGACACAACTATTTCTTATAGTAGATAAAGACACACATATTTCCCATTGTGGATCAGAACACACTTGTTTCCCAAAGTGGATAAATATTGTTGACTTGTTTCCTATTTTTATCTCATGATATATAAAACATTTCCCAATTCATTGGAAGGATATATAGGTCCCACCCGTCACTTTATGAAAACTATACACATTTGTTTCAAATGTTCGTAAAACATTCATCATATCATAATAAATTAAAAGAAATGGGTTTCATAATCATTTCATTATATCATAAACATTGGAAAATATATATGTTTCTTAATCATTTACTAATTTCTCCATTGAATAACCCATGAAACTGAAGTAGTTTTCATAAGTATTTAATAATTTTATAACCCATGTAATATAGATGGGATTCATAATCATTTTTTGAGGATAAACCATTAATTAAAATAGTTTGACTTATTCCCTTGGTTCATATGCCAAGTAAACCATATGCAACATCAATGGATGTCATCTTGTATAGAAAATAATTTTGGAAGATTACATCAGACATTTCTTGAGAAAATATAATTTCATTAAATACCAATTTTTAAGACATAATTCATTTTTAAAATAATTGTATTATTAAATAACCTTTCAAACTTATATACCAAGATTGAGAAATAATTAAAATCATTTATTGAGGATAATATAAAAATCTAATTTAAAAATTTTAAATAATTTTTGTTTAACAATTATTATTTTAAAATAAAATTTAAACATTATAAAGGAATATTTAAAGAAAATAATAGTCACGATGGGGGGAAATTATATTCATGATATACATGTTAAATCATATATTCCTTTTTCATTTCCATATAATACAATCTATAATTGATTTTGAAAAGATATCAGTGTTCCTTTGACATTTTCAAATAAAAAATCGGAAAAAATTAATTTTAATAAATAATTTGAATAATATTAAAATCCCTTTTTAAAAACATTTTTTTAAACATTATTTTTCAAGAAAATGGTATTTTCACTGAAGAGACGAATTAAACACTTTCTTTATGAACTCTTTAATATGAAAGAAGAGTAAAATTGAGAGAAAATATATATTATAATAAAATTACTAATGAGGAGTAAATATCATGAGTTTATTGGTATATTTTTTATAATATTACTTCATTGGTATCATGATCATAATCATTCTTGATAATGATGGGACTATAACAAAAAATCCTTATAATAGATTTAACATTGAAATGTAAAATCAATGAAGGAATATCAATAAATGAGACTTAAAATATCATGATTTTAAATGGAATATAGTCTACATAAATGTATCATCCTATGTTTTTAAAATCAAACAATACGTTCGATAATGTACATGATATGCGACATTGAGCTTAAAGGTAAAATTAAATATTATTATTTAAAATGGAAGTTATCACATAGACATTATAATTTTGGGTATGAATGATATTAATTGAATTATGAAAATATAGTTCACATATTTATATTTAATTAGGTATATTTTAACTATAAAAATAAAAATAAAAATAAAACCCTTTTTAAAATAAATAGAAATGTTTTTTGTTAAAAAAGAATTAAATATACACTAGTTTGTTTTATAACAATATATAATGAAATAAATATTGATGAATTATATTAATGAAATTTAGGATACATTCAAGAAAATATTTTAAATGTATCCTATGTGGTTTCTAGGAATGATATAATAAGAAATACTAATTTTACACAAAAAATATGTAATCTTCAAAAAGGAAAATTTTCCACCTTTAGATGGAGAACATTTTTTAAATCTAGTTTTAAAAAAGTTGATAAAAAATATTTGATAAAATAAACATCCTATTAGAGAATTTAATATCAAATATTTCTTTGTTTTAATTTTTGTAAATTTTTATATAAGTTTAATGTTTTGATGAATAGTGCAAAATATTGAATTTTAATTAAAAACATATTTTTTATCAAAATAATTTTATAATAATTTATATTTTTTATTAGTTTTAATGAATAATTAAATAAATTTTATATTAAATAATCTAATTTAGGTATTTGGGAGAAATATAACATTGAAATTGGATATAAAAAATTAGCGAACATTTGAACATATTTACTTAAAAAAAATATTTTTTTACCGCAACAGTGATATTAATTTTTAATTATTCTCTGCAAATATTTTGTTTTCAATTTCAAAAAAATGGATTCTATAATATTAATAATATGGTTAAATTTTATTTAATATGCCCCTTTTATCTTTGGACCATATTAATAGTAATTTTAGTAATTTATTATTACCAAGGTTAAGGGTAAATAGGGTAATTATGGGTAAAAATAATATTATAAATATAAGAAAATTACCCTAACACTTTTACGTCCTTCATTGGATGAAATATTGTTGAAAAAATCATTATTGGTCTAAAGTTATGACTTATTGGAGCCAGATGAATGTTTTTAAGCACTTTATTGTATTTTATTCTCCAGAAAAGTAAATGATTTCAAACTTATGATTTAATAAATATAAAATTGTTAATATGGGGTTATTTAGAAGTTGTTCTCACTAACCATAGTATATGAGAACATAATGTTTTATCTTTATCATGGTAATTTATTTGTAATTTTTAGGATACAGATAGCTACCTAAAATGATTACACAACAATGATGCCTTAATTGATTAATTAATGGAAATATCAAATAAATTATTTTAAAATATTAAAATAAATTTAATTTGAAATAATTAATGTTATACCATAATTTTATAGATTATTTTAACATTATAGTTATTTTATAGAGTTATGGAGTCAAATTTATATTGTTTTTTGATATTTTGGAATGGTCTCAAAATGAATAGTTTCAAATAGATATTAATGATATTTTAAAATAAATAATATTTTATTAAATAATATAAAATTCTTAAATATACAAAACTTAGAAAAATGATTAGAATAATGTTTGAAATGTCCTCAACGATCCATTTATGGTTCTCTTGGAATTTCATAATCACTATATTAACCCCTAATGAGTAAAAACAGGTGTTATCACGAGAAGAGATAATAAGGTTAAATAATGGTTAAAGATAAAAATAACAATTAACAAATTGTCAAAATTTATATAAATATTACTGGATTAATTCATTTAGACCCATAATCATCATATATTTAAAATAAATCATTTCGGAATCATTTTTAATATATTATTAATTTATATAAATTTAATATTTTGGGAAATTCCATGAGTTGCCCCCCTATCATATAAAAGGGAAGATCTTCTTTTTATTCAAACAATCATAAAAACTTATTTTCATCAGGGGATATATGCCCAAAGTCCTTACAATAATCCCTCCTGACATTCTAGAACTCATAGTTTAGGTAGAACACCACCCTTAGTTATCAAAAGGTGTTTAGGAAATGATATCTTTTGAACATGAGGAATATAAAGTTTGTAAGTGATGAGCCAGACTCAAGGTAAGGGACTTCATCTTTGTTTTCTTTTTGTTGATGCATATTTTGATGTTATTCACCCACCTTATTTTATGAACTGTATATACAATTCATTAGACTAATCATATTATAGTTTTTTTATCATGTTATTTAATGTTTTGTTAAATGTTATTCTTTTACGGGGCGTATGATTTAAACAATCAAAGTGATATGGGACACATTAAATGTTATAAGATCTAATTTCCAAATATTTTTCACAATGTTAATATTAATGATAAAAAATGATTATAAAGGACATTTTATAGATATTTCTTATTTTATTCAATGGTTTTTTGAAAGAATCTTTTAATGTGTTTTATATAGGTTGTTTTGGAAAATGATAAAATGAATGTTCCCTTATTAATATACATGGTAAAAATAAATTTTCTAGTAATTTTTTATATTATCTAATTTGTTTTTTGTTTTAATTATTGCATTTTTTCATAAATGAAAAATGGTATTCCCTTATTTTTTGGATTTTTCGTAGTGAATGTGGGTTTTTAAAAGGAAAAGGATTTTTTTTAAGAAAGTGTATTTAGTATGGGATAAAAATAATTTTTCAATGATTTTTATGATGAAGGTTTTATATTAATTATATGATTCATTAAAAGTATATGAAATGGGTGAGCTTGTTAAAGCTTATATATGGGGTATCCTAGATAGCAACATGTATGCCAGTTACAACAAAACATGGGGGGCATAGATAGCATAGGGGAAGACCATTACAGCTTATCATGGGGTGGCCCGGATAGCTCCAATTAATCTCATTAAAAAATAACACGGGGTGGCCCAAATAGCTCTAGATAAGCCTGTAATGGCTTAACGATAAGTTTTCAATATGGTTATTACAATTAAAATTGTTTTGAAATGGTTTTAGAAATTTAGTATTTATATGATGCTATATATCACCGAAATTTGTTTTCATTTAATTATAAGATTTTTAATTATATTAATTAATTAAAATGTATGTTAATGTTTTTCATGTTATAATGTATTATTTTATATTCTCAATGAACATTGAAGAAAATGTTAAATAGTTTGAAATCTTTTGTTTCTTTACTAAACTAAGAGTTTCCCTTCTTTTTATGTCCCTTACTAAGATATTGGGCTCACCTACTGTTTTTAAGATATCGTTCTGAAGTTTTAAGGTGTATTTGAAAAACAGATGAGATCATGGGGATAATTGTGATGATTTTTCAAAAGGCTAAATATTTTTTATATTAAAGATTTTTATATTGTGAAAAAATGGATACTGAGTATAAGTGACCACTTATAATGAGTGTGTTCACTTTGTAATATTTTTTCCTAATTATCTAAAACTCTAAATAAAAAATATCCATGAATATTAATTCTAGTTCAAAAACACTTAGATATGTTATGTTTAAGACTAGGTCCTTAAAGTTGTATTAATGGGTTTTTTATAAAAACATAGATGTCAGAATATTGTTAATATCATTCCCTTAAAATATTCTACATTGTGGTTATGTTCTAATTATGTAGATATTGAAAATTACCTTTTTTGTTAATATAATGTATGATTGTTCGTAATGGTTTTTCATAAAGAAAGGATGGAATCTATAGTGGGATGTCAGTGATAGGTAAATAAACATTTAAATAAACATCCAAATATGGTTGTAATTTGGAATAAAAGGTTCTTTATAGTGATGGATCAATTGAAAAAAGCTATATATGGGGTTATTATCCATGCGAGAGAGGAAACTAGTCTACTATGAAGGAACATTTCTATAGTGGAGCATTTCATGAGTCAAAATCCCCCATCATTCAATAGTTCAACTAACCTAATGGTAGATGAAGGATAGATCAAATCCCTGGAGATTGTATTATAAGTCATTGGATGATTTGATCGACAAAAGGTATCACTTCAGATTATAATTTTCAATGTTATGTAGGATAATAGTAGTCTTTTGTTGAGAACACTTGATAGAAGGTTGATTTTGAAGCTTTGTATTGTGAAATGAATAAATATATATTCCTTGTGAAATATTTGTCTAGGGTAGTTTAACTTAGGATGGAGAAAATTCATGTAATTAATGAAAAAGTATGATGATTCATTCTCAACCTATGTAGAAAACATAAAAAAATTGGAATTATATATTCTGAATTTTATTCAAGATATTGATAGAAAAATAATTAAATTTTACTAAGGATTGAAACCATGTCTATGGAGTGAAACTTCCTCATGATAATTTCTCAGTTATGAGAAATTTTATCGTTGTTATGAAAAATTTAATATAGAGTTTGTCGACACTTATGCGCCACAATATAACAAGAGTAATAAAATGTTAATGTTGCTGGAAATAGAGAAGAAACCGACTAATAAATCTAGAGGTAATCCACCAAAAATATCCAAGTGTGGAAAATAAAAATTCAAGGAATGTTTTAATAGATCAAGAAAGTGTTTTCGGTGTGGTAAGATTTATCACAGGATTAGTGACTCTAAAGAAAAGTGCCTATAATAGCTAAAGAATAAGATAACCAATAGCCATACAAGGTGGAGTATTTTAGTAGAAATAATTTTTCCCATTAGCCAAATATCTGGTGAAGTGATGGAAGCTCTTGGGAGGATTATATTCTTCAATGTATAACCATAAGTATTATTTTTTAGACACACCTTTTTAGTGTCCAAGTGACATGATCAAAATTGATTAAGGAAATATTGGGGAGATTCTTTGATTGGTTGATTTTTACGTACGGATTTTGTTTAACTATAAGAATGGATTTACATTTGGTTATGAGTTTTATGTTATCGATAACCATTTGGGTTTATATGATCTTTTGTCATTAAGATTTTTTTAGGTATGTACATTGTAACTATGGGAATGTTATGAGAATGAAATTCAGACTATAAAATTTAAATATATCATGTAAGTATATTTGCTTATGTTCATAGATAATTAATTAATTACTTAACCCTATGTAATTTATATTGAATGAAATGAATTATTCTTTTACTTTTCATACTATGAAATAAATGACCTTATAACCCATTAGAGATTCAAGGATTTTGGATGGTTAAAATTATCATGATCATGTTTTCTATAACTCTCTATAAGAACATGACAGTTAGTTTTCTCAACCATGTCCTTGTTTTCGGACATGGTACCCTATTATGTGTTATCTCAGATAACATTTTTACTTCAATTTTCATTATTTTAATGTTTAATTAGTATTGACCCTTCTTCTGATGAGAGATTACAATAAAGGCACATTGAATGGTAAACCCCTAGATACTAATATTGAGATAAAAAAGTGGGGATGAAGTTTATCAAATGGGGAAAATGTGGCATCCTCTTTTTTTTAAGAAATTCTAATTTTGATGGTGTACATGATACACTACATCAAACTAAATATTATTATTTAGAATGAAAGTTATCATATAGTCATTAGAATATTGGTTTTGGACAAGATTAACTGAATTATGAATATATTATGTACACTTTTATATATAATTAATTATTTTACGATCAGTTAATTATAAAAGAAAATAAAACCCATTTAAAAATTAAAGTAATTGTTTTTTTTGAAACACTCATTAAATACATACAAATGAGTTTTATGCCAATAAATAAACAAATTATTCATGTTGGGTTATATCAATGGAATTTATAATATATTCACTCTAATTATTAATATTTATTCATTGTATTTTGGAGACATGATATAATAAAAATATCCAGTTTTACTCATAAAGGATATATTTTTCTACAATGGAATATTCCCACATTTTGATAGTAAAATTGTTTTGAATATAGTTTTTAATTCTTTTATAAATTCTATTTGAAAATAAAAATATTTCTTTGAAATCATAATAAAAATTTTAATTTGGTTGAATTTTTAATATTTTTCTTATATGTTTCATATTCTGATGAATATGAAAAAATATTGAATATTATTTTAAAATATATTTTTTTCTAAAAAATATATATAGTTTTATTATAAATTTGATTTATTTTAATGTATAATTATATAATTTTTAAAGACTGAGAATTTTCGTGTATTATTTTCTTCATAAATACATGGGAATTATACAAGTCTATGAAAACTGACGGCGCGTGATTATGAGGCCTGGTGTGCCCAGAATCAATTTCTGAAGTTTTGTTTGGGTTTGTTCAGTAAAAATACGAGCGGGATTTTATAACTTTTGAAACGGTGCTCGGAACTAAAATATTAGGGCACCGCTGAACTCACATCACCGGTATTCGCTTAAGAAGACTTTCACCTCGAGGCAGTTGGTTGATAATAAAAGTTAGTTTTTGGCTTTTAAAAAAATAAATTGTACAACACGTTATTTTATTTGTGACACATTTTTGTGTGTGGAGGTTAAAACCTCCACATGGAGGTTGGAGGTTGGGCCACTGCACCTTAACCTCCCATGAGAGGTTATGGTGGTGGGTCCCACCCAAACTCAACCTCCCATGAGAGGATTAATGTGGTGGGGACCACAAGGGGCTTAACACCCTCTTAATGGGAGGAGAAGAAAACATCACAACTCCCTCAATTAATTTCCGATGTCAATGTAAAATTAAATTCTATCAATTAATTTTATGTGTCAACATAATATTAAATCCTATCAATTGTTTTGATAAAGGCTATGTGGGGGAAGCCTCTTGGAATCCTCCCAATAATTAAGCCAACACACCTCTTAAATTGCACCAATGCTATTTTAATTCGCTTTCCCCCCCTTTTTAAATTAAGTAACCGCATCGTTGGAATTTAGGAAGGTTCATAATAAATGAACCATCATAAATTCCACAATGGTTAAATACCTATCCCCCTCTCTTATATATAGGGAGCTTGGGAGTAGGATTTGGGATGACTTCACCAAGCGACGAAGCGCTGGTAAAGTGACGTGATGCCCAACACCTAGAGGATTACGCTCTCCAACGAAGAACGCTCCACCGATGAAGAACGTCGACCTCGACGTCGACCATCTTCCTTAAAACTCCTTAGGAGGTGAGACATCCTTGTCAACAACGAATCGACGTCCTCATTCTTGAGCCAATGTCAACCAACTACGATAAAGGTAGGGGATTTATTACTTGATAATATTATACCCTTTTCTTATTTTCTTCATTAGATAAAAAGGAATTGTTGAGGATGTGTTATTGATCATCTACTTATCTTGATGAGCCAAATAATACCTCTATAAATGAGGAGGGTACGATCCAACCTAACATGGCCCAACACCCTCCGTCGATCTTCTTCCATGTGGTGATCTTCGAAGTTTCAACGAGGTGACGAAGGCAGAAATGACAAAAGCCACACTACATGCATCCTCCGTGAACCGCGCTGCCCCCACAGCACACCGGTGGTTTCGGTCGAAAACTGACGGCCCGCGCCGACCCGAGCCACACCAAACCAGCCTGCTCGGCCACCGCCGGCCCGCATGCTGCCCACGCCCCGCCGGCCTTCCCTTGCGCTACCCTCGCACCCCGCCAGCCTGCCCGTTCGTTGCCCGCACCCCGCCGGCCTACCCACGCGCTGCCCGTGCACCCCGTCGGCCTTCCCATGCACTACCCTCACCCCACCGTCCTACCCGCGTGCTTCTAGCGCCCCAGCTCCCGGATTAATAGAGCAGGTCACACCGGCCACCCGGGACGACACGCAGCGTCACTGGATGAACTAACTCAGCTTGTCGGGCCAAGCTGCCCGAGCCTTGCCCCTCACGGTGCTGGCTGAACCAGCCATGACCTCCTGGTCGAGCCGCCTACGCAGCGAGCTCTAGGCCGAATTTCCTCTATAGTCCACTAGGATGGGCCCAGCGGACCGGGCTGACCCGCCCAACAGGCTGGGTCAGACCAAGCGGGTCAGACCGGGTCGACCCATAACGGGTTGTCCTAGACTGGGTTGGGCCGAGTCGGTCTGACCGAGTCAGACCAGGCCCAAGCCCAATACTGACCCATACTTCCTTTGGCCATATCTATGGCACCAAATGACAAATTGACAAACCGTCAGTCGCGCTGGTTTTCCTGGAATGAAATGGTCCCTTTGAATATACCCCACTAGAGTTCGACGTAATGTTGAGATATGGTCAGGTTGGATCATACATGAATCTAATCGGGCCCTTGGGACTGAAAACATATAACTCACAGACCGGGCATCCGATTGACACACCGTCTATTGCATTGGAACCCCTATGATGAGTTGGACCATTGAGATACTTATATGTGGGTATTCATGGTAGTTGAAGTATAGACACTTGGCTTGAGGAGCGGACCCTCCCGGAATCAAGCGTACATTATGGGAACCCTATGGATGGCAGTTGACTGTTGACTATTCCTGTATCATGTGTCGGTCTGATAGTTCTAACTTCTCTTCCTAGATCGTGTGTTGGTCCGACAGAATAGTTGGACTTGGATAATGTGTTGTTTTGACATCTTTGATGACTATTCTTAGATCATGTGTTAGTCCGATAGTTTTGACTTCTGTTCGTGGATCATGTGTTAGTCCGACAGAATAACTGGTCCTAGATGATGTGTTGGTACTACAACTTAGATGATTCAGTGGCTACATATGATCCTCTCTATCTTTATACAAAAGTTTTGTACCTGTGTGAGCTGAGTCAGTGACTTCTATGTTTTCCATATAATTGATTTGGGTTTCTTGATAACATAGGTGTATGTATGGTCATATAACTAAGTAACGGTTATCTGTTGATTTCATACTCTATAGTTTTTCCTTGGTGTATTTTGAGAGACCGTGGTGGTCTCGGGGTCCGTAATTAGTATTGTTATACTCACCCCTTCATGGGCTATTCCCGCACCTCATTGTGTTGGATGAAGATGATGGATATCGCCGACTGAGGCTAGGTAGTAGGACTAGATGGTACCCGGAGGTTGACCCAATGAAGAGTCAGAACATGGAGGAGACTGACAGACGTGGAGTGATGAGGAGGCCATATGTACCTACCGATCAGGTAGGAACACTAGAGGATGACCCAGTAGCTACTTTTCATTTTCAGTTGTACCTGTTTTCAGTTGTACTTCCACTATCCAGTTGGGCTTGTATATAGGGACGCTTTACTTTTCAACACTCTCTTGTATATAGCTTTACTTAGTGTTTACTTTCATCTCATACTCTGATGTGTGTGTGTTGTTATTTTATAAAGGCAAAACCTTCCCAGTATTAGGGATTTACGCCTTTGGTGCTAGTCTCCAACCCTTGGCCTATGGAAGGCAGGCTTGGGGTAGTCACGGGACGGGCCTCGGGGGATGGGTCGTGAAAAATTGGTATCAAAGGAGTCGGTTCTACTTCAAGAACATTGGAATATGATCTTTCTTTTCTATGAAGAAATAGTGTTCAGAGTATTGAGTGTGTTTTTTAGTCCAGGGAGTCCAGTGTTAATGAGGCGGCCGACATATCCATACACTAGGACCATGACTTCTGATTTCCAACATAGTGCACAAAAACATATATTGCGTGTATGTTTCACGTGTTTTCATTATTATCTCTTTGAGTCATCTCACCAGGTATAACTTATCGATCGTGGAGCACCTATTTCTTTACAGGATGCCTCCACATAGATAGTGAGCCTGGGTTCCGAGAGTTGTATAAGATTACAGCCCACCGAGTGACGAGGCCTCGATGCAGGGACCTATTACAGCTGAGGCACCTGTGGTACCACTACCCATTGGGCCACCAATACCACCAGCCCCAGCAACAGAGAGTGCACACCGCATGACCATGTTGCATGAGTTCCAGCTCTCGCTGCCACCCATGTTCAGGGGAGAGATACACTCGTAGGCATCTGAGGATTGGTTGGATGTTGTGGTGAGAGTCTTTAGACTAGTATGGACAACATCCGACCTTATAGTGATCCTTTCCATGATTCTTCTTCTGGAAGTAGTAGGAAGATGGCAGAGCCTGATGCTTCAAGGGAATGATGAGGTAACACTACTCTAGGCTGACTTCAAGAGCCTATTTCAGGTATAGTTTGTCTCAATCACCCTACGAGAGGTTTGTATACATGAGCTACTTCATCTCCAGTAGGGTAGTATGTCAGTGGTACAGTAGTCAGCGAGGTTCACTGACCTCTCGTGCTACTCTACAGATATGGTACGAGACCCATTCTTCAGAGCCCAAACCTTCGAGCAGGGGATCAGGCGAGAGATCATGGCCTCAATGATCTCCCTCATCATCCTAACGCAGGCGGAAGTATTAGAGAGAGACCTTATATTGGAGATTTTCCTTGTTGAGCAATCTCCAGCAGTGGGACCCACCACTAGTTGAGATGCAGTGGAGTCTTCTGCAGCTGGATGTAGACATATGTAACAGAGTTCCAAGAGGACCATTCCATTTGGTGGACGACCTTAGGACACAGGTTCAGTTTTGCGTGGCACACGATATAGTGCCAGTCATACCTAGAGAGGTAAATGCTACTCTTGCGGCGGGTATGGTCACATGGCTTATGACTATCTGACTTGTTGTATTGATGATCATCAGAACATTGAGGGACCTCCTAGGTAGAGGCAGTAGTTCGATCAAGGCAGACTACATGGAGCAGGTGGATGTGGAAGAGGTGCTGACCATGCAGCTGGTGGTGGAAGAAAATCTGAGGCACTACTTCCACCACCACAAGGAGGTCCACCCCAACCACATGGAGTAGGTGGATATGAGATAGCTTAGCTCTAGGTAGCAGGGGAATACGACCATGGCTCTCCAGAGATGATTCATTGTACGATCTGTGTCTACTCCACCTTAGCTGCAGTTCTTATATACACATGTTCCAGTAACTCTTTCATTGCTGCTACCCTCATTCGGTGTTCGGATATTCTGATGGAGGAGTTGGCTCAATCCATATGGCTAGAGACTCATAAGAGATATGGCTTGACGATTATGCACTGGTTCCAGTAGTGTGAGCTTACTCTAGGAGGTGAGATCTTTGGTTGGGATCTATTAGTAGCATCTTCAAGGAGTTATGAAGTCATATTGGGTATGGACGGGTTATCTACACTCCATGCATAGATGGACTGTATTAGGCTCAAACTGCGATGTGTACACACGGATGGGAGAAGGTTCACCTTCATCAGCAAAAATAGATCCTTTGCTGCACAGGACAAAATTACATGGATGAGGGTGCAGCCGACCACTCCCCAGTTGGACTACCTTACCCACGGAGTAGTTTATGTGGAGATTTTGAGCTATCCTATAGTGGGGTCCAGTATGCGAATGTTTTCCCTAACGATGTTCCCGGACTACCTTCTCGCAGAGAGGTGGACTTATACAGTGACATGTACCCCAGTATGGCACCAATATCTACACAACCATATAAGATGGCTCCCGTTGAGCTTCGCGAGCTAATGGTACATCTAGATGACTTGCAGGAGAAGGGATTCATCCGGCCCGGTGTTTCTCCCTGGGAAGCTCTGATTCTATTCTCTAAGAAGGCGGACGGGATCTTGTGGATCTGTGTTGAATACCGTCACCTGAATCAGGTGACCGTGAAAAACAAGTTCCCACTCCCAACGATCGATGACCTCTTTGATCAGCTGAAGGGTGCTCGATGGTTCTGAATGATAGATCTCAGATCAGGCTATCACCAGCTCACATTTCGAGACAAGGATGTGCAGAAGATAGCCCTCAGGTGTCGGTACAACCACTACGAGTTCTTGGATATTCCCTTCGGCGTAACCAACACTCCAGCAGTATTCATGGGACTCATGAACAGGATACATCAGCCATACCTCGATCGCTTTGTCGTTGTTTTCATCGACGACATTCTGTTCTACTAGACTACTGAGGAGGAGCATGCCTCCCATTTGGGGGAGTAATGGACACACTCCAAGAGAAATAGCTTTATGGTAATCTCTCGAAGTTCTATTTTTGGATCTGAGTGGTTTTGTTTTTGGGATATGTCATCTTGGAGGCTGGAATTGCAGTGGATCCAGCGAAGATTGAGGCGGTACTTTCTTGAGAGCCACCCATGAGTGTGACGAAGGTACGGAGTTTCTTGGGTTTGGATGGATAATACCGAAGGCTTGTACCAGACCTCTACAGAGTTTCAACACCATTATCAGCCTTGATGAAGAAGGGAAAACCCTTCATGTGGTCGGAGAGAAACCAACTGAGCATTGAGGAGCGGACGTAGAGGCTGACTAGTACCCCTATCTTGAGGCTTCCAAAATAAGGCTTAGGTTATATTGTTTACTGTGATGCATCATGGACCATACATGGGAGTGTCTTGATGTAGTTGCGAGAAGTGATTTCATATAGTTCTCGGTAGCTAAGACAACATGATAAGAACTACGCTACCCATGACTTGGATTTAGCAATAGTGGTATTCACTTTGAAGATGTGGTGGCACTATCTGATGGGTGAACGTTTTACTGTGTACGCAGATCAAAAGAGTCTTAGGTATATCATCTCTCAGAATGACCTAAATCTGATACAGTGATGATGTCTTGAGTTCCCCAAGAACTATGACTTCGTGATAGTCTATACTCTTAGGAAGGGGAATGTTGTTATAGATACACTCAGCAGGAGGTCTGGTATACAGTTTCTAGGATAGGTGACGGAGAAGATAGACGCTTTGTATATATCCTTTGTGGATAGAGATGAAGTAGCCTTTCAAATGTCTCTTACATTCACTCTCCCCCCCCCCACTTATTCTGTTAGTCAAGGATGCACAACATGGGGACACTAAATGCGAGACACGACATGATAATATATCCCCATGGCAGTTACCTGATTGATTTTCTGAATGTGGGGAGCACGTCATCCTCTTCAAAGGACGTACTATGGTACCAATGTCACTTCAAGAGGAAGTGATGTGGGAGTTCCACACGTCCCCATTAGCGGTACATCCAGGAGTGGCGAAGATGTAATAGGACCTCAGATGATAGAACTGGTGGACAGGTATGAAGACAGCGGTAGTGTAGTTTGTCTCTCGATTGCACACTTGCTAGCAAGTTAAGGCAGAGCATCAGGTACTAGCAGACATTTTTCAGCCTTTAGAGGGCTTAGAGTAGAAGTGGGATGGGATATCCCTAGAATTGATGACGGGTCTTCCACGTACATCCATTGGTCACGACTCGATTTGGGTGATCATCGACCGACTCACCAAGTCATCCAACTTCCTACCGATCATAGAGAAATGTTATGTAGAGAGCTTGGGATGCCTTATTGTGAAAGAGACTGTGTAGCTACATGGAGTACCTTCTTCAATTGTCTCTGATAGTGACGCACAGTTTACTTCCCAGCTATTGAAGGGGTTACAGGAGGTATTCGGGACACATCTACGTCTAAGCACCGCCTTCCATCCTCAGATGGATGGTCAGACTGAGCAAACCATTCAGACCCTCGAGGACATGCTACGTGCTTGTGTCCTCAACTTTGGTTGCGGATAGGAGGATCACTTCCCTTTTGAGGAGTTTTCACACAACAACGGTTATCACTCCTCCATAGGGATGACACCTTTTTAGGCATTGTATGGACAACCTTGTAGATCACCCTTGTGCTGGACTGACCCAGGGGAGTCAACACTAGTAGGACCTGAGATGGTACAGGCTACCATGGAGAAGGTGCAGATCATCTAGGAGTGGATAAACACAACACAAATCATACAAAAGTCATATGCTGACAGGAGATGGAGACCTTTGGAGTTCGAGGATGGCGACCACGTCTTTATACGGGTCTCACCCCGACAAGGTCTACGAATATTTTCTTGAGGCGGAAAGTTATATCTGAGATTAATCCCTCCTTTTTTGGTCCTGATAAGAGTTTTTTAGGTGGCTTACTTCTTAGCTCTTCCACCTCAGTTGAACCAAGTGCGCAGAGTCTTCCATATATCTCAGCTGAGGAGATACCTGCATGGTCCTTCAAACATCATCGAACATGGGGAGATGGGCGTCGACGATGGGCAGACTTTTACAGAGGTTCCAGTGCAGATTAAATGTTGATAGGAGCAGTTACTACATGGACGATCGATACCTCTAGTGCGCGTTCACTGGAAGCACAAGAACCTCTAAGAGAAAAATGGGAGTCGGAGGCTCAGATGCATGCTCAGTACACCCATTTGTTTCCTTAGTTCAAGTTATAGCTTACGGGGATGTAAAGCCATGAGGTGGGGAGAATGTAAGACCCAGAATTTCTGTGGAAATTTTTTTATTAAATACATCGAAATCTTATGAGTCTACGAAAACTGACGGCGTGAGATTAAAAATCCCAGTGTTCCCAGAATAAATTTTTGAGGTTTTGTTCAGGTATGTTCAGTAAACGTACGGGCAGGATTTTATAACTATTAAACCGGTGCTCGGAACTGAAATTTGAGGGCACTATTGAACTTAGTGCGACGATATTCTCTTAAGAAGACTTTTACCTCGATGGTAGTTGGTTGAGAATAAATGTTAGTTTTTCGATTTTCAAAAAAAATGTAATAAAATAATGTTTGCAACACTTTATTTTATTTGAGAATAATTTTGGTGTATGGAGGTTAAAACATCCTCTTGGAGGTTAGAGGTGGGGCCATAACACCTTAAACTCCCATGGGAGGTTATGGTGGTGGGGGCCACCCGAACTCAACCTCCCATGAGAAGATTATTGTGGTGGGGACCACATGGGGCTTAACCAGCTCTTAATTGAAGGAGAGGAAATCCTCACAACTCCCTCAATTAATTTCATGTGTCAACGTAAAATAAAATGCTACCAATTAATTTTATGTGTCAACATAAAATTAAATCCTATCAATTGTTTTTATGCAGGCTATGTGGGGGATGTCTCTTGGAATCCCCCTAATAATTAAGCCAACACACCTATTAAATTACGCCAACGATATTTTAATTTGTTTGACCCCCTTTCTAAATTAAGTAACCACATCATTGAAATTTAGGAAGGTTCCTAATAAATGAACCGTCCTAAAATCCATAATGGTGACATAACTCTCCCACTCTTCTATATATAGGGATCTTGGGAGGAGGATTTGGGATGGCTTCACCAAGCGACGAAGCGTAGGTAAAGTGACACAACACCCAACACTTGGAGGGTTATGCTCTCCAATGAAGAACGCTCCACTGACGAAGAACGTTAACCCTTAATTCAACCATCTTCCTCGGAACTCCTTCCGACGTGAGGCATCCTCGTCTAAAATGAATTGATGTCCATCTTTTTGAGCCAAAGTCTACAAACTACGAGCAAGGAAGGGGTTTATTACTTGATAATATTATACCTTTTTATTATCTTCCGCTTCGGATAAAAAGGAATTATTGGGGACATGTTATGGATCATCTACCATTATTGATGAGCCAAATGATACCACCCTAACCGCGGAGGGTACGGACCAACCTAACATAGCCCGACACCCTCCGTCGATTTTCTTCCTTGTGGTGATCTTCGAAGCGGAAACAATGCGATGAAGGAGGCAACGACAAAGTTTGTGCTACCCGCAGCCTCCGCAAACCGCGCTGCCCCCGTGGCACACAGGTGTTCCCAACTGAATATCGTTGGCTCGTGCTAGCCCGAGTTGTGCCGAACCAGCCTGCCCGGACGCCCCAAGCCGCCAGCCCATGTGTTTCGCGTGCCCCGCCAGCTTGCATGTGCCCTGCCTGACGCCCTGCCTAGTACCCTTCCCGGTGCCCCGTCGGCCTGCCCACGTGCTGCCCGTGCACCCTGTCAACCTGCACGTGCCCCACTGGCCTCCCGTGCACTGCTCGACACCCATCTGGCCAGCCCGCGCCCTGCCTGGCACCCCACGTGGCATTCCAGCACCACGTCTCCAGCAGAACCGGCCAAGCCGCGCTGGCCACCCGGGCCGGCCTGCAGTGTCCATTGTGGCGTCTCTGGTCGAACCAACTCACGTTTCTGGGATGATCCACCAGAGCCGTGGGCCACATGGTTCTGTCCGAACCGGCCCCGACCTTCTGGCTAAGCTGCCTATGCGTAAACCTCCATGCCGAACCTCCCTTTTAGTCCACTAGGTTAGGCCCAACACACTAGGCCGAACCTACCGGGCTGACCCGCCCAACGGGATGGATCTGACCAAGCGAGGTTGACCAGGTCAAACCAGGACGGGGTCAGCCCAGACTGGGTAGGGCCGAGTCAGTCTGACCGGGTCAACCCGGGACCTAGCACAATATTAACAATACTTTATTGGCCAAATATTTGGCACTGAATGAGCATTTGACAAACTGTCAGGTGCGCTGGTTTTCCAAGAGTTTCTCATATCTTTAAACCAAGTAGGATGAGTAACATGGTTGAATTCATTATATAGATTTGCCTCATCATTTGTCCCATCTTCCTTTCCAAGGGTTCACATTGACCATCATAAACATGAAACTCATCTTGGTGAAGTAGAAATTTCCCCTTACAACAACTGTTTCCTCCTTATTTCTAGAAACTCCATTCAATTTCTACATTAAGGATATAAATCTATCATAAAACAAAGCATTGGAATTTGAAGTAGTCTTAGTCATATCCTATAATTGAATCATCAATAATCTACATAGATTTGTCTTCTATCCATGCTTCAATATATACCAATGAAATACTTCTTGATATTTCAGTATAGCAAATTCCCCTCTCTTGGGACTCAAAACATGCTGAACAAACATAAACAATAACCTATTTTCTCCATCCATTTCAGGAGAAATCACTTTCTTAGGGATCCCATTCCCTGTCATTTCATCCATATATTATTCATAGTAGAAGAACTCACTAGTTATAGGTATGGACAAAGGCCTGTCATAGGGCATGGAAAAACATTTTTTTTATTTCCTCAGTGTAGTCTAGCGATTAACCCTTGGAAGTCTTTTGAAGAGTAGTGCACACAAAATCAGTTTGTCACTATTAAATGAGGGTAAAAATTTTGTGTTTTTGAAAGGTAATTTGAAATTGAAATGATTGAAAAACTATGATATTAAAAGGGTGATTCGGTCGGGGTCAATTTCTGAATTGTAAAGCTATCCTTGTTCAATTTAATTCAAACATCTTCTTCATAGTTGATTAAAGTGAGTTTCTACAATCGTTTCCTCTCACATCCTTGGTGAAATTATGATTGTGAGAGAAAACCTTACCCAGATATCAATTTTCTCAACTCTCCTTTCATGTGAAAAATTATTGTATTGAATATCCTTAATTGACATTGGAAAAACCCGATCGTTTCTTGTTTATCCCAATCAATCAACAACAGTCACTACACCTTTTACACGTACTAATGATCGTCGAGTACTTCACCACTAATCCCGGGTTTATTCCATCTTATATAAACCATAAATTAGTGTAGGTAGATAATGATTATTTTACCAAGGAAAAAATCAATAACGGAATTAAAATTCAAAATGATCAGACTTGATAATAAAATCCTCATTATTAAATTTAAAACAACTTTGAAGAAGAAAGAAATTTCATTCAACTACGTCCAAGAACTCAAGCATTAAAAAATAAAAATAAACCCTTCCCCAATCACTCCAAATGTTTACCGCACCATGGTAAGGGTAATCAAGATTAATGGGGAAACATAAGGCATTAAAAAACTATAAAAAAAAGAAATAAATGAGAAATCCAAAAATTTCTCCTCCTCGGTCTCCCAGAAAGAATGAGATGGAATGATAGATTCTTTGAGGGGGAAGATCTCTCCTCCTTTTATATCCAAAATTTTTCCCCCGAATTTTGACACATAGTATCCCCACTACATGACATCATTACGCATTTCTCCCTTCTTGAATGTTTTTCATAATTCTCTTGGGCATTTCCCTTCAAAATTACATCGGATTTGGACTTGTATTCCGAGAGTTATGCTCATTTTATTATGACCATTTATTCTGTCCAGTTAGACTCTCCAAAATTCCAACCCTCGAATTAGGAAGCTTTAAGGGCCCCTTAAACGGCTAATTCATGCGGCCTTGCCTTCATGAAAGATATTACCCAACTCCTTACGTGTCCATCCACTAAATTGAACAATAATTGGGCCCACCAAGAATGAGTTATGGACTCCACACCAAAAATCAGCAGAACTATAAAAAGTTTTCATGAGAAAATTGTGATCTTTTTTGAAGTTCCAAATGGTCGATTCATCTTTTGGTGAAGAAAAATATTAAATGAAGACATGGATGTGTAGAATCTGGAAAAGAAATAATTTTTCAATTTTTATTAGTGTAGATTATGTTATAGAAAAACTATAGAAATAATTTAAAATAGTAAAAAATCTGAAATGGGCCATTTTTACAGTTCATTTCAAAATAACACCAATATCATAAAAGTGAAGCAATTCATCTTAGAGTAACACTTTTGTGGGACTAAAAAAATTAAATTCAATGTAAACTTAATATAAAATATTTTCTTTATCAATTCCCCCACACATATCACTTGGACTCCTGGACAAGTAAAAATCAAATCAAATCAAATCAAATTCAAAACATATACCAATGAGATCTACCAAATCCATACTAAAAAACGATATCATGCCACGTGGATAAAAATTATTTAACGTTCTCCATTTTAGATTTTAATATATTTCAACATCATTTCCTATCCAATTAAAATGAAACACCTACATCAAATTAATTTTATCTCATCTCACAAATGAAAATTCTGAACAAGGATTTTCTCATCCAAAGTCACACAACAGTCAATACAGGCTTGATAAATTCCTACTTTTTGACCAGATATGAATCAAGGACATGTGTTTCTCATGAGGAATTCTCAGGGTTGTTTTGTGGCTTCAGGTTGGTAGGATTTAGATGTTAAAAATTCTGAGGCCGAAAAAAGGAGGGTTTGGCACTTTTTGAAGAAAAATTGCAAGATTCTAATTTTCACTCAAATACAGTCTCCTTCACATCCCCTTTGAATAAAATAGGCTCCATAATCATTCAATCATCTTATGATTTCAGCAGAAAAAAAATTCAATCTTTTTAAAGATGATTTTTCTTGAAATCTCCAGATATGCACAACTTTCTTTTTACATTGGAATCTCTAAAATAGAACAACATCTTTTATCATGAAAGCTTCAGAAAAGGAACATATTTAAAAAAATTAAATCTTTGGTAGAAACATCTGCTCTCCAACATTTTATAAGCCACCGAAAGTGTCACTCAATGAGGTAGTACACCACAAGACATCTTCCCCCTTACATAAGTTCAACTAGATAATGCAATTTTACTTCAAGAGTAGGTTGGATAGTGAAAATTGGCTTCTAATGTGGCTAACCTAATAATCTATTCATGGCTACTAGGTGATACAATAATTAATGTATAAGGTAGGACATAATGAAATGGATTATTTTGAAAAGGTGACCTAAAACCAAATAAATTCCTCAATAATTTAAAACACATGTACCACAAACCATCATGTTTTGATAGGAATTAACCAAATTATAGTTAAAGAATGAATGGTCTGGTTCTCTCAAGAAATGATGTGAATGAAAAGAATATGACAAAAATGGTTCAAAAGGTTCACATGAAAGTGATTTCAAAGATATATAAAGTGAAATATGGCACAGGTTTCAAAAATCAGTGTACTTTACAAGAAATTCCAAAAGATTTGAGCTCAAAACAAAGTCATTTCAACATTCATTTATGCATATTTTCATGGAAATGATTGGTCCACTCATTTAAATGGGTTTAAAAAATTGTTATGACAATTATTTCAGCTCTTTCAAAATAAATTTATGTGTAAAATGTGATAACAATATTCATTAAAGATCAAAAATCCTAAAAGTATGATTAAAAGAATGAAAAACACACAAGAAGAACTAAGTAGGTTGATACTACCCCACACTTAAATATTACTACCACTGATATCAACTCAAAAAATATTAATATAAAGGTATACAATCCAAGGGAAGGAAAGATACAACATGACACTATTTTTGAAGTGGATGCCTTGAGTTATGCTCCTAGAATCTACCACTTTAAGATTACAAGAATGTAATGGAAATTCATAAGAAAAATAAATAAAAAGAATGAGAAATGGAAAATAAAAGAGATAATGCTTGGTTTAGACCCCCAATGCGGGTGCTAGGTTTTTACTCCCCCCAGTCAGGCAGTTTCAGTAGGTTATCCCTAATCATAAGGTGGGTGTGGTTACATTGAGATAAACCACAACATGTGACATTTCCCGGGTTTCAATGAGTAGACACCAATAATGGAGAACCCTAAATAATATTAGAATGTTCCCAACCCCCGAGAAAAAATATATAGAGTATTTATGGTCCAGAGTGGGTGGGAAAAGAAAATAGGGTGCTCCCTGTGAACTTTTGTGGTGTCCTTCTCCATATGATATGAAAGTTTATGTAGAGGAGGTAGTCGCACCACCACCATGGTAATGACCTGCCAATACTCATTTTCTTGAGAGATCAACTAGTCATTACTAGGCCTTAAGCGACATCCCTAAGGTGCCAAAGGTGGGAAATAAATACTGAAGGGTTTCAAAATACATGGGGGACAATTTACCCTTTATGTGGGAACAACCAACCACCAAAGCAACTAAATAAACACCTCCAAGCAACCACTATATGTAACATGATTTAAAACCAAAACAACTCAACCATTTTTCTCAAAATAACCCAACCAAGAGCAACAACAGAGTACAAACCAAATCAGTGTAAACAACAGAAAGGCAACTACAATTAATCAAGACGACAACCCAACTCCATGCTCCACATGCTCTAAGATCCAACATCACGAACCATCCCAAGAGTCATGAAGTAGTGCTATAAACGTGTGACACTTTACGTTTGCCAACATCCTGGTATATTCTATCTGGAAAAGCCACATCGTGCCAGAGTTGGGGGTCAGTAAAGAAACTCAATAAATTTTCCCCGATGACTTCCTAAACCCATTCCTCTAGGATAAAACATGTTCGCACATTTATATAAAACAATTAATATTAAACAATTCCAAAATAGTTCACAATATAGCAAGTTCCATGTCAAAGCCATTTTCCAACAAAAACCATTCTCCAACAAAAGAAAGCAAGAAAATTTTCTCAACCAAATTCACATTTTCATTTTGGCACTTTCATTCCATTTCACAAATCCACACAACCGACCATTTTCTAACCCGTGAAAATCAACTACGCATGCATCGTTATGACCGTCCATACTCATGAGCGGTCTCTTATCAATCTACCAAGTCGTCACAAGGTAATTATTACCCATACTCCATTACAATTTTTGGCACCGAGCATAAGGTCCTATTTCAACCAAGCCCCATAAATGGAATATGAACACACACACAAATTATGCCAAAAAATGACACCATTTAAACCATGCCAAAACCATATCAATAAAACACCCTTTTATTGAAAAACTTTTTCCCACAAACCATTTTCCAAATCCCGCACATCCATATTTTAAAATCACTATTTTAAAATCAAGAAACCAAAACAATTTTCACAAACCATTCTTTTATTTTCCAAAATTTCATCAAAACCCATAAATAATCACTAATGAAGATGTGTAACATGATTTTCACCACAATTTCAGAATCAAAACCAAGCGATTAAATCAATTTGAACGAATCCTTCATGTTCAATAAAAGAGGAATCGATAGTGAAGCCGCCTACCTCAACAAATTGGGTGAAACCAAGCCATAGACAAAGAATGCTCAAGAACACTGGGTCAAAACTCCAAAAACCTGCCTTAGATATCTTCTCCTAACAAAACCAAGACCAAATTTTGTCATATTTGGTATCCACACCCTTAGAACTACCCATAACGGGCGTAGCTCTAAGAAAACATGAGAAGAGGATAAGTAGATATTAGTAGATCTAAGAAACCGATCAAGAACGGTCACATACCTTAAGAATCCGACTTCGATTTGCCAAGAGATGCGTTCGGATTGCCTTTGGAATGCTTGGGAGAAGTCTTCCAACCTTCAAGGTAGATTAATCCCAAGTTAGGTCCGCTTAGAAGCTTTAAACAAGGAAATTAAAGGCAAAACGAGTTAGATCCACAATTTTAGGATCTAACTTTAAGTGACCGCATGGTTAGTCCGCATGGTTTGACAAACTATGCGGTAATCGTGCGTTAGCTTCTTCCTTGGCCATCCTTCACGCATGGCCTCATCACAAGGTTTCCCTAAACTGTGTGTCGATCATGCGGAAGCCAATGCCTCCCCAGTCAGACACGCCCGGTTTGGCCGCATGGTTTGACAAACTGTGTGCCGCCTGTGTGCATTCCCCTTTGCTTCAAACTTCACTCCAGGATCTCCCGAGTCTCCCAAACGTCACCCTTAACCTTTAAAACCTAGAAAAGATTTATGTAAGGGTTACATACCAGAAACCGGGTGTACTACATTTTCCCCACCATTCGCCTTTCCGTCCCCGGAAAGTAGAAAACCAATGCTTATCTAAAAGATATCGGGCCACTGCTCTCTCATTTCTTTCTCGCGTTCCCAAGTCTCTTCCTGAATCTGACCATGTTTCCACAAAACATGCACTAGACCAATGCTTTTTCCACACAAGACTTTATCCTGCCTATCCACAATCTTCACCAGGAAATGTACCAATGAAGCATCTGGCGCTATGTCAACATGATCCCATCTGATCACATGGTCAGGATCGGGTTGATACTTTATTAACTGGGATACATAGAGCACATTGTGCAATGAAGTGAACCATGGTGGAAATGCGAACCAATATGCCACCTCTCCAACTCGTTCTAGTATCTCAAAATGGCCTATATATCGAGGAGATAATTTGCAATGTTTCCCAAAAAGACGATGTCCGTGTCTTGGGGAGATCCTTATGAAGACATGATCATTATCAACGAATGCCAAAGGTCTGAGATGGTGATCTACATAAGATTTCTGACGAATTTGAGCCGTATCTATCCTCTTTCTAATCAACTGAATCTTCTCCGTTGTTTCTTGGACAAGTCTCGTCCCAACTAGTGATGTTTCACCAGTTTCCAGCAAGCATAGTGGAGAATGACAAGGACGCCAATACAATTCTTCAAACAGAGCCATTTGTATCGTGGCCTGATAACTGTTATTGTATGGGAACTCCACTAAGGGTATATGGTCCTCCCATGAGCCACAAAAATCCATCACAAAAGCCCACAACATGTCTTCCAATGTCTGTTTCGTCCTCTCTTATTGCCAATCCATCTGAGGATGGTACATCGTGCTCATAGTCAACTAAGTCCCAAGGGATTGTTGTAAGGATTTCCAGAAATATTATGTGAACCTCAGATCTCAATATGAGATGGTAGAAACTAGTACACCATTTCTCTTTTCCACTTTTCGGATATAGATTTTTGATGGATCCTCCACCGTATGGGTTTTACAAATTGGGATGAAATGAGAAAACATGGTTAGCCGATCCACTATCACCCAAATGGAATCGTGTTTCCGGACCATTCATGGAAGACCTGTAACAAAATCCATTGTTATCTGCTCCCATTTCCACACTGGTATAGGTAATGACTGTAACATACTAGCTGGACTCTGATTCTCTACTTTAACATGATGACAAGTGAAGCATCACGAGAAGAATTCGGCCACGTTACTTTTCATGACTCTCCACTAAACAACTACTTTATAACCTTATACATCCTTTTTGTACCCTGATGTACAACCCATCATGAATGGTGGTAATCATGAAGGAGTTGTTCCTGAAAAACCGTGGGTACAACCATCCGATTTCTGAAACACAAGACTGAACTCCCATCCAGCTTCCATCCCCCAATGGTCTCCCCACCATTGAATTTTTAACTCAATGGAATACAATCTACATAGGATGCATGTGCTTCCTTTACTATCTCTAACAAATCAGGAACAAGCGCAACTGGAAGGAAAACCGCAACATCACCATGGTATTCACATTCCACATGCATGTCATCTAAGACCGACATCAACTGCCATTCATCTCATGTTTCCTTTTCCATCTGAGTATACGACCTCCTGCTTAATGCATCGACCACCGAATTTCCCTTAACTGGTGTATACATAAAGTCAAAGTAGAACATTTGAAGAAAATACATCCATCTCCTCTGCCTCAGATTCAAATCTTGCTGTGAGAAAATGTGTTTCATGATTTTGTGATCCACAACCACAGTGAACTTCTCACCAAAGAGATAATGAAGCCAAGTCTTCAAGGCATGGAAAACTGTAGGTAACTCCAAATCATGTGTTGGGTAATTCTTCTCATGCACCCTCAATTGCCTTGAACCATAAGCAACAACATGGTCTCCTTGAATGGGAACACAACCCAACCTTATTCCCAAAGCGACACAATACACCACATACCCCTGTCCTTATTTCGACAGAATCAAGATGGGTGCTGATGTAATGTGAACTTTTAATTCTTGAAAAGATCTTTAACATTCATCAGTCCATTGAAATACAATGTTTTTCTTTTTCAATGCTGTCATAGGTGAAGCTAGTCATGAGAAGTCATGCACAAAGCGTCGATAATAACTAGCTAGACCAAGAAAACATCGTATTTCAAAGAAATTATTTGGAGGATTCCAAGAAAGAACATCTTCTATTTTTTATGGACCCACTGAAAAACCTTTTTTAGAAACAACACAGCCAAGAAAACATACCTATTATATCCAAAAATCGAACTTTGATAATTTTTCATACAACTGATGGTCCCACAAGATTTCCAACACTAACGCCAAGTGTTTCTCATGCTCAGTCCTTATTCTTGAATACACCAATATTTCATCCACAAACACCACAACAAAAGAATCCAGATATGGCTAAAATATCAAATTCATCAAAGCCATCAAGACCGCTGGTGCATTCGTAAGACCAAAAGGCATGACTATATATTCGTAGTTTCCATATCTTCTTCTGAAGGTTGTCTTCTGAATATCCTTCTTCCGAACTCACAACTGGTGATATCCTGACCACAAGTAAATTTCAGAGAACCATTGATCTCCCCTCAATTGATCAAACATGCCATCAATGCATGGAAGTGGATATCTATTCTTTATCGCAACTTAGTTAAGTTTATGATAATCCACACATAGCCTCAAAGTTCCATCTACTTTCATTAGAACCCAAACTGGTGTTGCCCACGGAGAAACGCTTGGCCGAATAAAACCTGTTCTTTCCATCTCCTCTAACTGCACTTTAAATTCCTTTAAATACATTGGTGCCATCCAATAAGATGGAAGTAAGATTGGACTTGTCCCTGGAAGGAGATCAATTGTAAACTCCACTTCAATTACCGGTGGTAACCCTGAGAAATTTTCAGGAAAAACGTCAAAAAATTGATCCACCACAGCTGGAAAACTATTTTCTGCAATCTTGTCTCTCGATTCCATGTTTAACATAGCCAACTGGTATGATATCTTTGCCACTACTGGTGAAAACAAGCTCTTTGTACCTTTATTTACCATCCTCTCTCCTGTGAAGAGATGGTCGATTCTGTCCTCTATTGTGAAACTAACTATTCTCCTATTATATTCGATGTGAGCCTTAAACATTTTCAACCAATCCATACCCAGGATTACATCATTGACATCTATCTCCAACAAGGAGAAGTCCTATTTTAGCTCAGCTCCATCAACCGTTATAGCACATGCTCTACATAAGAAAGGCTTGACATTCTCTTTAAGCAAGAGTAGTATTCATTTTTAACACAGTAGGAATCATTTCAAGTCTTATGTTTAGAAAATCAGTAATCCGAGATGCAAGAAAAGAATGTGATGTGCCAGTATCGAACAACACTTTCATTAGGGCAGAATTCAAAAGAATTGTACCTCTCATAGTAGATGATCGAGACAGGTTGTCCACAATCACTGGTTCCGCTCCATACAATTTCTTTGTTATTTCACTTTGTTCCTTATTTCCTTGTTGAGATTGCCCTCTGTGAGGTGTCATGGTATTCCTCAAACCACCATAACTAGCTCTGTTCTACTGGAGAGGCTGTTTTTGTTGTCCTCGCCCTGTCGAATCATAAGATTATTGCGACGCTTGGGAAGTGTCACGCACACCCGACCATAGATCAATGTGAAAATATCACTGAAGATTCCCCATCTTGTTGCGATTGTGACATGCTTTTGGTGGTGTTGTACATTCTTGTTTCATGTGTTCAATCGCGCCACATTGAAAATACCTAGCTTTCATCATGGGTCATGGAGGAAGATTCACCGATCCAGCCGTCTGATTCTGATTTGCACTCCCACCTTGGAAGTAGGTGTCCCTCTTTCGCTTGTTCCCAGCATTAGAGTTCCCACCCATTCCCATGGGTATCATCATACATCATCTTCCCATAACTCCCGAGATGTCTCTTTCTGCAACTGTTGCTCTGTTTACCATCTCCGTATAATCCGTAATATAGAGCATAACTATCTTCGAGCGAATCTCCTATCTTAATCCTAATTCGAAGATGTGTGCCTTCAGTGATAAACTTACAGCAACATCTGGTGTGAAGCGTACTAAATTCATGAATTTATCCACATACTATGTGACAGAGATATTTTCCAGCTTCAGGCTGAAAAAGTCATTTGTCCTCTGTATCTTGAACGTGTGAGGATAGAATTATTTATTAAACAATTCATCAAATTCCTCCCATACCAAGCCTTGATCCACCTTAGCCTATACCACTAGGTCCCACCATTGTCATGCAAGATCCTCCAACATATATTTTCCCAACGTCACTTTCAGTTCTGTTGGTGTGCCGATGAAATCAGAGATATTATTCATCCAACATGGACACACCTCCGCCCTTTCTTATTCGGAATCACCCTGAAAGATTGGTGGATTCTGCTTCTAGAACTGGATGGAATGGTCTAGATGTCTTGACTCATCCCTTCGATTCCCTATGTCCACCTCTTAAAATGCTTGAACCATACTCTGAACCAGCTCTTGGTTCACACGTGGTTCATGAGCAACCACATTCTCCGCAGCTTCTTCCATTTGGTTTCTACGATGTCTAATGGGTGCCATTTTCTATACAAACAACGCACACCGATAGTCTCACATCCTAGAAACTGAAGGATTATCATTTCAATTTCTATCACATCAACTATCACATCATTATTTTCCATCCATCAAGCTTTTCCACATGTTTAAGAATTTTTGAAAACATGCCACATACTTTTTGAAAATCCACCAGTTTTCAAAAAATACCAAATATCCACTTTTCAAAATCATTCATTTGAAAATAAATATCAGCATTTTTCAAAAAAATTCACCTTTCCCAAAATATTTACTCATTCCTCACAATGAGATATGCAATCCTAGTGGGAATTCATTCCTCTACAATGCATGTCATGCTCATCTAATTGGATAAACCCATGACAATGAGATTTCCAAAATTCTAGAAGTGTATCCATAACAGTTTTGTACCCAACACCCTGTTAACATGAAGTTCAGCATAAACGGTTTTGCTACGTCCTTTTATGATATACATTTAATGTTTCTAAAATCCTACTCCTATCAAAGATGACCACCCCAGAAATAGACAAGAAGAAATTTCAACCCCAAGACAAAGAACATTGATGACTACTAGTTAGGCAAGGACATAAAAAGATGATACCATTTGTAATTACCCGCCAATCCCCATTTTCTTGAGAGCTCAACGAGTCATTACTAGGCCTTAAGAGACATCCCCAAGGTGCCAAAGGCAGGAAATAAATGACAAAGGGTTTAAAATACATAGGGGATGATTTACCCTTTATGTGGGAACAACCAACAACCAAAGCAACTAAATAAACACCTCCAAGAAACCACTATATGATGCATGATTTAAAACCAAAACAACTCAACCATTATTCTCAAAATAACCCAACCAAGAGAAACAATGGAGTACAAACCAAATCAGAGTAAACATGAGAAAGACCGCTACAAGGCTTCATGACGAAAACCTAACTCCATGCACCACAAGTTCCAAGCTCCAACATCATGATCCAACCCAAGAGTCACGAAGTAGTGCTATAAACCTGTGACACTTTACCTTTTCCAACATCATGATATATGAAATCTGTAAATGAACCATTGTTCCATAGAAGGGGTGAGTAATGAAACTCAGTAGGTTTTCCCTGATGACTTCCCAACCAATGCCTCTAGGATAAAACATGTTAGCACATTTATATAAAACAATTTATATAAAACAATTCCAAAACAGTTCACAATATAGAAAGTTCCATGTCAAATCCATTTTTATAACAAAAACCATTTTCCAGGAAAATCAACCATGAAACGTTTCGTAATAAAATTCACATTTCCATTTTGGCACTTTCATTCCATTTCACAAATCCACACAACCAACCATTTCACAACCCGTGAAAATCCACTATGCATGGATTGTTATGACAGTTCCATACTCATGAGCGGTCTCTCGTCGATCTACCAAGACATCACAAGGTAATTATTCCGCATTTGACATTACACTTTTGGCACAGATCACAAGGTCATATTTCAACTAGGCCTCGTAAATGCAATATGAACACACACACCAAGTATGCCCAAAAATTACACCATTTCAACCATGCAAAAACCATTTCAATAAAACACTCTTTTATTGAAAACCTTTTTCACACAAACCATTTTACAAATCACACAAATCCAAATTTTAAAATCACTACTTTAAAATCAAGAAACCAAAACACTTTTCACAAACTATTCTTTCAATTTCCACAATTTCATCAAAACCTGTAAATCATCACTATAGAAGATTTATAACATGCTTTTCACCACAATTTCACAATCAAAACGAAGAAATTAAATAAATTTGAACTGTGACTTCAGGTTCTAAGAAAGAGGAATTGAGAGTGAAGGCACCTACCACAACAAATTGGGCGAAACCAAGCCACTGACGAAGAACGCTCAAGAACACCAGGTCAATACTTCCAACCCCTCCTTAGATCTCTTCTCCTAACACAACCAAGACCAAATTTTGTCTAATTTGGCATCTACACCCTCAGATATAGCCATAACATGTGTAGATCTTTGAAAACGAGGGAAGAGGAGAAGTAGATCTAAATAGATCTAATAAACTGATCAAGAACAATCACATACCTTAAGAATACAGCTTCGATTCGCTAAGAGAATCCCTCAGATCACCTCCGGAATTCTTGGGAGAAGTATTCCAACCTTAAAGGGTGATTAATCCGGATTTAGGGCCAAATAGAAGCTTTATACAATGAAATTAAAGGTAAAACGAGTTACATACACAATTTTAGGATCTAACTTTAAGTGACCGCACTGTTAGTCAGCACTGTTTGAAAAACCGTGCGCTCACCGTGCGTTAGCTTCTGCCTCGTCCATCTTTCCCACACAGCCTCATCGCACGGTTTCCCTTAACCGTGCGCCAACCATGAAGAAGCCACTGCCTGCCCAGTCATACATGCATGGTTTGGCCACAAAGTTTGACAAATCATGCGCCGCCCATGCGCCTTCCCCTTTACTTCAAACTTCACTCTAGGATCTCCCGAGTCTCCCAAATGTCACCCTTAACCTTTAAAACAAAAAAAGAATTAAGTAAGGGTTTCATACCAGAAACCGGGGGTTCTACAACCATCTTCTGAAGATCTTCTTCATTGATCACCACTACTTAGGTGGTCTCTTTCGTATCATCCCAGGTCAGTTCCATTCGTACTATATCAATAATTTCAGGAAATGAAATTTCATAAAACAATTCAGTTTGAATCAGATTAAAACATGATGAGTCAATAAATAAATCTTCCCTTTCATGTAAGTCATCTTGGATATTGATCTCATCAGGCACGACCATTGGCAACTCAATCTCAGCGGGTGCATCTTCTTCATTATATTCCAAATAAAGAGAGAGGTAGAATGTTTCTGATGTTTCATCATCAAACATGGGAACATCATGTTTCACGTTATATTTGAAAAAGTTATTCTAAGATTATTCCAAAAAAATGTTGCTCTACTATCAGTGCATCAGTTGGAATATGTACTTATGGGACCCCCTCGAGCAATGGTTGAGTGCAGGATGATGTGATTAGTTCCTTTATAAGTTATTTCTGACCCACCTCATGTTATTTAACATAAACAATAATTGGTGAAATCACTTCTAGAATGTGTTCTGGTTAAGTTTTCGGCTAAGGTTTGGATTTCTCCTGGGATGAGCGTACATATTCACCAAAAAATTCTATTTGAATCTCTAGTTTTTTCACTTTATCACTAATCATATGAAAATGAGCATCAAGTTCATTGTAATAGTTTTCATGCACTTGAGATTGAATTGTCCATGCACAATAATCCCAATTTCAAATCATCATGAATGAAGTTTATTTTTTTAGTTTTTGAAATTTATGATTTTGTTGTGTTTTTTTTAACAAAAGGAAAATTATTTACACAATGTGAATTAAATAGTGAATTAAAACCACTTGGATCCCCAGAAATGGCACCAAGTTTGATGCACACCTGTCATAGGGAATGAAAAAACAATTTTTAAATTTCCTAATTGTAGTCTAGTGATTAACGATTGGAATTATCTTGAAGAGGATTGCATGGAAAATCAGTTTGTCACTTTTGAATAAGGGTAAAAATGTTGTGTTTTTTAAAGGAAATTTGAAATTGAAATGACTGAAAAACTTTAATATTAAAAGGGTGATTAGGTTAGTGTCAGTTCCCACTTGTAATGCTATCCTTGTTCAATTTAATTCAAACCACTTCTTCTTGGTTGATTAAAGTTAGTTTCCACAATCATTTCCTCTCACATTCTTGGTGAAATTATTATTGTGAGAGAAAACCATACCAAGATCTCAGTTGGGTCAACTCTCCTTCCATGTACAAAATAGTTGTATTGAATATACTGAATTTACATGGGAAATCCCTGATCATGTCTTATTTATCCAAAACAATCACGAAACATTCACTACACTTTTGAAACATACTCACGATCATTGAGTATTTCATGACTAATCCATTGTTTATTCCATCTGATATAAACCAGAAATTAGTGGGGGAGATAATGATTATTTTACCATGGAAAAAATAAATAACAGAATTAAAATTCAAGAAAGGTTTCACTTGATAATAAAATATTTTATAATAAATTGAAAACATCTTTGAAGAAGAAAGAAATTTGTTTCAATTACGTCCAAGAACTCAAGCATTAAAAAATAAGAAAAAAAACCCTTCCCTAATCAATCCAATGGTTTACCCCACCATGGAAAAGGTAATAGAGATGAATGGGGAGGAATAATGCATTAAAACTATGAAAAAGAAAATAAATAAAAGAGAAAGCCGAAAATTTCTCCTCATCTGTGTCCTAGAAGGAATGGGATGGAATGAAAGATGCTTTGAGGGGGAGGAGCGCTCCTCCTTTTATATCCAGAATTTTTCACCCAAATTATGATGCGTTTTATCCCCATTAAATGACATATTCACACATTTATCTATTCTTGAATATTGTTCATAATTCACTTGGATGTTTCTTTTCAAAATCCCAGTAGATTTGGACAAGTATTCCAAGAGTTATGCTTGTTTTACTATGACCATTTATTTTGTCCAGTCAGACTCTCCAAAACGCTAACCCCCGGACTAAGAATTTTTAAGGGCCCCTTAAACGGCCAATTCATGTGGCCTTTCCTTCATGAAATATATTCCCAACCTCCATGTGCATCCATCTACAGAATTTCACAACAATTGGGCCCTGCAAGAATGAGTTATGGACCCCACACCAAAAATCAGCAGACCTGTAAACAGTGTTATTGAGACAACTTGTGACCTTGTTTTGAACTTCCATATGATCGATCCAGCTTTTGGTACAAAAAGATTAAATGAATCCCTAGACGTATTGAATCTGGAGAAGAATTTTTTTTTTGATTTTGATTATTGTAGAATATGTTATTTAAAAACTATAGAAATAATTTAAAACAGTTAAAAATCCGATATGGGCCATCTTTACTATTCATCTCAAAATAACACTGATATCATAAAAACGATGTATTTCATCTTAAAGAAACACATTTGTAGTTTTAAAATAATTAAATTCAATGTAAAGTTAATTGAAAATATTTTATATATTCGGTACCACTCCTAAGTAGTAATCAAAAATCCAGTCATGTGGAACTCATAAACAGTCATCCCATTCAATATAGGAAAAGCACACACTTACCCCATTTTCCTTTGAAGACATTATATTCTCATCATCAGAATGATAAAACCATAGAGACTCATAGAACTCCTTTATGAGCTTCATGTAAGAGGGTCGATTTTCATTAGCAAAGCATTCGACCTGGTCCTGAGCATTATGTGCCTTTAGCAATAGAGACTTACTCGACATCATCCATCCTGAGAATAGTTCCTTCTCAACCACGATTTCCTTTTTTGACAAATGTGGGTTGATTAGCTTTTCCACTACCTATATTCCACTACTCGACGCTGCTCATGGTCTCTTTGGATTCAGCGCATCACCCATATCACTGACCAATGGTATCTTCAGTCTATCCATTTCAATCTGGAGCAGTTCGAGGGTTTCATTAAAAGGTGATGTTCTACTATTAGGTAGAAAGAGGTTCGGGAGAGAAGATAAGTGGACAAAAATGAGTTTTGTACATTAATTTTATCATTTAGGGGTCAAAAAACAAATCAAGTAAAAGAAATAAGTAATACTAAAAACGTTTCTGATTTTGGATGAAAAACATACTGAATTGGAAAAGTTGACTATCAGTAAGGTGACAATGGAGAGGTTTCTAACGTTGAGGTCCAAAAGTGAGGATACTAACGGTGAGGTCCAAAAATGGGGTTCTTAACGGTGAGGTCCAACGATGAGGTTCCTAATGATGAGGTCCAACGGTGAGGTTACAAATGGTGTGGTCAATTGGTGAGGTTCCTAACATAATAGTTTATCATAACTAACTTATATTTGACGTAATTTATCCTCTCACAATCCAATGTATTTTTGAATATATTTTCCAATTGATTTTCAGTGCCAATAAATTCATGTGTGATATCACCTCTTTGATAATGGACTCTCAGGAAGTGATGTCTCACTTCAATGTGCTTTGTTCTAGCATAAGATACTAGATTTTTAGAGATTTTAATAGCACTTGTATTACCAGAATTTATAGGGACATGTTTGAATTTATATCCATAATCTAGTACAGTGTGTTTCATCAACAGAATTTGAGCACAAAAACTACCAGCATCTATATATTTAGCTTTAGTAGTAGATAATGCATCAAAATTCTGTTTCTTACTATACCATGATACTAGTGACTTGCCCAAATTGTGACATGTTCTAGAGGTTCTATTTATATCTAAATTGAAACCAACAATGTCAATATCCAAATAACTAGTTTAATCAAATGATTGACCTCTTGGATAAAACAGCCATATGTTTGCATTATACTTGAGATAATTAAAAATCCTTTTGACATAAGTTAAATGAGACTCTTTGAGATTGTCTTGAAAGTGATAGAACATTCTTACACTGGACATAATATCAGGACAGATAGCAGTTAGATAGAAAAAACCCCCAATCATACCTTTGTAATTGGTTTGATCCACTGGTTTACTAGTTTCATCAGCATCCAACATACAGGTGGTACTCATTGGTGTATCACAACCTTTATTTCCATCGAAGACAAAAAAATTCAGAAGATCCTTAGTATATTTACTATAATTTAAAATAATACCATTTTTATTTTGAAAAATTAGAAATCCAAGAAAAAATTTAATTCCCCCGACTAAACTCATTTCAAATTCATCTTGCATAATTTTTTAGCAATCAGTACATAAATAATTTTCTAGGTTCCCAAAATAATGTTATCTACATAAATCCATACAACTAAAACATCTACGGAAATCCTTTTACTAAAAAGTGTAGGATCCACTATTCCTTTAGTAAAACATTTTGAAACACGAAGAAAACAAAGTCTATCATACCAAGATCTTGGAGATTCTTTTAGACCATATAGAGTTTCAGAAAGATTAAAGACATTATTTGAAAAACATGGAATTGTAAAACTAAAGGATTTTTACAACAAATAAATCATCAACTATGTAACAATTTAGAAATTCACTTTTTGAAATCCATTTGATAAAGTTTGAAATACAGATGAGATGCATAAGCATGTAGTATACTAATGGATTCTAGTCATGCTACACGTGTGAAGGTTTCCTCATAGTCTATTCATTCTTCTTTACTATATCAAATTGCAATGAGTCTAGCCTTATTTATAATAGTGTTTCCCGATTCATAAACCTTATTCCTAAACACCCATTTATTGCCTATAGTCAATGTGTCTTTAGGTCTATCTACAAATTCCCAGACTTTGTTTCTTTCAAACTGATTTAACTCTTATGGTATAGATATCACCCAAAATTTATCCTTGATTGAATCAATGATATTTTTAGGCTCATGTTAGGATAGAAAGGCTTGATGTTCAACCTGGTTTCTCAGAGAAGATCTAGTTTGTGTTCCTCTATTTAGATAACCTAATACAGCATCTAAAGGATCATTCAAGAGAGTTCTTATACCTTTAGGAAAAGTGGAACTAGACTCCTCATGGACTTCTATAGGTTCATATTCAACATTCTCATATTTAGGAAAGGTTTCAGAGATGGTTGTTTTTACTAAGGGTACACTATCTTTATCATTAAGGTATAGAATTTACATATCTTCTTTAGGATGTTCTATGGTGTTTTTTTGGGTTCATGTGGATTAGTCTCATCAAATTTGACATGAAATGAATCATCCACACATTTGGTTCTCTTATTTAATACTCTATATGCTTTACTAGAGGTTTAGTAACCATGAAAAATTCCTTCATCACACGTAGAATAAAACATGTCAAGATTATCATTATTGTTACGTATAAAGACTTTGCAACCAAAAAATCTAAAGTAATTAACCACAGGCTTCATATTATTCCTAACCTCATAAGGTATTTTCTTAAGAACAGATCTAATTAAGACTCTATTGATAATGTAAAAAATTTATATTAACAGCTTCATCCCAAAAATAGATAGGTAGATTATACTGATTTACAATTTTCTTGTGCAATCTCTTGAAGTGTCAAATTTCTTATTTCTACAACTCCATTTTGTTGAGGTCTTCTAGGAGAAGAGAAATCGTGATTATATCCATTTTTTGTGGAAAAATATTCAAATGCCTGATTTTGAAACTCATGGCCACAATCACTTCCAAGGCCTTAATTCTATGTCCACTAAGATTTTCTACAAACTTAGAGAATTTAATAAAGTAACAACATGCTTCACTTTTTTGAGCTTGAAATTATACCCAAGTATACCTATAAAAATCATCTATAAGAACATAAATATAGTTTTTCCAATTTAAACATGAAACTCTAGATGGTCCAATCAAATCCATGTGAACCAACTCAAGTGGTTGAGAACATGAAACTTCATTAATTGTTTTTAATGAATAATTGTGTTTTTTTCTTTTTTAACAAGGATTAAAAACATTGTTATGTGGGAATTATAATTTAGGTAAGTCTCTAACTAAACCATTCCAAGTTGGTTTCCTAATTGAGTTCACATTACAATGTCCTAATATTCTCTTCAATAATGAGAATTCTATATAATAATCAATCAAACAAGAAAAAATTTTCTTAGCTATAGAATTTAAATAAATATAATATATATATTCATTTCTAAGACCAATAAATTTTAGATCATTTTTTGAATTAAAAACATTACATTCATAATTTTAAAACATAAAAATCAAACCATCATCACACAACTAAGAGATTATAAGTAGATTATATTTTAACCCATCAAAAATCACTTTTGATATTAATATAGCATTAGGGTTACCAATCTGGCCTAAGCCGACGATATTCCCTTTTGTATTATCACTGAATGTGATATGTCCACTCTCCACATTAATTAGGCTCTTCAAACATAAATAGTCTCTTCTAATATGTATTGAACATCCACTGTTCATTTACCATAGAGTTTTAGATGATCTATTCAGACAATTTTCCTACAATATAGATTAACTGTAGGGTAACTTATGTACCCAGGGTATCTTGGGTCCTGAGAGGTTAGTATGTAAATATTTGGGAACCCATACTTGTCTCACAAGTTTCCAATAATCAACATTTATGTTTAGATACATTAACACTTTGTTAGTTCCTTTTGAAAATTTTATTTCAAAAGTTGGTCCAGAACCTAAACTAGTAGTGAACAGTCCCGATTTTTTAACAAAATTAATTTTAATAATCCTTCTCTATGCTGGCTGATATCCTAGAGAAATTTCATATTTTAGAGCAATATTTTTCCCTAGAAATTGAGTCCAGGTATCTCTACCTATAGTTAACTTCTCATGATATCATTTTAATTTCTCATTTGATAATATAAGTTCCGTCTTTTGTGTAATAGTTGATCACATTGTTCTTACACAATATCTAGATCTGAAATATAATTACTATTTAAAGAATGTTGTCGTTTTAATAATTTATATTTATCCTTGATTTCATTAATGGTGTCCTACAGCATTTCATAATATTTAAATAGGTCATACATAGTCATATTCTCATCATTATTTGATTCACTTTAATTCCCAGAATAATAAATATTATGTATAAGAGAATTGGGTGTTACCTCATACGTTTCTGTCATGAAACACAAGTTTTCATGTTTGTTCTTCTCAATATAAAAAGATTCAAATTCACAAGAACTATATTCTGAAGCACTCTGAGTATCTTTCATATAATATTTATAACCTCATATCTTTATTTTTTTTTAAACATCAACTTAAGGAAAACAACCTTCACCTGGATTTTTCATTTACACACATAGCAGACTACTTCATTTGTGTTTCCATTCCCTTTTCTGTCATTTTTTCACTATCCTTTAGTATCATACTTTCCTTTATATTTTGATTTTATAAATAAATTCTTCTTATGGTATAACTTCTTGAATTACATAGCAAGATGATGCATATCAGCATCACTCTCAGAGTCTGAGTCTTCACTAGTGGAAGTGTCTACAAGAGATTGAACATTTTATTTATCTTTTCACTTTAAGGTAGTAGTCATGAATAGTATAGATTTCATTCTTGGTTCTTCATCTCCCTCTTGATTTACCTTATACTCTTTTAATAAATCATAAGTTTTACAATTAGATCTTCCACTGGTAGCTTTCCTATGTCACATGATTCTTGGATAGAAATAGATGTTCAGCTCCATCTGTCAGGTAGGCATCGAAGCAACCTCATAATAAGATCGATCCTTTCTAATGGTATCCTAAGAAGACTCATGGTGTTTAATATTTCATAAAACCTGAGATACATATTAGATATAATTTTATCTGGAATCTTTTTAAAATTATCATATTTAATATTATAAGTATTTAATCAAATTTCTTTAACATTGGTTGTTCCATCATGAGAAACGGCCAAAATATCTCAAATATCATATGTATATTTATAGGTATATATTCTATTGAATTCTACATCACCTAGAAAAATTTACAATGCATTAATTTCTTTATAGTTATTTTTATATGTAGATTTAGTCCTCTAAGAACATGTGTCTCTAGTAGTAAGAGGCAAAGCATTTTGTTCTTCAATTGTGTCCAAAATTTCAGGACCCATGCTTTCTAGATAAATTTTCATTTTTCCACTGAGCATAATAATTACCATTAAATAATGGTTCCCTATTACTAGAATTACCATCCACTCTATTATCCATTGTTAATATGATTTTTAATGAACTGAAATATTAGATATGATAGATTTTTTATGATCATTATGATACAACTAAAATAAATGTTGAAAAGAATTTGACAACTTGAACAATTGTTGAGATAGTAGAAATAAAAATATCCTTTGATACCAAATGTTTTTTATAGTGGAATCTCAATATGTCGGTGAATTGGGTTCCTACTTAATTTTTTTGATAAAAACATTATGTGTAAGAACCCCCAATTTTGAAATGTCCTAGTTAATTAAGGTAGTATAGATATAAATGTTTAGTTGGTCAAAATGTTTCCCAAAATGTGATTATACTTCAGTTGAATCAATGAAATACACTTCTTCAATTTTGAAACATGTTTTCTGAATTAAACATATACAGAGACTAACCAGAACTAACTATCAAAGTCAATGCTAAACAGTTTTCGATTTCTGAAAATATTAGGAGTGCGAAATAGACAAAAGAGAGTATTACAAAATATAGTACACAATGTAATTAAACAAGAGGTTCAGTCTCAAGTCAAGGCTTAATACTCTACACTTGGTGATCACCTGCCACCAATAAGTTTTTTCACAAACCGTCTAGGGTTCACACTCTCTACCATAGTTCTTCATGGGGAAAAAAATACAAACCTCACACGGTCTATTCCATAGTTGTACATGGCAAATAATGTGTAAGTGAATTTTGATGTGAGTATTTTTTGTATCCTATAGTTCAATCATAGAAGATATTGTGTGTAACAAATAGACTCACACATTTATCAGAAATGTAAAATAAAAGAACAAAGTAGAGATAAACTTAATTGATTGAGTTTAGAAATATCTTTGTGTTTGTAGTTCATCTCTAGACTCCATGGTGTGATGAAACTGTAGTTAAAGTCTTTATATGGATGTTTTCCTCAAAACAAAGTGTTGCTACACGAGGTTATAGCTTTCAAAAACTGAGTATTCTGCTTTTTATGTTGATTGAGTGTTAATGAAGCAATGAAATAAGCCTTGAATTTGTTCTCCTGAAATGATCTTATTGTGTCTCTTGGGTGCACAATGTAAGTGATGAAATGATTCTTCCTTGTTTTCTTTGATCTAGCAAGTATGTTATTTCTCATGAATTCCTCTCTTGTTTCATGCTTCTTCGGTTCCTAGTTTCTTCCTCGATCTTCTCTTTTTTATTTGAGATTTTACAATATGAATAAATAAACCAAGTGTGGTCCTCCTCATACCTCGTATTGTCCCCCGATATGGTCTCCTGATATATCTACAATCATCATTAATTAATCTTAGAAGCATTGAATTTTCCAAATATGACAATTAGAATAATATTAAAAATTTGAAAAATTATGGAAGGGTAAGAATCGGTAGATTGGTAAGAGTATCCTTTACAATGGTATGCTTCAACAGTAGTTGTGCATCGATGGCCTTCATCGGTAGCCTTTAACGGTAGGCTTGATCAGTAGCCTTCAGTGGTAGCCTTCCGCGGTAGCCTTCGATGGTAGCCTTTAGTGGTATCCTTCAGTGGTGACCTTCATAGGTGACCTACATCAGTGAACTACATTGGTAAACTTTCTTTGGTTACCTTTCTATTAGTGACCTTTCTATGGGTGACCTTTCTATCAGTGACCTTTCTATTGGTTACCTTTCTAACAGTGACCTTTGCGTAGATAAAGTTTTCTATTTAAGCTTAAAAATAGAATAGTGAGATTAAAGATACATATGTATAACTGGATAGGGACAATACATATTAATGAAACATGATTATTCTATTTTTGAAACAGGATTATCACATAAATGAAATATGATTTGGGATTATCAAAATAGGTGAGTCCAACAAACACTGTTGACTATAGACATCATACCAAATTCATTTTTGACACATGTACCGAGTATCATCAAAACATTCGACATATTCATAAATAATTAAGCAATTTTTATAACATTATAATAAGTGATATAAAGAAAAAAAAAGGTTAATATGAATATAAATAATTAACCAATTTTTTTATTATGTTATATAATGATTTTATGTAATGAGTCAGACTCTATTTAAGGGACTTCGTCTCAATCTCCTTTCATTGTGGAATATTTTTATGTTCTACACCCACCTACTTTTATGATGTGTATATACAACCACTTTGACTTATCATATCACTAATTTCTTTTATTATCATTGTATTTAATGTTTTTTAAATTTTTATTTTTTTATAAGGATATTGATTTAAATGTTCGAAGTGGAATGACACTTTGATTGTTTAAAGATTTAATTTTGACATATTTTCCTCCATTTCAATAATATTGATAAAAAAAATTATTATAAAGGGAATTTTATGTCTATTTGTAATTTCATACAAATATATCAAAAGGAATCTTTTTAAATTTTTATGTGGAATGGTTTGAAAAATGAAAACATGAATGTTCTATTCCTAACATGCTTGACAACATTGACTTTTTTATTTTTATGAATACTATTTTATTTTCATCTAACTTTAAAAGATTCAATAATTTATAAAATAAAAAATAAACTTCCCTTATTTTTTGTATTTTGGTTTTGATAATGATTTTTCAATGAAAATGTTGTTTTGTTATTGAAAATGTTTTTTAAAAATAGGGATCTTATTATCTATATTTTTTTCATATGGGTGTGATAAACATTATTTAAATGGATTTATGATGAATGTGTCTTTTTAATTATATTATACTTATGATCCCAATATATAATATACATGGGGTGGACAATATAGTGTTGGGTAATCTTGCAACATCTTAACACAGGGCGTCCTAGATATTGCATGGAAATCCAATTACATATTAACTACAGTGGCCCGAATAGCATCAGGTATGTTCAGTATAGATTTAGATTGGGTGGCCCGTATAGCACTAGGTAAGAGCATGACAACATAAATGTGTGATGATAATATTGAAATGTGAAAATTTGGTTATTGAAATTGAATGTGTTTTGAAGAGGATTTATGTATATGATTCTCCAAGTCACCTAAAATTTTTCTAATTGTTTTATATGGGTTTTAGTGATTTCCATTGAGAAAAATGTTTTCTTTCATGTGAAAATGTTGAATTTCATATTCATAATGAACATTGAATATACATGTGTTTGTTATATGAGTGTTATTAATTTTACTAAACTATCTGTTTCCTTTATTTTTATATCCATTTAAGAGATTTTCCACAAGTCCTACATTTTAAAATATCATTCCCTGTATTTATGGGGGAATAGAGGAAGGAATTATATCGAGGGAAAAAATTTATGTATTTTTTAAAAAGCTAAAACCTGATTTATTTTAATTATTTTAGAATTGTTTAATGTGGATATTTAGTAAGACTTTCCACTTGTAACACATGAGTTCAATATTTAAGAGTATGTCCTATTTCTCTAAAACTATAAACTGAAAAGATAATTAAATGTGAATTCCATTTCGAAAATACTATGATATGTAATGTTTAATGATATGTCCTTAAAGTTAGTATCAAATGGAGTTTCATACAACTTTAAAGGTTATGACAGCTTTAATATAATTCCCTTAGACGAGTTTACATTATTTTTATCTTGAAATGTTGTAGCATTTTAAGATTAACATGTTGCTTCATCTATAGTATTAATGTTAATAGTGGTTTTTTGATATGGAAAGAAGGAATTTGTAGTGGGTAGGCACCGAGAGGAAAGTATCCTTCCAAAAAAGTATCCTGAGATGGTTGTAATTTAAACACAATAGTTTTTAATAGTGATGGATCTATTGACACATGATATAAATGGAGGTGGTATCCATTCTATAGAGGAACCAGATCAACCATTAAGGAACATGCCTATATTATATGATTTCATGAGGCAACATCCCCCATAATTCAGTGGATCATCTGACCCAGTTGTATTTTAATGATGGATAAATTCCTTATAGAGGTTATTTTATGGCGCAGGATGTTCATAACCTCCAATGGAAACTCTTTGTGTTTATCATTTTGTTGGTAAAGCTCGCCGATGGTGGTATTTGGTTAATAATACTCTATAGAAAGATAATATGGAGGCCATGGAATGGGAAAAATTTTTGTATATATTCCTTGAGAATTATTTCTCTTATATTTTATGACATTGGATGGAAATGATTTATTATAATTGATGAAAGAGGAAAATGATTCGGTGGAATCCTATAAAGAAAAATTTACTATATTGATAAAGTATGTTGATAATTTTGTTCCGAACATTGACATTAAAATGAATATACAATACTCTGGATTGAAACCACGTTTACAAATAGATTTTACCTCATTAGAATTTAGAAGTTATGATAATGTGGATTATTGTGCTGAAATGTTTGATGTTGAGATTTCTAAAACATATGTTCCACAAGATGACAAGAGTAAGAAATAACCAATTTGGCGAGAAATGGATAAGTATCCAACTATGAAATTTTGAGGTAATCCCCCAAAAGTATCGATGTTTGGAAAATAATATTCCAAGTAATATTTAAATGAATTAGGGATGTGTTTCGAGGGTGGGTTGTTTGGTCATAGGATCTATGACTATAATGAAAAGTTCATGGAACAGGTAAATAGTGGAGTAACCAATAGAAATCAAAAGGTGAGATGTTTTAGTTGCAATGAGTTGTATAATTTTGAAAAAGTGTGTCATAATATATTTAAACAAGATGTAAATAATTAATATTTTAAACAAAAAGAGTTGGGAAAATATTTTGGTTATAGTATAGTTGATTTTGATACATCTAGTGAAGTGATGGAAGCTCCATCGAGATTGATATTTTTTAAATTTTAACCATAAGATCGATGTTTTAGGAACAACTTCTAAGGTTTTAAAAGATGTTATTATGAGTTATTAAGGACCATTGTGGGATATTTTTTAGAGTTTAAGTTTATTTTATGATTTGTTATGATAATTATGCTTTTACATTTCGATATGACTTTTATGGTACACATAACCATTAGGATTTATATGATATTTGATGATTATGTTTACTTTTAGGGATGTACAACATAATTTTAGAAATTTAGTAAGGTTTAAATTTTCATTATAAAAAAAACTAAATTATTTAATTAAATTTCATTATTTTCACATAATATTTTAGGAATTCCTCAACTCTAGGACAATTATTTTGAATAAAAAAATTATTCAATTACATTTCATATTAAGAAATCAATAACAATTTAACCCATCACAAGATTATGATTTTGGGAAGGATAAAATTATAATGAATATTTTATCTAATATTTAACATTCATTCTATGTTTTTTATAAACATGATATATAAACATATCATAATTTTCTCAAAAAAGATGTATTTTTCTAAAAAAGAAATTTTCTGACTTTGGGAACTTGTTTTAAATCTATTTTTTGAAACATTTAGAAACTATATTTGAAAAGATAAAATTATTATTTTAAATAATAGAATAAAATTTTACTTTGGTTTAATTTTTTGTATTTTTTATATAAGTTTCATGTTTTGATTAATAGTGAAAACTACTAGATTTTAATTATTTTTTTAATATAAATATTTTTTAGTGTCTAATAATATAATTTATTTGATTAAAAATATAATTAGAAAATTTTCATATCATTTAATATAATTTAGGCCTTTTTAATTATTTTTACATTGTAATTTGATATAAAAACATCTTGATGTTTTGATCATTTTTACTGAAACAAACACGTTGTGACGTCCCGCTTGTAGGATTAATTTTTAAATAATTTATAAAAAATATTTTCGTTGCATATTTAAAAATATATTAAATATTTTGAATCATAATTTAATAATTTATTATATATTTTCACTTTATTGTTGTGCAATATGAATAATAACTTCAGACATTTATTATTACCATGATTAACGGTAAATTGGGTAATTAGGTGTAAAAATAATATTATATATATTACAAAATTACACTAACATTTGTATTAACATTATTTTAGGATTTATTTTAGACCAAAATCACATGGATCCTTTTTTATGGCCTCTTGTAGGAACTTGGATTACATTAATCCCTTCATTGTACATTATTTAAAAGAAAAGTCAAAGATTCCATACTTGGGTTTTAATAATTATAATATTTTCAAAATATAGTTATTTATATGATATATTTGACTATAAATTGTATTTTGAAATAATATATATATATATATTAATCATGTAAATTTATTTTTAATTTTTATGAAATTTATTATTTCTTTAATGAATTACAAAATGATGATGTAGTAATTGTTTAATTAATGAAATTATCATTAATAATAATAATATTGTTAAAATAAATGTAATTTTAAATAATTAATGTCATAAATGAATTTTATTTAAGAATTATACATGTTATTTATGTCTTTGGTTAATTATTTTGAATTTATCTTGTTGCTATGATATTGATAACATGTAATGTAACGAATAGTGTCAACATTGACATTAATGATATTTTAAAATAAATACTACTTTCTTAATTGAAATAAAATTAAAATAAATATAAAATTTGTCCAAGTAAATTTAATAATATTGGAACTATAATAAACTATCCATTTATGGTTCTTTTGGCATTTTATTGTAAATATATCGACCCATAAAAAGTAATAAATAATGTTATCATGGTAACAATTAAGGAGATTAAAAAATGGATAATGCTTAAAGTAATGTGTTTAAAAATATTAAAAACTCATCATATATTAATTTCATGAATTAATTTATACACATAGACAAAATATTTTGAAAATAAATCAGTTTCGTTAAATTTTTAAAATAAATATAATTTATAATAATTTAATATTTTGAAAAATTCTTGGAGTGCCCCTCCCCTCTCAATAAAAGGGAGTCACTTTTTATTTTCCCATAATACATAAAAACCTACTTGGATTAAAAAACTATACCCAAATCCTATTCTATAATCCCTCAACATAATATAGATATCTTAGTTTTGGTATAACATCATTCTTAATTGACTTAAAGTGTTAAGAAAATGAGGTGGTCTAAGGAAGAGGTGTCATTTTTAATCAAATATTTCTATTTTATTTCTTGTTCCACTTCCTTAAAATATTAGTCAATAATGGTGTTATAAATACTCTATTATCCTCAATATAATTATTTTTTATTATGTTAATATCATCACATAAATCTATCACCACTTCATTCAAATGTGAAAAGAATTATCTTTTGCATGTAAGGTGAACTACCGCCTCATGAATCAATATAATTCATTTTACATAACTGTATCTCGATACTGGTAATAATGATGGAAATAATTTTATATATGATATAAATGAAATATTTATCATTATAAAATAACAATATATCTTTTTATTTCTTACCTTTCCATGCACATCAAAATGATAACGTCGTTCATGCGTAGGTGTGAACTATCACTATCACGAAGCAAATTGATAGTTTTTTCAACGCCACATCACATGGATGATATATAAATAAGTATATTTAAATTATTTATATGATATTAATGATATTATTATAAATATTTAATAATAAAATGGTACTTACCTTATTTCCATAAGGATCATTGAAAAATGAATACATTACTCATGCATACATACGGCTTATCCTCTCTTTGATTGTAACATTGATCATTTTTCATATATATATTTAATGGAAAGATGTAAAAGTAAAATTTAATTTTAAATTTAATTATTATTTTATTAATATTATTTTTTATATGATTTACTAATTAAAAAATTTGACCATAGAAATCATTCAAAAGTCATTTTGGACACTTGTACTGAATATAATAAAAAAAGATTGTCTGAACAAAAATAATAAAGTAATTTTTAAAATAAAGTGATAAGTGATATAAAAGGAATAATAAAATTAATAATGGTTTTTAATAATGTAAATAATTAACATAATTTTATTATTTATGAATATAACGATTTATTGAGATGATTAGGACTCAAGTTTGGGATTTCGTCTCAATCTCCATTCATTGAGGAATATTTTGATGTTATACACCCAAAATCATTCATAAGGTTTATATAATTACCCTTTTACTTATCATTTAATTAAATAATTTATTATAACGTTAATTAGAGTTTGTTTAAATTTTATTCTTTTATAGGGCATGTTATTTAAATTTTCAATGTGGTTTAGGAATCATTGAATGTATAAATGTAACATCCCAAGTAAGTAATGAATAATAGATATTTTTATATATGTCTATTAATGATTTAGATAGTGTTTTAGAGGCTTAAAATGAAAATAAATCAAATCTTAAGCACGTAATACACTAATATTTTTAAAAGATTATTTTACTGCCTTTTGATGGAAAACCAATTTTAAATCTATATTTTGACAATTTTATAATCTATGTTGGTCAAAATAAACTTATTATTTATGATTGGGACATAAACATTTACTTTGTCTTAATTTTTGGTATTTTTATGACAATGTTCATTTTTTAAATGAATAGTGAAAAATACTACATTTTACATCAAAACTATTTTTTAATATAATTTATTTATATGATTATATTATCATTTGAATTAGATTTAAACTGAAATTAGAATATATTTTTACCATTTAATCCAATAGTGGTCATTGAAATTAATTTCACTTTGAAATTGGACTTAAACTAGTGTCAATCTTTTGATAATCATTGTTTCATAAAAACACGCTATTTTCTCTGACAGTGGGAATTAATTATTAAAATAATTAATGAAACTTATTTTTTTTAATTTTTTAAAATAGAAAACATTTTTGAATTCAAAATATCAAATATATCTTAGGGTGATGTTTTGGTATTTTTCAGAAAAACATCAATTTTTGATGAATAGTGAAACCACTAAGTGGTAGTTAAAGAAACTGATTTTTCATTTAAATGAATCTTTGCCACTTCTGTGATTTGATTTTCAAAAATCCAACATACATGGTTGTAATTAAGAATTAAAATGTGGTTCAATGAGATTAAAATAATTTTTTGGTGAATAGTAACTTTTATGTTTTTAATCGCGATTAGAGGTAACTCGTTTAGTTTAAGGTAAAAAAAATGTTTTAATAATATGAGATGAGCTTGAAACATGTCCTACACTAATTGGATGTGTCATGGCCGACCATGAAAATCCATGGGATAACTAGGGGACCCCATGGAGCCACTTTGGTTGGGAAATGACATAAATAACATTTTATTTAATGTAAAAGTAAAAATTACACAAACATGAGTTATTTTACTAAAACAATTTTTACATGGGGTTATACAAGTCATATTATTTATTATAAATAGTCATTTTAAATCAAAAAAATAATTCCTACATCATAGTTTTTTTTATAATTTTTAGAGTTTAAATAAATTAAATTATTTATGACATCATGATGATGTAGCGATTTCCTCATTAATAAAGGATTTAAATAAAATGAAATGATAATGTAAAATCTATGACCCAAACATGTCCAAAACCTATTGGATGGGTGGATTTCGAACCATTATAACCTTACCCTCGATTTATATCAATGTGGGCCCTTTGAAATCTGAAACGCATTTTAAAATAAAGTAACATTTCTTTACTTTCCAAGAGTGCCCCTCCTCTCCTCTTATAAAAGGCCTCCACCTCTACCTCCTTACCCACATCTCCAAAGCCATTGGCTCGTCAAACCCCTGCCAATTTTGTCAGTCCACTTCTCTCTCTTACTCCTTGAAGCCTCACTTTGGGAAGAAGTCTTCCCAAGTAAGCCTTTGAGCTCAAACCAAAGGGAGTTACCCGATTTTAAGGTAATGTCTTCACTTGAGTCCTTTTGTTTTATTTTGCTTCTCCAACCCCCTAAACTCTTTTTATTCATTTCTTTTTTAACAACTCCAGTATCTTAAATATACTAGGATGTTTTTATAAGAATTATTAGAGCTACACTTACACACACCTACATCGAATGTTTAAAGAACATACTGTTTCTGTGGATGGTGAATTTATGCCTCTGGAAATGATGATTGTTCAAAATTATTTTAACCCCTTCAAAGGTGGCCATTAAGATGAAACTATATTTATATATGATATATTATATGTTTATGTTTTCCTTAAGCTTCTGAATTTGTCATTTTGGGAATACCTTTATGGTTTCCATTATGGGTAAATGCGATATCTTCATTTAAGGAAGTGCAGACTACCGCCCCCTCAAAGTGATTTGATTCGTTAAATACCATAAGTGGGACGTATAAAGGATGGAGTTATGATATTATATATGATATTACACTAGAATTATAATATACCTTTGTATAATTATGATTCCATTCTATAAAATATGAAATAGAAATGAAAGTAGCGTTCATGTGTACGTACGGCTTACCGTCTCCATGAACGGTGCATTTCATTTCTTACCTATAAATGTTATATAATATTATAAATGCATGCATGTAATGGATATATATGATATATATGATATATAAATCATGAATACCATTCTGGATATAATGGATACATGAAAAACTTGTAATTATAAAGGGTTTATTTTGGACTCAAGTACCAATCATCATTAAAACGGCTGTTATTAACATAAATAATTACATAGAGTTCATGACATGGAAATTAGTGATATGAAAGGAATAATGAACATGAAAAATGTTCTTAAATAAGTATAAATTAACTCATGTTTATTATTCCGGAGATTAAAGAACGACCGAGTCAAGTCGGACCCGAGGTATGGGACTTCGTCTCAATCTTCTTTCATTGAGGCATATTTTATTTTATACACAACCTTCTTTTATACGGTGTATAAACCCCTTTGACTTCAATGTTTATCAAAAAGGAATCATTTTTATACGAATCGTTTCACTAAACGACAAAAAGGAATGTTTTTGTCATATGTATGCGGCGAGAATGACTTCTCCACCACCGTGACCATTATTTGAGTTTCGGCTTCCTCTACAAGCCATACCTTTTTTTGAAAAGAAAAATAAATAACATGTTTTACTTTTCTTTTGTTTTGGTATTGAAAATGGTTTTCATAATGTTTTTATATCAATGTGTTGTATTGATATCTTGTGATTGAAAGGTGGAAATGTTATGTTTCCTTTATGCATGTTTTATGTGATACGATTATGTTGAGGTTCTTGGGAATTATTATAAAGACGGGTGGTTTCGTGATAAACTAAGGTAGGGTGAGCCCGATATAGCTCTCCAATGAATTGGGTAACGCGAAGGAGTGAAACGTTAATATTTATCCGATGGGATTTAGGGAATATACTGTGATGGGTATTCCAAACGTAACCAAGAGGGTTACTCCCTACGTAAGAATGTTATGAATGCCTCAAGATACCTTTATGACTTATGATTTATATGATTTATTCATGATTGGATGAGGTATGGTAAAGTTCCTATGTTTTATGAGTAATTTATGATTTCATTATTATGTATATATGTACCCATTTTTTCTTTCCATATTTTTATATCCCTTACTAAGCTTTTTATTCTCATCCTATGTTTTTGAAATGTTTTTCACAGGTCAAGGGAAAGGTACATGGTATGATGATAGTGTTAAGGAAGTGTCAAGAAAGAATCCATGTTTTATTTTAAATATGATTCCATTGATGAGAAAAATTAATACTAACTTTTATGTAACCACTTTGTTTAAATGTGGAATGTAATGCATGTTTTATGATCTAATTCTCTAAAACTCTAAACCTGAAAAGATCCTCAAGGTGTAATCTTGTAATAACTCATGATTAAGTAAGGTTTAAGTCCGGGGCCTTATAATAAAAATTTAATTTCAAATTCAATTCATCCATTTCAATAATAATGATATAAAAAAGGACTATAAAGGAAAATTTATTTCTAGTTTTATTTTCGTTAATAGTTTTTCAAAAGGAATATTTTAATTTTTTATATGAAAATGTTTTACAAATGAAAAAAAGGATTGTTCAGTTTTAATTAAGATGGTGACACCGAGTTTTTTGTCACTATGACTATTAATTAATTTTTTTATTCCTTTGAAATCAAACATATTTTTAGAAAAAAATAGTTATATTATTTTTTATATATTGGGATTTAATATGGTTATTCAGTTTAAAAAATTGGGTATTTAAATTTATTTTAAACACAGGGGTGTTATTATCAGAAATTATTTTTCATATAGATGTAACTAAAAAAATCAATGTGATTTGTGATGGAAGCGTTTTATTAATGTTATTGTACTTGATAATTATATTAAATGGTTTATACTAAAATATATTATACAAGGGTTGTCACGTATAACATCATGTAATCCCATTACAACTTAACGTCAGACTTCCTAGACAGTTTTGGGAAGTCTCGTTACAATATAACATGGGGTGGACCAGATAGCATTGGGTAAGCCATTTATAGCTTAGAATAGGGTGGCCCATATAGATCCAGGTAATCCAATAATATATTTATAGTGTAATGATAATATGGGAAGTTATCAATATTGTCATTTCAATTGATTGGGATTTGAAAGGGTTTCATGTATATGATTCTCTAAGTTACCTAACGGAGTTTTAGTAGCTTGATATAAGTTTTAATTATTTTATTTGAGAAAATGTGTGTGTTTACATGTGAAAATTAATTTATTTAAGATTATCATCAAAAAATGAAGAAAAATGTAGAAATTTTATTAGATTTAAGGTTTTTATTAAACTAACACTATCCTGAAATTTATATACCTTACTAATATTTTTTTCTCATCCTATGTTTTTAAATTGAGTTTCAGAGGGTTTAAGGGAGAATAGAGACAAGGATGAGGTCAAAGTGATATTGTTAAAGATGTTTCCAAAACGTAAATCATGTTTTATTTTAAAGAATTTGATATTGTGAAAAAATAGATACTGTGTAAAAGTTTCCAATTATAATATATGGGTTAACTAGGTTTAAGTTTTTCCTAATGCTACAAAACTCTAAACTGAAAATATCCTCAAATGTAAATTCTAGTTCAAAAACACTATGATATAAAATGTTTATGTTTGATTACATATAATATATATATATAAGGCCCCATCCATAAAAATGACATAATCTTGATTTTAGATCAATTTTTTTTACTTTATTTCACATTCATGATCATTTCAGGTTTAAAGTATTAGATAATTAGGTCATAACTACTACATCTCAAATATTACAAGGTAGACACTTCAACTCTATCCAATCATTTCACAACAAGAAAACTCGTTAAATAAAACTATAATTATTTTCCTGATATAAATCATATTGAATTATTATTTTCTCTTACCCTTCCTTATACCTTGTGAAAAACATTTCAAAAACATGGTATGACCATAAAAAGTTGAGTAATGGATTAAAAATAAGGAATGAAAATATTAGTCTATGAATGCATAAAAATAAGTGATATCATACTTTTTACTAATAAAAAATAATATATTTAACATACCAAATGAAATCATAAGATTTAACAATAACTCATTGAAATCCTAAATCAAAAAAAAAACTTGTGGCATCCATAACATGTTTACTTTTTTACTTTCACAACTATATAGGGGGTAAGATTAATGGTTACGTTTGAAATAAACCTCATAGTATATTACCTAAATCACTCAGCATAAATTTATCGTTTACCTATGTCACATTACCAAATGAATTGGAGAGATATAACAGGATCTCCCTCATTTAGTTTATCTTGGAACCAACTATATACAAAATCAATTCCCTTGAACCAAAATGTAATCATAAAAAATAAAACAAGCATAAAGGAAAGATAACATTTCCACATTGCATTCACAATATATCATTTCAAGATATTGAAATAATCAATGCCCTCAAAAAAACATTTTCAATAAAAACAATTATGTAAAAATGGTATATGGTATTTATTTTCATTTTAAAAACATTACAGATTGTTATAGTATCAAAATATCAAATAATGCTCACGGTGGCAGAAAAGTACTTGTCACTTCTTATGATAAAAAGAAACATTCATTTTTTCATTTTATAAAACACTTCATAGAAAAATATTCCTTTTGAAAATAATCGATTTAAATTAAAAAAATTGGTATAATTATACTCCATATAAAAGAAAGATATTATATTATCTAAATATTACTCAATTAAAAGAGATTGAGATGAATTCCCTTACCTTGAGTCTAACTTTTCTCATTCGTTACTTATATTCATGAATAATAAACATAGGTTAATTTATACATTATTAATATAATTTTTCATTTTTACTATTTATTTTATATTACATATCATCATGTGATAAGAAATACATAATTATTTAAGTTCATATCGGTCATTTTGTTGATATTCATCTCTTGAGTTGAAAATGAACTTGTTTGATGTAAACTGCCCATGTGGTCTAAAATCCATAATCCCAAAAATAATATCCATGATTTAAATATCTTTTATATATATATATATCCATTATATATGTATTTGTAATTTACATAATATTAGAAGATAATAAATGAAATTCATCTCTCATGGAGATAGTAGGTCATACGAACGTGTGAACGCTACAGTCATTTCCTTATCATATTAAAATAATAACAATAAAATTCTATAAATGTATATTATAATACAAGTATTATATTTATTTCATTTATGAATTATCAGTTTAATAAAATCATCATTTATAGGTTATATTTATAGCATGAATGAGTCATATCAGTTTAAGGGGGTGGTAGTCCACACTTTCCCAAATAAAATTATCGAATTTACACATCATGGAACAGATAAAGGTATGTTGTAAATAAAAAGTTATAGATGAATAGAGACAAAAAAATTATAATATATATTATATAAAAATATAGACTTATCATAATGGCCAACATGAGAGTTTGTATGAGTAAATTGAACATTCATCATTTTGTGAGGCCGTATTTCACCGTACATCGAAACAATTTGATTGTATTCATTAAATGGTGGTGTGTGTAAGTGTATTAATAATAAATATCATAACAAAATCCTAGTATATTGAATATAATATTGTTTTTATGTAATAAAATAATAAAAAGAACCTATGGAGAGGAGATGAAAAATAATTGAATATAACTTCAGAGAAGATGTTTCCTCTAAATCGGGTAACTTCTTTTGATTTGAGCCAAAAGGTTTTATTGAATTGCCTTATTCCCAAGGTAAGGCTTCTAGAATGAAGAGATAGAAATTGTGATATTATGTGAGAATACATTGGTTGAGCCAATGGGCTAGATATTGGTGAGTAAGTGGGTAGAGTTGGTGGCCTTTTATAATAGGGAGTAGTGGCACTTTAGGAATGTCGCGAAATATTAATTTCTTATATATTAATTTTTTATAAGAAATGGTCCAAAACTAATTTAATCGGAAGATAAAATTATTTTTGGTTCAAATACCTATCATTAAATAATTTTTAGGAATGTTTTGAATATTTTTTTAGACTTATCTTTTGAGTATAACCCTTATTTTACAATTTTAAATCCTACAGTGATATCTAGTTATGTACACATTGTGGGTTAAGGTAATTATCATATCACGTAAAATGAACCAAAAATGTCATTAATGCCATATTTGGGATTATCGTAAACAATTGGACTAATCATAGATTTTTTGAAATTTAATTTAATTTATTAAAGTATTTTATATTTTATGTTATGAATTATATCAATTTTGGATAGTATTAATACATGACATTTTTAAAAATTCATAAAAGCATGATTCCATCTAGAAAATGGATTTAAATAGAATATAATATATCAATATCTCCCAAAAAAATAAATTATGGAATAAAAATATTCAAATTAAATTTAATTTAATATTTATAATATCATTTATTTGAATCCTTTATTAATGAAGCAATAATTGTATCATCATAATGTAATAATTAAAATTATTTATTTATGGACTAAAAATTAAAAATGAAATACCATAATAAAAGAAATATTATTATATTTATAATTAATATTTTTAGTCAAATAGATCAGTTATATTAACCCATATTAAATATTTTTTAGTAAAATATTCAAGTTTATGTTATATTTCCATTTGATTTTATTCTTAGAAAATGTATTTTTCACACCCAAGTAGCTCCATGGGGTCCCCCAATCGACCCAATGATGCCCATGGTGGGGAATATCTCATAAAATATGATTAAGACACATTTTAGGGTAGTTTTATATTGTTAAATAATAATGTTTCACCCTTATTTATTAGATTTACCCGTTAACTACAGAAAATAAAAATAATTACTAAAGTTACTATTCATAATTTCAAAAACAAAAAGGTACCAATTCACACAATTTGGACCTTATTCATAAAATTATAGAATCTATTTTGTCAAATTCAATAAACAGGATTTTCAGAATGTAATTTAAAATTAATTCCCATTATAAAAAAACGGGATTTTAAGAAATAATATCTATCAAAAGATTGACATGTGTTTATATCCAATTTAACTGTGAAATTAATTCCAATGACCATAATTGAATTAAATTATAAAAACATAATCCAATAATACTTTAAAATTATTTAAAATTAAAATCTAATTATATAAATAAATTATATTAAAAGTCAATTTTGACATAAAATTACTGTATTTTTCACTATTCATTAAAAAATGAACTTTATCAGAATATTACCAAAAATTAAACCAATGTAAATTTTGGTGTCTTTATTCTAAAGAAGAATTATATTTTTTAAATATAATAAAAAAATTGACCAGAAATAGGTTTAAAAACGGGTTTCCACCAAAAGGTGGTAAACCGACCTTTTAAAGATATTAGTGTATTTAATGCTTAAAATATAATACATTATTATTTGGATCCTCTAAAATTTCTTTGATAAATGTAAAGACATTTAAAAAACATGTATATTCATATTTTAGTGAGTTATGTTCATTCTTTCTAATAAAATATATGGGCATTATCTTAAATTTAAAAAAATTATATTATTTTATTATTTTTCGGTAAAACTCAATGTTATGTGCGACATAAAATTTCAAAGAAACCCGTTATTTCATGTTGAGTATGATATCACACAAAAAATAACCTATAATTTTAAAATAATATCATATTTATAAATAGTAATAAAAATATTGTTCTAAAAATACCAGGGATCCTATATCATTCCCCCATTTGAATATCGTGTCCCCAAAAAAAAATTTCATTATCAAATGAGTGGGGGTATTTATTCATCATATCATTTATAGATTCCCATGTTTCATATTAAACCATTTGATTTTTTCACAAAACCATTACCTATTTTATTACATTATTCCTCAAGACTTGGTCTTTATGGTCATGAATCCAGATTGGATGTTCATCATAAGAATGATTCCCTTCCCACTAAATTACCTCTGGACTCAAAACATGATATAGATCCAGTATATACTTTCTCAACATTGAAACAAAAATACATTTTATACCTTGGATAAACATGAATGTAAATCCACATTGTAGGAAACTAATCAAACATTCTCCAGGATTTCATAGGGTCTAATAAACCTCGTTCTCATATTTTCTTTCTTACCAAAACGCATTACACTTTTCCATGGAGAAACAGTGAGAATGACATGATCACCTACCTTGAAAGAATTTCCCTTCTTCCAATTGTCCGCATAACCATTCGACCTACTCTGAGCTATTATCTGGTGCTTCGGAATCAAAATAAATTTTCCTACCATATCTTCTACCAATTCTGTTCCTAACAATTTCCTTTCACATACTACATCCCAAATAGATGGTGTTCGACAACTATTTCCATATTATGTTTCAAATTGTTCCATATATATTCTACAATGAAAACTATAATTATAATAAAACTAAACCAAAGAAAAATTTGTATCCCTACATCCCTGGTAATACATTTAACAATCAAGTATCATATATTCTAAGGTCCATATGATTGCGGATGAAAAAATATAATAAAATATACTTCAGTACCCAACAACTTTTGAAGGCCCTTCCAAAATTTAAAAGTGAACTTGAGCTGACAATCCGACATAATGGAGAGGGGAACTCCACGTAACCAAACTATCTCTTTAATATATAATTGAGGTAGTTTATCTAGAGATATATTATCTTGAATAGGAAGAAATTTAGAATATTTTTTCAGTCGATCAATAATAACCCAATTTTCATTATTAGCTCGAGAAGTTTTTGGTAACACCACTAGGAAATCTATGGAAACATTTTCCCATTTACACTCTCATACTGGAAAAATATGAAGCATCTCGTTCAATAAAATCCACTCTTCTTTAACTTTTTGACAATTTAAACATCTCATGTTAATGTCAGAAATACCTCTTATCATTATATCCCACTAGTAATAATATTGATGATCATTGTACATATTTTTATTTCTTCGATGAACGAAAAATAGAGAACTATAATATTCACTTAATAACTATTTTTTAAATGTGAATCAAAAGGCACACACAATTTATTTCGAATTATCAAGACATAGAATTTATCAAAGTTAAATTCATTTAACATACCATTCTGAACCAATTCAACTATTTTCTGCAACTCAATTTCTTCTTTATGTGTTTTTAAATTCAGTTTGATATAGATGATTTCATTGCCAACTAAAAAGAAAAAAATTAATTACCTAAACCAATAACCTCCATTCCAAAAAACATAAAATAAACGCCCACATGATCTTGTTCCAAATGTATCATGGTTTATATGGCATTTCTCTTTCGACTCAAATAATCAGCTACTTTATTTTCATTTCCTGGATGGTATTGAATTGTGAAATCGTAATCCTTGATTAATTAAATCCATCTCTTCTATCTAACATTTACATATTTATGAATTAATATATAATTTTAAATTTTGTGATCAGTATTTATTTCACACTTCATGCTATATAGATGATGCCAACAAATTTAAAAAAAACAGCAGATAATTCCAAATCATGTGTAGGTTAATTTAAATGATGAGTTTTCAACTGACATGATGCCTATGAAATTATTATATCATTATGAATAAAGAATAAACCAATTCCTTTCAAATATGAATAACTACATATAAAAAATTCATTATTCTGGAAGGTAGGGCCTAAACTGGAGCATTCACCAATCTTCTTTTCATTTCGTGAAAACATTCATCACATTAGTTTTTTCCAGATTAACGTAGCACTATTTGGACTTAACGTAGTTAGTGGTCTGGATAACAATGAAAAATTTTCGATAAAAATCATATTTTAATGTAATAAACCAAGAAAACTATAAATCTTTGTTATATTTTTGGTTCTTTGTCATTATTCAATTACTTTTTTTTAGCTGGATCAATAGTGATTCCATTATTAGAAACAATGTTACCATGGATTGAAATTTGTTATAACTAAAACTCACATTTGCTGAATTTCCCCTATAGTTTATTTTCATTTAATGTTTGCAATAGGACCCTTAAATGACTTTCATGCTCCTATTTACTTTTTGAATATACCAAAATATTATCAATATTCACAACCATAATCTTATCCAAGAACTCACAGAAAATATTATTCATAAGACCCATGAATACTACATTTTCATTATCTAACCTATAAGAAATAAATAAAAATTCATAATGTCCATATCTAGTATGAAATGTTTCCTTCTAATTATTTTCTTTCATTACTTTCAATAAGTGGTACCCTAACCACTATTCAATCTTCAAAGAATACTGTGCACCCTATATCTAATCAAACAAATCATTGATTTGAAGAAAATTATACCTATTCTTAATAGTGATGTTATTCAAGGATCTATAATAAATGAAAAACCTCATTAAACAACAATGATTTTTTACAAATATGACATGAGAAACCCATGGTGAAGTTCTAGGTCGATTGAAAACATTATATAATAACTCCTATAATTTCTTATTTAACTCAAAAATTTCAATTTGGTCCATTTGATATAGGGGTTTTGAAATTTTCTTAGCATCAAGGACCAAGTCAGAAATAAATTAAACTTCTCGATCAGGTATTATACAAAGAAACTCATCAGAAAAAACATCAAGATACTCATTGAACACGAGAACATCATTAATGACAATTGTTCCTTTCATTCATAAATATTGGAAAGGTTACATTCATTTTCATATTATACTCTTTTTAAGCACCATTATATGTTATGAAAAGTAAGGGTTTATTATTGAACAATAACTAAAATTCTTTCTGAAAAGAAACCTTTTAATCTTTATAGTCAATATTAACATGATAAATTGAATGCTAATTCTTACCCGAAACAACATCAAACTCTACTAGAGGAAAAAATAAGGGTTTTGGGTAGATTATTTCCATATAGAAGGATATGAACGTTCTTATAATTTCTTTTTCCTCGAAACATCCCCAAGGAGTTTTTACCAGAAGTTTATGATTCAAATCTTGATTTGGAATTACCAATTCACTAGAAATATTCTCTAAAAATAAAGAATGTTTTGACCTAGAATCAAACAATTTATTCAAATAATATGAAAAAATAAACAATGTACCTGATACCACTCCATTTGATGGACCAACATCTGCTAAAGTAGTTACAAAGGATTTCACCAAACCTTTCTGCTAGAAATATGGATGCTTTCCATTATTTGAGTTCTTTGTTAGACACTCATTTTCATAATGACCAATTTCACCTCTCTTAATGAATTTTTTTGAACATAAATCATATTTTCTCTTACCATTACCCAAATATTTTATAGTGAAATTATAAGCCTTATGTACCATTTTAACACATCAGAAGCACTTACCCAAATTCAAAAGGCATTCTCTAGTGTTCATTTTACCACAATTTTAATAAATTGTAAACATAAGTTTCATACCATCATAATTTTTTGATGAATTCTCTAATTTCATATGCCACCTTGACCGGTTGTTTTTTTTCAAATAACACATGATCATCAAAAAACTGCATTTCCACATTATCCGCACATAGAACAGGTTTTTAATAAATGATGAACGCATGTGAATAAAATTCCCTTCGATACATTAGATTTAATCTATATTAAAAACCATTGATTTTACATTTAAGATATCATATAAAATTTGAATCATACAGTTCTAGACATGTGAATTTTTCTTTATGTGTATCCATAGAGTCATCCACCTACATCATTGGCAATAATTTTTCTTTTATTCTAAGTCGAACCGCATTATGGAAAAATTTATCAAGAAAAATACATTTCAATGAATCCTAATAAAGAGTATCAATATCCTCAAAATCACTAATATTTTTAACAATAAACCACCACTGATCGACCTTAACATCAAAATAGTAAACATAATTACAAAGCATTTAATGTTCTGAACACCACATGACATTGAAAATATTTTCCAGTGCCTTAATCCACCCTTTAGCTAGCACAAAGTAAGATGATCCTCTAAATGATGGGGGACATTGAATCATGAAATTCATCACTACTGAAATGTTCTTCTATGGTTGATCTGGCTGATATCATGCATGCATACCACAACCTTTTATAGCCTGAGTCATCTATTCCATCATTGCAAAAAATAGTTCAGTTCTGATTATAACAATTTCTAGTTACTTATTTGGTAAGTAGTTTTCCTCCTGATGTCGTCCCATCATAGATTACATGTTTCCTCTACAGAAAACTGTTATAAAACAGACATATCCTAGAAAAATAAACATGGTAATATTAAAATTCTATACTATTTCAATCTTACCATAATGTAAAAATAATTTATGAATATTTTCTAAGTCCTAATGTTATCTAAACCGACCTCTGATACCAACTATAGGGCCCCATCCATAAACATTACATAATCTAGATTTTGTTCAAAAATTTACTATATTAATCATTGAGGATATATACATGTTTATTATTTTTGAGAATTTTTCCACAATCATTACATCACAAATATTACAATGTATACACTTATACTCTATCCAATATTTTCAAAACAATAAAACTCCTCAAATAAAACAAGAATATTTTTATTAGTATAAATTTTCTTGAATTATTCGTTTCTCATACGCATCCTTATACCCTGTAAAAAACAAAAACATGGAATGAGTATAAAAATCTCACTAAGGGATTTATAATTAGGAATGAAAAAACTATTTCATGAATTCATACAAATCAATGAAATAATGATTTTCACTAATAAAACATAATATCTTTAACATACCTCACGAAATAATAAGATTTTTGAATAACTCGTAGAAATAATAAATCATAAAGGTAACTTTTAGAATCCATGACATACTTACTTTGTAGCTTTCACAACTACATTTGGAGTAACATTAATGGTTATGTTTGGAATACCCATCACAATATATTCCCTAAATCTCTTATGATATAATTTTTTATTTACATCATTCACATTACCCAATACATTAGAGAGGAATCACAAGATCACCCACCCTCATTTTATCATGAAACCACCTGTATACATAAGTAATCACCAAGAACCATAACATAATCATGACACATTAAAAATGTATAAATGAAAGATAACATTTCCACATTACAATCACAATATATAACTTCAAGATATTGAAATATTAAATTCCCTCTCAAAACCATTTTCAATACCAATATACAAAAAAATGGTATATGGTATCTATTTTGTTTTTAAAAAAATTACATATGTTTACGGAATCTGAATATCAAAAAATGCTTACGGTGACAGAAAGGTCATTATCGATGCATACGTTAAAAATAAACATTCATTTTTTTAGTAAAATGCCTCATAAATAAAGATTCATTTTGAAAACTATTGAATTAAATTAAACAAAAAAGGTAATAATTATAAAACATATAAAATAAGGATATGTAAATTATCAAAATAGGCATTAATGAAAGGAGATTTAGATGGGGTACCTTACCTTGAGTCTAACTTGTATCATTTGTTCTTTATATTACTGAATAATAAAATTCGGTCAATTTATACTTTCTTTAGAACATTATTCAATTTTATTATTAATTATATGTTATTGATCATCATGTTATAAAAATTACATAATTAATTAAAATTATATCAGTCCATTTGTCGATATTCATAACATCAGACGAAATAAATTTGTTTGATGTAAATTGTTCATGTGAGAAAAAATCCATCATACAAAAAATATTATTCATTATTTCAATATCATATATATTTAGTATATATATATATATAATTTCCTTAATATTTGGTGAAATTAATTGAAATAAACCGTTAATGGAGATCGTAGGAAGTACGTACACATGAATGCTACCTTCATTTCATTACCATATTAAGAGAATAACAATCAAATGATATAAATGTATATTATAATACTAGTATTATATTTATTTTATATATTTATCCTTGGTTTAATAACACAATTCTTTATACTTTCCATGTATAGCATGAACGAGTCATATCACTTTGAGGGGGTGGTCGTCCACAGTTCCTCAAATGAAATTATCGTATTTACACATCATAGAAAGAATAAAGATATGCTGTAAAAAAAATTAAGAAGAATAAAGAATATATTGATATCATATATATCATATATATATATATGGTTCCATAATAATGGACACCATGAAAGGTGGTAGGAGAAAATTAAGCGGTCATCATTTCGTGAGATAGTAGTCTGCCATACATAGAAACAGTATGTCCGTATACATCAAATTGATGTGTGTGTAAGTGTACTTTGAATACTTATCATAAAAACATCCTATTATATTTAATATTTTAGTTTTTTTATTTATTAAAAAAAGTATTGATCATAGGGAGGGTATAATGAAATTAAATGAAATGGACTTGAGAGTAGACGTTACCTCTAAATCTAGTGTCATCTTTTGATTTGAGCCAAAAGACTATCTTGAATTTCCCTATGCCTTAGGTAAGGCTTCTATGAGGAATGTAATGTTTCGTGTAGATTATGTGAGTAGAGTTTGGATGATCAAAGGGGCTTCAGAGGTTTGAGTAAGTGGGTAGAGTTTGTAGCCTTTTATAAGAGAAAGGTGGGGCACTTTCAGAAATTCTTGAAATATTATATATTTATAAATTTAATTTCGATTAAAAATTGTCCAAAAATCATTTAATTCTAAGATACAATAATTTTGGTTAGAATACCCATCATCAAATAATTATTTGATAAGTTGTGAATATTTTTTCATCCTTATCATTTTTGGTTTAACCATTATTTTATCCTTTTTATTCTTACAGTGATATCATGTTATTTACAAATTGTGGGTTAATGTAGTTACAATATCATATCAAACGACTCAAAAAAAATAATTTTTGAAATATGCTGACTTTTATTAAATATTTTCCTGAATAATAGAATTTTATAAATTTAATATCTTTTAATAAAATTTATTATATTTTAAGTTATTAATTATGTTAATTTTGGACAATATTGATATTTTCCTTTTTTCAAAATTCATAACAACTTTATTCCTAGGAAAAAAGGAATTGACTCAAAGATATTAGGTTAATATAATAATTAAAATTCGTATATAGAATCAAAATTTTCAAAATACATTTATTTTAATATTTATAATATCCTTTTTTGATTCCTTTATTAATGAATCAATCATTTCATCATCATTGTGTCAAAATTAAAATTATATATTTAAAGACTAAAAAAATATCGTGATAAGTGAAATATTTTTATCATAATAATGGATATTTTAGTCAATGAAATCAGTTATATATATTGATATTAAAATTGATTTAGTAAAAGATACTTGTTTATGTTATATTTCTCTTTACATTAAATTAATTCTTATAAAATGTCATTTTCTCACCCAAGGGGCTCAATGAGGTCCCAAAATCAACCTAATAATTAGCATTGTTAGAAAAATATCATCACATAGGATTTAGACCCATTTTAGGGAAGTTTTATGTTATTAAATTATTATTTTTTACACTTATTGACCATATTTACTCTTTAAAAATTGTAAGAAAATAATTACTGATGTTACTATTCATAATGTCCAAAAATAAAAAGTACCTTTTAACATAATTTGTTCCTTATGAATTTAAATATGGAATTACTTTTTCCAAATTCAAATCATATAATTTTCAAAAATTAATTTGAAATTATTTCCCATAGACAAAACCAAAAAAGCGAGGTTTAAAGAAGTAAAATCTATTAAATGATTAATATGTGTTTATACCCAGCTTAAATGTGAAATTACATAAAATGACCATTATTGGATTAAATGATAAAAAATAAAATTTAAATTTAAATACAATTAAAAGTATAATCTAACTTTGTAAATAAATTAAATTAAAAGGCAGTTTTGACTTAAGAATGTCGTATTTTTTACTATTCATTAAAAAAATGAACATTATCAAAAAATTACTAAAAAATTATCAAATATAAATTGTGTTGTCCTAATTATAAAGAATAAGTTTATTTTTCCATGTAGAACATATAAACTGGAAAAAAACATAAATTAAACTGGGTTCATTATCAAAAGGAAATAGAACGACATTTTAAAAATATTAGAGTATTTCATGCTTAAAATCAGATTCATTATTATTGTATGTCTCTAAAATATATTGGATAACTGTAAAGGTATTTAACAAACATTTATAATCATATTTTAGTTACTTATATTCATTTAAACCAATAAAATGGATATTTGTTAACAACCATTTAAAATAATAATAATAATATTCTATTTTTCAGTATAACTCAAAGTTGTGTGCAATGTAAGATTTCAAAGAAACTCATTTTTGTGTATTGAGAACGCTATTGGAAAAAACATCTACTTTAATTTCAAAATATATTTTTCCTAAATATTAATATAAATTAAGAAGTGTTATTATATAAATTCCTAGGATCCTACTATATACAAATTTAAGCCATATATTTTCATAATTTAGTTAATAATAAACCTAATCTAAATTATAATGGCTATGTGAAAACAATCATAAAATTTTATTTTAATAATATTTCATATTTTATTTAATCTTAGAAGAGTGTATAATAAAAGAAAAACATAGTGTTGCATTTAATGAAATATAAACTGAGTGTTAATTGTAATTAAACTCAAAATCAGTGTTTATTGTCACCAAGAATATAGAAAGATCATATTTATTGAAATAATAATAATTTCAAAATATATTAGAGTGTTACATTCTACCCCCATGAAATGAATTGATCTCTCAAAATTTATCTTGGTCATCAAAGGATTAACATTTTTGGACATGGAATAAAAGGATTAATAATTATATGGAGAGATAAAAATAACTTATCATAAGAATTAAGGTAATATAATGCCGATTAGAGACCAAAAAACCATAAACCAAATGGGCCTAAAAAGGTCATTAATTTCTAAAAAGTGATGATAATATGATAACATTTTATTTGAATGTCATTTTCTTATTTTTCATAAGATATAAATACATGAATTAATTAAATTTCATAAGAACAATCTCACCCATTGGATGTTCCATGATAAATTTCCACTTCATCTCTTACCCCATAAACTGAATGTGAATTTGTTATACTAGAAGCACTAAAATATCTAAAGACTCATAAATAAAATGATATATCATTCCGTCTATCTTTACCTATCATGAAGAAAATTGTTATCATTGTTTACACATTATGAATAAGTCTTCAGGTTGTTATGTAACACATTAATTCATAAAGCCTCATCCAATGTTCAAAAAAAATCATTTCATACATCGTTATCCTTATTAACCTTCCATAATTTAAAAGTAATAAGGACATTCATGAGATATCTCAAAATCAATTAAACATTAAACCCCAATATAAGAAAAATTAGATCTTGATTATCACATACTAAACATGTGAATACCATAGTAACTTTTTTTAATCATGATAATAACCACACGTACCACAAAACCATAATGAAAACATAAATAACTCCACATTACTTGAATAAAAACATATTTTATTGAAAATATTATATAAATTCAAAAATTCTTTGAACTAAACCAATAATAATAGAAACCACCTTTTCCAAAAATCATTAATCACTTCCATGTTAATAAATACTACACAATTTAATTTATTTATATCATTTATCTATTTATACCAACAATATTATCTAAAAACCCAAAATATATTAAGGGCTATCTTACCTTAACCAAAATTATACATTTATGAAAAATCACTTTTATTGTTCATCTTTAATAATCAATATACTCTTGAAAATACTTGATTCAAAACATATATATAACAATCCTTATATATTTCTTGATTTATATAAGATTATTTTTAATTTCAACACATATTCACGTCATTCATACACCATTAACATAGATTAATCATCTTATTCCTTAATACCTCATTCCCACAACATTAAATATAAATCATGTCTCAACATTCATTATCCATAATTTAATTATTCTATAAAAACACTATTTTACGAACCCATAACATTCATAAGTATTTCATAGTCCCTTACTTGTTATGAATATACTATTAATCTGACCCCCTTTTGGGTTCTATTCATGGAATTACCCCATTACGACATCAGTATTCATAATGCCTAAACATTTCTCATTTAATATAGTAATCCTTTGATAATACATTACAGATTCTAATATTCCCATCCATTGCATTCACTAAAATTTTAATTTTTCCTTGGAAATTTAATACTTCGTGTCCATCCATTGTAACAGCCCAAGATTTTATAAAAAAATATTCTTTTTAATTTTATTAATGTCTTGTGTTGTACGCTACACCAAAAGGAGCTTGCACAACACGCATCCTTGTCTTGCCTTGCATTACACGCAATCGCGACCTTCCTCGATAGCGTGTGTAATACGCAATACCGAGTTTCACTAGACAACGATGTGCTATTAATATATTATTAAAACTAGCCGTTATGAATAGTAATAACCACTTTTTAAAATTCTGTAAATCTTATTTTTCAAAATGAACTTCATTCTTGGATTCGGAGTATCGAATTTAGCCTAAGGTGAAATTTTGGTACTTTTCGGATAACTTTCATATTCTGATGAATAGTGAAAATTACTAAATTATAATTAAAAACAACTTTTTTAATCGAAATAATTAATAGTGATAAATTATTAATTTGAGTGGTTTTAAAGGTTATTTAGAATATATTTTTACTATTTAATACAATGTTGGTCATTGGTTGTAATTTCACATTTAAACCAGACATAATCAAGTGTCAATCTTTTGATATATATTGTTTCCTAAAAACACGCTATTTATTTTAACAGCAGGATTTAATTATAAAATTAATTAATGAAACTTCTATGTTATGAATTTGGTAAAATAGATTTCATTTTTTAATTCGGAATATGAAATATAGCTTAGGATGAAATTTTGGCATTGTTCTGAAAAACATCAATTTTTGATGAATAGTGAAACTACTAAGTGGTAGTTAAAAAAACTGAATTTTTCATAAAACTTAATTTTGCCGCTTCTGTGAATGGAATTTCGAAAATCCGAGAGACACAGTTAATATCAAGGACTAAAATGTGGTTCAATGAGATGAAAATAATTTTTTGGTGAATAGTAACTTTTTACTTTTTTTACCGCGGTTAATAGTAAATAGGGTAACTAAGGGTAAATATGATATTACTATTACCCTAACACATGTTCTAATTCTATTGGACAAGTGTAATTCGACCAAAAACAAACTTAGGAATAAAATATGACCATTTAGGCCCACTTGGATTAGATTAGGACATTTATTATTAATTTATTTAAAGAAAGGGTAAAATAGTTAAAATCAATGTTTAATAAGTAAATCATTTTTAATATGGGGTTATACATAAGATAAATTCGATTTTAAATATTCATTAGAAAGCTAAAAAGATTTCCTACATGATGGTATTTTATTTGTAATTTTTAGACATCAAATAATTTAATTTATTTATGACACAATGATGATGCAGTAATTATCTTATTAATGAAATATTGACATAATTGATGTTATAAACACCAAAATAAATGTAATTTGAGATTTTTTATAAATTCCACTAATTTTCTAGGTTACTATGATATATTAATGTTGATTTAATCAACTTGTTTCGAACATTTAATTCTGTTATGACTTTCACAAAAATCATATATCAAATAGTGTCAAAATTGACTCAAAATAGTTTTTAAATCAAATATTATATTATTAATTGTTATTGTATTCCTAAAAATCTATGGTTCGGCCAAATGACTTAAATAAGGATATATATGTTAATAATAAACAATTTGGGGTTCGTTTGGCATGTTATAGTAAGTGTATTAACCATATAGTGAAAGAAACCAAAAAGACATGGTAAAAGTTAAATTATTTAACTTAGAGTTAAATCTAATTGATAAGGTTAAAATAATACCCTAAACTTTTCTAAATCTTATTGTTTGATAGGATTTCGACCCATCCCCACCTTATCTTCGAAATAAGACCCTTTGGAGCCATTATAAACCGATTTTGACTTTAATATAAAATAATATTTTGAGATATTCCTAAGGTGCCCCTCTCCTCCCTTATAAAAGGGCACCTCCTCCCCCTCCTCCTCACACCAATTTGAGCACTCAATCTCGTCCAACCCCTGCCAAAATCTCTTCTCCACTTCCCTAGAAACATCCTAGAGGTTCTGGTCTTCCTCAAAGACCAATTCTAGTGCCCTAAGAGGAGGTCTCAAAGAGGCACTTCAAAGAAGAGGTAATTACCGTTACCAATTCTTTCATCTTTATTTCTTCTTCCACTTCTTCTTCTTAGGTTTTTTCATTATGAAGTAATAACATCAGTATCACTCATATACTGATATGTTATTATAAGTATGAAACAACCCTATTTCACCATCTATCCATCCTACGGAAAAAGAAATCACCGCGCGTGCGTACGTACGGAATACCGTCTCCACGACGCGATGAGATTCATTCTCCATGTTAACCATTTAAGAATGATTATAATGTATATATAAGAAATAATAATGAAATATATGACATTATAAAGCTACTGTATTTATGTATATATATACATATGTATGTCATCTACTTACTTCCATTTCAAGACAATAAGGAAAGAAAAACAACGTTCATGCGTACGTACGGACTACCGTCTCCATGAACGGTGTTTTTCATTTTATTTATCTATCTATTATATATATATATATATACTGAATATATATGATATATAAATCTTATTTTATATTCTGGAAGTAAGTAAATCATGATATAAGTAATAATGATGTCAAGAACAACAAGTCAAAACACCTACGATAAATGAAACGATTTTACCCAAAACGCTTCTTTAACATGGAATTTACAAAAGAACGGGTAATATAATGTCATAAGTGAACCATATATGATATCATAACAATGAATATGATTCTGTAATAAGTCAGTGACATTATTTAAATCATTATACAGGAGGTTCGGACACATACGAAGCAAATTGGACCTAAGGTAAGGGAAATATCACAATCTCATTTTTATCCGAGATTGTTTATTCGTAAGTATTTACTGGGGTGTATTTTATCATCCACATCCATGTTTCATCAATATGTAATATTATTTTCATCCAACTACAATTTTTTTAAATCCATTTTTACACTTCGGTGAGTTTTTAGTAAAAGAAATAAAAGGAATCTTTTGTCGTTTTTCGTACGAGGTACTTTTTGACTTTTCCGACAAAAGTACGAAGAATGTTTTTTTAAACTTATACGGCATGAATGGATTTTTAAAACATTATTTCCAAGAAGCTTCCTTTACAAGTTTTCAAGTTTATTTTTAATCAACTTCTTTTATTTTAATGTTTTATGACATGTTATGAAAGGAAAAATGTTTTTGAAGAAGAAAGGATATTTTCCTCAAGAATGAAGTTCAAGTATTTTATCAAAATTATTTTCCATCTAAGATAATAAAAGGGTTCTGTTTTTATCCCTATTATTACATGGATTTGATTATGTTGTGATGGAAACATTTTTATGAATTCCTTTATCTTATATGAATTGTTTTATGATGTCATGTTGTTTAAGAATCCCATTTTTATTACATGGGTTAAGCTATGATGTATGGTTTATGATTATGTGGCACACATAAGAAAGGATTCATTATAAGAAGGGTGGGACCTATATCTCCCTCCAATGCATTGGGTAAAGATTTTATATCTCATGAGATAGACATGGCTGAAATGGTAGGTTATACCGGTTCAGTGAAACAGGACTGAAACGAGGGTTACTCGATTCAGAAAGGGACTTTGTCCACTAAGATAGTCTTGGCAATGAGTCATGACTAACAAGAAATGAATTTCCATGATTATGTGTGCATGCCACAAAGTTTCAAGTTTCATGTTATGATTATGCTGATCTCATTTTCACTTCTATGATTTGTTCCATGTTAATATATTATGATCTCTTTTGCAGGTTATGATTTTCAAAAAGATATGATATGATTTTTATTTCTTTTGTATACCCTTACTGAGCATTTGAGCTCACCCTTTTATGTTTTCTTTTCCACAGGATATAAATAAAGGTTTTAGGTAAAAAAAAAGGAAGATCTTTATGGGTGATATTGAAGATCTTTCACCACGATTAGAAGATTACGTTCCGAGTTTCCAAAGACACTAAACTATTACGATCCTTTAGTGTGTGTTTTTGTTATGTACTAAGTATTCCGCAAAAGTAATGTAATGTCCATGTATGTCAGGCTTCGGGTCTCTACAGTTGGTATCAGAGGAAAGGTTTAGTCAACCTTTGGAAACTAGGATGCGAGAACTTTAGTGAGATCCCTAGAGATATTTATAAGGTATGTCTAGGGATGTCCCTAAGGATAAGTATACGTATAGGTTATAGTAATAGAATTACGCTAACGATCATAGAATTAAACCTAAGATGTTGGATATTGAAGGTAATCCCCCTTTATTATGTTGTTTTCCCTAACATGATTTTTGCCTCTCACACTATTCTTTTTGGGTTTTAGACGATGGCTGGAACCCGAAGGAACCGTGTTGATCAATGCAATGGACAATGCAATGATTGCCCTCCTGAACAAAAAAATGTTATGGGAGATGGAGTGCACAATCTTATTGCTATACTTACACAAGCTATGAATCATTCTGGACTTCCAAATGAGCAGAGAAGGGAAAAATATTCTATTGAGTCCTTCATGAGGCAACGTCCACCTTCTTTCAGTGGGACTTCTGATCCACTTGTTGCTGAACAATGGATCAGTACCACTGAAAAGATATTTTCAGTTCTCCAATGTTCTGAACATGATAAAGTCATCTTAGCAGTATATCGTTTGGAAGGTGAAGCTGATCAATGGTGGAATCTTATCAAGAATACGAGGCCAAGGGATGAAATTGAGTCCATGGAATGGGACGAGTTCAAGAACTTGTTTTTCAGTAAGTACTTCCCTCGTATTCTTCGAACAAAGATGGAAAAGGAGTTTATTGAGCTGAAGCAGAAGGATGATGAATCTGTTGGTATATACGAAGCGAATTTTACAAGACTTGCAAGGTATGCATCTGGCATTATCATCCAACCTGAAAGTAAAGTTGATCGATTTTTCAGTGGCTTAAAACCAAGTCTTCGAAGGGAATTAGCTATAAGAGACTTCAGTAGCTATGAAGAAATTGTGCGTTGTGCTATCAAGGTAGAAATGGAAGTTGGTATTACATATCCATCTCATGGTTTTGACAAGAAACGAAAGATGGAGTTCAAGGAGAAATCTCATAATAATGGTGAAAAGAAGATGAATGTTTCCTTATGCACAAAGTATGGAAAGAAGCATGGTGGAGATTGTCTTAAAGGAACTAGAAAATGTTTTAAGTGTGGAAAAGAAGGTCATCGAGCAGCTGAGTGTCGAAGTAATGGAAAAAGGGTTTCTAATGATGTGAATTAAGCAAACACTGTAGAGAATGCACCACCAACACTTCAATGCTTCAAGTGCAAGGAAATGGGGCATTATGCTAATAATTGCCCTAATCCAAGGGTTAGTGATGATCAACATGAGCAACCACTGAAGGCAAAAGACAAAGGGAAGTCACATGCGATCACTATTGGCGATGTTGAATATGATAACAATGTGGTGGAATGATTAAGCGTTTATGTAATGGGATTCCAAAATAATGTTGTATCATTGAGTATTGCAATATTTATTGATGTTGTATTCAAAGTGATTGAGATATTTTTTTTGGAAATAAGATGATATGCGCATAATGAAGACGAGAAAATGAAATGTTTAATAGTATTCATGAGCTCATGATTGATATAAGGACTAAGTGATATCATGGATTGAGTATATAGAATTTTGAGGATTTTGGTATGTGGAAAGTGTTAACTTTTAACTGCATTCATGTTTTCACTAAGGTATTCAAGAGAATACATGATTAAGGACTTTGAATGTTTAGAATGTGACCAAAAAAACATATCTTATGATATATGGGGATCAACGATGGTATTAAATCTCTGGTAATCGTTTTCACTATGTTATGAGAGTGGACTGCAGTATTATGGATACGCCTAAAGATTGAAACGGATTATGTTGGACATAAGTGATTATTGTTTAAGGATAGAAGTTTTTTTTCGATATTATTGATGGGATGTTATAGTAATGTAGTTTTAGAAAAAAGGACAACCTGCAGGACGGGCGACAGCCCATCGCTTCAGACAAGGCTGTAGGAATCGAACCCACAACCGAAGTGCGACTGGCCTTTATCGCCTACCACTGACCTACATGAAGTCCCTGTTTAGTAGAAACTAGTTTTATTATATTAAGCAGTATGATATATGAAGCATAAGTCCATTTTAGGAACCATATATGATTAATCTCACTATAGATCGATTTATGCATATAATTTTTGCAAACCTTTTGTTTGAGACAGATGGAATGACCCGTCATTCTATCACATGATCTGCTAACACTTCACGAAGAACAAATTCAACTTCATTTATTTAAGAGATGAAGTGGAAATTGTTCAAGGCACGAACAAAAGTGAGATTGTACCAAAATAAAGTAAGTATTTATTCTAATTCAAATTTTCAACTTTAGGGGAAATGATCTTGAAAACCAAAAATGTTGTCCTAGTGATCTTATACCTGATGAATCAGATGGTACCTTATATCATCACAAATCTATGGATTTGTGATTACTGGCTTTTCCATAAACATGTTCTCTACCACTCTCCATCAGAACATGATGGTTAGATTTCTCTTCCATATCCATATTTTCACCTATGTGGAAACCCAATGATTAGTTTATTTGGGTAACCGTTACGTTTCATACTTTTGTTTTTAAAGATTGGTTTTGATATTCCTTTTTACGAGGTGGGTTTCTATTAAAGAAACTTTCGAATAGTAAACCATTTATAACCCCGACGAATTTCGAGGGCGAAATTCATTTTTAGGGGGGTAGAATGTAACAGCCCAAGATTTTATAAAAAAATATTCTTTTTAATTTTTTTAATGTCTTGTGTTGTACGCTACATCAAAAGGAGCTTGCACAACACGCATCCTTGTCTTGCCTTGCATTACACGCAATCGCGACCTTCCTCGATAGCGTGTGTAATACGCAATACCGAGTTTCACTAAACAACGATGTGCTATTAATATATTATTAAAACTAGCCGTTATGAATAGTAATAACCACTTTTTAAAATTCTGTAAATCTTATTTTTCAAAATGAACTTCATTCTTGGATTCGGAGTATCGAATTTAGCCTAAGGTGAAATTTTGGTACTTTTCAGATAACTTTCATATTCTGATGAATAGTGAAAATTACTAAATTATAATTAAAAACAACTTTTTTAATCGAAATAATTAATAGTGATAAATTATTAATTTGAGTGGTTTTAAAGTATATTTAGAATATATTTTTACTATTTAATACAATGTTGGTCATTGGTTGTAATTTCACATTTAAACCAGACATAATCAAGTGTCAATCTTTTGATATATATTGTTTCCTAAAAACACGCTATTTATTTTAACAGCAGGATTTAATTATAAAATTAATTAATGAAACTTCTATGTTATGAATTTGGTAAAATAGATTTCATTTTTGAATTCGGAATATGAAATATAGCTTAGGATGAAATTTTGGCATTGTTCTGAAAAACATCAATTTTTGATGAATAGTGAAACTACTAAGTGGTAGTTAAAAAAACTGAATTTTTCATAAAACTTAATTTTGCCGCTTCTGTTAATGGAATTTCGAAAATCCGAGAGACACGGTTAATATAAAGGACTAAAATGTGGTTCAATGAGATGAAAATAATTTTTTGGTGAATAGTAACTTTTTACTTTTTTTACCGCGGTTAATAGTAAATAGGGTAACTAAGGGTAAATATGATATTACTATTACCCTAACACATGTCCTAATTCTATTGGACAAGTGTAATTCGACCAAAAACAAACTTAGGAACAAAATATGACCATTTAGGCCCACTTGGATTAGATTAGGACATTTATTATTAATTTATTTAAAGAAAGGGTAAAATAGTTAAAATCAAAGTTTAATAAGTAAATCATTTTTAATATGGGGTTATACATAAGATAAATTCTATTGTAAATATTCATTAGAAAGCTAAAACGATTTCCTACATGATGGTATTTTATTTGTAATTTTTAAACATCAAATAATTTAATTTATGTATGACACAATGATGATGCAGTAATTATCTTATTAATGAAATATTGACATAATTGATGTTATAAACACCAAAATAAATGTAATTTGAGATTTTTTATGAATTCCACTAATTTTCTAGGTTACTATGATATATTAATGTTGATTTAAGCAACTTGGTTCGAAAATTTAATTCTGTTATGACTTTCACAAAAATCATATATCAAATAGTGTCAAAATTGACTCAAAATAGTTTTTAAATCAAATATTATATTATTAATTGTTATTGTATTCCTAAAAATCTAAGGTTCGGCCAAATGACATAAATAAGGATATATATGTTATGAATAAACAATTTGGGGTTCTTTTGGCATGTTATAGTAATTGTATTAACCATATAGTGAAAGAAAACAAAAAGACATGGTAAAAGTTAAATTATTTAACTTAGAGTTAAATCTAATTGATAAGGTTAAAATAATACCCTAAACTTGTCTAAATCTTATTGGTTGATAGGATTTCGACCTATCCCCACCTTATCTTCGAAATAAGACCCTTTGGAGCCATTATAAACCGATTTTGACTTTAATATAAAATAATATTTTGAGATATTCCTAAGGTGCCCCTCTCCTCCCTTATAAAAGGGCACCTCCTCCCCCTCCTCCTCACACCAATTTCAGCACTCAAGCTCGTCCAACCCCTGCCAAAATCTCTTCTACACTTCCCTAGAAAACATCCTAGAGGTTCTGGTCTTCCTCAAAGACCAATTCTAGTGCCCTAAGAGGAGGTCTCAAAGAGGCACTTCAAAGAAGAGGTAATTACCGTTACCAATTCTTTCATCTTTATTTCTTCTTCCACTTCTTCATCTTAGGTTGTTTCATTATGAAGTAATAACATCAGTATCACTCATATACTGATATGTTATTATAAGTATGAAACAACCCTATTTCACCATCTATCCATCCTACGGAAAAATAAATCACCGCGCGTGCGTACGTACAGAATACCGTCTCCACGACGCGATGAGATTCATTCTCCATGTTAACCATTTAAGAATGATTATAATGTATATATAAGAAATAATAATGAAATATATGACATTATAAAGCTACTGTATTTATGTATATATATACATATGTATGTCATCTACTTACTTCCATTTCAAGACAATAAGGAAAGAAAAACAGCGTTCATGCGTACGTACGGACTACCGTCTCCATGAACGGTGTTTTTCATTTTATTTATCTATCTATTATATATATATATATACTGAATATATATGATATATAAATCATATTTTATATTCTGGAAGTATGTAAATCATGATATAAGTAATAATGATGTCAAGAACAACAAGTCAAAACACCCACGATAAATGAAACGATTTTACCCAAAACGCTTCTTTAACATGGAATTTACAAAAGAACGGGTAATATAATGTCATAAGTGAACCATATATGATATCATAACAATGAATATGATTCTGTAATAAGTCAGTGACATTATTTAAATCATTATACAGGAGGTTCGGACACATACGAAGCAAATTAGACCTAAGGTAAGGGAAATATCACAATCTCATTTTTATCCGAGATTGTTTATTCGTAAGTATTTACTGGGGTGTATTTTATCATCCACATCCATGTTTCATCAATATGTAATATTATTTTCATCCACCTACAATTTTTTTAAATCCATTTTTACACTTCGGTGAGTTTTTAGTAAAAGAAATAAAAGGAATCTTTTGTCGTTTTTCGTACGAGGTACTTTTTGACTTTTCCGACAAAAGTACGAAGAATGTTTTTTTAAACTTATACGGCATGAATGGATTTTTAAAACATTATTTCCAAGAAGCTTCCTTTACAAGTTTTCAAGTTTATTTTTAATCCACTTCTTTTATTTTAATGTTTTATGACATGTTATGAAAGGAAAAATGTTTTTTAAGAAGAAAGGATATTTTCCTCAAGAATGATGTTCAAGTATTTTATCAAAATTTTTTTCCATCTAAGATAATAAAAGGGTTCTGCTTTTATCCCTATTATTACATGGATTTGATTATGTTGTGATGGAAACATTTTTATGAATTCCTTTATCTTATATGAATTGTTTTATGATGTCATGTTGTTTAAGAATCCCATTTTTATTACATGGGTTAAGCTATGATGTATGGTTTATGATTATGTGGCACACATAAGAAAGGATTCATTATAAGATGGGTGGGACCTATATCTCCCTCCAATGCATTGGGTAAAGATTTTATATCTCATGAGATAGACATGGCTGAAATGGTAGGTTATACCGGTTCAGTGAAACAGGACTGAAACGAGGGTTACTCGATTCAGAAAGGGACTTTGTCCACTAAGATAGTCTTGGCAATGAGTCGTGACTAACAAGAAATGATTTTCCATGATTATGTGTGCATGCCACAAAGTTTCAAGTTTCATGTTATGATTATGCTGATCTCATTTTCACTTCTATGATTTGTTCCATGTTAAGATATTATGATCTCTTTTGCAGGTTATGATTTTCAAAAAGATATGATATGATTTTTATTTCTTTTGTATACCCTTACTGAGCATTTGAGCTCACCCTTTTATGTTTTCTTTTCCCCAGGATATAAATAAAGGTTTTAGGTAAAAAAAAGGAAGATCTTTATGGGTGATATTGAAGATCTTTCACCACGATTAGAAGATTACGTTCCAAGTTTCCAAAGACACTAAACTATTACGATCCTTTAGTGTGTGTTTTTGTTATGTACTAAGTATTCCGCAAAAGTAATGTAATGTCCATGTATGTCAGGCTTCGGGTCTCTACATCCATTCTGCACTCTAAATACCTTCCCGTTTATCTGAGACATTCACTTGGGTGCTTTTTCCCACATTCTTGACATATGGGAAAATAAATCATATTTCATATATTATCTCTACAACCCTAAATGTTACAAAACATTATCCTTCTATTATTTCGTGTGTCTGAGAGTTGGTTAAGGTACATGTTGTCAATACGCTTTTATGATAATTTATTAAACATAATCTTAAGATCCATGACTCCATTAATTTACCCATTTAGATTCTCATAAAAATATTGTATGTCATATTCAATTTTATCCCAGTTCCTTTTGGTTTCGTCCATTGAATAAAAGAAAAAATCATATTGTGAAAAGTACTAATCATATTTTAAAACCAAATAATCATCAAAAATCACTTGTGGGTTGTTTAAATCATGAATTGTTTTTAAATCTATGACACCATATGTTTATCTTATATCATTCATAGTTGTCATATAATTAAATAATTCATGATGGTTCACAAAGAGTTTTTTAATTAAAAAGAAAATCCACATGGAGATTCAAACATGGTGCAAAGAAAATATCATTATTGTTCACCACATGATGATTGGATCCATCTTAATGAAAGTTTTTTGAAGTTATTACCCATATGCACCTCTATTCTAAATCCACATCCACTTGTAGTATCAAGACATGTATTTAATTTCATTGATACCACATCATCATTCCTTTACCAAAATTATAAGACATTTTCCGATAATTTTAATAATTTATTGGCTTATCCTTTGATAAATCCCCTAATATATCCATCGAAATATCCCAAGGGATCTCATAATTGTTTTCTCATACTAGTTTAAAAATTCTAACCAATCCTTTCCTATGATACTAACTATAACAACCTAGTCTTTTCAATCATGGGTATTACTTGTTCTAAGATGAATATTCAGTACATTACACATAAAAAACCCCAAGGTCGAAAATAATTTAGTGAATTTGGAAACATGGGACATAATATTCATAATTCATGAAATATCCTCAATGTCTCCCATAAATATTTTCCCCTTCAATACACCTACATTAAAACCATTCTTCAAAACCTATGAAAAGGAAACATAAGAAAGGGTGATCTTAAATGATCAATAAGGGTAAAATAAGATATATCAATCTATGATCACATGAAATAATACTATAATAATAAGGGTATGTTATTATGATCATAACATGTGATATTTATAACCAACCTATCATAGATTATAAACCTGAATCAAGGCATAAAATAGTATCATTTAGGAAAAAAAATCCCATAAGGGTGATGAATCATCATAAATCAACCACGAACCATAAGATAATGTCATAAAACTGTTCCACCATCATATATATATATATATAGAAAACCATCTAATACATCAAGATTAAATACCATGACCACAAACATAGCGGAACATGAATCAACATATGTTTCCCACTATGGATCAGGACACATATGGTTCCTATAGATCATGACACACATGATACTTATAGTGGACTAAGGCACACATTTTTACTGAAGTGGATTAGGACACATCTATTTCACATAGTGGATCAAGAAATACATATTTACCATATTGGATCCAGAAACACTTATTTACCAGTATGGATTAGGATGCACCTGTTTCCCATGATGGGTCAGGACACAACTATTTCCCATAGTGGATAAAGTACTTCTTATTGTTTCCATTTTTATCTCAAAAGATAAAAAAGCTTTACCAAATTCCTTGGATGGAGATATATGTAACACCTATCACATAATTAAAATTATACATATGAGTTCCATAAGATCATAAAACATATATCATATCAAAATCCATAAAATGTAATGGGTTTCATAAAAATTTCATCATATCATAACCTATAGAAAAGTGATGGGATTTATAATCATTTAACATTTTATCACAGAATAAAAAATAAAAAATAACTAACCTTCATAATAATTGAAAAATTTTGTATCCCATGTAAGAGAGATGGTCTTCATAAACATTTTTAATAATAATCCATTTATAGAAAGAATAATAATGGTATTCTTGGACCATATACCAACTATATTTTAGTTAACATCAACAGATTTCCTCATATAAAGAAAATAATTCTGAAAGATTACTTTGTAAATTTCAAGAGAAAATTCTATTTTCTTTAAAAATTAATCTTTAATTGATAGAGTATTTTGAAAACACTTTTCTATGAAAATAAAATTGAACACGTATAAAGGTAGCTTTAAATATCATATAAAATATTTCTTGATGAAAATATTCATTTCTCTTAAAAACACATATTAAATAAAAAGAATCTGCAATTTTATTATTTCCAAATAACATTTAAATTATTTAAAGGAATATTCAAATAAAATAATGTTCATCATGGTGGTAAATTCCATTTTTTTCATACACTTTAAAACAATTATTCCTTTAATATTTATAGAAAATGAAAAACTTGAATTGTTTTAAAAAAAATACATGAAAGTTAATTTAAATTTTTTTAAAATTAAATCTTGGGTAAAAGGATATTTAATAAATAATTTTAATAATATTAAAAAAATTAATTATTTTCATAGAAAACATGGTTTGAGAGGAAATAAAATTTTAAACCGAGAAGACAATTTAAAAACATTATTTTTGAACACTTGAATATATAAAGGGGGAACTTAATGGAAACCATGTATTATCATCAAATAAAGATTGGAGAATAATATTCTAGAGTTTACCGGTAGATTTATCATAATATTATATCATTCTAAACATGATCATAAAAAATCGTGACAAATGATAAGATTATAAGATTAAATATTTATAAAATCATTTACATAGAAAAATAATCCCCATGAAGTAATATCATTAAATGGTAATTAGATTATCTTGAGGTTAGATAACTTCTTGATATTACATGTAAAATGGTTTTTATATACACCTCATAAAATAATATACATATATAACAAAACCATATGTCTGAAAGAAGGAAAATTGAGGACAAAATCCCATAACACTTTAGTAATATTTTAAATGATAATCCTCGACCAATCATAAAATTAAAAGAAACCATAAATATAATGATATTATTTTTATTCATGATATAACATTACAAAGGGGTATTATATAAACTGTAAAAAGATAAGTGGTTAATTTTTGTAGGTTTACTAAAAAAAGAGAGAATAGAAATATCGTACAATTTTGTTATATTGTGGATGATAATCCCCATGATAGAGAGAGACTAAATTGGATTTGCAAAACCCATTATCTTTTATGTGAATAATCATAAAAAAATTCATGGTAATTATGCACACCACATAAAATAAATAGGAGGTAAATATGAAATGTGTCTCAAAGAAGTAAAAAGTGACCCAAAAATCCCTTAACATAAGTCTTGAATTCCATCGTACTCTATCAAAACTCATGTATAATTAATATTAATTTATTTTAAATATATTAAATAATAATAATAATATATAAAAACATATATTATTTTATTATAGATTTTTATTACTCTTTTATTAATGAATCCTTTTTAATGTCACTTTTCTGGGAATATGTACTTTATTTTTCACATATATTTTAAATTTTTTTCCTTGGTCACATTTACTAGATTCATGGTCTCATTATATCGGTAATTTAATCCATTATATAAATATAATATATATTTATTATATATTTAATTATGGTAATCCATAAAATTTAGTGATAGGAAATGAAATTCATAATTATTTGAGACGGTAGGTCGTACTTACACATGAACGTTGTTTCCATTTTCTTAACAGATTGAAAGATATAAAAATGAAGAAAAATATATGATAATTAAAGAGTAATAATTATGTAATATATATCACATATTTTAATTAATCCTATAATTAATACCTTCAATGTAATGTGTGAAGGAGTAACATATCATTGGGAGGTGGTAGTCAGTCCTATAAACAATGATGATATTTTATTCCCCAAAAAATGAATTTATAAAGTTATGTGTGACATAAAAATTTTATAATCATAATAAAATATTAAATATTAAATATATCATAACTAAAAAATAAATACATAATTATTTCTAGACTCCATTGGTTATAATGGATAAACGAATGACATCAGTTCTTGTGGCGGTAGTTCGCGGTACACAAGAATAATGATTTTGTAACCAATTTGATGGTATTATAGAATATTTTTGGATCACAAAAATAACATAATGGGATGAAATTAAATGTATTATACATATTATATTATGTAATAATGGAATAATAGGAATCTATGGGGTTGAGGAAGAAATAATAAAAAATGCTTGTTGATGTGCATCACTAATTCTTCCAGTATCCTCCGTATGTTTCCAAAAAAAAGACTTCCTTTGATAGATTTATATCCAACCTAATTATTATAGGATTTTTGAGGATATTTTTGAATTTATTATTGTAGGTATTTCTTTAATCAAAATGTATTGAATGTGTTGGGAAGAGAAGAGAGGAGATAGCCTTTTATATGTGTGGGAGATGACAGACTCGGTATTTTTTAAAATAATTGAGTGATCCTACATTTTCATATATTACAATGGCCCAAAATGGACCATTTTTATAAATTAATAGGTTTAATTGTAGAAATATGTCTAGAAAATAGTTTTATTTCAAATTTTATAGGTAAATTTAACCCTTATCATTTTAGTTTAATCCCCGGTAAACCCATTTTTTTCTGAACCATGGTAATTAATGTTTTCGAAATTCACTATTAATTTTAATCATAACATTAGTTGAAATTGTTAGGTAAGATGAATTATTGTGATTCAAAATTTGAAATCGGGTTTTCCAAATTCACATAAGGAGTTGGAAAGTTTTAATTTAAAATTAGTCTCGGAGATGCGATGAGAAAGCAGGGTTTTAAAGTCAAAATGATTGAACAATTAGAAAGTTTTAATATCTAAAATCAATATGAAAATTATTCCAATGACCCAAATTTTATTAATTTATATATAATTGTAATAAAAATACGTCAACAGTAATTCAAAATATAATTTTACAATATAATTAATTTAAACTAAATGATAGTTTTGAAAAAAAATTCTGCATTTTCACTATTTATCAAAAAATGATACAATTCTACAAAAACCCAAAACATCAACCTAAGATAAATTTTATACTAAAATTTCAAAAATAGAATTTACCTTTGAAAATAAAATTTCAGAAAGTGGTGAAAACAATTTTTAAAATAAATTTAGAAAAGTCGAAAAAATTGTTTCCTTAGAAAATACATTTTTAGGTATAAAAATAGATATATTCTTATCTTTTAAAAAGAAAACACATAAGATGAATGTTAAAAAATTTATTGAATATATAATATATAAATTTAATTTAAACAATTCACCAAATGTTATTCATTTAATTTTTTCGGAAAAATTCATTTATGTTCATAAAAATATTTTATCAAGAAATGATTTCCTTTATTTTCAAAAGGATTTTATTTTGATTTATAACTAATTGGTCACCAAATATTTCATTATATGTGAATTTTTAAACAATATATTTTAGAAATTTTGTTAATCTTTCTCATTCCTTCTGTTCCAATAGCCATATAATAACTATCCTATAAAATTATTTTTATAGTATGTCACATTTCATTTAAACTCATAAATTTCTGTAACACAAGCCAAATAAAGTGTTTCATATTAAAAAAGATATAATCAATGTTACATTTAATGAATTAAAAAATAAGTTTTTTGTTCCACAAAAATATAAATAATTTCAAATTTATTCGAGAAAATAATATTTTGGGAAAATCTCAAGGAGTTACGGTTAACATGAGCATGAGACTACAATTATTTTATATTTTTGAATTCAAGTACAATTGAGGATTTATTTCTTCGTTATAATTACAATAAAGAGGTATTTATCTTATTTTAAAATATTTGATGAAATTTTATGGTGATTAATGAATTTTTTTTAGGTAATTCAAATAACATGTTTAAAAAGTGAAATATGGAGATTGAAGAAGTAATACCATTATTTTATTCTAAATAGACATGGAAGCTGACTAACATTATAGGGGATAAGGAAAAATTCAAAAAAATGTATATATTAAGTAAAAGTGGATCATGATTACTATGATAAGGAATAATGGGAATATTGTGGTAAAAGGGATTAAATATAATTAATTTGAATAATTTTCAAATATATTCTATGATTTTGTAAAACTCCCCATCATTAAATAGTTTTTTAGCATCATTTAATCAAAGTATTTTAATTATTAGAATCATAGTTTGGAGATGAAAATTATTTTGTCAATCCATTTCGGATATCTAGAATATGAGATATATGTGTATTGTTTTATGGTACACATTTATTTAAAAATAAATTATGTGTGAAGTATATAAGAAAAGTTTCTACGACATAAATATACAACCATACGATTGAATAATAAATTTATTTCTTTTTGAGTAAAAGTGTTTACAGACACATAGCTATAGGAACATTTTTCTAATGTATTTAATTTGGTTTAAAATATATTTTATTACCTTTTTATTTTTATTATACGATTATTGTAAAATCATAGATAGAAAGCATTGACGAGATGAAATGGAAATTGACTTATGATTTTAAGTAAGAATATAATAGGAAATCCTGAAATATTTTGGGGATGGATGTTAATAGATAATATGTAGGTATAACCATGAGTATTTTATAGGTATACCACATCCAAAATATTTTTATAAATTTAGAGATTATACAAGTATAGTTAATTTCTTTTCTCCTTGAAGAATTCATTATTTTATAAAAGGGGATGTCCAAAAGTTGAAGGAATATGTAGAGTAACTATAATAGTTTTTTATGTATCCATTGTTGGAATCATTATTCATTTCTTGTCTTGTATGAAAAAAATAATTAATCATTCTGTTTTATTTCTCTTCATAGACATCCAATAAAATTACAACAATGCAGAGGTGTGATTTAAGATAAATTATATGATTGACCCATTAAAATAACATTAAGAATATATGAATTAAATTTTGAGGTATTTTAATGGAAAAATGGTTCTTCATTATGTTATGGGATATTGAATTCTCTAAATTTGAATTATTATACTAATAATGTTGGTGGTGTTGATAAAAATTGAAGTACTAGATGTTCTATGTTTACATATACCGTGTTTTTCAAGTGTTGGTTATCAAATTTTCTAAATTTTTTAACATTGTACATCATATAGGTATTTTATTTTGTTACCAAAGATATTTAGAAGGATATTATTAGGATTAATGTAATATTAAATTATCTTGGAATAAAATGAGAGGAAATTATGTTGTATGTTGATAGTTATGTTGTAATACATATTATTAAGAGCCTTTTGTTTCACTGTATGGAAAATAAAATTCATCTGAAGTACCACATTTTTAATTATTTTATATAGGATTGGAGGTTAATATTGAAAATATAAATTGAAAATGACAATTTAGAATATATAATGACAATTCCCACTGTTATAAAATATATGAGGCATAGTTGTGCTTGTGTTTTTCTCAAAAAAGGAATGAATAGTTAGTAGTAGAATATTTCATATTCATTATGGTATTATAATAGAAGTTATCTTAATGGGAATGCATAAAAGTGGGAGATTATTAGATTTCTATATCATTATCATATAGTTTTAATGCTGAAAATTATTGTTTTACCTTTTAAAAATCTAATTTAAATCATTTTAGAGATCAATATTTATAGTAACGTTATAGGTGATCTTTTAGGTGTTGCATCCCAGATTCTTGTATTGGAGGATTGAAGAGTCTTAAACCAAATATTTTTTGGCCACTATAGTATATTAGATTATGTTCACCAATGTTGGTTATTTTACCACGATGGGGAAATGCATGGATTTGGGAATCATAGAAACATGACACTATAGTGACACAGTTTTTTTTTATGATCGAAGATTCATTAAAAAAATTATTATTCTATTTTTTCCCATTCAAATAATGAATTCTTTATGCATCTTTATCGATGTTTATATTTATATAACCACAAAAATAATGTTTTTTATTTATTTTCCTTAATTTTTATCTCATATTATATATTATCCAATCATTTCTTAATCATCATATGACCATCATATTGTTTGGGATCTTATTACAAAACAATGGTGAGAGAACTGATCCTTGAGTGAAAATGAGTCAAATTTAATCATTTTTTAACAAAGAATTTATTATTCTTGTTTCATTAGGACAATAAAGAATATTTTTTTTCATTTATATAGTCTTAAATAATGTTTCACCAAGTAAAATTACAAGTTTTTTAATGTTCTACTATTCTTTATGAAAATGAAATGAATGGGAGAGAATAAATTTTCAAAGGAATTATGAAAAAATAGTTAAAATTGAATTATTTAAAAAATAAATAAAATTTTAAATTCTAATCCCCTTAATTCACTAATAAGGTTTGAAATTAAAAACTAGTATCAAATCATGGTATAATTGTATCCAATAATTTTTCACTCATGTCATAGATCAAATAGAATCTGATAAATCAAAAATCATATCGAAAAAATTTCCAAATTTCAAATTATATATTTTATATCACTTGAGATCGATTCTAATATCATTGTGATATATAAAATAGATATCTATGATATTAGTAATGGAAATCTCTATAAAAAATAACAAAACATATTGGTTGTGGTACTATATTTTTCAATAATTTATATGGATTATGTTGTAATATTTTTTCACCAAATATTTTCATGAAAATCCTATAAGTCTATGTGATGAAGGTCATAAAAAGTTTTTTATTTTTATTATAAGAACCATGGTTCAACACAATATGTTTTATAAAAAAATTATTAATACCAATCGATATTGAATGGAAATTAAATTAATACATTCATTATTCTAGTGATTTATTATTTTTGTGATGTATGAGGCTTGGATGTGTTCATTAAGGATCCCATCATAATTGAATGGATCCTTCAATGGATTCCAACATACATAACAAAATATTCTTATAGAAAATAGAGGGATCTAAAAACATTATCCTTTAATGATGTACAAATAAATATATTTTTTTATGAAATAAGAATAATTGAATGTATTCATATAATGGAAAATATTACACCATCATAGAATTTATGGATATGAAAAATCGCATCATATAATATTATTCCTAAGATAAATAAGTGAATAAGGTATTTTCATTACTATCTTTTAATATTAAAAAATTATGAAATATTCATGGAGATCTTACAGTCAGTTTCATTTTAAGTGGTTTGGAATTTGGGATAAATGAAAAGATTTGGGTTTGATTTTCTTATATTGATTTGGGAAATGTTTTAAGGTGTTTTTACATTTATGTACTTGTTTTCCAGAAAATTATTTGATTGGGTTCTTTGTGAGATGTTTGGGAGAGTAATTGTGGCATTGTGTAGGTATTTAGAGGCTTGCATGGGATAGCTCATGTTATTAGGAACATGAATTTTACATAGGGGACTATACAGGATGTTTTGAAGGTTATAGGGATAAATACAAGGGCTACATAATGGTTATAGTGAACATTCTTATTGACCAATCTTGATGATAAAACTATTTAGTAAGGAATTCATTTTCAAACACATAGTTATCAGAACCATTCATTTGAGCCATGTACTCTATAAAAAATGTCCATAAATGTTGTTCTTTTACATAAATGCTCCCATAATTCTCTCATTTTAACATCATATTGAAGAAACCCATATTATGTTTTTTATGGGTTTTAGAAATATTTAATCCACTTAAATCATTATATATCTAAGGTAGGCCCCTTGTATCATAACATCCCTTTTTCATTCACTTCCTCCCCAGATAAATTGATATATTAAGGGATTTAGGTGTGGGGGTTTCAAAAAACCATGGAAACACCCTCATGGATGGTGGTGATTTTTCATAAGGGAAATATGTGGTCTATAATTGGATTATTCACACCATCGGGAGGGATATTGGTGTCAGTCGAAATCTATAAACTTATTTTCTTTTTCTTGGCTAGTTAGGTGTTATTTTTCTAGATAGTTTTTAGAAATTTTTTCAATGATCTTGTCATATTAGGATTTTACTTCTTATGCTGTATAAAAAATTAAATCATAAAAGATATGTGAGGTAGGTAGCTTCCCATTTCCCCTATTATGTGATAAATTGGGATGGATTATTTTTTTTTCAAAATAGTTCTTTTTAATATATTTAAAATTTATTTATTGAATTTATTTGATGCATTATGATAAAATATTTTTGATTCTATATGAAATTCAATGATAATCATTGTTGATTTTATGGTTGTGTGAGTATTTTAGGAAAAATTTCAAATACAGTTAAATATGTTATTTTGAATTGGTTTTTTATTTATTCATTTGTATTTTTTGAAATATTTTTATGATTATAGTTGATATGATAATTTAGATGAGTGGTTTATTGGTTGGGTCTTATGCATGATTCTAAAATCATGCATTAATGTGAGGAATTGGGCATGGTTTTCTAATCCAACATATAGGAAAATCAAGTATTATATGGGAAGGGTATATTAGTTTATAAAAATTGAATATAGGAATTCATATCATATTTACTAGTGTTATAAGATATTATTTTTATATATATTAAATTATATATATGTTCTAATTATACAATTATCATGGATGGGTTATATTTTCATTAAACACATAATAGATACTTAATTATCAAGATATAGTGTGAATAATTTTTCATCCAGGAAATATGAATAAGATTTATTCTCTCCCCTTTCATGTGCATATAGGTGCATATGTAGAATGTGTTTGACTTTCTTTCATGTTTATAAGGATTTTTACTTAATTGGACTAGATGGAGTGGTTGAAGTCATCTAGTTATGACTAGTGCATGTAAGTCCTTGATGGTTATTGATTTGTTTGTATAGGGGTATATTATATTAATGATAAGTTTTATTATTACTATCATTGTGAAGTTTAAAAACAATAAAACTTTGTATTTCCCATCTAATTAATTATATAGTTATATATTTTTTCTGGGGCGGGGATTTTATATACAATTCCCATCAAAATATATTGTATTATATATTCCATTATAATGTTATTTTCTATAAATAATATGATTAATAGGCTGAGTGACATTCTAATTAAGATAGGGTTTTTGTTTTAGTGGATGGACTATGTTATGATGTTATAAATTTTATCATTTTGGGAGGAGTGGTTTCACATTGCCTGAAATGAAATAATTGGTTTTCTGAATAGGTATGATTTCTTTTCCATAGTGGACTAAGATATAACATGTGTCTCATGAATCATGTAGTAAATTTTTTGGGATTTCAAAACATACCTTTAATTTTAGATGATATTTTTTATTTGTTAATTGTGATTCAACATGAAACCATGGAAATGAAATAAATGTTACCTTTTTTGGTTTACTTTTAACAAAGAAAGGTTTTTATGTATGATATTGATTGTTGTTGTGTTGTGATAAAGGTTGAAAAGTAATTTCTAATGTATTTATATGGATATGAATTTCTATTAAAGAAATATGATTTTTTATATGATTTTTTATATATGGTGTAGTGTAGCCACTTTGATAGTGTGATGTATTAAACTACTTGTTATCTGGATTATCGGTATTGAGTATTAATAGTAATGGATGAGATTCCATAAAATGTGACATGAATTGAAAAATTAAAAAGATACCAAATGAATTTATAAATATAGATAAATAGTTTAGTTTATGGTGGTGTAATTATATTTATATATAAAATCAACATTATGGGATGGATGTGATTGATTTTATTACCTCTATAATGATACCTTTTAGGATATATTTTGGTTATATAGAAAAAGTATTTAATTTTAATGATTCTAAATAATGATTCTATATAAGAAAATATTTTTGAGAAACTGGTTTTTAGGTTATGGTAAACATATAATGGAATATGAGAATTTCTTGTCAAAAACTTTTCTGGTGAACTCGGTAAAACGAATAAAATAAATTGGATATTTTCAAGTGGATTTAAATTTACTTACTCTAGCTATTTCAAAATGGAGTGTTAAAAAATTATTATTTTATGTATTCTTTTTATGTTAACAATTTATCTCAATGAAATGTTTTTTGTTCATCATTGTATTAAGATATTTTAATAGTAATTTTTATTTTAGTAATAGAATGGTTCTTTTCAATGGTGTTTCTTGATTGGATAGTGATTTTGGGGTAATGCGATTTTTATTTTTATGGAATGTTAGACTTGTGATCCAAATGATTGATATAAATGAGATTTATTTTACATAAAAAATTATTTAACATAAATACATTTGTAGGAGAATGTTTTTTGTGTAATTAAAATGGTTAAAATGATTAAAAATATATTAAGGGGTTCCTAGTTTTGAAATATTGAATTTCATATCAATATTATTCGGTTTAAACTATTGTATTGAGTTTCTTATTTGTTTTAATTGATTAAATAAAATAAAATATTTCTAATTTTGTTAAAATAAACATGTTTAATTGAATTAAAATTTCTTATATTTAAAACAATATGGGTATATTAAAACTAATGGAATGCCTTAGATCATACATGAATTATTTTAACAATGGTGTGGTCTGTAAAATAGGTAGTTTGAAACTAGTTGAAATGGTTTTTCTGGTAATTTATGAAGTATTTTAGAAAATGGAAAAAGGATTTAAAAATGATGTGGCAAGAGGACAACAAAAAAATGCTCCGAAAAATGCGGTCTTTTAATTATTTTCTATAAGAACTCTTAGATAATTAAAATAATTGTTGAAATGTGGAATTTTTGTTGATGAATTATGTATAATGGTGATATTCCTTGGCATCCTCACAGTTATCCAATAGAGGAGGAAGTTTTTTTCAATATTATATTGTTGGATTTATCCTTCATTAGTATCATAATATGAATATTTATAGAGTTAATTCATGCACATATACGAAGTAAAATTATTATTATTTTATTAATGTTAGATTATATATATAAAAAGGATTCAAACACTTATATTTACCATTTGGAAGATATAACTCCCATGCATAGATTAGGAAAATTGGTACCCAAGTTTATCCACTGGTCCATGTAACCTCATGGGTTTATGGGGAGTCAGGTGAGATGTGAAATGGATGAAGAATAGATGATATATAGTTAGCACTCATGAGATGTGACCTATATGTTTTACTATATTAATGTTTATTCTTTAATATTTCTCTCTTGGAATGAGATTAATTTTAGAATAACTAATATCATATCAGTCCGAATAGTAATGTTATAAATCCATAAGATTTGGGTAAAATCAGTAGATAAAATAATACATCAATGAAAACACTCTATGTGATATAGTGGTGTTCTTGGAAATTTCATGGTGGTAGATGATCTATGATTGGGTTATGGATTATTTGTCAAAATATATTTACCTATTTGAAGTGGGATATCATTGATTGTTTATGTTTCCATTTATGAAGAACCTTTTAAAAGGATAGCTTTATTATATTAGTGAATAATTGAAGGAATAAAGGTGTTTTCAGTATGGTTTCATATTTGTTCCATTATGTTCTTTGAAGTGGATATGTATTCATTTATTATTTTTTTACTTTAGAAAAAAACATTTAGAAAATTTTCAATTTTGAGGCTCAGAAAAACCATTAAACCAACTAGGTGAGACTTTCATGTTATTTTGTTTTTGTTATCCATTATATTGTATACTTATAATGATTTTATTGATTTATTATCTTCCTTTTTATGTAATAAATATCTAAATCATTTAATTAAATCAAGATATATAGTTTTCTTGAGATGGTTTCTTATACAAGATTTGTGGAACTAAGTGGTTTATTTATATATGGGGATAACTAGTAGAATATACATGCTTATTTGCAATACATGTGTGGTTTTTTTGTAATAGAAAAGACATTAATTTAGAACATATTTTTGGGAGTGTACTATTTTGAATGTATATGTGATGGGTAAAATATTTATGGAATATTTTGGTATCTTTGGTGGATGAATAGTTATGGGTGTTTCGGAAGATTTTATGATACAACGAAAGGATGAATTATTCATTGTTATTTTGGTTGAACATAAAATGTTTTATGGATTCATGAAAGAATTTTTTTGATTTAATTAACATTATATTAGCATGAAACCTGTGTTTAATAAATCATTTTAATTTTAGCCTATGTTTTGATATTTAATATAGCATCCCACCTTTTTATAACATAAACTTTCATTACATTACCCAAAACTGAGGATCTTTAAGGTATAGTGTCTTGGAAACCAGGAACATAATACATGAAAACAACATAAAAAATTCTTCATAAACACTTGAAAGGCTTCTCCTTAAGTTCATACTAGGTTCATTACTTCATCTCATAACCTGGGGACATACATCAAAATAAAGGGTGAGCAGAAGGCCCAGTAAGGGAAACAAGAGGAACATTTTACATGTGAACTTGAGATACTTCAATAAGGACATGAAAAGAACTTTAAGGTAGGATAAATAAATCGTGGGGCATTTCATAAAAAAAATAACATTTTCCATAACTTGAAGATGTGTCTACATCATTTATCATAGACAATCATGAACATATCACCAAGGTCCATCCCCAAGGTGTCATTTGAAAATTACCAAGGTTATTCACCAAGGTATCGTGAAAATTGTAATCTCTAGTGGTTACATCATTACCCAATGCATTGGAGCGCTATCAGGGCGCACCCTTAAATTTTCCATTATTATCATGTGAGCCACATATATCATCATAAAAAATTTCATAAATAACCCATATAGCATAAAATAAATGGGTTTCATTTCATAATCATAACGTTTTAAAAACTTCTTTAAAGACATGATCTTTACATCACTTTAAACCCACAGAAGGGAAAGTGGGTCTCATGTATGTAAACACCAGAATTTAAAATAGAACATTTTGATATATATGTGAATACACTTGTAGAAATAAGAGCTTTGAGTATTCAATTTATAATATAAAATAATTTTGAGAAAAGAGAGAGGCATTTTGAGACGAAAATTCTGCAGCATAACGACTATGTTACAAGGTTTTAGAAAACATTGAAAAGAGAGGGGACATGGATCACCCACTCATAAATGATCCATAAAACAGTAGGGGACAGAATAAGAAGGATATAAGGACATGGTAATGAAATTTGAAGGACATAACATTTGAAATGAAAAAAATGGAAGGAAGACAAAAATTAGATTTCACTTATGAAAATTCGGCATCCAAACGGCGTCACTTAAACTTCAATAAAAAGGAATTGAAAATATCAAATAGGTTCTCTCATCATATGATAATAAGAGATAAGTATGATAGATATAGAGATCATAACCCAACATAATAAAAAGGAACTTGAAAGACTTGACATGAAAATCGAACTTCAAAATGAGAAGGGTGAAAGAATCCCTTAAAAATTCGGCAGCCAAACAGCGTCACTTAAACATTCATAAAACGAAATGATGAGATTAATAGGGGATCTCTCCTAATATAAACATGAAAAGGGCAGTAAGTGGAATATAAAATAACATCCTCTCACATAAGAACATGGAGCATAAAAGTAATGACATAAAAATGATTACATGAAAAGAAAGAGAGAGGTCGGATCCCTTACCTTAAAACGTGACTCTTGAAACTAAAAGTTTTGGACCTTGAGGGCTTGGGGGCACCTTGGGAGGACTCCTTGGGAGGTATGGAGACCAGAAATTCGTTGGGGGAGAGTTGGAAGTGAAAACTAAAGGAGGAAAGGGTGGATATTTATAGGGAAAGTGAGGGGACAAGGCATTAATGGCCAAGGGACACCTCACTAGTGGTTTTGGCAAAACCATGGGCTTTCCCATGGTATTTTCCCATGTTATTGGCGTCTTGGGACACCTCGTACCTTATATTAATATTCATAATTCGACCATATTGAATATATACTTAATACATCATTTAATGATGTCATTAAACACCCGTAACTTAAAAACTATATTTTCATTATTCTTCAAAAATTCAACTTTCTCAGAATAATCCCAAAATTTCATCTTAACCAAATATCAATGCTCTGATTTCAAAAATGGAATCCATTTTATAAAAAAACTTTTCTAAATATTTTTAATTTAATTTTTAAATAAAAACACTATTCATCGAAAATTCATTTTTTTCAGAAAAATCCTCAAAAATTACCTTAACATAATATCGATGCTCTGAGTTCAAAAATAAAGTCCTTTTTATAAAAATAATTTCCTAATTATTTTTAATTAAATTTTTAATTAAAAAACACTATTCATTTGAAAAAACTAATACTTGACTAATAATTTATGAAACCGTTATTTACCCATTTTATTGAATCACATTACTTAATCTAGGTGTCTAAATTATTTTAAATCTTTCTTCGAGTGAAATTACTAATCCATTTGGTCACATTACTAATCCTAAGCATAAAATCAGTATTCATAATTTACTATTCATCAAAAAGTAAGTTGATCTTATTAGACTCCAAATTCCTTATTGAACACTTTTGTAGAAGTCCATTTTTTGAAAATCATTACACATCATTAATTATTTAGGGTTTTCATAAATATTTTAAAATATCCTTTTTTTCAAAATTCATTAATAAAGTATATCCTAAAATTATCCGGACAAATGAAATTCCACAAACATCACTAAAGGAAGAGATCTCAATTTATTCACTCGAAAGGATTACACAAGGAAGCCAGGGTCTCGTCACATAACCCCTTATAACACCGGCATAAGACCTAAGTGTAAGGTGTGCTATGGCGAGAGAATCTGAGGGAGGCTCAGATAACATTGCCCTAGTAGTAATCACTACTAACTTGAACTTCTCCCGGAGGCATTTCCGTTCAATCTTGACACGCTGGAGTTCAGCTTGGGCTTGGTCCAAAGCGAAGACCAAAGATGATACCTCTTTCCCAAGCTCTGATAAGTGGGCTTCATAAGGTTCGAGCCTACTGGATAAAGCCATCGACCACTCTTTCTGTATTAACCATTAACATCTTATTAAATCATTAAGAGTAAGTTAATATACTACTCAAAAGATTGGGTCATTACATTCTTCCCCCTTAATAAATTTCGTCCCCGCAATTTATACATGAGGCCTAGTCGAAAAGGTGAGGGTACTTTTGCATCATTGTTTCCTCAGGATCCCAAGTCGCTTCTTCATATTTATTATTCCTCCACAACACTTTCACAAGGTGGGTTGTCTTTTTTCGTAGGACCTTGTCTCTACAGTCCAAGATCTCCACTGGCTGCTCCTCATAAGAGAGGTCATGTTCCAGTTGTACCGCCTCTGGGTTCAGTACATGCGAAGGGTCGGGTATGTACTTCCTCAAGAGAGATACATGGAAGACATCATGAACATGATCTAGGTTCGGTGTATGTGCTAGACGATAGGCCACTACTCCTATGCGATCAAGGATTTCATAGGGGCCAATGTACCTAGGGCTGAGCTTCCCTTTCTTCCCAAACTGCATGACTCTCTTCCATGGAGAAATTCGAAGGAAGACTTTGTCACCAACACCAAACTTCAAGTCCCTTCGACGACTGTCAGCATAGCTCTTCTGCCGACTCTGAGCAGCCTTTATGTGTTTTTGGATGGCATGAACCTGTTCTGTCATTTCTTGCACAATAGCAGGCCCAAGATGCTTTCTCTCACCAGTTTCATCCCAACAAGTAGGAGTTCTACATCGCTTTCCATACAGAGCTTCATAGGGTTCCATCTGAATACTCGAATGGAAGTTGTTGTTATAGGATAACTCCACTAATAGGAGGTGTTGATCCCATCTACCTTTAAATTCCATTGAGCATAATCTCAACATGTCTTCGAGTGTATGAATAGTCCTTTCAGATTGGCCATCAGTTTGAGGATGATATGCCGTACTAAAATTCAATTCAGTATTCAGAGCATGTTGAAGACATCTCCCAAATTTTGATTTGAATCTTGGGTCATGATCAGATACGATGGATAGTGATACCCCATGCAGCCTTACCACTTCCTTCACGTATATCTTGGCAAGCTGATCTAGAGAGAAATATTCCCGAATAGAGATAAAATGGGCTGTCTTGGTGGGACGGTCCACAATAACCCATATCGCATTGTTTCCTTCGGATATTTTCGGGAGACCAGTTACAAAGTCTATGGTAATATTATCCCACTTCCATACTGGTATGGGTTGCGGTTGTAATACCCCCATGGGAAGTTGTCGTTCATCCTTTACTTGCTGACACACCAGGCACCTTGTAGTGTAATCAGCAATCTCCCTCTTCATGTTATCCCACCAATAATGATCACGAAGGTCTCTATACATCTTAGTGATTCCCCGGTGTATAGATAAAGTAGAGCTATGAGGATCATCCATCAGTTCTTTCTTTATCTCCGGAATAGATGGAACACATAGTCTTGTAAGAAATTTCAATACACCTTCTTGATCAAAATTGAAATCAGGGAACTTCCGATCCTTTACAGCCTTAAGCTTCTCCTGCAGCAAAGGATCTTCTTTTTGATCCTTCTTTATCTTCTCTAGTAATTAAGGTTGAGAAATCATTTGGGATAGGGTTGATGATGTCCCTTTACTTATAATTCACATGTCCAGTTTTAATAGATCTTTAATCAAGGGATCTCCTAGGACCCTCATTTTTGCCAGAACAACATGATCTTTCCTGCTTAACGCATCCGCGACTTTGTTTTCTATTCTAGGGTGATACTGAATTGACAATCATAGTCTTTAATAAGCTCCAACCATCTCCTTTGTCTCATGTTCAATTCTTTCTGTGTGAAAATATTCTTTAGACTTTGGTGGTCAGTGTATATATCACATTTCTCCCCATAAAGATAGTTCCTCCATATCTTTAGAGCAAAAACCACTGCCGCCAGCTCTAGATCATGCATAGGATAATTCTGCTCATGAATCTTCAACTGTCGAGATGCATAAGCAATTACCTTGTCATTTTGCATGAGGACGCACCCAAGACCTTTCATAGATGCATCGCTAAAAATAACAAATCCTTCTCCGATAGAGGGTAGTGTTAACACAGGTGCAGTAACCAATCTCTTCTTCAGCTCTTGGAAACATTCCTCACATTCCTTTTTCCAGATGAACTTAACCCCTTTTCGAGTCAACTTGGTTAGTAGATTAGAAATTCGTGAAATGTTTTTCACAAATCTCCTATAATATCCCGCAAAACCAAGGAAACTACGAATCTCAGTTATTGTTGTTGGTTGAGGCCACTCCTCCACAACCATTGTCTTTGCAGGGTCAACCGAGATTCCTTCATTGGCTACGATGTTCCCCAAGAAAGCCACTTGTTGTAACCAAAACTCACACTTTCTGAACTTTCCAAAGAGCCTCTCCTTCCACAGAGTTTTCAAAATAACCCTCAGATGATCTTTATACTCCTCACGACGTTTTGAATATATCAAAATATCATCAATAAAAACTACCACAAAGTTATCAAGGTAGTCCTTAAAGACTCTATTCATCAAATCCATGAAAATAGCATGAGCATTAGTCAAGCCGAAGGGCATAATAGTAAACTCATAATGCCCATATCTTGATCGGAAGGCAGTCTTTAGAATATCTTCCTTATTCACCCTCAGTTGATGATAACCAGATCGAAGGTCAATCTTGGAGAAGAATTGAGCCCCATGAAGTTGGTCAAGTAAATCATCAATTCTTTGAAGAGGGTATTTTTTCTTCACTGTGATCCCATTCAGTTCTCTATAATCAATGCATAGATGCATTGATCCATCCTTCTTCTTCACAAAGAGAACTAGTGCTCCCCAAGGAGACACACTCGGACGGATAAACCCCTTCTCCAACAAGTCTTGGAGTTGTTTCTTTAACTCTTCTTGCTCCACATTTTCCATTCTATACGGAGTCTTTGATATCGGTTGAGACCCAGGTACGAGTTAAATGGAGAACTCTACCTCTCTTTCTAGGGGAGGTCCAGGTAACTTCTCAGGAAATACATCCATGTATTCCTGAACAATCGGAACATCTTCAATTTTTATGCTCCCTTTCCCTTCTTCATAATCACCGATGAACTCCATAAAAAATGCTATATGAGGTGCTTCTAGATAGGGATCAGTTTGGGATATCTCTCCTTAGAAGATAACTGTAGGTCGTTCATTCAAGACTACTGAGATTTCCTTACTTCTGCATTTGATCTTATCATTATACTTTGAGAGCCAATCCATCCATAGTATAATGTCGAATTCCATCATGGGAATTACTACTAGATTTTCAATAAGATTGTGCTCACCAATGTAAACACTAGAGTCTGTAAATACTTTTGATGCAAGGATAATCCCACTTGGAGTCTTGACTGACAACTCTACCTCAAGAAATTCGGGGATTGATTCTATATTCTTTTCAAACTTGGAAGAAATAAAGGAATGCGTAGAAACAGAATCAAATAAAGTACTTGCTAGTTTTGAGAGGACAACAAGAGTACCTTCTACCACATCATTTGGAACTTCAACTACAGTTGTTGTGATAGCGAAAGCACGAACTTGCTCCCTTGGCCTCTGATGAGGTTGATGGTGATTCCCCTCCACCGCCCTCGGATTTGGACATTGATTACCAAAGTGCCCAAGCTGTCCACACTTGAATCATGTGACTTCGGGTAGGTCCAGAACCATATTTCCTCTGTCGTTAGTGTTGGGAAGTTGAGGCTTCACATCACTACGACAATTCCGAGAAATATGGCCTTTTTTTCCACACCTATAGCACTTCCCACTTCCAATCAAGAAGTTCCCTGAATGCTTCTTTCCACATTTATTGCATATGGCATGTTGCATATGCTTTCCACCTCTTTCCTGATCAAAACTTATTCCCAGGCTTGGTTCTAGAGTTCTCTTCTTCTCATTAGATTTGTGAGACCACTGTGTCTCCCCAAACTCTGGTTCAACTTTCATAGCACTTCGAACAATTTCTTCATAGCTATCATAGTCCCTGTTGGCTAGATTCTTCCGTTGATGAGGTCGTAGTCCACCAAAGAATCTATCAACCTTCCAATTAGGGTCCATGACGAAGATTGAGGTATAATAGGAAAGCCTTGTGAAGTTCATCTCGTAGGTTCCGACAGATTCGTACTCCTTCTACTTCAGCTCAAGAAACTCTTTCTCCATTCTCGTTCTCATGGAACGAGGGAAATAATTGTAAATAATATTCCCCGGAATTATTCCCACTCCATAGCTTCCATCTCTCCTCATGGCTTAGTGTTTTTGATCTGTGACCACCACTGATCAGCTTCTCCCTCTAGGCGGTAAACAGCAAGGGTGACTTTTTCTTGTTCCGAACAATGAAGTACATAAAAGATCTTTGCAATGGAGCTTATCCATTATTCCGCAACCAATGGGTCAGTAGATCCATTGAATGTTGGCGGTCATTGACGCATAAAGGACTCAATAGAAAGTTTCTCCCTTCATGGTGAGATCGTCCTCTCAGCTTGATTCAAGTTATTACTCATAACTTGAGTCAGTTGGTTCATCATTCGCATGAATGTTTCCATTCCGGCTTCCATCGGAGGGTCGTCAGCACATGGTGCATTGCGGTCACCATTGGCACGGTTTCTCCTATTGCCCACCATTTTCTAAAAGAATAAAACCTTAGTGAGAAACTTATTTCATTTATGGATCTTTTAACTAAGACTTCATGCTTAAACAATTACACTTTTCTACAATTCCTTCATAATTATTCATAAAAATCTTGTGATTAACCAAACATATCCCTCAAGAGTGTCGTAACCAAGAGTGCAGCAAGCCCCGTTATCGTGCACCAGTTCCCGTTCGAGTCTAGCTCAAAGCGGTGTTTTCGGGTTTTACCCCTATGTACATCTGTGCGAGAGCCGCCTCTACCTGCTCGTATCCAGACAGAGATTTATTTGTTTGATAAACCACTTACTCAATACTTACCAAAATACCAGGAAGTTTTCCTATATTTAAACTTTTCTATAGGGTTCTTCCTAAATTTTTTATATCCTAATTTCCATAAATAACTAAACCATCCTTTGATACAAACTATAGCATCCCGCCTTTTTATAACATAAACTTTCATTACATTACCCAAAACTGAGGATCTTTAAGGTCCAGCGTCTTGGAAACCAGGAACATAATACATGAAAACAACATAAAACATTCTTCTTAAACACTTGAAAGGCTTCTCCTTAAGTTCATCCCAGGTTCATTACTACATCTCATAACCTGGGGACATACATCAAAAGAAAGGGTGAGCAGAAGGCTCAGTAAGGGAAACAAGAGAAACACTTTACATGTGAACTTGAGATACTTCAATAAGGACATGAAAAGAACTTTAAGGCATGAGGAAGAAATCATGAGGCATTTAATAATAAAAATAAATTTTTCCATAACTTGATTATGTGGCTACATAATTTAACATAGACAATCATGAACATATCACCAAGGTCCATCCCCAAGGTTTCATTTGAAAATTACCAAGGATATTCACCAAGGTATCGTGAAAATTGTAATCTCTAATGGTTACATCATTACCCAATTCATTGGAGCGCTATCAGGGCGCACCCTTATATTTTCCTTTATTATCATGTGAGCCACATATATAATCATCAAACATTTCACAAATTACCCATATAGTATAAAATAAATGGGGTTCATTTCATAATCATAACGTTTTAAAAACTACTTTAAAGACATGATCTTTACGTCACTTTAAACCCACAGAAGGGAAAGTGGGTCTCATGTATGTAAATACCAGAATTTAAAATAGAACATTTTGATATATATGTGAATACCCTTGTAGAAATAAGATCATTTAGTATTCACTTTATAACATAAAATAATTTTGAGAAAAGAGAGAGGCATTTTGAGACGAAAATTCTGCAGCATAACGGCTATGTTACAAGGTTTTAGAAAACATTGAAAAGAGAGGGGACATGGGTCACCCACTCATAAATGATCCATAAAACAGTAGGGGACATAATAAGAAGGATATAAGGACATGGTAATGAAATTTGAAGGACATACCATTTGAAATGAAAAACATGAAAGAAAGACAAAAATTAGATTTCTCTTATGAAAATTCGGCAGCCTAACGGCGTCACTTAAACTTCAATAAAAAAGGAATTGACAAGATAAAATATGGTCTCTCATAATATGATCATAAGAGATCAGTATGATAGATATAGAGATCATACCCCAACATAATAAAAAGGAACTTGAATGACTTGACATGAAAATCGAACTTGAAAAATGAGAAGGGTGAAAGAATCCCTTAAAAATTCGGCAGCCTAACGGCGTCACTTAAACATTCATAAAACGAAATTATGAGAGTAAGAGGTGATCTCTCATCATATAAACATGAAAAGGGAAGTAAGAGGAATATAAAAGAATATCCTCTCACATAAGAACATGGAGCATAAAAGGAATGACATAAAAAGGATTACATGAAAAGAAAGAGAGAGGTCAGATCCCTTACCGTAAAACATTACTCTTGAAACTCAAAGGTTTGGACCTTTAGGGCTTGGGGGCACCTTGGGAGGACTCCTTGGGAGGTAAGGAGACCGAAACATCGTTGGGGGAGAGTTGGGAGTGAAAACTAAAGGAGGAAAGGGTGGTTATTTATAGGGAAAGTGAGGGGACAAGGCATTAATGGCCAAGGGACACCTCACTAGTGGTTTTGGAAAAACCATGGGTTTGCCCATGGTATTTGCCCATGGTATTGGCCAATTGGGATACCTCATACCTTATCTTACTATTCATAATTCGACCATATTGAATATATACTGAATACATCATTTAATGATGTCATTAAACACCTGTAACTTCAAAACTATATTTTCACTATTCGTCGAAAATTTAACTTTCTCAGAATAATCCCAAAATTTCACCTTAACCAAATATCAATGCTCTGATTTCAAAAATGAAATCCATTTTATAAAAATAATTTTCTAAATATTTTTAATTTATTTTTTAAAAAAAACACAATTCATCGAAAATTTATTTTTTTCAGAAAAATCCCCAAAAATTGCCTTAACATAATATCGATGCTCTGAGTTCAAAAATAAAGTCCTTTTTATAAAAATATATTTCAAATTATTTTTAATTAAATTTTTAGTTAAAAACACTATTCATCTGAAAAAAATAATACTTGACTAACAATTTATGAAACCGTTATTTACCCATTTTATTGAATCACATTACTTAATCTAGGTGTCTAAATTATATTAAAACATTCATTGAGTAAAATTACTAATCCATTTGGTCACATTACTAATCCTAAGCGTAAAATTACTATTCATAATTTACTATTCATCAAAAATTAAGTTGATCTTATTAGACTCCAAATTCTTTACTGAACACTTTTGTAGAAGACCATTTTTTGAAAATCATTACACATCATTAATTATTTAGGGTTTACATAAATATTTTAAAATATCCTTTTTTTCAAAATTCATCAATAAAGTATATCCTAAAATTATTCGGACAAAAGAAATTCCACAAACATCACTAAAGGAAGAGATCTCAATTTATTCACTCGAAAGTATTACACAAGGAAGCTAGGGTCTCATCACATATCCCCTTATAACACCGGCATAAGACCTAAGTGTAAGGTGTGTTATGGGGAGAGAATCTGAGGGAGGCTCATATAACATTGCCCTAGTAGTAATCTCTACTAACTTGAACTTCTCCCGTAGGCGTTTCCGTTCAAGCATGACACGCTGGAGTTCAGCTTGGGCTTGGTCCAAAGCGAAGCCCACATATGCTACCTCCTTCCCAAGCTCTGATAAGTGGGCTTCATAAGGTTCGAGCCTACTGGATAAAGCCATCGACCTCTCTTTCTGCATTAACAATTAACATCTTATTAAATCATTATTAGTAAGTTAATATACTACTCAAAAGATTGGGTCGTCACATTTAAGATCCCAAAATTTTCATGAAGAATGAATATGATTTCCATTTGGTGTTGTTGGAATGATTAGATTGTGTTTGAGTTAAATGAATGGTTGAGGGGTTTTTTATTTCAGTGTATTGTATTTTTTTATTTCTTTGTATCTTTAGAGGAATATATATGGGTTTTATTTTCAATGGTTGAATTTACACTAAAAATAATGTTATATAACTCTATAATTGTAACATCCCTTGTAAATGAAGAATATGAAAATTTCATATTTATTAATATTTGTTAATTAAATATTAATTTAACATTAAATGGGATGCTATGGTTTCTGACGTTTCTGATATGCAAGTACTGGTTTCTTTGAAATATAATGTTGCACACAATGCTGAGTCGTATTAAAAAAATAATAATATTATTTTAATTTATTTCATAGTTAACACCTAGGCATTGTATTTGGAAGGAATGAATAGAACTAACTAAATTGTTAGCATTGTATCGGAGGATTGAAGAGTCTTAAACCAAATATTTTTTGGCCACTATAGTATATTCGATCATGTGCACCAATGTTGTTCATTTTACCATGATGTGGAAATGCATGGATTTGGGAATCATAGAAACATGACACTATAGTAACACAATTTTCTTTCTGATCGAGGTTTCTATAAAAAAAAATTATTATTCTATTTTTTTCCATTCAAAAAATGAAATCTTTATGCATCTTTATTGATGTTTAGATTTATATAACCACATAAATAATGTTTTTGATTTATTTGCCTTAATTAGTCTCTCATATTATAAATTATACATTCATTTCTTACTCATCATATGACCATCATATTTTTTGGGATCTTATTATAGAACAATGGTGAGAGAACAGACCCTTGAGTGAAAATGAGTTAAATTTATTCATTTTTTAACGAAGAATTTATTATTCAAGTTTCATTAGCACAATAGAGGATATATTTTTTTCCTTTATATAGTCTTAAATAACGTTTCACCAGGTAAAATTATAAGTTCTTCATTGTTCTATTGTTCTTTATGAAAATGAAATGAATGTGAGAGAATAATGTTTCTAAGGAATTATGAAAAAATAGTTAAAATGGAATTATTTAAAAAATAAATAAAATGTTAAATTCTAATCCCCTTAATTCACTACTCAGATATGAAATTAATAAATAGTATGAAATCATGGTATAATTATATCCAATAATTTTCACTCATGTCATAGATAATATAGAATCTAATAAATCAAATAATCATATTAAAAAATTTCAAAAAATAGGATTGTTTACACATAATTGTATCAAATAATTTTTTGATAATGTTCATTCCGTTTATATTTAGCGATCATGAATAATATTGTTAGAATTTTTTACGCAATATGAATAAGTCTTGATGTTGTTATGTAATACATTAATTCATACAGCCTCATCCAATGTTCAACAAAAATCATTTTATACATCATTAGCCTTATTAACCTTCCACAATTTAAAAGTAATAAGTAATTTCATGAGATATCTCAAAATCAATTAAACATTAAACCCTGATAGAAGAAAAATTATATCTTGATTATCACATAATAAACATGTGAATACCATTGTAATTTTTTTAATCATGATAATAAGCACAAGTACCAAAAAACCATAATGAAAACATAAATAACTTCTCATTCCTTGAATAAAACCATATTTTATTGAAAATATTATATATATTCAAAAATTCTATGAACTAAATCAATGATAATAGAAACCACCTTTTCCAAAAATCATTAATCATTTCCATGTTAATAAATACTACACCATTTAATTTATTCATATCATATATCTATTTATACCAACAATATTATCTCGAACCCCATCATATATTATGGATTATCTTACCTTAAACAAAATTATGCATTTTTTAAAAATCACTTTTATTGTTCATCATAACTAATCAATATACTCTTGAAAATCATTAATTAAAATCATATATATAATAATCCTTATATATTTCATGATTTATATAAGATAATTTTTAATTTCAACACATATACACTTCATTCATACACCATTAACATGAATTAATCATCTTATTCCTTAATACCTCATGCCCAAAACATGAAATATTAATCATGTCTCAACATTCATCAACCACAATTTAATTATGCTATAAAACACTATTTTAAGAACCCATAACATTCATAAGTCTTTCATAGTATCTTACTTGTTAGGAATGTACCATTAATCAGACCACCTTTTGGGTTATATTCATTTAACTTCGCCATTATGACATCAGTTTGCATAATTCCTAAACATTTATCATTTAAAATAGTCATCCTTTGATAATACATTAGGGAAAACAATATTCCCATCCATTGCGTTCACTAAAATTTTAATTATTCCTTGGAAATTTAATACTTCATGTCCTTCCATTCCACACTCTAAATAACTTCCAGTTTACATGAGACATTCACTTGGGTGATTTTTCCCACATTCATAACATATGGGAAAATGAATCCTATTTCATCTATTATCTCAACAACCATAAATCTTATAAAACAGTATCCTTATATTCTTTTGTGGGTGTGAGAGTTGGTTAATGTACATGTTGTCAATAAAATTTTATGATAATTGATTAAACATAATCTTATGATCCTCCACTCCATTAATTTCCCCATTTAGATCCTCATAAGAAGAGTGTATGTTATATTCAATGTTGTCCCAGTTCCTTTTGGTTCCTTCCATTGAATAAAAAAATCATAGTGTGAAAAGTACTAATCATATTGTAAAACCACATAATCATTAATAACCACTTGTGGGTTGTTTTAATAATGAAATGTTTAATGAATCTATGACACCATATGTTTATCCTATATCATTTATAGTGGTCATATAATTAAATAATGCATGATGGTTCATAAAGAGTTTTTTAATTCAAAAGAAAATCCACATGGTGTTTCAAACTATGTGTAAAGGAAATATCATTGTCATTCACCACGTGATGATTGAATACATCTTAATGCAACTTTTTTGAAGTTATTACCAATATTCACCTCTGTTATAAATCCACAACCCCTTGTAGTATCGAGACATGTATGTAATTTCATTGAAACCACTTCATATTTCCTTTACCAAAATTCTAATACATTTTCCTAAACTTTGAATAATTTATAGGCTTATCCATTGATAAATCCCTTCATATATCCATAGAAATATCCCAACGGATCTCATTATTGTTTTCTCATCCTATTTTATAAAGTCTAACCAATCCTTTGCTATGATACTAACTATAACAACCTAGAATTTTCAATCATTGGTATTACTTATTCTATGATGAATATTCATTACATTATAGATAAAAAACCCCGAGGTCCAAAATAATTTGGTGAATTTGGAAATGTGGAACACAATATTCATAATTCATGGAAAATCCTCAAAGTCTCCCATAAATATTTTCCCCTTAATTACACCTAAATTAAAACCATTCTTCACATCCTAGGAAAAGAAAACATAAGAATTGGTGATCTTAAATGATCAATAATGGTGAAAATAAGATATATCAATCTATGATCATATGAAATAATACTATACTGATAAGGGTATGTGATAATTATCTTAACATGTAATTTTTATAACCAACATATCATAGATTATAAACATGATTCATGGAATAAAATAGTATCGTTTGGGAAAAGAAATCCCATAAGGGTGATGAATCATCATAAATCAACCACGAACCATAAGATCATGTCGTAAAAGTTTTCCACCATCATATATATAGAAAACCATATGATACAAAAAAGATTAAATACCATGACCATAAACATAGTGGAACATGAATCAACATAAATTTCTCACTATGGATTAAGACACATATGGTTCCAATAGATCACGACACACATGATACTTATTGAAGAATAAGACACACATTTAAACTGAAGTGGATTAGGACACACCTATTTCACATGGTGGATCAAGACATACCTATTTACCATACTAGATCTATAAACACTTATTTCCCATTATGGATTAGGATGCACCTATTTCCCATGATGGATCAGGACACACCTATTTCCCATAATGGATAAAGGACATCTTATTGTTTCTATTTTTTATTTCAAAAGATAAAAAATCATTACCCAATTCCTTGGATGGAGATATAGGTAACACCTATCACATAATGAACATTATACATATGTGTTCCATAAGATTATAAAACATATGTCATATCAAAATCCATAAAATGGAATGGGTTTCATAAAAATTTCATCATATCATAACATAGGGAAAATTTATGGGATTCATAATCATTTCATCATTTCATCATAGAATAAAAATTAAAAAATAACTAAATTTCATAATAATTCAATAATTTTGTATCCCATGGAAGAGAGATGGTCTTCATAATCATTTCTAATAATAATCCAATTATAGAAAGAATAATAATGGTATTATTGGACCATATCCACTGTAAAATATAGTTAACATCAACAGATTTCCCCATATGAAGAAAATAATTTTGAAAGATTACTTGGGAAATTTCATGAGAAAAAGATATTTTATTTCATAATTAATTTTCAAAAGATATATTATTTTTAAAACACTTTTCTATGAAAATAACATTGAAAACATATAAAGGTAGATTTAAATACCATATAAAATATTTCTTGATGATAATATAAATTTCTTTTGAAAACACATATTAAATAAGAAAAATTTGCAATTTTTTTTATTTACAAATAAAATTGATATTTTTTAAAGGAATATTCAAATAAAATAATGTTCATCATGGTGGGAAATTCCCTTTTTATCATACACTTTAAAACAATTATTCCTTTAACATTTTCAATGAATGAAAACATGAATTGTTTTAAAAAAGACATGAAGGTTAATTTAATTTTTTTAAAATTATATAATGGGTAAAAAGAGATATAATAAATAATTTTTTAATATTAAAAAATTTAATTATTTTTTTAGAAAACATGGTTTTGGAAGAAATAAAATTTTAAACCGAGAAGATGATTTAAAAACATTATTTTTTAACACTTGAATATATAAAGGGGGAAAATAATGGAAAACATGTATTATAATTAAATAAAGATGTGAGAATAATATTATGGAGTTTAATGGTATATGTATCATAATATTGTATCATTGTAAAGTTGATCATAAAAAATAATGACAAACGATTTGATTATAACATAAAATATTTTGAAAATCGTTTACTTGGAAAAATAATCCCCAAGAAGTAATATCATTAATTTCTAATAAAAATATATTGAGGTTAAATAAATTCTTTATATTACATGGAAAGGGGTTTTTATATACACCTCATAAAATAATATACATCCATAAAAAACCATATGTCTGAAAGTATGAAAATTAAGGCAAAAATCCTTTAAAACTTTAGTAATTTTTTAAATGATAATCCTCGACCAATAATAAAATTAAATGAAACCTTAAATATAATGAAATTATTTTTATTCATGAGATAACATTACAAAATGGAACTATATATAATGTAAAAAAATAAATGGTTAATTTTCATAGGTTTACTAAAAAATGAGAGAATAGAAATATCGTACCATTTTGTTAGATTGTGGACCATAATCCCAATGATAGAGAGAGACTAAATTGGATTTTTAAAACCCAATATTTATTATGAGAATAATCATAAAAAAATTCAAGGGAATTATGCACACCACATAAAATAAATATGAGGTAAATATGAAATGTGTCTCAAAGAAGTAAAAATTGACTCGAAAATCCCTTAACTTAAGTCTTTTATTCCCTCATACTCTTTCAAAACTCATGTATAATGAATATTCCTTTATTTTAAATCTACTAAATAATAATATTAATATATAAAAACATATATGAATTTATTATAATTTTTTATTATTCGTTTATTAAGGTATACTTTTTAAAGTCACTTTTCTTGGAATAAGTACTTTTTTTTCAAATATATTTTAACCTATTTTTCCTTCATCCTGTTTACTGGATCCTGGTCTCATTATATTGGTAATTGAATCCATTATATAAATATAATATATATTTATTATATATTTATTTATGGTAATCCATAAAATTTAGTGATAGGAAATGAAATTCGTCATTATTTGAGACGGTAGGTCGTACTTACCCATGAACGTTGTTTAAATTTTCTTAACAGATTGAAATACATAAAAATGAAGAAAAATATATGATAATTATAGAATAATAATTATGTTATATATATCACATATATTAATTAGTCCTATAATTAATACCTTCTAATTAATGTGTGAAGGAGTAACATATCATTGAGAGGTGGTAGTCAGTCCTAAAAACAATGATGATATTGTATTCCCACAAAAATGAATTTATGAAGTTATGTGTGACATAAAAATTTTATAATCCTAATAAAATAATAAATATGAAATATATCATAAATAAAAAATAAACAAATCATTATTTCTAGACTCGATTGGTTATACTGGATAAACGATTGACAATAGTTCGTGAGGCGGTAGTCTGTAGTACACATGAATAATGATTTTGTAACCAATTTGATTGAATTAGTGAATTTTGTTGGGTCACGAAAATTATATAATGGAATTCCATTAAATGTATTATACATATTATATTATGTAATAATGTCATAATAGGAATCTATGGATCTTGAGGAAGAAATAATAAAAAATTCTTGTTGATGTGTGTCACTGATTCTTCCAGTATCCTCCATATATTTTCATAAATAGACTTCCATTGATAGATTTATATCCAACGTAATTCTTCTAGTATGTTTTGAGGAAATTCTGGAATTTATTATTGTTGATATTTCTTGAATCGAAATGTATTGAATGTGTTAGGAAGAGAGGAGAGGGGATAGCCTTTTATAAGTGGGGGAGATGACACACTCAATATTTTTGAAAAGAAATGAGTGATACAACATTTTCATATATTACAATGGCCCAAAATGAACCATTTTTCTATAATTTATAGGTTTAATGGTCTAAATATGTCTATAAAATAGTTTTTTTTCTAATTTTATAGGTAAATTTTACCCTTATAATTTTAGTTTAAACCACGGTAAACCCATTATTTCCTGAACCATGGTAATTAATGTTTTTGACATTCACTATTAATTTTAATCAATACATCAGTTGAAGTTGTTATGTAATATGAATTATTGTGGTTAGAAATTTAAAATCGGGTTTTCCAAATTCACTTATGGAATTTGAAATTTTTAATTTAAAATTATTCTCAGATGTGCGATGAGAAAGCAGGGTTTTAAAGTCAAAATGAATGAACATTTAGAATTTTTTAATATCTAAATTCAATATCAAAATTATTCCAATGACCTAAATTTTTTTAATTTATATGTAATTTTAAAAAATATACATAAAAAATAATTCATAATATAATTTAACACTATAAATATTTTAAACTAAATGATAATTTTGAAGGAAAATTCAGCATTTTCACTATTTATCAAATAATTATAAAATTCTACAAAAACCAAAAACATCACACTAAGATAATTTTGATACTAAAATTTCAAAAAGAGAATTTACATATTAAAATAAATTATTTAAAAGTAGTGAAAACTATTTTTAAAATAAATTTAGCAAAGTCGAAAAAAATTGTTTCTTTAGAAAATACATTTTTAGGGATAAATTTAGATTTATTCTAATCTCTTAACCAGAAAATACATAAGATGAATGTTAAAAAATTTATAGAATATATAATATATAAATTCAATTTAAATAATTCACCAAATGTTATTCATTTAATTTTTGAGGAAAAATTCAATTATGTGCAAAAAGTTTTTTTTCAAGAAATGATTTCCTTTATTTCCAAAAGATTTTATTTTCATTTATAACTAAATGGTCACCAAATAATTCATTATATATGAATTTTTAATCAATATATTTTAGAAATTTTTTTAATCTTTCTTTTTCTATCTATTCCAATTTCCATGTAACAACTATCATATAAAAATATTTTTATAGTATGTCCCATTTCATTTAAACTCATAAATGTGTGTAACATAAGCCACATATAGTGTTTCATATTAAAAAAGATATAATCAGTTTAAAATGTAATGAAATAAAAAATAAGTTTTAAGTTCCACAAAAATATTAATAATTTCAAATTTCTTAGAGAAAATAATAATTTTGGAAAATCACACGGTGTTATGGTAAACATGTGGATGAGACTACAATGCTTTTATATATAATAATTCAAGTACAATTGAGGATTTATTTCTTTATTATAATTACAATAAATAGGTATTTATCTTATTTTGCTGTATTATATGATTTTTTATGGTGATTAATGAATATTTTTAATAGGTAATTCAAATAACCTGTTTATAAAGTGAAAGGAGGATATTGAAGAAGTGATACCATTATTTCATGCCAAATAGACATGGAAGCAGACTACAATTATAGGGGATAAGAAAAATTCATAAAAATGTGTATATTGAGTAATGGGTATCATGATTACTATGATAAGGAATAAGGGGAATATTGTGGTGAAAGGGATTAAATATAATTAATTTTATATTTTTCAAATATATTCTATTATTTTTTAAAACTCCCCATTATTAAATAGGTTTTTAGTATAATTTCATCAATGTATTTTCATTATTAGAATCATAGTTTGGAGACGAAAATTATTTTATCAATCCATTTCGGATATATAGAGTATGAGATATATGTTTATTATTTTATTGTACACATTTATTTAAAAATAAATTAGGTGTGAAGTATATAAGAAAAGTTTCTACTACAGAAAAATACCACCATATGATTGAACAATGAATTTATTTCTTTTTGAGTAAAAGTGTTTACAGACACATAGTCATAAGAAAATGTTTCTAATGTATTTAATTAGGTTAAAAATATATTTTCTTACGTTTTTATTTTTATAATATTATTATTGTAAATTCATAGATAGAAAGTATTGATGAGATGAAATGGAAATTGACTTAGGATTTTAAGTAAAAATATAATAGGAAAGTTTGAAATATTTTGGGGATGGGTGTTAGTAGGTAATATGTAGGTATAACCAAGAGTATTTAATAGGTATACCAAATCTAAAATATTTTTATAAATTTAGAGACGATATAAGTATAGGTAATTTCTATTCTCATTAAAGGATTCATTATTTTATAAAAGGGGAAGTCCAAAAGATGAAGTAATATGTAGAGTAACTATAATAGTTTTTATGTATCATTTGTTGGAATAATTATTAATTTCATGTCTTGTATGAAAAAAATAATTAATCATTTTGTTTTATTTCTCTTCATAGACATCTGATAAAATTACAATGATGTAGAGGTGTGATTTAAGAGAAATTATATGATTGACCCATTAAAATTACATTAAGAATCTATGAAGGGGATATTTAGGTATTTTAATGGGAAAATGATGTTTCTTTATGTTTTAGGGAAATTGAATTCTCATAATTTGAATTTTTATATTACTAATGTTGGTGGTGTTGTTAAAAATAGGAGTACTATATGTTCTATGTTTAAATATAAAGTGTTTTTCATGTATTGGATATCAAAGTTTCTAAATTTGGTTACATTTTATATCATATAGGTATATTATACTGTTACAAAATATATTTAGAAGGATATTATTTGGATTAATGTAATCTTAAATTATCATGGAATAAAATGAGAGGTAATTATCATGTATGTTGATAGTTATGTTGTAATACATATTATTAAGAGCCTTTGTTTCACTGTATGGAAAATAAAATTCATATGAAGGACCACTTATTTAATTGTTTTATATAGGATTGGAGGTTAATATTGATAAAATATATTTGAAATGAAAATTTAGAATATATAATGACAAATCCCACTGTTATAAATAATATGAGTCATAGTTGTGCTTCTGTTTTTCTCAAACAAGGAATGAATAGTTAGTAGTAGAATATTTCATATGCATTATGGTACTATAATATATGTTATGTTAATGGGAAAGAATAATAGTGGGAGATTATTGGATTTATATGTCATTATCATATAGTTTGAACACTGAAAATTATTGTTTTACCTTTTATAAATATAATTTAAATCAATTTAGAGATCAATATTTATAGTAATATCATAGGGGATATTTTAGGTGTCGCATCCTAGACTTCTTGTATCGGAGGATTGAAGAGTCTTAAACCAAATAGTTTTTGGCCATTATGGTATATTCGATCATGTGCACCAATGTTGGTTATTTTACCATGATGGGGAAATGTATGGATTTGGGAATCATAGAAAAATGACACTATAGTAACACAATTTTCTTTATGATCGAGGTTTATATAAAAAAATTATTATTATGTTTTTCCACTACAAATAATGAAATATTTTTGCTACTTTATCAATGTGTAGATTTATATAACCACATAAATAATGTTTATTCTTTATTTTCATTAATTTTTCTCTCATATTATATATTATCCATTCATTTATTACTCATCAAACGACCATCATATTGTTCAGGATCTTATTGTATAACAATGGTGAGAAAAGTGATCCTTGAGTGAAAATGAGTCAAATTTAATCATTTTTTAACAAAGAGTTTATTATTCTAGTTTCATTAGGACAATGAAGAATATTTATTTTTTTCCTTTATATATTCTTAAATAACATTTCACTAAGTAAACTTATATGTTCTTCATTGTTCTATTGTTTTTTATAAAAATGCAATGAATGGGAGAGGATAAATTTTCTAAGGAATTATGAAATTATCGTTAAAATGGAATTATTTAAAAAATAAATAAAATTTTAAATCCTAATCCCCTTAATTCAGTACATAGATATGAAATTAACCACTAGTTTCAAATCATGGTATATTTGTATCCAATAATTTTTCACTCATGTCATAAATCAAATAGAATCTGATAAGTCAAAAAATCATGTTAAAAAAATTTCAATATTTAAAAATATATATTTTATATCACTTGAGATAGATGTTAATATCTTTGTGATATAAAAAATAGATATCTATGATATGACGAATGGAAATATCTATAAAAAATAACAAAACATGTTGGTTGTGGATACTATATGTTTCAATAATTTATATGGATTATGTTGTAATATTATTTTCACCATATCTCTTCATGTAAATCCTAAAAGTCTATGTGATGATGGTCATAAGAAGTTTTTGATGATTATTATAAGATCCATGATTCAAAACTATATGTTTTATAAAAAATTAATAAGACCAATAGATATTGAAGGGAAAATAAATTGATACATTCATCATTCTAGAGATTTATTATTTTGGTGATGTATGAGGCTTGGATGTGTTCATTAAGGATCTCATAATAATTAAATGGATCCTTCAATGGATTCTAACATACATATAAAATATTCTTATTGAAAATATAGGTATCTAAAAACATTATCCTTCAATGATGTACAAATACATATAATGTTTTATGAAGTAAAAATAATTGAATGTATTTATATAATGGAAAATAGAACACCATCATGGAATTTTAGGATATGAAAAATCACATCATATAACATGATTCCTAAGATAAATTAGTGGATAAGGAATTATCATTACTATCGGTTAATATTATAAAAATGATGAAATAATCATGGAGATCTTACAGTCACATTAAATATAAGAGGCTTCGTATTTGGGACAAATGAAAAAAATTGGGTTTGATTTTCTTATATTGTTTTAGGAAATATTTTAAGGTTTTATGACTTTTTTGTACTTGTTTTATTGGAAATTAAGTGATTGGGTTCTTTGTGAGTGTTTGGGAGAGTAATTGTGGCATTGTGTAGGTATTTAGAGGCTTACATGGGATAGCTCATGTTATTAGAATCATGAATTTTACATATGGGACTATACAAGATGTTTTAAAGGATATAGGGATAAATAAAAGGTTTACATAATGGTTATAGGGACCATCATTATTGACCATTCTTGATGATAAAACTATTTAGTATGTAATTCATTTTCAAACACCTAGTCATCAGAACCATTCATTCGAACCATGTACTCTCAAAAAAATGTCCATAAATTTTTTTCTTCTACATAAATGCTTCAATAATTCTCTCATTTTTAACATCATATTGAAGAAACCCATATTATGTTATTTCTTTGGGTTTTAGAAATATTTAATCTACTTAAATCAATATATATCTAGGGTAGGCCCCTTGTATCATAACATCATTTTTTCATTCCCCTCCTCCCCAGATTAATACTTATATTAAGGGATTTAGGTGTGGGGGTTTCAAAACACCTTGGAAACACCCTCATTGATGGTGGTGATTTTTCATAAGGGCAATATGGGGTCTATAATATGATTATTCACACCATCGGGAGGGATATTGGTGTCATCCGAAATCTATAAATTTATTTCCTTTTTCTTGGATAGTTACCAGCTATTTTTCTAGATATTGTTTAGAATTTTTTCCAATGTTCTTTGTCATATGAGGCTTTTTCTTCTTAGGATGTATAGAAAATGAAATCATAGAAGATATATGAGGCAGGTAGCTTCCCATTTTCCTTATTATGTGATAAATTAAGATGGATTTCTGTTTTTTCAAAATATTTTTTTTAATATATTTAAAAATTACTTATTGATTTTATTTGATGAATTATGATAAATTATTTTGGATTTTGTATGAAATTAAAATAAAATCATTGTTTATTTTACGGGTGTGTGAGTATTTTATAAAACATATCAAATACAATTAAATAGGTTATTCTGAATTGTTTTTTTATTTATTCATGTGTATTTCTTGAAATATTTTAATGATTATAGTCGATATGATAATTTAGATGAGTGGTATATTGGTTGGGTCTTTTGCAAACTTATAAATATTGCTTAATGTGAAGAATTGGTCATGGTTTCCAATCTATCTTAGTGGAACATCAAGGTTGATATAGGAATGTGTATGGTAGATTATAGAAATAGAATATTGGAATTCATATCATTTTTACTAGTGTTATATGAAATTATTTTTATAAAAATTAAATTATATATATGTTATAATTTTACTATTATCATGGATGGGGTATATTTTTCACATGAGCCTTATCCCCATTGGTAATGACTCCATAAGTGCATCCAGGCAACCAAGGATCAAAACCAGGCAGAGGAAGAATTTACGGGGTACTGTAATAGTACCGTAGTAGTTCTATAGCAGGTACTGTAGCGGTAAATGTGCAGTACTGTAGCGGGAACTATAGTAGGCACTATTTGGCACTATAGAAACCAGGAATATGCCCCCGTTTGGGCCTTCGGGTCAGTAAGGCCTTAGGGCCACCTCAAGGCCTTCGGGCCACCTTAAGTGCAGATAAAAACTAGACAACCTACAAGGAACAAGCTCTATAAGAAGGATGAGCAAGGAGCTTTCACTACAGCAGAAGCTAAATGGATTGCAAGAATGAGAGGGTATGGCACCTACCATCGGGAAAACCCTATGCATGCACGGGAATGCCTAGATGAACATGCATGCGATGGTGGAAAGCTGATTTCATGATGAAGATGTTGGGGAGGAGTAGTTCCAAGTAGTTAGTTTGGGTTGTATGTAATGTTTAAAGCCTACGGGAAATTAATTCCTCTAAGGCCTACAGGCTATGTAATACTTACGTCTATGAGCCTTTTAAGGGTTCCACCTCACCCCTTGAAAGGTGGATTATCAAAAATCAATAAAAAATGAAGGCCTTCGGGCCATTCGAGGAGGGGTATATTTTCATTGAACACAAATTTTTTAAAAAAAATTCTCTATTCTGGAAGGTAGGGCCCAAACAGTAGGATTCACCAATCTTCTTTTCAATTCATGAAAACACTCATCACATTATTTTTTTCCAGATTAATGTTAGTCTTTTTTTACTTAAAGTATTCTGTGGTTTGGATAACAATGAAAAATTTTCAATAAACCTCTTGTATAAACATACTAAACCAATAAAACTATGAATCTTAGTTATATTTCTGGTTCTTTTTTATTATTAAATTACTTTTGTTTTAGCTGGATCAATAGCTATTCCATTTCTAGAAACAATGTTACCATGGATTGAAATTTGTTATAACTAAAACTCACACTTCCTGAACTTCCCCTTCAGTTTATTTTCATTTAATTTTTGCAATAGAACCCTTAAATGTCTTTCATACAACTCTTTAATTTTTGAATATACCAAAATATTATCAATATTCACAACCACAATCTTATACATGAACTCACATAAAATTTTATTTATAAGATCCATGAATACAACATTTTCATTAGTTAACCCAAAAGGCATAACTAAAAATTCATAATGGCCATATCTAGTATGAAATTTTTCCTTCTAATTTTTTTTTTCCGTTTCTTTGAATAAGTGGTACCCTGACCACTATTCAATCTTCAAAGAATACTAAGAACCCATGATCTAATCAAACAAATAATTGATTTGAAGAAAATGATACATGTTCTTAACATTGATGTTATTCAAGGATCTATAATAAATTAAAAACATCCTTTAACCACCATTATTTATTACAAATATGACATGAGAACCCCATGGTGAAGTTCTAGTTTGATTGAAAACATTATCTAACAACTCCTACAATTTCTTCTTTAACTCAAAAAATTCAATTTGGTCCATTATATACGGCAGTTTTGAAATTGTCTTAGCATCAAGGACCAAGTCAACAATAAATTAAACTTCTCAATCAGGTATTATACCAAGAAACTCATCAGAAGAAACATGAAGATAATAATTTACCACTAGAATATAATTAATTTGAATAGTTTCTTTCATTTCAGAAATATGTGAAAGGAGACATTCATTTTCATATTATACTATTTGTTAAGCACCATGATATGTAATGAAAATTAAGGGTTTAATCTTGAACAGTAAATGAAATTATTTCTGAAAATAAACCTTTTAAGATTTATAGTCAATAATAACATGATGAATGGAAAGATAATTCTTACCCAAAACAACATCAAACTCAACTAGAGAGAAAAATAAGGGTTATAGGTAGATTATTTCCATACAGAAGGATGGGAAGGTTCATTTAATTTCTTTTTTCCTCAACACTTCCCCAAGGTGTTTTTACCAATAGTTTATGATTCAAATATTGATTTTGAATTCCCAATTCACTAGAAATATTCTCTGAAAATGAAGAATGTGTTGACCTAGAATCAAAAAATGTATTTGAATAATATCAATAAACAAATAATGTATCTGATACCACTCCATTTGATGGACCAACATTTACTAATGTACTTACAAAGGATTTCACCACACCTTTCTGCTGGAAATTTTAATGCTTTCCATTATTTGAGTTCATTGTCAAACACACATTTTCATAATGACCAATTTCATTTCTCATAAATAATTTTGTCAACTATATATCATATTTTGTCTTACCATTACCCAAATCTTTTCTCGTGAAATTATGAGCCTTATGTACCATTTTACCACATCAGAAGCACTTAACAAAATTCAAAATTCATTCCCTAGTGTTCATTTTAACCCAATATTAATAAATTGTAAACTTATGTTTCATACCATCAGAATTGTTTTAAGAATTCTCCCATTTCATATGCCACCTTGACCAGTTTTTTTTCAAAGAACACATGATCACCAAAAACTGCATTTCCACCTTATTCGCACATATAACAAGTTTTTCATAAATGTTGAACGCATGTGAATAAAATTCCCTTCTATACATTATATTTAATCTAGAGTAAAAACGAATGATTTAACTTTTAAGATCTCATATAAAATTTTCATCATACATTGCTAGTCAGGTGAATTTTTCTTTATATACAGCCATAGAGTCATCCATCTACCTCAATTGCAATAATTTTTCTTTTATCCTAAGTCAAACCACATTAAGGATAAATTTATAACGAAAAATACATTTGAATGAATCCCAATCAAGAGTATCAATATCCTCACAATCACTAATTTTTTTAACAATCAACCACCACTGATCGACTTTAACATAAAAATAGTAAACAGAATGAAAAATCATTTAATGTTCCAAACATCACATAACATTGAAAATATTTTCCAGTGCCTTAATCCACCCTTTATCTAGCACAAAGTAAAATGATCCTCTGAATGATAGTAGACGTTGACTCATGAAATTCATCACTACTAAAATGTTCCTTTATGGTTGATCCAGCTGATAAAATGCATGGATACCACCACCATTTATAGCCTGAGTCATCTATTCCATCACTATGAAAAATAGTTTAGTTCGGATTCTATCCATTTCTGGTTACTGATTTGGTAAGTAGATTTCCTCTTGATGTCATCCCATCATAGATTACATGTCTCCTCTACAGAAAACTATTATAAAACAGACATATACTAGAGAAATAAACATGGTAATATTCAAATTCTATATCATTTCAATCTTACCATAAAGTAAAATTAATTTATGAATTTTCTCCTAACTCCTAATGTTATCTAAACCAACCCTTAATACCAACTATAGGGCCCCATCCATAAACATTACAAAATCTGGATTTTGGTCAAGAATTTACTATCTTAAACATTGAGGATATTTTCATGATTATTATTTTTGAGAATTATTCCACAAACAATACATCTCAAATATGAAAATGTATACACTTATACTCTATCCTATATTTTCAAAACAATAAAACTCCTCAAATAAAACAAGAATTATTTTCTTGGTATAAATTTTCTTGAATTCTTCTTTTCTCATACCCATCATTATACCCTGTGAAAAAAATATCAAAAACAAGGGATGAGTATAAAAATCTCAGTAAGGGATATATAATTAGGAATGAAAAAATTATTTCATGAATGCATAAAAATCAATGAAATAATAATTTTCACTAATAAAACCTTATATCATTAACATAACTCACGAAATAATAATATTTTTGAATAACTCATAGAAATAATAAATCATAAAGGTAACATGTGGAATCCATATCATACTTACTTTGTAGCTTTTATAACTACATTTGGAGTAATATTCATGGTTTCTTTTGGAATACCCATCACAATATATTTCCTGAATCTCTTATGATATACTTTTTCATTTACCTTATTCATATTACCCAATACATTAGAGAGGTATCACAAGATCACCCACCCTCATTTTATCATTGAACCACATGTTTATATAAGTAATCCCCAAGAACCATAACATAATCATGACACATAAAAAATCATAAATGAAAGATAACATTTACACATTACAATCACAATATATCAATTCAACATATTGACATAATATATTCTCTCTCAAAACCATTTTCAATACAAAAAGACAAAAAAATTGTATATGATATTTATTTTCCTTTTAAAATCATTACAGATTTGTAAGGAATCTAAATATCAAATAATGCTCGTAGTGACAGAAAGGTCATTATCCACGCATACGTTAAAAAGAAACATTCATTTTGTTTTTTAGTAAAATGCTTCATAGAAAAAAATTCATTTTGAAAGCCATTGAATTAAATAAAACAAAAAAGGGAATAATTATAAAAAATATAAAATAAGGAAATGTAAATTATCAAAATAGTCCTTAATGAAAGGAGATTTGGACGGTGCCCCTTACATTGAGTCTGACTTGTATCATTTTTTCTTTATATTCCTAAATAATAAAATTAGGTCAATTTAGACTTTATTTAGAACATTATTCAATTTTATTATTCATTTATTATTATTTATCATCATGTTATTAAAATTAAATAAATATTTATGATTATACATGTCCTTTTGTCGATATTCATAACTTGAGTCGAAATAAACTTGTTTGATGTAAATTGTTCATGTGATCAAAAATCCATCATATAGAAAATATTATTAATTATTTAAATATCATATATATATATATAGTATATATATATAACATCCTTAGTATTTGGTGATATGAAATGAAATACACCATTAATGTAGATCATAGGTCAAATGTACGCATGAACACTACTTTCATTTCATTTCCATATTTAGAGAATTACAATAAAATGATATAAATGTATATTATAATACTAGTATTATATTTATTTCATGTATTTATCCTAGTTTTAATAAACCCTCTCTTCATACTTTCCATGTATAGCATGAATGAGTCATATCACTTTGAGGGAGTGGTCATCCACACTTTCTCAAATGAAAATATTGTATTTACACATCATGGAAAGAATAAAGATATGTTGTAAATAAAAAATAAAGAAGAATATAGACAATATAAATATCATATATATATATATATATGGTTCCATAATAATGGAAACCATGAAAGGTGGTCGGAAAAAATTAAGCAATCATCGTTTCGTGAGATAGTAGTCTACTATACATAGAAACAGTATGTTCATATCCATTAGATTGATGTGTGTGTAAGTTTACTTTCAATACTTATCATAAAAACATCATATTATATTTAATATATTAGTTTTTTTATTTAATAAAAAATTATATTGACCATATGGAGGGTATAATGAAAATAAATGAAAAGAACTTGAGAGTAGACATTACCTCTAAATCAGGTAACATCTTTTGATTTAAGCCAAAACACTCTCTTGAATTTCCTTATTCCAAAGGTAAGGCTTTTAGGAGGAATATAATGATTCTGGGAGATTATGTGAGTAGGTTTTGGATGATCCAAGGGGCTTCAGAGGTTCGAGTAAGTGGGTAGAGTTGGTAGCCTTTTATAAGATGGTGGTGGGGCACTTTCGGAAAGTCTTGAAATATTATATTTTTATAAATTTAATATCGAATTAAAATTGTCCAAAACTCATTTAATTCTATGATACAATTATTTTGGTTCGAATACCCATCATCAAATAATTTTTAGATAAGTTTTGAATATTTTTTCATCCTTATCATTTTTGGTTTAACCATTATTTTATCCTTTTTATTCTTAAAGTGATATCATGTTATTTACACATTGTGGGTCAATTAAGTTACAATATCATATCAAAAGACTCAAGAAAAGTTATTTTTGAAATATTTTGACTTATATTATATTTTTTCATAAATATTATATTTTTATAAATTTAATATATTTTAATAAAAGTTTTTATTTTGTAAGTTATTAATTCTGTTAATTTTGGACAGTATTCATATGTTACTTTTTTAAAAATTCATAACAACTTTATTCCATGGAAAAAATGAATTAAATCAAAGATAGTAGGTCAATATAATAAATAAAAATCATGTATAGAATCAAAATTATCAAAATACATTTATTTTAATATTGATAATATCCTTTATGTGAAACCTTTATTAATGAATCAATCATTGCATAATCATTGTGTCATAATTAAATTCATTTATTTAAAGACTAAAAAATTACATGGATAAGTGAAATGTTTTTAATATTATATTGACTATTTATAGTAAAAGAAATCAGTTATATATATCCATATTAAAATTGATTTAGTAAAATATACTTTTTTATGTTATATTTCTCTTTACATTAAATTAATTCTTATAAAATGTCATTTTCTCACCCAAGAGGCTCAATGAGGTCCCAAAATCGACCTATGGATGAGGTATTTTCAGAACAATATCATCCAATATGATTTAGAACCATTTTAGGGTAGTTTTATTTTTTTAAACTATTACTTTTTACCCTTATTGACCATATTTACTCTTTAACCATGGTAAGAAAATAAATACTGAAGTTGCTATTCATAATGTCCAAAAATAAAAGGTAACCATTAACATAATTTGTACCTTATTATTGATAATATGGAGTTATTGTTTCCAAATTCAAATCATATAATTTTCATAAATTAATTTAAAATTATTTCTCATAGACTAAACCAAGAAAGAGTGTTTTTAAGAAGTAAAATCTATTAAATGATTTACATGTGTTTATACCCAATTTAAATGTGAAATTACATCCAATGAAGATAATTCAATTAAAGGATAAAAAATTAAATTTAAATTTAAATACAATTAAAATTATAATCTAATTATGTAAATAATTAGATTAAAAGTCATTTTTGACTTAAAAATGCGGTATTTTTTATTATTCATTAAAAAAATGAACATTATCAAAAAAATTACTAAGAATTATCAATTATAAATATTGTTGTCCCAATTATAAAGAATAAGTTTATTTTTCCATTTAGAAAATGTAAAAGGGAAAAAAACTATAATTAAAAAGGGTTCATTATCAAAAGGAAATAAAACGACCTTTTAAAAATATTAGAGTATTTCATGCTTAAAATCAGATTCATTATTATTGTATGTCTCTAAAATATATTGGATAACTATAAAGATATTTAACCAACATTTATAATCTTATTTTAGTTACTTATATTTATTTACACCAATAAAATTTATATGTGTTAACAACCATTTAAAATAATAATAATAATATTTTATTATTCAGTATAACTCAAGGTTGTGTGCAATATAAGATTTCAAAGAAACTCGTTGTTGCGTATTGAGAATTCTATTGGAAAAAACTTCCCCTTTAATTGAAAAATATATTTTTTCCTTAATATTAATATAAATTAATAGGATTTATTCTTTAAATTCCTAGGATCCTACTATATACAAATTTAAGCCATATATTTTCATAATTTAGTTAACTATAAACCTACTCTCAATTATAATGGCTATGTGATAATAATCATAAATTTTAATTTTAATAGTATGTCATATTTCATTTAATCATAGAACTGTGTATAAAAAAATACAAACATAATGTTGCATTTAATGAAATATAAACTAAGTGTTAATTGCAATTAAACTTAAAATCAGTGTTTAATGTCATAAAAATATAGAAATATCATATTTATTGAAAAAATAATAATTTCAAAATATATTAGGGTGTTACATTCTACCCCCTTGAAATTAATTAGTCTCTCAAAATTTATCTCGGTCATCAAAGGATTATCATTTGAAAATTCCTTCATTAAAACACATATCATAAAAATTATTCATATAACATACCATGAAAAGGGAAATTTATATAAATAATTGTTATATTGAACAACTCATATATAGATTTCCACATATGATAAAAATAGGTGGGAAATGAATTTTTGGACATTGAATAAAAGGGTTAATAATTATATGGAGTGATGAAAATCACTTATCATAAGAAATAAGGTAATATAATGACGGTTAGAGACTAAAAAACCATAAAACAAATGGGCCTAAAAAGGTCATTAATTTCTAAAAGGTGATGATTATATGATAAAAGTTTATTTCAAAGTCATTTTCTTATTTTTCATAAGATATAAATACATGAATTAATTAAAATTCATAAGAACAATCTCACCCATTGGGTGTTCCATGATTTATTTCCACTTCATCTCTTACTCCATAAACTTAAAGTGAATTTGTTATACTAGAAGAAATAAAATATCTTAAGACTCATAAATAGAATGATATGTCATTCCATCTATATTTACCTATCATGAAAAAAAAATATCATAGTTTACACATTATGAATAAGTCTTCATGTTGTTATGTAACACATTAATTCATAAAGGCTCATCCAACGTTCAACAAAAATCATTTCATACATCATTAGCCTTATTAACCTTCTATAATTTAAAAGTAATAAGGAAGTTCATGAGATATCTCAAAATCAATTAATCATTAATCCCCAATATAAGAAAATTTATATCTTGATTATCACATACTAAACATGGGAATACCATATTAAATTTTTTAAAATCATGATAATAACCACAAGTACCACAAAACCATAATGAAAACATAAATAACTCCTCATTCCTTGAATAAAACCATATTTTATAGAAAATATTATATAAATTCTAAAATTCTATGAACTAAATCAATGATAATAGAAACCACCGTTTCTAAAAATCAGTAATCACTTCAATGTTAATAAATACTACACAATTTAATCTATTCATATAATGTACCTTTTTATACCTACAATATTATCTCAAAACCCATAATATATTAAGGATTATCTTACCTTAACAAAAACTACACTTTTCTGAAAAATCACTTTTATTGTTCATCATAACTAATCAATATACTCTTGAAAATCCATAATTCAAAACACATATATAATAATCCTTATATATTTCATGATTTATATAAGATAATTTTTAATATCAACACATACACACTTCATTCATACACTATTAACATGGATTCATCATCTTATTCCTTAATACCTCATTCCCACAACATGAAATATGAATCATGTCTCAACATTCATTATCTGCAATTTAATTATTCTATAAAAACACTATTTTAAGAAACCATAACATTCATAAGTATTACATAGTCCCTTACTTGTTATAAATATACCATTAATCAGACCACATTTGGGTTATATTCCTGGAATTTCCCCATTACGACATCAGTTTGCATAATGCCTAAACATTTCTCATTTAAAATAGTAATCATTTGATAATACATTAGAGAGACCAATATTCCCATTCATTTCGTTCACTACAATTTTAATTTTTCCTTGGAAATTTAATACTTAGTGTCCTTCTATTCCACACTCTAAATACCTTCTCGTTTATCTGAGACATTCACTTGGGTTCTTTTTCCCACATTCTTGACATATGGGAAAATGAATCATATTTCATTTATTATCTCAACAACCCTAAATCTTATAAAACATTATCCTTATATACTTTTGTGGGTGTGAGAGTTGGTTACGGTACATGTGGTCAATACAATTTTATGATAATTTATTAAACATAGTCATAAGATCCTTCACTCCATTCACTTCCCCATTCAGATGCTCATAAGAAGATTGTATGTCATATTCAATGTTATCCCATTTCCTTTTGGGTTCTTCCATTGAATAAAACCAAAAATTATAGTGTGAAAATTACTAATCATATTGTAAAACCACATAATCATAAAAAATAACTTGTTTGTAGTTTAAATCATGATTTTTTTTAAATATATGACACCATAGGTTTATCGTATATCATTCATAGTTGTCACATAATTAAATAATTCATGATGGTTCATAAAGAGTTTTTAAATTCAAAATAAAATCCACATGATGTTTCAAACTAGGTGTAAAGAAAATATCATTTTTGTTCACCACATAATTATTGAATCCATCATAATGCAAGTTTTTTGATGTTATTACCCATATGCACCTCTGTTCTAAATCCACATCAAATTTTAGTATCGAGACATGTATGTAATTTCATTGAAACGACTTCATCTTTCTTTTACCAAAATTCTAAGACGTTGTCCTATAATTTGAATAATTTATAGGCTTATCCTTTGATAAATCCCTTAATATATCCATAGAAATATCCCAAGGGATCTCATTATTGTTTTCTCATTTAAGTTTACAATGTCTAACCAATCCTTTCCTATGATACTAACTATAACAACCTAGGCTTTTCAATCATGGGTATTACCTATTCTAAGATGAATATTCATTACGTTACACATAAAATCCCTCAAGGTCCAAAATAATTTAGTGAATTTGGAAACTTGGAACATAATATTCATAATTCATGAAATATCCTCAAAGTCTCCCATAAATATTTTCCCCTTCAGTACACCTACATTAAAACCATTATTCACAACCTAGGAAAAGGAAACATAAGAAAGGGTGATCTTAAATGATCAATAAGGGTGAAAATAAGATATATCAATCTATGATCATATGAAATAATACTATAATAAAAAGTGTATGTGATAATGATCACAACATGTGATGTTTATAACCAACCTATCATAGATTATAAATATGAATCCCGTAATAAAATAGTATCATTTAGGAAGACAAATCCCCTAATGGTGATGAATCATCATAAATCAACCACGTACCATAAGATAATGTCAAAAAAGTTTTCCACCACCATATATATAGAAATCCATCTAATAAATCAAGATTAAATACCATGACCATAAACATAGTGGAACATGAATCAACATAAGTATCCCACTATGGATCAGGACACATATGGTTCCTATAGATTAGGACACACATGATACTTACAGTGGACTAAGACACACATTTTTACTGAAGTGGATTAGGACACACCTATTTCACATAGTGGATCAAGACATACCTATTTACCATACTGGATCCAGAAACACCTATTTCCTAGTTTGGATTAGGACGAGCATGTTTCCCATTATGGGTAAGGACACAACTATTTTCCATAGTGGATAAATATGATCTTATTGTTTCCATTTTTATCTCAAAAGATAAAAAAGCTTTACCCATTTCCTTGGATAGAGATATAGGTAACACCTATCACATAATGAACATTATACATATGTGTTCCATAAGATCATAAAACAGATATCATATCAAAATCAATAAAATGGAATGGGTTTCATAAAAATTTTATCATATCATAACCTATGGAAAAGTGATGGGATTCATAATCATTTTATCATTTCATCATAGAATAAAAAATGAAAAATAACTAACTTTAAAAATAATTGAATAATTTTGTATCCCATAGAAGAGAGATAGTCTTCATAATCATTTTTAATAATAATCCATTTATAGAAAGAATAATAAAGGTATTCTTGGACAATATCCAAACTAAATTATAGGTAACATCAACAGATTTCCTCATATAAAGAAAAAAAATTTGAAAGATTACTTGGGAAATTTCATGAGAAAAATATATTTTCTTTCAAAATTAATGTTTAAAAGATATAAAATTTTGAAAAAACTTTTCAATGGAAATAACATTGAACACATATAAAGGTAGCTTTAAATATCATATAAAATATTTCTTGATGATAATATACATTTCTCTTAAAACACATATTAAATCAAAAAAATCTGCAATTTTTTTTATTTCTAAACAACATTGAAATTATTTAAGGACTATTCAAATAAAATAATGTTCATCATGGTGGGAAATTCTATTTTTGTCATACACGTTAAAATAATTATTCCATTAACATTTTTAGAAAATTAAAAACAAGAATTGTTTTTAAAAAATACATGAAGGTTAATTTTAATTTTTTTAAAATTAAATAATGGGTAAAAAGATATTTAATAAATATTTTTAATAATATTAAGAAATTTAATTATTTTCTTAGAAAACATGGTTGTGGTAGAAATAAAATTTTAAACAGAGAATAAGATTTAAAAGCATTATTTTTGAACACTTGAATAAATAAAGGGGGAACATAATGGAAAACATGTATTCTCGTCAAATAATTATGGAAGAATAATATTCTGGAGTTTACTGGTATATTTATCATAATATTATATCATTGTAAACATGATCATAAAAAATTGTGACAAACGATAAAATTATAAGATAAAATATTTAGAAAATAGTTTACTTGTAAACATAATCCCCATAAAGTAATATCATTAAATGGTAATTAAAATATCGCGAGGTTAAATAAATTCTTGATATTACATGGAAAAGGGTTTTTATATACACCTCATACAATAATATACATCCATAACAAAACCATACGTTTGAATGAAGGAAAATTTAGTTAAAAATACCATAACACTTTAGTAATATTTTAAATGATAATCCTCGACCAATCATAAAATTAAACGAAACCTTAAATATAATGAAATTATTTTTATTCATGAAATAACATTACAACGGGGTAGTATATAAACTGTAAAAAGAAAAGTGGTTAATTTTCATGGGTTTACTAAAAAAAGAGAGAATAGAAATATCGTACACTTTTGTTAGATTGTGGACCATAATCCCCATGATAGAGAGAGAATAAATTGGATTTGTAAAACCCTATATTTTTTATGAGAATAAAATATATAAAAATTCAAGGTAATAATGCACACCACATAAAATAAATAGGAGGTAAATATGAAATGTGTCTCAAAGAAGTAAAAATTGACCCTAAAATCCCTTAACTTAAGTCTTGAATTCCATCGTACACTTTCAAAACTCTTGTATAGTGAATATTAATTTATTTTAAATCTAATAAATAATAATATTAATATATAAAATCATATATTATTTTATATAGACTTTTATTACTCATTTATTAATGAATCCTTTTTTAAGTCACTTCTCTGGGAATATGTACTTTATTTTTCACATATATTATAAATTGTTTTTCCCTGGTCCCATTTACTAGATCCTCGTCTCATTATATTGGTAATTTAATCCATTATATAAATATAATATATATTAATTATATATTTATTTATGTTAATCCATAAAATTTAGTGATAGGAAATGAAACTCACCATTATTTGAGATGGTAGGTCGTACTTACGCATTAACGTTGTTCCCATTTTCTTAATAGATTGAAAGATAAAAAAATGAAGAAAGATATATGATAATTTATGAATAATAATTATGTAATATATATCACATATTTTAATTATTCCTATAATTAATACCTTCTATGTAATGTGTGAAGGAGTAACATCTCATTGGGAGGTGGTAGTCAGTCCTACAAACATTGATGATATTATATTCCCAAAAAAATAAATCTATGAAGTTATGGTGACATAAAAACGTTAGAATCATAATAAAATAATAAATATGAAATATATAATAAATATAAAATAAACACATCATTATTTCAAGACTCGATTGGTTATAATGGATAAACGAATGACATCGGTTCTTGAGGCGGTAGTCTGCGGTACACATGAATAATGATTTTGTAACCAATTTGATGGAATTAGAGAATATTTTTGGGTCACAAAAATAACATAATGGAATTAAATTAAATGTATTATACTTAATATATTATGTAATAATGGAATAATAGGAATCTATGGGGCTTGGGGAAGAAATAATAAAAAATGCTTGTTGATGTGTGTCCCTGATTCTTCCAGTATCCTCCATATGTATTCAAAAAAAGACTTCCTTTGATAGATTTATATCCAACCTAATTATTCTAGGATGTTTTGAGGAAATATTTGAATTTATTATTTTAGGTATTTCTTGAATCAAAATGTATTGAATGTGTTAGGAAGAGATGAGAGGAGACATCCTTTTATTGGTGGGGGAGATGACACACTCGGTATTTTTGAAAAGAATTGAGTGATCCTAAATTTTCATATATTACAATGGCCCAAAATGGACCATTTTTATAAATTTATAGGTTTAATGGTCGAAATATGTCTAGAAAATTGTTATTTTATAATTTTATAGGTAAATTTAACCCTTATCATTTAAGTTTAAACCCCGGTAAACCCATTTTTTCCTGAACCATGGTAATTAATGTTTTCGACATTCACTATTAATTTTAATCAAAAAATAAGTTGAAATTGTTGTGTAAAATAAATTATTGTGATTCAAAGTTTAAAATTGGTTTTTCCTAATTCTCTTAAGGATTTGGAAATTTTTAATTTAAAATTAGTCTCAGAGATGCGATGAGAAAGCGGGGCTTTAAAGACAAAATGATTGAACAATTAGAATGTTTTAATATCTATATTCAATATGAAAATTATTCCAATGACCTAAATTTTATAAATTTATATATAATTGTAATTAATATACATCAACAATAATTCAAAATATAATTTAACACTATAAAAAATTTAATCTAAATGATTGTTATGAAGGAAAATTCATCATTTTCACTATTTATCAAAAAATGATACAATTATACCAAAACCAAAAACATCGCCATAAGATAATTTTGATACTAAAATTTCAAAAATAGAATTTACCTTTTAAAATAAATATTCTGAAAGTGTTGAAAACTATTTTTAAAATAAATTTAGCAATGTCGAAAAAATTGTTCCATTAGAAAAATCATTTTTATTTATAAAAATAGATTTATTCTTATCTTTTAACAAGAAAACGAATAAGATGAATGTTAAAAAATTTATAGATTATATAATATATAAATTTAATTTAAATAATTCAACAAATGTTATTCATGTAATTTTTTAGGAAAAATTCATTTATGTGCATAAAAATATTTTCTCAAGAAATGATTTCATTTATTTTCAAAAAGAATTTTTTTCATTTATAACTAATTGGTCACCAAATAATTCATTATATATTAATTTTTAAACAATATATTTTAGAAATTTTTTAATCTTTATCTTTCCCTCGGTTCCAATAGCCATGTAATAACTATCATATAAAAATACTTTTATAGTATGTCACATTTCATTTAAACTCATAAATGTGTGTAACACAAGACAAATATAGTGTTTCATATTAAAAAAGATATAATCAGTATTACATGTAATGAAAAAACAAATAAGTTTTAAGTTCCACATAAATATTAATAATTTCAAATTTTTTAGAGAAAATAATAATTTGGGAAAATCTCACGGTGTTACGGTAAACATGGTCATGATACTACAATTCTTTTATATTTAAGAATTCATGTAAAATTGATGATTTATTTCTTTGTTATAATTACAATAAATAGGTATTTAAATTATTATACTATATTCAATGAATTTTTATGGCGATTAATGAATTTTTTTAATAGGTAATTCAAATAACATGTTTAGAAAGTGAAAGATGGAGATTGATGAAATGATACCATTATTTCATTCCAAATAGACATAGAAGCTGACTACCATTATAGGGGATAAGAAAAAATTCATAAAAATGTATATATTAAGTAATGGTGGATCATGATTACTATGATAATGAATAAGGATAATATTGTGGTGAAAGGTATTAAATATAATTAATTTTTATATTTTTCAAATATATTCTATGATTTTGTAAAACTTCCCATCATTTAAATAGGTTTTTATCATCATTTCATCAACATATTTTTATTATTAGAATCATAGTTTAGAGATGAAAATTATTTTATCAAACCATTTCTGATATCTAGAGTATGAGATATAAGTGTATTATTTTACGGTACACATTTATTTAAAAATAAATTAGGTGTGAAGTATATAATAAAAGTTTCTAGACATAAAAATACAACCATATGATAGAAAAAGAAATTTATTTCTTTTTGAGTAAAAGTGTTTACAGACACATAGTCATAGGAAAATGTTTCTAATGTATTTGATTAGGTTAAAAGTATATTATAATACCTTTTTATTTATATTATATGATTATTTTAAAATTATAGATAGAAATCATTGATGAGATGAAATGGAAATTGACTTAGGATTTTAAGTAAAAATATAATAAGAAAGTTTGAAATATTTTGGGGATGGATGTTAGAAGATAATATGTAAGTAAAACCATGATTATTTCATAGGTATACCACATCCAAAATATTTTTATAAATTTAGAGATGATATCAGTATAGTTAATTTCTATTCTCCTTGAAGGATTCATTATTTTATAAAAGGGAATTCCAAAAGACGAAGGAATGTGTAGAGTAACTATAGTAGTTTTTTATGTATCAGTTGTTGGAATGATTATTCATTTCATGTCTTGTATGCAAAAAATAATTAATCATTTTGTTTTATTTCACTTTATAGAAATCCAACAAAATTACAACAATATAGAGTTGTGATTTAAGATAAATTATATGATTGATCCATTAAAATAACATTAAGAATCCATGAAGTATATATTGAGGTATTTTAATGGAAAAAATGATGTTTCTTTATGTTATGAGATTTTGAATTCTCTAAATTTGAATGTTTATACTAATCGTGTTGGTGGTGTTGATAAAAATAGGAGTACTAGATGTTCTATGTTAATATATAAAGTGTTTTTCATGTGTTGTTTATCAAATTTTCTAAATTTTGTTACATTGTACACCATATAGGTATATAATATTGTTACCAAAGATATTTAAAAGGATATGATTTGGATTAATGTAATATTAAATGATCTTGGAATGAAATGAGAGGTAATTATGTTGTATGTTTATAGTTATGTTGTAATACATATTATTAAGAGCCTTTTGTTTCACTGTATGGAAAATAAAATTCATCTGAAGTACCACATATTTAATTATTTTATATAAGATTGGAGGTTAATATTGAAAAAATAAATTTGAAATTACAATATATAATATATAATGACAAATCCCACTTTATAAATAATATGAGGCATAGTTGTGCTTGTGTTTTTCTCAAACAAGGAATGAATTGTTAGTAGTTGAATATTTCATATTCATCATGGTACTATAATAGAAGTTATATTAATGGGAAATCATAAAAGTGGGAGATTATTAGATCTCTATATCATTATCATATAGTTTGAATTCTGATAATTATTTTTCTACCTTTTCTAAATCTAATTTAAATCATTTTATGGATCAAAATTTATAGTTATGTCATAGGGGATCTTTTAGGTGTTTCATCCCATACTTCTTGTATCGAAGGATTGAAGAGTCTAAACCAAATATTTTTTGGCCACTATAGTATATTCGATCTTGTGCACCAATTTTGGTTATTTTACCATGTTGGAGAAATGTATGGATTTGGGAATCATAGAAACATGACACTGTAGTAACAAAGTTTTATTTATGATCGAGGATTCTATAATAAAATTATTATTCTCTTTTTCCCATACAAATAGTGAAATCTTTATGAATCTTTATCGATTTTTAGATTTATATAACCCCATAAATAATGTTTTTTATTTATTTTCCTTAATTATTCTCTCATATTATATATTATCCATTCATTTCTTACTCATTATATGACCATCATATTGTTTGGGATCTTTTTACAGAAAAATGGTGAGAGAACTGATCCTTGAGTGAAAATGAGTCAAATTTAATCACTTTTTAACAAAGAATATATTATTATAGTTTCATTAGTACAATGGAGAATATTTATTTCTTCCTTTATATAGTCTTAAATAACGTTTCACCATCTAAAATTATAACTTTTTCATTGCTTTTTTTTTCATTATGAAAATTTAATGAATGAGAGAGAATAAATTTTCTACGGAATTATGTAAAAATAGATAAAATGGAATTATTTAAAAAATAAATAAAATTTTAAATTATAATCCCATTAATTCACTACTCAGATATGAAATTAACAACTTGTATCAAATCGTGGAATAATTGTATCCAATAATTTTTCACTCATGTCATAGATTAAATAGAATCTGATAAATCAAAAAATCATATCAAACAAATTTCAAAATTTAAAAATATATATTATATATCACTTGAGATAGATGATAATATATTTCTGATATATAAAATAGATATCTATGATATGATTAATGGAAATAATTATAGAAAATTACAAAACATGTTGTTTGTGGATACTATATGTTTCGATACTTTTTATGGATTATGTTGTAATATTTTTTTCACCAATTTTTTTCATGAAAATCCTATAAGTCTATGTGATGAAGGTTATAAAAAGTTTTTGATTTTTATTATAAGGACCATGATTCAACACAATAATTTTTATAAAAAAATTATGAATACCAATAGATGTTGAAGGGAAATTAAATTGATACATTCATCATTCTAGAGATTTATTATTCTGGTGATGTATGAGTCGTGGAGGTGTTCATTAAGGATATCATTGTAATTAAATGGATCCTTCAATGGATTCCAACATACTTAAAAAAATAATCTTATAGAAAATATTAGAATCTAAAAACATTATCCTTTAATGATGTACAAATAAATATAATGTTTTATGAAATAAGAATAATTTAACGTATTCATATAATGGAAAATAAAACACCATCATGGAATTTAAGGATATGAAAAATCGCATCATATAAGATGATTCCTAAGATAAATAAGTGGATAAAGCATTATCATTACTATCATTTAATATTAAGAAATTATGAAATAATCATGGAGATCTTACGGTCATATTCATTATAAGAGGTTTAGTATATGGGATAAATGAAAAGATTTGGGTTCGATTTTCTTATATTTATTTAGGAAATTTTTAAAGGTTTTTCTACTTTTTTGTACATGTTTTCTGGAAACTTATGTGATTGGGTTCATTGTGAGATGTTTGGGAGAGTAATTGTGGCATTGTGTAGGTATTTAGAGGCTTTCATGGGATAACTCATGTTATTAGAAACATGAATTTTACCTAGGGGACTATACATGATGTTTTGAAGGATATAGGGATAAATACAAGGTCTACATAATGGTTATTGGGACCATTCATATTGACCATTCTTGATGATAAAACTATTTTTTAAGGAATTCATTTTCAAACACATAGGTATCAGAACCATTCATTCGATCCATTTACTCTATAAAAAATGTCCATAAATGTTGTTCTTTTACAAAAATGCTCCCATAATTCTTTCATTTTTAACATCATATTTAAGAAACACATATTATGTTTTTTGTATGGGTTTTAGAAAGATTTAATCCGCTTAAATCATTATATATCTAAGGTAGTCCCCTTGTATCATACCATCCTTTTTCATTCACTTCCTCCCTAGCATAATAGATATATTAAGGGATTTAGGTGTGGGGGTTTCAAAAAACCATGGAAACACCCTCATGGATGGTGGTGATTTTTCATAAGGGTAATATGTGGTCTATAATTGGATTATTCACACCATCGGGGGGGGGGATATTTTTGTCAGTCAAAATCTATAAATTTTATTCATTTTCCTTGGCTAGTTAGGTGCTATTTTTCTAGATATTTTTTTAGAAATTTTTCCAATGTTCTTTTCATATTAGGTCTTTTCTTCTTATGATGTATAGAAAATTAAATCATAGAATATATATGAGGTAGGTAGCTTCCCATTTTCCATATTATGTGATAAATTAGGATGGAATTTTTTTTCAAAATAGTTCTTTTTATTATATTTAAAATTTATTTATTTATTTTATTTGATGCATTATGATAAAATATTTTGGATTTTGTATGAAATTCAAATAAAATCATTGTTGATTTTATGGGTGTGTGATTATTTGAGGAAAATTTCAAATATAGTTAAATAGGTTATTTTGAATTGTTTTTTATTTATTCATGTGTATTTTTTGAAATATTTTTATGATTATAGTCGATATGATAATTTAGATGAGTGGTTTATTGGTTGGTTCTTATGCATGCTTCTAGAATCTTACTTTAATGTGATGAATTGGGAATGGTTTTCTAATACAACTTATAGGAACATCCAGGATGATATGGGAATGGGTATAGTAGTTTATAGAAATTGAATATATGAATTCATATCATTTTTAATAGTGTTATAAGAAATAGTTTTTATATAAATTATATTATATATATGTTCTATTTATACAATTATCATGGATGTGTTATATTTTCATTAAACACATATTAGATACTTAGTTTTCAAGATATGGTGTGTCTAATTTGTCATCAGGGAAATATGAATAAGATTTATTCTCTCCCTTTTCATGTGCATATAGGTGCATATATGGAATTTTTTTGACTAGCTTTCAGGTTTATAAGTATTTTTAATTAATTGGACTAGATGGAGTGGTTGAAGTCATCTAGTGATAAATTTTTCATGTAGGTCCTTGATGGTCATTGATTTGTTTTTATATGGGTATATTATATTAATGATAATTTTTATTATAACTATCATTGTGAAGTTGAAAAACAATAAAACATTGTATTTCCCTTCTAATTTATTATATAGTTATATATATTTTTTTGGGTGGGGATTTTATATACCATTCCCATCAAAATATATTGTTTTATATATTCCATTATAATGTTATTTTCAATAAATAATATGATTAATAGGCTGAGTGACATTCTTATTAAGATAGGGTTTTTTTGTGGATGGACTGTGTTATGATGTTATAAATTTCATCATTTTGGTTTCCTCAGGGAAAAATAGTCATATATATATATAGGACGTTTCAAGACTCATAATGTATCCTATAGAAATAAATGACGAAAATAATTATACTTAAACCTGATATTTCTAAGATGTTTGGGAGGAGTGGTTTCACATGGCCTGAAATGAGACATTGGTTTTTTGCATAGGTACGGTGCCTTTTCTGTAGTGGCCTAAGATATAACATGTGTCTCATGAATCATGTAGTAAAATGTTTGGTATTTCAAAACATATGTTTAATTTTAGAGGATATTTTTTATTTATTAATTATAATTCTACATGAAACCATGGAAATGAAATGAATGTTACCATTTTTTTTTACTTTAAACAAATAAAGGTTTTTATGTATGATATTGATTGTTGATGTGTTGTGATAAAGGTGGAAAAATAATTTCTAATGTATTTATATGGATATGAATGTGTATTAAGGAAATATGAATTTTTATATGAATTTTTATATATTGTGTAGTGTAGCCACTTTGATAGTGTGATGGATTACAGTACTTGTTATCTTGATTGTCGGTATTGAGTATTACTAGTAATGTATAAGATTCCATAAAATGTGACATGAAATGAAAAATTAAAAAGATACCAAATGAATTTATAAATATAGATAAATATTTTAGTTTATTGTTGCATAATTGTATTTATATATATAATCAACATTATGGGATGTATGTGATTGGTTTTATTACCACTATAATGATAATTTTCAGGATTTATTTTGATTATATAGAATAATTATTTTATTTTAATAATTCTAAATTAGGATTATACATAAGAAACATTTTATAGAAAATGTTTTTAGGCTATGGAAAAAATGAAATGCAATATGTGAATTTCTTGTTAAAACAATTTCTAGTGAACTTGGTATAAAAAATAAAATAAATTGGATATTTTCAAGTGGATTTAAATTTACTTACTCTAGCTCTTTCAAAATGGGGTAATAAAAAATTATTAGTTTAAGTATTATTTTAATGTTAACAATTGATCTCTATGAAAGGTTTTTTGTTCATCATTTTATTAAGATATTTTAATAGTAATTTTTTTTGTAATAGAACGCTAGTTTTCAATGGTGTTTTAGGATTGGATAGTGATTTGGGGTAATGAGATTTTTATTTTTATGGAATGTTATAATTTTTTTCCAAATGTTTGATAGAAATGATATTTTTTTACAAAACAAATTATATAACATAAATAGATTTGAAGGAGAATGTTTTTTGTGTAATTAAAATGGTTAAAATGATTAAAAATATATTGAGGGGTTCCTATTTTTGAAATTTTGAATTTCATATCAATATTATTTGGTTGAAACCATTGTATTGAGTTTCTTATTTGTTTTAATTAATTAAATAAAATAAAATTTTACAAATTTTGTTAACGAAACATGTTTAATTGAATTATAATTTCCTATAGCTAAAAAATATGGGTATATTAAAACTAATGGAATTCCTTAGATCAAACATGAATTATTTTAACAATGGTGTGGTTTGTAAAATTGGTAGTTTGAAACTAGTTGAAATTGGTTTTGTGGTCATTTATGAAGTATTTTGGAAAATGGAAAATGTATTTAAAAATGATGTGGCAAGGGGACAATATAAAATTTCTCTGAAAAAGGCGGTCTTTTAATGATTTTCTGTAAGAACTCTTAGATAATTAAAAGAATTATAGAAATGTGGAATTTTCGTTGATGAATTATTTATAATGCTAATATTCCTTGGTATCCTCATAGTTATCCAATAGAGGAGGAAGTTTTTTTTCAATATTATGTTGTCATATTTATCCTTCAGTATTATCACAATATGAATATTTAAAGAGTTAATTCATTCACATATACCAAGTAAAATTATTATTATTTTATTGATGTTACATTATAAATAGAAATAGGATTCAAACACTTATATTTACCATTTGGAATATATAACTCCCATGCATAGATTAGGAAGATTGGTACCCAAGTTTTTCCTTCGGTTGATGTGACCTCATGGGTTTATGGGGAGTCAGGTGAGATGTGAAATGTGTGAAGAATAGATTATATATAGTTAGCACTCATGAGATGTGACCTATATGTTTAACTATATTAATATTTATTCTTTAATATTCTTCTCTTGGAATGAGATTAATTTTAGAATAACTAATATCATATCAGTCCAAATAGTAATGTTATAAATCCATAATATTTAGGTAAAATCTATAGACAAAATAATACATCAATGAAGACACTCTATGTGATATAGTGGTGTTAGTGTAAATTTCATGGTAGTAGATGATCTATGTTTGTGTTATGGATTATTTTTCAAAATATATTGACCTATTTGAAGTGGGATATCATTGATTATTTATGTTTCCATTTATGAAGAATATTTTAAAAGGATAGCTTTGTTATATTAATGAAGAATTGAAGTAATAAAAGTGTTTTCATTATGGTTTCATATTTGTTCCACTATGTTCTTTTAATTGGATGCGTATTCATTTTTTTTATTACATTAGAGGATTTATTTAAGAAAAGTTTCAGTTTTGAGGATCAGAAAAACCATTAAACCAACTGGATGAGACTTTCATGTTATTTTGTTTATGTTATCCTTTGTTTTGTATATTTATAATGATTTTATTGATTGATTATCTTCTTTTTATGTAATAAATGTCTAAATCATTTACATAAATCTATATATTTAGTTCTATTGAGATGGTGTCTTATATAAGATTTGGGGAATTAGGTGGTTTATTTATATATGGGGATAACTAGTTGAATATACAAGTTTATTTTCAATACAGGTGTGTTTTTTTAATATAAAAGAATTTAAATTGGACCATATTTTTTGGGAGTGTGCTATTTTGAATGTATATATGATGGGTAAAATATTTATGGAATATTTTTGTATCTTTGGAGGATGAATAGTTATGGGTGTTTTGGAAGATTATATGATACAATGAATGGTTTAATTATTCATTGTTATTGTGGTTGAACATAGAATGTTTTATGGATTAATGATAGTATTTTTTGATTTAATTAACATTATATTAGCTTGAACCCTGTGTTTAATAAATCACTGTCATTTTAGCCTAAGTTATGATATTTAAACTCCCAAAATTTTCATGAAGAATTAATATGATTTCCATTTGGTGTTGTTGGAATGATTAGATTGTGTTTGAGTTAAATGAATGGTTGTGGGGATATTTATTTCATTTTATTGTATTTATTTATTTTTTTGTATCTTTAGAGGAATCTATATGGGTTTTATTTTCAATGGTTGAATTCAGACTAAAAATAATGTTAGATAACTCTATAATTGTAACATCCCAAGTAAATAAAGAATATGAAAATTTCATATTTAGTAGTATTTGTTAATTGAATATTAATTTTACGTCAAATGGGATGTTATGGTTGATGACGTTCCGGATACGCAACTACGGGTTTCTTTGAAATCTAATGTTGCACACAATGCTGAGTCATACTAACAAATAATAATATTATATTATATTATTTCGTAGTTAATGCCTAGCCATTGTATTGGCAGGAATGAATATAACTATCTAAAATATTATGATACATGTTTGTTAAATTTTTTCACATTTATCTAAAAAAATTTAAATGATTAATAAGTTAATAAATCCAATTTTAAGCATAAATACTCTAATATTCATTATGGAGTCGATTTGCCGCATTCTGATGGAAAATCATTTTTTAATCTAGTTTTTATCACTTTTATATGTTCTATTTGAAAAAATATAATTCTTATTTACAATAGGGACATAAAAATTTACATTTGATGATATTTTGGTATTTTTCTGATAATGTTCATTTTTAATGAATAGTAAAAAAATATAGCATTTTAATTCAAAACATCCTTTTAATCTAATTTATTTATATGGTTATAATATTCAATGAATTGATTTTTATTTGTAATTGGATTAAATTTTTACCATTTAATCCAATTTTGGTCATTGGAAGTAATTTCACTTTTAAATTATAAATAAACAAAGGTAAATCTTTTGATAGTTATTATTTCTTAAAAACATGGTTTTTGTTTTGAAAATGGAAATTAATTTTAAATTGATTTATGAAACTTCTATGTTTTGAATTTGGAAAAATTTATTCCATATTTGGAATCCATAGGTCCAAATTGTGTGAATAGATAACTTTTATATTTAGACACTATGAATATTTACTTCAGTATATATTTTATTTACCATGGTTGAAAGATAAATCTAGTAAACAAGGGTAAAAAAATAATATTACAATAATATTAAATTTCATTAACACGTGTCCTAGTCCTATTTTTTGATACATGTCTAATAATCTTTATCCTTGTTTTCATTTTGGGACCCCATGGAGCATCTTAGGAGTGATAATGTCACATTATATTAATTAAATTAAGGTAAAGACAAAACTTATGTAAACATATATCTTTTAGTAAATTAATCTTTACATGTGGTTATATAAGTTATATACTCAAATATAAATATTAATTTTAAATATAAAAATATTTCCTGAATCATGTTATTTTATTTATAATTTTTAGACATCAAATAAATTATATTTTTTATGACACAATGATGTTGCAGTGATTACCTTATTAATAAAAGTTTTAAATAACTGAGATTAAAAAATGTAAAAACTATCCCAAACCTGTCCAATTATAATTTTATGATTTTATTCCTAACAAAAGTCATCTTATATTCGAATTTAACGAGTTTTGGACCTTTTGAAACCGAAAATTAGTTTATAATAAAATAATGTTTTCAATCTTTTCTAAAGAGCCCCTTATCCCCCTTATAAAAAGCCATCACCTCTGACCCATTACTCACACATCTCAATCCCATTAGATCATCCAACATATTCCCATGTAATCTTCCAAATTCTTTCAATTCCACCTAGATTCTATACCTTTTTCAAAACGCACTTTAAGAAATCCTTTTGGTTCTAACCAAAGGGAGTTACCTGATTTAAAGGTAATCATCTTCTCTTAAGTTGTTTTATTTTATTTTACTTCTATAATAACTTAACTATTTTTATTGCATTCATTTTTAACAACAAAACTATCTTCAATATACTATGTTGCCTTCATGTGAAGGATTGTAACTAAAATTACACACACCTACATCTAATGGACAGGCACATTCTGTTTCTATGGACGGTGAACTACTGCCTCATGAAATGATGATTTTTCAATTATCTCTTACACCTCTCATGGTGTATATTTTGATGGAACTGTAATTGTATATGATATTTATGATATATATTTTAGCTCTATGATTATTTAATTCTATTTTAGAACATACCTTTATTATTTTCATGTCTTATATATATGATAATTTCATTTGAGGAAGTGCGGACTATAGCCCCCTAAAAGTGATATGACTCATTCATACCATACATGGAATGTATAAAGGATGGTGTTAATTAATTATTTAATGTGTATAAAATATATTATTATACTATAATTATAATATATCTATGTATCAATTGGTTTTCATTCTGTTAAAAAAGAAAAAAATGATTGTAGCATTCATGTGTACGTATGACTTACCATCTCCATGAATGGTCATTTCATTTCCATATATCAAATGATATGGTGTATTATAAATACCTATATACTACATATATACAATTAATATGATATTTTGATCATGGATATCATTCTTTATATAATAAACTTTTTACCACATGGAAAACTTTTAATTATAAGTACAAAATATCAACAAAACGACTGTTATTAACATAAATGATTATGTAATGTTTATAACATGGTAATAAGTGATTTAAAAGTAATAATAAGCTTGAATAGGATATGAATAAATTAGAAAGTAAATTTAGTATATTATTCAAGAGATTTAAAGAATGAATGAGTCAATTCCGGCATGAGGTAAGGGACTTTGTCATAATCACCTTTCATTGAGGTATATTTTGATTTGTACATGACTTTCTTTTATACGGTGTATAAAAACATTTGACTTTTCATTTCATTAAAAATGAATAGTTTTCTATGAAGTGTTTTACTAAACGACAAAAAAATAATGTTTCTTTTTACTGTACACGGTGAAAACGACCATTTCCCCACCGTGAGTATTATTTGATCATGGGCATCTGTAACAGGCTGAATATTTTTTTTAAGAAAAAAGAAAAATAAATACCATACCCCTTTTTTACGTATTTTGGTATTGAAAATGGTTTTGAGAAAGAATTGACTATTTCAATATCTTGAAATGAAATTTTGTGATTGCAATGTGGAAATGTTATCTTCCTTTTATTCTTGTTTTATGTTTTATGGTTCTTGGGAATTGTTTTACATATATGGGTGGTTTCATGTTAAACCTAGGGTGGGTGAGCACGAGATAGATCTCATGTTCATTGGGTAAGGTGATGGAGGTAAATGTTAATGTTTCTACGGATAGAATTAGGGAATATACTATGATGGGTATTCTAAATGTAACTCCCTACATAGCTATGAAAGCTACAATTTATGTATGTTATGGATGCCCCAAGTTACCATTAGGGTTTTTGTTTTCTATGTGTTATTCATAAATCTAATTATTTCATGAGGTATGTTAAAAAGATTATATTTTATGGACTAATATATTCTTTCAGTATTTTAAACCCTTACTGAGCTTTGTTTTCTCATCCCACGTTTTGAATTTTCTTTCACAAGACTTAATGATTAATAGGGTCAAGGATGGGATCTAGGAAAAGAAATGCTATCTAAAACATGGAACTCGACATGATTCATTTTTTCAAGAGTTTTTATTTTATGTAAAAAATGGAAACAGAATAGAATTGTCTACATTGTAATTTTTGAGATGTAATGTAACAGTTATGGCCTAATTCTATAAATGTATAAACCTAAAAAGATCCCCAATGTGAATTATTCATTTAATTCAAGAATATGTAATGTTTGAAGGTTGTACCCATATAGTTGGTATCAATGATCGATTTAGACAACTTTAGGAGTTAAAATACTATTAAATTACTGTCCATAAATTAATTTATTATCAAATTTAAATGATATAGAATTTACAGATTACCACGTCACTTTACCTAATAAATTTCTGTGTTTAGAATGGTTTTCCATAGAGAAAACAGGGTAGTTGTGATGGGATGACATTATTAAGAAGACAAACTTCCAAATCGCCAACCTGATATGGTCAAAATTGGAACAAAACATTTTTTTGATGTGACGGTATAGTTGACTCAGGATCTAAATGGTGGTGATATCCATACATGATATCATTCAGATAAACTACAGAGGAACATGTCAGTAGTGGATCATTTCATGAGGCAACATCTCATATCATTTAGAGGATCATCTGGCCATGTGATAGCAGAAGGGTGGATTAAAGCACTGGAAAAGATTTTTTATGTTGTGGGGTGTACAGAACATCAAAATATTAGTCTCTCTATTTACTATTTTGAAGGTTAAGTTGATCAATGGTGGTCGATAGTGAAAAATAGCAGGGATTGTGAATAGATTTATTCTCTTTATTGGGTTGAAGTCAATATTATTTTTCTTTAGAAATATTTTTCTAAGGTGGTTCATCTTAAGATGAAAACAAATTATTAGAATTGTGGCCAAAGGATGATATAGTGGATACTTATGAAGAAAAATTCACTTGACTGGAATGGTATGTTCCAAACATCATATGAAATCTTGATAGTAAAATGAATCATTTTTTCTCTAGATTAAATCAATATTATTGAAGGGACTTATCTTCTCATGAGTTCAAAAGTTATGAAAAACTTTTTTGTGTGCGGAGAATGTGGAAATAGAGTTTGTGGATGATCAGGTGTTCTTTGGAAAACAACAGAATAAGAGGTCAAGGTGGTATAGGAAAGGAAAGAACTATTTAGAAAGGTTTGACGATAAGAAACATAAGTTTGTAGTTTGTAAAAAATTTGGGAAAAATCATGATGGGGAATGTGTTTTGATTTCTGGTAAGTGCTATTATCCAATGGCCCGAACGCCTTCATTTTTTATTGATTTTGATAATACACCTTTCAAGGGGGAAGTAGAACCTTTATAAGGCATTTATGTGTAAGTATTACATGGCCCATAGGCCTTAGAAGAATCCATTGCCCGTAGGCTTTAAGCATTACATACAACCCAGAATAACTACTTGGAACTGCTCCTCCCCAGCATCTTCATCGTGAAATCAACTCTCCACTTTTGTATGGTCGTTCATCCAAGATTTCCCATGCATGCATAGGATTGTCCCGATAGCAGGTGACATACCCTCTCATTCCTACAATTCGTTTAGCTTCTGCTGTGGTGAAAAATCCTTTCTCCTCCTTTTGATGTTTGTTCCTTGTAGGTTGTCTGGTTTGAATATGCACTAAAGGTGTCTTGAAGGCCATGAGATGGCATGATGGCCTTAATGACCTAAAGGCCTTTGTGGCATAACGGCCTTAAATGGGTCATTATGCAAATGAGTGTCTAGTGAAGAACTCAACTGAGGGAAAGCATCCAGACTACATGCAGAAAGGGGCAGTTCTATCCTTTGAAAATACATCAGCAGATGTTGTTCAATTGAATGAATTACTATCAGGTACAATGTTTTTTTATTCAGATTATTCCAATCTGTTGTTTTATTTAGGTTCTACACATTTTTTCTTTTTGAGAATTTTTCTAATAGATTGAGAATTCCATCTCAAGATATTAATCTTGAACTAATGGTAAAAACATTGGGGGAAATGTTGAGTAAAAAAAATTATATTTACATTATTTTCCTTGTGTGAGGAAATAATATACCTGAAAACCTTATTGTTTTGCCTCTATTAGAGTTTGATGTTGTTTTGGGTATGGATTGGCTTTCTTTTTATCATGCTAATATTTCCATCAAAGATAAAGAGGTTTCTTTTCATAAATATTTTAGGTTTTTGTTCAATATTGAACACTTACTTTTGATAACTTATCAGGAAGCTGATATACAAGTAAAATATAAAACTAAATGTTACCTTGCACATATTGTTGAAAAAAAATGATCATTTCAAATTATTGATGTGCCAATGGAAAATGGGTATCTTGATGTTTTTTTGAATGAGTTTCCTGGTATAATACCTGATAGGAATGTTGATTTTACTATTGACTTCGTTCTTGATGAAAAGCCAATTTCAAAACCCCCTTATCGAATGGCACAAATTGAACTTTTAGAGTTATAGATTCAATTGCAGGTGTTATTAGATAATGGTTTCATTTGAACTAGCACATCACCATGGGGTGATCCTATCTTTTTTGTTAAAAATAATGATCATTAAATGAGACTTTGATTTTATTATAAAGCATTTAATACCATCACTATTAAGAACAATTATACTTTGCTTTATATTGATTATTTGTTTGACTAGCTCCAGGGAGCTTAGTATTTTTCAAAAATTTATTTTAGGTCAGAGTACCATCAATTGAAAGTAAATGAATTTGAAATTCCGAAGAACGTGTTTCATAATAGATATGACCATTATGAATTTTTAGTTATTCATTTTGGGATAACTAATGCACCTGCTATATTCAAGGATCTTATGAATAGAATTTCCTGTGAGTTTTAGGATAAGTTTGTGTTTGTGTTTATTGACGATATTTTGGTTTAATCTAAAAGTAAATAGGGACATAAAGTCAATTTAAGGGTAGTCTTACAATCCCTAAATAAAATTAACTATTTTAGAAATTCAGAAAGTGTGTGTTTTGGTTAAAAACAATACCATTATTTGATCACATTGTTTCTAAAAAATCCATTGCTATTGATCCTACTAAAACAGAAGTAGTTGAAGAATGGAAAAGACCCAAAAATATAACTAAGATCCTTGGTTCTCTTGATTTAGCAGGTTATTACCAAATGTTTGTTGATAATATTGCATGGTTATCTAGTGCAATTACTAAGTTAACTCGAAAAGGTGTCAAGTTCATTTTGACAAAAGAAGTTGTTCATTGTCTTCAGGAATTGAAAAGATGTTTGGTGAATTCTCTAGTTTGGGGAATGACATCCAGAAATGTTGAGTTTATTTTCTATAGTGATGCTTCATTAAAAGTACTTGGTTGCATCCTTATGAATAATGATCATGTACTTTATTATGTTTTACGTCAGTTGAAACCTCATTAGTTGAATTACCTTGCACATGATTTGGAATTAGCTACAGTTTTTTTTCATTAATGCTTTGGAGGAATCATCTCTATGGAGTAAAAAGTGAAATATATACTGACCATTTAAGTTTCAAGTATACATTCAATCAGAAAAAATTAAGCATGTGGCAGAGTAGATGGCTATAATTAATCAAGGATTATGATTTTATGATCTATTACCATCCAGGAAAAAAAATAAAGTGGTTGATTCATTGAGTCCAAAAATTAATTCTTCATTAACCCTGATACTTTTGGAAAGATCTTCTTTGTTTTTTTGATTTGATATACTTTTAAATAGATGTTGTTGGTGTAGGAAATTCCTCTATTTATATCAGGTTTAAGTGAAATCATCCCTATCAGATAGAATTAATAATGTGCAGAAGGATGAAAGTGTGTTACAGAAAAAGGTAGAGTTGGTTCAGATGGGTATGTTTCTTAAATATAGAATCGATAATGATTGTATTTTGAGTTATGGAAAGAGATTATGCATGCCTTGAGATTCACAGTTAAATAATGTGTTGTTATGTGAAGCTCATAGTTCTTCATTTTAGTTAATATTGGAAGTACTAAGATGTATAGAGATCACCAAGAGTATTACTAGTGGAATGGAATGAAAAATGATATTAATGACATTACTGTGAATTTTGTTACTTATCAACAGGTTAAACCAGAGTGGCAGTTACCGAAAGGGATACTTTAGACTTTACCGATTCCAGAGTACAAATGGGAAAATATATCCATCAACTGCATTGTTTGATTACCAAAGACATCTCGAGGTAATAATGAAATTTGGATTATTGTTGACTGATTGACTAAATCTTCTCATTTCCTTCCTATTAAAGATTATTTTTCTCTAGATCAACTTTCTTGGTTGTATGTTAAAGATATATTTAGGTTTCATGGATTGAACCTCTCTATTGTTACTGATCATGATCATAGGTTTACTTCTATCTTTTAGAAAGCCCTTCAGAAGTTGTTGGGTACTGAATTAAATTTTAGTACATCTTTTTATCCTCATTCATATGGGCTTTCAGAATAAAATATTAAGACATTAAGGAATATATAACCTTTTCTCTCAATAGATTACTAGGTAATTTGGGACCAACATCATTCTTTAGATGAGTTTTCTTATTATAATATTTTTCATTCTAGTATACAGATGTCTCCATTTGAGGAATTATATGGGATGTGGTGTCGAACACCAACTTTTTGAGATGAAGTAGCTGAAAGGAAGTTGATGGGACATGAATTGGTGGAAGAGATAGTAGAAAATGGTCAGTTGATTCAGAATCTCATGAGAACATCTCATAGGAGGCAAAAACATTATGTGGATAACCGGAGGAAGTGTCTCTCTTTTGAGGTTTATGATTATTTCTTTCTCAAATATTCTCCATGGAAAACTGTAATACATTTTTGTAAGTAGGGAATTTTGTTTCTAAGGTTCATTGGACTTTATGAAATCTTAGATAATGTTGGATCGGTTTCCCACGAAGTATATTTACATACATGTTCGTCCTAGGTACACAATTTTTTCAGCTTTCAATGTTGAGAATGTATAGCTAGATCCATCTCATTTTTTGAGCCCAGTGGTAGTTCATTGGTAAGAGAATCTATCTTATAAGAAACATATAGTGTATATTCTTGACCTAATAGAGAAAGTGTTGTGCAATAAGGTAATCCTTCATGTAAATTTTTTTGGGAAAACTATATGGTTGGAGAGGCTACATGGGAATCTAAAAACACTATAAGAGATAAATACTCCCATTTATTTTCTATGTGAATAAAATTGTGAAGATTAAATTTACAAAAGGGGGAAGGATGTAACATCGCATGTAAATAAAGAATATAAAATTATCATATTTAATAATATTTGTGAATTATATATTAATTTTACTTTAACGGGGATTCTATGTTCGATGACGTACATGATACACAACAACGTGTTGCTTTGAAATCTTATGTTTCACAGAATGTTGAGTCATTCTGAAAAATAATAATATAATATTAATTTAAATAGTTAGTAATGACTAGACTTTTTATTGGAAGGAATGAATAAGAATAACTACAATATTATAATGCATGTTTGTTAAATGTTTTTACATTTATCCAATAAAAATTTGAGGCTTAAAATGTGAATGAATCCAGTTTTAAGCATAAATACTCTAATATTCATTAAGGAGTCGATATAATGCCTTTTGATGGAAAACTATTTTTAAATATAGTTTCAGTCGCTTTTATATGTTCTATTTTATAAAATAAAATTATTTTTAATAATCGGGACATCAAAATTTACATTGGAATATATTTTGGAATTTTTCTGTTCATGTTCATTTTTTATGAATAGTGAAAAATACAACATTTTAATTCAAAACTACCTTTTAATCTAATTTATTTATATAGTTGGATTATTTTATTAATTGGTTTGATAGTTTCATTGGATTATATTTTTACCATTTAATCCAATGATGGTCATTGGAAGTAATTTCACTCTTAAATATGACATAAACAAAGGCATATCTGTTTATAGTTATTATTTCTTAAAAACACACTTTTTTCTTTTGACAACATAAATTAATCATAAATTAATTTATGCAACTTATATTTTTTGTATTTGGAAAAATGGATTCCATTTTTGGAATCACAAGGTAAAAATTGTGTGAATAGATAACTATTATTTTTAGACATTATGAATATTTATTTCAGTAAATAATTTATTTACCATGGTTAAAAGGTAAATCTGGTAAATAAGGGTAACAAATAACACAAAAATAATATTAAATTACCATAAAACATATCCTAATCCTATTTTTTGATACATGTCAAACACCTTTCATCCTTGGGTTGATTTTGGGATCCCATGGAGCCACATAAGAGTGATAATGCCACTTTATATTAATTAATTTAAAGTAAAAAAACATACATAAACATATATCTTTTAGTAAATCAATTTTTACTTGGGGTTATCTTTGTTATCAATTCTAATATAAATATTAATTTTAAATATAAAAATATTTCCTATATCATGGTATTTTATTTATAATTTTTATATATTAAATGAATAAACAATTTTATGACACAATGATGTTGCAGTGATCACCTTATTAATAAATGATTTTTATAAATCAGACTATAAAACATACAAAACTATCGAAAACCAATCCAATTATTATTTTCTTATTTTATTTCGATCAATAGTTATCATATCGTCTAATTTAATGAGTTTTGGACCTTTTGAAACAGAAAATCAGTTTGTAATAAAATAAGTTTTTTAAACATTCCTAAAGAGCCCCTCCTCCAACCTTAAAAAAGGCCATCACCTCTAACCCATTACTCGCACCTCTCAAGACCCTTTTATTGTCTAAAAATTTCTCAAATAATCTCCCAACATCTCTATCTTCCACCTAGAATAATTACCTTATGTAGAAGACACTTCATGAAATCTTTTTGGTTCAAACCAAAGGGAGTTATCCGATTTAAAGGTAACATCTTCTCTTCAGTTATTATGTTTTATTTTACTTCTCCAAACCCATTAACTCTTTTTATTCCCTTATTTAATAACAACACATGTATCCTAAATATAATATGTTATTTTTAAGATAATTATTATAACAAAACTTACACACACCTCTATCTAATAGATACAAACATACTATTTAAGTGGACGGTGAAATACTGCCTCACGAAATGATGATTTTTCATTGATCTCCTACCGCCTCTCATGGTGGCCATTTTTATGGTACAGTAATTATATATGATATTAATGATATTTATTTTATCTATATTCTTATTTAATTATATTTTATAACATAACATTATTCTTTTCATGTTGTATATATATGATAATTTCATTTCAGGAAGTGCAGACTACCACCCCCTAAAAATGATATGACTCGTTCATATCATAAATAGAATTTATAAAGGAGGGTGTTAATTACCTATTTAAGGTATATAAAATATGATATTATAATATAATTATAATATACTTATGTATAGTTTGGTTTTTATTCCTTTAAAAATGAAAAGAAAGAAATTAATGTAGTGTTCATGCGTACGTATGCCTTATTGTCTCCATGAACAGTAAATTTCATTTTTATATATCCAAATGATATTGAATATTCTAAATAAATATATATTGGATATAAATTATTTATATGATATATAAATTATGTATGTCATTATGTATATAGTGGACTTATGAGCACATGAAAAATTTGTAATTATAAGTACCAAATATAGATAAAATGACTATTATTAACATAAAAATTTATTTAGTGCTTATAATGTGGTAATAAGTGATGTAAAAGTAATAATAAACTTGAAAAAGTATATGAAGAAAGTTGAAATTAACTTTAGTTTATTATTCAAGAGATTAAAAGAATGAACAAGTTAATTCATACACGAGGTAAGGGACTTCGTCTTCATCCTCTTTCATTGAGGCATATTTTGATTTGTACAGGACTTTCTTTTATACGGTGTATAAAAATTGTTGACTTTTCATTTTATTCAATGGGAATATTTTTCTATTAATAGTTTTACTAAACGACTAAATGGAATATTTTTTTTAACGTATGCGGTGATAATGTTCTTTCCGCCGCCACAAGTATTATTTTATATTTGGCTTCCTTAACAAGCCATTGTGTTTTTTTAATAGAAAATAAATACCATATACCTTTTTTATGTATTTGGTTATTAAATATGGTTTTGAGAAATAATTTAATATTTCAATTTCGTGAAAATATATATGCTGATTGTAATTGGGAATTGTTATCTTTCCTTTATTCTTGGTTTATTTGTTATGGTTCTTGGGTATTTTTTACGTATACGGGTGGTTTTGTGATATACCAAGGGTGGGTGAGGCCAATATATCTCTCCAATGCATTGGGTAATATGATTGAGGTAAACATTAATGTTTCTCCTAAGAGATTTAAGGAATATACCATGTTGTGTATTCCAAATGTAACTCCCTAGGTAGTTGTTAAAGCTACAACATAAGTATGTTATTGATTCCAAAAGTTCCATTAAGATTTATGTATTCTATGTGATATTCATAAATATTTTACTTAATGAGGTATCTAAGAAGGTATATGTTTTTATGGACTAATTTTTTCATTCATTATTTTATAACCCTTACTGAGTTTTTTTTGCTCATCCCATGTTTTGAAATGTTTTTCATAAGACTTAAAGATGAATAGGGTCAAGGATGGTATCAAGGAAAAGTCATGTTTTCTAAAACATGGAACAATACTAGGATCTTTTTTTCAAGAGTTTTTATTTTATCAAAATATGGAAACTGAGTAGAAGTGTCTACATTGTAATTTTTGATATGTAATGTAATAGTTAAAGACTAATTCTCTAAAACTCTAAACATGAAAAGATCCTCAAAGTCGATTATTCATTTAATTCACGATTATGTAATATTTTAAGGATGGTTCCTTATAATAGTGTACTGATTGATCTTCATAGAAACTTTACAAATGGATTTTAGGCCAAAAAATACTGATATTTATAGTCTTATAGATCTTTTTGGGATATTTTAATAGATTATTAGTGTATTAATTAATTAGTTTGGTAAACACTCCTTTGGGGGATGAGGTGTAGTGAATATAGAAAGTTAGTTTATTTTTTGTATTTGATTATGATAATTAAGTTATGATGACTATAGGAATTTATTGCACTATAATTTCTAGTGAAGTGATGTTCTCGATTGGGAATTTTTTTATTTAGTTTGGAATATATTTATGGGGATATTTTTTGTTGTTATTTTATATTTATGTGTCGTAAATCACATCGATATGAACATTGTGATATTGATAAGTTTATGTTATTTTATACATGAAATAAAATAGTTTTCCCTAAATATGGTGGGTCGGGAGCGTGGTTTGGTCTAAATTGAGGTTTGTTTTACAAATTGAGAGCCTAATATAGAGGTATAATACTAGTAAATAAAAATTTATAGTGATAAATAATCATTGAATGTGGAGGAATAAAAATAATTATCATATTATAAGGATATAAGTATCTAGATTGGATTTAATCTAGTGTTTGAGGGTGAAAATTATGACAGTGGGGAGAATTTTCTTACACATATCCTTGGTGGTCAATTGATTGATTCTCTATTAAATAGTTTCTTTAGGATAAGAAAAGTTTCAGTGTAATATAATTATGATTCCAATTTTCTGAATTTAAAGAATTATGATGAATATAATGGAATATGAAATTATTTTTAGGATATAATATGTTAGGCTATAAGATAATGTGGATGCTCAGTTTTTTGGAAAAAAGAGAAATATCTGGTTTTGATCAGGTTATAAAGTTTCCAATGATCATTATAGTTACAAAACGAGGGGGTGAATCAATGTAAATAAATTTTACTAAATTAATTTCACATTTAATTAATGATTTCAATATTTTAACTAATAAACTGTTATGGATGAATAGATCTACATAGAAATTTTAGACACAAGTCACTAAATTCAAAGAAATAAACAAACAATAACATAAGAACACAATAATTTTAAAATATTTATCCTTGATGTGGGTCAGTATATCCATGTTGTTTTTTGGTTCATTATATAACATATTTAATCCAATAATATGATAAGGTGAATATACATGGTGAATGTATCATTATTGACCCATAAAGATATCTTTAGATAACACTTTACTGCATCTGAGAAAGTTCTTTATACTGGATCCCACTACTTTATAATGTTACAACCAATGCCACTAATGAACAAGATAATTATCTCAAATATTAAAAATCAATACATCAATATGACATAATATATTTTATCAATGACGGTATTTTACTATCAATATATTGTCTACAACAGTAGAAAGTTGGTCTTACATATTATATTAACTCAATCTTTAGAATAATCATGATATATAAGTAGTATCTTTCTTTATATTTTATTTTATCTCTTTCAATTATGATCTCTAAGGTTTACACTATAGAGAACAAACTAGTTCTATATTTTTCATAACTCAATCATATTTTTCATTAAGTGTCTTGTCACACCTGATATTTTATGATTGTAGTAGTGTTTGCCTCCCCTAACACTAATATTGTTCTTTTTCATCCATTATGATATCAAGAATCATAGTCTTGTTTTTGTTTTTTCTTATTATACTCCCTTAACACTCAACATTAACTATTGTGTCACCTTGTTATATTTTTATATGTGTCACACGTTTTTAGTGATACACATTATATTTAGAAATATAAAAGGATTAGTTTATCAGCACTCTTCATCACTTTTTACTATTATTCTGCTCCGTTATATTACTAGTAAGAATATTATTTTGAAATATGTCACATAAATAAATTATAGAAACCCCAATTAATGATTAATTCATTATTATAAAATCATTCTTTTTACCCCATCAATATAACCACATGTGTGTATTTCCAAAGATCGTCAATCCATATCAAACATATAATTTATCTCATGGATCTGCCCCTAGGCTTCTCAATTGATCATCCATGAATACCCATAATATTGTCATTTAAAACTTTTGAATAATATTTTCAAGTAATATCTAATATTCTCCCTATGTTTATAACTTTTAAATATTCATATTAGAAAATTCAAAATAATTAGGCTGGGATCTCCTTAATATTCCACATTTAAATATTTTTTTATTTCTTCATTTTTCATTGTCTACATTTCGCATTCCATCTCCCATAAAACCTATACCTATTTTCTGCACATGTAGTAAACATGTGTTGGAAAAATATCCTTTATATTGCATTATCTTCCCTTGTGTTCTCTAGCTCATCATGATTATGGTTTGATATATCTATTTTAATAAAAATTACACATATTATTCAAATATAGCTTGAATAAAGGTCACTATAAATAATTATAATATTTAAATTATTGAAGATCATTATAACAATCATCTGAATTAATCATATGAATTATCATTTTTCCTTAAATATATAGATCACATATAATTAGTTGTAAATATTATGTATCAATTCTATAAGAATAATTATCTTACCCATCCACAAAAATAACTTCACAATATTCCAAATTATCTTAGGTATTCAAAATAATGTCAGAGTAAATTTTTATGTATTATATTATTGATATTAAATATCAATTTATAAATCTTATATATGATCCAAATATTTTACATATTAGTTTGTAATTATTTTATAATCTCTGAATTATCTAAGAGATCATATTGAACCTATTTCGTTGTCGAATATTAGAATGAAAATGAAAATATATCCTTTGAATGTGAAGGGAGATATTATGTATTACTAATAAATCATTACTGTAACGCCCCGACCCCAGTTACCCAGATTCGGTGCATTATTACATAACATTGGTATGATCACAAGAAAGATCAAATCTCGAAAGACCGATTGGTTTAGTAGTCTTGGAAACACTAGATATATTCATAAGTCTTACATTACATCATAAAATGAAAAACTACTACAACAACATATTGTCTCCATAATCCACACTCATATCCCCACATAATATCCCTGCAGGTCATTCATAATTTACTTCTTCACTTCCTGGGAAAAATAAAACATAGAAAAGCAGTGAGCTCAAATGCCCCATAAGGATAACAATATAGCGGAAACTTTCATAAATAAGAATAAACATTTAAGGCAATGTATAACTAAAACAAAAGCCTTTCAAACATGAACTTTCAACATGGTATGGCATAAATAAAATTAAATAATGCCATTTACTTATTCACATGGATATTCTACTAATCGAATAATCACATGCAAAAATCAATAACCACTTTCATAATGTTGGAATGCATAATGCCAGACTATCATAACCACATAATCAAGGCCTCGTGCCAAGACTACAAATAAGATTTTTTCAAGGCCTTGTGCCAAGACACTAGTTTGTCTCATGAGACCTACCGATGCATCTAGGAGCTATAGCGGGCTCCACCCGTCACATATAAAGTCCAATGCATTCCCATATGAAAAGTTTTAAACATAACATAAACATTCGTATTAAAACTTGCATACGAAATGTCAATACTTTCACCATAAACTATGAATGGTATAAAAATAGCACATCCACAGTCAAACATATCACAAATCCTTCAATACAATATAGAAGTTTTGTATCATAATAAATCAACTTCAAAAAATCTTAAAATCCATCAAAAGATGTTGACATAGATGAAATCAAAATTATTTTTAAAGAAATATCTCCTTTTATTTTGAAATCATTTAAGATCCATATAAAATAAAACATTTTCCTTGAAAATATTCTTATAAGCTTGTAAGGGAAGCTTTGAAGATTTTATAACGGCAGAAAATAGCCGCACCCGCCGTATAAGTTAAAAAAAACATTCTTACCTTAATTCTGTCGAAAAGGTTAAAAAGGACCTTGTTTTGAAAATGAAGGAAAGATTCCTTTATAAACCTCTTATAAAAAGTCAAACAAGGGTATAAATGACTTTAACCCATATTCTGGTAAATAATAAATATGTTTTGAAATACATTTCGAAGAAACATGGATGTGGATGATAAAGAAATCCCAGTAGATTATTACGTATAAACAACCTCGGATAATGAAGAGATTGTGAAATAAACCTTACCTTGTAATTTTCCTTGGTTGGGGTAGGTTAACCTCCTGTATAATGGTGAAATAATTGTTATTAAATTATACAAGAATCATATACATTAATATGATATCATATATGATCTTTTAATATTGATTTGATAATAATATCTTAGTATTATCGTTGTTTCGGGTGTTAACATACTTGTTTTCTTTTATGTGTTTTGTTATGTAAGACATGTTTGTTGTATCTTATTCATATCCAGAATGATATCAAGTCCTTAAACATCATTTTTAAATCATCAAATGATAATTATACTTGAATGGATACGATGGAGAATGAATCTCATCGCGTTCGTGGAGAAGGTAGTCCGTACGTACGCACAAGCAACAATATCATTATTTTGATATTAAAATAATATATAAATGGATGGTATATCATATATAAAGAATCATTAACATGTTATATTTATTATTTAAATGAGTTACACATCATTATTATACCCATCCAAATAATAATATATTGAATAACAGTTACACCACGACGTGGAGACGGTAAGCCGTACGTACACACGTATGGTGACATGTTATTCAAAGGGTGGATAGAATACTGAATATGGTTGTACCATATATATAATAACATCACAGTATATGTAAGATACTGGAGTTATTATTTTATAATGGTAAGAACAAAGAAATAAGAAGTGGAATAAGAAAGGAACTTGAAAAGGGGTGGTGAAAACATTACCTCTTCTTCGGGTTCTTCCTTTTGATTTGATCAAAAGGGCTCCTTAGGTTGGCTTTCTGATCAAAATAAGGCCTCTAGGTTGTAGTGCGGGATGTTGGGAGAGTATTTGGGAATAGTTTGGCCGAACCAAAAGGCTTTGAAGGTGTGAAGAAATGAGAAGGAGGAGTGCCTTTTTATAAGAGGGGTTAGGGGCACCTTTGGAAAAGCTAGAAATATTAATTTATAATAAATTCATATTCGGTTTCTAATGGCTCCTAAGTCGATTATTCAAAGGTTAAGGTGGGGATAGGTCGAAAACCACTCAACCAATAGAATTTAGACAGGTTTGGGTACTTATATTAACCTTATCTTTACGTATTAACCCTAAGTTAATTAGTTTCACTTTTACAATGTCTCTTTGTATTTTTATATAATATGGTTAATAAACTTACTATATACATCCAAGCGACCCCCAAGTGGTCCATTAATGATGAACCTATCATGATATAAGTCTCTTGGCCGAAACTTAGATTTTTAGGAATTTAATATCAATTAATAATATAATATTTGTTTTAAGAACTCTTTTATGTCAATTTTGACACTATTCAATAGTTGATTTTTGTGAAACTCATAAAAGATTTATTACTTCAAAAAAAGTGAAATAAATCAATCCTAATATATCATATTATCCTAAAAAATTAGTTTAATTCATTAAAAGTTTCATATTATATTTATTTGGGTATTTATAATATCAATTATTTTAATTTTTCACTATTATTGTAATTATTGCATCATCATTGTGTCATAAATAAAATACATTATTTAATGTCTAAAAATTATAAATAAAATATCATTATGTAGGAAATAGTTTTATCTTTCTAATGAATATTTATAATCTAAAATCCAACATATATAACCCTATGTTACAATTGTTTTTCTAAAAGATATATGCTTGTGTCATTTTTGTATTCATTTTAACTTAATTAATATAAAGTGTCATTACCACTTACAAGTGGATACATGGGGTCTCAAAATCGACCCAAAGATGCCCATGGTCGACCATGTATCACCCCTTAGGTTTAAGACACGTTTTAGGGTAATTTAGTATTATTATAATATTATTTTTTTAACCCTTATTTACCGGATTTACCCTTAAAAATGGTAAATAAAATATTTACCGTAGTAATTATTCAAAATGTCTAAAAATAAAAGTTACCTATTTACACAATTTGAACATCCTGATTCCAAATATGGAATCCATTTTCCTAAATTCAAAACAAAGAAGTGGCAGAAATTAATTTAAAATTAATTCCCGCTGTCAAAACAAAAAGCGTGTTTTTAAGAGATAATAACTATCAAAAGATTCACACTTGTTTATGTTCGGTTTAATTGTAAAATTATTTCCAATGACCAACATTATATTAAATGGTAAAAATATATTCTAAATATACTTTAAAACTACTAAAATTAATACTTTTTCACTATTAATTATTTTGATTAAAAAAGTTGTTTTTAATTAAAATTTAGTAATTTTCACTATTCATCAAAATATGAAAGTTATCCGAAAATTACCAAAATATCACCTTAGGCTAAATTAGATATTCAGAATCCAAAAATGAAGTCCATTTTTAATTATAAAATATATATATTTTTAAAAAGTAGGTATTACTATTCATAACGGCTAGTTTGATTGGTTGTTAGAACTCGGTGTTGCGTACAACACACGCTATCGCATTATTCAAAGAAAAGCGTACCGTAGAAACTTGGGGTGTTACATTCTCCCCTCCTTCAAATAATTTCGTCCTCAAAATTTCTAGAATACTATCGCATGAAAAGACTCGGGTGGTTCTTCATTATAAGTTCCTCAGGTTCCCACGTTGCCTCTTCCATCTTATGGTTTCTCCACAAAACATTTTTCAGACGCGTCGTCCGGTTTCTCAGTACTTGTTCTCTCGTATCAAGAATCCTGACGGGCTCTTCACAATAGGAATGATCAGGTTCCAGTTCTAATTCTTCATATGTGAGTACATGCATTGGATCAGGCATGTATTTCCTCAACAGAGATACGTGGAACACATCCTGAACTTTGGAGAGACTTGGCGGCATTGCCAATCGGTAAGCTACAACCCCAATTCATTCTAGAATTTCGAAAGGTACGATGTACCTGGGACTCAATTTACCTTTCTTACCAAAACGTATGACTCCCTTCCAAGGAGATACCATCAGGAAAACATGATCACCAACCTGAAATTTCAAATCCTTCCTTCGATTATCGGCATAGCTCTTCTGCCTACTTTGAGCTTCTTTGATGTGATTTTGGATTACTTTCACCTTTTCCACCGTTTCCTCCACCAGTTCTGGGCCTACAAGTTTTCTTTCACCAACGTCATCCCAACAGGTTGGTGTACGACATCTCTTTCCGTATAACGCTTCATATGGTGCCATCTGAATACTCGAATGGAAGTTATTGTTATAGGAAAATTCTACCAGAGGTAAATATTGATCCCACATACCCTGAAAGTCAAGTGAGCAAGATCTCAACATGTCTTCTAAGGTTTGAATAGTCCGTTCTGATTGTCCGTCTGTCTGAGGGTGGTATGCAGTGCTCAAATGAAGTTCAGTATCCAGGGATTTATGAAGACTTTTCCAGAATCTTGAAATAAAACAGGGATCACGATCAGAAACAATCGATAGGGGTACTCCATGAAGTTTCACAACTTCATTAATATATAGTCCTGCTAGACGTTCCAGGGGTAGATCTTCTCTTATAGCAAGAAAATGTGCTGACTTGGTAAGACGATCAATAATAAACCATATTGCATCGTTCCTTCTAGGAGTCTTTGGTAGCCCCATGACAAAGTCCATCGTAATATTGTCCCATTTCCACTCCGGTATGGGAAGATGTTGCATGACTCCTCCAGGCTGTTGCCTTCCAGCTTTCACTTGTTGACAAACCATACATCTTGACACAAAATCAGCAATCTCCCTCTTCATGTTGTCCCACCAAAAATGTTCCTTCAAATATCTATACATTTTGGTGCTCCCAGGGTGTATAGAGAAATTGGAACTATGAGAATCATCCAGAAATCCCCTTTTTAGATCAGGTATATCGGAATCACAAAGTCTCTTCCCAAATTTCAAAATTCCATCTTCATACACAAAGTCTCTCAATCTCCCATCATTCACAGCTTTAATCTTCTTTTGAAATTCTTCATCATCGGTCTGAGTACTCTTAATCCTTTCTATTAAAGATGGTTTGGCAACCATTTGAAAAAGAAATGATGTTTCTCCTTCCCTGGTTATTCCCATGTTCATCTTCACTAGATCCATGAAAATTGGATCCCTTTCAAATCTCATATTGTTCAAAACTCCATGGTCTTTTCTACACAAAGCATCTGCCACCTTGTTTGCTTTCCCCGTGTGGTAGTGTATCGTGCAATCATAATCCTTGAGTAATTCAAGTCATCTCCTTTGCCTCATGTTGAGTTCTTTTGGTGAGAAAATGTACTTTAAACTCTTGTGATCAGTATAAATCTCACATTTTTCACCATAGAGGTAGTGCCTCCATATCTTCAAAGAAAATATCACAGCTGCTAACTCGATATCATGAGTAGGATAGTTTTGTTCATGAATTTTCAACTGTCATGATGCATAGGCAATAACTCTATCATTCTGCATAAGGACACAACCAAGTCCTTTCTTCGATGCATCACTATAAATAACGAACCCATCATTCCCCGATGGTAGAGTCAATATAGGAGCATTGACTAATCTTTTCTTCAGTTCTTCAAAACATTCTTCACACTCTTTTGTCCAAACAAATTTATCCCCTTTACGTGTGAGCTTCGTTAATGTGTTAGCCAATCGGGAAAAATTCTGGATGAAACGTCGATAATAACCTGCCAAACCAATAAAACCGTGTACCTCAGTTATACTCGTAGGTGCTGGCCATTCTTGGATTGACATGGTCTTAGAAGGATCAACAGAGATTCCATCTTTAGAGACAATATGGCCAAGAAAAGAAATCTCCTGAAGCCAGAATTCACACTTGCTAAAGTTCCCATATAATTCATGCCTCCTCAGAGTCTTCAAGATAACGCGCAAGTGATTTTCATGATCTTCGTAGGTTTTGGAGTATACCAAGATATCATCAATAAATACCACCACAAATTCATCGAGATACTCCTTGAAAACTCTATTCATCAGATCCATGAATACAGAGGGTGCATTAGTCAATCCAAAAGGCATTACAGTAAACTCGTAATGCCCGTACCTGGTTCGAAATGCTGTCTTCAGAATGTCTTCCTTCTTTACACACAACTGATGGTATCCGGATCGGAGGTCAATCTTTGAAAAGTGTTGAGCTCCATGTAGTTGGTCAAATAAATCATCAATATGAGGTAGGGGATACTTGTTCTTTATCGTTATAGCATTGATCTCCCTGTAGTCGATACATAACCTCATAGATCCATCTTTCTTTTTAACAAAAAGAACAGGGGCTCCCCATGGAGAAACACTAGGGCGAATAAATCCCTTATTACTCAATTCCTCTAGTTGTTTCTTTAGTTCAACTAATTCTATAGTGGCCATTCTATAAGGGGTCTTCGATATAGGCCTTGATCCAGGAATTAAATCAATGGAAAAGTCAACATCTCGTTCTGGAGGATGTCCAGGTAAATTTTCCAGAAATACATCTACAAATTCTTTCACAACAGGTACATCCTCTATTTGAACATTCCATTCCTCACCTGCAGTTATTTCATTCTCTTCCTCCCCAATAATTGAATTTAGTTGATCTATTGAGGGTGGATCTAAATAAGAATTAGGTGGTGACGATTCTGCTCTAAAGATAAGGTGTTCCTTATCATTATCATCAAGAATCGTAACCTCATTCTTCTTACAATAAATCTTCGAATCATAGTCCGAAAGTCAGTCCATACCAAGGATTATGTCAAACTCAATCATAGGTATGACGATGAGATCAGCAGATAACGAACATTTATGTGCTCTAATGGGGACTGATTCACAAAACTTTGTTGCAATGATACTTCCCTTAGGAGTTTTAACTGACAACTCCCTTGTTAAATCAAATTGGAAATATCTAATTTTCTTAGCAAACTGGGAAGATATGAAACAATGCGATGATCCAGAATCAAATAAAGCATTTTCTAAACTTGAGGAAACCATTAAATTACCTGCCACCACGTCTTTCGGAGCTTCTACCTCAGCAGTAGTGATAGCATAAGCTTGGCCTTGATCCCTTGGCCTTTTCTGAGATAAGTTCTCCTGACGCTTAGGACATTCATTCGCATAATGTCCCATGTCCCTGCAATTGTAGCACTGAACGTTGGTGGATTCCTTTTTCCCTTTGCAATCACGAGCTTGGTGGCCTTTTTCACCACACATGTAACAGACTCCCATTCCCTTCAAGAAAGCACCAGGGTGTCTCTTCCCACATTTACCACAGGATGGATATTCAACCTTTCCTTTCTTCCCCTTATTTCCATTCCCAGATTGATCAGCAGGCCTCTTCTTCTCTTGCTTTTCTTTAAAGTCATAAGACTTAGAGAATTCCTTTTCGGTCTTGATAGCACAGAGACAATGTCTTCATACGATGAAAAGGATTGTGAGACTAATGCTCGACGTAGAAATGGTTTTAACCCATCAAAGAAACGATCAATCTTACTTCTTTGGTTACGTATATAATCATCAGCATACCTTGCTATCCTTGTAAAGTTAGCCTCATACTTTGTGACATTCTCATCCTCCTTCTGTCTCAGACTTAGAAATTGCCTTTCCATATCTGCTTGATGGTCGCGAGGAAAGTATTTTTCTAAAAACAGATTTTTGAACTCCCTCCATTCCATATTTGATACTTCATCATCTTCCTTCGTATTTTGAATCAATGACCACCATTGATCAGCATCTCCAGTGAGGTGGTAAACTTCCATGATAACTTTTTCCCTTTCACTGCTCCCCAAAGCCTGAAATATTTTCTCTAGGGAAAATATCCATTTCTCAGCTACTAAGGGATTTGTACTCCCATTGAACGTTGGTGGTTGTTGCCTCATGAATCGATCTAACATTGATCCTCCACGTTGCGGATTAGGGCGCTCCATACGGGTAAGGTTATTATTCATAACCTGAGTAAGTTGTCCCAGTATGGTGATTAGCTGATCGGCTCCAGTTGCATCACCAGCTCCACTATAATTATCTTGAGCAGGAGGGAAATCCCTACATGGAGTGCGTGCATTGATACGGTTTCCATTTCTTCTAGTAGGCGCCATTTCTAAACAATGGCATAAACTAGATCAGTTTATGAATCAAAATACATAATCCCATACTTATAAAACACTTAACATAAATTGAACTATTTATGGATATAATCCATAATCATAAGAATTTTTTCTTTGAGGAAGTATATACTCATAATCCCTTCAAAATGATTTGTAAAGAAAAATGAGAGTTATCCTAAGCATATCCCCCGGGAGTGTCGTAACCAAGAGTGAAGCAAGGCCTGTTGTCGTGCACCAGTTCCCGTTCGAGTCTAGCTCAAAGCGGTGTTTTCGGGTTTTACCCCTAGGTACATCTGTGCCAAAGCCGCCTCTACCTGCTCGTATCTAGACATGGATGTATTGCTCGGAAAACTCACAAAATCTCTACAATACCAAAATTCTAGGAAGTTCTTCTATACTAATCCTCAAAGTTCATCTTAGGTCTACGTGCTCTAATCCGAGTTTATCTAAATCTAGCTTCCAAGTTTTGTACTAAACTTCCTCTGATACCAACTGTAACGCCCCGACCCCAGTTACCTAAAGTCGGTGCATTATTACATAACATTGGTATGATCACAAGAAAGATCAGATCTCGAAAGACCGATTGGTTTAGTAGTCTTGGAAACACTAGATATATTCCTAAGTCTTACATTACATCATAAAATAAAAAACTACTACAACAACATATTGTCTTTATAATCCGCACTCATATCCCCACATAATATCACTGCAGGTCATTCATAATTTACTTCTTCACTTCTTGGGAAAAATAAAACATTGAAAAGGGGTGAGCTCAAATGCCCCGTAAGGATAACAATATAGCGGAAACTTTCATAAATAAGAATAAACATTTAAGGCAATGTATAACTAAAAAAAAGCCTTTCAAACATGAACTTTCAACATGGTATGGCATAAATAAAATGAAATAATGTAATTTACTTATTCACATGGATATTCTACTAATCGAATAATCACATGCAAAAAATCAATAACCACTTTCATAATGTTGGAATGCATAATGCCAGACTATCATAACCACATAGTCAAGGCCTCGTGCCAATAATACAAATAAGATTTTGTCAAGGCCTTGTGCCAAGACATTAGTTTTTCTCATGAGACCTACCGATGCATCGAGGAGATATAGCGGGCTCCACCCGTCACATATTAAGTCCAATGCATTCCCATATGAAAAGGTTTAAACATAACATAAACATTCGTATTAAAACTAGCATACGAAATGTCAATACTTTCACCATAAACTATGAATGGTATAAAAATAGAACATCCACAGTCAAACATATCACAAAACCTTCAATACAATATAGAAGTTTTGTATCATAATAAATAAACTTCAAATAATCTTAAAATCCATCAAAGGATGTTGACATAGATGAAATCAAAATTCTTTTTAAAGAAATATCTCCTTTTATTTTGAAATCATTTAAGATCCATATAAAATAAAACATTTTCTTTGAAAATATTCTTATAATATTGTAAGGTAATCTTTGAAGATTCTATAACGGCGGAAAATAGCCGCACCCTCTGTATAAGTTAAAAAAACATTCTTACCTTAATTCTGTCGAAAAGGTTAAAAAGGACCTTGTTTTGAATACGACGGAAAGATTACTTTATAAACCTCTTATAAAAAGTCAGAAAAGGGTATAAATGACTTTAACCCATATTCTTGTAAATAATAAATATTTTTTGAAATACATTTCTAAGAAACATGGATGTGGATGATAAAGAAATCCCAGTAGATTATTACGTATAAACAACCTCGGATAATGAAGAGATTGTGAAATAACCCTTACCTTGTACTTTTCCTTGGTTGGGGTAGGTTAACCTCCTGTATAATGGTGAAATAATTGTTATTAAATTATACAAGAATCATATACTTTAATATGATATCATATATGATATTTTAATATTGATTTGATAATAATATCTTAGTATTATCGTTGTTTCAGGTGTTAACTTACTTGTTTTCTTTTATATGTTTTGTTATGTAAGACATGTTTCTTGTATCTTATTCATATCCAGAATGATATCAAGTCCTTAAACATCATTTTTAAATCATCAAATGATAATTATACTTGAATGGATACGATGGAGAATGAATCTCATCGCGTTCGTGGAAACGGTAGTCCGTACGTACGCACGAGCGACAATATCATTCTTTTGATATTAAAATAATATATAAATAGATTGTATATCATATATACAGAATCATTAACATGTTATATTTATTATTTACATGAGTTACACATCATTATTATACCCATCCAAATAAGAATATATTGAATAACAATTACACCACGACGTGGAGACGGTAAGCCGTACGTACGCACGTATGGTGACATGTTATTCAAAGGATGGATAGAATACTGAATATGGTTGTACCATATTTATAATAATATCACAGTATATTTAAGATACTGGAGTTATTATTTTAGAATGGTAATAACAATGAAAGAATAAGTGGAAGAAGAAAGGAACTTGAAAAGGGGTGGTGAAAACATTACCTCTTCTTCGGGTTCTTCATTTTGATTTGATCAAAAGGGCTCCTTAGGTTGGCTTTCTGATCAAACTAAGGCCTCTAGGTTGTAGTGAGGGATGTTGGGAGAGTATTTGGGCAGAGTTTGGCCGAACCAAAAGGCTTGTAAGGTGTGAAGAAATGAGAAGGAGGAGTGCCCTTTTATAAGAGGGGTGAGGGGCACCTCTGGAAAGCTAGAAATATTAATTTATAATAAATTCATATTCAGTTTATAATGGCTCAAAAGTTGATTATTCAAAGGTTAAGGTGGGGATAGGTCGAAAAACACTCACCCAACAGAATTTAGACAGGTTTGGGTACTTATATTAACCTTATCTTTAAGTATTAACTCTAAGTTAATTAGTTTCACTTTTATAATGTCTCTTTGTATTTTTATATAATATGGTTAATAAACATACTATATATATCCAAGATACCCCCAAGTGGTCCATTAATGATGAACCTATCATGATATAAGTCTCTTGGCCGAACCTTATATTTTTATGAATTTAATATCAATTAATAATATAATATGTTTTTTAAGAACTCTTTTATGTCAATTTTGACACTATTCAATAGTTGATTTTTTTGAAACTCATAACAGATTGATTACTTCGAAAAGAGTAAATTAAATCAATCCTAATATATCATATTATCCTAGAAAATTAGTTTAATTCATTAAAAGTTTCATATTATATTTATTTGGGTATTTATAATATCAATTATTTTAATTGTTCACTATTATAGTAATTACTGCATCATCATTGTGACATAAATAAAATAAATTATTTAATGTCGAAAAATTATAAATAAAATATCATTATGTAGTAAATCTTATTATATTTCTAATTTATTTTTATAATTTAAAATCCAACATATATAAACCTATGTATCAATTGTTTTTCTAAAAGATATATGCTTGTGTCATTTTTGTATTCATTTTAACTTAATTAAAATAAAGTGTCATTATCACTTACAAGTGGATCCATGGGGTCCCAAAATCGACCCAAAGATGCCCATGGTCGACCATGTATCAACCAATATGGTTAAGACACGTTTTAGGGTAATTTAGTATTATTATAATATTATTTTTTTAACCCTTATTTACCGGATTTACCCTTAACTATGGTAAATAAAATATTTACCTCAGTAATTATTCAAAATGTCTAAAAATAAAAGTTACCTATTTACACAATTTGAACATCCTGATTCCAAATATGGAATCCATTTTCCTAAATTCAAAACACAGAAGTGGCAGAAATTAATTTAAAATTAATTCCCGCTGTCAAAACAAAAAGCGTGTTTTTAAGAGATAATAACTATCAAAAGATTGACACTTGTTTATGTTCGGTTTAATTGTAAAATTATGTCCAATGACCAACATTATATTAAATGGTAAAAATATATTCTAAATATACTTTAAAACTACTAAAATTCATAATTTATCACTATTAATTATTTTGATTAAAAAAGTTGTTTTTAATTAAAATTTAGTAATTTTCACTATTCATCAAAATATGAAAGTTATCCGAAAAGTACCAAAATTTCACCTTAGGCTAAATTAGATATTCCGAATCCAAAAATGAAGTCCATTTTAAATATAAAATATATATAATTTTAAAAAGTAGGTATTACTATTCATAACGGCTAGTTTGATTGGTTGTTAGAACTCGGTGTTGCGTACAACACACGCTGTCGCATTATTCAAAGAGAAGCGTACCGTAGAAGCTTGGGGTGTTACAATTACATAACTTCTAAATTAAGTTATGTATCACAATGTAAATCCTAGTGTTTCATACATATCATATAACGAAATTTATATATTTTAGTGAGCTTTAGAACATAGGCGAATATTATTTTCAAAGGGATTTTATGTATATCATTGTTAATTCATTAGATCGAACACATAATTACAAAACAACCTCAAATTATCTTTAAACCAATTCAAATAATCTATATCCATATACGGATACTCAAAAAATTATCATAACAGCTGAAATGAATTCAAATGGTCATAAACCACTCCCAAATCTCATAAATGAAATTCTTATATCATTAATAGTATATAAATTCTCATCATGAGTATTCTAATACATTTACCCTTGCTCAAATAATCCCCTCAGAATTCAAGGCTCCAAATAAATTAAATAAGTGAATACAATTATCAACTAATGAAACACCTATTTATGTTCAATATATTTTAATCGTCAGTAATTTTCACCATTATTCAGGTGAAACATTCACAACATGTCTAAGTGAAAAACACGTTGAAGGGTACTAACTTCTTAAGATCATAAAGATAATAGAGAATATATTAAAAACAACACTTATAGATCTTAATGATTCCCCAACTTGTATCACCTTCCATTGATTATATATAATTATATCTCAAAATTAAAGAGATATTTAGGCAATATCATATATAAACATGTTTTTTCAAAGAACTACGTGATGTATCTTCTTCACATTATCATTTTAATTTCCAATATGAATGGAGATCCAATATTTATTATCATAATGTAACAAATATTATCCAAGGTAACTCCAATATATATCTCAAATAACTCCCCCATATGTCACCCATTCATTATCACATAGGTTATATTTTCATTATCATCTTATAATGTTAATTATCCCCTATTTCTAAAAATTACAATACTCACAGTCCAATTGGTTTTTAGGTCAGATAGTTGTGGGAAGTAATTTGAGATTCTTTACATGGTTATAACTGTGGGCAAGTGATGAATACTAATTAGATATATTTAAGTGACTAATTAGTTTAATTTTTACATTATTAAATGAATTCATGGGTATGTGAATGGCCTTGGGACCATGTATATTTTATTAGGGAACATGTAAGATGTTGTAGAGGGGGATGGGAGAAATACATGGTAAATTAATCAATATTTAGGATCGTCGATGGAAAGCAAGAATTAATAGAAATAATTATATTAAGGTATGTATATATATCTTTTTCTTTACCAATACCATTAAATTAAGAAATTCATTCTTTAAAAAAGTAACTCAAATTGTGGTATTTTAAAACGAACCCTCACCTACCTCTCTCATTTTGAAATTTTTCAAGTGAATTAAGAGGATTTATGACCACCTTATGCCTCATATGTGTATGGTAATTCCATAATCTCATATCCTTCTACATATTATTCGAATATCCTAATGATTATGGTCATATCTAGGGATTTTGGTGTGGTGTTTTAATAGGCCCATGGTGAAACCCTCTCGAATGATGCGTTTTTCATTTTTAAGGCTTATAAATGTTATATAAAACTATTTTACATGTATTCTGGAGGTATATTGATTCCAATTGATATATAAGTATGTTTGGTTGGTTTTTTCCTTATTGGGGATGATTTTTCTAGATATTTTATTCAAGTAATTTGTTTATATTCTCTAGTTTTTTTTCAGGTGATGTTTTTGGTAATTGGGATGCATGTAAAAGCATATTTCTAAAGTAATATAGTGTAGATAGATACATATTATCTATAATAGGTTATAAAATTGTCTCTCATAGATTATTTTTTTTGGAATGAATGATTTTTATGTATTAAAAATCATTTTCAATGTGATTTGATTCAGTTTAATAAAATAATTTTAAAGTGTGATTGGATTTTAAGGAAAAGGAATAAACAAATTCATATGAAAATGTTTTCTACAAAAATTTGAAATTAGGTTAAATGGGTGTTTATGAATTTTTTTTGAAACATATTGTTTATTTTAACAAAAAATATGATTAAATTTAATGATATTGTTTTGATGTGGGTGGATCATTGGGAGGATAAGGAATGGTTTTGAAATAACAGTTATTATAGGGTATTATTGACAAGGTAAGCTTAAACTTGCATGGGAACTAAACAATGGTTGTGGTATGGATTTATAAGTTCATTAGTATTGAGTTAAGAGTGGGTATGATAGTTTATTTTCATGGAACATAGGATTTTATTAAATATTTTATATGGTTTTTTAAAATTCATAGAATGTATATTATAATCAATATATGTGTTTTACTAATATTATTTTTCATTGGTGGGGAATTCTTTCATAAAATACATGTATTTGGTTTTGTTGTCACATAGATATAATGATGTGAAGTAATCATGGAAATCATATTGAATTATTTACTCACCTAATGAATATGTATGTTAGTTCAAATACATTTGATATTTGACTTGAGTTTTTTCTGTAGGGATAATAACATTATTGTTTTTGATATTTTGTAAAATATTGGCTATTATAGCCTGGTATAGGTGGGTAGTTCATACTTTTTTGTTTGTTATTTTACTATTTTATTACATTATGTATCATTTTTTTACTTCCTTAATTATTTCCTTGTATGAATTTTTAATAATATATTAAAATGTATATATATTTTGATAGGTATGAGGGTGGTCGATTGAGTCATGATAATTAATAATACCCAATGGTTTATGGTGATTGTTTTTATTTTATGTCAATTACTTTAGTGGAGGGGGGATAATGACATCGATAATGTATTATTCTAATCTAGATTAGGACCAACTTAGTGTGGTTACACTAGGATGGGATGCTACACATTCTATGTGTAATGATTGGGAAGCTCTTTTTAAATTCATAAAATTCTTCCCAGAGGATGAAAAAAACAATAATATCATAGAATATATTTCTAAAAAATAGAATATAAGAAACTTTCACATTGTTAGTCCTAAAAAGGAGAAATTTATCAATCGTGAATATGAATTTTCTAATGAGTTATAAATTAAATAATATAATTTTTTAAAACATGAATTCATTGATGTCATGTTCATTATTTATAATTAACTAAGTGATTGAGAAGTTAGTAAATAGGAAAATGATGGGAAATAAAGAGTGTTTTACATCATATACAAACAAAAATTATTCTTATAAGATATCAATTTTCAAAGAATATATGATAATAAATTCAACATTATAATTAAATAACGAATACTCCAGATGAAATAATAACTATAAGAGATCAATTGATTGTAAAAAGGTATTTGATCACAATAATCTTTAAAATACAAAGATTCAATGGTGATTTTTATATTATTTATAAGAATAATGAAAATAGTATAAACATTAATAGATTGACTTGTATGTTGAAATCTAAGAGAAATAGAATAAGTGAACATGATGTTATTGTTATTGTTAGAAAGAGAAAATTGGATGATCAAGTAAGGGTCACTATTTATTATATAAATTCTATAAAATTATAAATATTTTGAATCATGTATAATTTTAAATTAATGTATAATGTATCGAATCCATAAGAATTGTTTATTATTTTTTAATAAAACAATCATCGCATGTTCAACACAAATATTTCATGACTTATAAAAATCCATAATTTCTTACACGATTACATGATTTATTATTGAAAGGTACAGTTAATAAAACCATAGAAGATCAAAATACCTGGTGCCTTTTTGAAATTAGGTATATGAGATAACAACATGAGAAATAAACACAACATCAACAATTTATAACACTGAAACTTCTCTTTATTTCCCTTGGATCTTATACAATTTCATGAGAATACCTAGGGACATACATAAGAAAATGGGTGTGATATAAAGACCAATAAGGGAATTATAAAATTATGGCATAAGGTAAATAGGTACATATATTCCAAGAGGTTTATCATGGTTACATTAGAGTTGATAGAATCATAATCTTGAATAATGATCCATGATATAACATGATTACATAAATTAAATATAAGAAAGTGAAGCAACATAAAACCTGAGTTAATAAAAAAAATAAGTCTAAATACCAATAAAACAAAACATAATATGCCTAGGGTAACCTCATGTGAATAATTAATGAAATTTCACGAGATAATAATGTCTCCCAATGCATTAGAAGTCTATATAGTTCTGGGAACACCTATCACTTTAATATCATGTACATGAATAAGTATTCCATATACATCATGAAAAATATGGATGAATTTCATCATTTTTTACTACAAAATTAAGTATTTAAGGTTAAATACATGTGAATCCACAATAAATGATGTATTGGAATGTCTAATTGAATACCCTTGAGTGTAAAGGGAGATGATTATTCACAACACAAATGTTTGGTATGGAAAATCAAAGGACAATTTCAGCAGTATAAGGGGTGTATAAAATGGTTTGTAGAATGTTTTACTGAGAGATAAATGGTTTTATAATTTCTTATTAATCCTCACTTATGTAATATTTATGTGTAGAAACATAACCCACCATTAACAAATATAAATCATAAGTCATGAACTAAAGAAAGTTCTTGAATAAATAGGTTAAGAAAAGGATCCCTTACCTTGAGAGGGTGTTTCTTCATGAATGGTAGGAGATTTATAATATCATAGGGGGGCCTATGAGGAGTATATAAATGTGATTTCAAATTAACTTCATGTTAAAAGAGTTTTTAACGAAGAGGAATGAGAAGCTCGGTTGGTTTTTTTAGATAAAGAGAGGGAATTTCCTTATGAATTTTGAAACATTAATTTTGGAATCTATTTGATAATGTAATCAAAACTGAAAACCTTGTCATGGGTACTATAGATGTACTATAGCGCTACTGTAGCATCGGCGACACTATTCATCAGTGGGTACTATAGCGGCGGCAGGGGACTGTAGCGGCGGCGATACTGTGCGGTACTGTAGCGGCAGGTTACTATTCACAGAATTTGAATTGGCCTTTGAATTTGGGCCTACAAGCTATGTAATGGGATACAAGCCTACTGGGCCTTCGGGCTATGTAATGGGTTTCCCTCTACCAAATTAAAAGAGGTCCATGCTTTGATTTAATAATAAAAATGAGGCTTCGGCCCCAAACTTAAAAAAATAACATTATTTAAAAATGGAAATATGTGTCTTCTTGTGGATACCATATATGAAATTATTAACATCACTTTGAGTACATTATGATTTCATAATACAGATTGTATATTTATACAGTATTTAATTTTTACCCAAAAAAATCGATTGTCTCACAAAATTATGAAAAATACATTATTAGAAATTTATGACATGATGGTTTTAAAAATAACAATAATTTTTAAAGAATATTCCTCTTAATATGATAATTTAAATATTTAAATAAAAAATCTCTATTTATTGAAAAATATTGGTTTTTTTTTGAAAATAACTTCTTTTTTATCCTTATAAATATTACCTTTACCTCATTAAATTATGTTACCATTTATATTTTTTCATAATATTATATTAAAATATAATTTATTACAAAAAAATCATGAATTCATCATAATGAGTATCTTAATTAAAACTAAATATTTCCCAAAAAAAAATTATTATTTCATTGAATCAAACATTAATTTTAATAAATCATATTATTTAATCAATATGAATTAATAATAAAAGATAAATATAATCTAAGAATTTGTACTATTAGTGTCTAAATACATGATCCCTTATTACACCAGCATATTCCCAGAGGATAATGTTTGAGATAGTGAGGTTTTCTTGGGGAGGTTCGACAGATATAGTTTGGGTTGTGATCTCAAAAATCTTTATCTTATTATATAAATGGTATTTCTCATGATTTATTTATTGAATCTCATCTTGCGATTTTTCATGGAAAAATACTAATGATGCTATATCATTTAGAATCTCTGATAAATAGGATTCATAGGAAATGACCCAATAAGTATAGACCATACCTCCTTACTTCTTTATCAATTATAATTTTTCATTACCCCTAATATATTAATCCAAATGGTCACTAAAAAACATATATATTATCAATGGTTATAATTCCAAAAGTTTTAAAAACTCTAATAGTCTATAACTATAAATAATATCCAAAGTACTATATTTGTTTTCTATAACTCCATTACTTGATAAGAAATTTAATCATTCTAAAATTTTATTTCATTTATAATATTTATTGTCCTTACATTATTACACCTTCATAAATTTTGACCTTTAAATTTTCATTTCATACACGAAAATCGATGAGTGTGCTTCAATTTCATCACCTCTTCAAGATCCCATGCCACTTCCTCAGTTTTATTGTACCTCCACAACACTTTCACCTTGTGAATTTCCCATTTTCATAAAAAAAATTATCTCTGATCTAAAATCATCACTGAAAGCTCCTCAAATAAAATATAATTCTCCAATAGAACGACCATTGGATTCAGTACATGTGACGGTTCTGGTATGCACTTTATCAAGAGGGGTAAATAAAACAAATCAAGTAATTGAGGAAGGTTTGGTGGGAGTGATAGTCGATAATCGATCTCTATAATGTGTTCAACGGTCTCAAAGGGGTCGATGTATCTATTACTATTCATTAATTACTTTTATAAAATCATGAATTTATTCAATGGATAAATATAAAGGATCAATTTATCCCAAACCCCAAACTCTAGGTTCCATCATTGATTTTATCCATATCTTTTAAATACACTTTATTTATATTTCATATGACATTGGATTTCCTAAACCTTCACTATCATCTCATAGAAAGTACTATGTCCCATAATCTTCCACTATCCAAGATATTCCTAGAATGGTGGATTCTAACACCACTTCCCATATAGAGCCTTATAAGTTTCCATTTGAGTTAAATAATTGAAGGTTTTTTATATATGAGAAATGCACTATGGTAAGTTTTCAATCAGTGCATCCTTGTAAATCCATTGAATAAGACATCAACATGCCCTCTCTAGTTTGAATGGTTCCCTCAGACTGACCATATGATTGAGGGTAAAAAGCAGTTATGATGATTAGTTATGTATCCAAATCTTGTTGAAGGCTTCTCCAAACCTCAAGGTAGACCTTAGATCTTGGTCAAATTTAACAGAGGGTGTGAATTCATGAAGTCTTATAACATCCCTTGTGTATATCCGGGAGACTTGGTCAAAAGATAAATACAACTTGAATTTAATGAAATAAACTGTCTTGGTAAGCCAGTAGACTAGAACTCAAAAGCCGTTATTTCTATTACGGGTCTTGGGGAGTTCTATGATAAAATACACAGTTATGTTTTTTTTCATTTTCTTATTTTTGTGGAAAATGATTGTTTCTTACCCAAATACGTTTATCATTCATCCTTGACTTATTGATATACTCAACATCATGAAATAAATTCAGAAATTTCCCTCTTTAGGTTATCCCACAAAATATTTTTTTATTAAAATAATTATACATATTAGTGCTTCCTAGATGATTAGAGAATGAAAAGATAAGTGATTTATGATGAATTTAACTATTCAATTAATGATTTTATGGGACTGATAACTAGGTTCCCACCCTTATAAACCCGTATTCACTGAAGTCAAACACCATAATAGTTTTTAACTTTTTATATATTACTTCATCATCTTTTTGGGACTCCTTAATCCAATCAATAATTTGATGGTTAAGTAGTTATTTGACAATTGTAGGATGAATAACCTTTTATTATTATTTTTTCATCCCTTTCATGCCCAAGAAGACTATATCCCTTGTATTCTGCATTATGTATAGAGTCGTGTGCTCTTTTATACTCATATCATCTTCCTCTTTTTTTCACATTATATTAATGGATTGAAAAATCACAGCCCTTGATCTAATCAGAACAAATTTATTGGAACATATTAATCCTTTTTCATGTGAATATAAACTTTAGGTTTTTACGATAAATATATATGTCATAGTTTTCTCCCTGTAAATAATATTTCTATATTTTCACTAAGAATTTCAATGCTACCATTTCTATATCATGTGTTGTGCAGTCATTATAGTGGATCTTCAATTGATTGGAGTCATAGGTTTTCACTTTTCCATATTTCTTGACTACAAAACCAAATCCCTTTTTGGATGCATCATTATTAAATAAAAATCGTTCCCCACTAGTCTGAAATGTGAGTATAGGTGTACTGATTAGCCTCTTCTTAATCACTTAAACTCATTATTAATATTCATCAGTCTAGAAAATCATTACCCCATCTGATTTATCGTGGTTAGTTTTCATGAAAATTAATGGATGTTTCTCATAAATTGATAATTATACTTAGGAAATCCTTAGAAACTAAATATTTTTCTCATAGATTATTTTATTATCCATCCTTTAATTGCCTTTATTTTTTGAGGAACCATAGATATCACATTGTAGGGGATGACATTCCCAAATGAAGTCACATTCTCTAATCAAACAAAACATTTATGTACATTGTAGATAAATATTTCTTCCATATGGTCTTCAATAATGTATTTAAATTCTCCTAATGTTCCTCCAATCTTTTGAAATATATAATAGTATCATCTATATAGACTAATACAAACTTTTTGGGGTAATCTCTAGTGAATCAATAAATCTAGTCCTTGAATATTTTTGGATCACTAGTAATATAATAGAATAATTACGAAATCAAAGTGATTTTATCTTGGAAAATAAATAGTCTTAGGGATATCCACATTCTTCATCCTTAGTTAAAAATATCCCAACTAAATATCCACATTAGTGAAGTATTAGGATTGATTAATCGGATTGATGAAGTCATAAATCTGTGGAATAAGATACATGTTCATTATCATTGTATTTTATAACCCCATGATATTCAATTCATAAGTGCATTTACCTATAGTACTTATTTTAGAAAATGATCTATGTAACCCAAGATGAAGCACTTGGACATATAAAACCTGTATCTAGATGATCCTAAAATTGATCATTCAAATATTCAAGTAAAATAATTTCCAGTATATATGGATTCATTGATATCAACATATCGATATGTATGATATCGATTGAGAACTCAATATCAGGACTATAATAAAAAATCGTAAATTCATTAGGAAAAATATACGAATATTCTATCACAATGGGAATGCCTTCAAGGATTATATTTTCTATATTTCCAATCATTTGATATAGAGCTAATTTATCCTAAGGAAATAATATCTGTTGTAGATATATTGGTTCCATAGAATATTCATCATCATCCTTGAACTTGTATATAATCAAAAGATGATTTTTGAATGATAGGGTGATTTCCTTCTCTTGGAATTTATAGGGTATCTTAATACAGAAGGAAAATATATGCCTAGTATAGCATCAAATTACACTAATGGGAGTGTCAAATGATATTTTGGGAAATTCAGCCCCCAAATTTGTGTTGTGGATGAGTTATTTGTTTGGGATAAAACAATTGACCTACTTTCAATCTTCAATAATAAATCAAATTCCATGTTTATAGGTGGTGTTTGAATATTAATCCAAAATTTATATGATATGAAATAATCATTAGATATAAAATCCAATAGTACATTTACTATCCCTGAATTAATAACTGTTGTACCTATCACTACTTCATTTAAGGGATCTACCATAATTATTTTGATGGAATATTCTATCCCTTACTCTCTAGGCCTTATAATGATTTCTATTCAATTATTGATGAAATCCATTGGACATGGACATTTATTTTCATAGTTTTCATATTATTTTCCATTCAGAAACTATACAACATGTTGAGGGTTTAATAGAGAATTTCTCTAATCCATCACACTTGTGGGATTCTTCTATTGCAAATTACTAGCGAGGTCCCCTTCCATCCTGCACAGGAAGAAATTTCTTAAATTCTTCCCCCCACACTTTTGGAAATTAGGTAGTTGTAAATTCATTCCACAATTTTATTTTGTAATCATACTACCAGAATTAAACTACATCTTTTACTTCTTATCCTCATGAAGACCATGAGATTCACTGATCTCCATTTCAAATTTAGGTAAAATCAATCAATTTACTCACAACCTTCAACGTCCAGAATGGAAAAAAATTATAGTCATAGATATATCATAAAAAATTAACTTCTACATAATCATTTGTGGGTAAGTTCGATGTTATTTGTTGTATAATAAAATTGTTATAAGGTTTTCCTTCTACTTTGTGATGGATTCGTCACCCCTTTTCTTTTATCTAGTGATATCCCTCTCAATTTTCATCGAGAGAGTGAAAATATAATATTTTTCAAAAAAAAAAAAATTGGAGATCCTACTACTCCTACCCTTTGATATAATCATTTTTCTTCGTATTTTTTACCAATGTACACCATTGATCAACATATTCTCCTATATAGTAAACAACCAGCATAAAATTATCTAACACATATCATAAAAGTATAGAAAAGATCATTTCAATGGTGTTGATCTATTTTGCAATGATTCGTTCTGTATTGGTCTATTACATTTCTGGTTTTGGATGGTAGAGGTTTTTAAGAGGAGTATAGAAGATGTTTCAAGGTTATTTTTGGTAAAATAGATTTTCGTTAGGAAATTCACATAGTGAATTGTTGAATAAACATGAATTGGGGATTTGAAATTTGTGAAGCTAGTGAATTCAAAGATTGCGTTCAGTTGATGTGTGCAGTGTGAAATAGATTCATTTCATGAAATTCGAATTTACGAGGTATAATAAATAGAGGTTGAGGTGAAGTTATTTTGTTGGAATTTTTAATTTTGGAAAACCAATGAAATACATGTCATGAATGTGTTACACAATGGGGAAATATGGGGCTTTATGTTATTTTATAGCCCTTCTAGTCATGTTTCATTCATTCAGAAGTACCTTTATATCATTCATTTGAGAAACACCCTACACCCCCTAAAGAGATCATATAGCCTTATTCCTACTTTCTTAAATCCTTGGTTTCTTATTGATTTTAATTGTTTATCCATGGGGAGTTATCCTCTAATTTCAATGGGTTTTCTATTAATTATTCATCATAGATCCTCTACATTAGTTCAGTTCTATATTTGGGTGTGAATGTGATGCATTTGTTGAAAACCCATTATAATAGTTTATGTTAGTCCATGATTTCCTTGAGAAATATTTGTTTTTGGGATGTTTCTTCTTCATCCTATGGGGAACAGTGAAACAAGAAAGCATCCATCGGATAGAAAATCCATGTTCAGGTACTTTTACATTCTATGTGTGTGATTTTTAGACTTTTGGTTACCTTTGGTTGAATGATAATGGTCAAAATAATGAGATAATTAATTATCATGTCTAAATGTGAAGGGTACAAAGATTTATCGCATACATTACTAATTTGATATATGATTTTGCAGTTATTATGCATTTATGTTTTCAATTATGAAAATAAAGCTTGTTGGGGGACTTGTTTTTACTATAATAGTAATTTTATAATGAAACCTATTCTGTGGTTGTGTGAACGCACCCTAACTAAAAGGTTAATGAATATATATTTGGTATATAATTTGTCACCCAGGAAATAATTATTTTGTAATAAAACCAATTCTAAAAAAATAAGACTTGTGATAATACCCAAAAAAATTTGGAAGATCGTTTCTGTTGTTGTGGGTGTTGTGTGTTTTTTCTTTTTGTGATTTACCTATGTGGCTTAGTATGTTATGTGATGATATTCATTACTGTTTGGTTTGTTTAGTACACAGGGCAGTTTCAAGTTTGTTGGTTTGAATGGTTTCACTATGGGAAGATTGAGTTCTTGTGTGATGAGGTTGTGGGATAGAGGTTGTGGTATTGTGGTTGTGGGAGAAAGGATGTAACATAGTCATTATGGTGCATTTGTTGTGGAATAGTGGTTATGAAATAGTGGTTTTTGAATAGTGGTTGTGGTGCAGAGGTTGTGGTATTGTGGTTGTGGAGCTTTGGTCGTGGAATAGTTTTTGTCGAATATTTGTTGTGGCATAGTTGTTATGGCCTTGTTGATTTTTTGTGGTATATAGTGATATCATTTCATTAGATTGACGATGAATTGTTGATATTGTGGGATGTTTTAGGTGAAGTGATGTGGTGCTGATGGTGGCTGTGTAGTGATGTGGTGTTGGATGTGTGAGTTGGTCTAGTTGTAGCATGACATAGTTGGGATAATTATCCTATTATCCATGGGGAAAAATATTATGATAAATGAAACAAAATAGGAAAGGTGAATTAAATAGATATATTAAAAATATCATTGTGATAAATTTATTAAATTAATTGAATGATGAATGAAATAATGTTATGTGAAATGAAATGGATAACAAATAAAAGTAAAAAAACATATACGTGAAAATTAGGAAATATTGTGTGGCTTGTGTGGTGGTTATGTGAAGTTATATTGTAGAGACCCGAAACCTGACGTACATGGACATTACATTACTTTTGCGGAATAATTAGTACATAACAAAAACACACACAAGGATCGTAATAGTTTAGTGTCTTTGGAAACTCGGAACGTAATCTTCTAATCGTGGTGAAAGATCTTCAATATCTCCCATAAAGATCTTCTTTTTTTTTACCTAAAAACCTTTCATTATATCCTGGGGAAAAAAAACATAAAAGGGTGAGCTCAAATTCTCAGTAAGGGTAAACAAAACAAATATCAATCACATCATATACATAAGAACATAGCTTTTGGAAATCTTAACCTGCAAAAGAGCTCATAATATCATAACATGGGATAAATCATAGAAGTGAAAATAAGATCCCCATAATCATAACATGAAACTTGAAACTTTGTGGCATGCACACATAATCATTGAAAATAATTTCTTGTTAGTCATGACTCATTGCCAAGACTATCTTAGTTGACAAAGTCCCTTTCTGAATCGAGTAACCCTCATTTCAGTCCTGTTTCACTGAACCGGTATAACCTACCATTTCAGCCATGTCTATCTCATGAGATATAAAATCTTTACCCAATGCATTGGAGGGAGATATAGGTCCCACCCATCTCATAATGATACCATTCTTATGTGTGCCACAAAATCATAAATCATACATCATTTCATAACCCATGTAATAAAAATGGGATTCTTAAACAACATGACATCATAAAACCATTCATATAAGATAAAGGAATTCATAAACATAATTCCATCACAACATAGTCAAATCAATGTACAAATATGGATAGAAACAGAACCCTTTATTATCTTAGATGGAAAATAATTTTGATAAAACACTTGAAATGAATTCTTGAGGAAAATATCCTTTCTTCTTCAAAATCAATTTCTTTTCACGAAACATCATGCAATTTTAAAAGAAAGAGATTTTATTAAAAATAGTTATGAAATCTTTTGGAGGAAGCATCATGAAAATAAGGCTTTATAAAACCATAAAAATCCGTTCGTTCCGTTTAAGTTAAAAAAACATTCTTCGTACTTTTGTCGGAAAATTCAAAAAGTACCTCGTACGAAAAACGAAAAAAAGATTCCTTTCATATCCTTTACTAAAAACTCATAGAAGGGTAAAATTGGATTTAAACAATTGTAGGTGGATGGAAATAATATTACATATTGAGGAAACATGTATGTGGATAATAAAATACACCCCAGTAAATTTCAAAGTATAAACAATCTCGGATAAAAATGAGATTGTGATATTTCCCTTACCTTATGTCCGACCTGCTTTGTAAGTGTCCAAACCTCCTGTATAATGATTTAAATCATGTTATTGACTTATTCCAGAATCATATTCATTGTTATGATATCATATATGGTTCACTTATGACATTATATTACCCGTTCTTTTGTAAATTCCATGTTAAAGAAGCGTTTTGGGTAAAATCGTTTCATTTATCGTAGGTGTTTTGACTTGTTGTTCTTGGCATCATTATTACCTATTTCATGATTTACTTACTTCCAGAATATAAAATATGATTTATATATCATATATATTCATTATATATATATATAATAGATAGATAAATAAAATGAAAAACACCGTTCATGGAGACGGTAGTTCGTACGTACGCATGAACGCTGTTTTTCTTTCCTTATTGTCTTGAAATGGAAGTAAGTAGATGACATACATATGTATATATATACATAAATCCAGTAGCTTTATAATGTCATATATTTCATTATTATTTCTTATATATACATTATAATCATTCTTAAATGGTTAACATGGAGAATGAATCTCATCGCTTCGTGGAGACGGTAGTCCGTACGTACGCACGAGTGATGATATCATTTCTATAAATATTGAATTGAATTGGAGTGGATTATACAATATATCCGAATCAATATGATGTTGTAATAACTATGTATAGTTATTCTTTACACCATTATACCCATCCATGTAAGGTGGTGGTGGAAAATAGATTACACCACGGCGTGGAGACGGTATTCCGTACGTACGCACGCGCGGTGATTTCTTTTTCCGTAGGATGGATAGATGGTGAAATAGGGTTGTTTCATACTTATAATGACATATCAGTATATGAGTGATACTGATGTTATTACTTCATAATGAAACAACCTAAGAAGAAGAAGTGGAAGAAGAAATAAAGATGAAAGAATTGGTAACGGTAATTACCTCTTCTTTGAAGTGCCTCTTTGAGACCTCCTCTTAGGGCACTAGAATTGGTCTTTGAGGAAGACCAGAACCTCTGGGATGTTGCTAGGGAAGTGGAGAAGAGATTTTGGCAGGGGTTGGCCGAGCTTGAGTGCTCAAATTGGTGTGAGGAGGAGGGGGAGGAGGTGTCCTTTTATAGGGGAGGAGACTGGCACCTTAGGAATTCTTAAAAATATTAATTTATAATAAATCTAACCCCACTTAAAAACCTCAACAAATGACTCATATTCGAAGCTTAGATGAGATAGGGTTGTAATCTCATCAACCAATCAAATTTAGACATGTTTGGATATTATTTTAAACCTTATCAATTAGATTTAACTCTAAGTTAAATAATTTAACTTTTACCGTGTCTTTTTGTTTTCTTTCACAATATGGTTAATACACTTACTATAACATGCCAAACGAACCCCAAATTGTTTATTATTAATATATATATCCTTATCTAAGTCATTTTGCCGAACCTTAGATTTTTAGGAATAAAATAACAATTAATAATATAATATTTGATTTAAAAACTATTTTGTGTAAATTTTGACACTATTTGATATATGATTTTTGTGAAAGTCATAACAGAATTAAATGTTCTAACCAATTTGATTAAAGCAACATTAATATATCATAGTAACCTAGAAAATTAGTGTAATTCATAAAAAATCTCAAATTACATTTATTTTGGTGCTTATAACATCAATTATGTCAATATTTCATTAAAAAGATAATTACTGCATCATCGTTGTGTCATAAATAAATTAAATTATTTGATGTCTAAAAATTACAAATAAAATACCATAATGTAGGAAATCTTTTTAGCTTTCTAATGAATATTTACAATCGAATTTATCTTATGTATAACCCCATATTAAAAATTATTTACTTATTAAACTTTGATTTTAACTAATTTAACCCTTCTTTAAATAAATTAATAATAAATGTCCTAATCTAATCCAAGTGGGCCTAAATGGTCATATTTTATTCCTAAGTTTGTTTCTGGTCGAATTACACTTGTCCAATGGAATTAGGACATGTGTTAGGGTAATAGTAATATCATATTTACCCTTAGTTACCCTATTTACTATTAACCGCGGTAAAAAAAAGTAAAAAGTTACTATTCACCAAAAAATTATTTTCATCTCATTGAACCACATTTTAGTCCTTGATATTAACTGTGTCTCTCGGATTTTCGAAATTCCATTCACAGAAGTGGCAAAATTAAGTTTTATGAAAAATTCAGTTTTTTTAACTACCACTTAGTAGTTTCACTATTCATCAAAAATTGATGTTTTTCAGAACAATGCCAAAATTTCATCCTAAGCTATATTTCATATTCCGAATTCAAAAATGAAATCTATTTTACCAAATTCATAACATAGAAGTTGCATTAATTAATTGTATAATTAAATCCCGCTGTTAAAATAAATAGCGTGTTTTTAGGAAACAATATATATCAAAAGATTGACACTTGATTATGTCTGGTTTAAATGTGAAATTACAACCAATGACCAACATTGTATTAAATTGTAAAAATATATTCTAAATATACTTTAAAACCACTCAAATTAATAATTTATCACTATTAATTATTTCGATTAAAAAAGTTGTTTTTAATTATAATTTAGTAATTTTCACTATTCATCAGAATATGAAAGTTATCCGAAAAGTACCAAAATTTCACCTTAGGCTAAATTCGATACTCCGAATCCAAAAATGAAGTTCATTTTGAAAAATAAGATTTACAGAGTTTTAAAAATTGGTTATTACTATTCATAACGGCTAGTTTTAATAATATTTTAATAGCATATCGTTGTTTAGTGAAACTCGGTATTGCGTATTACACACGCTATCGAGGAAGGTCGTGATTGCGTGTAATGAAAGGCAAGTCAAGGATGCGTGTTGTGCAAGCTCCTTTTGGTGTAGCGTACAACACAAGAAATTAGTGAAAAAAGAATATTTTTCATAAAATCTCGGGCTGTTACATTCTACCCCCCTTAAAATGAATTTCGCCCTCGAAATTCGTCGGGGTTATAAATGGTTTACTATTCGAAAGTTTCTTTTATAGAAACCCACATCGTAAAAAGGAATACCAAAACTTGGCTTTAAAAACTAAAGTATGAAATGTAACGATTACCCAAATAAACTAATCACTGGGTTTCCACATAGGTGAAAATATGGATATGGAAGAGAAATCTAACCATCATGTTCTGATGGAGAGTGGTAGAGAACATGGCTATGGAAAAGCCAGTAATCACAAATCCATAGATTTGTGATGATATAAGGTACCATCTTATTCATCAGGTATAAGATCACTTGGACAACATTTTTGGTTTTCAAGATCATTTCCCTAAAGTTGAAAATTTGAATTAGAATAAATACTTACTTTATTTTGGTACAATCTCACTGTTGTTCGTGCCTTGAACAATTTCCACTTCATCTCTTAAATAAATGAAGTTGAATTTGTTATTCATGAAGTGTTAGCAGATCATGTGATAGAATGACGGGTCATTCCATCTGTCTCAAACAAAATATTAGCAAAAATTATATGCATAAGTCAATCTATAGTGAGATTAATCATATATGGTTCCTAAAATGGACTTATACTTCATATATCATACTGCTTAATATAATAAAACTAGTTTCTACTAAACAGGGACTTCCTGTAGGCCAGTGGTAGGCGATAAAGGCCAGTCGCACTTCGGTTGTGGGTTCGATTCCCACAGCCTTGTCTGAAGCGATGGGTTGTCGCCCGTCCTGCAGGTTGTCCTTTTTCCAAAACTATATAACGTCCCATCAATAATATCGAAAATCTTCTATCCTTAAACAATACTAACTTATGTCCAACATAATCCAGTCTAATCTTTAGGCTTATACATAATACTGCAGTCCACTCTCATAATATAGTGACAACGATTACCAGAGATTTAATACTGTCGTTGATCCCCACATATCATAAGATATGTCTTGTTGGTCACATTCCAATCATTCAAAGTCCTTAATCGTGTATTCTCTTGAATACCTTAGTGAAAACATGAGTGCAGTTAAAAGTTAACACTTTCCACATACCAAAATCCTCAAAATTCTATATACTCAAACCATGATATCACTTAGTCCTTATATCAATCATGAGATCATGAATACTGTCAAACATTTCATTTTCTCCTAATCCCTTCATTATGCGCATATCATCTACATTCCAAAAATATCTGAATAACCTTTCATGGATACTGGTAACATTAATCAGACAACAATGTATCAATCCTTACATGTCCCTTTATTCCATAGTACCATGAGATTACTTATACAACATTACACATGATAAACATGTAATCATTCCACTACATTCTTAAACCATTGACCGAGCTTCAACAATTCTTTCATCTCACATATCATTGGTAGTCACTTCATCATCATCCACATAAATACTTCCCATACGACCATACTGATTATCTTAATGAGACTTTCCCTTAGGGCATTGGTTTGCATAATGCCCGTACATTCCACATTTAAAACATTTAACCATTGTTGAAGTCGTAGCAATACCATTATCCTCATCCCTGGTGTTAACTGAACCTTTTCCTTTGCACTTACTGGCTTTGTGTCCTTCTTTTCCACACCCAAAGCATCTTCCAGTTTCTTTGAAACATTCTCCTTGATGCCTCTTCCCACATGATTTACATAGGGGAAATTGAACTTTCTTTCCTCTATGATCATCATGAAACTCCATCTTTCTCTTATTAGACGAGTCAGAAAACTTACCAAATTTTACTTTATTGATCATATTATGAGATTGCTGGTTCGGCATAATAATGATGTTTGGACTTCCAAATCCCATTTAATTTGGTTGCTCATGAATAATATCATTCCATTGTCCATCATTTCCTCCATTATCGTGAATCACCTTGTTTCCAGCCATTTTCTAAAACCCAAAAAGAATAGTGTGAGAGGCAAAAATCATAATAAAGGGGGAGTAACTTAAATATCTAACATCTTTGGTTTAATCTAATATCGTTACCATAGTTCTAGGACTATATCCTATACGTATACTTATCCTTAGGGGCATCCCTAGACATACCTTATAAATATCTCTAGGGATCTCACTAACGTTTTCGCATCTTAGTTTCCAAAGGTTGACTAAACCTTTCCTCTGATACCAACTGTAGAGACCCGAAACCTGACGTACATGGACATAACATTACTTTTGCGGAATAATTAGTACATAACAAAAACACACACAAGGATCGTAATAGTTTAGTGTGTTTGGAAACTCGGAACGTAATCTTCTAATCGTGGTGAAAGATCTTCAATATCTCCCATAAAGATCTTCTTTTTTTTTACCTAAAAACCTTTCTTTATATCCTGGGGAAAAAAACATAAAAGGGTGAGCTCAAATGCTCAGTAAGGGTAAACAAAAAAAATATCAATCACATCATATACATAAGAACATAGCTTTTGGAAATCTTAACCTGCAAAAGAGCTCATAATATCATAACATGGGATAAATCATAGAAGTGAAAATAAGATCCCCATAATCATAACATGAAACTTGAAACTTTGTGGCATGCACACATAATCATAGAAAATCATTTCTTGTTAGTCATGACTCATTGCCAAGACTATCTTAGTGGACAAAGTCCCTTTCTGAATCGAGTAACCCTCGTTTCAGTCCTGTTTCACTGAACCGGTCTAACCTACCATTTCAGCCATGTCTATCTCATGAGATATAAAATCTTTACCCAATGCATTGGAGGGAGATATAGGTCCCACCCATCGCATAATGATACCATTCTTATGTGTGCCACAAAATCATAAATCATACATCATTTCATAACCCATGTAATAAAAATGGGATTCTTAAACAACATGACATCATAAAACCATTCATATAAGATAAAGGAATTCATAAAAATAATTCCATCACAACATAGTCAAATCAATGTAAAAATATGGATAGAAACAGAGCCCTTTATTATCTTAGATGGAAAATAATTTTGATAAAACACTTGAAATGAATTCTTGAGGAAAATATCCTTTCTTCTTCAAAATCAATTTCTTTTCACGAAACATCATGCAATTTTAAAAGAAAGAGATTTTATTAAAAATAGTCATGAAATATTTTGGAGGAAGCATCATGAAAATAAGGCTTTATAAAACCATAAAAATCCGTTCGTTCCGTTTAAGTTAAAAAAACATTCTTCGTACTTTTGTCGGAAAAGTCAAAAAGTACCTCGTACGAAAAACGAAAAAAAGATTCCTTTCATATCCTTTACTAAAAACTCATAGAAGGGTAAAATTGGATTTAAAAAATTGTAGGTGGATGGAAATAATATTACATATTGAGGAAACAAGGATGTGGATAATAAAATACACCCCAGTAAATTTCAAAGTATAAACAATCTCGGATAAAAATGAGATTGTGATATTTCCCTTACCTTATGTCCGACTTGCTTTGTAAGTGTCCAAACCTCCTGTATAATGATTTAAATCATGTTATTGACTTATTCCAGAATCATATTCATTGTTATGATATCATATATGGTTCACTTATGACATTATATTACCCGTTCTTTTGTAAATTCCATGTTAAAGAAGCGTTTTGGGTAAAATCGTTTCATTTATCGTAGGTGTTTTGACTTGTTGTTCTTGACATCATTATTACCTATTTCATTATTTACTTACTTCCAGAATATAAAATATGATTTATATATCATATATATTCATTATATATATATATATAATAGATAGATAAATAAAATGAAAAACACCGTTCATGGAGACGGTAGTTCGTACGTACGCATGAACACTGTTTTTCTTTCCTTATTGTCTTGAAATGGAAGTAAGTAGATGACATACATATGTATATATATACATAAATCCAGTAGCTTTATAATTTCATATATTTCATTATTATTTCTTATATATACATTATAATCATTCTTAAATGGTTAACATGGAGAATGAATCTCATCGCGTCGTGGAGACGGTAGTCCGTACGTACGCACGAGTGATGATATCATTTCTATAAATATTGAATTGAATTGGAGTGGATTATACAATATATCAGAATCAATATGATGTTGTAATAACTATGTATAGTTATTATTTACACCATTATACCCATCCATGTAAGGTGGTGGTGGAAAATAGATTACACCACGGCGTGGAGACGGTATTCCGTACGTACGCACGCGCGGTGATTTCTTTTTCCGTAGGATGGATAGATGGTGAAATAGGGTTGTTTCATACTTATAATAACATATCAGTATATGAGTGATACTGATGTTATTACTTCATAATGAAACAACCTAAGAAGAAGAAGTGGAAGAAGAAATAAAGATGAAAGAATTGGTAACGGTAATTACCTCTTCTTTGAAGTGCCTCTTTGAGACCTCCTCTTAGGGCACTAGAATTGGTCTTTGAGGAAGACCAGAACCTCTGGGATGTTGCTAGGGAAGTGGAGAAGAGATTTTGGCAGGGGTTGGCCGAGCTTGAGTGCTCAAATTGGTGTGAGGAGGAGGGGGAGGAGGTGTCCTTTTATAGGGGAGGAGAGGGGCACCTTAGGAATTCTTAAAAATATTAATTTATAATAAATCTAACCCCACTTAAAAACCTCAAAAAATGACTCATATTCGAAGATTAGATGAGATAGGGTTGTAATCTCATCAACCAATCAAATTTAGACATGTTTGGATATTATTTTAAACCTTATCAATTAGATTTAACTCTAAGTTAAATAATTTAACTTTTATCGTGTCTTTTTGTTTTCTTTCACAATATGGTTAATACACTTACTATAACATGCCAAACGAACCACAAATTGTTTATTATTAATATATATATCCTTATCTAAGTCAGTTGGCCGAACCTTAGATTTTTAGGAATAAAATAACAATTAATAATATAATATTTGATTTAAAAACTATTTTGTGTCAATTTTGACACTATTTGATATATGATTTTTGTGAAAGTCATAACAGAATTAAATGTTCGAACCAAGTTTATTAAATCAACATTAATATATCATAGCAACCTAGAAAATTAGTGTAATTCATAAAAAATCTCAAATTACATTTATTTTGGTGCTTATAACATCAATTATGTCAATATTTCATTAAAAAGATAATTACTGCATCATCGTTGTGTCATAAATAAATTAAATTATTTGATGTCTAAAAATTACAAATAAAATACCATCATGTAGGAAATCTTTTTAGCTTTCTAATTAATATTTACAATCGAATTTATATTATGTATAACCCCATATTAAAAATGATTTACTTATTAAACTTTGATTTTAACTATTTTAACCCTTCTTTAAATAAATTAATAATAAATGTCCTAATCTAATCCAAGTGGGCCTAAATGGTCATATTTTATTCCTAAGTTTGTTTCTGGTCGAATTACACTTGTCCAATGGAATTAGGACATTTTTTAGGGTAATAGTAATATCATATTTACCCTTAGTTACCCTATTTACTATTAACCGCGGAAAAAAAAAGTAAAAAGTTACTATTCACCAAAAAATTATTTTCATCTCATTGAACAACATTTTAGTCCGTGATATTAACCGTGTCTCTCGGATTTTCGAAATTCCATTCACAGAAGCGGCAAAATTAAGTTTTATGAAAAATTCAGTTTTTTTAACTACCACTTAGTAGTTTCACTATTCATCAAAAATTGATGTTTTTCAGAACAATGCCAAAATTTCATCCTAAGCTATATTTCATATTCCGAATTCAAAAATGAAATCTATTTTACCAAATTCATAACATAGAAGTTGCATTAATTAATTTTATAATTAAATCCCGCTGTTAAAATAAATAGCGTGTTTTTAGGAAACAATATATATCAAAAGATTGACACTTGATTATGTCTGGTTTAAATGTGAAATTACAACCAATGACCAACATTGTATTAAATTGTAAAAATATATTCTAAATATACTTTAAAACCACTCAAATTAATAATTTATCACTATTAATTATTTCGATTAAAAAAGTTGTTTTTAATTATAATTTAGTAATTTTCACTATTCATCAGAATATGAAAGTTATCCGAAAAGTACCAAAATTTCACCTTAGGCTAAATTCGATACTCCGAATCCAAAAATGAAGTTCATTTTGAAAAATAAGATTTACAGAGTTTTAAAAATTGGTTATTACTATTCATAACGGCTAGTTTTAATAATATTTTAATAGCATATCGTTGTTTAGTGAAACTCGGTATTGCGTATTACACACGCTATCGAGGAAGGTCGTGATTGCGTGTAATGAAAGGCAAGTCAAGGATGCGTGTTGTGCAAGCTCCTTTTGGTGTAGCGTACAACACAATAAATTAGTGAAAAAAAGAATATTTTTCATAAAATCTCGGGCTGTTACATTCTACCCCCCTTAAAATGAATTTCGCCCTCGAAATTCGCCGGGGTTATAAATGGTTTACTATTCGAAAGTTTCTTTTATAGAAACCCACATCGTAAAAAGGAATACCAAAACTTGGCTTTAAAAACTAAAGTATGAAATGTAACGATTACCCAAATAAACTAATCACTGGGTTTCCACATAGGTGAAAATATGGATATGGAAGAGAAATCTAACCATCATGTTCTGATGGAGAGTGGTAGAGAACATGTCTATGGAAAAGCCAGTAATCACAAATCCATAGATTTGTGATGATATAAGGTACCATCTTATTCATCAGGTATAAGATCACTAGGACAACATTTTTGGTTTTCAAGATCATTTCCCTAAAGTTGAAAATTTGAATTAGAATAAATACTTACTTTATTTTGGTACAATCTCACTGTTGTTCGTGCCTTGAACAATTTCCACTTCATCTCTTAAATAAATGAAGTTGAATTTGTTATTCATGAATTGTTAGCAGATCATGTGATAGAATGACGGGTCATTCCATCTGTCTCAAACAAAATATTAGCAAAAATTATATGCATAAGTCAATCTATAGTGAGATTAATCATATATGGTTCCGAAAATGGACTTATACTTCATATATCATACTGCTTAATATAATAAAACTAGTTTCTACTAAACAGGGACTTCCTGTAGGCCAGTGGTAGGAGATAAAGGCCAGTCGCACTTCGGTTGTGGGTTCGATTCCCACAGCCTTGTCTGAAGCGATGGGTTGTCGCCCGTCCTGCAGGTTGTCCTTTTTCCAAAACTATATAACGTCCCATCAATAATATCGAAAATCTTCTATCCTTAAAAAATACTAACTTATGTCCAACATAATCCAGTCTAATCTTTAGGCTTATACATAATACTGCAGTCCACTCTCATAATATAGTGACAACGATTACCAGAGATTTAATACTGTCGTTGATCCCCACATATCATAAGATATGTCTTGTTGGTCACATTCCAAACATTCAAAGTCCTTAATCGTGTATTCTCTTGAATACCATAGTGAAAACATGAGTGCTGTTAAAAGTTAACACTTTCCACATACCAAAATCCTCAAAATTCTATATACTCAAACCATGATATCACTTAGTCCTTATATCAATCATGAGCTCATGAATACTGTCAAACATTTCATTTTCTCCTAATCCCTTCATTATGCGCATATCATCTACATTCCAAAAATATCTGAATAACCTTTCATGGATACTGGTAACATTAATCAGACAACAATGTATCAATCCTTACATGTCCCTTTATTCCATAGTACCATGAGATTACTTATACAACATTACACATGATAAACATGTAATCATTCCACTACATTCTTAAACCATTGACCGAGCTTCAACAATTCTTTCATCTCACATATCACTGGTAGTCTCTTCATCATCATCCACATAAATACTTCCCATAAGACCATACTGATTATCTTCATGAGACTTTCCCTTAGGGCATTGGTTTGCATAATGCCCGTACATTCCACATTTAAAACATTTAACCATTGTTGAAGTCGTAGCAATACCATTATCCTCATCCCTGGTGTTAACTGAACCTTTTCCTTTGCACTTACTGGCTTTGTGTCCTTCTTTTCCACACCCAAAGCATCTTCCAGTTTCTTTGAAACATTCTCCTTGATGCCTCTTCCCACATGATTTACATAGGGGAAATTGAACTTTCTTTCCTCTATGATCATCATGAAACTCCATCTTTCTCTTATTAGCCGAGTCAGAAAACTTACCAAATTTTACTTTATTGATCATATTATGAGATTGCTGGTTCGGCATAATAATGATGTTTGGACTTCCAAATCCCATTTAATTTGGTTGCTCATGAATAATATCATTCCATTGTCCATCATTTCCTCCATTATCGTGAATCACCTTGTTTCCAGCCATTTTCTAAAACCCAAAAAGAATAGTGTGAGAGGCAAAAATCATAATAAAGGGGGAGTAACTTAAATATCTAACATCTTTGGTTTAATCTAATATCGTTACCATAGTTCTAGGACTATATCCTATACGTATACTTATCCTTAGGGGAATCCCTAGACATACCTTATAAATATCTCTAGGGATCTCACTAACGTTTTCGCATCATAGTTTCCAAAGGTTGACTAAACCTTTCCTCTGATACCAACTGTAGAGACCCGAAACCTGACGTACATGGACATTACATTACTTTTGCGGAATAATTAGTACATAACAAAAACACACACAAGGATCGTAATAGTTTAGTGTCTTTGGAAACTCGGAACGTAATCTTCTAATCGTGGTGAAAGATCTTCAATATCTCCCATAAAGATCTTATTTTTTTTACCTAAAAACCATTCTTTATATCCTGGGGAAAAAAAAATAAAAGGTTGAGCTCAAATGCTCAGTAAGGGTAAACAAAACAAATATCAATCACATCATATACATAAGAACATAGCTTTTGGAAATCTTAACCTGCAAAAGAGCTCATAATATCATAACATGGGATAAATCATAGAAGTGAAAATAAGATTCCCATAATCATAACATGAAACTTGAAACTTTGTGGCATGCACACATAATCATAGAAAATCATTTCTTGTTAGTCATGACTCATTGCCAAGACTATCTTAGTGGACAAAGTCCCTTTCTGAATCGAGTAACCCTCGTTTCAGTCCTGTTTCACTGAACCGGTATAACCTACCATTTCAGCCATGTCTATCTCATGAGATATAAAATCTTTACCCAATGAATTGGAGGGAGATATAGGTCCCACCCATCTCATAATGATACCATTCTTATGTGTGCCACAAAATCATAAATCATACATCATTTCATAACCCATGTAATAAAAATGGGATTCTTAAACAACATGACATCATAAAACCATTCATATAAGATAAAGGAATTCATAAACATAATTCCATCACAACATAGTCAAATCAATGTAAAAATATGGATAGAAACAGAACCCTTTATTATCTTAGATGGAAAATAATTTTGATAAAACACTTGAAATGAATTCTTGAGGAAAAAATCCTTTCTTCTTCAAAATCAATTTCTTTTCACGAAACATCATGCAATTTTAAAAGAAAGAGATTTTATTAAAAATAGTCATGAAATATTTTGGAGGAAGCATCATGAAAATAAGGCTTTATAAAACCATAAAAATCCGTTCGTTCCGTTTAAGTTAAAAAAACATTCTTCGTACTTTTGTCGGAAAAGTCAAAAAGTACCTCGTACGAAAAACGAAAAAAAGATTCCTTTCATATCCTTTACTAAAAACTCATAGAAGGGTAAAATTGGATTTAAACAATTGTAGGTGGATGGAAATAATATTACATATTGAGGAAACATGGATGTGGATAATAAAATACACCCCAGTAAATTTCAAAGTATAAACAATCTCGGATAAAAATGAGATTGTGATATTTCCCTTACCTTATGTCCGACTTGCTTTGTAAGTGTCCAAACCTCCTGTATAATGATTTAAATCATGTTATTGACTTTTTACAGAATCATATTCATTGTTATGATATCATATATGGTTCACTTATGACATTATATTACCCGTTCTTTTGTAAATTCCATGTTAAAGAAGCGTTTTGGGTAAAATCGTTTCATTTATCGTAGGTGTTTTGACTTGTTGTTCTTGACATCATTATTACCTATTTCATTATTTACTTACTTCCAGAATATAAAATATGATTTATATATCATATATATTCATTATATATATATATATATAATAGATAGATAAATAAAATGAAAAACACCGTTCATGGAGACGGTAGTTCGTACGTACGCATGAACACTGTTTTTCTTTCCTTATTGTCTTGAAATGGAAGTAAGTAGATGACATACATATGTATATATATACATAAATCCAGTAGCTTTATAATTTCATATATTTCATTATTATTTCTTATATATACATTATAATCATTCTTAAATGGTTAACATGGAGAATGAATCTCATCGCGTCGTGGAGACGGTAGTCCGTACGTACGCACGAGTGATGATATCATTTCTATAAATATTGAATTGAATTGGAGTGGATTATACAATATATCAGAATCAATATGATGTTTTAATAACTATGTATAGTTATTCTTTACACCATTATACCCATCCATGTAAGGTGGTGGTGGAAAATAGATTACACCACGGCGTGGAGACGGTATTCCGTACGTACGCACGCGCGGTGATTTCTTTTTCCGTAGGATGGATAGATGGTGAAATAGGGTTGTTTCATACTTATAATAACATATCAGTATATGATTGATACTGATGTTATTACTTCATAATGAAACAACCTATGAAGAAGAAGTGGAAGAAGAAATAAAGATGAAAGAATTGGTAACGGTAATTACCTCTTCTTTGAAGTTCCTCTTTGAGACCTCCTCTTAGGGCACTAGAATTGGTCTTTGAGGAAGACCAGAACCTCTGGGATGTTGCTAGGGAAGTGGAGAAGAGATTTTGGCAGGGGTTGGCCGAGCTTGAGTGCTCAAATTGGTGTGAGGAGGAGGGGGAAGAGGTGTCCTTTTATAGGGGAGGAGAGGGGCACCTTAGGAATTCTTAAAAATATTAATTTATAATAAATCTAACCCCACTTAAAAACCTCAAAAAATGACTCATATTCTAAGATTAGATGAGATAGGGTTGTAATCTCATCAACCAATCAAATTTAGACATGTTTGGATATTATTTTAAACCTTATCAATTAGATTTAACTCTAAGTTAAATAATTTAACTTTTACAGTGTCTTTTTGTTTTCTTTCACAATATGGTTAATACACTTACTATAACATGCCAAACGAACCCCAAATTGTTTATTATTAATATATATATATCCTTATCTAAGTCATTTGGCCGAACCTTAGATTTTTAGGAATAAAATAACAATTAATAATATAATATTTGATTTAAAAACTATTTTGTGTCAATTTTGACACTATTTGATATATGATTTTTGTGAAAGTCATAACAGAATTAAATGTTCGAACCAAGTTTATTAAATCAACATTAATATATCATAGTAACCTAGAAAATTAGTGTAATTCATAAAAAATCTCAAATTACATTTATTTTGGTGCTTATAACATCAATTATGTCAATATTTCATTAAAAAGATAATTACTGCATCATCGTTGTGTCATTAATAAATTAAATTATTTGATGTCTAAAAATTACAAATAAAATACCATCATGTAGGAAATCTTTTTAGCTTTCTAATTAATATTTACAATCGAATTTATCTTATGTATAACCCCATATTAAAAATGATTTACTTATTAAACATTGATTTTAACTATTTTAACCCTTCTTTAAATAAATTAATAATAAATGTCCTAATCTAATCCAAGTGGGCCTAAATGGTCATATTTTATTCCTAAGTTTGTTTCTGGTCGAATTACACTTGTCCAATGGAATTAGGACATGTGTTAGGGTAATAGTAATATCATATTTACCCTTAGTTACCCTATTTACTATTAACCGCGGTAAAAAAAAGTAAAAGTTACTATTCACCAAAAAATTATTTTCATCTCATTGAACCACATTTTAGTCCTTGATATTAACCGTGTCTCTCGGATTTTCGAAATTCCATTCACAGAAGCGGAAAAATTAAGTTTTATGAAAAATTCAGTTTTTTTAACTACCACTTAGTAGTTTCACTATTCATCAAAAATTGATGTTTTTCAGAACAATGCCAAAATTTCATCCTAAGCTATATTTCATATTCCGAATTCAAAAATGAAATCTATTTTACCAAATTCGTAACATAGAAGTTGCATTAATTAATTTTATAATTAAATCCCGCTGTTAAAATAAATTGCGTGTTTTTAGGAAACAATATATATCAAAAGATTGACACTTGATTATGTCTGGTTTAAATGTGAAATTACAACCAATGACCAACATTGTATTAAATTGTAAAAATATATTCTAAATATACTTTAAAACCACTCAAATTAATAATTTATCACTATTAATTATTTCGATTAAAAAAGTTGTTTTTAATTATAATTTAGTAATTTTCACTATTCATCAGAATATGAAAGTTATCCGAAAAGTACCAAAATTTCACCTTAGGCTAAATTCGATACTCCGAATCCAAAAATGAAGTTCATTTTGAAAAATAAGATTTACAGAGTTTTAAAAAGTGGTTATTACTATTCATAACGGCTAGTTTTAATAATATTTTAATAGCATATCGTTGTTTAGTAAAACTCGGTATTGCGTATTACACACGCTATCGAGGAAGGTCGTGATTGCGTGTAATGCAAGGCAAGTCAAGGATGCGTGTTGTGCAAGATCCTTTTGGTGTAGCGTACAACACAAGAAATTAGTGAAAAAAGAATATTTTTCATAAAATCTCGGGCTGTTACATATATATAGTTGTGGTAATAGTTTACATTGTTGATATGTAGTATGTGATGGTTATGTGATGTGCCCTGGTTTTTTTTTATGTGAACCCATAGGTTTGGTATTGTGTTTTATCTATATATTAGTATGTTTATGTTATTTTATGAACACCCCACCTGAATTTAATACCATACCAACACTCAGAGGTGCTGATTTCCATGTGTTTTTTCAAACATACAGGATAATAGTAATATGGATGGATGGATACCCTCTCTCTCTCGATCTTCCTTTATTAGTAATAGTGTGGGTTGGTGTTGGAGATTACCCAACAATGATGTGATCTGATGTATGGACAATGTGTCTATGGGTGGGATGGGATGTGATGTGATGTGTGTTCTAGGTGTTTGTGGGTGGGATGTGATGTGGTATGCATAAAAGGTAAGGGAGCATAAGATGTTCCAAATTGGGGTGTTTGAGTGGAAAATAAATGGTTAAGTGGTACTTGGGTGCCTTTATTTTTTACGATATTTATGATATAATATAACATTGTATGTGTGAGTGATCCATCATGAGGCTGGTTTTGGTTAGATTAACATCATATATTATTTTGGTTCTAATATTTGTTCACTGTGACTTAATCAATCTCTTTTAAAAAGTAAAGTTGATGCCATGTATATGTCATTACAGATTATACATGTTATGCACTCCCAATGTAAATAAATTATCATATAGGATTCCATGAACTCATTGGGGACCAATCTGGACATTACTAGCTTGGTTGGTGGTGTTGTTGAGTCAATTATATAAAATTTTCTTTGGGTATTTAATTTGGAGGTCTATTTCATGTATTAGTTTTACATTATTCATGCATTGTCTTATGGATTTTTATTACTTTTATTTTTTCTTCTGAGTATTTTGGTTATTATTTATCCTATATCCTGATCTTTTTTCATAAATAGAGAGTAATTCATTCCATACTATATGTTTTTTATTCCATCGGTTATAGTCTCCAAACTGGGGCATACTATTGGTGGGACATGGTTTCATCATCTATCAGTCATCATTATGGTGGGAGTGGGTTGTGAAATAGTGTTATCAAAGGATTGGATGATATATAAGATTTACATCATAGTCTGGAACTGTGACATTTTCATGGGTTTGTATAGAAATGACACTAGTGGACATTGGAAGATTTCATAGTATATGGAGACTGACCATGATATGGGATTTTAATCCCCTCACCCACTATAATCCAATGCTTTGGCTCTGATCTTATAGAAAATAAATTGAGGTGGAACTATTTGAAGGGTATATACCTATGGCAGTTACATGCATCCTGAAGACATGTTTTCATGTGTGATTTTTATGTTTTAGAAAAATAATATGAATAAATTTAATAAATACTATTTGATAAAATTCCATTATATCAAGCATAGGTTGTTATTCTTATATTAAGGAATATCTCCTTTTCATCATCCCCACTTTACTTAAGTAAATATGTTTCATCTGGATAATTTAATTGATCATCAAAGGGATTTCCTGATAAAGTATGATAAGGCATGGAAAATAGATTTGGGTCCCTGTCAGTGGAAGAGTGTGGGTATATATGAGGGTAGTGTATCAGATCTAGAGATGGAGTTATGGATGGATGATCTTGTCATCCCTTTCGGTGTGATCAAATAATTATATGAGGTTTGGGTACCATTAATAGACAGATCTTGGAAGCCATACATAAGTGGTGGATATTGTTTCTTGGTCTGTATACGGAGGAATATGTGTTCCGAATAGACATTTAGAGGGACTTTTATGTATAGTTTATGTCATAAATGATGAGGTAATATAATAAAAAAGTGAATCTATCCCTTATTCATGGGAGTATGAGTGTATGGGATCTTGTGACCTGGTTGAAGAACCTCCTATAGTTTTCTCCACATGTTTTTTTTGATGAGGAGTCTAGAGAAGGACGTCTAGAGATGTATTTTCACCAATTGATCAGGTGTAAGGTCACTCTATTTAATGTCTCAACATATATATAAGGGATAATTTTATGATGAGGAATATTTTATTTGGAGTTGATCCTTAGTAGGGTTGATATTAGACCATTTTGAGGAGAAGTCCATTAGGAAGGGGGTCATGGGTGTTCAGGTAGTCAGGGTTTTGTTTAATGGAAACCTGTTGTGGTATTTCTTTCTCAATCATCAGGGAAACGAGGTTTGCAAGATCCTTTAGGTGTATTATATTTGTTTTCCATAAATATAGGAGATGTGGTAACCCCTAGGTTTAGTTTCTAATCACTCTGTGTGGTATGTTATAAATGGGTAGTCAGGATACTTTTCACCAAATGTAGTTTGCTTCGAAAATATTTATGTGTCTAGGACATCATATTGTTGTTCAGTAGTTGAAATTTTGTGGAGTTAGAAGAAATTATCATATTGATAGTACCCATTCATAATTAACAAGGAAATATCATAGATGTAGAGGCTAGTACTAGAGAAGAAGTGGAGTTGGGAATGGCCAAATTCACGAGTTATAGGTAGAAGTTCCAATAGAGTCGGATGTAATTTGTGGTATGATTTGTGTATTTTCAACCCTTGAGTTTTCTTTTTTTTAATCAGGATCCTAGAAATCCTCTTTTCTCATATTTTGGACCATATTTTTGGACAGGATATGGAGATGCATCCAGTTTCCCTAGTGTTATCTACCATAGTTTGAGGTCATACTTCTTTGTTAGATGTGTGTCGGAGATATTGATAGGTGATGGGGTTGAACCGTTCAGTGAGGGACTTATTATTATTGTCCATACATGAATATTATATTATCCAGTATATGGAATGGTTGTATTTCATGTCTAGATTCTTCTACTACATTTGGATAATAGTTTTTTTTCTATGTTGAGGGACAACGAGTTCCATTCATTGGAGAGTGAGGTTATCTATTGGTTTCTAGGTAAGTGGATACTCATTTGTCATAGTTGGTGGAGATATCAGTAGATGCTCATTTTGGGGATGTACAGAGTGTTATATATTACATTATGGATGTTTTATAACATGATTTTATGAAACTACCCCATTGATGTTATATAGAATTTAGGATATAGTTTTAGTTGGGTGTGTCTCCAATCTCGATGGATCCACATCATATGGAACCCACATTGTTGAATGATATATGGATGCAGATGAATTATATGATATAGAGGGTTCTCATCAAACCTAGTTTGTCCTTGTGGAGTTCCCCTATACTGTTCTCCAAGAAGTTGTATGATAGTATTCAGTTATTTATAGACTACCAAAAGTTGAATCAGGTGACAATCAAGAACTATTACACTCTTCTGAGGATCAACGATCAAATTAACAAGTTCAGTGGATCTAGATTTTTATCTAGAACTGATATATAGTCTAGATACCAACAGTTGAGTTTGAGATATGTGGATGTTGATAAGAATACCTTTAGATGAAGGTATTGACACATCATATTTTTAATTATGTCATTTGGGGTTATGAACACACTAGACATGTTCATGGGACGTATGTACTCCATGATCCATGCGTTGTTGGGAGATTTATCATTGTATTTATTGATGATATATTGGTCTACTCAATGCTAGATGAGGATCATGGAGAGTCTCTAAAAGTTTATTAATAGGTCATTTGAAACCACTGGTTTTATGGAAGGTTTTCCATCTGAGAGTTCTAGACGAGAGAGGTGTGTTTTCTTGTACCTATGATGTCTCGGTGGGGTGTGCTAGTGGGCCCATCAATGGTCAAAGATGTTTTTTCTATAAACACCTAAGAATGTGATATCGGTTCATAGGTTTCTTGTTCTCATTGGCTATTAATGGATGTTTATACCCAATTTCTCTAGAATTTCAGCCTCACTATCAGAATTTACCAGTAAGGACTAGGATTTTGTGTGGATAGATCAATTCATGAAGCTCCTAGTTACCTCAAGGGGAACTCATTTACATTCTATGAACGTTAGTTTCTTGAGAATGGTTTATTGTTTAAGATTTTATGTGATGAATCCCATATGGTCTTTGGATTCTTGTTGATTTAGCAGATATTGGTGATCTCTTATGGGTCTATGAAGTTACATCCCCATGAGTGTAAATATTCCACCCAAGATAAGGATGTGGTATCAATTGTGTTCACGCTAATTCTTTTGTGGAATTACCTTATCTTCACGAATTTAATAGTTTTCAAAAAACCAAAGGATCCCAAGATATATTTCCTCTCAAAATGATCTAGATCTATTCTAGAAGAGTTAGAGAAACATTTTTAATATTATAATTTTGCGATCTCTTACACACAGTGAATATTAATGTAGTTTATGAGGTGTTGAGTTAGAAGTCCAGATAGGATGTAGCTCATAGGTATGCAAATGTTTTGAATGTAATGGAAGCTTTTGCAGTGATGTATCTTTATGTTTGGGAGATAAGTGGATGAGGATTTTTTCATAATATTTTAACAGATTCAACTTTGATGTATAAGGTGGAAGAGTCTCAATGGGTATACTGAGAGGAAGAGGTGATGCACAATCTTGTTGTCCATTGTGACATTCCTAGGGGATGGTAAGCGGACGATCAAATTGAGTTTTCGTCCAAGGGAGGTTTTTCATCCCATTGGTGATGTTTGAGGGAGTTATCCACCATCTTCATAGATAACTTTTAGTACTTCATCCTAGTGTAACAAATATTTATTATGTCTTAAGAGGAAAATTTTTGTTTCATAGGATGAAACATTTAGTAATAGATTTTGTGTCCAAATGTATGTTTTCTTAGTAGGTTAAAGAATAATTATATGTTCTATGAGGTTAAATATAGTACATGGATATCCCCAAGATGAAATTATATGACATATGAAATAATTTTTTCAAAGGGTTTCACCCATATTGGGGATTATGTGATGCATTTTTGTTGATAGTGGACTAACTAACAAAATTCTCTCACATCTTAATGAAATGTGAGTCTACTGTCATGGATTTGTTCTTGATCTTTTATGTGAATGTTGTTGTTAGGATTCATGAAGTACTATGTAACACCATCTCTGATCGATATCCTCATTTTAACTCATGAGTTTTAAGGGGATTGAAGCATTCTTTTGGATCCCAATTATGTCATAGAAATGCTTTCCACCCTTATACAAATGGGTAGATGGAGTGAACTATCTAGGCGAGGGAGAATATTTTATATGTTTGTAACATGGAAATTATTGGATATTGGGTATGAAACCTGAAATAAGTATATTTTTCTTATAAAAATAGTTCTAAATCATCCATTGGTATGGCTCTATTTGGGGTATTGTATGGGCGACTGTGTCATTATTTAATATGTTGGACATAGGTTGGGTAGTCATTAGTTATTAATACGGATGTGTTAAAAAGTAGACTAAGAAGATCTTGTTGGATGATGAGTGGATGAGGGTGGAATATGATAGTTAGAATTACTATATTTATTGAAGTATATTCCTGTAGATACCTGAAGCATGACGTACATAGATATTACATTACTTTTGTGGAATACATAATACATAACAAAAACAGACAGACAAGGACCATAATAGTTTAGTGTCTTTGGAAACTTGGAACTTAATCTTCTAATCATGGTGAAAGATCTTCAACAACTCCCATAAAGATATTGCACTTTTTTTCCTTACCTAAAACCTTTATTTTAATCCTGGGGAAAAATAAAACATAAAAAGGGTCATCTCAAATGCTTAGTAAGGGTAAGCATGGATAAAATAAAACATACCACATACATTTGAACTTAAAAACATGAACATAATGTTTAAACATCAAAATCATGAGCAACGACATAAAACATGGAAGTACATAAGGTATAGATCATAATGGAACATAAATCCTGATAACATAGTATGGGAATAAAACATGTAATTGTGGCATCCATTAAGCACATGTAATGATTTCAATAGTATCCATGGCATTGCTTCCAAGACCATCTTAGTGGACAATGACCCTTTATGAATTGAGTTCACTCCTCATTCCAGTCCTATAATACTAAACTTGATTAACTTACCATTCCATCCATTTCTATCTCATGAGATATAAATCTTTACCCAATGCATTGGAGGGAGATATAGGTCCCACCCATCTCATAATGAAATCATTCTTACATGTTCCACAAAATAAACACAAAACATTCATCATATCCCAAAGAATAAAATGGGTTTCATAAACATCATCCCATCATCTCATAATCCGTATAAAACAAATGGAAATTTCATCATAAGAAAATTAAAACAATTTAAATCATAGATACATTAAACATGAAACATAAACATATGAAATAATGTCATCTTAGATGGAAAATGGTTTTGATAAAACTTTTGAAATGAATTCTTGAGGAAAATATCCTTTCTTCTTCAAAATTAATTTATTTTCACAAAATGTCATCCAATTTTAAAAGAAAATGATTTTTTTGAAAATATTCATGAAATATTTTGGAGTAAGCTTCATGAAAATAAGTTTTTATAAAACCATAAAAATTCGTTCGTGCCGTATAAGATAAAAAAACATTCTTCTCGTAATTTTTCTGGAAAAGTAAAAAAGTACCTCGTAAAAAAAAGATTCCATACATACCATGTAGTAAAAGTCAAAAATGGGTAAAAAGGACATTAAACATACATGAATCCATTTTTAGGAAACATGGAAATGGATGAGAACAATAACCCCAGTAAATACTTGCGAATAAACAATCTCTGATAAGAACGAGATTGGAAAAGTTATCCCTTACCTTTGGTCCGATATGCTTTGTACGTATCCGAACCTCCTGTATAATGATTTAAATAATTTAATTTACTTCTTACATAATCATATTCATTTTTATGATATCATATATGGTTCACTTATGACTTTATATTACCCGTTCTTTTGTAAATTCCATGTTAAAGAGTGTTTTGGGTAAAATTGTTTCATTTGTCATCCGTGTTTTGACTTGTAATTATTATATGATTACATAGATCATGATTACATAATTCCAGAATATAAAAAATGATTTATATATATTATTTGTTCAGAATATACATATATATAATAGATCGATAAATGGAAGGAAATACACCGTTCATGGAGATGGTAGGCTGTACGTATGCATGAACGTTGTTTTCGTTTTCTCATTGAATTAAATGGAATTAATTGGATTATATAAATATATATATATACATAAATAAAGTATAATTATTACGTCATATATTTCATGATTACCTATTATATATACTTTATAATCATTCATGAATGGTTAATCATTGAGAATGAATCTCATCGCGTCGTGGAGACAGTATTCAATACGCACACATGAGCGATGATATCGTTCCCATGATCGTGGAATTTTATTAGAGTGTATGTATACTTTTACAGAATCAATATCAATTTAAAATAATCATATATAGTTATTATTTACACCATTATACCCATCTAAGTAAGGTGGTAGTGGAAAATTGATTACACCACGGTGTGGAGACGGTATTCCGTATGTACACACGCGTGGTGATTTCGTTTTCCATAGGATGGATAGATGGTAAAATAGGGTTGTTTCATACTTATAATAATATAAATTATATGATTGATACTGATTTTTTTAATTCATAATGAAACAACCAAAGAAGAAGAAGTGGAAGAAGAAATAAAGTTGAAAGAATCGGTAACGGACATTACTTCTTCTTTGAAGCGCCTCTTTGAGACCTCCTCTTAGGGAACTAAAATTGGTCTTTGAAAAATACCAGGACCTCTAGAATGTGTCTAGGGAAGTAGAGAAGATAATTTCTCATGGGTTTTCCGAGATTTAAGTCTCAAAGTGGTGTGAGGAAGAGAGGGAGGAGGTTCCCTTTTATAAGGGATGAGAGGGGCACCTTTGGAAAAACTAAAAATATTATTTTATTATAAAGCCATATTCTGTTTTTAATAGCTCCAAATTGATTTTTTTTGAAGATAAGGTGAGTATGTGTCGAAATACTCTCATCCAATAGAATTTAGAAAAGTTTAGGTTCCTATTTTAACCTTATCATTTAGATTTAACCTTAAGTTAAATAATTTTACTTTTACTGTGTCTTCTTGTTTTCTTACACTATAAGGTTAATAAACATACTATAACAAGACAAAAAAACCCCAAAGTGTTTATTATTATTATATATATCTTTATATAAGTCATTTGGCCGAACCTTAGATTTTTAGGAATAAAATAAAAATTAATAATATAATATTTGTTTTAAAAACTATTTTATGTCAATTTTGACACTATTTGGTAATTGATTTATGTGAAACTCATAGTAGAATGATTAGTTTGAAAAAAGTTAACTAAATCAATACTAACATGTCATATTAACCTATAAAATTAGTATAATTCATAAAAATTCTCAAATAACATTTATTTGGGTATTTATAACATCAATTAGGTCAATATTTTATTAATAAGATAATTACTACGTCATCATTGTTTCAAAAATAAATTAAATTATTTAATGTCTAAAACTTATAAATAAAATACCATTATGTAGGAAAATTTTTTATCTTTATAATTAATTATTATAGTCGAATTTATCTTATGTATAACCATATATTAAAAATTATTTACTTATTAAACTTTGATTTTAACTATTTTAACCCTTCTTAAAATAAATTAATATTAAATGTCCTAATATAATCTAAGTGGGCCTAAATGGTCATATTTTATTCCTCAGGTTGTTTTTGGTCGAATTACACTTATCGAATAGAATTATGACATGTGTTAGGTTAATAATATTATCATTTTTACCCTTAATTACCCTATTTACTTTTAAACGTGGTAAAAAAAGTAAAAAGTTACTATTCACCAAAAATTATTTTCATCCCATTGAACCACATTTTAGTCCTTGATATTAACTATGTCTCTCAGATTTTCAAAATTCTACTCACAGAAGCGGTAAAATTATGTTTAATGAAAAATTCAGTTTTTTAACTACCTCTTAGTGGTTTCACTATTCATCAAAAAATGAATGTTTCCATAAAAATACCAAAAATTAGGCCTAAGGAATATTGGATATTATGAATTCAAAAATGATGTCTATTTTACCAAATTCAAAACATATCAGTTGCATTAACTAATTTATAAAATAATTCTTGTCGTCAAAACAAATAGCGTGTTTTTCAGAGATAATAACTATCAAAAGATTGACACTTGTTTATGTCTGGTTTAAATGTGAAATTACATCCAATGACTGACATAGTATTAAATTGTAAAAAAATATTCTAAATATACTTTAAAACCACTCAAATTAATAACTTATCACTATTAATTATTTTGATTAAAAAGTTGTTTTTAATTAAAATTTAGTAATTTTCAATATTCATCAGAATATGAAAGTTGTCCGAAAAGTACCAAAATTTCACCCTAAGCTAATTTCGATATATTTTAATTCCAAAAATGAAGTCCATTTTGAAAGATAAAATTTATAAAATTTCAAAAAGTGGGTATTACTATTCATAACAGCTAGTTCATAATAATATTATAATAATATCTCTTTTAGTGAAACTCAGTATTGCGTACTGCACACGCTATCGAGGAAGGTTTTGATTGCGTGTAATGCCAGGCAAGTCAGGGATTCATGTTGTTCAAGTTCCTTTTGGTGTAGCGTACAACATAAGACATTAATGAAATTAAAAGAAATATTTTTCATAAAATCTCGGGGTGTTACATTCTACCCCCTTAAAATTAATTTCGCCCTCGAAATTCGTCGGGGTTATAAATGGTTTACTAATTGAAAGTTTCTTTAATAGAAACCCACATCGTAAAAATGAATACCAAAACTTGGCTTTAATAACTAAAGTATGAAACGTAATGGTTACCCAAATTAACTCATCACTGGGATTCCTTGTAGAAGAACATAGGTGAAAATATGGTTATGGAAGACAAATCTAACCATCATGTTCTGATGGAGAGTGGTAGAGAATATGGATATGAAAAATCCAACATTCACAAAGCCATAAATTTTTTACAATCTAAGGTACCATATGATTCATCGGATATAAGAGCACTAGTACAACATTTTTGGTTTTCAAGATCATTTCCCTAAATTTGATCGTGATTTTGGTACAGTCTCACCGTGGGACGTTCTTTGGAAAATTTCCTCTTCATCTCTTAAAGAAATGAAGTTGAATTTTTCATTCGTGAAGTGTTAGCAGATCATGTGATAGAATGCTGGGTCATTCCATCTGTCTCAAAAAAAGGTTAGAAAAGTTATCAAAAAATACATAAGTCCATCTATAGTGAGATTAATCATATATGGTTCCTAAAATGGACTTATACTTCATATATCATACTGCTTAATATAATAGAACTAGTTTCTACAAAACAAGGACTTATTGTAGGCCAGTGGTAGGCGATAAAGGCCAGTCGCACTTCGGTTGTGGGTTTGATTCCCACAGCCTTGTCTGACGCAATGGGTTGTCGCCCATCCTGCAGGTTGTCCTTTTTCTAAAACTACATTACTATGACATCCCATCAATAATATCGAAAAAAAATTCTATCCTTAAACAATACTAACTTATGTCCAACATAATCCATTCCAATCTTTAGGCTTATCCAAAATACTGTCGTCCAATCTCATATTACAGTGAAAACGATTACCAAAGAGTTCATATAACAAGCATGTTAATACCATCGTTGAACCCCATATATCATGAGATATGTCTTTTTGGTCACATTCCAAACTTTTGAAGGTCTTAATCATGTATTTTCTTGAAAAATGAATACCCATTGAATCTTAGTGAAAACATGAGTGATGTCAAAAGTTAACTCTTTCCACATACCAAAACCCCAAAATTCTATATACTCAAACCATGATATAACTATTTCCTTATATCAGTCATGAGATCATGAATACTATCAAACATTTCATTTTCTACTTATCCCTTCATTATCCACATACCATCTATTTTCCAAAAATATCTCAATCACTTTCCATGGTTACTGGTACCATAAAATTATTGAAAACCACAATACACCAATACATAAAAATTCCAATATTCCACGATACTATATACTACATTATTTTGGAATCCCATTACATAAAAACTTAATCATTCCCCCACATCGTTGACATATTCAACATCACCAATAGGTATCTCATGTGACTTCCCTTTGTCCTTTGCCCTAAGTGGTTGCTCATGTCGATCATCACTAACCCTTGGATTAGGGCATTTATTAGCATAATATCCCATTTACTTGTACTTGAATCATTGAAGTGTTGGTGGTGCGTTCTCTGCAGTCTTTTCTTTATTCACATCATTAGATACCCTTTTTCCATTACTTCGATACTCAGCTACTCGATGACCTTATTTTCCACACATAAAACATTTTCTAGTCCCTTTAAGACAATCTCCATGATGCTTCTTTCCACACTTTGAGCATAAGGAAACATTCATCTTATTTTAACCATTATTCTGAGATTTCTCCTTGAACTCCATCTTTCGTTTCTTGTCAAAACTATGAGATGGATAAGTAACACCAAATTCCATTTCTACCTTGATAGCACAATGCACAATTTCTTCATAGCAACTAAAGTCTCTTATAGTTAATGCCCTTCGAAGATTTGGTTTTAGGCCACTGAAGAATCGATCAACTTTTCGTTCAGGTTGGATGATAAAGCCAGATGCATACCATGTAAGCCTTCTAAAATTCACTTCGTTTACACCATCAAGTTCATCATCCTTATCTTTAGTTCAAGAAACTCCTTCTCCATATTTTTTCGAAGAATACGAGGGAAGTACTTATTGAAAAATATGTTCTTGAACTCGTCCCATTCCATGGAATCAATTTCATCTCTTCACCTCATATTCTTGATAAGATTCCACCATTGATCAGCTTCACCTTCCAAATAATATACTAATAAGATGACTTTATCATGTTCATAACATTGAAGAACTGAAAATATCTTTTCAGTGGTACTGATCCATTATTCAGTAACAAGTGGATCAGAAGACCCACTGAAAGAAGGTGGATGTTGCCTCATGAAGAACTCAATAGAATATTGTTCCCTTCTCTGCTCATTTGGATGTCCCGAATGATTCATAGCTTGTGGAAGTATAACAATAAGATTTTTCACTCCATCTCCCATAACATTTGTTTGTTCAGGAGGACAATCATTGCATTGTCCAATGCATTGATCAACACGGTTCCTTCGGGTTCCAACCATCGTCTAAAACCCATAAAGAATAGTGTGAGAGGTAAAAATCATGCTAGGGAAAACAACATAGTAAAAGGGGATTACCCTCAATATCTAACATCTTATATTAAATTCTATGATCGTTAGCGCATTTCTAGGACAATAACCTATACGTATACTTAACCTTAGTGACATCCCAAGACATACTTTAGAAATATCTCTTGGGATCTCACTAATGTTTTCGCATCCTAGTTTCCAAAGGATAACTAAAACTTTCCTCTGATACCAATTTTAGAGACCCGATTCATGATGTACAAATATATTACATTACTTTTTCGGAATACATAATACATAACAAAAATAGACACACAAGGACCATAATAGTTTAGTGTCTTTGGAAACTTGGAACGTAATCTTTTAATCATGGTGAAACATCATCAACATCTCTCGTAAAGATCTTCTAGTTTTTGTTTACTTACCTAAAACCTTTCTTTTAATCCTGGGGGAAAATAAAACATAAAAAGGGTGAGCTCAAATGCTCAGTAAAGGTAAGAATGGATATAATAAAACATACCATATACATTTGAACTTAAAAAAATTAAGATAATGTTTAAACATCAAAATCATGAGCAACGACCTAAAACAAGGAAGTACATAAGTCATATATCATAATGGAACATAAATCATGATAACATAGTATGGGAATAAAACATGTAATTGTGGAATCCATTAAGCACATGTAATTATTTGCATAGTAGCCAAGGCATTGTTGCCAATACCATCTTAGTGGACAAAGTTCCTTTCTGAATCGAGTTCACTCCTTGTTCCAGTCCTGTAATACTGAACCGGAATAACTTATCATTCCAGCCATGTCTATCTCATTAGATAGATATCTTTACCCAATTAATTGGAGGGAGATATAGGTCCCACCCATCTCATAATGAAATCATTCTTACTTGTTCCACAAAATAAACATAAAACATTCATCATAACCCAAAGAATAAAATGGGTTTCATAAACATCATCCCATAATCTCATAATCCATATAAAACAAATGGACATTTCATCATAAGAAAAGTGAAACCATGTATATCATAGAGACATTAAACTTGAAACATACACATATGAAATAATGTCATCTTAGATGGAAAATGATTTTGATAAAACTTCTGAAATGAATTCTTGAGGAAAATATCCTTTCTTCTTCAAAATCAATTTCTTTTCATAAAAAGTCATCCAATTTTAAAAGAAAATGATTTTTTTGAAAATAGTAATGAAAGATTTTGTAGAAAGCTTCATGAAAATAAGGCTTTATAAAACCGTAAAAATCCATTCATGCCATATAAGTTAAAAAAACATTCTTCTTGTAATTTTGCCGGAAAAGTCAAAAAGTGCCTCGTAAAATAAAGATTGCATACATACCATGTAGTAAAAGTAAAAAATGGGTAAAAGGAAATTAAACATAAAAGATATAATTTTTAGGAAACATGTACATGGATGAGAACAATAACCCCAGTAAATACTTACGAATAAACAATCTCGGATAAGAATGAGATTGGAAAAGTTATCCCTTACCTTAGGTCTGATATGCATCGTACGTATCCTAAACTCCTGTATAATGATTTAAATAATGTCATTGACTTATTACAGATCATATTCATTGTTATTATATCATTTATGGTTCACTTATGACTTTATATTACCCGTTCGTTTGTAAATTCCTTGTTAAAGAGTGTTTTGGATAAAATCGTTTCATTTGTCATCCGTGTTTTGAATTGTAATTATTCATATGATCACTTACATCATGATTACTTAATTCCAGAATATAAAACATGATTTATATATAATATATATTCAGAATATACATATATATAATAGATCGTTAAATGGAAATAAATACACCATTCATGGAGACGGTAGGCCGTACGTACAAATGAATGTTGTTTTCGTTTCCTCATTGAATTGAATGGAATTAATTGGATGACATACATATATATATAAATAAATCTAGTATCATTATTATTTCATATATTTAATGATTACTTATTATATAAACTTTATAATCATTAATGAATGGTTAATCAATGAGAATGAATCTCATCGCGTCGTGGAGAGGGTATTCCGTACGTACGCACGAGCGATGATATTGTTCCCTTGATCGTGGAATTTTATTGGAGTGTATATATACTATTACAGAATCAATATAACCTTAAAATAATCATATATAGTTATTATTCACACCATTATACCCATCCAAGTAAGTTGGTGGTGGAAAATAGATTACACCACGGTGTGGAGACGGTATTCCGTACGTACGCACGTGTGGTGATTTCGTTTTCCATAGGATGGATAGATGCTTAAATAGGGTTGTTTCATAATTATAATAACATATCAGTATATTAGTAGTACTGATGTTATTACTTCATAATTAAACAACCTAAGAAGAAGAAGTGGAAGAAGAAATAATGTTTAATGAATCGGTAACGGACATTACCTTTTCTTTAAAGCGCCTCTTTGATACCTCCACTTAGGGAACTAAAATTGGTCTTTGATGAATACCAGGACCTCTATGATGTTTTTAGGGAAGTTTAGAATAGAATTTTTCAGGGTTTGGACGAGCTTGAAGGCTGAAAGTGATCCGAGGAAGAGAGGGAGGAGGTGCCCTTTTATAAGGGAGGAGAGACGCATCTTTGGAAAAACTAAAAATATTATTTTAATATAAAGTCATATTCGATTTTTAATAGATCCAAATTGATTTCGTTCGAAGATAAGGTGGGTATGGGTCTAAATACTATCGTCCAATATAATTTATAAAAGTTTAGGTTTCTATTTTAACCTTATCATTTAGATTTAACATTAAGTTAAATAATTTTACTTTTACCGTGTCTTCTTGTTCTCATACACTATAAGGTTAATAAACTTACTATAACAAGCCAAACGAACCCCAAGGTGTTTATTATTAATATATATAACCTTATATAAGGCATTTGGCCGAACCTTATATTTTTAGGAATAAAATAACAATTAATAATATAATATTTGTTTTAAACAATATTTTCTGTCAATTTTGACTATATTTGGTAATTGATTTTTGTGAAAATCATAAAAGAATGATTAGTTCTAAAAAAGTTAACTAAATAAATAATAACATGTCATATTAACCTATTAAATTATTGGAATTCATAAAAAGTCTCAAATTACATTTATTTGGGAATTTATAACATCAATTATATCAATATTTCATTAATAAGATAATTACAACATCATCATTGTGTCAAAAATAAATTAAATTATATAATATCTAAAAATTATAAATAAAATACCATTTTGTAGGAAATCTTTTTATATTTCTAATGAATATTTATAGTCGAATTTATATAATTAATAACTCTATATTATGAATGATTTACTTATTAAACTTTGATTTTAACTATTTTAACCCTTCTTTAAATAAATTAATATTAAATGTCCTAATCTAATCCAAGTGGGCCTAAATGGTCATATTTTATTCCTAAGGTTGTTTTTGGTCGAATTACACTTATCCAATATAATTAGGACATGTGTTAGGATCATAATAATATCATTTTTACCCTTAATTACCCTATTTACTTTTAACCGTGGTAAAAAAAAGTAAAAAGTTACTATTCACCAAAATTATTTTCATCTAATTGAACAACATTTTTTTCCTTGATATTAACCGTATCTCTCATATTTTTAAAATTCCACTCACAGAAGCGGTAAAATTATGTTTTATGAAAAATTCAGTTTTTTAACTACCACTTAGCGGTTTCACTATTCATCAAAAAATGAAATTTTCCAGAAAAATACCAAAAATTAGGCCTAAGGTATATTTGATATTATGAATTCCAAAATGATGTCTATTTTACCAAATTCAAAACATATCAGTTACATTAAATAATTTAAAAATTAATTCTCATCGTCAAAACAAATAGCTTGTTTTTAAGAAATAATGACTATCAAAAGATTGACACTTGTTTATGTTTGGTTTAAATGTGAAATTACATCCAATGGCCGGCATTGTATTAAATTGTAAAAATATATTCTAAATATACTTTAAAACCACTCAAATTAATAATTTATCACTATTAATTATTTCGATTAAAAAATTAGTTTTTAATTAAAATTTAATAATTTTCACTATTCATCAGAATATGAAAGTTATCTGAAAACTACCAGAATTTCACCCTAAGCTAATTTAGATATTCTGAATCCAAAAAATGAATTTCATTTTGAAAGAAAAAATTTATAAAATTTCAATAAGTGAGTATTACTATTCATAACGGCTAGTTCATAACAATATTATAATAATATCTCGTTTAGTGAAACTCGGTATTGCGTACTACACACGCTATCGAGGAAGGTCGTGATTGCGTGTAATGAAAGGCAAGACAGGGATGCGTGTTGTGTAAGCTCCTTTTGTTGTAGCATACAACACAAGACATTAATGAAATTAAAAAGAATATTTTTCATAAAATCAAGGGGTGTTACAATTTCTCTAGTGTTTTAGGTTGTATTCCATTTATTATTGAGATTCCCCCCTCGGTGTGGGAAGTAGAGGTTTTGTTGGGGAGTAAGATTTCACCCAGATTTTTGGACCTTTACGGTGTGGTTGTGTGTTTTCATGGTGGATATTAGTTGTAATTTCCATAATCACTGGGGAGGGTCCATGAAATCTTCCACATATCTTAGCTTCCTCAATTTATTCATGATTAATCCTATATTATATACTGGGAAGAGTTAGACATTAAGGATGGCACAATGTTCATGCAGCATCATGTCAAGATCTGGGATCATCAACCGAATGTTGTTTTTGTAGAAAAACTACTCCCTTGGTCCATGTGTTATAGAGGCATGGTGTACTAGAGGAGATTACATAAAAGGAAGAGATGTAGACACATGATCGGTTAAAATAGCTATTTGAAGTCTCGATTTTATTTTTTTTCTTATGATGTGGTGTTTTATCACGATATGTTTTGATATGGGTTGTTTCTCTTAACATGTGATGTGTAATAAGAACCCAAAACATATGGGAAGTGGAGGACCTAAACCCTAATTGTGAAGATTATACTGTGACATGATTAAACCCCTCTAGGGGAGTTAGTGTCAGCCATATCATATAATTTCGTGACATGGAGGACGTAATTTGCTGATTTCTGTGCATGGTGTGGTGATATTTATTTGTATGTGAGTGATTTGTTTGGGATGTGTGGTTTTTTGTGTGGTTATGTATAAATTTGGTGGTTTTTTGATGGTATCAGATGATTAATTGTTAGTATTTATGAGGGGTGGTGATGTGGGAGTGCAGTGTGCTTCGTGGGTGTTTTTGATTACCATGTTTGGCTTGTGGAATTTTGAGGAGTAATTAGATCCTTGAGAGGTATCTCACATGGTGGTAGTTCAAACCCCTTTTAGGATTGGTTTTGGATTATCGATGGTGAGAATCATTTGATAGGTTCATAATGTAACGGTTTGTGCCTTCTCGGTCTCTCACTTTTCTGGTTTTGGGAATTATTGTTTTCTCAGAAGATGATTTTGGAGGTTTTATGGTGGTTGGATGTGAAAAAAATATGACGCATTATATTCATGTTGTGAATGGTTTACACAAAGTGAATTGGTGATTCACAGATTCTGATGTCAGTTAATTCATTTCCATTGTTTATATGAGGTTTATAGTATCAAATTATTTCCCATTGTAGAATTTTAATTCATTGTTTGTATGAAATAAATGCTGAGGTGATGTGAATTTTAGTGTAAGATGGAATTTTTGGAAACTCAAGAGTTAGAAATTGTGAATGTGTTACATATGGTGAAAGTGTCGTGTTCTAGGTTATTTTATAACCATTTTGTCTGTTTTTATTTCATTCAGGCATACCTATCTCTCTCTATAATTCGGAATGAATCCTAGGAACTGAAGGAGATATTCTAACCCTCTTCTCCCATGCTTTGATCCTGGGGTTCCGTTCGATTCCCATTGGTGATCTATGGTGATTTTATCTCTTTCTCATGGGTTTTCTTCCCTTCTTATTCAGATATCTTCTAATTTGGTTCATTATTGGTTAGTGGTGTGCATGGGTAACATTATTTACAACACATTCAGGAGTTTTAGTTAGATATGAGTGTTCCTCAAGTGTGAATGGGTTTTTGGATGTTTCATCTTCACATTGTAGTGAACATCTAGAGCAGAAAGCTTCATTGTGGTAGGGGAATCTCATTATCACCCTTTTGCATTATATATGTGGGATTTTGATTATTTTTTTACCTTTGGTTAAATAGTAATGGCCCTTATAATTATATATTAGGTTATCATTTAAAAAATTTATGGCTATTGGTATTTATCGCATGATCTAAAACATTCAAATATATTTTGGATTATATTATGAATTCTAATTTTCATTTCTAAAAAACATCTTTTGGGAGATTCTTTTATATAGTTGTTGTGCTGTAAAGAACCTTGTTGTGTTGTTTTCTAATATCACCGTAAATAAAAGGTTCAATAATGTATATTTGGTTAAAAATTGGATTCCCCTATACATATGTTATATATGATATTACCAATACTAAATAAATAAGATATGTGATAGTTTCCCTAAATAATGGTGTAATACAGTTTCCGTTTGTGTGTGTTTCTTTTTATTGTGTTTTTCCTACACGGTTTGGGTTGTTGGAATGTGATGTTAGTTACCAGATGGGTTGTTTGGTATTTGGAAAAGTGATGTAGTGGTTGGTTATTAGGGATGTGATGTGGGAATTTGTGTGATATGGCTTGATGAGGATGTGGTATAGAGGATGTGGCATAGTGGTTGTTTTATAGAGTTTGTGGTGATGTTATTTTCGAATTGTGGTTGGGGAATAGTGTTTGTGAAGAGGTGTTTTTGGCCTAGTGGTTTTGGAATAATGGTTTTAATGAAATGGTTTTGGTATAGTGTTTTTGTACCTGTGGTTGTAGCATGGTGTTTATGGCATAGTTTCTTGGTAGTGGTAAGTGGTGATATCATTTAGTGAAGGATGTTAAGAGTGGTTGGTATTTTGAGATATCTTGGGAAATGTCGTGTCAAGATGATGGTGGATGTTCGGTGTTGTGGGGGTGGTTTCCTTAGTGGGGCCTAATATTGCATAGTGTGTTTTAGATAGTTTCCCAGTTATTCAAGAGAAATAATGCCATGATAAAATATACAAAATAGTCTGGTAAATATACAAGATAGACAATAAAATGATTTGTGATAAATGTATTATTTGAATTAAATGTAGAATGAGTACTTTTTATTTTAAATGAAATGGATGACAAATAAAGGAGAAGAAACTATGTCAGTTGAATGAGTGAAATGTTATGGAGATTGTGCAGTGGTTGTGTGGTGTTGCATGCTGTGATGGCTATAGTTGAGATGGTTGATGTGTGGTACATGGTGGAGAAATGGTTTATGTTATTGGTGTTGATGTGAACCCATAGGTTGGGTATGGTGAATTAAATATATACAATGTATGTTTATGTTATTTTATACATTCCCAACCCGATTTAGATAAACATAACACCACTCAAAAATGTTGAGTTACATGTGTTTTCTCCAACATATGGGATGGTGGTAATACAAAATGCTAGATACCCCATCTACCATGCTCTTACGTCAGTAGTAGTGATATGGGATGGTGTTGGAGATTACGTATCTATAATGTGATGTGATTTATGGACATGGTGTTTTCAAGAAGGGTGTGATGTGATGTGATTGGTGTCCATGGTTTCTACTGCTAGGATGTGATGTGTGTCCCTTCTGTCTTTGGGTGTGATGTGATCTTCTATGATTGGAAGGTATGGGAGCATTGGTTGTTTGATGTTGGGGTGTGAGAGAGAAAATATATGGGGTAGCTGGAGTGGGTCACCATGTTTGGTTATAAACTTAATGATATATTATTATAGTGTATGCATGATTTAGTGAGTGATCATTGGTCTAGATAGGTTTTTATAGATGAATTTTATAGTTTCTTTTTTTCTTTTTTGCTTTTTCATTGGTGCTTTAGCATGATCTTTTCACAAGTACACTTGAGTTCTTTGATATGTACCAATTGAGTATACTTGTTATGCTCACCCTATGAATATAAACTTTTTTTCAGTTTTCTAAGATGAATTTTGGAACCCAAATAAACATTACTAGCTGGGTTGAATCAAATTTTTTAGTTAAGGTTATAGACATTACATTTTCGTATTTACATTGGAAACATTTACCATTATATTTTATACTGGATTCATTTGGTGATTTTTTATCCAATATCCCTATATTTTTCATTTATAGTGTTTAATGAAATCCATACTATAAGATTTATATACCCTCATTGTCAATACCCAACCTAGGTCAATCTTGAGACAGAACTTGGGGGTCATTATAACTCTCTCATAATTGTCTTATCATTCACAGTAGGGGATTTAGACACATAGTTTCACCATTAAAGGATCCTAAGATCTACTAAAAGTCAACAGAGATTGTCTAATAAAGCTGTTAATTACAGCTTTCTCTTCCTGGGGAGGATATTAAAATTTCTCAAGATTTAGTTTTCATTTTATAACATGATTTAAATGAGTATATATAATGATGAAGTTATTGATTCCTATGGCCATCGGGTTGGGCATCACATTTGGTCCGTCATCACAGTACCCCTTACATTTGTTTTAGTCTTGATTTACCCTATATCTAACCAATGAATATACTCTAAATGTCCAGTATCTAGCCAAAATAGGTCCTGAATAATTTATTAAATAAAAGAATAATATGAGTGATACATACAATTGATTATTACAAAAAAGAAGAATACATAACCTTATACATGTCTGCCTCCACCACTATAACAAAATAATCTAGGGCCATAAATGACCACAACATATACATCTCTATTACTTCCCCCATTAAAAAAACATATTCCACCTGATTGGCCTCCCTATAAGCAATTGAGACTACCAAATTGAGATGACTTTTTTTGTTGGGAGAGTCAACCTAGTGAGGTGACACCCACCAACGCACATTAAATGTCCTAATTTTTAAGGCTTGTACTGAATGTTGATAATCACATTCAATCTATAGCAAGTTCCAATTTTAGTGAATATCATACTAGAAAACATGAATTATATCTCATAGTTCTACTTCATGGTAACCCCAACAATAATATAATGATAAAAACATATTTTAACAAAGCCAAGATACAAGCATAAGACACTGCCACATCCTAGTGGTCTTTGTGCACCAGATGGAGAATCAAACACATTCACATTGAGCCATTGAATAATTTTATGTATCAAATGAATGTATTTGAACACTAGAGGTATTTCTAGTAGACCAAAAACTCTAATTATCTGGATATTCTTCAGGTTAAAAAATCTATTATGAATTGTACATATTTATACCACCAATGCAGTAAACACATCTCTATGGATTGCTACCATCCCATTCTACATTGAAATATGCTTACTGTAAAACATCATAGCATGCCAAGCATTCCATACAAGAACAAAAATTCCTATTTTAGACACTAGAAGAATGTTTCACACTTTCTCACTTCATCCAGCAGTAGGCAACCTTCAAAACATGTCAATTGTCAGCTTACTTATGTCAATATTCAGCCTAAACAGAAAACCAATATAATACCATAGTTTTCTAGCATTTTCACACATCATAAGTAGATTGTTATTTTTTCATATTCTCTCATAAATAATGAAAATGTTGTGGTGAGATGAATTATAGCCATATTAAGTTGATCATGAGTAAGAATTCAATTTTAATACATCAAACACAAAAATATAAAAACCAATAACATTAAGGGGATAAATCATAAATGATATATATTCCTTGACCAATGGATTTATAGGTTTTAATACAAGTTATCCATAATTTATTTCCAAATATAAAATCTTATGGGTATTTTATTCCATTAATAATGTTCTATAATAAACCTGTGAATTTACCAAAGAATATTCCAAGGGAATGTAAAACATTGTGTATAGAATGGACTATTATTGTGAACTACATGATTATTGATTCCAGATCATAGCACAATTTTCAGGGATATTTCCTATACATAAAACTATTCCAAAAAAACATCCACTTGAAATATCCAAATAGAGATGTATTTTATTAGAAATAAAATACTCTATACTTTACCAAAACATGGGGATGCATTCCTATATTTAGTCGTATCCCTAAGGGTTTCTCTGGTGTTCTCTAATCTAATACCCAAAAAATATACATTCCTCTAATTCCATCTATAAAAAACCATATTTTTTGACACCTTAATTCAGGATTTATTAAATAATGTAACACTTAATACAATCCTAGATGATAGTGAGGCCTAGTGTCATTGATAAATTTGGTAAATGGAATGAAAAATTGAAAAATATATATAGAGTAATCAATTAAAAACTATGAAACATGAACTTATTTCCTTTGGTCCTTCTAAAATATCATGGGATAACCTAAGGGAATACAAAATAATGTGGTTCTCTATAAATCCAAATAAGAAAATAAATAAAGAATAACATAAGGTAAAGTTTTACATGAAATAAAAGAGGCTTATCAAGGATAAATAAGTTCTTTTAGAATCAGAATCATGAAAAATAAAGCCTTATATAGGAAGATATTGTAAAGTAAACATAATAATTTGGAAAAAATAGATATCATGAATAAAAATATTTATGGATAACCTCTAATAAAACATAACATAATGTTCTTTGGATAACCACATGTGCACCATACATAGAATCTCATGAGATAAAAACATTACCCACTGCGTTTTGTTTGGACCAAGTTGGATAAAGTTATTTTTCAGAGGGAGGAGGTTCCAAACCTATGATATCAGACGTAATGTTCTTAGGGAAATCCATTAGTTTTGGTTATAGATAAGTTCTCTAGAATTACTGTTTGTCAGACTCTTATTGTGTTTAAAATGAATTTTTTTAATTACAATGATATGTTTTTCGATTTATGAATGCCTTTTTCTATGTTCAACAATTAATCTGATAATGATTTTTATTTTTAGTTTTTTTTTCAATATCATAATTTTTTCTAAAATCATGTGACCAATGATTTGTGAATGAATGGAAGGAGAATAGTTTTTCTAAATATAGTGATGATATGATGATGTGAAGGTTTCAAAGTTCATGAGAAATTCATGATACAAGAAGAAGGTTTTTAAATAAGAAATGTTATGAAGTCATGGTTTTCGAGTCGATTGTCATCCAAGTGAGAATCACCAGACAAAAAAATTATTTAAGGGCCTAAAAGATTGATGTTGTAATTATCCAAAGTGTTGCTAAAATAATTATTGACCAATCCATTGGAGTGCCAAATTCATAAGACTGTCCAGTTTTATAATCAAACCATTCAATATGATCAATCATAATTAGTTGGGAATCTAGGATAAATAAGTTATTGTTGAGACTGGTCTATTGGATGTAGAGTTCCACCAATCAATTAGAGGAATTCTGACACTGATTCATCAGAGATAGTGTTGATATCAAAAAGATCATCATATTTAAAATTATATTGACGTTGATGTTATTTTTGTTGGATTTTTTTGGACAGATAATTCTGATGGAATCAGAGACTGATCAATAGTATGACGTACTGAAATGTATTCAACCATTTTCAATAAGGATCTGGTTTTTTTTCAGTGGGTCTAGAGGAAAATAAGTCATGGTTTTCTTTCAAGTAGTTCATGATTAATCTAATAGATATGTTTTTCTGATACTTCAGAAGGAAATATATATTTATTAATCAAACACATGTTGGTAGTGATAAATCATTGTATGTTGGATTTCAATGGATGTAGAATCATAGATATGAGGTATTCCTGAATGATTGAATAAAAAGATGAAATTTGTGGAAGTTTTTTATGTTTTTTTGAAGTAATCTAGAATATTTATATGTTTCAAATATGTTTATAGAAAAAAACAGAACAAATTATTCGGGTTCAGTAATACAAGTGGATGACCATAGCAATTGAGAAGTGCCATCGATTTGAGAACACCAATGTAACAAATTATAAGTTTAATGAAGATGATTTTTTTTATAAAAGATTTATTTTAATGTTTTAGGTGATTAATACCCTCATAATGATAAGTATTTAGTTATTTTTTGTTTTCATGTATTTCACAAACACAAAATTGTTTATATGTTTCATTTTGAATAGAAACTATATTTGAATGATAACGTGCATCGGACTGAAGAATTGTTTGGATGACTAAACAATGATGAATTTGTAAGTATATTATGTAAGTATTAATAATTTTTAAAAATAGTTGTGAATCATTAATATAGTCAAGTATTATGTTGAAATTAAATCCAAATTCAAGTTCCTAGAAATTTGTATGAGTGAGAATGCGAAATTTTCTTCCTGCCTATTACTCTTTGGGAATTCATATAGATAGAGGGTAGTATTATTTACATTATGATGAAAAATCACTATTCATGTAAAGATATAGTGGTATAGTGCTTAAATATTTGGGAGAAAGACGTCTTTGGATAGGGTTTTATTATGAAATTTTTCAATATATAAGGTTAATAAGGAATAGTTTACCATGTTAGACTGAGTCATCAGATTAAAAATTACAAGGAAAGAAAGAATTGGTTTAGAATTGTCTCTAGAGTGACTTTTTTTTTTATTTTTTTGACCTGGGGAATTAGATATAGGAATTGGACCAACACATTAGACTGAGTTTTCCTCAAAAAAGTGCATAATAGTAGTTATCTTTCAACAATTGTGTAAGAAAGTGAAGAATTTGGTTTTGAAGAACTCGAAAATTAGATATTTCTGAAGTATCCAGGTAAATTGTTATTATTAAATTGGTAAATGTTTATAAACTTATAAAAAATATTTCATGTATTTGTTTATAGAATAAGAACATGTGTTGTTTTATCTATCATAGTTCTATACAAGTACAATTGTATTGCCTACTTTTTTTATTCAAAAACTTGATTTTCTTTTTAATAGATTCTGTGGTATTGGATTATTTCTAAACACTTACAAGGACTATCTACTAGTATTGAGTAGTGAACCTTGTAAATAATTTTTTCCCTATTGATGCGTGAATGATTATTTTAAATGTGAAAAATCATTAATAGGAATCATTGGTTGTTATTAAAAAAATATAACATAAAAGAGAAAGATATTACTCATTCTCTTCATCACCCTCTTAGCGATATATTGAATTTGTCTAGGCCATTTCAAATGTTATCAGAGGAATGGTTCCCTTTGTTTACTTTTTAATAGATTTATAAGAGATATGATTTTATAGAGAATATAAAATATGTGAAAAATAAGGGTATTCTAGTATTTTATGGAATGAACTACCATATCTGGAAAGATATAATGTTTGCATATCTTATGTAACTTCCGTATATTGTTTCGGAAGCTTCCAATGTTGTACTTATTTATCTTCTTGAAAAAAAATTCAAACATCTGTGGATAATAAGAATCTAGATACCAATGGAAGAGATAATAATTCTATACTCTCATCACTTTATGATTGGAAATTCATTATACTGAAGGGAGTTGATACTTGAAAAGGAATATGGAAAAATATTAAAAAAATTTATGAATGAAATAAAATGTGAAGAAATACATGTTATAAATCTAGAGGTTGAAGTATGGTGATCTTAAAAGAGGAAAATTAGAATATAGGGGTGACTTCTTTACAGTACTGAATGATATTGTTAGCACCAGATGATGTCTTGGTGAGAAACTGTATGATTAAATGGTTCTGTAAAAGATCTTGAAAGTTATTCCAGATAAATTTGATGTCAAAGTTTCATTGTAAGAATATAGATATCCTAATGCTATATATCTCGATAACCTTTATATATTGTCATTACATATGAAATGATATAGAATAATATTTTAAATCGGAAAAAATATGTTTTTTGAGAAATGTACTTCAAGGATTCCAATATAGGGTATTCTAACAAGATTACTAAATATGATAAAGGTGGTGATCATGAATATGAAAATTTGGTTAATAAAAATCATTATTAATTGTTATCCTAATTTTTTAGTAATGTGAAAATAGGTAAAGGAAGGTATAAGGTTATTCTACCACTATTTTTTGAATGTGGGGGCATTGGGAACATTTATAATAACTATCCTCAAAGAAATAATGAGGAAGATAGTAATTATGATGATAAGAGGTCAATTAGATTTTTGATGAAACGTGGTGATAATTAAATGCTTTATTCAAAATGAAAAGTAAAAATATCCAAATATAATAGGATAATCATTTTGTCTTAAGACGACGAAGAGGAATTTAGTGAATATGTGGCTGAAAATCTTATTGAAGTTGGGGGAGAAGAAACATTCATTGCAATATTAAATGATGAATAGTTTGAAAGTAGTATTTCTAAACAAGAGTAAACTTTGTTATTCACCTAAAGAGATAATTGAAAGAATCTATGAGAATAATTTTAATACCTGAAAGAGAGATCAAAAATTTGAAGAAGTAGACTCCTAAAATAAATAATAAATAATGTATTCATGAAGATAAAGATAAGATGATGTGAGAGATTTATTTTTCAATAATTATCTTCAAAAAAAGAATTAGAATGAACTTCGTGAAGTGAAGTTAGAAAAAAGTAGAAAGAGTTAGAACTTATTCATAAAAAGAATTATAAAGATGAGAAAAGAATTACAAGCTTCAAGACCTTTATATATTTAGTTGGTGAAAGATGTGAGAATTGATAATCTAAGAAGGATCAAAAAAAGTTAAGTTAAATTTTAATAACGAAATGTGAAATTTCTCTTAAGAAGAAGATTTCCAAGATAGTCATGTATGTGGAGAACCCAAAAAAGATGGAATTTCATATGTTTCTAAAAACATTTAACAAAAAAAACTATTTTTATCACTTATATTTTTGATAAAGTTGGAAATAAATATGGATAAAATAAAAATAGTTTGGGTGAAAATAAGAAGTTTGTGGAACAATAAATCTCTGTTGTGGAATATAAAGTGAAAGAAAAGGTTGTAGTTATAGAAACCACTATCAATGTTACAAAATGAGAACCACCCTATATTTTGGAAAATCGTTGTTCTCCTCAAATGATAAGAGGTAATAAATTATTGAATATTGTGAATGATTTCAATAAAGGAAAAATGTCATTTACTCCAAATGGAATTAAGGACATTAGACTTTTATTGTTGGATAATCCCCCTTTTTATCTGGGTTGAATGTGAACCCATTACATGACGCATAGGCCCAGAGGCAAAAGGATCAATATATGGTTGGTAGAACCCAAAGAACGGATCCCACAAGACCAACCATCTAATCACATATATTTTTGGATTAAACTCCTAACCTTGCAGGGCTGCACATCTAGCATTTCCACGTGCCTACATGGTGCCTGGTCCTGATGGCAGACTCCATACCCTATCAACCACTCAACATTGGTATCCCTGTAAAGTGGTGATTTTTTGCCTGAACCCATCTCAATTTGCACCTATGGAGAAATCAATTCCATTGTTTTCAATCATCCATTCATTGCACGCCCGCGATCACTTCATGATGCCCTGCCTCACCATCCATATACTCCTCCACAATGCCCACCTCCCACCACTATCTTGGAAACTAAACTCTTCCATAAAATGTTATCAGTCATATACCATAGTGTAATCCATATGCTCTAGCATTAGTCACATGTGGCTATTGAGATCCCCCTGCCACATCCCGTTACTCATTCGTCGGACCCGACCACCGTTGTATGATATCTACTCCCATCCATTAAATCAGATCATTCAACCACTATAGTTCTTTCCCACTACTCTACCTCCATTATCCTATGGTTTCTAACCCCCCCGCCACATCTCATGAAATTGTTTAAGAGCCCAACCACCGCTGCCCATCATTGGATCCACACACTCCACCAATTATGACCTATGACTCACACCTTCTGTCTTCGTATCCTTTACGCATCACACAATAACACCCCCCCACCATAAGTCCTCAAAATAGATTCTTCTAGGTATTGAGCTCTGGTTAGTGTGTGATTATTGGTTATCCATAAGAACTATTCTAGGACCACAATTGTGAGAAATATTATTTGGAAATGATTAATATATCATCATCAATGGTGTGATATCATTTATTATTGGGGAAGATATATGGAAATACAAGAAAGAACTATCTTTTTATGGGTCGAAACACAATTTGTTCAATGTTTACTAAATTTCAGATGAATTAAATAATTTTTTATGGAAAATATGGTTTTGGGGAGAAATGTGTTGAATATGGAAAAGATTTTACTAGAATGAAATGTACCAAAAGGAATTTTTTTGGGTATTAAATGATCATAATACATTTCATCTAATAATGATGGAATAAAATCAATTATGAAATAGAAGGTCAGGACATATGTGTTAGATTAAAATGTCCATGTTCTCATAACGAGATAGTGTGCATGGTATTCTTGATATGCCACGAAGAAGAGATTGGTGTTTCACAATTTATCAGAATGGGAAGATAAAAAATATATTAATAAAAAAGTTTATATTCATTCAACCCGACCCTTAGAACATTTTCATTATGATATTTATTAGCCTTGTAGAAAAAAATAATCATTTATAGATAAGTACATCATTTTCATAATTTTTTCTTTTGCTCGCATTATTTTATTAATTACATGATATATAAATCAGAATATATAAAAACAATTAGTAGTTTTAGGAGAAGAGATAACAAGAAATGTGAGTATTCTATGAAGAATTTTGGAACTTATAATGGTGGTGAATAAAATAATAAAGATTTCAAATTTTATCTTCGAAAACATGGAATTCAGTAAGAGTTTAGTGAGCCATACACACAAAAATAAAATGGACTTTCCAACGGGAAGAATATATGTGTAATTGAGATGTTGAATGCAATGTTACTTGAACATGGCCATTCCCATTACTTCTTGAGGAAATCTATGATCACAACCATTTTTATTCATAATTTTTATTTCTTTAGGACATGATATCATATGAATCCATATGAAAAATTTTCTAATAAAACTATAATTTTGAAACACTTAAGATTATTTGGGAGTCCTTGATTCATAAATATAAAAAGTGGAAACCTAGTAATGTTTGATAAGAGTGGTGTAATGGAATAATTCTTGACTATACTCTAGATAGAAGAGTATATAAATGTTTCAACTAAGAGAAATGAATAATAGTATATTCTATTGATGAAAAATTTCTCGAAAAATATGAGGAACATGTTTTAAAAACACTTATAGGTGAGGAATATTGAGCTGTTGAAATAATATTTGTAAAAAAATGTAACATATTCCAAATATTGTGATACAAGAAAGTTGGAATAATTAGACTCATCTATTTCCTATAAAGAATAAAAATTTTTTACATCTCATCCTAGTTTGAGGAATCAGGTGGAGGCTCAAAATCATTTTTTTATCCGCATAAAAATTATAAAACAACAAGAACATAAAATTTGTTACAAAAACATATTAGTATTAAAAATTTAAATCAAAATATGTTAATGATTCTTTTGAGCATCTGATATTTATTCATGTTGTGAGTGAAGAGTTTGATCAGATTATGAAAAATGATATATATGAAATCATACATAAAGAAATGAAAAAAAAAATATCGGTACAAAGAGGTTGTTCTAAAATAAGATTAATTAATATATTCAAGTGATCAGAAACATTGTATGATTTCTATGAAAAGGTTACTCGTATATTGAAGGCATTGATTTTTATGAGACCTTTTATCTAGTGGAATGTTTTGAAAAAATATGAATCTTTCTTGCTATTACTACACAATTATGTTATAATATTTTTTAGATGGATTTGAAGTCATCATTTATAAATGAATAAATTGATAAAGAATTATCTACTGAACAATAAACTTTTTTTTATTTGAAAGGAAAAAATTTATGTTTGTATGTTGAAAAAATAAATTTATGGACTAATGAAATCTCCAACAGAATGGTATTCCAATTTGGATATCTACATAATAAATTTAAACATTAAAAATATAGGTTGGATAGTAATATCTACATCAAACAAAGTCAATTGATTTCCCTCATTATTATTGTATATGTCGACGAAATTATTTTTGATGGGAATGATGAAATAACATGTGAATGGTTTGCTAAAGAAATGAATAAGTTATTGGAAATTTCCATTTTTTTTAAATGAAATAATTTCATGGGATTAAAATATCATAACCAAATAAATAAATTTTCATTTCTCAAGAAAATTTTGTTAAGGATCCTCTTAAAAAGTTTCGGAAGGAAAATTTGAAACCTGTTTCGACACAAATTTCAATGGGAACCAAATTTAATTAAGATGGATAAGGTAAAGAAGTTGACACTAAAGAGTATAATAATCTAATTGTGAGTTTTTGAATATAATTTCCCTAAGAAAAGATATTATGTATTCCATTACTTTATGTGAAAGGTTCCAAATTCCTCTAAAATAATCACATCTTCTAGTTGGGAAAATTATTTTTCGATATATCAGAGGCACAAAAGATTTCATAATAAAATAAAACATCTCTAAAAGAATTCATTTTTTTTATACATAGATAATTATTATGAACGATATGTATAAGGTATAAGATCCAAATGAGTTATAGTTTTTAATCTTGGGAAAATTTCTGTACGTTGGAATATAATGAAAAAAATCAGTAACTTAGTGTGGTTAAAGATGAGTATGTTTCTCCCACTCATTCTATATCATAAATTATGTGGATGATGAATTGGTTGAAAGATGTACATGTTCAAGTGAAGTTACTGATGATCATAGCTTGTGATAATCAATGTTATATTAACCTTGCAAGAAATCCAATGCAACATTCTCATTCAAAATAATTTGATATCAAATATTACTTCATAAAATTGTGTGTGAAGAATAATGAATTAAAACATGAGAATATTACAACATCAGAAAAACTTACAAACAATTTAATAAAACCATTACCATAGGAGGATTTTTAAAATATACTTTTGAACTAGGGCATCCATCCACCTGTTATCCAAGGATGATGTATGTGCCTATTTATCCTCTCTCAAATATTATTTGGATAGTGTTTTAAAGGGGAATAAATAGAATGTTTCACAAATCTATCCATTTATATATTCTAATAATTTTAAAAAAGAATATACGTAGGGGGTTTTCAGAAAGATATAAACATAACCTATATGTGTGTGAACTATTCTTGTCACATTTTGAGGGGTTGTTAGAAAAAATATATTAAGAATGAAGTTGTGAAGAGGTGGAATATTTGAATGTTTTGATAAAGTTGTTTCTTAAGTCACTACTTATCGACATCATGGATTTTCTGTTAATTATTCATGTTTCTACAATTATTTCACTCACCTAGGATTATTTTTATTTATCATTTATCCATATATTAAGGATAAAAAGTGATGTGATTTATAAATCTTAGTTGAAAAAAATACTAAGGGGGTGTTGTTAGGACCCAGTTGGATGAAGATGGTTTCTGGATGCAGGAAGAAGTCATTACTGATAATTTTTTTTGTCATTTTCATAAATACAATAAATTTTTAAGTCATTCTGATTAGTGAAAGGAGGTTTCAGTCCCATGATATTAGACTTATAGTTCTTAATAACATCCATTGGTTTTGGTTTTGGATAATTTATCCAGAGGAAGTGTTTTTTAGATGCATAATGGGATCAAAAATAAGTTTTTCATCATAATAATATGTTGTTATGAAGTATAAATTCTTTTTTTGATGTTAAATAATGAATATAATGATTTTTTTGTTTTTTTTATGTTCTCAATATCTTTATTTTGTATAAAATTATGTGATCCAACATTTGAGAAAAAAGGGAGGATAAAGGGTTTTTTAAATTAGATGATGCTATACCAATATTAAGGGTCAAAAATTGTTGAACAATTCATGATACAATAACGATTTTGTGAAAAAATAATCATTACAATGTGAAAGTTTTTCATTCAATGCCCATCGCAATGAGAATCACTCGATAATGATATCATTTGAAGGATGTGATTTTTTTTTGTTGTTTGTGTCAGAAGTGTTGTTAAAGTACTGATTTACCGATCCATAAAAATTCTTGATTCATTGGACTATTTTATTCACCAAAAAACAATTCAATATGGTCGATAATTAGAATTAGAGAATATGAAAGAAAAACGTTGTTGCTGACATTGTTTCATCAAGAACGGAGTACCACTGATCCCTCAGAGGAATTTTGACACCAATTCATCGGATACAGTGCTGATATGAAAGGAATACATAGATATACCATTCTATTAGATGAATAATTATGTTAGTTTGAGTTATTGGGACTGATAATTATGATGGAATATAAGACTCATCAATCAGATGACGTATAATAATATAGTCAACTATTTTCAAAATGGATTTGATTTTTTCCCAGTAGTTCAAGAGAACGGGTTTTCAGGAGTTTGTATCAATTTGGTAAAAATGAATCTAACAAATAATTTATTCCCATAAATCTAAGGTAAATATAAAATTATTCCTCATATGCAGGTTGATATTGATAAATCATCAAATGGTGGATATCATCAAATGATGATATCATTTGTCACAGGATTTTTAGAATGAATTAATAAAAGAGGGAAATGTGTTAAATCTACTGAAGTTTTTTTGAAGGGATATGAAATGTTTATAAGTTTTTACTATGATTATGGAAACACAACTAATCAAAATATTTCGGATGACTAATAAAAATGAAGTTCCATAGAGATTGAGAAGAGCCATCGGTGTGAGAAATCCAAAGTAAAGAAACTAAAGTCTAACAATATAGAAACAATATCTATAGAAAATGGTTTTCTAGTTTCAATTTATATATATAATTAGAATGATAATTCTTTAGATATTGACTAATTTTTAACCGTGTCAGGAAATTTTGAGTGATCATATTTTTCAATATAATGATAAAGTATATCTGAATGAAGAAGTGCATTCGAATGAAGAATTATTATGAAGATAAAATTAGAATAAATTTTTATCATGATTCTAAATAGTTACAATGAGATTTTAGAAGAGATGAGAATCATTTGAATAGTTAAAAATGAATCAAAAATAAAATAATAATATGGAATTCGTTAAATGTGATATATTAAGAATGTGAAAGTGTTTTCCCACTCACTCCTCTCTCGGCAAACCTATTAATAGAATGAAAAAAATGTACATTATAAATAAGAATAAATATTCATTTAGAGAGAGAGAGATATCGGTAAGATATTTTTTTCTAATTAATTTTCTAGAGATTTATTTCCGGAGAAATATTTATAGACATAACAAAAAGAAGGCTTAGGATAGCATATCAGATGAAACCATCAAACTAGAATTTCAATGGAAAGAAATGTTTTATTCAAAATTATTTCCTCAGTATCTTATATTGTATTTTTTATGATATGAATAACGAGATAGTGTAATTGGACAGATCTATCTTACTAAGGATTCATAACACATTCCAAACGAGTATTTTCTATCTTTGGGTGGGTAAGAAAGTGAAGTAGGGCGTTTTAAAGAAATACCAAATTGGATGTTCTTGAAGCAGTATAACGACATGATTGGAAACAAGTTTTGACTGTTTCTAAAAATATTAAAAAACTAATTCAACATGATTTGTGGTAAAGAAAGAATATGAACTTTTTTTTGAACAAAGTGTTACACAAGTATAATTGTATTTTATACTTATTTTACCCACAAAAAAGAATTGTTTTAGAGTTTATTATGTTGTATTGGATTAGTTCTAAACCATTCCATGGAATATATACTCTTATTCAGTAGTTAATCATGTAAATAATTGTGTTATTATGGATTTTTGAATTTTTTTAGCCAAGTGACAATTTTTAACAGGAGGCAATGTTTTTTATTCAAGAATGAAAACATAAAAGAAAAAGATATCATGGATTCACCTCATCTTCATCTTTTGGATACATTGATCTTGGTATGTAATTTTCACATTGGTGGGATATATAATTTCAAGCCCACATATCACTTTTATGTCTTGTAAATGTAAAATATTATAATAACATTTCTACCCACAGTTCTGGAAGAATAGGTGGGTATATATCGCACTTATACCCATGGTTTTCAAAAATTAGCCAGCATAGGATTTGATTCTGAACCTATAACGTCAATTTTTTAGAGCCATTGAAATATGTTTTTAGGGTAATTCTTTGGGAAGGCCATTGAAAAACATATACATATTTTTATCCAAAACATGCGTGTATAGATCACCCATATACACACTTGTTTCCAAACAACTATGGGTATTGGTAACGTTTATAGCCATAGTTTTAGTAAACCATGGATATATACATCCCATCAAAGTGTGGGGAATGAAATTCTCATGGGAAAACCTATTTCCACAGTTTAACACCTATAGACATTTTTCAAAAAATTATATTAGTAAAAATATATTCATACACTGATAATCATATGTGGTGTAGTGGTTAGGTGCTTGGATTCTATAGAGGTTGGATATGGTTCAAATCTGGTGAGTAGAATTTTTAAAAATCCTATAGCCATAGTTTCATAACTGTTTATATAGGTTTATCGACTTAGTAGAATGAAAACATTTTTTTAAAACATGGAAATTCCTTTGTTTCCATGGTTATACATAGTGTAAATATGTCTATAGCTATAGTTAAAAACCATGGATGTGTCAGTATTTTCGATAAACCAATTTACACAGTGCATAACTATGGAAATATAATTTTTAAACTGTGATTATAGTTCAGAGATATAATAATGGTTTAATTACCCACAGTTTTATGGGCTACACCCACATTTCCCAACCATGGCTATAGGGTAATTTTCCAGTAGTGGTTGAACTTTGAAAAATAGATCATACAATATATATATTTCATTAATCAAATTTAACCTAATAGTTATGGAGTGAGGGTAAAATAAATGTAAATTCCCAATCAATGATGGATAGGTATAACTAGATGAATACCATTTACTAAAGACGGATATGGTTATTGACTATGAAAAATGTTTGTCATTGAACATCTCTGTCGAATTTTATTAGAATTATGGATGTACAAAGATGATTATAGAAGGGGTGAATGAGAGAAAAATTGGTCTATGATTTGTTTTAATCATAAGGTTGGGAAGAGTTTTGTGTAAAAACATATCCCTACTTGAAAAATTTGAAATCCTAAGGCATGACATAATAAAATGATTTAATAAAGAGGAGAATAATATGACCCATTGCATTTAGAAAGAAGCTTCTAAATGATTACGGGGATCTTCTTAATAGATTTGGGTACCTTAGGAGGAATATAGAGAGGTAATTTAAGATTATCATCATGTTCCAATAGTTTTTTGTGTAGAGGAATGGGAGGATCGATGGGTTTAATTAGTAAAATAGGGGATAATTCTTTATTAATTTCCAAACATAGGTTTTGGACTCTATACGATAAAGAAACAAATAATAAAAAACGTACCATATTTTTCCCATGGTTTCTACCAAAGAGGAGTGGTTTTATAAATTTAAAAAGTATAAGAACTGAAAACATTAAAATAATTACCTCGCAAATGTGGAAGTGAGTCCTATTTATAAATAATTAACTTTAAAACATTGAAATATAATGTAGGTTTGGGAAGATTCATTAAAGATTTAAAAATTTAAAAATAAAACTTTAAAACTCATTATTTTAAAGAAAATAAATATATATTTGGTCATGTATACCTTTTATGCAATATATTACATCACCTTTGGGTCATTATGATGTCATAATACTGAATTTATAATTATTATGAATATAATGTTTACCAAAAAAATCAACGGTCTCAAAAAATTATGAAAAAATCATCATTTGATAACTTTGACATTTAGATTTACAAAAAAAATATTTATTTATTCAAAATAAATCTCTAAATATGAGAATTTAAAAATTAAATTCAAAAGACACGTTTATTAAAAAAATATTTGTTTTTTTATAATAAGAAATTTCTAACCCTCATAAAAATTATGTTTGTCTTCCTAATATTTTATTATCATTTTGATTTTATAAATTTTACATAATAATAATAATTAAATAATAATTTAGTTAAAAATAATTAAATTAACTAAAATGAGTGTCCTCATTGAAACTAAATATTACCCAAAATACTATTTATTTTTCAGTGTATCATAATCAAAATTTTATTAAAATTATTATTTAGTCAATAAAAAATAATAATAAAATGTAAATATGATAAATTCTATATTAAAAAAAATATAAAAACTCATACTCTTATATCATAGATATATAACCTCATATTACACTAGTAACCTCCATATGGATTTGGTGTGTGAGGATGTGATTTTCTTGGAGAGGTTTGATGAACATGGTTTGGGTCATGATATCGATAAGCTTGAACTTCACCCATAAATGGTTGGGAAAATGATTTACTTTTTTAATCTCATCATGATATGGGGAAATAAAAAGCCCCGATGATGTAATCTCCAAAGAAATCTCTGATAAATGGGTTTTATAGGGTACGATCCTATTTTTCAGGGCCATATCTTATTCATTTTTAATCAATTAGACTTTTTCTTAACCTTTAATATAGTATTCATAATGTAAAACATAAAATTTCTTTATTATTAAAGGTTATGATTCTTAAAGGTTTTTCATATATTATAAACTATACTTTTCAAAAATATCAAAAGTAAATCATTTGTTTTTCGTAGTTACATTACTTGATATGGAATTTAATCATTCAAAATGTGAATTTTATTTGTAAAAACATGGATTATTGCATGGCTTATGATTTATATCCTAGAAATTTAAGGGCATAAATTAAAACTAAAGTTGAAACAATCAATAAATATGTAAATTTTGGTGTATCTAAATAGAATATAATTTTTCAAAAGAAAAACCCACCAAACATACAAAGAGATATATTATTATTGTGGAAATTTAGTGCATTTCGTAAATGTATGCTTCGTTAAAAAGAGGAAAATAAAAAATGATTCTCAAAGATAGAAAATTAATATATCTAGTAATTTTTATTATCACCAAAAAATTATAATTACATACTAATTTTTTTTAAAATAGTTAATCTTATAAATGAATATATAAACAATTAATATGTACAGGAGAAATATCCATAATAATAATATATTTATATCTTTAAGTTTTTTATATAAATAATTAAAAATATCTATAATATCTTATTTTATTTTATTTTTTCAAGGGAAATGATTTCATAAAATTTGATGGAGAAACAAATGTTAGAAGATTAACACCCGCAAATGTGAGTGTTTGGGAAAATATAAGATATATGGAGAATTGAAATATGATTTTTGAACATCTCTAGTCTGTTTATGTTTATGGAATATGAATACTTGATATATGTTGTTCAAGAAATTTTATAGGGGACGAGAAATTCATTAAAAGCACAATTCATAAGGTGAGTGGTACTAGGTTTTTTGTATAGAATATATCTCTATAAATCATTTAAAATAAGGATGATATAATTCGTTGAAATAAAAATTATAAAGAAATTATTTTATATATACAAATACATATACACAAGATATTTAGTGTGAGAAAACATTGTGACTCTTTGAAGGTTTTTCAGATCACCAAGAATAAATTCAAGAAAAAGGAAACGAGCTATTTTCATGAAGTAAAAAAGAATTATGTATAATATTTACAAATTAATAGTGATGTAGACTCATTATTTCTATCCAAGGAATATAAAAACATATTATTACAATACTGATTGGGAAACAAGTACCATTAATACATGAAAAAATAACCAAAGTACAATATTGATATTTATATTCCCATAATAAAGAGATATAAACCCCATACTTACAATTTTATATAAGAATAAAAAGGTACAATGAATGAATAAAGGTCTTAGAAAAAAGGTTTACATAATTATTGAACCATATTCAAATAGATATATGTGGTACCGTCTAAGAATAACCTAACATATCATATCAAAATTTTATAACATTTTACACGATTAAAGACTAAAACTCATGAATAAAACACACATAAAAAACTGAGAGTTCTTGTATAATTTGATTTTATCTAGATATATATATTATTATATTATAGGCAATATATTTATATCATAAAATTATTAAATAATAGTTACTTTTTAATCATACCATTATATAGATCATCTTGGGGAGATATAAAATCAAAGGGAAGGTCATTCTAATAACTCATTAAGTGGAAAAAATGGGGAATTTTAATAGGATATATATTAATGATAATCTTATATAACATTCCAAAATGATAATTTCAAAATAATTAATAATATATACGATATAATAGTTTAGAAAACACAATAGACTTATTATAGACTATAGAGATATAAATATTACATGTGACATAATAATGAGGTATATACATAATCAAAGGACAGCATAAGCATATGTCTAGTTTATTCACATGAAAAATCATTAAATAATTTATTTGGTTACCTTATTATGTCCCATAAACATTGGTGATTAGGTTAAGACCCCTAGTCCACAAGAATTATAATCTAGAAGGATATAACGATATACCAAATCTATCATATTTCTATTTAATTATGAGCTCAATAATCCCCTAAATATATCCATACATATCTATCTTACATTTATATAAAAATGATCATAGATATATCAAAATCAATAGTATTATTATCCCTTGAAAAAAAATTGTGTTTCCTAAAAACATTTATGAGGTACAAAAATAAATCTTCTACAGAAATAAAAGGGATGTTACAATGAAATTAATCCCTATGAAAATATTTTAAATATAACTTAATATATTTTATAAGGGTATAAAAACAAGGTAATTGACATAGAATAAAAATACTAGAGAGTAATATAAATATTATATAATAATTAAGAAAAAAATTTATTTTACATTTTGATATATTTATAAACAATGAAACTAAAAATAAATGTAGTACAAATGACAGAGAAAAGGGGGAAAATTATTTAAATAACATGACATGAGAAAACATAAAAAAGAATATATATAAATAAAATATACAAAAGTGGTCAATGAAATAGACCAAATTATAAATGAAAATGAAGAGGGAGAAAATAAACCCCTTCCAATATTTTTTATTAATATAAAATCAATATAAAAAGATATAAAAAATATAAAAATGTAATGATATAATATAAATAAATCAAATTAACTATAATATAATGAATTTTGACATGAAATTCAATGTTCTAATAAAATATTGAGGTAAATAAAACTTACCCTTACCATAAATCATTAATTTTCAAATGAACTCTAACTCCCAATATAATAATATTATATTTATTAAACATGAATTTCAGAATATTATATTTATTTTTTGAAATTAATATTTATTTATTATATAAATTTATTATATATTAATTTTTTTAAATTAATTTTTTCATCAAATGTTAGTAGTTCCAATGGTTTTATACATGTTTTAATATGGTTTTCCTCATCATTGTTCCTCATTCATGAGTACATAATTTTTATAATATTTAAGATACTGTAATTATAATTCCTTTTCTAGTTCTGAAGTTCTAAATTTATTCTACAAAATTTATGAGAATGGTTCATAAATTTACATCATTTTGATCACTTATTTTTGATTATATATTCTACCATATGGAATTATTTTAATAATAAATGTAATCTTAATATTATCATTATAGAACCATAAAAATAATATAACATCATTTTTGCTAACATATATCAACTTTATTTATATTTTTATAATCATTCATGATGAAAATGTATAAAATGATAAAAATAGTATAGAATTATTCATGTAACTATTTAAACCAACCCAATTGTGAATATTCTACAATGAATAGATAAGTGAGAATATATAGTTATATCATAAAAATATAATTTTATATGATTTTAATGGTTTAAATTATATATTAATATATTGTTAAATCATATTAAAGATAAATTAGGATGAGAATATAAATGAAAAGGATGATGTAAAATACATTACATACATTTGATTAATCACTTCTTCTATTGGGGGCCCCCTTTGTAGTAATTGATTTATTACTCATTATAGTGATAATAGACATAAAAATATCAAATGGTATTTCAAGGGTGGAAATGTGGGTAAATATTTAGGAGTAGACCATATAAATGTGTGGTTCTGAATTAGTGTAAGATGTTCCTTTTATTTGTGAACTATTGTGGTATATTTCCAAATACTCATTCCATAATGGTTATGGAATTCCATTAGAGTGGAAAGTAACTCAAAAATGGAAAAAATATATGGATTCCAAATAATATTATGAAATTTTTATATATTTTAAATAACATATAGACGTTTTTACTATTTTTTCCAAGATTACTATTTAAAAATATATTTCACAATTCAATCAAGTAAATAACTATTTCTCAAAAAATAAAATTGACCTTCTTAAATAATATTGAATTCCAAATTTTAAATACTTTTTACTAAATTCAAACATCAAATATTTGAAATATAACTTCTAAATTGACACATATAATATATAATAAATTTATCTTTTTTAATTAAAACAAATTTATTTGTCCTAAAATAATTATATAATCATTATATATAATTAATTTTTTATTTCTTAGTTATTAAGTATTTATTATAAATACAGGATGTATTGTTTATAATACATTATTCACTAGTAAATAATGTTTATATGCTAATAAAAATTTCAAAATTATGTTTTTTTATATTTGTACCCAATAACTATTTATATACCCAACAACAATATAAGAGTCATGTTACACTTTTAAATTATATATATAACCCTACAAGGTTCTCTATGTATATTTCATCCAATTCCCTAAAAATGTGTATCATTTTCATTATTTTTTCATTATTTCTTTATTTTTACTTGATGGTAATATTTTCATTTGAACCCATAAGGTAAAATACTTTACACATTTGTTATTTTAATTTACTAATTATTATCATCCTATTTTTCCATAATTATGTTCACAAATGTTTTATATAATAATAATGTTTATATTATATTTTTTTTATAATGATATAATGTGTGTTTCATTTTATATCAGTATTTAATTGGATATTTTTTTACTATGATGCATATCATAGAAAAAAATCATACAAATATATGGGGTGCTATATTCTCATAGTAAAAAACAATCCCTTGAAATCTCATTACACATTTTAAAATATATGATAGTAACTTTTTCTCGTAACAACATAATTTTCCCATACCACTTCATCAAACTTATTACTACTCTATCAAATGTTGATCAATTGAGTAGTCTTGTTTCCTGTTACTTTATCATAGAAATCAAATATCATTAAAAATGATTCATAATGCGATATTTCACACTCCAATTAGATAAACTATGAGTTTGAACATGTGATAGATCTAGTATGTATTTCCTCAAAATCGATACGTGTAACTAATTTTATAATTTTGTGGTATATTGTAGAATATCTAGTATATGTGTTATAGTCTCTGATTGATCACGAATATAAAATGGTATGGTATATCTAGAGATCAACTTCCAATTATTCTCAAAGATCATAAATCCCATAAACAGTAATAATTATGAAATATTTTCTATATAATATCCAACTTCAAAAATAAATGATGATTATCGACATAAATTTCCATCATATTTTTTCTACTCTAAACTACCACATAATTGCTTGAATATTCATTTTAATTTCGTTATCAAGATATGTCCCCAATATACTATTATATATATATTTACCCTAGCATGTCAATTTCAAAAATCTCTAACTATATAATGAAACATATGGTTATATTTGAATGCCTGAGTGGAAATTGTTGTATATGGTAACACTACCAGTGGATTATGTTAATATTATTCTACATGGAAATAAATAATGTAAGATCTCTATATATCTTTCAAAACATGAATGTACCTTTTATATTGACCATCTCTTTGTGGATGATAACTAGTATAACTATTTTCTATATTCAATTCATATTAAATACTTCTCTAAAAACATTGAGGTGAACCAATGATCTAGATCATTTATAATTTAAAAAGATACTCCATACGACCATACTATTTCAATTATATATATCATATCATGTTGATTAAGTGAAAAATACACATTAATAGATATTAAAAAAGACATAATTTTAAGGTGATAAACAATAAGGAATTTTTTTCTACTTCATTTAATTGCATTAGAAATACATATTATAAAATCTACGATGATGATCTCCCATATATATATATATATATACGGTAAAATGTATTATCATTCCGTTGTACTTATAATGTTTGGCCTACTAATGATATCAGGACAATCATGTCACACCCCCATTGAAAAAGATACAGCAATGGGTGGAGATAGATAATAGCACCCAAATCCCGTATCCATTAGGTCATGAGTTGTTGACTAGAACCAAGGGTATAAAAATCTCAAAAAATTGGAGGCATTTTACTTTATAATAATTACATTTCAGAGATAAGATGAATCTTCAACAACCAAATCCATGATATAATATAAAAAAACAAAACCCATCCAACAATGCATACATAAATATAATTCATATAGGTAAATATCTCCAAAATTAAATACCCAAAAAATGTTACAGCAGCGACACAAAAAATGTCCAAAAAGGTTTGATCTAGTACTATCCATCTTGATCCACATAATCCTACAAGAATCCTGATCATAACTTTATTCACATAGGGTGATCATGAAATTATACTCAATAAGAAAAAACAATGTCTCATATGATCTTGTGATGGAAGAATACTAATGCAACCATGATTAAAAATAGAACTAAAATCACATAAAAAGGTAAACTATCTTTCAAAACCTTACCAAGGCATTCTCACTAAAAAAAACAAGCCATGTATAATAACATGATATGCATATCGATAAAGGGTATCCACCACCATGTTACCACTGGTTTTCCACTCTGACACCACAATGGCATGAGTCTTGGTTCTCCCATCTCATTAGAATACCACACAACACCACCCAACAATATGTCCTCATCACAACATGCCTGCAAACACCTGGTCCAACCCTCCACATGAAGGCCACATCTCATCTCCCATGAAGACACTGGGCCATCACATCGCAACAACTTCCATAACCAGAGTAGTATGATATCGTGAACATTAAGGACATCAACCTCGTGACCTCCTCCAATAATGCAGGAACCCTAAGATAAGCTACCATGTTGTGCAGTCATATCATATCTCAGCTAAAGACACCAAGGTCCCCCCCCTTATTATATAGTTATAACTAATTTCTCCCGAAGACACCTAGGTTGTCACCCAGTGCATTAATAGTCCTATGTCCATCATAGACTATGCATATCTACTAGCCTAGAAGAGCCACAAGGGAAGAGTTAGGATACATCCATCCTTCCACATAATCAAGATTTTCAAAAAAAACCACCCTCTATATGAGAATATGGGATCTGATCCATAATTCTTGATATCTGTGGGGTGTTTATATAAATCCATAGGAGTATACAATTATATATACAAAAGCCACACACAAGCCCAAACTATGGCTTCACAAAAGAACACAAAAAACTCAAAACACATCCTCTTACATGGTTACTACTAAATGTATAACACCACAAAAACTGAATTCTAAATATAAAGTCAAAAACCAAATCCAAAATCCATACTATTCATTACATTACATACCAACAACCACATGTAACCACACAACCCTTCATTTATTTATTCATTAGTCATTATAATTCCATTAGAAAAACCAAACCCTATCCAATTCAAAAATTATAAAATAATTAATCAATAACTATATGGAAATTTAACATGAAGAAACCACACATTAAAATCATATCATCATTCCCATCATATCTTCACATGACTACCCAAAATTAGGGCCGAAATCTATCACCCTATGACCGAAAAATCATGTCCAAACAAAACAACACCCTACAACCCTAAAATCATGGCCAAACAACCATCACCATGACTCCCCAAAAACATATCCAAATACCTTTCATCCTATCCAAAAGCATATCCAAGAAACCATCACCCTACCTCCCCAAAAGCATAAGAAAAATCCTTCACTCTATCACCCAAAAACCATTTCTAAAAAAGGAACAAATCGACCCACATCAAATCCCCACCACACATCATTGATCCATATCATGACCACACATCAAAAGACATCGAATATCATTTTACAAATTCAACATAGGTGATTTTATCACATTTCAATTTATTTTAGGGGTTTTACCACAAAAATCACAAATCAAAGGGAACCCATTTTATTAACCAAAATTTATTTGGCTACACAATTTACATTTTAGGGTGATATCACAACAACCTAAAAAAGGGATCTAAAACACATATAAAACTAGAGAGAAAAAATACACCGAATGGCCAAAAGTATTAGTGGAGAATTAAACTCAATTAATCACAAAATCAAAATAATATCATAGCTATAAAATCATGTGAATTATTCTCCATTTCCTCTTAAATTTAGGTTCACAGATTAATTTACCTTCATTATTCTAGTGTAAAGCATTCTCAAAAGATAAAAAAGAGTAAACCCCTCCTTCATTATACATCTAAGTTACAAACCCAGGATTCCCTACCACAAATATGTTTTACCAACTCATGGTGAAACGCAAGAAGAAGAATAAATGCCTGCAATCCAAAACCACATGAAAACCCCATGAATCAACCAACACTATATCAAGGGTTATCATAAAAAAACCCCAACTCACAACCCAAAAGAAAATTTCACCAATATAGTGGATATACAAAGTAGAATTAAAGGATTCACATTTGAAATAGGGGGAACTCAATACATATCACCAATAATAATCCATAGAAATAAACATATTGATGAAAATGGAAGAGGGTTAAAATATCTCTTTTGGGATCCTAGGGTTCTTTCGAAACGAGAGAGATAAGACACATATGAATGATTTTGGGTTTGGGTGAAGGACTTATTTAAAATTTATAACTAGAAGATTTCATGCCATGTACCCATTCACGAAATGAAATCCACATGTATCAAAAAAATTACAACTTCTGCAAAAATTCACATCATATCGGCATTTATTTAATTACACATCCAGAATTTCATTCACTTTGTGAATCCATTTCATGGATTATTACTTCAGCACAAGCATGCCATAGATCTAGTTGGATACAAAAGATGTGAAAACCCAATTATTTTCATTGAAGCCATTTCTAACATGAAAACCCCACACCAACCATGATGCACCTCCCACCACCCCAAAATATCCTCAGACCTACTCTAAAACACCTAAAAAACTGAAAACATACAATGCAATGGACCAATAAGTTACAGTCTAATACTTTAGATAACTCTCAAATGATCCTCACCCTAATGAATACAAATACTATCACAAAAAATAAAGGGTTCTGAACAAACACCCTATGAGATACCTCTAAAGGATCTCATTACTTTTTAAAACTACCATCATCCAGACATTCCAACAAAAACACCCATGAACCATATTTCAGAGCCACAAATTTCCTCAATTCAAATGATCACACTACCACACAACCATCATAACCTCCACACCACCCAAACTTACAATTGATACCACCAAAAAAACACATCACTGTTAACATATGAACCATGGTATTCCAACATCCATGTAATGAAAATACTTGCTCTTAGTGGAACTGACTCCCTTGAAGAGGTTTAGTTGTATCATAGTATACATTTTCTCAATTTGGATTATTTAACTCCAATTTTAATATGTAGATGGTTTCATTATACATCAAACATTATGGTAAATTGAACATATCATTGCATAGAAAGATCCAAAAATCACATCTCAAGTAATACAGAGTAAAGAAAAACAAAAATATACTCTCTATACTAGGTATAAATCTATATCTTTTACCCCAAATTACTATCCTCTAAGCCACCATGCCACCACAACATGTGATTCAAGGGAATGGATCTTCCTGAACGTTCCTTATCATAGTGATCCCAAATCGCTATTAGCTGCTCCATGAATTTCATGTTGTACTGATTAACCAAATCTCTTTAGTTAGTGAAATGAGAGACATCATGGTGATATCGATGAAGCTATGAGACATGGAATGCATTTTGGACCCTCCCAATCCACAGTGGCAATGACAACCAATATTCCACCTCACCAAATCACCCCAATATCTAAAAGGGACCAAAAATGTGAGAACAGTTACACTTCTTGCCAAACCATGGATTCCCACATTGAGGGGAAACCTTCAAGAACACAAGGTCCCTAACCTAGAATTTTAAGGGCGTCTTGTGATTTGAATAATAATAATATTGGTCTTTCACTACATTCATCATCCCTTAAACTAAGTAAACCTCTTCTATCATGCTATATACTATATATGGAACTAGAATATAAACCTTACCATCCTCCACCTGGATCAATGGAGAACAACATGGTCTCTCATAGAACACCTCAAATGGGGCCTTGTTGAAGGATTAGTGATACTTGTTATTCTTGGAGTTGGTGGCCTAGAACCAAATACTTTGTAATTAATTAGTTAATTAATACCTTATTAACATATTGATTGTTCTTCTACATGAAAATTCATATGATAATGTCCTAGGGATATCTATTTCATTAAAGGGTCATAGAGAATCCCTATTATGATGAGAACCTGGAAGTTCCATAACCCTGTTCTTGAATATATGTTCTATGGTATGATGATGTTTTTTGAGGAACACAAATAAAACAGGCCATTAGGGTTGAGGACTCATAAAACATTGAGGCACCTTCTCATGGTGTGTTCCCATGGTAATATCCAAGTGGATATTATGACAATGATACCCACCAGTCGGAAATCCACATTTCATAGTGTCATTGGATGTTCTTATATGCGGACGTGTGTATTGGTCCTTGGAATTTAATATTTTTATTAAGTGGTATTATAACTAGCACACTTAGATGTATTGACATGAAATGTGATGACCCACTGTTCATAGTGAGGTAGTATATGTTGGGTGCATCATGAGTGATACTACATTAATAGATAATGCGGGAAAGGACTTGTTCATTCTATTCCATAATAGAAGTAGATTTTCCAGGGCCTTTGATGGAATTGATATAGCCTAAATGAATCCATGTCCATGGAGAGGAATTAGCATGTTCAATTTAGGAAATTCAAAGAAATAATATTTGATAAAATAGGTTGATGGCAGTAGCATGCAACCCGCTTGATTCGAGATATCAAGACAAAGGGATTAAATTACACGGTAAGCGCTCGTAGGAGGTGACACGGCATTGTGGTGTTAACTTCATTATCTATGGGTGTCTTGGTGGGTTCCTAGATGATATCCTTGGACATTAGGTAGGCTCCACCTAATGCCACTATGAAAGTGGCCGAGATGGTCACAAAATAACTGTGTCCAAGTATCTCAGTTAAATATTAATTTCAAAAGTTGAATCAATATTATTCCCAAATGTGGTTTAATAATTACTCAAGAATGACTTATCTCATTTATTTCGACAATAGTTATTCGAGAGAATATATTGTGGGTGAAATAATATATTTACTAGTATGTTATATATTGATATTTATTAGATAAATTAATAGAAGTTATTTGAGGTCTAATAAATATAGTAGAGGAAATAAAAAAAATGGAAAAACAAAAGTATATGCTATGTATATTAATTATACACGTCATGTATTTTTTGTAGGAATTTATGAGAAAGAATATTAATTATTTAATAAAATAATATTACCTGTAATTCACTGGGTGCATGTGAGGTAATAATAATAGTCAGCAGTTATTATTAGACATTGGGTATTACTAGGAATTGAATGAAATGAATAAATGATTTTAGGTAATTAATTAATTTTATTAATTAATGTCATTAAATATCCCGATTAAATATTTTTCATTACCCTATCCATTTTTTGGGGTTGTTCACAACGGATTTGGAAAATCTCTCATGCTAAGAGATAATTCATTTTCCACCAGGAACGCTACCAAGATACGAGAGAGAGATCCACCTCCATCAGATCAAGGTGATTGAAGGAGGACATCACATGTGAAGGCCCTTCCCTGCTAGAACCTACAGATCCCATCATAGAAATAAAGAGATACATGGAACACATGTGGATCACCTCCAGAGAAGTCCTACACTTGGATTCTACAACTCAACAACGGATCAGATCATATCACGACCAGAAACATAAACTAAGAGAGAATTCCATCAAGGAAATTATTGTCAATTAGTTAAATTAATTTTAACCAGAATACAATGATACAATCTATGGTTATGGGACTCCCCTCTTTCTTTTTCATTATTTGTTCTATTTCGAAGATCTGTCATTTTATTATTGCGACTGATCTAAAATAGATCGTTCTTAACGCTAAAATTAAAGTTTGTTACACCCACCAACGCGCTCCCGTTGTGCTTGGAACCTACATGTGGTATCGGAGCGGTCATATCATTGATAATAATTGATTAGGTTTTCGTTTTTGATTTACACATTTAATTATTTAGTTGTTTCAATTCATGTTAATCGTTCTTTAAATATAATTATCGAGATCTATTCAGCCTCTCTTGTTTCCCATTCACCTTAAAAAAACAAATTTGTCTTTTAATTTTGATTAAAATTAAATAGAGGATCTTACCCGAAGGATCCAAACATTCTTGGCCATAAAACACCTGAATACACAACATGTATTCAGCAGTTCACACAGTGTATTCTAGGTTTAATGCATCAGACTGTTCTGCCAAATCAGTCGGTGTGTTGGAGTATTTAAAATTCTTAAATGATACCGTGTGTTGACCAGGAACATGTGGCACATAGTTTCTGGATTACATGATGTGTGGTCCACTGAACACGACATGTAGTCCCTTCAGTAAAGGGTTAGACCGTGTAACTCATACATGGGTTGCATGGCTGGAAACCCAGTAATGCGGATACTACACAGCATGTGTCCCCCTGAACATGCCATGTACTCTGAATATTTCTGAATTACATCTACACGCCATGTCCCCTAGCATATACTTCGGATAGACAGTGAACAAAAGTACACGTCATGTAGTTGGAACTACACTGCGTGTACTCATCCAAATTATAGAGATTTATAAAAATTTATTATTATATTATAAAAACCCTTGATACATGTACCATAGTGCAGGCATAAAGCTGAGGCATAACACGTGATAGGTGTTATATATATATATTTGTGTGTGTTTAATTTAACATCTTCATAGTTTTCATTTCTACTCATTGGTTAGTTATGAATGAGAAATCACCAGGATTCCTCCAAGGTACATGTTACATAAAAATATTATTTTAAATTTATTTATGCGTTTAAAATTATTAAGGATGAGAATCTCATGGAAATTTAGAAAAAGGGTTTAATATAAAAATATTGTTTAACTAATGATAATTAATTGATTCGAGCATGATTTATCTTAAACAAGAACGACTAAAGAATTGAATGCATGTTTTATTTATGTGTAAATATATTTTCATGTATGGATGATTATGAGCTAGACCACGACCATTATATGTGAATGGTTTCTTTTAATTTATTTATTTTAATTAAATTTGTTGGAATGTGAGCATTTTCCTCATTAATATGTTGGGCATGCATGCCCATGTTTTATTTTATGTAAAACCCCGTTTTACCCCTCAGCTGTGAGTGAGATAAAATCATATGTAATGGATGGAACTCCCACTCTAGTAGAGGTGGCTCAAGTTAGGAGCCAAGGTGAAACCAATCTAGGGATATTCCAAGGTGAATAGGTGGAAAGATGTAAACATGAACCCAAAAGGTTCAATGTGTTTCTCCCATATGTCTTGGGTTATTTTATCAACTTCTAGATAATATAACCAATAGAACAAGATCATGATCATACCATTTATTTTATATCTATCTGTGGCGTGGTTTATTTTTTGTGGGTGTGTTTTCACGATCACGGAATTAATGAATAAAACAATCTTGCAAGATGAAACTAAAATAAGACTACCTTATACATAAATATTATCTTATACATGGTTAATAATATAAGTATATCCCACTTAACATTAAAAATCATGTAATCAACGATAATAAAATGGAAGTTTAATTATAAATATAAAATCCCTCAATGAAAATATCATGTCGGTATAGCCTTCCATAATCTTGGTAAGAATAGAACCATAGTTCAAAGTGCTAGACCAACCCTAGCTGGGGTGATTTCAATTATCAGGGAATTCTAATTCAATGTTTTGGGTTGACTGGACCTAGTTTTCATCAAGGTATGACTACCATAGTAGGACTTGGTGTGACCAAGAGGCAAAGGATGAAGAAATCGAAAAAAGTATTTCAGGACTGGGGAGTCCACTAATCGGATCAAGGAGTTGTGAGTTAATGCAGTTGTCATTTAGAATTCCTAACTATAACCCTTCAAGTTGATTGACCAACCCTAGTTGGTGTAATGAAAATGGAAATATGGATCATTTCCACTAGAATATTCAGGCAATTGAATATTCTGAAATCAATGATGAGGACTATTGGATTTTGATATTATAGCAGAAGACTAATAAGTATTAATTTATTTACATGCCTCAATTTTATCATAATAAAGTACTAAACCATTTCATATCATAATTTATAGAAATATCAAGAAAAATGACATCAAATATATCAATGTGAACTATACTTTATAAAGAAACCCTTCTCATCGGTACTAATATCCAATAGTGGTAGAGGCATTTACATGTTATCCTTTGCCACGAGAGGAAATTGTATGTGCAGGAAGAGACTGTTCCCGTTGCACCAGGGAAAGAGGCCAGTGATGAGGAACTATCTCTTTATATGAAACAAATGGATGATGCCATAGATTTCCAATGTTTTATGCTATCTTCCATGTCTAATGATCTCTTCAAGAAGCATGAAAACATGGACGCGTATAGCATGATGTCTCACCATAAGGATCTCTACAAAGAGAAGGTGAGATAAGAGAGATATGAGATCTCCAAAAGTTTTATTACAACTAAGCATGGAGAGTATGTTCCAACTGGGCCTCATGTATTTAAGCTTATTGACTATATTTAATTCCCGAAGATCTTAGGGATTAAGTTCCCATATGATTTGTGCATACAGATCTTATCCTATCATCATTTCCAAAGACCTTCTCTAGCTTTATTTTCAACTATAACATGAGAAACAATGTGAAGTGTCTATTGGAACAACTGACCTGAATTAGCATGGTAGATAAGGGCATGGGGTGTGACAAACTTGTAGTTTTTATGGTGAATAAGAAAAGGAAGGATGAAAAAAAGGGTTGAGGACTTATAAAACGGTATGAATCCCCCGACCACCGTCCCTACAAGAAGGGGAAGATCCAGAGGTAGGGTAAGGAATGGGAGGCAGTATGTTTTGCATGTGGTAGGAAAGGTCACTGGAAGAGGAACTACACCCAGAAGCATGGGGATGCTAAATGTGTGTTATTTATCGAGTGTAATCTTTCCATTTATACACATTGGGTATTATATAGAGATTATGGGGCTCACATATGTATTCAAGGGTAGTAACAATGTAGATTTAGAATGATTGCCTGAGAAGGGTTGGATCTTTGAGCTGGAAATGGTGTGAGGCTGGCTAGGTTGTCCATTTATGATTACCACCTATCATTTCCAACTGGGATGATTTTGGTTTTACATAATTTTTATTATGTTCCATTGTTACCAAAAAAATAATTTCTGTATCATGTTTGGAAATGGATGGATTTAATATCAATTTTGGAAATAATGGTTGCTTATTTTATAAGAACAACGTATGTTATGGTATAACACATTTAAATAATGGTTTATATGTATTAAAATATGAAAAACATGTGTTGGAAATCGATAACTTAACAAAATCACATGACTCATACACCACCCAGTTGTGGCATTGCCATCTCGGTCCTGTTAAAGAGAAGTGCATGAAAAATTTCTACTCGGATGGTTATTTAGAATCTACTAAGCTAAAACCACTTGATAGAAGTCACACTTGTTTATAAGGTAAAATAACCTAGCCACCTTTTGGTGGATGGGGTGAAATGGCCACATACCATCTAGGATTGGTGTACACAGATGTGTGTGGACCATTCCAAGTAGAAGCTAGAGATGTATATTCTTACATCATTACTTTTATTGATGATTTGACTAGATATGGTCTGTCTACTTAATGAGGTTTATTTCATAATCCTTGCAAAAATTTAAGGAATTAAATAATGTAGCATAGAATCATCTTGATAAGAAGATAAATAATCTTCGATCAGATCGAGGTGGAGAATATCTGAACCAATAGTTCCTCGATCTTCTATGGGAGTCTGGGATTCTATCTCTGCTCACTCCTCCTTATACACCACATTGGAATGGTCTTAGTGAATGCAGAAACCACACATTGATAGACATGGTGAGGTCAATGGTGGGTCATGAAGATCAGCCATAATCGTATTGGGGATATGCATTACAAATTGCATCATACGCATTAAACTGAGTACCAACTAAAGGGGAAATTGGAATTCCCTCCACGTTATGGAATGGAAGGATACCCATTTTGTCGCACACACATATATGGGGATGTGAGGAATTTGTTAAGGCCTTCTCAGGAAACAAACTAGCACCCTGGGGAATAAGGAGTATCTTTATAGGATTTCCCAAGGAAACAAAATGATATTACCTATATAACCCTTCAGACAAGAATGTGATTGTCGTTAGACAAGCCATATTTCTTAAGAGGGATAACATACTCAAAAAGGATAGTGGGATAAAGATTTACATTGAATAATTCGATGCTCAAGATAAAATGGAGTTGGTACAGGAACAAGTTCCACAGGTCCCTGTGGATGTGGTTCCAGAAATACATGTACTGCGTAGGAGTTTAAGAGAGGCAAGGGAACCAGAGAGATTTAGTTTCCTAGTCACCGAAGATGGTGAATCATTATTGTTGGACAATGATGAAACACTCTACTAAAAGGATAAAATAGAAGGATCAGAATCTACAGTATTCCTAGAAGCTATGAATTCTAAGATGGATTCCATGTATCAGAACTAAGTCCGGGTTCTGGTCGAAGATCCAGTTGATGTAAATCCTTTTTGATGCAAATGAGTATTCAAGAGAAAAATAGACATGGAAGGTTAAGTTATCACCTATAATAAATGTATAGTGGAAAAAGGATTCAGATAGCATCATGGAATTGACTATGATGAAAACTTCTTTCCAGTTTCCATGTTTAAATCCATAAGAATCTTACTTGCCATAGCAACTTACCATGACTATGAGATTTGGAAAATGGATGTCAAAACAAAATTCCATAATAGTATCCTTCAGGAAGATGTCTATATGACACAACCCTAAGGGTTTGTGACACCAGGTAATGACAAACGGGTTTTAAAGTTACAGAAATCCATTTATGGATTAGAGCAAGCATCTAGGTCACGGAACATTTGATTAGATGAATCCATAAAGGAATTTGGTTTTATTAAGAACGAATGTTGGAAATGTGTTTATATGAGGTTTAATGGGAATTTATTCATTATTATAGTAGTATATAATTACGACATATTGATTATTGGAAATGATATACCAGTCTTACATTCAGTTAAGGACTGGTTGAACAAGTGTTTGTCCATGAAGGACATGGGTGAAGTCGCCTATGTTCTGGGGATGAAGATCATTCATGATAGATCCAAAAGGATACATTGTCTATGTTAGGGTAGATACATTTAATAGATACTAAAGATATTTATTATAGAAAAATTCAATAGTGGAATGGTTTCGGTGTTGATTCACGCACAAATTTACCCAAGAGATGAAGGTATAATGGTCCTTATATTATAGATTGGGTTGTCGAATCCATTGAGACCTGAGAAGATACCAACGACACACAACATATGAGACTGATTTTTAGCTAGGAATTTTCCAACATTGGGTTGATTTTAGATTGGTTTAAAGTATCACTAACATATTTATGTTAATTCAAATTAAAATAAGGATTTGATCATAGGTTATCACTCGGGGTGGATTGGATGAATTCCTTTTTTAATGATTTCAATTTCATTAACACAAGAAGGATTCATTCAATGAATTCATAATAACACCATCACCTACATGATAAAAACCTTCAAAACACATTCTAATCACCTATAAACTTGTAGGATCATTTCTACGATAATTCCAAGGTAAAGGATCTTATTATCACATAAAAGTGGGGTGATTAAATTCAATATGGAAGTGTAAGAGAGAAAATCATTGAATAAATGAAACTCCAATAAAAGAAATTAATAAACAGTTTGAGAGTGATAAATAACATTCAATCCATCCCCTTTCTACTCCCTTTGATAATCCATAAAAGAGATATCCCTCCATTGATTACATATCCTCAACAGAAGCGGGATGTAGATTTATGAGGGTGGTATTGAAGAAGTAAAAACAATAGAAAAAACCGATCACTCCACCATTGTGTGATAAATATCACAAAGTATGGTGTGAATAAATTCAAACTTTTAGGAAATAGTATGAACATGATATTTATAAGAATAGAATAAGAGTAATGGAAATATTTTTATTAAGAAACAAATGTGAATTGAGCAACTTATATGAGAATGAAATGTGATTATAAACACAAAGCGGCAACATAACACTAAAATTAAAACAAGCACCAATGATCCTTAAATCATTCAACACCACCACCTTAAATAAAAAATTTGGGAGCCTTGGGGTGAGCATAAAATATTGGAATTCATCCCACTTTATCATGGTGGGCTTAGGGTGGTGGAAACATGTGGAACACGGACTTTTCCATTCTTGACCTGAGGTGGCAGCTAGCTTGCATCCTCTGAACCGAAGCGCCTAGATGGCCTTCTTGATGGCTGAATTGGAGTGGTCCATCGAATACAAAGGCTCAGTTATGGTTTTCTCCTATATATCTATAAAATTTCAGCCCAAATTAATATGTTTCTTCCTAGATATGGTTAAATTGGTGATCAGTTTTTCTGGGTCTCAAAATCTAGCCCAGCATTTTAGCCCAAACTTGGGCCGCCTAAATAACAACCATGGAGGCCGAATTAGCAATGGCTCCTGAAGAATTATTTTTTCCATTACATTTCTTATAGAGTAAAAATAAATGTGGGCTTTAGTGGGCTAGTATTGTGGGCTCCACATTCCCAACAATGGGCTAGTGTCCTATCAACCTTCTCCAGAATGAATTCCTTCCATCACCAAATATTTCCATCATCCTTTATGAATCCTCTATTGATCCCTAAAAGAAAAATTTTCATGTTGAAGTTTATATCAATTTAAAAAAATATCAAATTAAAATATGGATAATTACATTCATTAAAATCAAATTAATCATTGGGCCTAAATTGTTGTACATTAGGCATGGAGTTAACAAATGATGAGAATGGATGTTCCACATTAAAATAAACTAATTTAGGCCCATAAGATCAATAATGAACATTTAATACCAATAAAATGTAATTTAACATATGTGTTTTTATTGTCTATTAATACCCCCCCAACTTGAGATTTGCTAGTCCCAAGAAAAATGTACATCAACATTATGAAATTCGAATTCCCTTTTCCAAAAACTTTTTTGTACACATTGATCACCAAAAACCCTTATACCAAAAAATCATGAAACCCATCAAAATATTTTAATACAAGATAGTTTCATAAGAAGATCCCAATCCTAATCCAATTAATTCTTTCAAATTCATCTCCATATTTCATCCAATATCAATTTAGAGTGATGATGTGTTGTGTATCACATTAGACATGGGGGTTCATCTTTAATCAGGGGGAAATGAAGAAAGATCTAGTTGGAGTCATATTTCAATATTTAGATGAGTATTAAATTTTTATTTTTATTATTTTATTATTATTATTTTGTAATATTTCCATGGTATTTGAAATTTCACTCAAAAGAATCAACCCTTGTAGCGAGATTTTGCCAATGACTCCCAGGCTCAATGACCTTAGGGCACCAAGTAAAGCCCGCATACATGGGAATTTTCTCAAGTTAACTCAGTCAAAAACAAATTCAAATTACCACAAATAGAGATAAAATTACTCATTATGGTCTAGACAACTCTGGAGTCCGGATCCCCAAGTGATGAAAGCCACACATATGGTCATTTCATTGCTCTATGCCCAAATTTTTATTTTTTTATTTTTTTATTGAATACTCATATTAAAACTAAAATGATCACCAAACCTATTCAATTTTTTTGGGGGACCCCATGAACACAAAAATATACCCCACTATCCAAAGGATGTGCATTATGATTCATTCCTTATGTGGATATAAATATAAACAATGAAATATCACATTTGAGAGCCACACTTTCCAAAATCTATGCTCATGAAATATACATGGATTAAAATCAGAATCCGAGAATGCTAAATTATTTGATATTCAGTTTCAATGTTTACAATGTCTATTATAATGTTCATGGTTAAACAAAATTTTCCTTCCATTAAGGAACAAATTTTTTCAAATCGTTCATTTTTTTAAACAAAAGTAATATTTTTTTCTCCCCCTAACTTAAAATAAAATTGTCCCCAATGTTTAAAGAAAATAATATGTATAATGGGTTAGAGGCTAAGAATGAGAGTTCAAAAATGAAATTGAAAATGAGGATCATGGAATGAAGTCACCTGGTGGTTGAAGTTTAACTTCTTGCTGATCCCTTTTAATTCCTTGATTTCCATGTCACTCTGATAATTCCTTAGTGGAAGAGAAAAAACAAACAAAACAAAACTATATATATATAGATATATATATTTAGTCATATAAAAAAAAGTAAAATATAAATATATATAGAAAGATTATAAAATAAATAAGTACTATAAGCTGTTGCTCAGTGGTAAGAGAGCTCCCCAGTCTCTATTGGGTTCCGAGTTCAAGTCCTTGCAGCTTTGACAGTTGTGATGGGGTTTTCCCCACAACCTATGATGAGGATTTTTAATTTTATTATTATTATTATATTTTTTTATTTCAACCAATAAACACATAAAAATAAAATGAACTGATGATACGTAGTCTTCTTTTTAAATTTCTGGGTAAGTTATTACTCAAGTATCACACCACGTGACATAGATGAATATAGAGCACCTATTTCATACCATACAAACTCATAATAGAAGAACAATTCATCAATAAATTTTTTCATTAATTTTAAATATCAAAATGATTCATTAATCCAATTAAAAATATTAAGTTGATTAAAACAACAAAATGATTGGAAATTTGAAAACCATGGGTTGCCTCCCATGAATCTCTTTTTTTAACACCGTTAGCTCAACTTAGACCCTTAATTATTTTTTCATTTTTCTCATCTAATGTTTGATCACAGTAGTTTTCAGCCACTTCATTTTTTCAGAATGGTTAAATGAATGGTTTGACTATATGACCATTAACATTAATGGTTGGACCATTGGTGGGATATTTTATTTCTAAAACCCCATGGAGGTACACGTTATGCACTATGTATGGACTTTACCATCTAGACCTCAACTTTCCCAGGTGTAAATGATGTTTAGAACTATACAGAACAATAGTTTTACCCGGTATAATGTGTTTGGATTTAAGATTTCAAGATTGTAGGATTTTACATTAGCTTTATTGATCCTTGATTATCATAATCCTCCATCCAATGGTCCTTAAGTTCGTTGAGATCTAATTTTCTTTCTGTTTCAGCCAATGAGAGGTCATAATTCATTTTATAAATTTCCCAAAAAGCCTTATGTCCAATATCCAATGGAAAATGTCATTAATTACCATAAACCATCCTATATGGGGACATTCCTAAAATGATTCTAAATGTTGTTTGATAGTCCCAAACTGCTTCTAAGAGTTTGCCTGACCAATCATTCCTATATGGATTAACAGTTTTGTCGAGAATTTGTTTGATTTCTTGATTGGCTAACTCAGCTAGACCATTTGTTTGAGGGTGGTAGGTGGTGGAAACTTTATGATAAATTAAAAGATTTTCCATGAGTTATGAGAATGGAAAATGGAAAAAATGAGTTCCACAATCACTAGTGATAGCCCTAGTAATTCCAAATCTAGAGAATATGTTTTATTTTAAGAGTCTAATCATTGTTTGATGATCATTGGATTTTTATGGAATGGGATCAACCCATTTTGAGACATAATCAAAAGCTAAGAGAATGTAAAGATACCCCCTACAGTTTTGGAATGGACGAATGAAATCAATTCCCCAAAAGTAAAATATTTCAACCACTAAGATGGGAGTGAGTTGCAATTGATTGCTTTTTGTTATTGACCCTACCTGTTAACAATGAGGATATCATTAAAAAAATATGTAGGGGTCCCTTGAGAGGGTGGTCCAGAAGATACCACACTGAAGAACTATAGAAGAAGTTTTCTTAGAGGAAAAGTGACATCCACATGCCTCACTATAACAAAATTTAAGGATGGACTCTTGTTTAGATTCTGGGACATACCTCTTAATGTCTTGGTTAGGGCAGAACTTATAGTGGTATGGATCATCATACACATAGTGCCTAACATCAGAAAGAAATTTCCTTCGAGCTTGAGTCCCTAAGAATTTTGGAATTACTCATGTAACTAAGAAGATGGCTATGTCAGCATTCCAAGGGAAGTCACTCACAGTGTATAGATTTTCATCAGAGAAATAATCAGACCTAGAAAAGTGAGTTGAGTTGCTTTTTAATTCCATCCTAGAGAGGTGATCAACTGAAACATTTTCAACACCCTTTTTATCATTGATGGTGAGGTCAATGTTCTATAATATAAGTACCCACATAATCATTCTAGACTTAGAATCTTGTTTTTGGAAGAGTTATTATATTATAGAATGATTAGTGAAGACAATGATGGGGGATCCTAAGAGGCTTGACCTAAACATCCCTAAGGAAAAAACAATATAAAGTAACTCCTTTTCAGTGGTGATGTAGTTAATTTTGGAATCATTTAAGGATTTTCTTTCATATAAAATGACATAAATATTTTTATCACAACATTTTCCTAACACAGCTCCTATAACAACGTCGCTACCATCATACATAAGGTTGAAAGGAAGATTCCAATTTAGAGATTTCATAATGGTAGGAGAGGTGAGAGTAGACTTTAGGGCTGATAATGAACCCTCATAGCTTTCTTTACAAACAATGGAGCATCCTTTACTAGGAGATCACAAAGGGGGAGGTAGATTGAAATAAATTTCTTGATGAATCTTCTATAGAAACCAGAATGTCTTAATAAATACCTCACTTCCATAACAAATCTGGGTGATGGAAGGTGACAAATGATGTCATCCTTTTCTTTATCAACTTCAATATCCCTACTTTAGACCAAAGGTCCTAGAACTTGTCCCACTTTAACCATGAAATGGCATTTTTCCAAGTTTAGAACTAGATTATTTTCTTTACAACTTGACAAGAATCTCTCCACATTCCTCAAACATCCCTAAAATGTATCCCCAAACATAGAGAATTCCTCGATGAATACCTCTATAAAATCCCCAACTGTGTCTGAGAATATGCCCATCATGCACCACTAGAAGGTTCTAGGGGCATTTCATAACCTGAAGGGCATGCATTTGAAATCAAACGTGCCGAATGGACATGTGAATGTAGTCTTCTGTTGATCCTCTCGGGAGACCTCAATTTGATTATACCCCGAGTACCCATCTAAAAAATAGTATAAGGCATGACCTAAGACTTTATCAATGACTTGGTCAATGAAGGGTAAGGGGAAATAGTCCTTCTTGGAAAATGATTTTAGCTTCCTATAGTCGATGCAAACTCTACATCCACTACTCACGCTTGTTGGAACAATTTCTCGATACTTATTGGTTATCACTGTGATTCCATCCTTTTTTGGAACCACATGTATTGGGCTCTCCCACTCACTCGTATCTATGGGATAGATGATACCAGCTTTTAAAAATTCCGGAAGTTCCTTCCTTACTACCTCCATGTGATTATTTTTGAGGCGCTGTTGAGGTTAATGACATTTCTTTGAAAAATTATATTACTAATAATATATTCATACACTGATAATCATATGTGGTGTAGTGGTTAGGTGCTCGGATTCATAGAGGTTGTATATGGTTCAAATCTGGTGAGTAGAATTTTTAAAAATCCTATAGCCATAGTTTCATAACTGTTTATATAGGTTTATCGACGTAGTAGAATGAAAACATTGTTTTAAAACATGAAAATTTCTTTGTTTCAATGGTTATACATAGTGTAAATATGTCTATATCTATAGTTAAAAACCATGGATGTGTCAGTATTTTCGATAAACCAATTTACATAGTGCATTACTATGGAAATATAATTTTTAAACTGTGATTATAGTTCAGAGATATAATAATGGTTTAATTACCCACAGTTTTAGGGGCTACACCCACATTTCCAAACCATGGCTATAGGGTAATTTTCCAGTAGTGGTTGAACTTTGAAAAATAGATCATACAACATAAATATTTCATTAATCAAATTTAACATAATAATTATGGAGTGAGGGTAAAATAAATGTAAATTCCCAATCAATGATGGATAGGTATAACTAGTTGAATACCATTTACTAAAGATGGATATGGTTATTGACTATGAAAAATGTTTGTCATGGAACATCTCTGTCGAATTTTATTAGCATTATGGATGAAAAAAATGATTATAGAAGGGGTGAATGAGAGAAAAAATTTTCTATGATTTGTTTTAATCATAATATTGGGAAGAGTTTTGTGTAAAAACATATCCCTACTTGAAAAATTTTAAATCCAAAGGCATGACATAATAAGGTGATTGAATAAAGAGGAGAATAAGATGACCCCTTGCATTTAGAAGAAGCTTCTAAATGATTACGGGGATCTTCTTAATAGCTTTGGGTACCTTAGGAGGAATATAGAGAGGTAATTTAAGATTATCATCATGCTCCAATAGTTTTTTGTGTAGAGGAATGGGAGGATCAATGGGTTTAATTAGTAAAATAAGGGATAATTCTTGATTAATTTCCAAACATAGGTTTTGGCCTCTATACGATAAAGAAACAAATAATAAAAAACGTACCATATTTTTTCCCATGGTTTATACCAAAGAGGAGTGGTTTTATTAATTTAAAATGTATAGGAACTGAAAACATTAAAATAATTACCTCGCAAATGGGGAAGTGAGTCCTATTTATAAATAATTAACTTTAAAACATTGAAATATAATGTAGGTTTGGGACGATTCATTAAAGATTTATAAATTTAAAAATAAAACATTAAAACTCATTATTTTAAAGAAAAAATATATATTTGGTCATGGATACCTTTTATGCTATATATTACATCACCTTTGGGTCATTATGATGTCATAATACCGATTTTATAATTATTATGAATATAATGTTTACCATAAAAATCAACGGTCTCAAAAAATTATCAAAAAATCATCTTTTGATAACTTTGACATTTAGATTTACAAAAAAAAATATTTATTTATTCAAAATAAATCTCTAAATATGAGATTTTAAAATTTAAATTTAAAAGACACGTTTATTAAAAAAAATATTTGTTTTTTTATAATAAGAAATTTCTTACCCTCATAAAAATTATGTTTGTCTTCCTAATATTTTATTATCATTTTTATTTTATAAATTTTACATAATAATAATAATTAAATAATAATTTAGTTAAAAATAATTAAATTAACTAAATTGAGTGTCTTCATTGAAACTAAATATTACCCAAAATACTATTTATTTTTCAGTGTATCATAATCAAAATTTTATTAAAATTATTATTTAGTCAATAAAAAATAATAATAAAATCTAAATATGATAAATTCTATATTAAAAAAATATATAAAAACTCATACTCTTATATCATAGATACATAACCTCATATTACACTAGTAACCTCCATATGGATTTGGTGTGTGAGGATGTGATTTTCTTGGAGAGTTTTGATGAACATGGTTTGGTTCATGATATCGATAAGCTTGAACATCACCCATAAATGGTTGGGAACATGATTTACTTTTTTAATCTCATCATGATATGGGGAAATAAAAAGGCCCGATGATGTAATCTCCAATGAAAGCTCTGATAAATGGGTTTTATAGGGCACGATCCTATTTTTCAGGACCATAGCTTATTCATTTTTAATCAATTAGACTTTTTCCTAACCTTTAATATAGTATTCATAATGTAAAACATAAAATTTCTCTATTATTAAAGGTTATGATTCTTAAAGGGTTTTCATATATAATAAACTATACTTATCAAAAATATCAAAAGTAAATCATTTGTTTTTCGTAGTTACATTACATGATATGGAATTTAATCCTTCAAAATGTGAATTTTATTTGTAAAAACAAGTATTATTGCATGGCTTATGATTTATATCCTAGAAATTTAAGGGCAGAAATTAAAACTAAAGTTGAAATATTCAATAAATATGTAAATTTTTGTGTATCTAAATAGAATATATTTTTTCAAAAGAAAAACCCACCAAACTAACAAAGAGATATATTATTATTGTGGAAATTTAGTGCATTTCGTAAATATATGCTTCGTTAAAAAGAGGAAAATCAAAAAATGATTCTAAAAGATAGAAAATTAATATATCTAGTAATTTTTATTATCACCAAAAAATTATAATCACATACTAAATTTTTTTAAAATAGTTAATCTGTATAAATAAATCTATAAACAATTAATATGTACAGGAGAAATATCCATAATAATAATATATTTATATTTTAAGTATTTTATATAAATAATTAAAAATATCTATACTATCTTATTTTATTTTATTTTTTCAAGGGAAATGATTTCATAAAATTTGATGGAGAAACAAATGTTAGAAGATTAACACCCACAAATTTGAATGTTTAGGAGAATATATGATATATTGAGAATTGAAATATGATTTATGAACCTCTCTAGTCTGTTTATGTTTATGGAATATGAATATTTGATATATGTTGTTCAAGACATATGATAGGGGATGAGAAATTCATTAAAAGAACAAATCATAAGGTGAGTGGTACTAGGTTTTTTGTATAGAATATATCTCTATAAATCAGTTAAAAGAAGGATGATAGAATTCGTTGAAATAAAAATTATAAAGAAATTATTTTATATATACAAATACATATACACAAGATATTAAGTGTGAGAAAACACTGTGACTCTTTGAAGGTTTTTCACATCACCAAGAATAAATTCAAGAAAAAGGAAACGAGCTGTTTTCATGAAGTAAAAAATGAATTATGTATAATATTTACAAATTAATAGTGATTTAGACTCATTATTTATATCCAAGGAATATAAAAACATATTATTACAATACTGATTGGGAAACAAGTACCATTAATACATGAAAAAATAATCAATGTACGATATTGATAATGATATTCCCATGATAAAGAGATATAAACCCCAAACATACAATTCTATATAAGAATAAAAAGGTACAAGGAATGAATAAAGGTCTTAGAAAAAAGGTTTACATAATTATTGAACCATATTCAAATAAATATATGTGGTACCGTCTAAGAATAACCTAACATATCATATCAAAATTTTATAACATTTTACACGATTAAAGACTAAAACTCATGAATAAAACACACATACAAAGCTGAGAATTTTTGTATAATTTGATTTTATCTAGATATATATATTATTATATTATAGGCAATATATTTATTTCATAAAATTATTCAATAATAGTTACTTTTTAATCATATCATTATATAGATCATCCTGGGGAGATATAAAAACAAAGGGAAGGTCATTCTAATAACTCATTAAGTGGAAATCATGGGGAATTTTAATACGATATATTTTAATGATAATCTTATATAGCATTCCAAAATGATAATTTCAAAATAATTAATAAGATATACGAAATAATAGTTTAGAAAACACAATAGTCTTATTATATACTATAGAGATATTAATAAAACATGTGACATAATAATGAGGTATATACATAATCAAAGGACATCATAAGCATATGTGTAGTTTATCCACATGAAAAATCATTAAATAATTTATTTGGTTACCTTATTATGTCCCATAAACATTGGAGATTAGGTTAAGACCCCTAGTCCACAAGAATTATAATCTCGAAAGATATAACGATATACCAAACCTATCATATTTCTATTTAATTATGAGCTCAATAACCCCCTAAATATATCCATACATATCTATCTTACATTTATATAAAAATGATCATAGATATATAAAAAACAATAGTATTATTATCCCTTGAAAAAAATTGTGTTTCCTAAAAACATTTATGAGGTATAAAAATAAATATTCTACAGAAAGAAATGGGATGTTACAATGAAATTAATCCCTGTGAAAATGTTTTAAAATATAACCTAATATATTTTATAAGGGTATAAAAACAAGGTAATTGACAAAGAATAAAAATACTAGAGAGGAATATAATATATTATATAATAATTAAGAAAAAAATTTATTTTACATTTTGATATATTTATAAACAATGAAACTAAAAATAAATGTAGTACAAATGACAGAGAAAAGGGGGAAAATTATTTAAATAACATGACATGAGAAAACATTAAAAAGAATATATATAAATAAAATATACAAAAGTGTCAATGAAATAGACCAAATTATAAATGAAAAGGAAGAGGGAGAAAAGGAACCCCTTCCAATATTTTTTATTAATATAAAATCAATATAAGAAGTTATAAAAAAATATAAAAAATGTAATGATATAATATAAATAAATCAAATTAACTACAATATAATGAATTTTGACATGAAATTCAATGTTCTAATAAAATATTGATGTAAATAAAACATACCCTTACCATAAATCATTACTTTTTCAAATGCACTCTCACTCCCAATATAATAATATTATATTTATTAAACATGAATTTCATAATATTATATTTATTTTTTAAAATTAATATCTATTTATTATATTCATTTATTATAAATTAATTTTTTTTGATAAATTATTTTTATCATCAAATTTTAGTAGTTCCAATGGTTTTATACATGTTTTAATATGGTTTTACTCATCATTGTTCTTCATTCATGAGTTAATAATTTTTATAATATTCAAGATACTGTAATTATAATTCTTTTTCTATTTCTGAAGTTCTAAATTTATTCTACAAAATTTATGAGAATGGTTCATAAATTTACATCATTTTGATCACTTATTTTTGATTATATATTCTACTATATGGAATTATTTTAATAATAAATGTAATCTTAATATTACCATTATAGAACCATAAAAATAATATAACGTCATTTTTGCTAACATATATCAACTTTATTTATGTTTTTATAATCATTCATGATGAAAATGTATAAAATGATAAAAATAGTATAGAATTATTCATGTAACTATTTAAACCAACCCAATTATGAATATTCTATAATGAATAGATATGTGAGAATATATAGTTATATCATAACAATATAATTTTATATGATTTTAACGGTTTAAATTATATATTAATATATTGTTAAATCATATTAATGATAAATTTGGATTAGAATATAAATGAAAAGGATGATGGAAAAGACATTACATTCATTTGATTAATCACTTCTTCTATTGGGGGCCTCCTTTGTAGTAATTGATTTATTACTCATTATAGTGATAATAGACATAAAAATGTCAAATGGTATTTCAAGGGTGGAAATGTGGGTAAATATTTTGGAGTAGACCAAGTAAATGTGTGGTTCTGAATTAGTGTAGGATGTTCCTTTTATTTGTGAACTATTGTGGTATATTTTGAAATACTCATTCCATAATGGTTATAGAATTCCATTAGAGTGGAAAGTAACTCAAAAATGGAAAAAATATATGGATTCCAAATAATATTATGAATTTTTTATATATTTTAAATAACATATAGAAGTTTTTACTATTTTTTCTAATATTACCATTTACAAATATATTTCACAATTCAATCAAGTAAATAACTATTTCCCAAAAAATAAAATTGACCTTCTTAAATAATATTGAATTCCAAATTTTAAATACTTTTTACTAAATTCAAACATCAAATATTTTAAATATAACTTCTAAATTGACACATATAATATATAATAAATGTATCTTTTTTAATTAAAAGAAATTTATTTGTCCTAAAATAATTATATAATTAATATATATAATTATTTATTTATTTATTAGTTATTAAGTATTTATTATAAATATTGGATGTATTGTTTATAATACATTATTCACTAGTAAATAATTTTTATATGCTAATAAAAATTTCAAAATTATATTTTTTTATATTTGTACCCATTAACTATTTATATACCCAACAACAATATAAGAGTCATGTTACACTTTTCAATTATATATATAACCCTACAAGGTTCTCTATGGATATTTCATCCAATTCCCTAAAAATGTGTATCATTTTCATTATTTTTTCATTATTTCTTTATTTTTACTTGATGGTAATTTTTCCATAGGAACCCATAAGGAAAAATAATTTACACTTTTATTATTTTAATTTACTCATTATTATCATCATATTTTTCCATAATTATGTTTCACAAATGTTTTATATAATAATAATGTTTGTATTATATTTTTTTATAATGAAATAATGTGTGTTTCATTTTATATCAGTATTTAATTGGATATTTTTTTACTGCGATGCATATCATAGAAAAAAATAATACAAAAATATGGGGTGCTATATTCTCGTAGTAAAAAACAATCCCTTGAAATCTCATTACACATTTTAAAATATATGATAGTAACTTTTTCTCATTACATCATAAGTTTCCCATACCACTTCATCAAACTTATTATTACTATATCAAATGTTGATCAATTGAGTAGTCTTGTTTCCTGTTACTTTATCACAGAAATCAAATATCATTACAAATGATTCATAATGAGATATTTCACACTCCAATTAGATAAGCTATGAGTTTGAACATGTGATAGATCTAGTATGTATTTCCTCAAAATCGATACGTGGAACTAATTTTATAATATCGTGGTATATTGTAGAATATATAGTATATGTTTTATAGTCTCTGATTGATCACGAATATAAAATTCGATGGTATATCTAGAGATCAACTTCCAATTATTCTCAAATATCATAAAGCCCATAAACAGGGATAATTATGAAATATTTTCTCTATAATATCCAACTTCAAAAATAAATGATGATTATTGACATAAATTTCCGTCATATTTGTGCTACTCTAAACTTCCACAGAATTTTTTGAATATTCATTTTAATTTCGTTATCAAGATTTGTCCCCAATATACTATTATATATATATTTACCATATCTTGTCAATGTCAAAAATCTCTAACTATATAATGCAACATATGGTTCTTTTTGAATGCCTGAGTGGAAATTGTTGTATATGGTAACACTACCAGTGGATTATGTTAATATTATTCTAATTGGAAATAAAGAAAGTAAGATCTCTATATATCATTCAAAACATGAATGTACCTTTTATATGGACTATCTCTTTGAGGATGATAACTAGTATAACTATTTTCTATATTCAATTCATATTAAATACTTCTCTAAAAACATTGAGGTGAACCAATGATCTAGATCATTTATAATTGAAAAAGAAACTCCATACGACCATACTATTTCCATTATATATATCTTATCATGTTGATCGAGTGAAAAATACACATTAATAGATATTAAAAAAGACATCATTGTAAGGTGATCAATAATAAGGAATTTTTTTCTACTTCCTTTAATGGCATTAGAAATACATATAATAAAATCTATGATGATGATCTCCCATATATATATATATATATATGTTAAAATGTATTATCATTCTGTTGTACTTATAATGTTTGGCATACTACTGATATCAGGACAATCATGTCACACCCCTATCGCAAAAGATACCACAATGGGGGTAGATAGATAATAGCACTCAAATCCCGTATCCATTAGGTCATGAGTTGATGACTAGCACCAAGGGTATAAAAATCTCAAAAAATGGGAGGAATTTTACTTTATAATAATTACATTTGAGAGAAAAGATTAATAGTCAACAACCAAATCCATGATATAATATAAACCAAAACAAAACCCACCCAACAATGCATAAATAAATATAATTCATATAGGTAAATATCTCCAAAATTAAATACCCAAAAAAATGTTACAGCAGCGACACAAAAAATGTCCAAAATGGTTTGAGCTAGTACTATCCATCTTGATCTACATAATCCTACAAGAATCCTGATAATAAATTTATTTACATATGGTGATCATGAAATTATACTCAGTAAGAAAAAACAATGTCTCATATGATCTTGTGATGGATGAATACTAATGAAACCATGATTAAAAATAGAACTAAAATCACATAAAAAGTTAAACTATCTTTCAAAACCATACCAAGGCATTCTCACTAAATAAAACAAGCCATGTATAATAACATGATATGCATATCGATAAAGGGTATCCATCACCATGTTACCATGGGTTTTCCGCTCTGACACCACAATGTCATGAGTCTTGGTTCTCTAATCTCATTAGAATACCACAAAACACCACCCAACAATATGTCCTCATCACATCATGCCCGAAAACACCTGGTCCACCCCTCCACATGAAGGCCACATCTCATCTCCCATGAAGACACTCGGCCATCACATCGCAACAACTTCCATAACCATAGTAGTATGATATCGTGAACATGAATGATATCAACCTCGTGATCTCCTCCAATAATGCAGGAACCCTATAATAAGCTACCATTTTATCCAGTCATATCATATCTCATCTAAAGACACCAACCCCCCCACCCCCTTATTATACATTTATACCTCATTTCGCCTGAAGACACATGGGTTGTCACCCAGTGCATTAATAGACCTCTGTCCATCATAGACTATGCATATCTACTAGCCTAGAAGAGCCACAAGGGAAGAGTTAGGAGACATCCATCCTTCCACATAATCAAGATTTTCAAAAAACCACCCTCTATATGAGAATATGTGATCTAATCCATAATTCTTGATATGTGTGGGGTGTTTATATAAATCCATAGGAGTATACAATTATATATACAAAAGCCACACACAATCCCAAACTATGGCTTCACAAAAGAACACAAAAAACTCAAAACACATTCACTTACATGGTTACTACTAAATGTATAACACCACAAAAACTGCAATCCAAAGTCACAAACCAAATCCAAAATCCATACTATTCATTACATTACTTACCAACAACCACATGTAACCACACAACCCTTCATTTATTTATTCATTAGTTATTATAATCCCATTAGAAAAACCAAACCCTATCCAATTAAAAAATTATTAAATAATTAATCAATAACTATATGGAAATTTAGCATAAAGAAACGACACATTAAAATCATATCATCATTCCCATCATATCTTCACATGACTACCCAAAATCAGGGCCTAAATCTATCACTCTATGACCGAAAAATCATGTCCAAACAAAACAACACCCTACTACCCTAAAATCATGGCCAAACAACTATCACCATGACTCCCCAAAAGCATATCCAAATATCTATCATCATATCCAAAAGCATATCCAACAAACCATCACCCTACCTCCCCAAAAGCATAAAAAAATTCTTCACTCTATCACCCAAAAATCATTTCTAAAAAAGGCACAAATCGACCCACATCAAACCCCCACCACACATCATTGATCCATATCATGACCACAGGACAAAAGACATCGAATAACATTTTACAAATTCAACATAGGGGATTTTATCACATTTCAATTTATTTTAGGGGTTTTACCACAAAAATCAAAAATTAAAGGAATCCAATTTTTTAACCAAAATTTATTTGGCTTAACAATTTACATTTTATGGTGATATCACAACAACCTCAAAATAAGGGATCTAAAAAACATATAAAACTAGAGAGAAAAAATACACCAAATGGCCAAAAATTTTAGTGGGTAATTCAACTCAAATAATCACAAAATCAAAATAATATCAGAGCTATAAAACCATGTGAATTATTCTCCATTTCCTCTTAAATTTAGGTTAATAGATTAATTTACCTTCATTATTCTAGTGTATAGCATTCTCAAAAGATAAAAAAGAGTAAACCCCTCCTTCATTATACAACCAAGTTACAAACCCAGGATTCCCTACCCCAAATATGTTTTACCAACTCATGGTGCAACGCAAGAAGAAGAATAAATTCCCGCAAGCCAAAACCACAAGAAAATCCCATGAATCAACCAACACCATATCAAGGGATATCATAAAAATACCCCAAATCACAACCCAAAAGAAAATTTCACCAATATAGTGGATATACAAAGTAGAATTAAAGGATTCACATTTGAAATAGGGGGAACTCACTACATATCACCAATAAGAATCTATAGAAATAAACATATTGATGAAAATGGATGAGGGTTAAAATATCTCTTTAGGGATCCTAGGGTTCTTTCGAAACGAGAGAGATAAGACACATATGAATGATTTTGGGTTTGGGTGAAGGACTTATATAAAATTTATTACTAGACACTTTCATGCCATGTACCCATTCACGAAATGAAATCCACATGTATCAATAAAATTACAACTTCTGCAAAAGTTCACATCATATCGGCATTTATTTAATTACACATCTAGAATTTCATTCACTTTGTGAATCAATTTAATGGATTATTACTTCAGCACAAACATGTCACAAATCTAGTTGGATACAAAAGATGTGAAAACCCAATTATTTTCATTGAAGACTTTTCTAACATGAAAACCCCACACCATCCTTGATGCACCTCCCACCACCCCAAAATACCCTCAGACCTACTCTAAAACACCTAAAAAACTGAAAACATAAAATGTAGTGGACCATGAAGTTATAGTCTAATACTTCAGATAACTCTCAAATGATTCTCACCCTCATGATTCCAAATCCTAGCACAAAAAATAAAGGGTTCTGAACAAACACCCTATGAGATACCTCTAGAGGATCTCATTACTTTTTAAAACTACCATCATCCAGACATTCGAACCAAAACACCCATGAACCATATTTTAGAGCCACAAATTTCCTTAATTAAAATGATCACACTACCACACAACCATCATAACCTCCACACCACCCAAACATAAAATTGATACCACCAAAAAAACACATCACTGTTAACATATGAATCATGGTATTCCAACATCCATGAAATGATAATACTTGCTCTTAGTGGAACTGACTCTCTGGTAGAGGTTTAGTTGTATCATAGTATAAATTTTCTCAATTTGGATTATTTAACTCCAATTTTATTATGTAGATGGTTTTATTATACATCAAACATTATGGGAAATTGAACATATCATTGCATAGAAAGATCCAAAAATCACATCTCAAGAAATACAGAGTAAAGAAAAACAAAAAAAATACTCTAGATACTGGGTATAAATCTATATCTTTTACCCCAAATTACTATCCTCTAAGCCACCATGCCACCAAAACATGTGATTCAAGGGAATGGATCTTCCTGAACGTTCCTTATCATAGTGATCCCAAATTTCTATTAGCTGCTCCATGATTTTCATGTTGTACTGATTAACCAAATCTCTTTAGTTAGTGAAATGGGAGACATCATGGTGATATCGATGAAGCTATGAGACATGGAATACATTGTGGACCCTCCCAATCCACAATGGAAATGACAAACAATATTCCACCTCACCAAATCACCCCAATATCTAAAAGGGACCAAAAATGTGAGAACGGTTACACTTCTTGCCAAACCATGGATTCCCACATTGAGGGGAAACCTTCATGAACACAAGGTCCCTAACATAGAATTTTAAGGGCCTCTTGTGATTTTGATAATAATAATATTGGTCTTTCACTACATTCATCATACCTTAAACTAAGTAAACCTCTTCTATCATGCTATATACTATATATGGAACCAGAATAGAAACCTTACCATCCTCCATCTGGTACAATGGAGAACAACATGGTCTCCCATAGAACACCTCAAATGGGGCCATGTTGACGGATTAGTGATACTTGTTATTCTTGGAGTTGGTGGCCTAGAACCAACTACTTTGTAATTTATTATTTAATTAATACCTTATTAACATCTTTATTGTTCTTCTACATGAAAATTCATATGATAATGTCCTAAGGATAGTTATTTCATTAAAGGGTCATAGAGAATCCATATTATGATGAGAACCTGGAAGTTCCATAACCCTGTTCTTGAATATATGTTCTATGGTCTGATGATGATTTTTGGGGGACACAAATAACACAGGCCATTAGGGTTGAGGACTCATAAAAAATTGAGGCACCTTCTCATGGTGTGTTCCCATGGTAATATCCAAGAGGATATTATGAAAACGATACCCACCAGTCGGAAATCCACATTTCATAGTGTCATTTGGATGTTCTTACATGTGGACGTGTGTATTGGTCCTTGGACTTTAATATTTTTATTAAGTCTTATTATAACTAGCACACTTAGATGTATTGACATGAAATGTGATGACCCACTGTTTATAGTGAGGTAGTATATGTTGGGTGCATCATGAGTGATACTACATTAATAGATAATGCGGGAAAGGACTTGTTTATTCTGTTCCATAAGTGAAGTAGATATTCCAGGGCCTTTGATTGAATTGATATGGCCTAAATAAATCCATGGCCATGGAGAGGAATGAGCAAGTTCAATTCAGGAAATTCAAAGAAATAATAATTGATAACATGGGTTGATGTCAGTAGCATTCAACCTGCTTGATTCGAGATATCAAGACAAAGGGATTATATTACACAGTAAGCGCTCGTAGGAGCTGACACATCATTGTGGTGTTAACTTCTTTATCTATGGGTGTCATGGTGTGTTCGTAGATGCTATCCTTGGACATTAGGGAGGCTCCACCTAATTCCACTATGAAAGAGGCCGAGATGGTCACAAAATAATTGTGTCCAAGTATCTTAGTTAAATATTAATTTCAAAAGTTGAATCAATATTGTTCCCAAATGTGGTTTAATAATTACTCAAGAATGACTGATCCCATTTATTTCGACAATAGTTATTCGAGAGAATATATTTTGGGTGAAATAATCTATTTACTAGTAAGTAATATATTGATATTTATTAGATAAATAAATAGAAGTTATTTGAGGTCTAATAAATATTGTAGAGGAAATAAATAAAAATGGAAAAACAGAAGTATACGCTGTGTATATTAATTATACACATCATGTATTTTTTGTAGGAATTTATGAGAAAGAATATTAATTATTTAATTAAATAATATTAGGTGTAATTCACTGGGTGCGTGTCAGGTAATAATAATAGTCAGTAGTTATTATTAGACATTGGGTATTGATAGGAATTGAATGAACTGAATAAATGATTTTAGGTAATTAATTAATTTTATTAATTTATGTAATTAAATATCCCAATTAAATAGTTTTCATTACCCTATACGTTTTTTGGGGTTGTTCACAATGGATTTGGAAAATCTCTCATGCTAAGAGATAATTCATTTTCCACCAGGAACACTACCAAGCTATGAGAGAGAGATCCACCTCCACCGGATCAAGGTGATTGAAGGAGGACATCACAAGTGAAGTCACTTCCCTGCTAGCACCTACAGATCCCTTCAGAGACATAAAGAGATACATGGAACACATGTGGATCACCGCTAGAGAAGTCCTACACTTGGATTCTACAACTCAGCAACGGATCACATCATATCACGACCAGAAACAAAAACTAATAGAGAATTCCATCAAGGAAATTATTGTCAATTAGTTAAATTAATTTTAACCAGCATACAATGATACAATATATGGTTCTAGGACTCCCCTCTTTCATTTTTGTTCTTTGTTCTATTTCGATGATCCGTCATTTTATTATTGTGACTGATCTAAAATAGATCATTGTTAATGCTAAAATTAAAGTTTGTTACACCCACCAACGTGCTCCCGTTGTGCTTGGAACCTACATGTGGTATCAGAGCGGTCATATCATTGATAATAATTGATTAGGTTTTCATTGGTGATTTATGCATTTAATTATTTTGTTTTTTCAATTAATGTTAATCGTTCATTAAATATAATTCTCGAGATCTATTCAGCCTCTCTTGTTTCTCATTCACCTTAATGAAACAAATTTGTCTTTTAATTTTGATTAAAATTAAATAGAGGATCTTACCCGAAGGTTCCAAAGATTCCTGGCCATAAAACACCTGAATACACAGCATGTATTTGGCAGTTCACACAGTGTATTCTAGGTTTAATGCATCAGACTGGTCTACCAAATCAGGTGGTGTGTTGGAGTATTTCAAATTCTTAAATGATATCGTGTGTTGACCAGGAACATGTGGCACACAGTTTCCAGATTTCTTGATGTGTGGTCCACTGAAAATGACATGTAGTCCCTTCAGTAAAGGGTTAGACCGTGTACCTCATACATGAGTTGCATGGATGGAAACCCTGTAATGCGGATACTACACAGCATGTGTCCCACTGAACATGCCATGTACTCTGAATATTTCTGAAGTACATCTACACACCATGTCCCCTGGCGTATACTTCAGATAGACAGTGAACAAAAGTACACGTCATGTAGTTGGAACTACACTGCGTGTACTCATCCAAATTATAGAGATTTATTAAAATTTATTATTATATTATAAAAACCCTTGATACATGTACCATAGTGCAGGCATAAAGGTGAGGCATAACATGTGATAGGAGTTATATATATATGTGTGTGTGTTTAATTTAACATCTTCATAGTTTTCATTTCTACTCATTGGTTAGTTATGAATGAGAAATCACCAGGATTCCTCCAAGGTAAATGTCACATAAAAATATTATTTTAAATGAATTTATTTGTTTAAAATTATGAAGGATGAGAATCTCATGGAAATTTAGAAAAAGGGTTTAATATAAAAATATTGATTAACTAATGATAATTAATTGATTCGAGCATGATTTATCTTAAAAAAGAATGACTAAAGAATTGAATGCATGTTTTATTTATGTGTAAATATCTTTTCATGTATGGATGATTATGAGCTATACCAAGACCATTATATGTGAATGGTTTCTTTTAATTTATTTATTTTAATTAAATTTGTTGGAATGTGAGCCTTTTCCTCATTAGAATGTTGTGCATGCATGCCCAAGCTTTATTTTTTGTAAAACCCCGTTTTACCCCTCACTTGTGAGTGGGATAAAATCATATGTAATGGATGGAACTCCCATGCTAGTAGAGGTGGCTCAAGTTAGGAGCCAAGGTGAAACCAATCTAGGGATATACCAAGGTGAAAAGGTGGAAAGATGTAAACATGAACCCAAAAGGTTCAATGTGTTTCTCCCATATGTCTTGGGTTAGTTTATCAATTTCTAGATAATATAACCAATAGAACAAGATCATGATCATACCATTTATTTTATTTCAATCTGTGGCGTGGTTTATTTTCTGTGGGTGTGTTTTCACGATCACAGAATTAATGAATAAAACAATCTTGCAAGATGAAACAAAAATAATACTGTCTTATGCGTAAATATTATCTTAGACATGGTTAATAACATAAGTATATCCCAATTAATATTAAAAATCATGTAATCAACGATAATAAAATGGAAATTTAATTATAAAGATAAAAACCCTCAAAGAAAATATCAAGTCGGTATAGCCTTCCATAATCTTGGTAAGAATCGAACCATAGTTCAAAGTGCTAGACCAACCCTAGCTGGGGTGATTTCAATTATCAGGGAATTCTAATTCAATGTTGTGGGTTGACTGGACCTGGTTTTGATCAAGGTATGACTACCATAGTAGGACATGGTGTGACCAAGAGGCAAAGGTTGAAGAAATCCAAAAATGTATTTCAGGATTGGGGAGTCCACTAATAGGATCAAGGAGTTGTGAGTTAATGAAGTTGGCATTTGGAATGCCTAACTAAAACCCTTCATGTTGATTGACCAACCCTAGTTGGTGTAATGAAAAGGGAAATATGGATCATTTCCACTATAATATTTAGGCAATAGAATATTCTGAAATAAATGATGAGGACTATTGGATTTTGATATTATAGCAGGAGACTAATAAGTATTAATTTATTTACATGTCTCAATTTTATCATAATAAACTACTAAACCATTTCTTGTCTTAATTTATAGAAATATCAAGAAAAATGACTTCAAATATATCAATGTGAACTATAATTGAGAAAGAAACCCTTCTCATCAGTACCAATATCCAATAGTGGTAGAGGCGTTTACGCGTTATCCTTCGCCATGAGAGGAAATTGTATGTGCAGGAAGTGACTGTTCCCGTTGCACCAGGGAAAGAGGCCAATGATGAGGAACTATCTCTTTGTATGAAACAAATGGATGATGCCATAGATTTCCAATGTTTTATCTTGTCTTCCATGTCTAATGAGCTCTTCGAGAAGCATGAAAATATGGACGCGTATAGCATGATGTCTCATCATAAGGATCTCTACAATGAGAAGGTGAGATTAGGGAGATATGAGATCTCCAAAAGTTTTATTACAACTAAGCATGGAGAGTCTTTGCCAACTGGGCCTCATGTATTTAAGCTTATTGACTACATTTAATGCCTAAACATCTTAGGGATTAAGTTCCCATATGAATTGTGCATACAGATCTTATCCTATCATCATTTCTAAAGACCTTCTCTAGCTTTATTGTCAACTGTAACATGGGAAACAATGTGAAGTTTCTTTTGGAACAACTGACCTGAATTAGCCTGGTAGATAAGGGCATGGGGTCTGACAAACATGTAGTTGTTATGGTGAATTAGAAAAGCAAGGATGAGAAAAAAGGGTTGAGGACTTATAAAACAGTATGAAGCCCCCGAGCACCGTCCCTCCAAGTAGGGGAAGATCTAGAGGCAGGGTAAGGAATGGGAGGCAGTAAGTTTTGTATGTGGTAGGAAAGGTCACTGAAAGAGGAACTACACCCAGAAGCATGGGGATGCTAAATGTGTGTTATTTATCGAGTTTAATCTTTCCATTTATACACATTGGGTATTAGATAGAGATTATGGGGCTCACATATGTATTCAAGGGTAGTAACAATGTAGATTTAGAATGATTGCCTGAGAAGGGGTGGATCATTGAGCTGGCAATGGTGTGAGGCTGGCTACGTTATCCATTTCGGATTACCACCTATCATTTCCAACTGGGATGATTTTGGTTTTACATAATTTTTATTATGTTCCATTGATACCAAAAACATAATTTCTGTATCATGTTTGGAAATGGATGGATTTAATATCAATTTTGGAAATAATGGTTACTTAATTTATAAGAACAACATATGTTATGGTATAACACATTTAAATAATGGTTTATATGTATTAAAATATGAAAAACATGTGTTGGAAATCGATAACGTAACAAACTCACAAGACTCATACACCACCCAGTTGTGGCATTGCTATCTCAGTCCAGTTACAGAGAAGTGCATGATAAATTTCTACCCGGAAGTTTATTTAGAATCTACTGAGCTAAAACCACTTGATAGATGTCACACTTGTTTACAAGGTAAAATAACCTAGCCACCTTTTGGTGGATGGGGTGAAATGGCCACATACCATATAGGATTGGTGTACACAGATGTGTGTGGACCATTCCAAGTAGATGCTAGAGGTGTATATTCCTACATCATTACTTTTATTGATGATTTGACTAGATATGGTATGTCTACATAATGAGGTATATTTCATAAGCCTTGCAAAAATTTAAGGAATTCAATAATGAAGCAGAGAATCATCTTGATAAAAAGATTAAGAATCTTCGATCAGATCGAGGTGGAGAATATGTAAACCAATAGTTCCTCGATCTCATATGGGAGTCTGGGATTCTATCTCTACTCACTCCTCCTTATACAACACATTGGAATGGTATTAGTGAATGGAGAAACCACACCTTGATAGACATGGTGAGGTCGATGGTGGGTCATGAAGATCATCCATAATCGTATTGGGGATATGCATTACAAACTGCATCATACACATTAAACTGAGTACCAACTAATGCCGAAAATGGAATTCCCTCCATGTTATGGAATGGAAGGATACCCATTTTGTCGCACACACATGTATGGGGATGTGAGGAATTTTTTAAGGCCTTCTCAGGCAACAAACTAGAACCCTGTGGCATAAGGTGTATCTTTATAGAATATCCCAATCAAACGAAATGATATTACCTATATAACCCTTCAGACAAGAATGTGATTGTCTCTAGACAAGCCATATTTCTTAAGAGGGATAACATACTCAAAAAGGATAGTGGGAGAAAGATTTACATTGAATAATTCAATGCTGAAGGTAAAACGGAGTTGGTACAGGAACAAGTTCCACAGGTCCCAGTGGAAGTGGTTCCCGAAATACATGTACTGCGTAGGAGTTTAAGAGAGGTAAGGGAAACAGAGAGATTTAGTTTCCAAGTCACCAAAGATGGTGAATCATTATTGTTGGAAAATGATGAACCTCTCTACTAAAAGGATAAAATAGAAGAATCAGAATCTACAGGATTCCTAGAAGCTATGAATTCTGAGATGGATTCCATGTATCAGAACCAAGTCTGGGTTCTGGTCGACGATCCAGTTGATGTAAATCCTTTTTGATGAAATGGGTATTCAAGATAAAAATAGACATGTAAGGTTATGTTATCACCTATAATGAATGTCTAGTGGTAAAAGGATTCAAATAGCATCAAGGAATTGACTATGATGAAACCTTCTTTCCAGTTTCCATGTTTAAATCCGTAAGAATCATACTTGCCATAGCAGCTTACCATGACTATGATATTTGGAAAATGGATGTCAAAACAACATTCCATAATAGTATCCTTCAGGAAGATGTCTATATGACACAACCATTAGGGTTTGTAACACCAGGTAATGACAAATGGGTTTTAAAGTTACAGAAATTCATTTATGGATTAGAGCAAGCATCTAGGTCATGGAATATTTGATTATATGATTCCATAAAGGAATTTGGTTTTATTAAGAACAAATGTTGGAAATGTGTTTATATGAGGTTTAATGGGAATTTAGTCATTATTATAGTATTATATAATTACGACATATTGATTATTGGAAATGATGTACCGGTATTACAGTCAGTTAAGGACTGGTTGAACAAGTGTTTTTCCATGAAGGACATGGGTGAAGTCACCTATGTTCTAGGGATGAAAATCATTCATGATAGATCCAAAAGTATACATTGACTATGTTAGGGTAGATACATTTAATAGATACTGAAGATATTTAGTATAGAACAATGCAAGAGTGGAATGGTTTCGGTGTTGATTCACGCACAAATTTACCCAAGAGATGAAGGTATAATGGTCCTTGTATTATAGATTGGGTTGTCGAATCCATTGAGACCTAAGAAGATACCAATGATACACAACCTATGAGACGGATTTTTAGCTATGAATTTTCAATATTTGGGTTAATTTTAGATTGGTTTAAAGTATCACTAACAGATTTATGTTAATTAAAATTAAGATAAATAGTTGATCACAGGTTATCACTCAGGGTGGATTAGATGAATTCCTTTTTTAATGAATTCAATTTCATTAACACAAGAAAGATTTATTCAATGAATTCATACTAACATCATCACCTACTTGATAAAAACTTTCACAACACATTCTAATCACCTATAAACTTGTAGGATCATTTCAAAGATAATTCCAAGGTAAAGGATCTTATTATCACATAAAAGTGGGGTGATTAAATTCAATATGGAAGAGTAAGAGAGAAAATCATTGAATAAATGAAACTCCAATAAAAGAAATTAATAAACATTTTGAGAGTGAGAAATAACATTAAATCCATCCCCTTTCTACTCCCTTTGATAATCCATAAAAGATTTATCCCTCCATTGATTACATATCCTCAACAGAAGCGGGATGTAGACTTACGAGGGTGGTATTGAAGAAGTAAAAACAATAGATAAAACCGATCACTCCACCGTTGTGTGATAAATATCACAACGTATGGTGTGAATAAATTCACACTTTTAGGAAATAGTATGAACATGATATTTAGAAGAATTGAATAAGAGTAATGGAAATATTTTTTTAGAAACAAATGTGAATTGAGCAACTTATATGATAAAGAAATGTGATTATAAACACAAAGTAGGAACATAACACTACAATTAAAACAAGCACCAATGATCCTTAAATCATTCAACACCACCACCTTAAATAAAAATTTTGGGAGCCTTGGGGTGAGAATAAAATATTGGAAGTCATCCCACTTTATCATGGTGGGCTTAGGGTGGGGGAAACATGTGGAACTTGGACTTTTCCATTCTTGACTTGAGGTGGTAGCTAGCTTGCATCCTCTGAACCGAAGCGCCTAGATGGCCTTCTTGATGGACGAATTGGAGTGGTCCATCAAATACAAAGGATCAGTTATGGTTTTCAACTATATCTCTATAAAATTTCAGCCCAAATTAATATGTTTTTTCCTTGATATGGTTAAATTGGTGATCAGTTTTTCTGGGTCTCAAAATCTGGCCCAGCATTTTATCCCAAACTTGGGCCGCCTAAATAACCACCATGGTGGCCGAATTAGCACTAGCTCTTGAAGAATTACTTTTTTCCATTACATTTCTTATAGAGTAAAAATAAATGTGGGCTTTAGTGGGCCAGAATTGTGGGCTCCACATTCTCAACAATGGGCTGGTGTCCAATCAACCTTCTCCAAAATTCATTCCTTCCATCAGAAAATATTTCCATCATCCTTTATGAATCCTCTATTTATCCCTAAATGAAAAATTTTCATGTTGAAGTTTATAATAATTTTAAAAAATATCAAATTAATATATGGATAATTACATTCATTAAAATCAGATTAATCATTGGGCCTAAATTGGTGTACATTAGGCATAAAGTTAACAAATTATGAGAATGGATGTTCCACATTAAAATAAACTAATTTAGGCCCATAAGATCAATAATGAACATTTAATACCAATAAAATGTAATTTAGCATATGTTTTTTTATTTTCTATTAATACCCCCTCCCCCAACTTGATATTTTCTAGTCCCAACCAAAATGTACATCAGCATTATGAAATTCAAATTCACTTTTCCAAAAACATTTTAGTACACATTGATCACCAAAAACCATTATACCAAAAAATCAAGAAACTCATCAAAATATTTTAATACAAGATAGTTTCATAAGAAGATCCCAATCATAATCCCATTAATTTTTTCAAATTCATCTCCATATTTCATCAAATATCAATTTAGAGTGATGATGTATTGTGCATCACATTAGACATGGGGGTTCATCTTTAATCAGGGGGGAAATGAAGAAAGCTCTAGGTGGAGTCATATTTCAATATTTAGATGAGTATTAAATTTTTATTTTTATTATTTTATTATTATTATTTTGTAATATTTCCATGGTATTTTAAATTTCACTCAAAAGAGTCAACCCATGTAGCGAGATTTTGCCAATGACTCCCAGGCTCAATAACCTCAGGGCACCAAGTAAAGCCCACATACATGGGAATTTTCTCAAGTTAACTTAGTCAAAAACAAATTAAAATTACCAAAAATAGAGATAAAATTACTCACTATGGTCCAGACAACTCTGGAGTCTGGATCCCTAAGTGCTGAAAGCCACACATTTGGTCATTTCATTGCTCTATGCGCAAATTTTTTATTTTTTTTTATTTTTTTATTGAATTCTAATATTAAAACTAAAACGATCACAAAACCTATTCAATTTATCTGGGGGACCCCATGAACACAAAAAAATACCCCATTATCCAAAGGATGTGCATTGTGATTCATTCCTTATTGGGATAGAAATATAATCAATGAAATATCACATTTGAGAGCCACACTTTCCAAAATCTATGCTCATGAAATATACATGGATTAAAATCAGAATCCGGGAATGCTAAATTATTTGATATTCAGTTTCAATGTGTACAATTTCGATTATAATGTTGATGGTTAAACAAAATATTCCTTCCATTAAGGAACACATTTTTTCAAATCGTTCATTTTTTTAAACAAAAGTAATATTTTTTTCTCCCCCCCCAACTTAAAATATAATTGTCCCCAATGTTTAAAGAAAATAATATGTATAAGGGGGTAGAGGCTACGAATGAGAGTTCAAAAATGAAATTGAAAACGAGGATCATGGAATGAAGTCACCTGGTGGTTGAAGTTGAACTTCTTTCTAATCCCTTTTTATTCCTTGATTTCCATGTCACTCTGATAATTCCCTAGTGGAAGAGAAAAAACAAACAAAACAAAACTATATATATATATAGATATATATTTATTCATATAAAAAAAGTAAAATATAAATATATATAGAATGATTATAAAATAAAGAAGTACTATAAACCGTTGGTCAGTGGTAAGAGAGTGCCCCAGTCTCTATTGGGTTCCGAGTTCAAGTCCTTGCAGCTTTGACAGTTATGATGGGGTTTTCCCCACAACCTATGATGTGGATTTTTAATTTTATTTTTATTATTATTATATTTTTTATATTTTAACCAATAACCACATAAAAATAAAATGAACTGATGATACGTAGTCTTATTTTTAAATTTCTGGGTAAGTTATTACTCAAGTATCACTCCACGTGACACAGATGAATATAGAGCTCCTCTTTCATACCATACATTCTCATAATATAAGAACATGTCATCAATTTATTTTTTTTATTGATTTTAAATATCAAAATGATTCATTAATCATATTAAAAATATAAAGTTGATTAAAACAACAAAATGATTGGAAATTTGAAAACCATGGGTTTCCTCCCATGAATCTCTTTTTTTAACACCATTAGCTTGACTTAGACCCTTAATTATTTAAGCATTTTCCTCATCTAAGGTTTGATCACAGTAGTTTTCATCCACTTCAATTTTTTGGAATGGTTAAATGAATGGTTTGACTATATGATCATTAACATTAATGTTTGGACCATTGGTGGGATATTGAATTTCTACAACCCCATGGAGGTACATGTTATGCACTATGTATGGACTTTACTATCTAGACCTCAACTTTCCCGGGTGTAAATGATGTTTAGAACTATACATAACAATAGTTTTACCTGGTATAATGTGTTTGGTTTTATGATTTAGAGATTGTAGGCTTTTACTTTAGCTTTATTGATCCTTGATTATCATAAGCCTCCATCCAAAGGTCCTCATGTTCGTTGAGATCTAATTTTCTTTCTGTTTCAGCCAATGAGAGGTCATAATTCATTTTCATAATTTCCCAAAAAGACATATGTTCAATATCCAATGGAAAATGTCATGCTTTACCATAAACCATCCTCTATGGGGACATTCCTAAAATTCTTCAAAATGTGGTTTCCTAGTCCCAAAGTGCTTCTAAGAGTTTGCCTGACCAATCATTCCTATATGGATTAATAGTTTTGTCAAGAATTTGTTTGATATCTCGATTGGATAACTCATCTTGACCATTAGATTGAGGGTGGTAGGTGGTGGAAACTTTATGAGAAATTAAAAACATTTCCATGAGTTATGATAATTGAAAATGGAACAAATAAGTTCAACAATCACTACTGATAGCCCTTGGAATTCCAAATCTAGAGAATATGTTTTATTTTAGGAATATAATCATAGTTTGATGATCATTGGATTTTTATGGAATGGGATCAACCCATTTTGAGACATAATCAACAGCTAAGATAATGTAAAGATACCCCATAGAGTTTTTGAAGGGACCCATGAAATCAATTCCCCAAAAGTAAAATATTTCAACAACAAAGATGGGAGTGAGTGGCAATTGATTTCTTTTTGTTATTGACCCTACTTGTTAACAATGAGGATATCTTTAAATAAATCTGTAGGGGTCCCTTGAGAGGGTGGTCCAGAAGAGACCACACTGAAGAACCATAGAAGAAGTTTTCTTAGAGGAAAAGTGACCTCCACATGCCTCACTATAACAAAATTTAAGGATGGAATCTTGTTTAGATTCTGGGACATACCTGTTAATGTATTGGTTAGGGCAGAACTTATAGTGGTATGGATCATAAAAAACATAGTGCCTAACATCAGAAAGAAATTTCATTCGAGGTTGAGTCCCTAAGAATTTTGGAATGACTCATGTAACTAAGATGTTGGCTATGTCAGTATTCCAAGGGAAGTCACTCACAGTGTATAGATGTTCATCAGAGAAATAATCAGATCTAGAAAAGTGAATTGAGTTGCTTTGGAATTCCATCCTAGAGAGGTGATCAACTGAATCATTTTCAACACCTTTTTTATCATTGATGGTGAGGTCAATGTTCTGTAATATAAGTATCCACCTAATCATTCTAGCCTTAGAATCTTGTTTTTGGAAGAGTTATTTTAGTATAGAATGATTAGTGAACACAATGATGGGGGATCCTAAGAGGCTTGACCTAAACATCCCAAAGGAAAACACAATATAAAGTAACTCCTTTTCAGTGGCGATGTAGTTAATTTTGGAATCATTTAAGGATATTCTTTCATATAAAATGACATAAATATTTTTATCACAACATTCTCCTAACATAGCTCCTATAACAAAGTCGCTAACATCATACATAAGGTTTAAAGGAAGATTCCAATTTAGAGATTTCATAATGGTAGGAGAGGTGAGAGTATACTTTAGTGTTGAGAATGAACCCTCATAGCTTTCTGTCCAAACAATGGAGCATCCTTTACTAGGAGAGCACAAAGGGGGAGGTAGATTGAAATAAATTCCTCGATGAATCATCTATAGAAACTAGAATGTCCTAATAAATACCTCACTTCCATAACAAATCTAGGTGATGGAAGGTGACAAATGATTTCATCCTTTTCTTTATCAACTTAAATATCCCTAATTTAGACCAGAGGTCCTAGAACTTGTAACACTTTAACCATGAAATGGTATTTTCCCAAGTTTAGAACTAGATTATTTTCTTTACAACATGACAAGAATCTATCCACATTCCTCAAACATCCCTAAAATGTATCCCCAAACATAGAAAATTCCTCGATGAATACCTCTATAAAATCCCCTACAATGTCTGAGAATATTCCCATCATGCACCACTAGAAGGTTCTAGGGGCATTTCATAACCCGAAGGGCATGAGTTTGAAATCAAACGTACCGAATGGACATGTGAATGTAGTCTTCTATTGATCCTCTAGGGATACCACAATTTTATTATACCCCGAGTACCCATCTAAAAAAAAGTATAAGGCATGACCTGCGACTTTATCAAGGACTTGGTCAATGAAGGGTAAGGGGAAATAGTCCTTCTTGGAAAATGAGTTTAGCTTCCTATAGTCGATGTAAACTTTACAGCCACTACTCACGCTTGTAGGAACAATTTCTCAATACTTATTGGTTATCACTGTGATTCCATCCTTTTTTGGAACCACGTGGATTTGGATCTCCCACTCACTCTTAGCCATGGGATAGATGACACCAGCTTTTAACAATTTCGGAAGATCCTTCCATACTACCTCCATGAGATTATTTTTGAGGCGATGTTGAGGTTAATGACATGGCTTTGAATTAGATTCCAGAACAATCCTATGAGACTTGATAATTGGGCTAATCCCATAAATATTTGATAGGTTCCATCCAATGGCTTTCTTTTGATTCATAAGGAAAACTAGAAGTATCCTCTCATGATTGGATTGATGAGAAGAAGAAATGTCAATATGATATGTCCCATTTTCTCTTATGAAGGCGTAGATTAGTGTGGAAGGAATTTCTTTCAATTCAAGATCAGCTTGGTTCCTAATATCACCAGAATATTGAGACACTGGATCAAGATCAATTTTTTGCTAGAGTTTTAGATAGAATCGAATCCCCATGTGAAGAAGTTTTAGCTACAAAATTGGTTTGATCAGATTTAGTATGGAATTTTGATTGGTTTCTATAAAAGTGGTTTCATAAATGGATTCCCTTATTTTTGAACCTAAGACATAAGATCAATTTAAACAGGATTCAAGCCAAAGAGATAAACATCCTTCATGTAAACAAATAAAATCAATCTCATCCTAACTTAAGCATCCATTAAATATTTCTTGATGTTATATGGATTCATTATCAATACATCCCATCATGTTTAATTCATGAATGTCCTTGCCATCCCCTATTTGTGATATTTCCTTATAGATGGTCAAGTCTAGACTTATGTTTCCAAAGGTGATTGTCACGTTCCCTTTTCAGAGTCAGATAACAGATTTTAATGTTTTAATGAAGGGATGACCAAGGATGATTAGGGTTTGTTCCTTATTTTCTATGTTAGGATTGTTTTCAAGGACAATGAAGTCAGCAGGGTAGGTGAAATTTTCAACATTTATCATAACATCCATTAAAATCCCATTTGGAACCGTAGTGCTACGATCAAAATGTTCAAGTGTTATAGATGTGGGTTATCGCTCTTCTTGGCCTAACTGGCAATACACATCATATGGAATGAGATTGACACTAGTACCTAGGTCACACTAGGCCTTGACAACAATTCTCTCTCCTAGTTCAACATTGATATAAGTGTAACCCAGGTCTGTCGACATTGGAGGAATGGTCCCTTGAATGATGGTACTCACATTATTAGCCAAAAGGACTTGGTTTTTATTTGAAAATTGTCTTTTTAAAGTGCATAGGTCCTTAAGGTACTTTTATTAGTTAGGTATGGTTTGGATTTCATCAGGAAGGGTAATGTTCAACTTGACTTGTGAGAATATTTCCCTCAATATTTCACTCAATTCAAGCTTGGTTTTCCCTACTCATGCGTTGTGGAAATGGTTCATGTTGTGGGAATTTTTATTGAAGAGTTGTTTCTTTCACACTATTATAAGTTTCATCAGTTTGATCATGGGGTTCATTTGAATTTTTATTAGAGTTTTAAGCTTTACATGGATTCTGACTTATTTGTTTAGGTTTCTCAATTGATTTCCCAATTTATAAAACTATCAAATCCTTTAGTTGTTCATGAGTTTTTTGAGGGAAAATTGACTCTCCCCTTACTATTTATTGTGGAATGGCTTGTGTTGGCATGGGTTACTTTTTTAGTTTGTATGGTTTGAATTTCTTGTTTTAGGAATGAGACTTTTGAGTTCATCCATTCCATTTGTTTGCACAATTTTTCTAGTAGGCTTTTTGGAACAGTTTGGGCTGGTGCATGAGAATATTGGTTTATCTGAGGGGGAATATTTTGGAGGTGGGGTGGTTTATTAAAAATGGACTGGTGGCTATTGGTATTGTATTTTTTGGGTTTGGAACTGGTTATGGGTTTGGTATTTCTGATGGGGGTAATGATTTTGTCCCTATAGTTAGCTAGGTTGTTGGTTATCTTTCTAACGGAAGCCTGGGTGGTCATTATACCTTGGGTTGAAGGTGTTTTTTTTATTAAGGATTTTGAAAGTTCAGTGTATTTACTTCTTCTAGGGGTCCTCCAAAAATAACATCCTTTATGGATGGAATGGTTGGGTATTTGTCTCTCTTATGTCCATGTTTGTCAGAAATTGTGGTAATATGGTCTATAGTATGGATTTCATTGACTTTACTACAGTCTATCACTTCAACCATCCTAGAAAGTGTTGCGAGTTTAGCCCTAAGTCATTCCTCTTATCTAAGTGTATCAATTCTAGTAGTTATTTGTGGCTTTTCAGAATAAGGTGAAGTTACCCATGATTGGTTTTGTTTAGAAAGGCTTTTTAGATACTCATAAGCATCATTTAGGGATTTGTTTTTAAATGTTCCATTACACATCATGGCAATGAATTGTTTGTTCCCTTGACCCAAAACTTCATTGAAAAATCGATCATTTTAAGGTATAGGAAAACCATGATGTGGATCCATGTTTAGGGTGTCTTAGAACCTCTCCCATGTTTCTTAGAATGACTCTCCATATTTTTCAAAAAAGTTTTGGAATCTCTTTTTAGGTGAAATTATTTTGTGGTGGGAAAGTATTTTTTGTATAATTCTCTTTGTAATTGATCCCAAGAGTTTATAGACGATGTTCTCAAATTTTTTAGCCAATTTTTAGCATGATACTTTAAATAAAAAAGGAAATAGTCTCATCTTAGTTGATTCTAGTTGATGTGGGGGACACATGGTTTCAAAAATGTCATTGAACTCCTTGACATGATGGTAGGGCATCTCAGACTCCATTCCAAGGAATGTGGTAAGGTGGTTAAGGACATGGGGTTTAAAGATGTTGTTGGCATCTCCTTAGTAATTTTGTCTAATGCATGAGGGGGCATTGGTCTAGGCAGGTGTGAGGTATTCATTCATGGTTTGATCAACTGCATTCCCCAAGTTTGAGGCCGCCTCATTTGGATTTCCATTTTAGTTCCCACTCGGGTTTATGAGTTGGTTTCTTTGATGACCTTCCATTAAAATGGGATTAATTTTTGACTCTGGGGTATTAGAAAGATTCAGATATAATGGAAAGTGTTCCCTTGGTGTACTTTACTCCCCTATCATAGGACTTTCCAAACTAACTGGTCTGGTTGAATTATCATGGGTGTAGGAAGACATGTGCCAAAGGGAAAAAATGAGGAAGGGAAAAGATAAGAGATCATGGATGAGAATAGCATAATGGGGGTGAGGAAAAAGGTTTTGGTCTATGGAACATACTTGGTCCCTGTAAAAGGTGAAAAAATTTGATTCATGCTCAAATTTACCCAATAGATGAAGGTAGAACCGTCCTTATCGTCTTGCTTGGGTTGTTGAATCCACTGAGACCTAAAAAGATACCTAAGATACATAACCTATGAGATGGATTTTTGTCTATGAATTTTCCCACATTGGGTTTATTTTAAATGGGTTTAACGCATCACTAAAAGATTTAAGTTAATTCTAGTTAAGATAATGAGTTGATCCTAGGTTATCACTCGGGGTAGATTGGATGAATTCCTTTTTTAATGATTTCAATTTCGTTAACTCGAGAAGGATTCATTCAATGAATTCAAACTATCAGCATCCAGTACTAGTTAAAACTATTCACAAACAAATGCTAATTGCTTATACACTTTTAAGATCATTTTCACGAGCACTCCATGTTTAAGGTTCTTATTAGTAGATAAAAGTGGGGTGATTAAATTCAATATAGAATAGGAAGAGAGAAAATCATTGAATAAAAGAAACTCAAATAAAAGAAATTAATAAAAATTTAGAGATTTAGAAATAACATTCAATCCATCCTCTTGATACTACCTTGGATCAACCCATAAAAGAGTTAGCCCTCCAATTGTATCCTCTCGGGTCCAGAAGCCACACAATGGGTGCCCCGAACATGGTTGGTCACATGACCTCAAGTGAATTTCTCCAAATGCCAGAGGCTAACAACTAGCAATGAGGGAATAGGTCTGATAGTGGGGGGAAAATGCCCTCTTTTTTCAAACTGTAGCGCAACGAAATAAAATAACATAAAACAGTAGAATTAGTAAACAATATGAACTAGAAATGAAAACCTGCAGTAAAAGATAACCAACAGTTATATATAAAAATACAGAATGTAACTATTTCTATGAAATTAGCTAAAATAGGATACAATGAAATACAATACAATAAAACTCAAAGTACAGGCTACAACAAACAGAACCAAATAGAGTGAACAGAACGCAGCAGCATCGCAAGCCTAAGATTGGTCCCATGCTCTCCTACTCCACTAGTACAATCATGTACCTGTATAGGGACCCTTTAACATGTCAACACCTATATTAATATAGTCTATTTGGGTAGAATACATGGCCAAAATAGTGTTTGAGAAATAAATCCAAGTAGGCACCAACCAAAGGCCCTTGCACAACTGTCAGTGAAAATGTGAAATAGCAGCGTGGAAAAGTAAATTCAGTAAACTATTTTTTACTCAAAAGTAACTATCACTACCAGTTTCATTTACATTTTAATTATTACATATCATCTCCAATCTTGTTCTTTGGATTGGCAGATACAACATAGAAAATCACCACAGTGAATATTCTAAATAGATGTGTCCACAGACATACTATCCTCACCCTTGGGTAACATAATCAAATACTCGTAGGGGATTAACCTCAGGAATAATGAACATTTCCCTCAGGAATACATGATATGGCCCTCAGGCATAGGAGCTACTTCCCATAGGCATAAACAAAGGTTACCCTCAGGCTAACCAAACCCTGCCCACATGCTAAGAAAACACTGTCGACAGTCTAATAAAACACTGCCCATATGCTAATAGAACACATCCCTCGGGCTAAAGGAACCTGGCCAATCCCAAAGCATAAACAAACAATTTATATAAAATTTCTCCCAAGAAAATTCAATGCACAATATAATCATATAATACCATTGGATATCCTGGCCAAACGGATAAACAGAGGAACACACCCCTGAGGTGGTCCTGGATCCAAGAAGTGATCCTAAATAGCAGTTTAAACTTATCATTAGATTATCTATAAAATTCTAGATACCTTTTAAGCAAAGGCCATAGCCATACGACACCCCAAACATGGTTTCATAGAACAATAGTGCACAAATTCAACTCAATAGTTGGAAATAAACACCAGACCACCTACCTCGATCATCCTTGATCGTTATACATGAACGACGCCTCCCAGAACGCCCGTGAAAAATGTAGATCTAGGATAAATGTTCACACATTCAACCTAAAATAACTTTTCCCCAGTAAATAATTGGCAAGAACTACTCAAGGAGAAGGAAGGATGTACCCGTGTAGTTCGAAAGAGATTGACGACGTAGGAATCGGGTTCTCGGTGTGCAGTCGGGAGATCTTCCAATGTCTGTTCGTCTCGCCCGCACTCCAAATGAACCAATTTCCTCCTATTCCAAAAGAGGAGGCTACTGCCCATTTTAAGGGAAAAAACAAACTACACGGAGTGTACTTTTCATCATTTAACTGTTCCTCTGGAGACTTCTTTCCACCATGGCAATGTTCATCCTTCGACATGATTATACGACATGTATTCCTGATTACATGGCATGTATTGTTGCTCCACTGGAGGCTACATCCACCACCTTACTATTCACATGCCGACTTATTACACGACATGTAAATACGAAGTGCACGACATGTATCAGTTTTTACACCCTCAATCTTCGACAAGCCTACAATCCCTATGTACTCATCCCACATGGAAAGAGTACACGGCGTGTGGAAAAGTACACCCCGTGTACCCACAAAATTTGGGATTTTTTCCCATTTTCCTTATTTTCTAAAAAACACATAAGGAAAGGGGGAAAGAAGAAACTCGTACCTAAAAAATAAAAACCGGGTTCTTACAAACTTCCCCCCTTAAAGAGAATCATCCCCAAATTTCCCTTCCAAGGGTGGTGAAGATAAAGATGTGAACAACTCTAGCCACTAAGCACGTACGTCAGTCTCCCTCTCCCAGGTTTCATCCTGAACTCGGCCATACTTCCACAACACCCATACGAGAGGAACCAACTGGCCTCATAGAACCTTCGTAGTCCAATCAGCAATACATATCAGTTGCTCCTCAAAGGATGCATCTACATGAAGCTCAACCTCCTCAGCCTGAAAGATGTGATATGGGTCTGAATGATAGTGGAGTAGCTTAGATACATGGAAGACGTTGTGCATGGCTCGGTACCTCTGTGCTTACTGAAACTGGTAGACAACTGACCAGACTATCTCCAGAATCTCTAACAGACCTAAATACCTCAGTGAAAGTTTACCATGTCTCGTGATCTGCCTGTTTCCCAATATCGGTGCAATACACAAAACAACTGATCCCCAAACACGAACTCTAAGGGTTGTCTGCGGTGATCAACATAAGATTTCTGATGAGACTGTGTAGTATCCATTCCCTTCTAAATCAATTCGACCTGATATGATGTCTCCTACATGAGACATGGTCCCAGTAAAGTTGCTCACCTGCCTCCAACCAGCATATGGGTGATCGGCACAACCTACAATATAAAGCCTCGTAAGGTACCATCTCAATAGTTTCTTGAAAACTATTATTGTAGGCAAACTCGACCAGAGGAATATGCTTCTTACAAGAGACACCAAAGTCTAGGATGCATGAACACAAAATGTCCTCTAGAACCTATATGGTATGCTTTGACTGGCCATCGGTCTGAGGGTGGAAAGTTGTGCTCAGAAGCACCTGTGTACCCAATGACCTCTGAAAACTCATCCAGAAATGAGCTGTAAAGCGAGCATCCCTATCTGAAATGATATAATGGGGGACCCCATGAAGGTGTTCTACCTATCGGATATACAAATTCTTGAGCTCGTCAACACCGAAGGTCTCCTTGATCGGAAAAAAGTGAGTTTCCTTTGCATGTTTGTCCACAACAACCCACACAACATCATTTCCTCGAGGTGACCTCGACAACCTGTTCACGAAGTCCATCGTGACATCATCAAATTTCCATTCCGGAATGGGTAACTGTTGTAACAGTCTGGATGGCCTATGATGCTCCACCTTCACCTACTGATAGGTGGAACATCTCGCAACAAAACCAGCTACCTCCCATTTCATACCCGGCCACCACTACTGACGTCTCAAGTCATGGTACATTATGGTAACTTTGGGATACACTTCCCAAGATAAATCATAAAACTACCGCATCAACTAATCGCGTATATCCCCTCGAACCGACACTCATCCATGGAAATGTAGTACCTCATCATCACCTATCATTTAACCAGGAGGAGGGTACTCAATTTTCATCGACTCCCATAGAACTCGACCTTCTGCATCAGATAGATGTCTCATCCCCACTTTATCCAGGAGGGTAGAAGTAACATCTATGGATGAAATATATGTTTCCCCATGACTGTCGTGCACCTCCATATGAATCTCAGAGAAAAAATCCATAATATTCCACTCACCACTGGCCTCATGAACTTCCTATATCTAAGACTTCTGGATCCGTGCATCAGCAACTTCATTACCCTTACCAGGTGTATAGGCAAGCTCAAAGTGGAAGGACTAAATGTATTCAACCCAACTTATCTGTCTCAGATTCAAGTCACACTGAGTAAAGATGTACTTGAGACTTTTGTGGTCGGTGAAACCCACAAAATGCCATCCCAAGAGAGAATGTCTCCAACTGCGTAACGCATGAACAACTATAGTCAACTTGAGATCATGTGTTGGGTAATTCCTCTATTGTGTCCTCAACGTCCGAGACCCGTATGCAACAACTCAATCACCCTACATAAACACTTCTCCCAGCCTGATACCTGATGAATCATAGTAAACTATATAGCTCTTCCCCTGCACTGGAAGTATCAGGACTGGTGTTGATGTCAACCTTCCCATCAGCTCCTTAAAGGCTATCTCGCAAGCTTCTGAACAAACGAACTTCACACCCTTCTTCGTCAAACCAGTCAATGGTGTTCCTATGCTGGAGAATTCCTTTATCAAATGCTGGTAGTAACCAGCCATCCCGAAGAAACAATGTATCTGACACATGTTCTTAGGATGCTACCAGGAAACTACTACTCTCACCTTCTCTAGGTCTACCGCAACTCTTTCCTCTGAGATAATATGACGTAGGAAGTGAATCTGGCCCATCAAAAAGTGGAACTTTGAGATCTTAGAATATAGATTATGCTATCTCAGTGTACTCAGTACAATCTCAAGATGGGTGGCATGGTAGTGTCGAGTGTGAGAGTACACCTAGATGTCATCCAAGAAGACTGCCATGAAAGAATTCAGAATAGGATAGAACACATGATTCATTAGAGCCATGAAAATTGCTTGTGTGTTTCTGACTTCGAACAGAATAACCAAGAAAGCGTATAGACCATATATGCTCTGAAAAGCTGTAAGTGGCATTTTGATGGTATAATGCGTAACTGATGATATCCAAATCTCAAGTCAATCTTCAAGAACCCTCATCCTTCTCGAAGTTGATCAAGAAGATCATCAATCCTTGGTAAGGGATATTGTTTCTTGACTTTCAACTGGTTCAGCTTCCAATAATCCACACAGAGTCTGAGGGTACCGTCTGCCTTCTTCGCAGAGAGGATAAAAGAACCCCACATAGAAGTACTGGGTCAGATGAAACCATTTTCCTGTAACTCCTCTAACTGCCTCTTGAGGTCTTTCAACTCAGGTGTAGCCATCCTATAAGGAGGAATGGACACTGGTGCTGCTCCTGGCACAAGATCATTAGTGAAATCCACCTCTCACTCTGGAGGAAGACCTAAAAAGTCATTCGGGAAGACATCCCTGAAATGATCAACTACTGGAGGTGAATCCTTATGAAAAGTTCCCTAGTCATCCAGATATAAAATCACAATCTGGGCCATCACTCCACCTCACCCACGATGCATAGGTCTAGCTCTGCTCACCTGGATATTCCATTCACCCTTATATAGAAACTCTCTACACTTCGTTGACGTGAAACTCACCCTGTGATGATAAAAATCTACAAAGGCTTGAAAGGGTACAAACCATTACATCCCAAGATTGAATTCATAGCATGTCATCTCTAAGACATAAATATCCCAAAGAATGTGACACCCACAAACCTCTAGGGGGCGCTCCCTGCCCTAATGCACAGCAGCCGTTATAGTCCTCAACGAATTTTATAGCATCATAACATCAGGATAAGAACAAAACCAGAGCCCAAGGCTCTCCACAATGGGAAAAAATATGAAGCTATGTCTAGCCCCGTATCAAAATGTGAATAGGATAAGATAGAATCAAGTTGAATAATACCTATAACATTGGAAGGTTTGGGATCCTACTCATGTAGGGTATGTTGCACCACATATGACTTCCCAGTGCCGCAGCCCTGTGACATAACCTGGCTACCCTGAGCTGACCCGCCCTACTACCTATGAGATCTTAGTGTCTGGATACCATGGCCACAACCACCATCTATGCATGCACGCCCTGATGTATTCCAGTTTCCCGACTGGTAAGAATCTACTGTTCATACTCCCACATGTGGAGTCTGCAAAGAACCCCTCTCACTAGCCACTGGTAAAAACACCCTACAAAAATGCTGGAGATGACCCATCTTTCCACAAGATCGGCACTTCGCTGGGTCACGTGGACACTGAGGTCACTTATTCCCCTCTCTACCACACTGGTAGCAAAAGAACTAGCCACATGATGTATTATTCTGGCTATTATTACCACCATGAGAGAAATTCATCTATCTCTTCCTCTTACCGGTAGAAATAGTACCCGAAACTGGTGTCGAACCGCCCTATCTCACATCACTAGCTTCCTGCAGGTTCTGATCAGTAATTAGTGCCTGGTTCACAATAAAAGGAACTATAGGTATCCTGAAAACATTCACCAGTGCTCAGATGTCATATCAAAGACCATCGTCAAAGCGTCTAGCTCTCAATGTCTCATCACCCACTAGAAAGGGTGAAAACGTTGAAGCTTGGCAAAGCGAGCCGAATAATCCATCACTAACATGGAGCCCTACTATAGATTCATGAACTCTCTAGATCGAACTTCCGATAGCATCTCCAAATAGAAGAATTCATAGAATTATGCCTGAAAATCATCCCATGCCATGTCTTAGTGATGCTCATATTGGGTGGTAACATCCCACCACCTCTTGGTGGAATCATGCAGCATGTATGTAGCGAGCTTGACCCTCCTCCCTCGAGGCATCTCTAGATGCACAAAGATAGTCTGCCATGAGTCCAGCCATGACTCCACAGCCTGTGGTCCTCTATCCCCAGAAAATGTAGCAGGATGCTTCTTCTGAAATATACGAGTCAGCTCTGCCATGGATGTGGCAGCCGGTGGTTCCTCCTAAAAGTTCTGTATGAACCGCATAAAGCCTTCACGGAACCATGCATCCACGCCTACATCTGGCATCACTGATGGCACTACATATTGCACTGCTGGAGGATCTACTGGTAGCCCATGGCCCACCATCTCAGGAGTATAATCGTTGTCTCTCTCCTGGTGAACAACTGGTTGCCGTCTCGGTGGCATGACTATAGAAAGTCAAATGCACACCTTATATCAAGATTATCTAAGAGTGAAAATGAGGAGACCACGAAGGGAACAGGATAAAAAAAGAATTCATGATTTACAAAACATCACTACACAGCGTGTATAAATACTACATGGCGTGTTCAGATAGGCCATCCACATGGGCATGTAATCCAGCAAAAACGGGATGTGTGACACCCGAAACACACGATGTGTCTTTTTAATACACATCATGTACTTGAATCTTTCTTCCTTGCCCATGTCAATCTATATGGCCTATCTACACAAATCTCCTAAAACAAGACTACACTGTGTGTCCCATGGGAACACTGCGTGTACTCGATAAGCTTTCACTGGCCCATGTTGTTTCTGACACGGCCTTTGTACCCAGGTCACACTACAAAGCATGTTCCAATGAGACATGACGTGTACAAAGAAGCCTCAGACCGACCGGTGTTACTTGCTACACGGTTGGCTTCACGACTGACACTAAACGGAATATTCCATGCTGACAGGTGTGTACTAGGAATGATAACATCCACTTGTGTTGTTCATGACACGACCGAGTACCTGGGTCAGACTACATGACGTGTTCAAAGTAGACACGGTGTGTATTTCTTAAGGTTTCCTCCGTTCGTGTTGTTAGTTACACGGGCGGACACCGGTTCAACACTACACGACATATAAAACTGGTACCTGGCATGTTTCCCAATCCATTATCTACCCCGTGTCCCTGCCCAAACGGCCTATGACATGGGGAGAGACTACATGGCATGTACTAAGGGTACACGACGTGTACTTAAAATGTTTTCATTTAATCCCGAACAGAAGAACCCACAACGTGTGTCCATAGAACTAAACGGCGTGTATGATGGGTTTTCTGGATAGTAAGCCTCAGAAAGTACTCTGGATCCCATAAGAACATAGTAACAACCACCTAAGTGCGAAATTCCACTCTGTGAGGTCCCATACTTCCCACGAATCAAATCCTGGCATTTTATACATGTTATAACAAAGTAACTCATCAATGATCCAACAAATTATGGTCATTAACAGCCCATAAACCCCCAAAAAACGTTTGGAATTACTTCTATCAACAACCTCACACAACAATACCCTATCAAATAGCAGGTATTTATCAAAGCATCTATTACAACAACATGCTTTTCTAGCACAACAAATATCATAACAACATAAAATTTCTAATTCACCTACATGGATTGGAAACTATGCGTGGCATGTGATTCTAACATGTGCCTAAATGATGAATGAGATTGCATAACCTCATCTCATCGGGTTGCAACTAAATAGAACCCAATAAAAAAATACAAGAATCACACCACAAGTGCATCACCTAACGGTGAAAATAAGATCAACTGTAAATTGTAAAAAATCAAACAAATTGATACATGAGGTAAATTGGATTTTCCCTGTACATGGTTTAGCTACTCCCAGGAACATATTTTTACCAATTACCAATTCATGTCCTACCCCTGACTATAGGATCCAAACATTAATTTAAGAAAATAAAGCCTTTGATACAACTTTGTAACATCCTAGGTCCGGAAGTCACACAACAGGTGCCCCAAACCTGGTTGGTCACATGACCTCAAGCGCATTTAACCAAATTCCAGAGGATACCAACTAGTATCAAGGGCCCAGGTCTGATAATGGGGAAACTATGCCCTAATTTGTCAAAGTTTAGCACATCAGAAAAGAAAATAACCTACAACAGCAGAAGCAGTAAACAATATGAACTAGAAACGAACAACTGTAGTAAAAGATAACCAACAGTTATATATAAAAATGTAGCATGTCACTATTTATATGAATGCAGCTAAAACAGGATACACTGCAATAAAATACAATACAACTCAAAGTATAGGGTACAACAAATAGAACAAAACAGAGTTAGCAGAACGCAGCAGCATCACAAGCCTAAGCTCGGTCCCAATGCTCTCCTACTCCTCTTCTACAATCATGTACCTGTATAGGGACCCTTTCCCATGTCAACACCACCAGAAATATAGTCTGTTTGGGCCAAAGACATGACCCAAACATGGTGTGAGAAATAAATCCCAGTAGGCACCCACCAAAGCCTCGTCCCCAACTATCGGCGAAAATGTGTAACAATAGTGTGAAAAAGTAAATGCAATAAACTAGTAAGTAATCAAAAGTAACTATCAAAACTAGTTTGACTTCCATTTTAATTATTACCTATAAAATCAAAGATTCTTCTTTTGATTGGAAGGTACAACATATAAAATCACCAGAGTGAATATTCTAAATTGTTGTGTCCTCAGACATAATATCCTTACCCTCAAGTAACAGAATCAAATACCCATAGGTGATTGCCCTCAGGCATAACAAACATTGCCCTCAGACATACATGATATGGATCTCAGGCACAGAAGCTCCTGCCCACAGGAATAAACAATGGATACCCTCAGGCTAACCAAACCCTTACCATAGGCTAAGAAAAAACTGCCCACATGCTAATAGAACACTACCCACAGTCTAATAGAACACTGCCCTTAGGCTAAAGGAACTGGGCCGAGCCCAAAGAATAAACAAAAAATTAATATAAACTTTTTCCCAAGAAACTTCAATGCACAATATAATCATGTAATACCCTCAGGTATCCTGGACAAATGGCTAAATAGAGGAAAGCACCCATGGGGTGGTCCTAGATCCAAGAAGTGATCCCAAAAAGAAATTTAAACATATCATTAGATTATCTATACAATTCTAGATATCTTTTCAGCAAAGGACACAGCCATACGACACCCCAAACATGGGTTCGTAGCACAATGGTACACAAATTCAACTCAACAGTAGGAAATAAACACAATACCACCTACCTCGATCGCCCTTGATCGTTATACGTGAATGAAGCCTTCTGGAACGCCCGTGAACGACGTAGATCTGGGATAAACATTCACACATTCAACCTAAAATAAATTTCCCTCAGGAAATAATTGGAAATAACTACTCAAGGAGAAGGAAGGACATACCTTTGCAGTTCAAACGAGATCTACAATGTAGGAATTAGTTTCTTGGTGTGTGGTTGGGGTATCTTCCAATGTTCGGTCGTCTCTCCCACGTTCCAAATGAACCAACTTCCTCCTCTGCCAAATGAGGAGGCTACAACCCGTTTTATGCAAAAAAAACTACACGGTGTGTACTCTCAAGTAAACTGCTTGTAATTTTCATCATTAAAATATTCCTCTGGTAGCATCCTTCCACCGTGGCACTGTTCATCTGTCGACATGAGTACTCGACGTTTATTCCTGATTACATGACGTGTACTATTGCTCCGCTGGCGGCTGCTTCCACTACCTTAATATTCACATGTTGACTGATTACACAATGTTTAAATACAAAGTACATGGTGTGTAGTCAGTTTTTACACCCTTCATCACCGACAGGCCTACATGCCCAATGTACTCATACCACACGACCATAGTACTAGGCATGTGGAAAAGTACACGACATGTACCTACAAAATTGGGGATTTTCCCCATTTTTCTTATTTTCTCAAATACAATTTAGGAAAAGGGAAAAGAAGAAACTCGTACCTCAATAATAAGAACCAGTTTCTTACACCAATGATGACATTTTCTCAACGGAAGTAGGAAGTAAACTCATGAGGGTGGAATTGAAGAAGTAAAAACAACAACCAAAATCTATCACTCCACCACTGTGTGATAAATATCACAAAGTATGGTGTGAATAAATTTACACTTTTAGGAAATAGTATCAACATGATATGTAGAAGTACCTAATAAGTGTAAAGGATGAACTTTTATTTAGAAACTATAGTGAATTGAACAACTTACATGACAAAGAAATGTGATTTCAAACACAAAGCAGCAGCATAACACTACAATGAAACCAAGAATAAAATATCCTTAAATACATCAACACCAATAAATTAAATAGTCATTTTTACAGTCTTGGGTCAATCCTCCTATAGTTTATGTAATCCCACATGAGTATTCTAGGATTAGGGTGGTGTAAAGCTTCTGGAACTTGGACTTTTCCACTCTTTACCCGATGTGGCAGCCAGCTTGCATCCACTGAACAAAAGTTCCAAGATGACCTTCTAGATGGCCAAATTTGAGTGGGCCATAGAAGACAAAAGTTAATATTCGGATGTATACTATATATTTTAACAATGTTATCCAAATTTAATTTGTGGTCTATAGGATATGTTTAAATTGGTTGGATGTTTTTCTAGCCGCAAAATCTGGTCTAGAAATTTATCTCAAAATTGGGACACCTGAATAACTACCATGGATGCCGAAATAGAACTGGATCATGAAGGCATATTTTTTCCTATAAATTTCTTCTATAATACCACATAAATTGGGATTCAGTGAGCTTTTATTGTGGCCCCCATATTCTCTATAGTGTACTTGTGTCCAATCTACCTTCTCGATAAATGTTTCCTTTCATCACCAAATACTTCCATCATTCTTTATGAATCTTTTATCGATCCCTCAATGAAAAATGTGAATATTAAATTATAGATCAATTTAGGGAAATATCAAATTAAATTTTGGATAATTACATTCCTTAAAATCATATAAATCATTGGGCTTAAATTGATGTACATTAGGCATTAAGTGCACAAATGTTGAGAATGGATGTTCAACATAAAAAACCACTAACTTAGCCCATAAGATAAATAATGAACATATAATACCATTAAAATGTAATTTAATATATGCATATTTATTGTATAATCAGGTGTCACATGGACTACATTTTTTCTATGAAAATGTGTCCTGAGAAACAATAGGAGAAAGATAGAATGAAGAAGATCTCATATGCTTTGGCTATCAGATCCATCATGTATGACATGTTATGTTCCAAGATTAATGTTTCCTATGCACTGAGCATGGTAGGAATATATCAAGCAGGTCCACGAGAACATCATTGGACTACTGTTAAGACAATCCTTAAGTATCTTAGAAGAACTAATGATATGTTCACGGTGTATGGGGGAGACGAGAATCTTGTCATAAAAGGGTATGCTGATGCTAGATTTTAGACATATCAGAATGATATGAAGTCACAATTTGGATATGTTTTCTGTCTCAATGGAGGAGCTGTGAGCTGGAAGAGTTCAAAGCAACCAGCTTTCACCGATTCTATAGTGGATTCGGAATGTATAGCGGCTTCTGATGCAACCAAGGAAGCCGTATAGATTCAAAACTTTGTCTAGGATCTTGATTTGGTTCCTAGTAGTATTTATCCTATAACAATGTATTTTGATAATACTAATGTGATGGCTATTGAAAAATAAAAAAGTTCACATCAATGTCCAAATCACATACTCCGTAAGTATCACGTCTTGAGGGATTTCTATCAAAAGGGTGAAGTTGCAGTGAGAAGAGTGTCCATGGAAGAGAATGTGGAGGACCCCCTGACTAAATGCCTATCTCAATAGAAGCATGAATATCATGCGAGTGCTATTAAGTTAAAAGTGGTTAGTAGTTGGATCTAGTCCAAGTGGGAGTTTGTTGGAGTTGGTGACCTTGAACCAACTAATTAGTACATTATTCATTAATAAATACCTAATCAACATCTTGATTGTTCTTCTTCATGACAATGCATGTGATAATTTCTAAGGATAGTTGTTGCATTAATGAGTCATAGTGGATCCCTGTTTTGATGAGAACCTGAAAGTTCCACAACACCGTTCTTGACTATATATTCTATGGCTTGATGATGTTATTTTGGGGACACAAATAGCACAGGCCATTAGGGGTGAGGACTTAGAAAACTTGGAGGAATCTTCTCCTGGTGTGCGCCCTTGGTAATATCCCGGAGGATATTGTGAGAATGAGACCTGCCAGTAGGAAATCCACATTTTATAGAGTTATTGGATGTTCCTATCTGCGGACATGTGTATTAGTCATTATACTTTAAGATTACTATTAATGGGTATTACAATTTGGTCAATTAGTTGTATTGAAGAAAATTGTGACGACACACTGTTCACGATGTAATAGGATACGTTGGGTGCGTCCCGAGTGATACTGCATTAATAGATAATGAGAGAAAGGATTTTTCCCTTATATTTCATAACGGATTTAGATATCTCAATGCCTTTAATGGAATTGATATTGCCTAAATATAACCATGGTCATGGTGAGGAATGGGAAAGTTCAATTCTAGAATGTCAAAGAAAGAATAATCGAGCACATGGGTTGATGGCACTAGAATGAAACCCACTTGATTTGAGATATCGAGACAAATGGATTACATTACACGGTAAGCATTCATAGGAGGTGACAAACCATTGGGGAATTAACTCCTATCTCGATGGATGCCTTGGCGTATTTCTAGATTCTAGCCATTGAATTTAGGTAGGATCCACCTAATACCACTAGGAAAGAGGCCTAGAGGGTCCCACACTAAGTGTTCCCAAGTATCTCAGTTAAATATTAATTTAACAAGTTGAATAAATATTATTCTTGACTGTGGTTTAATAATTATTCAAGAATGTCTGATCGCATTCATTTTGATAGTAGTTATTCAAGAGAATATATTTTGGGAGAAATAATATATTTATTAGTGAGTAAGGCAGAAATATTTATTAGAGAAATAAATATCTATTATTCAAGATCTAAAAAATATGGTGGAAGAAATAAAGAAAAACATAAAAACAAAATTACACGCCTTTTATATTAATTATAAACGCCGTGTATTTTTTCTGTGAATTTATGAGAAATAGTATTATTTATTTAATTAAATAATATTAGGTATAATTCATTGGGAACTTTTCATGTAATAATAATGTTCAACTATTATTATTAGACATGGGGTATTACTAATAATTAAATGAAATGATTAAATGATTCCGGGTAATTAATTAATTTTATTATTCTATGTAATTAAAAATCCCAATTATATATTTCTCATTAGACTAGAAATTTTTTTTGTAGTTGTTCATAACGGATTTTGAAAAGATTTCAAACCAATAGAGAATTATTTTTCCACCAGGAACACTCTCGTGCTATGAGAGAGAGATCCACCTCCACCGTATCAATGTGATCGAAGGAAGACATCACATACGAAGGCTCTTTCGCGCTAGAACCCATAGATCCCTTTAGCAAAATTCATAGATACGTGGGGCACATGTGGAACACCTCTAGAGTAATCCTACAATTGGATTTTATGACACAACGATGGATCACATCAGATCATGACCAGAAACATCAACAGAGATAGAATTTAATCAATTTAATTCTTGTCAATTAATAAAATTAATTATAATCAAAATATGATGATCCTATCTATATTTATAAGACTCCCCTCTTTATTTTTTGTTCTTCATTCTATTTCGAAGATTTGGCATATCATTATCATGACAAATCCCACAAAGATAGTTGTTAACAATAAAATTAATGTTGGGTACACCCACCAATGTGCTTCCGCTGCGCCCAGAACCTACAGTTATTATAAGAAAACTAAACCAAGGGAAAATGTTTTTTACAAGATCTTCTAATGTCTAAGATTCATTTCATCAACATTTATTATAACATCTAGATGGTTCGCTCCAACTCCCCATCTGTATAAGGGTGGAAATCAGTTCTATGTTTTAACTAATTTCCAAAATCATGCTACAATCCCCTACAAACTCACTAGGTAAAATTTGAGTCTCGATCCAAGAAAATGTACCAAAAAACTACTTGTAATAGCACCACCTTATCCATATACCTCTTATACAAAGATTCAATTGTTACTAACCCCATGATTTTTAAAAAGATGGATGATTTTGTCAACTGATCCAGGATCACCTAGATAGCATCAAATCCTCTCTAAGCACTAGGTAACGCTATGGTGAAATCTATTTAGATTTAATCTTATTTCCACTCAAAAAAATACCATGGATGAAGTAAAGCATAAAAATGTGATGCTTAGCCTTTTCCTAATGGAAAACCAACCCCCTCTCAACAAACACAACCACCACTTATTTTATCATTGGCCACCAAAACCATATCCTCATACTAGGTAAATCTTGGATACTTATGGCAGTAATTAAAAATGTGAGAATCTTGAGAAGGACCCTCTCAAAAATCAATACCTATAAAAATAACCTCTTAAAAATTAACATCTCGTTCTAACCATTCTTCAACAATCCCTTTTGATCATCACCATAGAAAAAATGATCGTGCATCAACTCTTCCTCTGTGTCTCTCCATAGAGACTCATCCACCTTCCACATTATATAAGACTTCACCATCATCTGAACGATTCATCATCTACCATTAACTATCCGTGCATCTATAAACAAGGCGTCCTACTACTACATTATTCTCAAAACATCCCCAGACTCAGAAAACATTTCCTTCTAAGACACCATTTTTAAAGCATCATTCACAACACTTCCATTCCTTGAGGAGTAGCAAATAAAAAAATCATAATCTTGAATGAACATCAACTCCCTACACCATCCTAAATTTACATCACACTGAGAAAATATAAACCTCCAAATCTTGAGATATATGAATACCACTAAGTACACCCAAATGAGGTAATGCTCCTAATTTTTTTTCAAAAAAAATACCACTTCTATCTCCATGTCATGGGTGAGTTAGTTACACCCATATGAATATAACGTATTACACCTATAAGAGATCACGTCCCTATATTGCATCAAAATGAATCCAAAGAACTTACTGGAAGAATAAAAAAACACCTTAAATGTTAGATCCTCATGACCAAAATGACGCATTTGAGCACTAACCAACTCCCTGTTTAGGTAACCAAATTATCTATGGAACTAATATACCCACCAAAAAATCATGTCCCTTCCTGGTTAATGCTTTCAGCAGGAATGAATCTCAACAGAAATCAGGAACAACCCTCCAATAATATCCTATAAGACTAATATAATTGTGACCCTCTTCTACATTATATGATTATTCCCATGAGACAACTACCTATAATTTTTATGGGTCTACTTCCACAATCAACTAGGAAACCACCTGCATGAGGAAATTCACAGATCATGCTCAAAACATACTCTTGGATAATGTTCCATAGAGATAGTGGGGTCAAAGAACACAAAAGAGGGAACTGATATGGTCAACATGATCATCCTCCTACATTGAGTACCTCAATGTGTCATCAATTAAAATTTCTAAAAACTAATCTAGGAATTCATGGGACATGGATTTAAGGATTCCCATGAACACATTAAGTGTGTTTATGTCACTGAAGTGCATGAATATAGACTTGAAGTCACAATAACTACATTTGAACAAAGAATTCCTGATATCTTCCTACTTATCCCCCAACTGGTGATATCCCATCTATATATCAATCCATAAAAAGAAACTCCACCCTCTCGTCTAGATGAAAATATCATTTCTCCTTGAAAGAGGGTAATATTTCTTGACTACTTCCTAATTCAACATCTTATATTTGATACACAATCTCATACTACCATTTTCCTTCTTGATGAAACAACACTAGAGAGCCACCTGATGAAACAATGGACTAGATAAAAACATATAAATTATATCATCAATTTGAATCTTAAACACAAACAACTCAAGAGTTTTCCTCAGATAACGATCCATTAAAATTCAAGATGCACCATAATTAAAGTATATCTTGAAATCAACATTACATGGTGGTGGAATCAAAACCTGCAGTGGGGAAACATTTAGAAACTCACAAAATACCATGATGACCTTTACTTTTCTAATTTTCATCAATTCCACCAAAAACAAATCCATAAAAGATATAATGGGTTCCACATGTATTGTTCACAAAGGAAAGCCACACACTACCCATCCACACAAGAGAAAATAAATATCCTCTAGCAGAATTCAATAATATAATATATGGAATAAAATTAGTAAATAACTATGATTACATCGTACGGATACTGTGTATAAATAAAATATTTCCATGTGACTTTTGTGGCCCCATCATCAGTCTATATCCCTGACACACATCAAACAAGATGGTCTGGCCACCAACTAGCATATTCAACCCGAAGGGCTTGGGAAGCCTCTCCACATGTAGTCCAAAATCATGGAATTTAGAATAAGGAATAAAGGATAGTAAATATCCTAAATCAAATAAGGAACAAACAAGGGTATAAAATAAAATTAGCAAACGTCGAATGATCTATGGCCCATTTAGCACTACAAACTCCACGGTTTGCAAATAACAATGAATTGATCATCTACCACTCTATTGATCACCACATCTAAAATAACACATTTGTTAAGGTCCAAAATAAATAGGAATATCATGAGGTTGGACTCTACCTGCTATATATCACCTTGTAAGAGCATAATCCTACTACCCCTTCTACTTAAATGGTCTCACATGCAATTGTTGATGAGGGTAGAACTGATCCCATCCGCCTCTACCAAATTAAGATCAACATACCACTCAAAACTATTTTTGGAAATGTCCATTAACACCATAGAGAAAAAAAATTGAAGATATTTCCATGAAATTAATGGAAACCAAAAGCCACATAAGTTTAGATGGAAATCAACTAAGGTCAAATCCCCAATGGTCAAAACATCAAATTTCTTACTGCTTATGAAATTACACTGAAAAAACATTATCTTTGAGAAACCCTCACTATTCCCCTCTCATGGTATACCTATTCATGAGTGCATCTTCTATATCACCTTCACCTTCTTCTGAACCTAAAGATATATTGGATAAATAAAATGAGTAACTGCATACTAGATATAAGGATGAAGATCCTCCATAAGATGTGTTGCACGAGACTCTTCATCTAGAAGATGATATTGGGAAAATCAAAGAAGGATCATGTGCATTATTTACTACCCCGACAATAAAATACTCCCTTCATAAAGAGAGATAATATCTCAACTCTTCACTTCCTTCAATGATGAAAAAGTTACTATACGTGAAACTATTATCGAAAGTCAACTGATAAAATATCATCCACATTCCACTCACCATGATTCAGTGTTAACCACTAATGTGTGTCTCCTCGAATATGAGTAACTACCAAAAGACCCCAATATCTTGTCTGGGACCAGATCAAACTGAAAACGATCTTGAGATCACTATCCTGCTCTATGTCTCTATATGTAAAACATGTCCCTCATAATTCCCAAAACCCTTCCACTAAAAGGAATGAAATTCCCTCTATCAAGCCTCGTCATCATCTAACAGATCTACCCTATGGTTATCATCTAGAATATCCCACTAAAACAATATTTCTTGATCCAGACACATAAGACATCCATGATCTATAGAGAAAATGAAAACAAGAATTTACTAATAAGGGTAGTATCGAATTTTATTAAGATTAATTTTAATTCACATTATTCAATTTATCCTTCCGAAAATAACACATCTCAAATAGGAACAAAAGTCATCAGGATGCATGTACCTCTCCTAGGCCTCTACCCTACAAACAGGACAACCTCACTTTGTCATTCAATATGCTTTGAATATAAGCACTAGATCATAGGGGCCACAATATTCAATTCCTATATCATGCACCATGAATGGAATGGTTCCATACCTACCAAAGAAATCACCACAATGAATAACTATAAAATACATCATATCTCTCATCTATCCCCGCTGATACCACTTTATCCTATTCACCTCCTACCAAAGATTCCACAATGAGGGGAGATATATATAATTCCCACTGAGTCCCACCTCTAGTATGCCACAGGTTGGAGACATGCACTAAGGGTGTTTCGATATAAAAAAATGGGAGGCCTTACTCTCTATAATAATTATTATCAGGGGATAAGATGATTACGCCCTAAGAAAAATAATGCTGTAAAATAAAAGAAAATGAAGACCATATCACAATGCTTGGATAAATAAAAATGGTAGAGGTAAAAAACTACAAACCTAAATGAACAAAAGAAATGATGAAGTACAGACACAACAAATATCCAAAAAGGCCTAAGATAATAAAATCCAGCACGATCCATATAATCCCCCTGAAAACCTAAAAACTATTATATATATATATAAGGTAAGGAAAAAAATATACTCAGTAGGAAAACCAAAGTCTCACATGAAATTGTGAAAGAAACATACTAATGTGCCTATGAGAAATAATATAACCAACACCACCTAAACAGGTCAACTACCATACCAAACCTCACTACGGAACACTCTCCAAATAAAACTAACCTATTATAATTACATAATAAGAATCATATCAATTAAGGGTACCTCACACCACTTTCCCTCTGGTTTTATTCTCTCACACCCCAATGTCATATGTCTGGGAACAGCCATCTCTTATGAATAACATACATCACTACTCCACAACACAATCACATCACATCATTTCCGCAAACACCTAAGACACCACCCCACATCACAGTCACATCACATCAAACCTGAAGACAAATGGGCCATCACATGAAAACCACTACCATAACCAGATTAGTAGGATATTGTGAACTTGAAGTACATCAACCTCATTCCCATCTCTTACCATGAATACCCCCACCATAAACTACCCCATATAATTTCAATATCACATTGTACCCAAATACATCTGTGACATTTCCCACATCATGGTCACATTACATTCCAACCAAGCACACATGCACCATCACATAGTTCACTATTATACATCCAACTGTTATATCATGTTTATATCTACTCACCTAGAAAAGAGAGTTTGGAAGAGAGGGAATCAAACCATATATCCTCGTCGTTGAGATGTTGGGAAATAGACACTATGTATAAAAATATGGGTCTCGACACATATATATCTATGTGTTTGGGGTTCATATAGAAATCAAATGTATATATACATAAGCCACAAACAATCCTGGCCTATGGGGTTACAAATTTTTTAACCAACTCCTAAAACCTCCTCTTTCACTGCCACCTCAAAATGCATAAAACCACACATTCCCCATGCCACATCTCACAACACCAATGAAACCCATTATCCAGTACATTAGTTTCATTATTTACCAAAAATTATAGTTAACCACACACCCCGTCATTTATTTTTTCATTAGTCATTTCTATCCCATTAACCAAACAAAACCGCATACATTTAAATTAGTATTAATAAGTTATTCCATCACTACATGGGAATATAGAAAAAATATACCCCACATCACAAGAAACACATCATTCACATCGGACCATCTCGTCACCATCCAAAAGCATGATGAAGAAGACCATCACCCCACCACCCCAAAATCACAACCAAACAAACCATTACCTAGCTGGCCCAAAATAATCGAAAAACAAACCATCACCCAACTTACCTAAAAGTAAGACCAAACACCATCACCCCACCTCCCCAAAACCACAACGAAAAAACCATCACCTTTCCACCCCAAAAGCATATCCAAACAATCATTACCCATATTCCCCAAAAGCATGTCCAAACAACCATCACCATGACTCTCAAAAGAATATCCAAACAAACCACACCTCAACCAACACCACATCACACCAACAGATCACCACCTGATATCATAACCACACATCAAAACACATCAAAGAAGATTTTTCATAATTAATAAAGGGTATTTTATAACATTTCACTTCATTTTAGTGGTGTTATAACAAAAAACATAAATCCAAGGGAATCCTTTTTATTACACCAAATATAAGTTGTTATCAAATTGTGATTTTATTGGGATATGAAAAAACCATACAATAAGGGTTCCACACAACATATCTAACCAGGGAAAACAAATTCCCCAATAGTCGTAATATTTAATGAGGCATTAAGCTTATAAAAACACAACATCAAAATAATATCAACAATTTAAAATAATATGAATCGAAACCCATTACTATTATATATAAACTAACAAATTAATTTATAATGAATAGTCTAGTGAAAAAAATCCCCCATAGATAAAAAAGAGTAAATACCTCTTTCATAATACAAAAAATAAATGAACGATGGATTCCCTTAATCAAATAAGTTTTTCCAACACGTTTTTCACCACAGGGTGAATAAAAAATTCCAAAATAATAGAACCATATGAAAAAACCCATAGATCAACGGACACCACTTCAAGGGATATCAAAAACTTGTCCCAACTAAAAAAAATCCAAAAATTATCTACCACATTAGATATCCAATGAAAAATGTATGGAAAAAAACAAGAATTAGAGGAAAATGCACCATGCATCACGAATGGGAATACACTATAACTGATGGATCGAAGTAGAAGGAAGATGTCTTGATGATCTCTTTAGGGCACCTAGGGTTCACCCAAAATTATTGGTTGAACCCATGGACAAATGAGGATTGTTTATCCTAAAAGGCCTATTTAGAACCTTAAAATTGAAACTTTCATGTTGTGTAACCCATTCTTGATGTGAAATCCATGGATTTTTCAGAAATACCAAATTCCCCCAAAATTCATGTTTCATATACCTTTATGAAATTAAAAATCATTAATTAATTTCATGATAGGAATAAATTTCTAGGACTCTTCCATAATCGCACAACAGACATGATTCCAACAAGATACAAATTCAGTCAAACACCAGTCTACATCTTATAATCCTTTCACTATGTAAATATCCCAAACAACCCTACTACACATCTGACCAACATAGAACCTCATCAAACTTCTTATAAAACACCTATATAACCCAAAACTAACAATTTAATGGACCAAGAAGGAATGGTTTATTATAATGAATCATGATGTATACTCAATCGTATCCCTCTTCATGTTGCCTTTTCAAATGTTCTCTTGGGAATTTATATACATCATTTTACTTCCTAGAAAAATAATTAATGATGAGATTTGTGCATCATCCAAATTCTCATTATCAAGTTCATGCATAAATTGGATTTAAATTAATATTATAAATATTATAAATCTTTATTTATCAATTCTAAAATCTAAAAAATTCCCACATTATTTTATATCTATATATCCTTATTTTTTCCTCATTAATATTCATATAGATATATTTTTGATATTTCATTTTTGAAATATATGGATTTTTACCATCCCTTACAATTTATATGTCTATCCGTTGAATACCAATGAAAAAGGGTCCCTTCAAATTATTATCATGAATATGCTATCGTGAAAATTTTTGATAGGAACATTATATACCATATTTTCCTTCTTAGGATTGTAAATTATTGAGAAATTATAATACTTTTATACTTTATCTATCTTCTTAAACACAATTTTTTTCTTCTATGTGAATATATTATTTTTGATCTTATTAGAGGTAAATATATCAAACGATTCGACTCCTCATGTTTTAGGGATCCCAAATCATGTTTAACATATCAAAAATCATGTTTGGATATTGTTGGATAATTTATGGTTTAATTATTACAACTCATGGTCTGAACTATCATAAGATCCTGATTCAGAATCTCACAAATCATGTTTGAATATTGTAAAATATGTTTGACGTAGTTCTATTATGTTTTATGATACTAACACTTAAGTATAATCCATTCTTTGAGTATTACCTCTTCAGAATGTTTATAGATATTTTGGTAAGTCCTAGAAACCATAAGTCTGCCAACAATTTTTTGTTTTGGAAAACTCTCTAACACCATATCCCAAACACAATGACTCAAACACATTAAACCATACAATGTGACTCGGACTCCATAATTCAGACTCCATGAATCATACACCATATCGAGTTCCATATTTTATAAAAGCTCGTTACACCAGTTACATGCTACCATTTTTAAGACATCATAACAATATATCTTTTTTTGTTTTGAAAAAGGATTAGACCCAATTAACTGAGACGTCGTGATCCTAACACCATCTCAGTGATACTGGTTCAAAATCTCAATAAAACTATGGAATTATGATTTTCTCACCATGTCTGTCACACCACTCAAAAGAATTCAAGATGGCACAGTTCCTAGTGAAACAAATTTAAGACAAAATGTGACATTGTTCTGTACTCATCTATTTTTCTTTCATTTTAAATTAAATTTAAAAGTTATTTCTAATATTCATAGTTGAGTTATTTAATGACACTGACATAAATAATGATGTTTTTAGACATGTCACCTAAAATTACGTCGCACGAGGAATATAAATCATCCCTCATATCGACTCCAACATAATCACCTAAAATAAAAAGGAATTATTTTGAACTAGAGCAAAAGGGAGTTTGAGAAGTTGAATGCATGCAAGAACATAACCTGAAGAACAAATGGAGAACTCTTGTTTTCCTGGAGGCTTTAATGTTCATGATCAGAACCTTAAAAATCCATGGATCATCAACATCAATAAGAACAAGAGATAAAAATCACATCTCATCGAACAGGAAACCAGAACACGAGAGTCACTATACTCTATTTCCCCAAGAGCACTCGAAATACACATTTTCTACATCCTCCAGAGCTACATAAAACAAAACTCATAGCATTTCTAACCCTTTCTCATCATCTTTTTCATACGTTGTACAATTTTTATTACCTTTCAAGAAGGGTGTGTATCTGTATTAAAACACACATTGTTTCCTTCATTAAACTAGAGGACAAAATATATCCTCACTCAAATACCATTTTACACTTTGTTTCACCCACATATAACTGTGGAAGAGGTATTATGTGACCTGGTTGTGTATTATCCCGCGTAGAATAATGGAATAGGTCTTGTGACCTAAACAGTCTTATGTACTTTTGTTAACCCCGATCCAAGGTCTGGATCAAGTTTATTAATATAAACCAGTAGGTGTGAGGTCATCACCAAGTGGAGTGGATTAGGTCTTGGATTGACACTGAACCACTTGTTTTATCCACTATGTCATTTAATTTATTTTTTATATTTTTAACTTATATTCTAGAAAAAATTACTTTGATAGTTAGTCCTGTATAGTAGTTATAACTAGTTTTCCTTATTAAAGTTGTTTAGAAATTTCTTTCAATATCCTATATTATTATAACGGAGAAATAATCAATCTTCTAATAAGCTATTAGAATAGTCAAACTATTACAATTTTATTACCTTGATTAAAAATCTAATTTTATTTTTAATTAGGGGAATAATTTTAAAAATCTTTTTAATAGAAATTTTAATAGGAACTCAACTCACCCCCTTTTGAGTGTCCTAATCTGAACAACATTTGGAATCTGAAGAGGTTTTAATATCCTTGTTTTCCAAATATTGTGTTATAATATGTTTAAAATATTTCCGAATTGTTATTATAGTTATGTTTTAATGATAATTAAATTTATGATAGTTATAGATTTCTAATTCTATAATTGTTTGTTTCAATACAATAGATAATATATTTGAAGGTTCTCCTTCCGACAGACTTTTATTCCTTAATGGAACAAATTATGCACAATGGAAATTTAAAATGAAAATTCACTCAGAAAGAATGGGTTTTGGGATTTGGTCTTCCATTATAATGAATATAAGACTCCTTCTACTAATTGGAAAACTTGGGATAACCCGAATAAAGTTTATTATAAAAATAATTGCAAATCCATGAATTCATTATACTGTTACTTAAGAGATGAAGAGTTTAACCAAATTTCTATATGTAAAAAACCCATGAATGTTGGGATACATTGTCTGTTTCACATGAAAGAACCTCTAGTGTAAAGGAAATAAGACCAAACCTAAATATTATTAAATATTATAACTTCAAAATGAATCCTGATTAGCCTATTTATGAAATGTATCTAAGGTTTAATGAAATAATGATATCTGTGATCACTTTGTGAAGAGATGTTATAGTGAAGGAGAAAATTGTGCGAATACTCAGATGCTTACCAGATAGATGGAGATAGAATTCTATAAACATTAGATAATATTTATATACTAGCTAGTTTCCAGTCAAGGTGCTTAGAGGTAAGTATCTATTTTATGATAAAGAATTAAATTTAAACAAAGAAGTGGGGGATGAACCCAAAAATAAATATTTGGAATTTAAGACTACTACCTCTGATCACAAGGAAAAGGATAAATGAAAATACTCTATCAAAATTTCTAAAAGTGAGAAATCATCACTAGATATTGATGAGGAAATGGATCAATTAGAAAAATTATTTAAGAAGTTTTATAGATGAACAAAATTTTTTAGAAAGCCTAACTTCAAAGAGATATATGTTCACAAAGGAAACTAGAAGAAGTATTGGAAAAGAAGTGATAGATCTGATGAAATAGTCTGTTATGAATGTAAGATAATGGTACATGAAAATGGTGATTTTCCTAAGATTTAAAATAAGAAGAGGTATGAAGACAATGATATAAAATACAAAAATACTGGGAAGGAAACATGGAGTGCATCTAAGTATATCTCAAGTTCCTTAGAGTCTTCATATGATGAGAATGCTGACAAAGCCAATATATGTTTTATGAAAAACACATCTAAGTTAACCCATGAATATCTGGTACCAAAGTCCTATTATTTTGGAGATAAAAGTGATTATGAAAATATGACTTGTGTTGAATTATTTTAATATTGTAATATTCATGATGACAATTTTAATGAACTAAAATATAAATAAATTTTTTTAATGAAATAACATACCTTGATCACTATGTCAAATATGAACATGTTGTAAAGAAAGAGAAAAATGATCAGATACTCAAAGAGAACAATGAACATAATTTATATAATAATCAATTGAAATAGGACCTAGAGAAATTTACAAATGGAATAAATAATCTTACATAGATTCTTGGTAAACAAATTTCCACTAAATACACTACTAGTATAGAAAACCAACCAGGGAAAAGAAATCTCACCAAAAACAAGAATGTAACCTACTATAGAAAATTTGTATTTCTTCATAAAAATGAAAATTATGCTTTTGGAACCAGTCCTAGAAAATATTTTACAACATCTAGTTTTCTCTGGACTAAATAGAGTATATTTTTCAAATATGATACATAATGCTTATAGGAAACCCATGAAGTAGATGTAGGTTCCTAATGCACCAATTACGAATGTTACTAGCCCCAAAATATTATGTGTACCAAAATATATATATTTTTTGATTATTTTTTAGGAATGATTTTTAAAGAGATATTGTAAAAGCTTACGGTACATGGAAAGTGGATGTTCAAGACACATGACAAGAGATTACTACTGCTTCAATAATTTAATAAATATTGTTTGTGGGTATGTCACCTTGGGTGAAAATGATAAAGGAAAAATTATTTTCTTAGGCCACATTGGTAACTCTAACTCTTTTTTAATTTCTAAATAACTTTTTGTTGATAGATAGATATTTAACCTTCTTAGTATTTCATAAAAATGAGATGATGGATTTCATGTTAAAATTTAAAATGATTTTCGTAATGTTTTTAACTCTCAGAATGAATTACTATTTTCTGATTTTAGAAAATCAAATTTTTATATTGTTAACATAGATTCTTTAGTTTCTAAAAATTTCTATTCTTAAGTTTATTTCACATATTCTCTTAGATTTGTCATAGAAGACTAGAACACAACAATATACACTCCCTTATAAAGCATACTAGAAATGTTTTAGTCAAGGATCTACCCAAACACGAATATCTAAATAACAAAGTTTGTAATCAATGTCAAAAGGGTAAATATCAAAAAATATCATTCAAAACAAAAGAAGAAGTTCCAAATTCTCAATCTCTTGAGTTGGTTCACATGGATTTGTTTGAAACATCTAGAGTTTCTAGTTAAAATATAATGTACTATGTTTATGCTTCTGTAGATGACTACTCTAGATATACATGGACATGAGTTTGAAAACCAAGAGTTTGAATCCTTTTGCTCACAAAATGGATATAGAAATAAATTTTATTCCTTAAGAACACCTCAAAAAAATGGTGTCATAGAAGGATAGAGAATAACCTTATAATAAATTTCTAGAACCATGTTTAGTGAGTATGATTTACCTATTTAATTTTGGGTAGTGGATATCAAGACGTCATGCTACGTTTTTAATAGAGTCTCAATTAGACAAATTCTTAAAATAAGTCTTTATGAGCTATGGAACAATAGAAATCCCATGGTTATTTACATCAATGTCATTGGTTTCATTGTCTATATTCTTAATACAATGTATAATCTTGATAAGTTTTCGTCCTAGAGTAATGAAAGAATTTTTATATAGTAGTAAACCTCTAGTAAATCCTATAGAGTATTTAAAAAAAGAACCAAATGTTTTAAAGAAATTGTGCATGTAAAATTTTATGAAACAAATACACATGATCCTAAGACCTCATTAGAGAATATTGAGGATGATATGTCAAATCTAGAGATTACTAATAAATATTATAACTGTCTTATAAAAACATATTTTAAAACATGTAGTTCTATAAATTCTCTTGATTCAATCCATAATGAACTAGAAACTATTGAATAACCAGAAATTACTAACCCTTCTTTTTCTAGAGCTATCAGAGCTCTTATGAACCATCCTTTAGATGATATTGTTGGATATTTAGATAAAGGGTCACAGACATGATATTCTATTATAAATCAGGTTGAACATCAAGCTTTCTTGTCACAATATTAACCTAAAATCATCATTGATCTTATCAATGATGATTTTTGGGGGATGTCCATGATAGAGGATCTAAATCATTTTGAAAAGAATAATGTTTGGAAACATGTGGATAGACCCAAGGATATCGTGACAATAGGCACTAAATGGGTGTTTAAGAAAAAATTAGATGATGTTGGTAATATAGTTATAAACAAATATAGATGTTTTGCATAAGGTTATAGTCAAGAACAAGGAATTGACAGTGAATAACCATTTTAACCATTATCTAAACTTTATTCCATTAAAATATTGCAATCATATGCATCACATAAAAAATTCCAACATTTTCAAATGGATGTCAAGAGTGAATTTCTAAATGGTTATATAATTGAGGATGTTTTTGTTGAAAAAACCCCTAGTTTTACAATTCCTCACATTCCAAATTATGTTTTTAAATTAGAAAAATATTTATATAGTTTAAAGAAAACTCCAAGAGTATGGTATGATAGATTAAGTAAATTTATTATTTCGAAATATTTTAGAAAAGGTATAACTGATTCTTCTCTTTTTATAAAAATAATTCTTAAAGATGTATTGGTTATTCAAAATCAATGTTGATGATATTGTTTTTGGATCATCAAAAAATTAATTACATATTATTTTTTAAAAGATAATGAAAAATGATTTTGAAATTATTTTAATGGCTGAGCTATAATTATATCCTGTATTTAAAATAATTCAAAATAAGGAAGGTATTATTTTAAATCAATGAAAATGTACTATATATCTTCTAAAAGGTTTTGGCTTGGATAGTACAAAAAGTACTGATACTCCAATGAGTTCTACCTATAATTTGGATTTTGATGACTATGGAAAATCATTTGATCAAACCACTTATAGAGTAATTATTGGAAGCTTAATCTACTTAACTGCTAGTTGGCCTAATATTATGTTTAGTGTTTTCATGTGTGAACATTTTCATGAAAAACCTAAGGAATATCATTTAAATGTTGTTAAAATAATTTTCAAATACCTAAAAAATTAAACAAATTTAGGATTATTTTATCCTAGAAGACAATAATTTGATCTAGTTAGCTATTATGATGCTAATTTTGGTGGTTGTAAAGTAGATAGGAAAAGAACCTATGGAACATGTCCCTTTTTAGGAAAGTATCTAGTATCAAGGTGTAGTAAAACAATTTGTTTCATTATCTACTGTTGAGGGTAAACACACAAATACCAGTAGTTGTTGTGCAAAATTTTTGTGCATGAAACAAACTCTACTAGATTATGTATATTAATTCATAAATACACCAATAAATTTTGAGAATACAAGTGCTATTAACATTTCAAAGATTCTTGTTTCACATTATAGAACATAGTGTGTTGATTTAAGATATCACTTTTTGAGAGATAATTATCTACAGTGTGATATAACTTTGAAACTCATTGGAAATGGACATTAGTGTGCTAATATATTCACAAATCCATTAAATTATGAAAAAATATACTAAACCATACATGATTTAGGAATGATAAGTCTTAAGTGAAAGGTTTTCAGTCTCATTGTTATTTTATCACACAAACTATTTCATAGTTTATGATTTCATGATTCACTTTTTCACAAGTTACTATCTTGAAGTTAGCATCTCACACTTACAGTCACACAGTTATTGTCTCTTATTTATGGACTCAAACATGTTTTCTTAAGGATTTGGTCACACCATTTGGAGTCATAACGTAATGATGATATTGTGACTACGTGTTCTGGTCTCACCGTAATGGCTCCGATTTCTATTTTTATTATTTCTTTTCTCATGTCACTATATCAATTATTTTATTTTACTTTATTCTGTAGGTTTGTGTTTGTGACTTTTTAAATTCATAAATGATAAAAACCCTATATTTTCCACTCTTATCTTAACTCGATATCACTTCTCTTAAAATTGAAACCCTTCTCTCTCAACGTATTATGCCTCTTTCAATCCTTCATCTTTATCAAACCTATATTGGATGCCTAGAATTACGCATCTTTCTTAATCGACTCCTAAGAAGAACAGGTCTCATATGAAATTGAAAAATGGAATGAGGGGTCAATGAATCCATTCCTTACTGATAGAACAGTAGTGCCAGAAAAAGTATTTTTTCTGAAGTGGTTGTTTAAAAGTAAGTCACTCGTTTTGAAAGTACTATAAGAATAGGGATGGCTTCACAGGTTCACACAAAAGAATAGACTGATTTATATGAAGCTTGTTTCATATTTTTTTTTTGTATGTTCAGTTCTAATTCAACTTTGAAGATGATTTTGTTGTAAAATTCTAGGAAAATTCTTAAACATGTACATTTTATTTGAGTTTATGGGATTACTACCTATGAATACCTCATGAAGGAGTTTTTGAGGATTACTATGGAGTTCCTCTTACTCATAGTGATTTGTTTAGTCTAAAAGAGGCTATTGCCAGTTTGAATTGAAATAAGATGAAGATAAGGGAAATTATAGCTGTGCTTGATGGTTAGACAAGGTTGTCATTTCAGTTTATTTGAAATATTATTTTTTCAAGAAAAGGATATTTTAATACCCTTATGTATCAAAATTTATTCTTGAAGCATCTTTTGAGACTGGGAAAAAGTTCAACCTGTGTATGTATGTTATGATTCACTTAAATGAAATGACCAAGACAACATCAAAATAAACATATTTGTTTTATTCAAGGTTAATTTCTACAATATTTATTTCCAAGGGTGTATTTGTTCCAAATGAACATGTAATTGAATATTATGATTTTTGTATCTCAAAGGATACAATCAGAAGGGTGGAAATTAGATGGAATCCTTGGAAGAAGTCATGGGTGGAAGAAAATGATCGATTTTATGAGTAGTTCAAATCAATTGATAATACTTAAATATATAAGATCAAATCTGACCCAATATTTAAAGTATATGAATTAGTTTAATAATCAATTTAAGAGGTAGAAGATGCAGAAGCTACACCTAATGAAGGAACTATCTTAGAAAAAGATACAGTTGCTTACCTGTTCCAAAAAAAGAAGTTACAAAAGATGTAGTTAATACTAAATGAAGAGTTAACCATGATGAAGAGGCTTCTGTTGAAAAAGATCCTACTACTGAGGAAGAACATATTTTTTAGGAAGGAATATCTAATATGGAACAGTCAACAGAACAAGATGAACCTAAAATAATCATATCTGCTGAGGAAAAATTGGAACATGACATTCATCTAGCTTGAAAATATATGGTTGAGTGTGACAGAGAATAAAATTTTGAAATGGGTCAATAGAGTGAGTATCTTAGTCCTATAATACATGCACCTATTGAGGGGGTGCAACAACCTAGTTTAGAAAGTGTTCATGTTCCCAATCCTATTGACTGAAGATCTTTGGGTACTTGGAATAGGATTCCCGGTTATTTTGATGTGGATAGAACCAAAGAGGATTTTTTAAAAGTCATAATTCATTCTATAGTGTTTTAGTTGAAACAAATTTATGTTTTAAAAGTTAACTCCACTAAGGATTATGAACCTATTTCAGTTCATGTTCCTGAACATACCCAAGAATCATCAGATATTGTGAGTAAATATGACTTAAATGTTTTTGGAAACATCTTGTTTGCCAGATTTGAAAAGATCTTGAAGTCACGGCCTACTTGAGTGACTAATCTCTATAAAGGAGATGATGCCTTGCTGTTAGAGAAAATCATATGGAAAATTCAACCAAACATACTTCATGAAATTCAATATGTCAGGATTGAGAACAAACTATTCATTGGTGAGGTTAAGTATATAAAATAAATGGCTAATGATATACAGAAAGACATGAAAAATTCTCATTCGTCTGTTTCACATTTTATATAGGAATTCGGTGATCAACTCCCACAAACTTTTGTATCTCTGATTCAACCCACTCTATCTAACAATTTTTGAAAGTGTCTGAGAGAAACACAGTGCTGGGAAATGAGATGTGTGCCCTGGTTTTTGGAATTAACAAGATGACTGGTGAGTAAAAGGGATGTTTACAAAATGTTCAAAATCAAATTAAGTTTTTCAACTCTACTATTACAGCTTCAACTGGCACTTGACAGCCATCTCATCCTACAAATTGTGACCAGATCAGAATTGTTTTTAAAGAAGAACTTCCTTCGGTATTGAGCAGTATTGATAAGGATGGTTTCTCTATTTTCATCAAGAATAGCGATCGAGAACTTGACTTGGTAAGTATGCATTCAAATATTTCTAATGATGATCAAGGATAAATCTCTAATATGGTGGACTTCTGGTTCAACCGAATTTATTCTAAGCATGATCTGACCAGTAAATTCAAGTATCTTTTAGAAAATTTGAAAATTCCTCCTATCACTCATGCCTTCAAGATTCATGTTTAGAATACGAAATACTTCCATCTTCTATTAAACATGTTTTTAGAGAACCATTATGACATTGAAGAGGTTATATAGTATCGAGGTGATATCATTTCTGACTTCATTATGTTGTTGAAGCCTTATCTCTATGTGCAATGTACTATCATTTTGGCTCTGGTAGCTTCCACTCTACAGGCTAGTTCAACCACTTCCTCCACCACTGCATTTTATCCTACTACCATGGCTTTATCTCAGGCTCTCAGCTAGATTAGACTAGTTATTATTGAGAATCCCTTTCCTCGGTCTTCAACCAAACCATCTATTTCTCCCACTATTTTTGAATCATTTCATCTTCCTTCTATCACAATTGGATCAATCCCTTCTACCACTTCTACTTCTACTCATATGGCTCAACCTAATGTTTCTACCAAGTGAAAAGAGAATATCATTGGCTCTAAAGAGAATATAAGTATTTATTTTGATAGGGATGTATTGTATGTTGAATTATGCATGTAGTCAACTTTTTCTTTCAATAAAATACAATGTACACTATTGTTGTTTATTTTCATCATTACATTTATTTATAATTTATTTTATTTTTTTTATTCGGTTTTTAAAAATCCCAAAAGTGGGTGAAATAATAAAAATCATTATTTAAATATATGGCTAATAAATTATATTATTTTTTATCATAAAAAAGGGGAAAAATTTTGGACTCCTCATGTATGAATGCTCACAAATCATGTTTAACATATCACAAATATTTTTTGTAGGTTGTTGGTTTATTTGTGTGTTAATTCATAAAAATCATGGTCTAAACTCTCATAAGATCCTAATTCACAATATCAAAAATCATGTTTGAATCTTTTAAACTATGTTTGATCTTGTTTTATTATGGTTTATTATACTAACGCTTAAGTCTAATCCATTTTGTGAGTATTACTTCTTAAACACTTTAAATATATTTGGCTATGTCTAAGAAACCCTTAGTCTCCCACTGGTTCCAGATTTTGGAAATGTCTCTAATACTGTAACTCAGACACCATGACTCAGACACCACAACCCAGACACCATGACTCAGACACCATTATCTAAACACTGTGTCTCTGAAACCATAACCAGTTATAGATTTCATAAAGCATGTGACATCGGTTCCTTGATACTATTTCCATGAAATCGTAAGAAGACATCGTTTGGAGTTTTGATAAAGGATTAGACATCGTTACCTGAGACCCCATGATCCTGACACTACATTTGTGCTACCAGTTCTACATCTCATTACCACTATGGAACTGTGACTGTCTCACTGTGATTGTCTCACTCCTTAAAGGAAAATAATATGACACCATTTCTACTGAAACTGTTTCAAGAAAAACTGTGACATCACTCCATATATAACCATTTTTCTTTAATTTTCAATTAAATTTAAAAGTTAATTATAATGGTCATATTTGAGTCATTTAATGACACTAACATAATTAAGGATTTATTTTAGACAAGTAACCACACAATACAAGGTACAAGGAGTATAAGTCATGTTTTCTATTAACGCCAACATATGCAACCAAATTAAAAATAAAAGTGTGGAGATGGACCAATATAGAGTTCAAGAATTTGAATGCATGAAAGAACATACAAAGAAGAACAAAAGAAGAACTCTTGTTATCCTGGTGGTTGAACTGCTTTAGATCCAAACCCCAAACATCCTCACAACATCAACTTCTATAATATCAAGAGATAAAAATCACATCTCATCGAACTAGAATCCATAAAACAAGAGTCCTGATACTCTGTTCCCACAAGAGGCCTCAGAAATAACATATGCTAAATCATAAAAGTCCAGAGCTGCGTAGAACAATAGTTAGAGAACATATAAACATTTTTCATAATATCTCCTCTATTGTGTGCTGTTTTTATAACTTTTCGATAAGTATGTGTATCTATATAAAAACACACACTATCTCCTACAATAAAATAGAGGATACAAGATATCCTCACTCAAATATCTTTCAATACTTTGCTTCACATATACATAACCGTGGAAGAGGTATTTTATGACTAGATTTCTTTTTCCCCATGTAGAATAAAGGAAATGGTCTTGTAATGTGGGCAGTCATGTGTACTCATGTTAACCCCAATCCAGGGAGTAGATCAAGTTTATTAATATAAACCGCTTGATATCATGTGATCACCACATAATGTGGACTAGGTTTCAAAATGAGACAGAAACACGTTTTTACAAGCTGTGTCTTTTAATTTAGTTTTTTTTCTATTTTAAATTATATTCTAGAAATCTAAATCTTAATTTATTAGTTAGTCTTGTATAGTAGTTATAACTATTTAAACTTATTAGAGTAGTTTCAAAAGTTGTATCAGTATTCTATATTATTATAACAGAGAATGAATCCATATTCTAAGAAGTTATTTGAACTGTCACACTATTATAATTATCTTACCTTATTTAAAAAGCATGCTTAATTTTTAATTGGGGGAATCTTTTTAAGTAAACCTTTTAATCGAAATTTTTATAAGAACCCATTTCACCCCACTCTTGATTGCCTTACTCTAACCAACACAAGATTTTCACCATATAAAAAACCTTTATATCCTCAAGGTCAATATTAAAATTTCTATCTGTAGATAATATTAATTTTTCATTGAAACATTAAATAATTTGAGGCATAAGTTATCGTCTTGTTATTTTACAAGATAATACAACCAAATCCCTTAATTGAAGAATTTTTATGTATCACAAACCATCATTCACTATACAAAATTTCTGAGTAGAGTTGTTCTGGATGAACTCCTCATAATATCCTTAACATTGTCCCCACATTTTTTTAACCATATATAATTTTTCCCATTCTGAGTTAACATTATTAATGGAATTGACAACCATGATAAATTTAAAACAAAGCCTTATTCATATCTGAGTAATCTAGAAAAAAATATTGATATATATATTTCTATATTTATTCTTCCTCATTATTAAATAAAATTTTTATTTATATGATCAATAACAGCTCAAGATTTAATGAATATTTTTAAATGTAAATTTAAATTATTATAAATTGTGTGTAACACATAACACCAATTTTAAATGAATCATTACAAACTGTTAAAATATTATTATGTTAACATGAATGTTATAAACTAGGAAATAAAAATTGTAGTATGAATAGGAATAAACACATTTCTAAAACTATGTATAATGGTTTCAGATAAAGGAAATATATTTATAGTTGCATACTAATTTTTTTTAAGGTATTTATATGCTTTAAAAATACCTTTTTTTCTCAGACAACAATTATTATTGATTTTTGTGAAAAGAATATAAAATAAAATTTTCCACATTTAATTTTATTTAGAAAATTGAAATTATTTTTGAAAAGAAATAAATTATTATCTTACATATAATTTTTTGTAATTTTCTGAAAAGATTTAGTTTTCAATGAATAGTGAAATACTAATTATTTAATGATAACCTACTTTTTTTTAAAGAATTTAAAAATTTTAAAAAATGAATATTATTATAAATGTAAAAATTATTTAAATAATTATTTTATTAAACTAATTAATATCATTGGAATCAATTTTATATTCAAAATTAATATATAAACATTTTATACATAAGAAAACTTTTTTATTGGATGACAGTTTTTTGTCATGTATGTGGGATTATTTTTAAATTACATTCTGAAAATCCTGTTAATTTAATTTGGTAAAATTGAATCAATATTTTAAATAATAAAAAATAATACTATAAAATAATTCCATCTTATTTTTTGGTCATAATGAATAGTAAAACTGTAAAAATATGTTACCACGGTTAAGGTTCAAATGTGTTTCCTAGGGGTTAACCTTAAAATATGAGGGTTAAAATAACCAAAACAACATTTATAATTTTTATTTTATAGAAATATTTCAAACATATATCATCAAATTATTTTAAATGTTACATTTTCATCCATTTAGTGTGTGTAAAAAATGTGTATATTTTAATTTTTGCAAACAAATCTATGTCTGTCCTCTCTCTCACTTATAAAAGGCCACCCCTCTTATCTTCACACATCCAAATATTTTTTATTTTTTAAATAACTTCCTAATGTACTTATTTAATTCCATAAATATGCCGTACCTTCATTATTTCGAGTATCATTCCCTCAATGGAAGGCTTTTAGTGCTAGCCAAATGATGTTTTCTAAAGAAATTATATCGTTCAAAACTAAGTGATTTTTATTAATTTCTTTTTCCACCTCTTAAAAATACTCCTCAGGAATACTTATATAATAAAATCATTATTTAAAAAATAATTAGCTTTTATTATGTTAATTTCATAACCTATATCCATCTATTATACTATAAAATTGGAAACCACATTGTCGATTGTCTGTACATCTGATTACATCCTCACGAACCAATGTAATTCATTTTACATCCCCACCTCCCACAGGTGGATACAATTATGAATTTTATGTATATATATGATACTTAAAAAATAATTATACTTATGAAATTATTATATAAAATATACCATCTTACCTTACAATCTATTCCAAAAAGAAAACGTTGTCCACGAGTACATGTAGACTACCAACTCCAAAAAATAATGTGACATGTTTTTAATTTGATATTCACATGTATAGTAATAAGTTAATATTTAATGAATATATATGATATAACGGTTAATATTTAATTAGATATTTTTTCATTTGATCCATCAACAAAATGGAAACAATGTTCGTGTGTATTTAAAACATACCGTCTCAAAAAACAGTGAAATTAATTTTCCTATATCAAAATTTTATGGATGAATATAATCATGAATATAATGAATATATTTTATATTTATATAATTATTAAAATTATGGGAATGATATAACCATAATCAAAGTAAAATAACAAAAACTACCAAAACATAACATACTAGAAAAAAATGATTTATTTCCCAAAATAGTGATTTTAATAAAGAATTATTAATAAAAAATCATTAAAAGGTTAATATAATCATGTATGGTATTAAATGTATGGATATAGGTATTTAATTTCTTCATAATAAATCTTTATTTTTTATATAAAATATTTTATAACGTGTATGAATGATGTTGACACTATAGGTAAAGGGTTTTGTATCACTTTTATTTCTATGGGACATGATCCATATTCACCACGTATTTATTTTTTATGGTGTATATACTACCCATTAATGTATTTTTTAATTATTATAATAAAAATTATGGGATATAAATATAAAGATAATATTATTACATTAACATGGATTACGAGACAAAATCTACCAATGTGGTAAGGGTTTTATTTTACAATCTCATTATTTATCAGGATTGTTCATGATTTTGCTTCTAATGAAGAAATTTTATGATCTGCCTTTCAAGAACATTAAAAAATTTAATAATTTTTTTTACTTCAGAATTTTCATTTTTTCACTTTCCTGTCCTTATGTACTCAAGATTCCGAATGAATTTTTTAAATAAATCTTACATTATTTATCTCTTCAGTCAAAATTAATTTCCCTATCATGCTGTTTTTTTAAATAAAATAATCTTTCAGCTATTATCCAATGATTTTTTAAAGTCATTGTTTGGATTTTAACAAAAAATCATTAAAAGGAATATTATTTTTTCTATCTAAATGAGGTTCTTTTTACTTTTACTAAAAACAGGGAAGGAATATTCATTTTAATGTGTACATCATGAAAATTATTTTTCACTAGTATAACTACTCAATTACTTAAATCTACACATACAATTTACCAATGTTCTTTTCAGAGAAAATGTTTTCATTAATATTTTTGAAATTTTTACATTTTAAAAGTTATTTTCAAAGATAACATAGTATTTTGGTTAGGAATTTTTTTCATGAAAATTTAATGGTATTTATAATAATTAATGTAAAAAAATGTAGATTATAAAAATGATATACTAGGTATATTTCCCAATAATTCCTTCCCAATTGTGTCTCTAGAGGGTTAAATATTTTGATGATAAGACTTTTTTGAAACCTGTTTATTTTCTACTAGTGTTTATAATGAAACCAATTTCTTTTCAATGGGTTATGCTATGAGAAGATGTTTATGAAAACCATTTCATTACTATGGGTAATGATATGATGAATTTTTTCTTGATCTTATGTTACAAAAAAAATTATCTTCATTATGTGATGTGTGGGTATATAATTATATTTCATTCTAATGCATTGGGTAATGATTTATATATAATGAGATAAAAAGGACTATAATGGGGTGTGACCCCAGTTCAATAATGGACCTTGTCCACTATGACTATATTGGGAGTGAACCTTAACTATAAATATGGTTTGGGGAGTGAACCAATTAAACTGTAATAGTTGTGTTTGATATCCTTGACTACAAAAAATGATTTTATATTCTTAGGTGTATTCCATAAATTTATGTACTATTATAATGTTATGATTTCATGGATTATGTTCTTTGATTCATTTACAATTCAAGTCTTATAAACTACCATGTTTTATTCCATGACTGAGGATGATGATTTTTGATATGTAGGGTATGGTTTAAAATGAAAATATGATTTTCTCATACCCTTATGCTCTTGTTAATCTTATGTTATTGTTGATACCTCCCTTGTTTATCCATACTGAGAATCTGATCTCACCATTTATTTATTTTTTCCGTTCCCTAGATTATGAATAATGGTATTTGGTAAGATATTTCTAAAAAGGGTTCTAGTTATGAATTACTTAGTGGGATATTATTCATTTCATTTTTGAATTAGTTGTTTATGTATACAAGCTTCCACAGATACAAGGCTTACATGATTTTGACACAATAAATATATTGTGTAATTAATATTCATCTAATAAGATGTAATATATTTTAGTGAAATGTTTGGGTCACTATTTATGTACTTAGAGATAGTTTTAGAAAAAATTTGGAAACTAGGATGAAAAAAATTAGTGTGAACAATAGGGATAAATAAAAGTATAGGAAATGGTCAGATAAGTTTAAGTGAAGGATATAGTGAGGGGTTCAAAGAAATGAAAAATCTTTATTGATACTTCAAGTTGATGTTGATTTGGTCTACTTTTACCTAGGGTTAATAAATATAAAAATAGAACTTGGGTATTTTAATCAATCATCCCCTAGTTCACAAAAATGGGTCTTATCATACACATTATTTAACAATCGTGAGGGATATGATTTTGAAATTTTAAAACTCTTTATGAACCAACCCGGATGGATTTGAATAAGTGATGTCCATGAAGGCATATGTTATAACTAAGGTGACTTTGATTGAAAAGAAGTTGTCTTGATTTATATATCCAATATATGATATCTTCGTGATTATGGGGATTCCTATTATGAATATTGTTTCTCTCAATACATTTTTTTTGTTTTAGTCAATCGATGGAACACAAAGAAAATATGTTAATTCTGATGGTGATGGATAATTCAATGACAATACTCATGGGTATCCATATTTTGTGGGATATGGAATAAAAAATTTCATTTATAGGATTGTATAACATTATGAGGATATAAATGATGTAGAACTTCCAAACAAGAAAAGGATGGAACAACATTCTTTTTATTCCTTCATGAGGTATCATAAACATACTTTTTCATGTTATATTGATACACTAGTTATTGAGAAGTGGATCAATACCATTAAAAATATATTTTCTCTTATTTAGTTCTTAGATTATGAAAAATCATTTTATATTTCTATCATTTGAAAAGACAAACATATAATTGGTGGAATCTTATCATAAAAATGAATCAATATGTAGATATAGACTCCATGGAGTTCAACGAGTTTAAGAGAATATTTTTCATTATGTAATTTCATTATATTAATCAAAAAATAGAGAAAGAATCCATTGAGAAAAATAATATTGATGAATAATTAGTTGGTACATATCATGTTGATTTTACAAGACTTTCACAATATATATATAGTATTATTATCCAACCTGAAAGAATAGTACATCATTTTTTAGCATATTAAAACTAAGTATCAGATGGGTGTTAACCACAAGGGACTTTAGGGGATATGATGAATTAGTTCTAAGTTCTATTGTGGTGGATATTAATACTATATTTACCCATCAATATAACGGGATTGATCTGAAATGAATGATGATATTAAATAGAAATTATAAAAACCATGGAGAGAAGAAGATGATATTTCATTTATCCTAAGTGTGTTGAAGGAAACATTAATGGAATTATTTTTAGGGGATTGGTAAAATATTATGTGTGGAAATAATGGTTATCAAGAAAACAAATGACAATTGAGGGTATGAAGTTATCTAATGATACGAATAAATAGAAATCTTCACAGAATACACCATAAACACTTTAATGTTCCAAATTCATGGAGTATAGGAATTAGTCCTACCATTGATCTAATTTGAAGGTTAATGATAATGATCGACATTAGAATCATTTTATGTAGAGAGGCAAAAATAAATCTCATGTGATTACTATTTCAAATGAGGGTTACAACAACTATGTGTTTAAAGTTACACCCTACATCAACTCTAGAATAGCTAATGTGTTACTTGACTCTAAATCTACCCACTGTTTTATATTTGAACAATTTTATAATGGAAATTTTTTTCCACCAACATGGTTAGATTTTTAATTAGCAGCAAATATCATTATCGGTATGATGATCACATCTCAAACTTATGATTATTCTCTAGTTGATGTTTGTGGGAATATTTTGCCGAAAAATACTATTTCCACCCCACTAGTGAATTTATCTTAGTACTGGATTGGATTTCTATATATAAACCCCACATCAATTTTCAAGGAAGGTGAGAAAAATTTGACATTATAGACCGACCAATGAAGGTCTATTAGTGTGATGATAATTTTTAACATTTAATAGAGATTTATTCAATTGAATAGGTCATGATTCCCATTAAAAAGATGTGTTTATATAAAATTGTATGGGAGAGACTCATATTTTATGATATGACTACTTTATATGAGTTTATTGATGTATTTATGGAATAATTTTATATTCTTCCACCAAACTATGATGTTCATGTCACAATGGAACTCATACATGGTTAAAATCCAATATAAAATACTCCCTATAGAATTGACCTTATTATGTTGTAAAATTTGAAGAAGTAACTCCATAAGAATATTGAAAATGTATTTATTCATCCATATATGTTAGCATGGGGTACACATATCCATTTTATTAAGAACACGTATCGATCAATGTGACTCTACCTTGATTATTAGGAATTTAATAAGATCTTAATCAAAAACAAGTTGCCTCTATGCTGTATTTATGACTTTTTTGATCAACTATACAAAACTCAATACTTTTTAAATATTGAAATTCACTATACATATCATCAATTAAGGTTAAATAAATATGTTATACCTAATATGGTTTTTCGTAAATGATATAGACACTATGAACATATAATAATTTCAATTGATCTTTATAATTCCACTGTTATATTAATGGATTTAATTAAGAGAGTCTTTAGATATCACCATGATAAGTTTGTGGTAGTTTATATATACAATATTCTTATATATTAAAAGTGAAAGGAATGGAATTATGATCACTTAATAACTGTTATGAGTACCCAGATAAAGGATAATTTGTATGAAATAATTTCTATGTGTGAATTTTGGCTACAAAATATTTCAATTTGGGTTCATATAATATCAAGAGAGGGAATATATGTGCATCCATTAAAGAATTATGTTATTGTACATTATCCCAAACTAAAAAAATGTGAAAAATATATGATTATTTATTAGTTTGGATGGAAATTTTCGAAGAGTCGTGGGGAATTTACCAGGACTACAAATCTACTCATCAAGTTATCTTAAAAGGGACCAAAGTCCCTTGGGATAGATGAATGTGATGAAAATTTAAAGTAATGAGAAGGTTAGTTAGTAAACCTATGCGTACATTTCCCTGTTGTGGATAAGGGTTTTTTATTTATAATTATGCATAAAATAAGGTATTTGGATGTATTATCATGGAGAATGAAATGGTTATAAATTGTTCCTCATTAAAATTGATGATTCATGTGAATAGTTACCCAACTAAAAATTTAGAGTCAGCTATTGTAATTATTTAATTAATGATATAGAGGAATTATATATACCATGAATGTAGAGATATATATATTCTAATAATAAAATTTTAATTTATATATTCACATATAATGGGATGGATATTTTCTAATGAAGATTGTTAGTTGGATCTAATTAAACATTATGATTTCCCAATAAATTACCACCCTATGAAAGAAAACAAGGTGGTTGATGATTTCAGTAAAAAACATTCTGATAGTTTATATATGTAGAGAAAGAATAAATATCCAAGAAGTATGGATTTTCAATTTATAGATTTTGATATCTTGATGAAAGGGGGAAATAGTATCTTTCTCAAATGCATGTTTAACCATCATTCCAAGTGAATATAAAAGAGGCGGATAAAGAAGATGTGGAGCTGTATAAGGAAGTTATAAATGTTCTTAATTTTAATCATGATTATGATTGAATGGTAAGGTTCAAGAACTGTGTACGTGTTTCATCTGTACCATATGCGAACATCGTAATAATATAGGAGGATCATAGTTCATCGTTCCTTATTCTTCATAGATGTAAAAAATCATGTTTAGAGATTTATTAAAAATACATCTGGTGGGAAAACACGAGATATATTTCAAAGATTATATCATGTTGAATAGTATTTCATAATGATAATGGTGAGTAAAAAATGTATCAGGGGATGTTACAACCATTACCCATAACAAAATTGAATAAGGAAAATCCCCATTTATTTTGTTGTCGTACTCCAAAAACATCTAAAGAGAACAATGTTAGATGAGTTGTAGATGATCCGTTTATGAATTTTTTACACTTAATTACAATCATAGAATAATTATATCTAGATCATAATTATATTAAATACATTATGTTAGTGGTAAGGTTTCATTGTATACCACTTTTTTTATATCTGATTGGGATTTGACGTTTACGTCAATGTTTTGGAGAAATATTCAATAATATATGGATATATAGTTAAGTTTAATCACTATGTATAATCCTCGGATAGTTAGTCAGTATAATAGAACCATTCAATCCCATGAGTATATGATGTAATAATGTTCTATAGATTTCAAAGTTTTTTGGGACCAACCCCTTCCTCTGGTAATTTTTATTACAGTAATAGAAATCGCACAAACATTCAGATGGATCCTTATAAATCCCTATATAGAATGAAGTGTTGAATTTCAATGTGATGGGATGAAGTTATAGAAACAAAGATATTAGTACCTGAGATGGTTAATTAAATGGTAGGGAAAATAAGATCTATTCAGCATCACATAAGGGTAGCTCAGATTCAATAGAAAATTTGTGGCAATAACAATCATAATTACTTCAAATTTAAAGTGATTGAGAATAATTTCACATGAATTTCAACATGGAATAAGGTTATGAGATGTGAAAATAATAAAATTGATCCCATGATATATTTTCCCTTTCTATATTTTTGATAATGTAGGGACAGTAGCTTATCTATTTGCACCCCCACCAAGCCTCCCCCAAGTCCATGCTGTGTTCAATGTATCTATCCTAAGGATGTACATACCTGATAATTCACAAGAACTATACCCAGATTTTGTTCCAATGAATCTTGATATTTTCTATTAATAAAATATATAAGGATATTATGGATCATATAGCTAATGTGATATGAAGTAAGTCCAGACACATGGTGAATGTTTTTTGGTGAAACCACCAACCATAACAAAACCTCATTGGAAGATGAGTATATGATGAGGCAGATTTATCCTTAGTTTTTTTATCAATGTGATGAAATGTAAATAGAAAAATTATTATTAAGATATTTATAATATAACACTCTATTATTTTATATTTTTTTCAAAAAAAATATATTTCTTTACATCTTTCATTACACCAAACACCGTGTTTAAATAAACCATGATATATTATTAAAATAATATTATTTTAGTATAATAAATACAACATATCTATTAAACATGGAGGTAATAATTATACTAACCTTGTAACATCCCGTTATAGATCTTCTACGTATTCCTTTAACTGTTATGTGTTTTCCCTTTTTCATTGTCTGGATATATCCAATAATGAATTATGAGGGTACCAATAATGGTGAAGTCAAATTTTTTGGATTCTCATCTTTAACCAGTTATTCTTGTATCCTACTGTCGATTTACATACCATTTAATAGTGTTAAATGTTATTTAAATCATAAAATGAAAGTCTTTTTTCATGAAAAAGGTATCAGATTTTTTAGCGGATAAGAAATTATTTCAATTACACGACAATTAGCTGGGATACACACCGTGTAAAACATTAAGATTTGTTGTTAAGTTGGAAATCCAATGGAGAATCATATTCCACCTCTCTAAAATTTATTCTTCTCAACCCTAAAGGATTTACTATGAAACATTGAAGCCCTCAAACTCTTTCGGGTGGTTCCAGTTAACATTCGATCATTTTTGTGGTTAATGAGTAACTTACCGGGAAAGAATCCTCTCTGCCTCACTACTGGAATTAGAGGTATTTGGGATGGGCTATTTGTGACAGGGTCCTGTCGAAAATAGGCTTTAGCAATGGGGCCTCGTCGCAAATATCCCATTGTAGAAAACGACATCGCAAATATTATTTTTCACTATGGGACCATCGCTAAAAATCATTTGATTGTATACATTATATATATAAATAAACCTTTCTTGAAGGACCGTTTCAAATACTATTTGTGATGGGGAAATTCCCTATCGCAACTAATCCTTCAATTTTATGCATTATATGTAGAATAAACTTTTGTGACGGGCCTATCGCAAATACTATTTGCGACAGGTCCATCATCCCATTGCAAATACTATTAATAAAAAAATATTTAGATTATTTGTGACAGGCTCCCGTCGCAAAATGTCATGTCGCAAGTATTAAACATAATATAAAATTTAACAAAATTATGATTAATGAAAATTTTATATTAATATTACTAAAATAATAAAATAATAAAAGAATTATTATTAGTAAAATAAACCGACATTAAAAAGTATAATAGTAAAAAAATATATTTAAAAAAATTACAATTAATAAAAAAATATTAATAATTTTATTAAAATAATAAAAAATTAAAAATTATTATAATCCTTAATATTAACAAAAAAATATAAAAACACCATAAAATCTTATTATTATTAGTAAAATAATCAAATATTAAAAAAATATAATACTAATAATAAATAAAAATATATTAAAAATAAAAAAAAAATTATGCAATGTTTGTACTAATATAAAAGATAGAAACTGTAAATTGTTTATATTACAATAAATCTTAAATTAAAATGTTTTTATCATAAAAAAAATCACTGGGAGGTCATCTTCTTGAGGAGGTGGAGGAGCTGTATGAGATGGTAGAGGAAATTCCATCCCTAAGCTACGAGTCAAACGGCGCATATACTTCATCTGCTCGTGATGTTGCTGTTGCCGCTGCCATCGACGAATCTCCTCCTCATGCTGATACTTCTGCTGCTGTTGTCACCGACACATCTTTTAATGTTGCTTCTGCAAACTCTCTATAACTCAGACTAAGTTTGCAACTAATCCTGATATTGTGAGGTAGAAGATGATGCCTCTCCACGAAATCCTCTCGATCTGGACGCCGAAATCTCATTAGTACCATAATAAGTACCATGAGTCAAATTTGAGCTGATAACAACTACTCAGCACCTCTCAAAGCCATAGTAAGTCTCCTGCATCCATCCCACCTCATCGAAATAGTGGGCACTGGTCTGCTCAGTCATCTCGTCCTGACTCTCAACCTGTTTCTGAGAGGTCGTAGCCTAATATGACTCCTTCAATTCCAATTTGAAATTATAATGGTGAAAATATTATATGCAGTTAATTGTCAAACTGAAAAAAAAATTAATACTAACCACAATCCAACGCTGGCGATCACCTCGAACCTCCCCAGTGTCTGGATCATTGTACATCCTCGATAAACGTCGAACTCCATAATATTGGGATGGTCGACAGCCCACAGAAATATAAAAGAAACTATTTATATTTAAAGTTATATAAAATATTTATAAAATATAATTACCAAAATGTCTCTATGCGTACTAATTGTATGAATACCAGCTCAATGCGCCACCTCCTGTCTCCCCTAGTTCCGTCATCCCACTAAATATCTCCTCTAAATTCCACCACCCAACCAACGTAAACATTATTCATCCCAAACGTGAGATGAAGACTACTCTGGTCAGTGGGCTCAACATGACTCATCAAATTCTGTCACTCCTGCTTTCTAAATGTCTATTCTTCTCAAATTGTACAAAATATGATGGAAACCGTCACACATAGACACCTGTCATGCCGTGTGGATAGTATCCCGCATGCTATCACCAATGGGATACCATAAACCCTACAAATAATTTATAATATCAACTTATTAAAAATAAATTTTAAAATAAATATTTTTTATTTATGTACCCACTAATGATCGAACATATCGCGCCACACATCAACGAGAATCTGTTCCCATGTGATCCATGACTGAGAAAAATAATTGCCTAAGATAGTGCTCCCCTGTCCAATAGCTACATGTGCAAAATTGTGAAAAAATATAAATAATCAAATAATTAGTATATATATAAATAAATAAATGAAATCTAAAAATATATATAGGTTACCATACCTTCGTGTGAGTGGATCGAATCCAAGACGTGGACGTCGCACGGGGATAGGTTCTAGAATCATCAATCGTACAAGACCATTCCCCCTCCGCATACCCCATGAACCGTCAGTAGGATGAGGGTAAGATGGTCCACAATCCCCATCATCCAAAGGTAGATCAGCCTTCTACAACTCACTAAATATATCAGGATCCTTCTGAAACACAAAATGATTGTTGTTAGCAGATAGTTAAAAATAACAATTATATAAAGATATATATTAGTTATGATTATAACCATAATTTAATTGTGTAAATGTCCATCTTCATCCTCGTATCCATAGTTTTCCATTTTAATTTCTTCATCTTCCCCCCCCCCCAGCATCATCAATATCGATATGAGTTTCAGTTTCATCATCTCTTGTCATTTTAAATTTATTTTCAACATCATTAACATCTTCATCATCATCGATCCTTAATTGTGAAGTGTCATCATCGATATTCACATATCTTTGTGAAAAAGATGGATTTTGTGCAGTCTCGTGAAAAAATTCAATTCTTTCCACTTCAGCGGAACCACATTCAGTTTGAGTAAACTGATTTTCCATAGATTTCATTTTTATTAGGCTCCACCAATCACTCAATTCTATTGACGTAGCATAGTACATTGCATAAAAAATTTGATGTGCCTATTGATCCAGTAAAAATGGATCATTTATTTCAAGAAGAATTTTATATTTAATATCGACGATTCCATGAGTCAGATGAACACGCAAGCCTCTCTCAGTATCAAACCACTAACAATTAAACATCGTTATGTAATTCTGTCCTAGATAACACACCTCAATACTTTCATCCAGAATACCAAAGATGTCAACTTCAGTTCCCATGTGATGTGATCCTCTCCAGATAAATCCACTGTTAATTGTTTTTTTATTCCCCATGTGCACGTCTATGAAATCAAAAAACAATCACCACATATGCATTATAAGATTTAACCATTTTGGATGTTGGGTTACAAAATATACACAGTCGCTTATAAATTTTATCACCATGTTGAGACACCTGAAAATTTTAAAATAAATTATTTCTATGATAAATAATAAACGGAATTGATATTAAACCATCGATAATTTATGTTACCAGTTTCTTAAACCATGGAGAAAAAAAATTTTACTGTGTTCTTCAAGAGTAGCAGCTATAATTTGTGGAAGTTGTTTCTTGATATGATTATCATATAACCTACAAATAAAATATGTTTACATACTATAACATAAATTCTAGAATGTGTGGTAGAATCACTCACAGTACAAATTATGTCATTTATTCACAGTTGAGGAGAAAATATGTATGAGCTCTATGATGTTCATCATCTGAAATCCATCATTCATGAACACTACTAAAACCAAAATTTGGCTGATTAAAAATTGATAATTGTTTATCCATTTTTTCCTTAACATTCCCCCCATTTCATCCCATGTGATATTGTTTTTATGGATATTCAGATTCAAAATAATGAGATCATAAAAAAGAAATTTTCTCTTGAAAATAAGCTTTATCAATTGAGTCATCAACTGCTACTTTGTTGCGTACTTTTTTTCATCAATTTCTGCATGCATCTCTTGAATGGTTACATCCATCGATACTGTAATAGACCCACACATTTTTCTTCAGGCGGAAAATGTAATATCAGGTGTTCCATTGAGTAAATGGAACATGGAGAAAAAGATTTTTTCCAGTTTACATATAATTACAACAACATCTTCATCAATTTTTCTTAGTGCATAATAGTATGTTTTCACTGCACCAATGTCTCAAAAAAATAAGATATTCCTGTTATTGAATCCTAAATCATAGAATTCAACAATACTCTAAATCAATTTGGCATAAGTCTTTCCATTATAACATGATAATCATGACATTTAAATCTGGTAATATTACCATTCTTAACACATTTGTCCAAATTGGAAGCATAGCCATCTGGAAGTCTCAAATCTGAAATCCGCTAACAAAATAGTAAGAAACTCTCTTTGAATTGTGTATAAGATGCTTTTAGCTTCATTAACCTCTGTGATCTGACATTTTCTAATAGTTCAGGTTCTGATTGTCTACAAATTTGGGCAAGATATAATCATGCCTTTACAGTATCTTTGGTCTTACCTGGTGTATCCAAAATTGTATGAAATAAATTATCAAAATAGTTCTTCTCAATATGCATGACATCCATCATGTGGGGGACCCACAAATCAGGAAAATATATAAGATCCCAAAAAATGCTTTGTTTTATCCAATTATGTTTTTCCCAAATCCATGAATTTTTTGTTCCTTTACTGTTGGACCAAATGTAATTGGAGGTAATGAAGATACAATTGATTTTAACTCTATACCTGAGATCATTTTTAGAGGTTCATACCTTTCAATTTTACCTTTTCTAAAATGATATTTGTTCCTAAAAAAGGATGATCAGTTGAAATAAATCTATGGTGATAGTAAAAATAGCATTGTTTTTTTCATTGACGAGCATAAAGGATTTGTTTTCTTTCACACAGTGCGTTCATGATTTCAAACCATGTGTACTCCATCCAGATAACATACCATATCCCTGAAAGTCACTAATCATCCACATCAACGCAATTTCTAATATGAAAATATATTTCATAGAAACATCATATGTACTAACACCATCACTCCACAATGCATTTAACTAATAAATCATTTGGTTTAAATAAACATCAATATTATTTTTCAGATGTCCAGGTATAAATAAGGTCAAAAAGATATAGGGGTTTTTCATCAACATCCATGGAGGTCAATTTTACAGAGTTATAAAGATACACCGACATGAATACTGGCTACCATAAGAACCAAACATACATAACCCATCAGTAGAAATATTCAATCGCACGTTATGGGATTCTAAAGAAAAAGACGGATGCAGACGATCAAAACATTTCCATGAATCACCATCAGATGGATGATTCAATCTTTTATCATTTGAAATCTTTGTTTTGTTCCATTACATCATTGGCGCTGTGTTCTGAGACATAAGTAAATGCTGCAACATGGGTGTAAGGGGAAATATATCAATTGTTTTACAAGAATCGATACAGACTTCCCAAGTTGAGATTCTTATTACCTCGATTGTACACATGTGGGACAACTATCCAAGGAATAATTTTCACCAGAATATAAGATGAAATCATTGGGACATGCATGGATCTTCTAATAACTAAGGCCTAGATTATGAACTAGCCTCTTGATCTCATAGTAATTTGTAGGAAACTCATTTCTTTCACGTAATAGTGTTTTAACAAAAGAAAATATCTTATCAAAACAGTTGTTTGACATTGCTTTATCAAATTTAATAGCTATAAATTTTGCAATCGCTTCTAATTTGCTTATATTGTAACCAGGATATAATTCATCCTCAGCATACCTCAACAACTCATAAAATTCAGATGGTGCAAACTCATGATTGAAATTAATATCATCTTGAGTTTTAGTTTACTGAACAGATGGACCTGCAACATCATCTACTAAATTTTGAAATCGTGATGGATCTAGAATCGAGTTATTAGTATCTTTTCTGGAACTGTGTTTTCCATGTTGATACAAAAAAATATAATCTGGTTGAAAACCAAACCGCAAGAGATTTCCACCAACCTTGTCAATCATGTTAAACATTCTCAGAGTATATATTTTACAAGGACACTTTATTGTGCCTTCCGAAACAAATTCTGGTTTTGATGATGTAAATTATAAGAAATCTTCGACACCCTCAATATATATAGGATTCAAACAATAACCATTTGGATTTCTCCGCCAATTTATCCAAACGTGATCATCTAATAACACTACTAGAAAAATACCCTATACCAATGGTTTGGAGAACCGTTTCCATGTAAGTTGTGGCGATAGGTCTATACCAATGGTTTTGGGAAAACCATTGGTATAGACCTATAACAACGGTTTTGAAAACTGTTGGAATATGTAATATGTAAATCAATACCAACGGTTCCACAAAACCGTTTGTATTTGTAATTCCAAAAATAATCATTCGATTGGTTTTGATCGTAGCACATCCCATTTTTGATTGAACGATCTAACCACTAACCTAACTTAATTTTGTGAACATAATTTCATAAATATATATATGAATTATAATAATTATTTTAAATTTTGATTTATTTAATGTCATATGTAAGAAGATTCCATTCAAAATACATGTACATATACCAACATTTTGCCCAAAACTATTGGTATAGGTCCATATAAATGACCTATACCAAATATTTTGGCCAAACCATGGGTATAGGTCGAAATTAGTGACCTATACCAATTGTTTTCCCAAAACCATTGATATAGATCATATTTTCAGAAGTTTAATGATTGTTGTCGACTTTGTTGTTCCATATTTCTCTACAAAATATAAAATCATTACTATTTTTGAATAATTTGGAATTATAAAAACAGTATTTGAAAAAAAGATAAATAATTACAACTACTTCTTAATAAATACCATTACATACAGGCGACACAATTTCCAGTGGATTGACGACTACTCTTTTTTCTGACGGATCATTTCCTTGCAACTTTCTCACACAGAAATCACAATGATGAATCTGATCGGAAGTACTCATATTCATTCTCAAAATATGAAATTGGATGATGTTATTTGATGAATATATTTATTATTTGTATATTGAGACAGCATTGTGGAATTTAATGAATTTGTTAAAAATAATTATTTTTTAGAAATGTATAAAAAATGTTTTTATAGAAATCTTAGGTTTTTATCTTGGTTAAAAGGGAATGTTTTTTTATTAAACATGTATTATGGGTTTTAATGAGAAAATAAGGTTATTTGAAATTGATAATGGGATTAAATATATTTTAAGCAATCTTGAAATAAAATTTTTATCATTGTTTTTTACTTGAGTACTTGAATGCCTTAGTAAGTTAGATAGTAACATGAATGGAAAACCATGACATACAACATTATAAAACATCATATCATTGCATAACATCCCAGAGGTGATGCTGATGATTCTTATTTAGCATTAGTTCAAAGGGGTCTATGTACATATTTTCTGTTTGATATGAGTGTTAGATACATGTAGCCAAGAACTTATGTGACTTATTAGGCACATGACTATATTGCTTAAGTTTTTTTATTTCAAATGTATATATTCCATTATTTTAAACTATTTTACATTTCTAGAGTATTTATTTAAACTTATTTATATAAAATTATTTATATAATACATTTTTTTGAAAAACTTACTTTTTTATAAGGTTTCATTTGGATGAAAGAAAATTCCATATTTTGTAATGTATTTCTATAATTTGAAATGTGAAGAATTAATTTATAAAGTATTTCCTTCATTTTAATATTAATGTATTATTTGATTAAATATTATATTGATATTAAAAACCTTTTTATTTTAAAATTGGAATCCAATTCCTAATTATTTCAATAGTGGCCTCTCACTATAAAATATTTTATTGCAATCATATGGGTTTTAGATCACATCCTACATGTGGCTTCGAGTTTTTCTTGATTATCTCTTTCTAGGTTTGAGCAAGGGTAAAGGATCTCTTGGCAGTTGATCTAGCTATTGAACCATGGACATGGTGAGTTGTTTTTGAGATGGGACTTGGGATATATTCCCTATTTTTGTAATTTGGATATAGTAATTTTGGATTTAATTCCTATATGAGTTTTGGTACATTAATCATAGTGTATTTTCTTTGGATATGCATATTGCCTTGTTTCTTTTACTTCCACAGTGTTTTTTGAAAATTTGTTCCCACATTCAGTCTGTATGATGCCCGGAGCTATTTACTGACCCATGGGGATAGGAAATTCTATTCAGTACATGTCCATGAAAGAATGGTTATCAGTTTAACAGGATACCCAGTTTAGTTCATGATAATGTTGTTTTAGAGCTCCATGATGATTTTTTATCTTGAAGTTAGTTTTCATTTGTGAAATATTGTTATGACGTAGGAGGTTGTAGTGATTGTGTAAAAGGTCATATCTCACTATAATGAACCTTAATTCTCCATGTGTTGTTAGGAAATGAATAATTTTGGATTAATTCTAGAATTTTACCATATTTGATTTGGTTATAGTGAAATCCAAAACATATTTATTCTATCTATTAGGATTAATCTCCCTTGTTTTTTTGTTTGAGTGTAATCTATTCTCTCCTTGTTGTCTACAAATATTGTGTTGAATCATTCCTATGAGAAGATCTTCGAATCGGACCTAGTAGAAGGCTGTTGTTAAACCTCATCCAAGAAATTTATGTAGTACATAGGAATCTAGTTGAGGTGATCATTCACATTATCTATTCTATGGGATAGAAAACACGTCCATTTCCTATTCAGGATCCATCTATGGAACCCCATAAGGTTGTTTCAAGGATTTTTTCCCAATAGTTTATTTTCTAGAAACCAAAACAATTAAAATTATTGAATGATGCTCAGGAAGATTAAGAATGGTTTTGCATGATAGAGTGATTGTTTGTGTTCTTGGACACACCTGAAAAAAATCAAAGTGACATGCACACACTTCATGCAGGAAGGACCAAGAAGGAAATGGTTGGACACTATATTAATGACAAAAAATCTTTATAGATTAAAGTGGAAGGACATAATTTTTATTTTCACTGACTAGTTATATCTAGAGTAAATTTTTTATCCATGGATAATTTTTTTTTCACACTTTATCAAGCAAAAAAGATCCTGAAAAAGTACGCAAACCGTTTTTCTACACATGTACATTTTAAACATGATATTGTATTTAATGATTAGATGAATGATCAAGGGTTCAAGTTTGGAAATAATTTAGATATTCATTCCCATGTTTTTGTACTAAATATTCATTCCTATGAAAATGTAAAAGATAATTAACTAAGGGTTGAGATGGTGCTGGCGAGCATTTCGGGCTTATCAAGAGTTTCTTTCTCTCGAAATGGAACCATGAGTTCTTTCAAATGAAACAGGAATCATGATGATTCTTCAATAAGAATTAAATGGTAGGGTCATTCTAGAACTCCTAATATTCTAGGAGGATTTTTACTGATTTCATACCATTTCAATAATCTAGGAAATCAAAAAAGGTTTTTCACTTATACCACAAGAATTGTGGATTTTGGGGATGTTCATGGTAATTATAGGGATACTTAAATAACAATTATACTCTGTGTAGTGGAACATGATCCTATGTTCCTCTAAAAACTATCGGTAAATCAGATGAATCATGTATAAATGGATTCTACCCACAATCATCTTGAATAAATCTACTTCACATAGTGGAAGAGTATCTAGAGGAATAATAAATAGATATAGCGGCTATAAGAGGTAACATTACTATAGCTTCATCATTAGTGACTGCCGTATTTACTATTCGTTCATCACGTTTGTTTATTTCTACATATATTTTTAATATACTAAATATTCCTATAAATATTGTATCTCATGCAATTGATATTACTACACCCCTTATTTAAAAGAAAGAGAAGTGTCTATATAATCTTTCTTTTGTCTTCTCTCTATTAGATATCGATCTTTCTTGGAGTTTTCTGGTTCTTGATAGGAAACCACTTGATGTCCTTTTTTGGATGGATTGGATCATTTCCAATAATTCCCTAACAATGTTTTTTCTTCAATTGGAATTCCTTAATACACCTATTAGTGTGTCTCTTATGTATCAAGGAGAACAGAGACCATGGTTGAGAAAATAAAATCATTTTTATCATGATATGGGGAAATTAATATCAATTTTTTCATTTGATTTAGAGTAGGAATCTTTGAGAAGTGATCTACCACCAGTTTTCCTTGTGTTTCCCAATATGTTTCTTAATTATTTCTATGGTTTTCCACCATTAATGGATTTTGTGCTTAACATTGAATTAATTTCTGGTACTCATCTAGTTTTCATTCCCTCTTACCGCATGGAACCGGCTGAAAAGAAATAGATGAAGTCCCAGTTAGATGGTCTTACAGAGAAAGGTTTTATACACCAGAGTGTGTCACCTTATGTGGGGTTGGTTCTCTTTAAAAATAATGTTGGTGGTTCACCTCTCATATTTATTAACTAATGAAATATCAATCAATTTACAATGATGAAAAATATATGATGCCATTTATTGATGATATATTTGATCAGTTGAATGTGGAAATGTGGTTCTCAAAAATTGATCTTCACACTTATTACCATAATTTAATTATAATAGAATATAACATTTATAAAAACATATTATTTGGAATTTATGGTCATTATGAATAACTCTTTTTGCCCTATGGGTTAAAAAATTATCAATATCCATTATTGCAATAATCAATTGAATTTTTTATGAGTATATGGATAATTTTGTGGTATTTTTTTTGATAAAAGACTTGTTCACTCTATATCTGAGGAGGATCATGTGAATCATTTAAAATTAGTATTGATTTTATAGAGAAATCATTAACTATATTCTTTCCATTTAAAGTGAATCTCCTCGATTGGGGAGGTGAAATGTTTACTTCATGTGGTGTCCCAGCTTGTTATTTCAGTTGATCATGAAAAGGTAAAATATGTTATGACATGGAAACAACAATGAATTTTTTTAAAAATCTAGATCTTCTTGGGTATTTATGGTTATTATTTCTATTTCATTAAATAATTATCAATGTTGGCTTCTATAATGACTGCACTAACTCGAAGTAGAGGAATTTTTCCGTGTGACGAAAGATGTCAGAATTATTTCATTGAGATGAAATGTATTTTGAGTATTTGTCCAGTGTTTACCCTTCTAGATGCTGGTAATGTATAAGTGGTCTTTTGTGATACATCTGTTTAAGGCTTGGGTTACAATCCTATTCAAGGTAATAATGACTTTTCCTAGGGATATTATCAGTTTAGGCCATATGAGAAGAACTGGCTAACCCATGATATTGAACATGCAGCTGTGATGCATGCTCTTAATAGTTTGTGGAATTACTTTTACGGATATTGGTTTACTATGTATTCAGATTACAATAGCATGAGTTACATATTCTCTAAAAAATTTATGTATCTCCTCTAGAGACATTGGTTGGAATACATGCATTCCTCCGATTTTGACATCACCATTACCCCAGGGAAAGGGAATATCAATGTATAGGATTTAACAAGGAAAATTCATACCCTGAATGTTATTGATTCTTCAAAATAGTGGATCTTGATGGCTCTATTTTCATATATTCATATTTGATTCTAAGAATCATGGGTGAAGGATTTGTTGGACAGTGTTCATTTTAGATATACTCTTCTTAAAATGGTGCTTCACTATCAGCAGCTTGGTGATGTGTTATGTAGAACAATAGACTGTATTTTTTAGGTGGAAATATTTTTCTATTGTATTATCTCCAAATAGTGTATTCTAAGATATTAGAATCGATTTTTGTGCCATTAGTGGTAAGGAAATATGTGATGAGAGATTTCCATTACACCCAATGGGAAGTGCACCCAGGAACCACTAAGATGTTCTATGATATGTGGCGACAGTTCTAGTGACTATGTATGTGATATAAAATTGGTGAGTTTGTCTCACATTTCAATATGTTCCATAACGTTAAGTTCAGTCATTAAAACCATTCATGTTTTTTCCTTCCACTTATATTTCCTAAATAGAAGTGGGATGAGATATCAATAGATATTTTGGTTGGTTTTCTATGTGCCTAGATAATTAAGAATATGATATGGGTTGTGATCAATAAGCTGATCGAGTCGGCTAAATTTTTACCCATTTGAGATATAGCCAGTGTCGAGGAGTTGTGAAATCTATATGTGAAATATATTTTTCGGTTCCATTGAGTTCCATCTACTATAGTCTTTAAAAGGGATCCTCATTTTAATTATATTATTTTGAGAGGCCTTTAGTTAGTACTGGAGTCCCACATCTCTTTGAGTAGGGAATATCATCCACAGTTGGAAGGTCAAATAGAAAATGCTATACAGATTATTGAGGATATGTGTTATGGTAATGCTCTAGACTTTGGTGGTTCTTGGGATCACCATTTGGGGCTGGTTTTGTTTTATTATAATAATAGTTACTAGTACACAATTAGAATAGATCCTTTTGAAGACTTTTATAGATGAAATTACAGATCTCCATTATGTTTGTTGTAGGTTGGTGAATGTTACTTTATTGGACCAATCATGGTGCAAGAGATCCCAGAAAATATTTATTTTATTCATCATATAATTTTTACTACTGTAATGTCTAGCTTTCCCAACACTTTTATACTAACAGTTTTAATAAACCATTGGTAAAGGTGTGGTTAAGGAAGCATTTCCCAATGGTTTGAAGAAATCGTTGAGAAATCCATGATTTTACCAAAGATTTTTAATAATAATTGGGAATAGTCTCCCCCAAATTGAATGAAACGGAACCACGACTCCCAGAAGCACCCGATTTACAGAAGCACGTTCCCCTGACTCCCAGAAGCACCCACCAGGTGATCCTCTTCCATCCGATCAGCTGCAACTCCCCAATTCAGGTTAGACTCCTTCAACCTTTTCTCATATTAGTTAAGGATATCCTTCTATTCTCCACATTTCTCCATTTATTTCACTATTTAGATAGATCATGGCGTTTTGTCCTATTTCTAGGGATTTTGGAAAAATTTATGATTCACTACTCCCTTCATGAATTGTGTACTCTAATCACTACATCAATGTACACAATATCCGATTACTTTTTTCATTACACATATACATTTATAAGGGCATGGTCTTTTTCTTGTGTTCTAATTTTAAAGATTCATAGTTCTTATTTTAATCTCAATGCTCCAAATATTACAGATTCATGTATATAAACTCATAAGAAATTTATTGTATCATTTTTTGATAGTATTTCATGAAAAATCACTCCTTTTATTAAGATCATGTCAAACATGAAGATCTTATTCATCTTTATTTTTGTACACTATGTGTGTTACATAACAAGTATGTATCATGTTTCTATTAAAATCATTATATATATATATTGACACACTATTCACTTATCCTTTTCCCAATAGAACATATGGAGTATCTTTTTCAACTTTGCAAAATAGTATGTGGTCCCTAATTATTTTTCACAGAAGAAATATGAAATACTTAACTGTACAATCCAATGTTCTTTACGAATAAAATACCTTCAAAGTGAACCCTCGGTGGGACGTCTCCCTCTTTAAAGTAGTAATTCTTCCTTATTCATGAAACTAATTCACAAAAACACTTTTATATTTTTTTCTCAGGAACCATAGAAAACCCTTTTATATTTATTAGTTGTCACTTTAATTTATCATATCAGTATATTAAAATGTTATATAACTAAACTAGATAGTTATGGATCTTTCGGTGGTCACCTACATGAATTGTATCTCACACATTGTTAGAGATGCCATTGGGTACCCATCTAAACTACCTGATTACATGTTTAGATAAGTGGAATCACCATTTTAAAGATGCATAACTACTCACATGACATAGGATGAAGCATGTAGCAGATGATTGGGTTTTAGCTCAAGAATCTAGGTCAAATTTTAGAATTTATTGAGCCTCTTGCATAGTAATACTTCCTACTAGTTGTAACTATGTTTTTATTCCTGATACATGACATACATTACCATCATTTGTTTTTTGATTCTGTTATTAGTTGGTATTACTGATTTGGTCATTTTCATCCATTTCCAATATTTTCACATTGTTATAATTCATATAATTTTTATCTGATAATATTAAAATTGTGCAACTTAGGTAATGAGGGAATCATCTCCCTCAGACACACCAACTGCTCTCACTATTAGTCAATAACATTTGTAATATTGGTAGATGTTCCTGAGGCCATGTGGCGATCTGGGTTCAGCTCACTAATGAGTGGATTCCTTGTTTGGGACGTCATAATTCCTGGATATCCTTTTCGTAGGTTTTTTTATTCAAATCCATACCTATAACTATTGAAGGACCCTCTCTAAAATCAATTGGGACATGATTCAATTAATACACCCTACCAACCTATGATCTATGGCCCCAAACCTAGGATCCTATAATCCATGGTTAAGGTGAAACTTGATGAGGTCAAAACTACTTTTGATGTGATCCTCATCCTACTCCTCATCCTGATCTCCCTGAAGAAGATAAAGTATAAAACTCATGTACACCCAACAAGACCCTTAAGGATTATGTATTCCATGATCCACTTCCAATATCTTACTGGGAAATCCTTGAATATAGGAATTATAAATTCTGTATCTTATTATCTTTTATACACTATATTTTTGGTGTTTCATAATATGATTCTCATACAGTGTAATGTGTCAGTTATGATTTTATATAATATAAAAACAAAATTATTTACCTAAATATTTTTTTTGATTGAAATTAAATATTATTTGATTACATTGAAATGAGTTATTGTAATTTTTTTACAGAATGGATATAAGTTGGATGTATGAAACTGATTGGATTTCAACCGATTTTCAAAATAATTTGAACAGATTTTTGGATTTTTCATTTTAAAAGGCTTCAGATAGTGGTCGCATACACTGCCCATGTTTAAATTGTGTTGGAAGACCTTGGTTCAGTCATGAAGTAGTTAGATATCATATAACCCAATATGGTTTCCAATCAAACTATTATTTGTGGTATCACAATGGAGAGAAAATTGATTCTCAAAATGTTGATAATCCAAATGATATGACTGAATTAAAGACTTTGATATATGATCGGTTTCCATTTATTTTGCATCATGATAATGAAAGGATGTACAACCAACAAGATTTCTATTCAAGCACACATGATGCATCCAATGAAAATGATGATGTTGATAGGTTGAAAAAATTAATGAGGATGTGACGACTCGAGTATATAGGCAATGTGGTAAAATGAAAAAGTTGGAATTTTTAATTCGATTACATCATGGGAAAACTATTTATGGGATTCCAAATACTGAAATCGAGAAGACCATAATATGATCACAGTTTTAGTTTTGTGGGACATTAAATATTCGTTCCAATGAACCATCCATATGGAAACAATAATCAATGATTTGACAATACCATGGAGACTAACGATCCACCTCATCACTTTTCTGGAACTAATGTGCTTAATGAATTGAAAGATTTCAGTTATTCATTTGGGAAGGGTGTAATTAAATATAGAAAGAGGAAAAATGATTCCAATGATACCCGTTAAAATTGCATGAAGAAGAGTATATTCTTTGAGTTGTCATATTGGTAAACCAACTTGTTACATCATTACTTAGACGTAATGCACATTGAAAAGATTATATGTGAAATTTTGATTTCGATTCTTCTAAATGTCAAGGAGAAGACAAAAGATGATTTACGATCTCAGCATGACTTGGTAGATTGAGGGATCAGACCAGAATTGCATCCTGGCCGTATTAGTGAAAATAAATGGAAAGTTTCATGTGCTTCTTATGTGATGACACCTTCTGAAAAAAAATAAATTTCTGGAACTGCTATAGACTATTAATGTTCCTAATGGATATTCAAGTAATATATCAAAATGGGTAAACAGAAAAGAGTTTAAGATGAAATATTTGAAGACTAATGATTATAACTTCCTTTTTCAAGAGTTGATTCCAATAGCAATCCGTCATGTCTTGTCCAATAATGTAAGAGTCTCAATTATTTCGTTGTTCTATTTGTTTAGAGATCTTTGTTTTAAGAAGTTTTCCAAATCCTTCTTACAAAACCTATCGGCAGAGACACCATTAATTTTGTGTGAGTTAGAGAGAAGATTTCCTCCATCATTTTTTACATGCATGTTGCATCTAACTATCCATATTCCGGCCGAAATACTTCTTGGAGGACCTGTTTCCTTCAATTTGATGTATCCAACTAAAAGAAACATGTACACATTGAAATCATATGTTAGGAATAAGAATTATACCGATGGTTCTATTGTGAACGGTTACTGGCTCAAGAATGTATGGATTTCTGCTCAATGTATTTGTCTGATCTTACTACGAGAATAAACATTCCAACGGGAAATGAAGAAGTACATTATGAGAAAATTGAACCCATTTTTTCATCACTTCCTCATACAGGAAGAATTCCTGGATCATTTACATTGACTACATTAATCCTTGAAGAGCGAGAGATGGTACATCGCACAGTGTTTTTCAATTTTGATTTGTTCAATGAGTATATCATGTATGTAAATTGTACTTGTATCTCTTATCTTATATCTTTTAATTTTAAATATTTGTTAAATTATTATTATTTTTATCCATTGGGAACATAAGGAATTGATATATAGAAAGCATCGTTCTTTATCATTGAGAATGAAAGAGACATTTCATAGCAAAGGGTTTTCTTCTTGGTTGAAATTGAAGTTAAAATTATTAATGTAACAACGAAATAAAAATAATATTTAATTAAGTTTACTATTTTTTTATATTTTAGGTATCGAGTTTGTTGGAAGACTCTGTTTTTGAGGAAATAAGAGCATTAGATTTTGGTCCTAATACCATGGTTCGTGCTTGTAAATCACTTGTGATCAATAGATATAAATTGATTATCACTGAACGATCAAGAAACATGAGAAAACATCATGATGGTGTAATTATAACAACCACAATAGATTGTTATGCCAGTTCATCAGATAATAGACCTCATTCTGAAAATGTATCTTATTATGGAGTCATGGTGAAAGTAATAATTTTGGATTATTACTCTCATGGTCGAGTCATGATGATGAAATGTAAATGGTTTGATTCAATGATGAGGCAAGTCACCTTTATTGATGATTGTGGATTTCTAGTTATTGAAATGACTCTCACTCTTTCCACGGATAAACCACATGTATTAGAATCAATGGTGAAACAAGTTTTCTATGTCAAAGATCATCGATATCCTAAATTCAGTGTAATTATTAAAGTAAATCCCAGAAATGTTTTTGATGATGGTGCTGATGAAGTTGAAATTATCCCTACTATAATTGGAATCAATCCGTTATTACTTATGATGACTCTAATAGCTCAATTTTCAGAGTTGATTGGGGACACGATGTTGTATTGGAAAATATATAGAATCATATAATCGTGTTCTCACCTACATGTTTATCTACATCATTTTGAGTGTGTATCATAGTACTTTACTTCAAAACACCATAAATCTTCTATTTCTTTTTGTTTTTTTATTAGAATGGGTTTTCTATGTTTTGTTTTTTGGGTTACACATTAGTTATATGTTTCTAATTACTTCCATATTTTTTTTCATTGTAGGAAATGACACCCATTGAAGATATGTGGCCGAAAAAGATGATAGAAAATAGTCATTGAATGACACAGATGGGCGTTTCTCCACTCATCCCTATTATGAGTATTTTATTTCAAATATTTATATTTCAATAACATATAATATCTTGTGTTTAATTTTGTGTTACGCACTTTTTAGGATCCACCCCCTAGTCGAGAGATATCCGATGAGGATCCTGATATTGCTCCCAGTACAAAGGATGGGGGTAGGAGAAGGTGGTGTCAGAGTTAGAGGAGCATCGGGTGGTCCCGGTACTGAGGCTCGTGGTATGAGGGCTTTTGGTGCGAGAGTATGACAATCCACTGGTCGTACCCGATTGGACTATGCCCCTACCACAGACGTATCTTCTATGAACCAATTTGATCCTGATGTGTCTTTAGGGACACATGGGATATTTAGGCCTCCAATGTTTACACTACCAGTTAGCCATACGTATGTGCCATCATCTTTTTCTTCTGGTTCATTATCTCTAAGCTATTATATTCCACATTCCTCAACTCTTGCTCCGACACAGTATGTTCCTCAGGAGCGTACACTGAGGGACACTCCACCTGTATAGGATATTCCTTCAGCTTCTGCACACCCAGTTATGCCCATTGATCCGACTACCACAGTTATATTTATATAACTCTAACAAATTTTTATACAAAAATTTATTTTTTTTATAACTTGTACATATATTTTTTCGTTAATAGTAGATTTATCTACTGATAGGAGGCGGGGGAGGGGGCCTACTCACTTGCGTGTGGTGTGGAACTTCCAGTCACAGTTGATGGTTGAAAACAATGATGATGAATAGATGATTGATAAACCTAGGAAGGAATGTCAGGGCTATTTGGCGATGCTAGCCAAATACTCCGAAATCATTATCGTCAGCCCTCTCCCTTAGAGACATCTGCCACACGAAGTCATGGATAATGCGTGGGCACAAATATGGGTAAAAAAATCTATTAAATTTAACGTAGTTTTTTTTGCATTTATATCAATTAATCTATTGGGTGTCATTTTCGGTTTAACTTCCCTGATGGTGAAGGTGAATGACCAGAATGTTTAAAGGGGCTTGGAGATCGTTTGAGAGCTCATAAGAATTAGTTATATGTTCATTGGTGTGATAGAGTGGGCATGGAGTTTGATACTGTACATATCATGGATGACTCCCGATAGAGCAATATCTCTAAACGATTGCCCATTGGGAGACGGCCAAATTGAAGGTATTAATACCATTTGAGGTAGTTAAGTGGAAGTTTTCATATTCAACATTAATATTACCCTATTTATTATTAAACATAATCTAGGAATCTTCTAAAACAAAAAAAAAACATTGATTCAAATAAATACCTCCACACGTCAGGGCACACTATTATGTCAGATCATGAGAGGCAGCTGGTACGATATAGTAGTGTATAATTATTCATTAGGAATTTCCATTTTTATTGTTTCCTAATTAAATTGTGTGATTTATTTAATATTAAATATATTATTATACATGAACTTTATATTGTTTCTATTTCATTATAGAAGCAGTAATAGAATATTGAAGGACATCCCCCTTGAGCAAAATTGTTTTGCTCGAGTCGATGGAAAAAAGAGGGAACTACGGTTAATGAACCAACATAAGAAAAGATTGTATGTTTTAAATTTTTTATTTCAAATATTAATATCTATTTTGAAATTTAATAATATATTATTATTTTTAACAGGTTTCATTTAAGGACCTAGATTTCTAGGATCCTAACATTTTAGGGCCACATGATCATTTATATCAGGTTTTGGGAGATGAGAACTTTGGTCGAGTACGCTGCCGACCTGGTAAGAATATAGTCACGATGAGGTATTGGTCCTCTACAGGTATCCATTCTAGTAGCACCGATTTGGAACCGGTTAAGGAGAATACCAGACAGTCTGATAAAAGGGTCATAGAGTTGGAAGAACAAGTTCAAATTAGGGAGAAATAACTTCTGAAACTGATCAAAGATTTATCTTCATCACTTCCACCAGAGGCCAGCGTGGCTTGTCGAACATATATGTCGTCGATGGGTGCATTATCCAATGCACCATGTGTCAGTTCTTGTATCGAATGAGATAATGAAGTTCCTAGTGATGAAGTCGATGTTCAAGAGGATGAGGGTGAGGCAGAGGATGAGGAAGAGGGTGAGGATGGGGCCGGGGATGAGCATGGGGATAATGATGAGGAAGACTATGAGGACAGAGATGGCGGCGAGGTTGAGGGTGATGATGACAGTGGTGAAAGTGATGGTGATCTAGGTAGATTCATCCCTTACATTTTTGACTGATATTTATGACATTTGATTTTTGATTTAATATGGATGTTTCATTCTACTTCAAAGCCTATCACACCATGCACAAACCCATCATATCCCCCCCACCTCCCTGGACCCCAGACAGCCCCCCAGACAACCCCCCGAACAGCCCCTCAGAGAGCTCCCTGGACATCTCCCCCACCCTCCTCCCTGGACCCCGTACATCCCCCATGATAGCCCCCCCCCCCCCACCCTCCACCATGGACCCCAGACAACCCCCCGGACAGCCACCCACCCTCCTCCCTGGACCCTGGATAGCCCCCCAGACAACACCCCAGACAGCCCCCACCCTCCTCCCTAGACACCGGATGACCCCTAGACAGCCCCCCAGACAGATCCCTAGGAATCCCACCAAATATCCCCCTGGACCCCGGACAACCCCCTGGATAGAATTGTTCTCAAATAAATTTTTACCACCCATTGAAGGTGAACTTTAGGATAAATTCTTTTAAATGGGAAGACTACAAGAACCTGGTTTTTCACTCTTGTATGGATATTTTTGAATTCAGTATAACTCTTTATTTTTTGACCAAATATGGAATCCTAATGATGTTATAATGGTTTATGGGGCTTTTGGGGCTTGTTCAGAGCTAGGAACCCCGGTTGGCGTAGAAAAAACTATGCCTCACGATTAGTAAAAAATTTAAGTCCATCCCACAAGGTATCTACCAATAATATAGGGCTATATATTAGAATCAATGTGTATGATTTTCCCTAACCATGCACCAGAGGATGCACATCATGCACAATGTCTATAGTTTTAGTATAAGATATTATCACTATTGTAGAAAGATTTTCCTAACTTGCATACAGAAAATGACCAAACGCATTCGTATTGTGTTGGTACTTCAGGAAAATGATCCATGATTCATATGTGATCTGTACAAGTCAACCCCGCCTCAATACGAGGCACGTTGTGGCCGGTACCACTCAAAGTGTCTGTCTTTTGTTTAAAATGGAGAACCTTTTAATTAAAAAAAATTGGAATACGAAAAACCTACCAAACATATTTGGATTGTGTTGATACTTTAATAAAACGATCCATGGGTAATGTGTGATGTGTACGACTCAACCCTACCTCAGTTTGAGGCACGGTGTGGCTGGTACCACTCAATGTGTCTCACTTTTATTTAAAATGGACAACATTTTAAGTGAAAACAAGAACTGACATAGGGAAAATGAACCAAACATATTCGGATTCTATTGATACTTTAGCACAATTATCCATGGGGAATTTCTGACATGTTGGAGTTAACCTTGCATCAATCCGAGGCATGGTGTAGCCGGTACCACTCATAGTGTCTCACCTTTATTTGAAATGATCACCATTTTATGGGAAAACAACAACTGGAATATGGAAAACCAACAAAAAATATTCATATTTTGTTGATACTTTAGAAAAATTATCCATGGGACATTTTGGATGTGTAAGAGTCACCCCACTTCAATTCGAGGCATGGTGTGGTTGGTTCCACTCTTAGTGTCTCTCCTTTGATTAAAATGGAAATTTTTTTAAGTAAAAACAAATGGAATATGGATAACCAACCAAACATATTTGGATTGTGTTGATACATTAGTAACACGATCCATGGGAAATTTATGACTTGTAGGAGTCAACCCTGCATCAGTCCAAGGCACAGTGTGGCCGGTACCACTCTAAATGTCTCTCATTAGTTTAAAATGGACTTCATTTTAAGTGAAAACAACAACTGGCATATGAAAAACCAACCAAATGCATTCTTATTGTGTTAATACTTTATTAAAACGATCCATGGAACATTTTCGATGTGTATGAGTCAACAATGCATCAATCCAAGTCATGTTGTGGTCGGTACCACTCTAAATGTCTCACTTTTGTTTTAAATGGACATCATTTTAAGTAAAAAACAGAAACTGGCATACCGAAAACTGAACAAAGGCATTAGCATTGTGTTGATACTTTAGAAATACGATCCATGTGTAATATGTGACATGTATGAGTCACCCCTGCCTCAATCTGAGACACGATGTGGCTGGTATCACTCAAAGTGGATCACTTTTGTTTAAAATGGACACTGTTTTAAGTAAAAAAAACTGGCATATTGGTACCAAACGTATTTGGATTGTGTTTATACATTAATAAAATAATCCATTTGTCATATGTGATGTGTATGACTCAACCCTGCATTAATCCGAGGCGCGGTGTGGCCGACACCACTCAAAGTGTCTCAATTTTATTTGAAATGGACAACATTTTAAATGAAAACAACAACTGGCATACATAAAACCAACCAAATGCATTTGGATTGTATTCATACATTAGGAAAACAATACATGGGACATTTTTTATGGTTTTGAGTCAACCATGCATCAATCCAAGGCACGGTGTGGCCGATACCACTCTAAATGTCTCTCTTTTGATTAAAATGGACAACATTTTAAGTGAAAACAACAACCGACATATGGAAAATGGACCAGACGTATTCGGATTCTATTGATACATTAGGAACATGATACATGAGTAATTTCTGATATGTACATGTCAACCCCACCTTAATCCGATACACGGTGTGGCTGGTACCACTCAAAGTGTCTCACCATTATTTGAAATGATCATCATTTTAAATGAAAACAACAACTGGCATATGGAAAACCGACCAAACACATTCGAATTGTTTTAATACATTAAGAAAATGATCCATTTGTCATTTATGACATGTACAAGTCAACCTTCACTCAATCCAAGGTACGGTGTGGCTGGTATCACTCTAAGTGTCTCTCTATTGTTTTAAACGTACACTGTTTTAAGTAAAAACAACTGACATACGGAAAACCGACCAAATATATTCATATTGTGTAGATACATTATCATAACAATCCATGAGTCATTTATGATGTGTAAGAGTCAACCGAGCCTCGATCTGAGGCCCAGTGTGGCCGGTACCACTCAAAGTGTCTCACTTTTATTTGAAATGGACAACATTTTAAGTGAAAAAAACTATTGGAATACGGAAAACTGACCATACACATTCAGATTGTATTGATACATTAAGAAAATGATCCCTGGGTCATATGTGACGTGTACGAGTCAACCTCTCCTCAATAAGAGGCATGGTGTGGCCGATATCACTCTAACTCTCTCTCTTTTGTTTAAAATGAACATCATTTTAAGTAGAAACATCTTGCATACGGAAAACCGACAACACTTATTCGGATTATGTTGATACCTTAGCAAAATGATCCATGGTCCAGCCTCACAAAATCCACTTCTCATGTGAGGAACTCCTACCCTGTTCTAAAACACATGACATTTAATACTCCAAGGAAAACTATATTCCCTAAGTCACACAAGCTCATTGATACAAACCCATTACCATCATCACTAAGTTCAAAGACACCCACCCCAAACCATGACATTATATTTTTGTTTGGTTGAATTCATTTATTCATTTCCTTGTTTTGGGTTATTAGCTTCTAATTTATGAATTCAATCGTGTATGTGTTATAAAAAATGCAATTTTGTATGTATTTTTAATTCTGTATCACAAATAATTATGTATTCATTTTTTAATGTATTGTATTCTTAATTGATTATTTAATTATGTATACTTATAATTATCAATTTTTAATTATGTATCCTTATGATTTATTGTGTTTTATGTATTCTGTACAATTCATATAGAAGCACACAGAGCAGGCTACTGTGTGAATTGTACAGAAAAGACTATACCAACGGTTTTAAACCATTGGAATTGGTTCTATATGTATTTATTTTTACCAACAGTTCTGAACCGTTGGTAGAAAACATTTACCAACGGTTTAAACCATTGGTATAGGGGTGAATGGAAGACTAAAAAAGACATGCCAACGATTTTCAAACCGTTGGAATAAGTGTTGTATAAGAACTCTATGCCAACAGTTTTATAAAACCGTTGGTATAGAGTAGATTTCTTCACATATACCAATGGTTTATCTAAAACCGTTGGTATATGTTTATTGTCATGGATTACTGGGCTATGGTTTGTGAAACCTTTTGTAGAATTTATACCACTGGTTCTCCACCCTATACCAACGGTTTTCAACCATTGATATACCTTAAATATCCAGTAGTGTTTGATGGTGCCGAGTCGATATAAATCTTATGCGGATCATCGTCGTAGACCGCTAGAATTATTAGTTTATGACCTGGTGTTCTTGAATGATTCACCATGGTTATACATCAATTATGGATTAGGAATCAAGGGAAATTTTATCCTCATTCTGTGTGACCTTTCTAGATTTTTTAGTATATAGGGAATCATTCTTATCTTGTAGCACCTCCAACACAGCTGGCGTCAATACATAACGTGTTACAGGTATCTCATCTATGAAAATATATTATTGATCCATCCCATGTTTTGAACTAGACTGATATTATGATTGAACATAATGTATCTTTGATTGAACGACCATTCAAAATATTTTACATTGAAATGAAGGTACTTCATGGGATGAATATAACTTTTTTGAGTTTTATGGATACATAGTTCTTATTTTCATGAGACATGGGAACGTGGGGAAGTTATTTGAAATAACTTGCCTCATATGTTGGGAATATAATAATATTTGTATGATTATAGGGATAAAATATTTTATAGTGGGGAGGTTGTAATGTCCTGTTACAGATCTATCATGTTTATCTTTAACCATTTTGTGGTTTTCCTTTTTCAATTTCTAAGTATGTCCAATAAATAATTGGTAGGATACCTATAATTGTGAAGTCATAGATTTTTTTAATTCTCATCTTTAACATATCATTTATTTAACTACATAGATATTTAAATACCGTGTAATAGGTTTACACATTGAGTAAATCCTAGAATGAAAAAGAATCATTTGAAGAAAAAGGTGATGGGATCTTCAGTGGATAGAAAATTATTCCAATTAAATGACATGTAATTTGGTTATAAGTTGTGTAAAACCTCAAGAATTTTTTCTAAACAAGAATCCTGATAGAAAATAATATTCCTTATATATATAACTTATTCCTCTAGACGATGGAGGTTTTCCTATGAATCTTTGGATCCCTAAAACCATTCAAGGTGGTTTTATTCAATAATTTTTCATTTTTGCAGTTGTGAAGTTACTTAATGGGTAAGTGTTCTCTTCGTCTCTCTATCTCTTAATATTTTAACTCCTAGGGTTTTGATAGATAAGATTTTAATTAATGGATATAAAATCTATTTTATTAAATATTATTTATAATATTAATTCCTAGATTTTATATGCCTTTTTTGTGGGTACATCGTGGGATTTGTGTTTCTTTTAGAAAATGTTTGGTGGTTTCATCTTATGCCCAGTTTTTGTTAACCTAAAATTTCTTGTATAATTTCAATTTTTTGGTTTAAATAATTTTTTTTATTTTTTTAAAAAATGGATTTCAATGGTTTTGTTTTATAAAACCCAATTCCTTTGGATTTGGGATTTGAAATTCATTTTTAGCATGAAATTAGAAAACCTCCAATTCTAGTGAATTGGGGAGTGGTTTTGGAAATTAGAAACGATTAAATTGTTAAATTTAAATTTCAAATCTAATTTCAAGGAAATTATGAAAACCCCCAAATCCAACTACTTTGGGATTCATTATAAAATTTATGGATTTTATTCGAAAATTAAATTGATGAATTTAATTATGAGATTGGATTCTGGAATTACAGTAATTGGATACAAATACTTTTATAGGAAAAATGGAATAAAATATTTTTATATAATCCTTAGGTATTTATCATGGTGACAAGAAATTTTTTTGATTAAAAAATCAATAGGGGTTTTAATGGAAAATTGGCATATTGGAAATAGATAATGTAATTAATTCAGTTTTTATCAGTTCTGAAATTAATTTCCCATAATAGTTTTGTACTTGAGAACATGAAAGACCTAGGTAGTTAGTGATTTATCTAGATGGATCTTTATGACATAAAGTGTTCTAAATCATAGTATCAGCATATCACATCCCTTAGGTGTTAGTGATTAGTTCTCTATGGCATGATCACAAAGTGGAGTATGTGCATATTTATCGTTCACTATGATTGCAGAATTTTTGTTGCCTGGAACTTTTATACCTAATTAGTCACCTGGCCATAATGCTCACCTGTTTGTATTTAAAATTTATATATTCCATTTTTTAAACTATATTACATGTCTAGATAATAAATATTAGTTATTTTATATTAGTTTTTATTTAATCCATTTTTGTGAAAAGTGCCTTTTGAGAGAAACACTGTTTCGTTAATGGAAAATTTCATCCTTTGAAATGTATTTCCAAAATTTTAAATGTGAATAATCAATTGATAAATTATTTATATATTATAAATTGAAAAACATGATTTTTTTAAATATTATCTTGATTTGATAAACTTATTTTTTAATTCTAAAATCACATTCCAAGTTAATTAGATATTATCATTTAATTATGGAATCTTATGGTGAAATACTAATGGGATTTGGATCACACACTAATTTTTCTTATGGGTGTATATAGATTACTTCCTTCTAGGTTCAACCAAGTTTAATGGATCTCTTGGATATGGATCTTGTTATTGAACCCCAGACTTGGTGAGTTGCGTCTGAGTTAGGGCTTGGGCTTTCTTTCGTGCTTTTGTACTTTGGTTGTAGTATTTTTTTCTTTAATGACTATTTTAATTCTGGTACATTACTTCTAGTAGAGTTTATTTGGATATGAATATTGTATGGTTTCTTTTACTCTCAAAATTTTTGGGGAAAACTATTCCCACATTCATTCTGTATGATGCCTTGTTCTAATCACCAACCTGTGGGGATCGGGAAAGCCCTTTGGGCTATGTCAATTTCAGGTCGGTAATTAGATTTCCATAGTAACTTCATGACAAACCAAAATTTGAAAATAAATTATAATGGTTTTATATAATGAAAATATATCGATCTATAAGTACTCAATTTTAAATAATTCCTTTATATTCTTCTAAAATACATTTTTTCTCAAAATATTATTTTTATTTAATTTTGTGAACAAATTAAAAATTAATATTTTCTACTTTTAAGATATTTATTTGAAAATTGTATTTTGACATTGCCTTTTTGTTTAGAGAATTGACATGTACTATTTTATTTCAAAGATGACCTAAATAGTAAAATATATAAAATATATAATTATTAATCTAATTTAGTTCATTTTAATGAATTTTATTTCAAATTTTATATAGAAAACATTTTATACATATGAAAATGTTTTCTTTGGAAAATAGGTTTTTTGTCACATCTATGGGATTAATATTAAATTAAATCTTGTAATATATATGAATTAAATTTTTTGAAATATATTCAATATTAATAATTTGAAAAAATAATAATATATAATATGGTAAACTTAATTTTTTCCACAATTATTAGTAAAAACACTAAACCATTATTACCGTAGTTATAGTTAAAACAATGTTTATCGGGGGTCAAAAAAAGATAAGGGTTAAAATGACCTACCAAATACAAAAATTTACATTTTATAGAAATTTTTATAACATATATCACATATGGTTTTTTAATGGTTCATTTTATATCAATTTGGTATGTGTAAAACGTTTGTCTATTTTATTCATTTTCAAAATTTCATTTTTGTCCTCTCCGCCGCTTATAAAAGGGAAACACTCTCCTTCCCTCTTAAAAGATTCACATCATTTTGGATAAAAATATACCAACCCAAATACCTTAATTATATACCAACCCACGTTTTTTGTTCCTATTTATTGTTAATAAACCCTCCTATAGAGGATATTGGTGAAAACCTAAATGGGTTGTTGAAGAATAGGTAATTTTCTTAACCGAGAATTTTCATTATATTTATTCTTCTCTACCTTCAAATAGTATTATTCAAAAAATGAAATAATATAATCAGTATCTATACTATAAAGATATTTTTTATTCTAATTTCATAACCTCTATACATATCCTCGTCTGTCAATGGGAATCAAAATTGTTGTTTATTTTTATGATGGACTACAGACTCGCAGACTGATTTAATTTTTCTCCATCACCACCTATCATAGATATATATAATGATGTTTTTAAGGTATATCTTATATTTGAAAAATGATTCAACTTTTATAATTAAAAAATTATATATATATTAATATCTTCTGATCCACCAAAAAATTATAATTCCACTTGTGCTTACGTGTGGACTACCGCCTCCACAAAGCGATGTGACATGTTTTAAATTTAATTTTGACATCGATTATAATAAATAAATATTAAATTAATATACATGATATATAAAATTTAGAAATTATTCAAGAAAAATTAATTAATAATTACTTTTATTTAATTAACACGGTCGATAAACTGGAAACATTGTTCATGCCTACGTATGAAATAACATCTCTGTGGATATTGTAATTAGTTTTCAAATATCTAAATTTTATAGATGACTATAAAAACATATATAATCACAATATTTTATATTTATATCATAATTTAAAAAATATATTATTTAACCATAATAAACTTCATGGGACTAATACTACCATACAAAAACCTACATGAAAAATAAGGCAGTTATCACCTGAAATAGTGATTTTAACAAATAATTGTTAATAAATAGGTGATAAAAGAGTTACAAGTTAAAATATATGGTATAATATATATTATTATGGTTATTTAATATATTTATAATATATATATATATATTATATTTGGGTTTTGAACATGTAAAAAGGAATTTGAGACTTCGGGTAAGGGATTTCACCTCACCTTTTATTTTAGTGGGAACCATGCCATATTCACCACTTTTTTATTTTATGTGGTGTGTATACTACCCATGAATGTATTATATGATTATTATCATGAATTTTATGGTATATTCCTATACATATATTACTATTTCAATCGTAAGGATTATTATTCAAAAGATTCCTAAGTGGTATGGTTTTTTTATTACACTCTAATTGTCAATCGGTTATGTTTATGATTATGATACCAATGGTAAAATATTAATATCTATCTCTAAATAAAAATGATAATTTTACTCTATTATTTTTCTTTCAACAAATTTAATTTTTACCTCTCATTTTCCTCTCTTTATGTACTCAATAGTCGAAAATAATTTTTTCATGGAAGCATGAATTTATTTCTCTCTTCAGTCAAAAACATTTTCTATTCCATTTACATGTTATAATAAATTGTTTTTAATGTTACACAATTATTTTTTAGATTTATGTTTACCCTTATTTAATTTTTTTTTTGAATTAATATTTTTCCCATTATTTAAATGAGGTACTTTTGATTTTTTTTACTGAAAATTTAAAAAGAATTTTCCTTAATTAGTAATTATGTTCTGGAAGGATTGAGAACAATATGTGTGATTATGGTGTGGTAAAATGGAATATCAGTGGGAATTTTCTCATTAGAAATCTATTTTTAAATATATTTGATATTCCCTACAAGTTTCTAAGGTTCTTTTCAATGAAATTTTCCTTTAATATTTTGGAAATTATTAGCTTTTTAAAAAATATTTTCAAAGTGGAAACGTTACGTTCATCAAAAATGTTTTTAATGATACATGAATGGTATTTATATTTACCAAATAAAAAACTCATCGATTATTAATATTATATAGTTGGGATATGATCCAATGAGACCATTTAAATTATATCACTGTATGATTTAATAATTTTCTAAAAATATTTTAATGAAACCTATTTTATTTATATGGGTTATATTTTTGAAACACATTTATTTTACAAGGGTTAAACTATGGATAAATATGTATGAAACCCTTTTCCTTCTTATGGCCCATTCTTTGTTTAAGTTTTTATAATCTTGTGGAACACTCATATAATAATTTTTTTATGTGATTGGTGGGCTTGAAATTATATATCCCTCTAATATACTGGGTAATAATTGATATCCCGTGATATAAATAAGACTCAAATGGGGAGAGAACCCTGTTTAGTAGGGGAATTTATCCACTGTTATATTATTAAAAGTGATCCCTAAATACTGTGGTAGTTTAGGGAGTGAACTCATTCCACTATGATTGTTTTTAGTGATTAATTGCTGATAAGGAAGTGATTTCCTATGATTATGTGTATGCAAATTTTTTTTGTCTTATAACATTTTTATTCCATCATGGATTATGTTTTTGATTCATTTATGATTCATATATTATGAACTACTACGCTTTATTCTATGACTCAATATTATTATCTTTGATGTGTTGGGTATGGTTTTCAATTGTTAATCTCATGTTCTCTTTAAATTGTGCTCATGTTATGTGTATAGAATCATTGATAGCTCCCTTGTTTATCATTACCAAGTATCATCGAACACAAATTATTATATTTCATTTCCAAATGTTATGAATAAATGTATTAATTTTTATATTTCTAATAATGTTTATAGTTATCAATAATTTAGTTGGAAATGTTGTACTTCTTTTATAATGTAATTTTTTATCTATCCAGGTTTACAAAAAATACTAGACCTATATGATTATGGAGTAGATTGTTATTTTATTTAAAGAATATTAATATATTAATAATTAATATTTATGTATGATAAGTATTATTTTCTATATGATACATATATATACCCTCCTTTTTTATTACATGATCTAATATGATACTTTTTGCAACCAAAATTCACATTTTCTAATTTTTTCATACAATTTCATCTTTCTTAAGGTCATTCAAAAAATACTAAAACGCTCCTTATAATTTTCCATTAATATAGAACATGCAATAATTTTTTTGTATAATGAACACCAAAAATTTATCAAGGTAACAAATAAATTCAATATTCATTATATCTTTGAAAATATTGTGGGCCTTTGTAAATTCAGAGGAAATCATTATGGATTCAGATTAACCATAACTTCTGTGGAATGATTTCTTATGTATATCATACATTCTCACCCAGATTAATTATATATATATCATATATCTACATTAATAATTATTTAACACAAGGAATTTACTCATCTAGTCCTTAAATATTCGGTAGAGGATATTTTTTATTGATCATGATCTTTGTAAGATGACTAAAATCTATGTAACGACACATTCATCCACCCTTATTCTTAATAATGTAGGTTATCATCCCCTTGGTAAACCACTGGGTAATATAAATCTATGGTCTATATTATATTATAATTTATTTATCAATTTTTAGGATTTGATATGGGATATTATATAAGGAATCTTATGTATAAGAATAAAACCAAATACGAATTCAATTAAAAATTGAACCTCATGATCTAGGGGAGGCCTAGTATCTCTTTAAGAAATACAAGAATGTATTCAAATATAATTTGAATGTAATCATTGTTGAGTTTTTACCCAACCATTTAAGCTAAAAATAATAAATTATTGGGTATTAATATCTGTATTAGGGATTTAGATTTCATATGCAATTCATATTCTCCATTTAATAAATATAGAATTAGGGTATTATTTGGGATATGAAATTATATTTACATATATTTATAATTGATATTATGTAAATATTGAGGGGGAAATACACACCCAAAATCACATAAAATTCAACCGTGGTAAAAATAACTATTTTTTTGGAAGTATACTCCCATAAACATCAATAAGAGAGGATTTAATTTGTTTTGGTTGAAGTTATCATTCCACTGGGTGTCTCTATTAACATATCAACATCCAATATTTTAAGCGGTGAATCAAAAAATTTAAAATATTTTAAGATATGATGGATTCTATAGAACTAGAACCAAATAAGTGGTTGGAATTTCTTAAATGGATAGTTAGTATATATATTAAACTCAATTCTCATTAAATAATTCAATGATATTTATTTTATAAAACTTATTTTCTCTCTTATATTTTGAGGTCTTTAATGTGTAATTTATCCCATTAACGTTTTCCTCATATTATTTCATCCTATAATAAACACATATCTCCATTGTAAAAAAAATAGCAACCAAAATCATTAGTATATATAGATATATAGACATCTAAACTGTAATCAATGCATGTAAGAGACATCATATGATATATAAATTTCCACAAGTGAACCCACCATTTGAATTGTACACGTAATATTTCATTGATCCAGGTAAAAATGAGATAATATAAAACGCCTTCTCATTATATGTCCTCTTATATAATTATACACCAATAATGATCATTTACATCCTCATGAAACACCAAGATCCACCATGAATATTTAACCATCATTATATATTAGCTCTAAACAAGACACATAAGATCTGTAAGTACAAAGACCATATTTAAAAAAAACGAACTCTATACTGAAATAAAACATGTGGGAACAAAGACTGTAATAGGGTGACTATAACTATACTTAGTAAGATTCCACAAAAACCCATAAATTAAAGATAAATAATAATTAATCTCAATATATATAATAACAATGGAACAATAATAGAGAAATAAATCATGAAATTCTTTTAAACTGTAACCCGTTTGGATAAAGGGGAGTCTGAGCCCTCTAATCCTAAATCAATGATAGAGAATTTCTCAGGAGAAACCAGGTATTCCTATAGAAAAAATAAAACTCACCATTTCTATAGTCAACATCCCAGCTATAAATTATGACTTGATGTAACCCATGTGGTACCCAAGTAATCATAAAACATGTAATATCATCACTATTTAGGATTTATAGGGTAACCACCCAAAACATTTTTGGGATCCGATCCAAATATTTTTATGCACGTCAACCTAGAGAGTATCACCCCAGACTATCTATAAATACCATGCCACTAATCTATAATACACATTCAGGGAACATACAACATATACAATAACAGTTTTTCTCTGAAAGAGTAATGATCCCTAATTTCACATCTACCCATATATGCAACAAACCATATATCTCATCAAAAATGTAATAGGAGAATTGTGCCTCACTATAGTATACAAATTATTCAAGGGATTATCGAACCATTATTTAGTAATTACACATCTCCATGTAGTGTATTTCATAGAAATTAGTACCTAACTCTAAGGAAATAATACATATTCTATAATAAAACCCAGAATTAAAGTTACCCAGAAAAACCAAACCCAAATCCCCTCTTGGAGAACATAATAGGGAACTCATTCCATGATATTATAAACATCTCAATCATGGGTTAATATAACCTTGATATTGGAATAATGTCACAATTAGTTGTATGTGTTGGATGACTACGTAGTGAACTCCCTGGATAAAGGACACGTTCTATGAGTATATGGGTGAGTACCAAACTCTATCAGTTATTTGTGGGGGACCTATTTTTTATGGGGGACCAAGGGATTACCATGTAATTTCATGTGTATATATGGTATTACCAACTCTAAGAAGACAATCAAGACCTTCTCCCTATCACTCGTCTGATACAAGGGTTGAACCTAACCATCATCCCATTATGCTTATCTCATGTAACCATAATAAACAACATTATGGAGAAAAGAACACTAATCTTACTAAATTTCTTCATGGAACACCTCAGATGTGAGATAGGGATGCACAATATTGTTCTACATTTACCAAAATTCTCAAGTGCGCTATTTAATTTCCCTATAATAAGATAAAGATGAAACGATATACAAACCCTAATAAAGGGCTCATATAGATTCATTCTATCTTTGGCCCAAAATTGTCAGGTCATGTGATATACTATCATTCTATAATTCCTTAACTATTGGATTCAAACCACAATAGATACTCATCATGTCACACTTGTTAATAACTATTATAGTTTCAATGCTGCAATCTACATGTTCATGTTCTTGTAATACCCTCCACGTCAAAGCCCAAATCATCAAACATCATCTTATATCATGTAGAGTTAACTCAAGAAAAATGGCCTCTATTTAATATTATCTCTAACTAAGCTTAAAAATCTTCTGGGAAAGGGGTATTCATGGCCTAATATATACTGTTATAGAATGATATACCTTATCGAGGCTTGGGGAGATACACGAAATCATTTTAATGTAGAATGTAAATACTTTTCATGTAAATATGGGATATCCCCTAACATTATCTCACTACTATAATTTTTTCCATCGCGGACTACTTAATCCTTGAAATTTCTCCATTATAGAGCATTAATCCCACATGGGCTTGTGGATTCATCCTTATTAATCCAAGAGAAGAAGAATGGATTATAGATAAATATTTATTAACAAAATATTAGATATGGGAACCATGAAAAACAATCAATTAGAAAGGGGATAATTATAGTGATCGGTAGGGGTTCACAATCAAAATATCATAATGAAAATGTTAGACATGGTTTTATATAATCAATGTTAAATTCATGCAATAATAGAGCATGAGATGTGTAATGAGTATTCACTCTAATCTCATTCATCACTAACACTCGAATCAATAGACTGAATACACTAAGGGATTACTGAATGATGACAACCAATTTAAGGATCCTCTATGTTTAACAACCTCTGATCTTAGGTGATATTTCTCCATAAATAAATTTATTTTCTTTTATATCTTTATTTAAATGAAACCTTGAGTTTAAACGAACCATACTATACAATTGAATTATTAATATATAAATGTAAATGATTTATCCTAGCTATTCAGTTTTAGGAATGAATGGGAATAAATAAATTATAAAAAATATTCATAATGGATTTATTTAGAATAATTTTAATTATTAATTCATAATAAGCATGCACCCAATTTTCAGTAAAGTCATTTACACTTCAAAAATATGTTTCCTTCGAAAATGGTTTTTGTTAAATTATGTCTATGGATGTTATAATTAATTTATATAATTATAAAAAAATAATATAAATTAATATAATTATTTAAATCATTATTTCAATATTATGTTTGGGGTGATTTATTTGGTTTTTTTTTGAAAACAATATTTTTGGGTGAATAATCAAAAATACCAATTTTTTATGAAAATTATTATTTCATTCCATGTATTTTCAAAATCATGGAATATTATTTATTAAATTAATAATTTAATAAGATATTTTTTTAAACATAACACAATAAATTGCATTTTAATCTTCATTACAAATTATTTTTTTGTAAAACATTTTTATATTTAAAATGATTTTTAAAACCATTTTTCATCAAATTTTGAGAGTTTGTTTTAAAATTAATTTATTCCAATTATATAAATTTAATACGTTAAAATGGAATAAATATTTTTAATAATATCTTAAAAAATTTAAATACATATACTTAAATTTTTATTCATTATCAATAGTAACTACGGTGAAAAAATCATTGACCATGGTACGAGTTAAAATGGGTAAAATGGGTTAAAAATAAAATTATAATGTTAAAATGAACTAAATATTTATATAAATCATATTTTATGTTTATATTTAGACCATATCTCATATATAATTCTAATATGAGTCATTTTTTATCAATTTGTTTTGAATAATAAATTAATATATTTTAATCATTTGAAAAATTCCAAGTGTGTCCTCTCCCTCACTTATAATAGGACACCCCTTATCTCTTCTCCACACTTTGAGAGACACATATCTAATACAATACCTAAAAAATTATTTAATAGATTCTCTTCCTTCATTTAAATTTCCATATTGTTCTCGTATGACCGATATTTCATGGGTTAAAGTGTAATCCAAAGGCAGCCAGTAAAAAAAGATGTATAAATGTAAACTAAGAAATTTCAATTTAATTTCATCTTCCACATTCTAGAAACATTTTGCATCCATAGTTACATGATTAATTATGTATTATATATATATTAAGATATTATTTTAAATATTTAATAGCCATTTTATCCACCTTTTTATTAAACGAGTAGTGAAATTATCACTCCTGTGTACGTGTGGACTACCGCATCCTCATAGGGATATGATTTATTTTCCATCACAGGATAAAATGGATATTTATCATTATGGTAATGATGAGAATATATATATATATATATATTTATGATATTTAAAAATTATTTATGATTATTAAATTATAATATATTATTTATATTTTAGGAATTCTTTTCATTAGACGATGAAAACAACGTTCATGAGTACGTACAGACTACATTCTCCATGAATGGTTTAATTCATTTTTTTTCCTATCCTTCTTATGGATGGATATAAATATGTATATAATGAATACATATTATATCTATTTTATTATTAAATATATATATATGATGGAAAATTTAGTTAGATCCATGTATTGGAACTACTGAACCAAAACATATATGGAAAATGAAACTGTTTACACAAAAAGCGACGATTTTTAAAAAACATTATTAATAAATTGGTATTGAAATGTATTAAATCAATCATATATGTTATTATAAATATTTATATGGTTTTCTATTTAGTTATAATATATTGAAATTTATCATATGTAATCTATGATAGCTTACATTGTATGTCCGGCTTGAGGTAACAGTTTATGTCACAATCTCATTTCTCATTAGGATTGTCTGCACTAACGTTTCCCTAAGGAAAGTATTGTAGATATTATCCTATAAAACACATATATTGTTTTATTCAAATTTAATTCATTTAATTTAAAATTTTTATTACCATTTTACTCTATTTTCTACTTAAAAATTTTGAGAAAGGATTTCTAAAGAAAAGCGTACCTTATTTCGTCTAAGCCAATAAAATTTTTCTTCCATGTCCACACACTTTATCATTTTATTTTTATGTTCTTAAATATAGTTTATATGTTTTGAAAATAAAATTTAACCTTCCTTTTTTAATTATATAAAATTTATTACAAATTAATCTCTCAAAAAAATTCCTAAATATTACATTTTTTACTTTTTACAAAAGCATTTAAAGATTCCGTTATTTTAACATATAAGTAATAAATTGATTTTCCCACTTTCATGATAGTTATTTTATTTGATTATTAATTTAAAAGTATCCTTGTTTATTATAAAAGAAAATATTTATGACAATAATCTGGGAATACACAGCTAAAATAGTATCAAAAGAGAAGGAAATGTTCTTATATTTTAAAAGAAATTTTTGAATGAAATATTAAAGAAATTTTCATCTAATTCATAATCCTTTAAGGATTGTTTTGCATTAATGTGGGTATAATAATGTTATAGAATATTTATTATTTCTATGGATAGTTTATTTTTATGAATATGAGATAGTTATGAAACCCATTTATTTTCTACAGTTTATTCTATAATGATATTGGGAATGTTTTTTTGATCTTGCTGGACACATATATCTCAAGAGATGATTATCGGAAATTAGAAGATGTGACTTATACACTATAGTAAATATGTATGGATGATTAATCTATAATTATTTGAGAAACTATTATTGTTACCTAATATGATATGATATGATGGTCTCATTAGTTAGACTATATGTTTAATATACATTTTTGGCATATGATGGTGCTACACTCTTATAAAATGTTGAAATACTTATTATTTGAACTCATGTTCCATTATTTATTTTTTTATGATTCCCCAATATTGTAGAATTCAAATGTTTTCTTCCATCACCCATAACTAAGATCTATGAGATTTATTATGATTTCATATAGTTAATAACATGTTCTCATACTCTTACACATAATATTTTGTTATATATTATTATTGATTGATATATCTCATGTTTACCTTGACTAGGCATCTAACCTCATCCCTTCTTAGGTTTTAATTATTCCCAAAGCTATGGAGAACGGTACTATGATTGGTAAGTCTATATGGGTGAAATATGTAAATAAAAGTGTTTTTTATGATAAATATTATAGTTAAATTATTTGTTTATGTAACTAAAATCCATGTAAAATAATCCTTAATGGAAATTGGGAATGTCTATTTGGGATATATATTGAATAATCATTTAAAATATAAAATATATATAAGAACCCATCCTTATTACATGCATAATCTTGAGTTTTGTTAACAAAACACTTACTTTTACATTGAGGATATTTTCAAGTTTAGAGATTTACATAATTTGGACAAAACATTCATAATATTACACATTGTTACATATGTATACCATAAAAACAGTTTCCATTTTTCTCAAAATATAAATCATTAAAACATAAAACAATACTCCTTGAAAATTCTTCAAAATTTATCCTTTATTCCTTTCTTGTATTACACATCCATTAACCTGTGAAAAATAATTCAAAAACATAGGACGAGTATAAAAGCTCAGTAAGGGATGGAAAATAATGAAAATTCAAATTAGTCCATGAATACTCATAACGTATGAACATATTTTAAAAAGACATGATTTTCACCCATATATACTTACTTCGTGTAACATGATATTTACACAAGATACACACAAACATGAGAACATAAATATAATCATAAATGTATCTTGGGGAATTACTTACATAATCTTGTAACCATCTTCGCTACCTTAAAATTTGTAACCCTCACAGCTACCCTACATTGTGTAACCGTCGTAGTTACACTTGGTGTAACCATACGGCCGACCTCCAACTTACTCATACCCAATGAATTGGAGGAAAATATAGGTCTAACCCTTAATAATAAAAAATTCCCAAGAACCATACCATAATCATACAACATGAATAATTCCATAAAAACATTATTTTTGAACTTCGTAAAAACCGAATTTAAAAAGAGGATTTTTAATGAAAATCCCCTTATAAATATCATACCATTGAAGAGAGACATAATAGAGTGGATGGAGTATGTATATAGAATCTAAATACACATAATAAAACATAATATAAGAAGAACCCATCAAACAAACAATTTAAATAGAAAATAAATAATGTAGTAGATGGTTAACCCAAGGAATGGAAATCGATTTAAGAATTCCCTTTACCTTACATTTTTCTTACTTACAAATTGTTTAAACCTAATGTATAATGGTTAAAAGAGTGTTATTAATATTTTAAAGAAACATTTTCATTCTTATAACATCTTATATGATCATTTAATAACATATTCTCACACTTAATTGTTAGTATTTTTCCCCTTGCACTGTTTTTGGTTGAATTCTTTACATGATTTCTATGATTGGTTCATGGTGGAAATTCTTGTTGATTGGAAGTGAAACTATAGAATTGGAATGGAGTAGAATTTTCATATTACCGGTAACATAAATTATTCCATTTATCATTTTGAAATATTACATGAGGATGATTCATAAGCTAGAACATTAATGATGTTTGTTTAGATCCTTTTAGTGGTTTATTGAAAATAACAGCCTCGTTTTGTCTTATAAATTTGAACCATGAGTAAAAAAGTATTACAGAACCATATGTGAGTCATAAAAAATATATAATAACTTGGTTCGACCATATAAATGGTTTCATGACCAGACATGAAAGAATTAATTGAAATTGAAATCACATCGTCCACGATGTCGATAATTCGACACAAACAGACAATGATTTTATTCTTTAAATAAGTGGGATAGGATAAGAATAATGATGAGTAATTTTCATAAACATGATAAAATCTAGAGTATAAATTATTTTTGGAGATTTCATGCCTCTTGGGTAAGGAGATATCAATACTGAATAATGAAGGAACTTCAAATAAAAAAAGAAGTGAGAAATTCCTTACAAAAATTCGGCAGCCTAACAGCTACACTACATGGTTTTAAAAAATATTAAAAAGAGAGGGGAATAGGGTCACCAATACAGAAATGAAACTTAATATAAATAATATTAAGAATAAGAAGGAAATAAGATCATGGTATGGAACGTTGAAAATTATACCACATAAAAGAGAACTTGAATAGAAAAATAAGAAAATCGATAATTTTCTTACCTTGTAGAGTAACCCTTAGAAAATGAAGGTTGGGACCTTGGGGGATTGAGAAATCCATGGGAAGACTACTATGAAGGTATGGTGGCCATAGATTCGTTGAGGAGGAATTGGGAATGATGATAATGGAATAATGGGTTCGTATTTATAGGGAAAGTAATGGAATATTTTCATAATTTTCAAGGGACACCTCGTGAGTGGTATTTGCAAAACCATGGGATTGATCATGGTATTTGCTCATGGTATAAGCCACTTGGGACACCACAAACCTTACTTAACTATACAAAAGTCTAACATATTTATGACATAATTATTTTATCATTAATTATGTCATTAACACACCGGAACTAAAAACTGTATTTTTTACTATTCACCAAAAAATCAATTGTTTCAGAAAAATTCATAAAATTCACCCTAACCATTTATCGATGTGTAGATTTAAAAAATGAAGTCCATTTTTTGAAAATAATTTTCTAAATATTATTAATTTAATATTTAAATAAAATCATACTTAAATCAAAAATTAACATTTCTAATTATGTAACTACTTGTATATCACAAAGAAAAACTATCCTAGATGATATTATCTTAATGCCTTAATAAAATAAAATAATAATAAAATTTACTATTTATTCGGGTAATATCACTATTCATATTAATATTCATAAGGTTATGGTACTATTCGCCAAAAAACAAGTTGGTTCCAACAGACTCCAAATAACATACAGAACACAAAAGTAGATGACAGTTTCTTGAAATTCAGAAGATATAAGTAAAAAAAGTTATGTTTTAATGGCTAATAATAAATATCTATTTAATAAAAAGTTCCATGCATTTCTATTTATTTTTAGAAAAACTGGGGGTGTTACAATATCCCTACCTTCTTGAAATTGTGTCCTCACAATTTTATTTACTTAGTAATCAATTGAGGGTAATTTTCCATCATAGCATTGTCATACTATCATGTTGCTTATTCAATCATCTGGTTCCTCCACAAAACCTTTACATAGTGGATTTCATTATTCCGCAATACCTATTATCTTCGATCAATAATCTGAGCTGGTTTCTCTTCATAAGAATGGTTCTCTTCCAGTTGAACTGCTTCAGGGCTGAAGACATGTGATGAATCTGGAACATACATTCTCAACATCAAAACATGAAAAACATTGTGTACCTAACACAAACTCAGAGGCAAAGCTACACGGTATGCAACTTTTCCAAATTTCTCCAAGATTTCAAAAGGACCGATGAACCGTGGACTTAGCTTTCCTTTCATACCGAAACACATCACACTTTTCCAAGGAGATACTTTAAATAAAACATGGTCACATACCTCTAAAGAGAAGTATTTCCTTCTATTATCTGCATAAATTTTCCGCCTGCTATGGGATTTCATCATGTGCTACAGGATCATCCTCACTTTCTCAAACACTTCTTCAAATAATTATGGCCCTATCAACTTTCTTTCACCGACTTCATCCCAAAACGCTGGAGTCCGACACTGCTTTCCATACAACGCCTCAAAAGGTGCCATCTGAATACTGGAATGAAAACTGTTATTATAAGAAAACTCAACTAATGATATATGTTGATCCCAAATTCCCTGATATTTTATTGAACAAGATCGATGCATATCCTCCAAAGTGTGAATTGTTCGTTCTGACTACCCATCTGATTGATGATAAAAAGTTGTACTGAAATTTAACTCTGTGCCCAACGACTTCTGAAGTCCCTTCCAAAAGATAGAAGTGAACCTGGGATCTCGATAAGATACAATAGAGAGAGGAACTCCATGTAACCAGACAATCTCCTTTAGGTCCAGTCGAGAAAGCCGATCCAAATTCATCATATCTAGAATAGAATGAAAATATGCAGACTTTGTTAGCCGATCAACAATAACTGAAAATTGCATTGTTACCTTGAGAAGTATTTGGTAGTCCCACCACAAAGTCCCTGGATAAAATCTCCCATTTCCACTCTGGCACTGGAAAAGTCTGAAGCATCCCCTTCGGTAACTATCACTCTGATTTAACCTATTAACACATCAAACATTTATGGTAAAATCAGAAATATCTTTTTTAATTCCATCCCACCAATAATACTCTTGAAGGACTCTGTACATCTTAGTATTAATAGGATGAACAGGAAATGGAGAACTATGAGCATCACGCAAAAGTTATTTCTCCAACAGGGAATCACCAGGCACACACATCCTTTTTCCAAATCTTAAAACAAAATCTTTATGAAGCTTTAATAATCGAAAATTACCCATTTTAACCAATTCTACCTTCTTCTGTAGCTCACAATCTTCCTTCTGCGCTTTCTTAATGTTGTCTGACAATGAAGACTTCACTGAAACCTAAAACAAAACATATGTATTCCCTACACCAACAACTTCTATGAAAAAATTCATCAAATCATTAATCAAGGGATCATGTTCCAAATGTAACATGGTTAATGATGCATGATGTTTCCGACTTAAGGCATCCACTACTTTGTTTGCTTTTCTAGGATGGTAATTGATTGTGCAGTCATAATCCTTTATCAGTTCTAGCCATCTTCTCTGCCTCATGTATAATTCCTTCTGAGTGAATAATAATTTAGACTTTTATGGTCAGTATATATTTTTCATTTGGGTTTGTATAGATGATGCCTCCATAGTTTCAAAGAAAAAACCATAGCTTCCAATTCCAAATCATGTGCGGGATAATTCAGCGCATGAGGATTAAGTTGTCTAGAAGCATAGACAATTACCTGATCATTCTGCATCAAAACACAATCATGTCCCTTCAAAGAAGCATCACATTAGGTGAAAAACTCACCATTCAGGGAAGGTAAGGACAAAACTAGAGAATTCACCAATCTCTTCTTCGGTTCTTAAAAACGAACATCACATTCCACTGTCCAAACAAATTTAACCCCTTTCTGTGATAACTTAGTTATCGGGATAGATAACCGTGCAAAGTTCTTAACAAACCATCGGTAATAACATGCTAAGCCCAGAAAAGTCTGAATCTCTGTAACATTTGTGGGTCTTGGACATTCATCAACTACTTTTGTTATGGCAGGATCAATTTCAATTACATCCTTATTTACCATGTTCCCAAGAAAGGAAATATGTTGCAACCAAAAATCACACTTGCTGAATTTTACATATAGTTTCTTTTCTTTTAAAGTTTTCAAAAAAACTCTTAGATGTTTTTCATGTTCCTCTTTATTTTTAGAAAAAACCATAATGTAATCAATAAATACTACCACAAACTTATCCAAGAACTCATGAAATACAGTAGGTGCATTATTTAATAGAAACGGAATAACAACAAATTCATAAGGCCCATATCTAGTACGAAAGGTTGTTTTTGGGATGTCGTCCTCCATCACCTTCAGCTGATGGTATCTAGATCTCATGTCAATCTTTGAAAAGTACTGAGCTCCCTGGAGCTGATCAAACAAGTCATCGATATGAGGAAAAGGATACTTGTTTTTAACAGTGATGTTATTCAAAGCTCTATAATCAATGCAAAGTCTCATGGAAGAATATTTCTTTTTAACAAACAAAACAGGGGCTCCCCATGGTTAAGTACTAGGACAAATGAAGCCATTGTAAAAAAAATCCTACAACTGATTTTCAATTCATGAAGTTCTATTCGATCCTAACGATATGGGGGTTTTGAAATTTCCTTAGCATCAGGAACTAAGTCAATTGTGAATTCAACTTCTCGATCAGGTATGACACTGGGTAACTCATTATGAAAAACATCAAGGTATTCATTTACCACTGGAACATCATTAATTTGAATAGTTCCATTGTTTTCAACAATATGAGCAAGATAACATTCATTTCCATTTTTCAATGGTTTCTTATCTTCGTGATATGTTATCAATTTAATGGGTTCATTCTTGTATACAAACTGAAACTTTTTCTAAAAAACAACTTCATTAGCTCTACAGTCAATCTTATCATGATAATCAGAAAGCCAGTCCATCCCCAAAATAACATAAAACATAACTAAGGGTAAAACAACGAGGTTTTCAGGTAAATTCTTTCCATAGACCAAAATGAAAAGATTCTTATAATTCCCATTTTCTATAACATTTACCCCTAGTGTTTTAACGACAAGTTCGGGTTTCATTTTTTTGGTGATATTTCCAATTAACCAGAAAATTTCCCAAAGATGAAGGAATGTGTAGACCTCGTATAAAAAAACATTAGCAAAATCTGAGTGAACAACAAAGTATCTGATAAAACTTCATTGGATGGCCCAACATCTACTGACGTAGTCGCAAAGGATCTCACTACACCTTTCTGCTTGTATTCTGGCATCATTGCATCATTTGGATCCCTCATTGGGTAGGCATTTGCATAATGACCCATTTCACCACATTTAAAATACATTACAGTCCGCTTATCAGGATTAGTCTTTGGATCATTTTCATTACAATCTCGGGTCATATGTCCATACTTATCACATTTAAAACACTTCCTAGTTCTACTAAGACATTCCCCAGGGTGCTTCTTGCCACACTTTTCACAAACTATAAATTGGATTTTCTTACCATTAGATTTCATTGGTTGATTCTTACCCATTTCTTTCCAACTGATCATCTTCTTCTCATTGTTTCCAAAACGCACATGATCATCGGCAAACTCTATCTCTACCCTCTCAGCACATCGGACAAGTTTCTCATAACTATTGAATTCACGGGAGGCCAACTCCCTTCGATTCCTTGGCTTCAATCCGGATTACAAGTTGTTGATTTTTCTATCAAGATCCATAATAAGATTTGGATCATACCTCTCTAGTTGGGTGAAGTTAGCTTCATACATAGCCACTGAATCTTCCTCCTTCTATTTCAATTCAAGGCATTTCTTCTCCATTCTTAGTCTCACCACCATAGGAAAATATTTTTCACCGAAATAACTTTTAATCTCATCCCACTCTAAGGTATAAAAATCTTCTCTACCCTTAATATTACTTAACATTGACCACCATTGATCATCTTCCCCTTAAAAACAATAAATGGAAATACTTATCTTTTGATTATCTGAACATCCCATAACATCAAATATCTTTTCATGGGCTTTGATCCATCCTTCAGTTGCCACTAGGCCAGAAGATCCATTGAATGCAGGAGGGTTTTGTCTCATAAAATGTTCCACCACTGTCATGTTCCATTGTGGTACCTCTATTGGTTCTCTTGCATGGATGCCACCACCATTTATTTTCTACGTTAGATGAGCCATTTCTGTCACAAACTGCTCAGTTACAATCCCTACCATTCCGGGTTATAGTTCCGGAAGGATGTAATTCTGTTGGTGCCTCTCCTCTTCAGCATCCTCGTTCCTTATGTGGAAAACCATTCTGAACAAACATGTCTTTGATAAAGCAACCTGGAAATCTTTAAATGATATAACATTTCAAAATAAACATAGAGTGAAAATCAGTGATGGTATTCTATTAACATCACCCTAACCCCTAAAGTTTTCTAAACCATCCTATGATACCAACAATAAGAACCCATGCTTATTACATACATAAATTTGAGTTTAGTCAGGAAAAAAATTCCATTTACATTGAGTATATTTTAAATTTTAGATCTTTAGAGAATTAGGAAAAAACATTAATAACATTACACATTGTAAAATAGTGGATACCATAAAAACAGTTTCCATTTTTCTCAAAATATAAAACATTAAAACATAAAACAAGACTCCTTGAAAACTCTTAAACATTTAACGTGTCTTCCTTCCTTGTATTACATATCCATTAAACCATGAAAAATTATTTAAAAAGTTGGGATGCCCACAAAAGCTCAGTAAGGGATGGAAAAGATGGAAAAATCACATTAGTCCATGAATACTCATAACTTATGAAAAAAATTTCAAAAGCCATGCTTTTCACCCATATAAAAACGAATGATTTAACTTTTACGATCTAATATAAAATTTTCATCAGAAATTGCTAGTCATGTGAATTTTTCTTTATATACAGCCATAGAGTCATCCACCTACCTCAATTGCAATAATTTTTCTTTTTTCCTAAGTCGAACCGCATTAAGGATAAATTTATAAAGAAAAATAAATTTGAATGAATCCCAATCAAGAGTATCAATATCCTCACAACCACTAATATTTTTAACAATCAACCACCACTGATCAAATTTAACATCAAAATAGTAAACAGAATGACAAAGCATTTAATGTTCTGAACATCACATAACATTGAAAATATTTTCCAGTTCCTTAATCCTCCCTTTATCTAGCAAAATGTAAAATGATCCTTTGATTGATAGGAGATGTTGACTCATAAAATTCATCACTACTAAAATGTTTTTTTATGGTTGATCCGGATGATATAATGCATGGATACCACCACCTATTATAGCCGGAGTCATCTATTCCATCACTGTGAAAAATAGTTTAGTTCTGATTCTGTCCATTTCTGGTTACTGATTTGGTAAGTAGTTTTCCTCTTGATGTCGTCCCATCATAGATTACATGTCTCCTGTACAGAAAACTGTTATAAAACAGACATATCCTAGAGAAAAAAACATGGTAATATTCAAATTCTATATCATTTCAATCTTACCATAAAGTAAAAATAATTTATGAAAATTCTCCTAACTCCTAAAGTTATCTAAACCAACCTCTAATACCAACTATAGGGCCTCATCCATAAACATTACAAAATCTGGATTTTGGTCAAGAATTTACTATCTTAAACATTGAGGATATTTTCATGATTATTATTTTTGAGAATTATTCCACAAACATTACATCTCAAATATTTAAATGTATACACATATGCTCTATCCTATATTTTCAAAACAATAAAACTCCTCAAATAAAACAAGAATTATTTTCTTGGTATAAATTTTCTTGAATTCTTCTTTTTTCATACCCATCATTATACCCTGTTAAAAAATATCAACAACATGGTATGAGTATTAAAATCTCAGTAAGGGATATATAATTAGGAATGAAAAAATTATTTCATGAATGCATACAAATCAATGAAATAATAATTTTCACTAATAAAACATAATATCATTAGCATCACTCGCGAAATAATAATAATTTTTGAATAACTCATAGAAATAATAAATCATAAAGGTAACATGTGGAATCCATAACATACATACTTTGTAGCTTTCATAACTACATTTGGAGTAATATTCATGGTTTCGTTTGGAATACCCGTCACAATATATTCCCTGAATCTCTTATGATATACTTTTTCATTTACCTCATTCACATTACCCAATACATTAGAGAGGTATCACAAGATCACCCACCCTCATTTTATCATTGAACCACCTGTGTATATAAGTAATCCCCAAGAACCATAACATAATCATGACACATAAAAAATCATAAATGAAAGATAACATTTACACATTACAATCACAATATATCACTTCAAGAAATTGACATAATAAATTCTCTCTCAAAACCATTTTCAATACCAAAAGACAAAAAAATAGTATATGATATTTATTTTCATTTTAAAATCATTACAGATTTTTAAGGAATCTAAATATCAAATAATGCTCACAGTGACAGAAAGGTCATTATCCACGCGTACGTTAAAAAGAAACATTCATTTTGTTTTTTAGTAAAATGATTCATAGAAAAAAATTCATTTTGAAAGCCATTGAATTAAATAAAACAAAAAAGGGAATAATTATAAAAAATATAAAATAATGAAATGTAAATTATCAAAATAGGCCTTAATGAATGAATATTTGGATGGTGCCCCTTACCTTGAGTCTGACTTGTATCATTTTTTCTTTATATTCCTAAATAATAAAATTATGTCAATTTAGACTTTCTTTATAATATTATTCAATTTTTTTATTCATTTATTATTATTTATCATCATGTTATTAAAATTAAATAAATATTTATGATTATACCTGTCCTTTTGTCGATATTCATAACTTGATTTGAAATAAACTTGTTTGATGTAAATTGTTCATGTGATCAAAAATCCATCATATACAAAATATTATTAATTATTTCAATATCATATATATATATATAGTTTATATATATATATAATTTCCTTAGTATTTGGTTATATGAAATGAAATACACCATTAATGGAGATCATAGGTCATACGTACGCATAAACGCTACTTTCATTTCATTTCCATATTAAGAGAATTACAATAAAATGATATAAATGTATATTATAATACTAGTATTATATTTATTTCATGTGTTTATCCTATTTTTAAAAAAACCTATCTTCATACTTTCCATGTATAGCATGAACGAGTCATATCACTTTGAGGGAGTGGTCATCCACACTTTCTCAAATGAAATTATTGTATTTACACATCATGGAAAGCATAAAGATATATTGTAAATAAAAAATAAATAAGAATAGAGACTATATAAATATCATATATATATATATATATGGTTCCATAATAATGGAAACCATGAATGATGGTAGGAGAAAATTAAGCAATCATCGTTTCGTGAGATACTAGTCTACTATACATTGAAACAGTATGTTCATATCCATTAGATTGATGAGTGTGTAAGTTTACTTTGAATCCTTATCATAAAAAAATTCTATTATATTTAATATATTAGTTTCTTTATTTAATAAATAAATATATTGACCATAGGGAGGGTATAATGAAAATAAATGAAAAGAACTTGAGAGTAGACGTTACCTCTAAATCAGGTAATATCTTTTGATTTAAGCCAAAACACTCTCTTGAATTTCCTTATTCCAAAGGTAAGGCTTTTAGGAGGAATATAATATTTCTGGGAGATTATGTGAGTAGGTTTTGGATGATCCAAGGGGCTTCAGAGGTTTGAGTAAGTGGGTAGAGTTGGTTGCCTTTTATAAGAGGGTGGTGGGGCACTTTCGGAAAGTCTTGAAATATTATATTTTTATAAATTTAATTTCGAATTAAAATTGTCCAAAACTCATTTAATTCTATGATACAATTATTGTGGTTCGAATACCCATCATCAAATAATTTTTAGATAAGTTGTGAATATTTTTTCATCCTTATCATTTTTGGTTTAACCATTATTTTATCCTTTTTATTCTTACAGTGATATCATGTTATTTACACATTGTGGGTTAATTAAGTTACAGTATCATATCAAACGACTCAAAAAAAGTGATTTTTGAAATATTCTGACTTATATTATCTTTTTTCATAAACATTATATTTTTATAAATTTAATATCTTTTAATAAAAGTTTTTATTTTGTAAGTTATTAATTCTGTTAATTTTGGACAGTATTGATATGTTACTTTTTAAAAAATTCATAACAACTTTATTCCTTGGAATAAATGAATTAACTAAAAGATAATAGGTCAATATAATAAATAAAAATCATCTATCGAATCAAAATTTTTAAAATACATTTATTTTAATATTGATAATATCCTTTATGTGAAACCTTTATTAATGAATCAATCATTGCATCATCATTGTGTCATTATTAAAATCATTTATTTAAAGACTAAGAAAATACTTGGATAAGTGAAATGTTTTTTATATTATAATTACTATTTATAGTCAATGAAATCAGTTATATATATCCATATTAAAATTGATTTAGTAAAATATACTTGTTTATGTTATATTTCTCTTTACATTAAATTAATTCTTATAAAATGTCATTTTCCCACCCAAGAGGCTCAATGAGGTCCAAAAATCAACCTAAGGATGAGACCTTTTCATACCAATATCATCCAATCTTATTTAGACCCATTTTAGGGTAGTTTTATTTTATTAAACTATTATTTTTTACCCTTATTGACCATATTTACTCTTTAACCATGGTAAGAAAATAAATGCTAAAGTTACTATTCATATGTCCAAAAATAAAAGGTACCCATTAACATAATTTGTACCTTATTATTGTTAATATGGAGTTATGTTTTCCAAATTCAAATCATATAATTTTCAAGAATTAATTTAAAATTATTTCTCGAAGACAAAACCAAGAAAGCATGTTTTTAAGAAGTAAAATCTATTAAATGATTGACATGTGTTTATACCCAATTTAAATGTGAAATTACATCCAATGGCCATAATTGAATTAAATGATAAAAAATTAAAATTAAAATTAAATAAAATTATAATTATAATCTAATTATGTAAATAATTAGATTAAATGGCATTTTTGACTTAAAAATGCTGTATTTTTTATTATTAATTAAAAAAATAAACATTATCAAAAAATTACTAAAAATTATCAATTGTAAATATTTTTGTCATAATTCTAATGAATAAGTTTATTTTTCCATTTAGAAAATGTAAAAGGGAAAAAACTATAATTAAAAAGGTTTCATTATCAAAAGGAAATAAAACGACCTTTTAAAAATATTAGAGTATTTCATGCTTAAAATCAGATTCATTATTATTGTATGTCTCTAAAATATATTGGATAACTATAAAGATATTTAACCAACATTTATAATCATATTTGTAACACCCCAATATTTTGTAGTGTGTCATTTCTTCAAAATAATTCATTAACTTTCATTACACGCAACACCGATTTCAATTACACCATGACTTACCAAACAAGCCATTCAAAAGAGGTTATGAATAGTATTAGATAAATTTTAAAGTTTATGTAATCCTTATAATTTTAGAATCCATATTATGAGTTTCTTAGATATAATGCATGAACAAATTCATTTTCAGTATTGCACTTTTATCAACTTTTAATAGTGAACCATTTTTAAATACTATATTTTAAACTTTTTGACTAAATGGGGACATCAAAAATTTAAAATGAAACATCCCAAGCTTCTACGGTACGCTTCTCTTTGAATAATGTGATAGTGTGTGTTGTATGCAACACCGAGTTCTAACAACCAATTAAACTAGCCGTTATGAATAGTAATAACTACTTTTTAAAATTATATATATTTTATATTTTAAAATGGACTTCATTTTTGGATTTGGAATATCGAATTTATCCTAAGGTGAAATTTTGGTACTTTTCGGATAACTTTCATATTTTGATGAATAGTTAAAATTACTAAATTTTAATTAAAAACAACTTTTTTAATCAAAATAATTAATAGTGATAAATTATGAATTTGAGTGGTTTTAAAGTATATTTATAATATATTTTTACCTTTTAATATAATTTTGGTCATTGGACATAATTTTACAATTAAACCGAACATAAACAAGTGTCAATCTTTTGATAGTTATTATCTCTTAAAAACACGCTTTTTATTTTAACAACGGGAATTAATTTTAAATTAATTTCTGCCACTTCTGTGTTTTGAATTTGAAAAAATGGATTACATATTTGGAATCAGGATTTCCAAATTATGTAAATAGGTAACTTTTATTTTTACACATTTTGAATAATTACTGCGGTAAATATTTTATTTACCATGGTTAAAAGGTAAATCTTGTAAATAAGGGTTAAAAAATAATATTATAATAATACAAAATTACCCTAAAACGTGTCCTAACCTTATTGGTGGACACATACCCGACCATGGGCATCCTTGGGTCGATTTGCGGACCCCTTAGAGCCACTTGTATGTGGTAGGGACACATTATATTAATAAAGTTAAAATAAAAATAAAAATGGCATAAGCTTACATCTTTTAGAAGAACAATTTTTACATAGGGTTATACATGTTGGATTTTCGATTATAAATATTCATTAGAAAGATAAAAGGATTTCCTACATAATTAAATTGTATTTATAATTTTTAGACATCATATAATTTAAATTATTAATGACACAATAATGATTCAATGTTTACCTCATTAATAAATCATTTAAATAAATAAGATTATAATGATTAAAATATTATCTAAAACCTGTCCAATTCTTATTGGTTGATTTTATTTAGAATATGAGTCATCTTATCTTCGACCTCAATGATTTTTTGACCATTATAAACCGAATATAATTATATTATAAAGTAATACTTTCACTCTTTCGTAAAGAGCCCCTCCTCTCCCTTATAAAAGGAGACCACTCCTTCTCATTTCTTAACACCATCAAAGCCTTTTGGATCAGCCACACTCTGCCCAAATACTCTCCCAACTTCTCTCACTACAACCTAGAGGCCTTAGTTTGATCAGAAAGCCACCCTAAGGAGCCCTTTTGATCAAATCAAAAGGAAGAGCCCGAAGAAGAGGTAATGATTTCACCACCCTTTTCCAAGTTCATTTCTTCTTCCACTTCTTCTTCCTTTGTTGCTACCATTCTAAAATAATAACTCCAGTATCTCACATATATTGTGATGTTATTATAAATATGGTACAACCATATTCAGTATTCTATCCACCTTTTGAATAACCAGTCACCATACGTGCGTACGTACGGCTTACCGTCTCCACGTCGTGGTGTAATTGTTATTCAATATATTTTTATTTGGATGGGTATAATAATGATGTGAAACTCAAGTAAATAATAAATATAACATGTTAATTATTCTGTATATATGATATAACATCCATTTATATATTATTTTAATATCAAAAGAATGATATTTTCGCTCGTGCGTACGTACGGACTACCGTCTCCACGAACGCGACGAGATTCATTCTCCATCGTATCCATTCAAGTATAATTATCATTTGATGATTTAAAAATGATGTTTAAGGACTTGATATCATTCTGGATATGAATAAGATACAACAAACATGGCTTATGTAACAAAACATATAAAAGAAAATGAGTAAGTTCACACCCGAAACAACAATAATACTAAGATATTATTATCAAATCAATATTAAAAGATCATATATGATATCATAATAATTTATATGATTATTTTATAATTTAATAACAATTATTTCACCATTATACAGGAGGTTAACCTACCCCAACCAAGGAAAAGTACAAGGTAATGGTTATTTCACAATCTCTTCATTATCCGAGGTTGTTTATACGTAATAATCTACTGGGATCTCGTTATCATCCACATCCATGTTTCTTCAAAATGTATTTCAAAACATTTTTAATATTTAAAAGAATATGGGTTAAAGTCATTTATAACCTTGTTTGACTTTTTATAAGAGGATTATAAAGGAATTTTTCCGTCGTTTTCAAAACAAGGTCCTTTTTAACCTTTTCGACAGAATTATGGTAATAATGTTTTTTTTAACTTATACGGTGGGTGCGGCTATTTTCTGCCATTATAAAATATTCAAAGCTTCCCTTAAAAGCTTATAAGAATATTTTCAAAGAAAATGTTTTATTTTATATGGATCTTAAATGATTTCAAATTAAAAGGAGATATTTCTTTAAAAAGAATATTGATTTCATCTATGTCAACATCCTTTGATGGATTTTAAGATTATTTGAAGTTGATTTATTATGATACAAAACTTCTATATTGTATTGAAGGTTTTGTGATATGTTTGATTGTGTATGTGCTATTTTTATACCATTCATAGTTTATGGTGAAATTATTTACATTTCGTATGCTAGTTTTAATACGAATGTTTATGTTATGTTTAAACCTTTTCATATGGGAATGCATTGGACTTAGTAAGTGACGGGTGGAGCCCGCTATAGCTCCTCGATGCATCGGTAGGTCTCATGAGACAAACTAGTGTCTTGGCACAAGGCCTTCAAAAAATCTTATTTGTAGTCTTGGCACGAGGCCTTGACTATGTGGTTATGATAGTCTGGCATTATGCATTCCAACATTATGAAAGTGGTTATTGATTTTTTCATGTGATTATTCGATTAGTAGAATATCCATTTGAATAAGTAAATGGCATTATTTCATTTTATTTATGTCGTACCATGTTGAAAGTTCATGTTTGAAAGGCTTTTTTTTAGTTATACATTGCCTTAAATGTTTATTCTTATTTATGAATGTTTCCGCTATATTGTTATCCTTACTGGGCATTTGAGCTCACCCCTTTTCTATGTTTTATTTTTCCCAGGAAGTGAAGAAGTAAATTATGAATGACCTGCAGGGATATTATGTGGGGATATGAGTGTGGATTATGGAGACATTATGTTGTTGTAGTAGTTTTTCATTTTATGATGTAATGTAAAACTTATGAATATATCTAGTGTTTCCCAGGCTACTAAACCAATCGGTCTTTCGAGATTTGATCTTTCTTGTGATCATGCCAATGTTCTGTAATAATGCACCGACTCTGGGTAACTAGGGTCGGGGCATTACAGTTGGTATCAGAGGATGTTTAGTAAAAACCTTGGAAGCTAGATTTAGATAAACTCTGATTAGTGCACGTAGATCTAAGATGAACTTTGAGGATTAGTATAGAAGAACATCCTATAATTTTGGTATTGTAGGGATTTTGTGAGTTTTCCGAGCAATAAATCCCTGTCTGGATACGAGCAGGTAGAGGCGGCTCTGGCACAGATGTACCTATGGGTAAAACCCGAAAACACCGCTTTGAGCTAGACTCGAACGGGAACTGGTGCACGACAACGGGCCTTGCTGCACTCTTGGTTACGACACTCCCGGGGGATATAATTAGGATAACTTCATTTTCCTTACAAATCATTATGAAGGGTTTATGAGTATATACTTCCTCAAAGGAGACATTTTTATGATTATGGATTATATCCATAAATAGTTCAATTTATGTTAAGTGTTTTATAAGTATGGGATTATGTATTTTGATTCATAAACTAATCTAGTGTATGCCATTGTTTAGAAATGGCGCCCAGTAGAGGGAATGAGAACTCCAGAAATGAACATGATCCAAAGAGAAGGAAGGATCATATCTTTCATGGTCTTAAGCTAGAATTTATAAGAGAAATAGTCTCTCATGTATTATCATCATATGAAGAAATAATATCATTTGTTGATAAGATAAGTAAAGAGTTTACTGAGTCCTATGGCTTTGAAGGGAAGCAAGAGAAGAAAAGGATGGAAGAGGGAAAGTTGGATAAAGGGAAGAAGGAAAAGAAGAATTTTCCCATATGTGGTAACTGTGGAAAGAAACATCCTGGAACTTGCCTGAAAGGAATGGGAGTTTGTTATAAGTGTGGAGGAAAAGGGCACAAAGTACGTGACTGCAAGGGTAAGAAAATGGTTTTAAATGTACAATGCTTCATTTGCAAGGAGTTTGGACACTACGCGAACCTATGTCCCAGTCATCAGACTATGCCGCAAATGATGTTATTGGATAATAATCAAGTTATGATACTACCGCAGATGAAGAGGAATGATTATAGTTCTTATGTTGATTATGTCAATTGAGTGTTGTATCAACAATGTACTTGTTATAATAATTATGGAGTATATAAGGATTGTACTGCAGTACTATTTCATTAAGGACTTGAGATTGTGTGGAACAAAGAAAAGTGACTCAATAGCAGGATAAATTTTTGGAAAATATATGGTTGAGAGAATGATAAATCATAATATAGTTCTGATACTGAGGTAGTGATTTTGGAATAATATGTGATTGTTTTGGATAAATTATATTGGATATTCTTGACTACCTTGGAACTGATTAATGATTTGTATATTCCATCATTGTTGGGGTTTAAAACATTTTTGGATTAATGATGTATATCCAGCATTCTATATGGAATAAGGGAGCATGAATGTAATCAATAAGGAATATGGTAATACATAATGAAGGTATACATATTCTATTACGGGGTAAAAAGGATCTATATTATGTTTACCTTCCTTATAAATGTTGGACTGTGAGTTTGGACATAAGTATTTTGGATAGTTCTAGTTTGGATTATTTTGGATTGCCATAAAAGGACAACCCGGAAGTCGGGCGGCAACCCGTCGCGTCCGGCAAGGCTGTGAGACTTGAACCCGCAACCGAAGGGCGACAAGGGTGTATCACCTACCACTGGCTCACGAGATGTCCTGGATTAAATAATGTAGTTTTTATTAAAAGATCTTGTAGATGAATTATAAATTCGTTTATTTTGGAACCCTATACGAATAGTGTAAATAGAATTTTTTTTACATTCTATTATCTTTTAGAGTGAAAGATGAGTTTTGGTAGAAATTTATTAATGGATAAAACTCTAATTATAAAGTAAGTATATCTCCTTATGATCTTATCCAATCTCATAAATAAATTCCACAACATTAAGAAAAGGAACTTAGAACAAAAATGTTGTCCTAGATGGTACCTTAAATCATCACTAATTTATGGATTTGGGATTGTTGGCCTATTCATAGCCATGTTCTCTACCACTCTCCATCAGATAATTGATGGTTAGATTTCTCCTCCATATCCATATTTTCCTACATGGAACCCTAGTATGTGTTATTTTCGGTAATCTTAATACTTTCCACTCTTTATTTTAAATAGAGGCCTCATTAATTCATTTTTTTATGTGGTATTTCAACTAAGATATTTTGAAACGTCAAAAATGTGTTATCCCAATACCCTATATTTTGTTGAACCGATGGTACTTCAAATCATCATAGATTGATGAGTTTAAGGACCTCAATTTTATACTTGTTTGTGATTGATGACCTCAATCACTACCTATAAATATTTACATTTTTCCTCCAATTATATGTCTCTAATTGCCACCAATGTTTTCCTAATCGAGATCATAATTTGGTGGTGACCCTTTCATTTCTCTTTTCCTCATATTAAGACTAAATTTTAGTAACCCAATTTCCGATGTGGGTTTTCCCACAAAGATATTTTCTATTTTCAACCTTTTATTTTCGAAGAACAATTTCAAATTGCGAGGATGCAATTTATTGAAGGAGGGGAGAATGTAACACCCCAAGATTTTATAGTGTGTTATTTCTTCAAAATAATTCAATAACTTTCATTACACGCAACACCGATTTCAATTACACCATGACTTACCAAACAAGCCATTCAAAAGAGGTTATGAATAGTATTAGATAAATTTAAATGTTTATGTAATCCTTATAATTTTAGAATCCATATTATGAGTTTCTTAGATATAATGCAAGAACAAATTCATTTTCAGTATTGCACTTTTATCAACTTTTATTAGTGAACCATTTTTAAATACAATATTTTAATCTTTTTGACTAATTGGGGACATCAAAAATTTAAAATGAAACATCCCAAGCTTCTACGGTATGCTTCTCTTTGAATAATGTGATAGCGTGTGTTGTACGCAACACCGAGTTCTAACAACCAATTAAACTAGCAGTTATGAATAGTAATAACTACTTCTTGAAATTATATACATTTTATATTTTAAAATGGACTTCATTTTTGGATTCGGAATATCGAATTTATCCTAAGGTGAAATTTTGGTACTTTTCGGATAACTTTCATATTTTGATGAATAGTGAAAATTACTAAATTTTAATTAAAAACAATTTTTTTAATCAAAATAATTAATAGTGATAAATTATGAATTTGAGTGGTTTTAAAGTATATTTAGAATATATTTTTACCGTTTAATATAATTTTGGTCATTGGACATAATTTTACAATTAAACCGAACATAAACAAGTGTCAATCTTTTGATAGTTATTATCTCTTAAAAACACGCTTTTTATTTTAACAACGGGAATTAATTTTAAATTAATTTCTGCCACTTCTGTGTTTTGAATTTGGAAAAATGGATTACATATTTGGAATCAGGATGTCCAAATTATGTAATTAGGTAACTTTTACTTTTACACATTTTGAATAATTACTGCGGTAAATAGTTTATTTACCATGGTTAAAGGGTATATCCGGTAAATAAGGGTTAAAAATAATATTATAATAATAAAAAATTACCCTAAAACGTGTCCTAACCTTATTGGTGGACACATACCCGACCATGGGCATCCTTGGGTCGATTTGGGGACCCCTTAGAGCCACTTGTATGTGGTAGGGACACATTATATTAATAAAGTTAAAATAAAAATAAAAATGGCATAAGCTTACATCTTTTAGAAGAACAATTTTTACATAGGGTTATACATGTTGGATTTTCGATTATAAATATTCATTAGAAATCTAAAAAGATTACTTACATAATTATATTTTATTTATAATTTTTATACATCAAATAATTTAAATTATTAATGACACAATAATGATGCAATGTTTACCTCATTAATAAATCATTTAAATAAATAAGATTATAATGATTAAAATATTTTCTAAAACCTATCAAATTCGTATTGGTTGATGTTATTTAGAATACGTGTCATCTTATCTTCGACCACAATGATTTTTGGACCATTATAAACCGAATATAATTATATTATAAAGTAATACTTTCACTCTTTCCTAAAGATCCCCTCCTCTCCCTTATAAAAGGAGACCACTCCTTCTCATTTCTTCACACCTTCAAAGCCTTTTGGTTCGGCCAAAATCTACCCAAATACTCTCCCAACTTCCCTCACTACAACCTAGAGGCCTTAGTTTGATTATAAAGCCATCCTAAGGATCCCTTTTGATCAAATCAAAAGGAAGATCCCAAAGAAGAGGTAATGATTTCACCACCCTTTTCCAAGTTCATTTCTTCTTCCACTTATTCTTCCTTTGTTGTTACCATTCTAAAATAATAACTCCAGTATCTCACATATACTGTGATGTTATTATAAATATGGTACAACCATATTCAGTATTCTATCCACCCTTTGAATAACATGTCACCATACGTGCGTACGTACGGCTTACCGTATCCACGTCGTGGTGTAATTGTTATTCAATATATTATTATTTGGATGGGTATAATAATGATGTGAAACTCATGTAAATAATAAATATAACATGTTAATTATTCTGTATATATGATATAACATCAATTTATATATGATTTTAATATCAAAATAATGATATTGTCGCTCGTGCGTACGTACAGACTACCGTCTCCACGAACGCGTTGAGATTCATTCTCCATCGTATCCATTCAAGTATAATTATCATTTTATGATTTAAAAATGATGTTTAAGGACTTTATATCATTCTGGATATGAATAAGATACAACAAACATGGCTTATGTAACAAAACATATAAAAGAAAATGAGTATGTTCACACCCGAAACAACAATAATACTAAGATATTATTATCAAATCAATATTAAAAGATCATATATGATATCATAATAATGTATATTATTATTTTATAATTTAATAACAATTATTTCACCATTATACAGGAGGTTAACCTACCCCAACCAAGGAAAAGTACAAGGTAAGGGTTATTTCACAATCTCTTTATTATCCGAGGTTGTTTATACGTAATAATCTACTGGGATCTCGTTATCATCCACATCCATGTTTCTTCAAAATGTATTTCAAAACATTTTTAATATTTAAAAGAATATGGGTTAAAGTCATTTATAACCTTCTTTGACTTTTTATAAGAGGTTTATAAAGGAATAATTCCGTCGTTTTTAAAACAAGGTCCTTTTTAACCTTTTCGACAGAATTATGGTAATAATGTTTTTTTAACTTATACGGCGGGTGCGGCTATTTTCCGCCGTTATAAAATCCTCAAAGCTTCCCTTACAAGCTTATAAGAATATTTTCAAAGAAAATGTTTTATTTTATATGGATCTTAAATGATTTCAAAATAAAAGGAGATATTTCTTTAAAAAGAATATTGATTGCATCTATGTCAACATACTTTGATGGATTTTAAGATTATTTGAAGTTGATTTATTATGATACAAAACTTCTATATTGTATTGAAGGTTTTGTGATATGTTTGACTGTGGATGTGCTATTTTTATACCATTCATAGTTTATGGTGAAATTATTTACATTTCATATGCTAGTTTTAATATGAATGTTTATGTTATGTTTAAACCTTTTCATATGGGGATGCATTGGACTTACTAAGTGACGGGTGGAGCCCGCTATAGCTCCTCGATGCATTAGTAGGTCTCATGAGACAAACTAGTGTCTTGGCACAAGGCCTTGACAAAATCTTATTTGTATACTTGGCACGAGGCCTTGACTATGTGGTTATGATAGTCTGGCATTATGCATTCCAACATTATGAAAGTGGTTATTGATTTTTGCATGTGATTATTCGATTAGTAGAATATCCATGTGAATAAGTAAATGGCATTGTTTCATTTTATTTATGTCGTACCATGTTGAAAGTTCATGTTTGAAAGGCTTTTGTTTTAGTTATAAATTGCCTTAAATGTTTATTCTTATTTATGAAAGTTTCCGCTATATTGTTATCCTTACTGGGCATTTGAGCTCACCCCTTTTCTATGTTTTATTTTTCCCAGGAAGTGAAGAAGTAAATTATGAATGACATGCAGGGATATTATGTGGGGATATGAGTGTGGATTATGGAGACATTATGTTGTTGTAGTAGTTTTTCATTTTATGATGTAATGTAAAACTTATGAATATATCTAGTGTATCCAAGGATACTAAACCAATCGGTCTTTCGAGATTTGATCTTTCTTGTGATCATGCCAATGTTATGTAATAATGCACCGACTCTAGGTAACTAGGGTTGGGGCGTTACAATATTTTAGTTACTTATATTTATTTACACTAATAAAATGGATATGTGTTAACAACCATTTAAAATAATAATATTATTATTTTATTATTCAGTATAACTCAAATTTGTGTGCAATATAAGATTTCAAAGAAGCTTGTTGTTGCATATTGAGAATTCTATTGGAAAAAACTTCCCCTTTAATTTAAAAATATATTTGTTTCCTAAATATTAATATAAATTTTGAGGAGTTATTCTTTAAATTCCTAGGATCCTACTATATACAAATTTAAGCCATATATTTTCATAATTTAGTTAATTATAAACCTATTCTCAATTATAATGGCTATGTGATAACAATCATAAAATTTTATTTTAATAGTATGTCATATTTCATTTAATCATATAACTGTGTATAAAAAAAGACAAACATAGTGTTGCATTTAATGAAATATAAACTAAGTGTTAATTGCAATTAAACTTAAAATCAGTGTTTAATGTCATAAAAATTGAGAAAGATCATATTTATTGAAAAAATAATAATTTCAAAATATATTAGGGTGTTACATTCTACCCCCTTGAAATTAATTGGTCTCTCAAAATTTATCTCGGTCATCAAAGGATTAACATTTTAAAATTCCTTCATTAAAACCCATATCATAAAAATTATTAATAAAACATACCATGAAAAGGGAAATTTATATAAATAATTTTTATTTAGAACAACTCATATCTAGATTTCCACACATGATAAAAATAGGTGGGAAGTGAATTTTTTGACATGGAATAAAAGGGTTAATAATTATATGGAGTGATAAAAATCACTTATCTTAAGAAATAAGGTAATATAATGATGGTTAGAGACTAAAAAACCATAAAACAAATGGGCCTAAAAAGGTCATTAATTTCTAAAAAGTGATGATAATATGATAAAAGTTTATTTCAAATTCATTTTCTTATTTTTCATAAGATATAAATACTTTAATTATTTAAAATTAATAAGAAAAATCTCACCCATTGGGTATTCCATGATAAATTTCCACATCATCTCTAACTCGATAAACATAAAGTGAATTTTTTATACTAGAAGAAATAAAATATCTTAAGACTCATAAATAGAATGATATGTCATTCCGTATATCCTTACCTATCATGAAAAAAAATTATCATTGTTTACACATTATGAATAAGTTTTCATATTGTTTTGTAACAAATTAATTCATAAAGCCTCATACAATGTTCAACAAAAATCATTTCATACATCGTTAGCCTGATTAACCTTCCGTAATTTAAAAGTAATAAGGAAGTTCATGAGATATCTCAAAATCCATTAATCATTAATCCCCAATATAAGAAAATTTAGATCTTGATTATCAAATACTAAACATGGGAATACCATATTAATTTTTTTAAATCATTATAATAACCAGAAGTACCACAAAACCATAATGAAAACATAAATAACTCCTCATTCCTTGAATAAAACCATATTTTATAGAAAATAATATATAAATTATAAAATTCTATGAACTAAATCAATGATACTAGAAACCACCTTTTCTAAAAATCAGTAATCACTTCCATGTTAATAAATACTACACAATTTAATCTATTCATATCATTTACCTTTTATACCAACAATATTATCTCAAAACCCATAATATATTAAGGATTATCTTACCTTAAACAAAATTATACATTTCTGAAAAATCACTTTTATTGTTCATCATAACTAATCAATATAATCTTGAAATCCTTAATTCAGAACATATATATAATAATCCTTATATATTTCTTGATTTATATAAGATAATTTTTAATTTCAACACATACACACTTCATTCATACACCATTAACATGGATTCATCATCTTATACCTTAATACCTCATTCCCACAACATGAAATATGAATCATGTCTGAACATTCATTATCCGAAATTTAATTATGCTATAAAAACACTATTTTAAGAACCCATAACATTCATAAGTATTACATAGTCCCTTACTTGTTATAAATATACCATTAATCAGACCACCTTTGGGTTCTATTCATGGAATTTCCCTATTACGACATCAGTTTTCATAATGCCTAAACATTTCTCATTTAAAATAGTAATCCTTTGATAATACATTAGAGAGACCAATATTCCCATCCATTGCATTCACTACAATTTTAATTTTTCCTTGGCAATTTAATACTTAGTGTCCTTCTATTCCGCACTCTAAATACCTTCCCGTTTATCTGAGACATTCACTTGGGTGCTTTTTCCCACATTCTTGACATATGGGAAAATGATTCATATTTCATTTATTATCTCAACAACCCTAAATCTTATAAAACATTATCCTTCTATTCTTTTGTGGGTGTGAGAGTTGGTTACGGTACATGTGGTCAATACAATTTTATGATAATTGATTAAACATAATCATAAGATCCTTCACTCTATTCATTGCCCCATTTAGATTCTCATAAGAAGATTGTATGTCATATTCAATGTTATCCCATTTCCTTTTGGGTTCTTACATTGAATAAAACCAAAAATTATAGTGTGAAAAGTACTAATCATATTTTGAAACCACATAATCATCAAAAATAACTTGTGGGTTATTTAAATCATGAATTTTGTTTAACTATATGACACCATAGGTTTATCATATATCATTCATAGTTATCATATAATTAAATAAATCATGATTGTTCATAAATATTTTTTTAATTCAAAAGAAAATCCACATGAAGTTTCAAACTAGGTGTAAAGAAAATATCATTGTTGTTCACCACATAATGATTGAATCCATCTTAATGCAAATTTTTTGATGTTATTACCCATATTCACCTCTGTTCTAAATCCACATCGACTTTTAGTATCGAGACATGTATGTAATTTCATTGAAACCACTTCATCTTTACTTTACCAAAATTCTAAGACGTTGTCCTATAATTTGAATAATTTATAGGCTTATCCTTTGATAAATCCCTTAATATAACCATAGAAATATCCCAAGGAATCTCATTATTGTTTTCTCATTTAAGTTTACAAAGTCTAACCAATCCTTTCCTATGATACTAACTATAACAATCTAGGCTTTTCAATCATGGGTATTACTTATTCTAAGATGAATATTCATTACGTTACACATAAAATCCCCCAAGGTCCAAAATAATTTAGTTAATTTGGAAACTTGGAACATAATATTCATAATTCCTGAAATATCCTCAAAGTCTCCCATAAATATTTTCCCCTTCAGTACACATACATTAAAACCATTATTCACAACCTAGGAAAAGGAAACATAAGAAAGGGTGATCTTAAATGATCAATAAGGGTGAAAATATGATATATCAATCTATGATCACATGAAATAATACTGTAATAAAAAGGGTATGTGATAATGATCACAATATGTGATGTTTATAACCAACCTATCATAGATTATAAATATGAATCATAGACTAAAATAGTATCATTTAGGAAGACAAATCCCATAAGGGTGATGAATCATCATAAATCAACCGCGTACCATAAGATAATGTCAAAAAAGTGTTCCACCATAATATATATAGAAAACCATCTAATAAATCAAGATTAAATACCATGACCATAAACATAGTGGAACATGAATCAACATAAGTATCCCACTATGGATCAGGACACAGATGGTTCCTATAGATCACGACACACATGATACTTATAGTGGACTAAGACACACATTTTTACCGAAGTGGATTAGGACACACATATTTCACATAGTGGATCAAGACATACCTATTTACCATACTAGATCCAGAAACACCTATTTCCCAGTTTGGATTAGGACGTGCATGTTTCCCATTATGGGTCAGGACACAACTATTTCCCATAGTGGATAAATAATATCTTATTGTTTCCATTTTTATGTCAAAAGATAAAAAAGCTTTACCCAAATCCTTGGATGTAGATATAGGTAACACCTATCATATAATGAACATTATACATATTTGTTCCATAATATCATAAAACATATATCATATCAAAATCCATAAAATGGAATGGGTTTCATAAAAATTTTATCATATCATAACCTATGGAAAAGTGATGGGATTCATAATCATTTTATCATTTCATCATAAAATAAAAAATGAAAAATAGCTAACTTTCAAAATAATTGAATAATTTTGTGTCCCATGGAAGAGAGATAGTCTTCATAATCATTTTTAATAATAATCCATTTATAGAAATAATAATAATGGTATTCTTGGACCATATCCAAACTAAATTATAGGTAACAACAACAGATATCCTCATATAAAGAAAATAATTTTGAAAGATTACTTGGGAAATTTCATGAGATAAATATATTTTCTTTCAAAATTAATGTTTAAAAGATATAATATTTTGAAAAAACTTTTCTATGGAAATAACATTGAACACATATAAAGTTAGATTTAAATATCATATAAAATATTTCTTGATGATAATATACATTTCTCTTAAAACACATATTAAATCAAAAAAATATGCAATTTATTTTATTTCAAAATAACATTGAAATTATTTAAAGGACTATTCAAATAAAATAATGTTCATCATGGTGGGAAATTACATTTTTGTCATACATTTTAAAATAATTATTCCATTAACATTTTTAGTAAATGAAAAACAGGAATTGTTTTAAAAAAATACATGAAGTTCAATTTTAATTTTTTTAAAATTAAATAATGGGTAAAAAGATATTTAATAAATAATTTTAATAATATTAAGAAATTTAATTATTTTCTTAGAAAACATGGTTTTGGTAGAAATAAAATTTTAAACAGAGAATAATATTTAAAAGAATTATTTTTTAACACTTGAATAAATAAAGGGAGAACATAATAGAAAACATGTATTGTCGTCAAATAAATATGGGAGAATAATATTCTGGAGGTTACTGGTATATTTATCATAATATTTTATCATTGTAAACATGATCATAAAAAATTGTGACAACTGATAAGATTGTAAGATAAAATATTTAGAAAATAGTTTACTTGGAAACATAATCCCCATGAAGTAATATCATTAAATAGTAATTAAAATATCTTGAGGTTAAATAAATTATAGATATTACATGGAAAAGGGTTTTTATATACACCTCATAAAATAATATACAACCATAATAAAACCATATGTTTGAAAAAAGTAAAATTTAGTCAAAAATACCTTAACACTTTAGTAATATTTTAAATGATAATCCTCGACCAATCATAAAATTAAATGAAACCTCAAATATAATGAAATTATTTTTATTCATGAAATATCATTACAAAAGGGTAGTATATAAACTGTAAAAAGAAAAGTGGTTAATTTTCATAGGTTTACTGAAAAAAGAGAGAATAGAAATATCGTACCATTTCGTTACATTGTGGACCATAATCCCCATGATAGAGAGAGACTAAATTGGATTTGTAAAACCCTATATTTTTTATGAGAAAAAAAAATATAAAAATTCAAGGTAATCCGGCACACCACATAAAATAAATAGGAGGTAAATATGAAATTCGTCTCAAAGAAGTAAAAATTGACCCAATAAGTCTTGAATTCCATCGTACTCATTCAAAACTCTTGTATAATGAATATTAATTTATTTTAAATCTAATAAATAATAATATTAATATATAAAATCATATATGAATTTATTATAGACTTTTATTACTCGTTTATTAATGAATCCTTTTTTAAGTCACTTCTCTGGGAATATGTACTTTATTTTTCACATATATTTTAAATTGTTTTTCCTTGGTCCCATTTACTAGATCCTAGTCTCATTATATTGGTAATTTAATCCATTATATAAATATAATATATATTAATTATATATTTATTTATGTTAATCCATAAATTTTAGTTATAGGAAATGAAACTCACCATTATTTGAGATGGTAGGTCGTACTTACGCCTGAACGTTGTTCCCATTTTCATAACAGATTGAAAGATATAAAAATGAAGAAAGATATATGATAATTTATGAATAATAATTATGTCATATATATCACATATTTTAATTATTCCTATAATTAAAACCTTCTATGTAATGTGTGAAGGAGTAACATCTCGTTGGGAGGTGGTAGTCAGTCCTACAAACAATGATGATATTGTATTCCCAAAAAAATGAATTTATGAAGTTATGTGTGACATAAAAACGTTAGAATCATAATAATATAATAAATATGAAATATATATAAAATAAAAAATAAACACATTATTATTTCTAGACTCGATTGGTTATAATGGAAAAACAAATGACATCGGTTCTTGAGGCGGTAGTCTGCAGTACACATGAATAGTGATTTTGTAACCAATTTGATAGAATTAGAGAATGTTTTTGGGTCACAAAAATAACATAATGGAAAGAAATTAAATTTATTATACTTAATATATTATTTAATAATGGAATAATAGGAATCTATGGGGTTGGGGAAGAAATAATAAAAAAATGCTTGTTGATGTGTGTCCCTGATTCTTCCAGTATCCTCCATATGTATTCAAAAAAAGACTTCCTTTGATAGATTAATATCCAACCTAATTATTCTAGGATGTTTTGAGGAAATATTTGAATTTATTATTGTAGTTATTTCTTGAATCAAAATGTATTTAATGTGTTAGGAAGAGTGGAGAGGAGAAAACCTTTTATAGGTGGGGGAGATGAGACACTCGGTATTTTTGAAAAGAATTGAGTGATCATTAATTTTCATATATTACAATGGCCCAAAATGGACCATTTTTATAAATTTATAGGTTTAATGGTCGAAATATGTCTAGAAAATAGTTATTTTCTAATTTTATAGGTAAATTTAACCCTTATCATTTAAGTTTAAACCCCCGTAAACCCATTTTTCCCTGAATCATGGTAATTAATTTTTTCGACATTCACTATTAATTTTAATCAAAAAATTTGTTGAAATTGTTAGTTAATATGAATTATTGTGATTAAAAGTTTAAAATTGGGTTTTCCTAATTCACTTAAGGATTTGGAAATTTTTAATTTAAAATTAGTCTCGGAGATGCGATGAGAAAGCGGGGCTTTAAAGTCAAAATGATTGAACAATTAGAATGTTTTAATATCTAAATTCAATATGAAAATTATTCCAATGACCTAAATTTTATAAATTTATATATAATTGTAATAAATATACATAAACAATAATTCAAAATATAATTTAACACTATAAAAAATTAAATCTAAACGATAGTTATGAAGGAAAATTCAGCATTTTCACTATTTATCAAAAAATGATACAATTCTACAAAAACCAAAAACATCACCCTAAGAAAATTTTGATACTAAAATTTCAAAAATATAATTTACCTTTTAAAATAAATATTCTGAAAGTGGTGAAAACTATTTTTATAATAAATTTAGCAAAGTCGAAAAAATTGTTTCATTATAAAATTCATTTTTATGTATAAAAATAGATTTATTCTTATCGTTTAACAAGAAAACGCATAAGATGAATGTTAAAAAATTTATAGAATATATAATATATAAATTTAATTTAAATAATTCACCAAATGTTATTCATGTAATTTTTGAGGAAAAATTCATTTATGTGCATAAAAATATGTTTTCAAGAAATGATTTCCTTTATTTTCAAAAGGAATTTATTTTCATTTATAACAAATTGGTCACCAAATAATTCATTATATAATAATTTTTAAACAATATATTTTAAAAATCATTTTAATCTTTCTCTTTCCCTCTGTTCCAATAGCCATGTAATAACTATCATATAAAAATATTTTTATAGTATGTCACATTTCATTTAAACTCATAAATGTGTGTAACACAAGCCAAATATAGTGTTTCATATTAAAAAAGATATAATCAGTATTACATGTAATGAAATAAAAAATAAGTTTTCAGTTCCACATAAATATTAATAATTTCAAATTTTTTAGAGAAAATACTAATTTGGGAAAATCTCACGGTGTTATGGTAAACATGGGCATGAAACTAAAATTCTTTTATATTTAAGAATTCATGTAAAATTGAGGATTTATTTCTTTGTTATAAATAAAATAAAGAGTTATTTATCTTATTATACTATATTCTATGAATTTTTATGGTGATTAATGAATTTTTTTAACAGGTAAATCAAATAACATGTTTAGAAAGTGTAAGATGGAGATTGATGAAATGATACCATTATTTCATTCCAAATAGACATGGAAGCTGACTAAAATTATAGGGGATAAGAAATAATTCATAAAAATGTATATATTAAGTAATGGTGGATCATGATTACTATGATAAGGAATAAGGATAATATTTTGGTGAAAGGGATTAAATATAATTAATTTGTATATTTTTCAAATATATTCTATGATTTTGTAAAACTCCCCATCATTTAAAGAGGTTTTTAGCATCATTTCATCAATGTATTTTCATTATTAGAATCATAGTTTAGAGATGAAAATTATTTTATCAAACCATTTCGGATATCTAGAGTATGAGATATATGTGTATTATTTTACGGTACACATTTATTTAAAAACAAATTAGGTTTGAAGTATATAAGAAAAGTTTCTTGACATAAAAATACAACCATAAGATAGAAAAAGAAATTTATTTCTTTTTGAGTAAAAGTGTTTACAGACACATAGTCATAGGAAAATGTTTCTAATGTATTTAATTAGGTTAAAAGTATATTTTAATACCTTTTTATTTATATTATATGATTATTTTAAAATCATAGATAGAAAGCATTGATGAGATGAAATGGAAATTGACTTAGGATTTTAAGTAAAAATATAATAAGAAAGTTTGAAATATTTTGGGGATGGATGTTAGTAGATAATATGTAGGTAAAACCATGAGTATTTCATAGGTATACCACATCCAAAATATTTTTATAAATTTAGAGATGATATCAGTATAGGTAATTTCTATTCTCCTTGAAGGATTCATTATTTTATAAAAGGGATGTCCAAAAGACGAAGGAATGTGTAGAGTAACTATAGTAGTTTTTTATGTATCAGTTGTTGGAATGATTATTCATTTCATGTATTGTATGCAAAAAATAATTAATCATTTTGTTTTATTTCACTTTATATACATCAAACAAAATTACAACAATGTAGAGGTGTGATTTAAGATAAATTATATGATTGACCCATTAAAATAACATTAAGAATCCATGAAGTATATATTGAGGTATTATAATGGAAAAAATGATGTTTCTTTGTGTTATGAGATTTTGAATTCTCTAAATTAGAATGTTTATACTAATCATGTTGGTGGTGTTGATAAAAATAGGAGTACTAGATGTTCTATGTTAATATATAAAGTGTTTTTCATGTGTTGTTTATCAAATTTTCTAAATTTTGTAACATTGTACACCATATAGGTATATAATATTGTTACCAAAGATATTAAGAAGGTTATGATTTGGATTAATGTAATATTAAATGATCTTGGAATGAAATGAGAGTTAATTATGTTGTATGATGATAGTTATGTTGTCATACATATTATTAAGAGCCTTTTGTTTCACTGTATGGAAAATAAAATTCATCTGAAGTACCAATTATTTAATTATTTTATATAAGATTGGAGGTTAATATTGAAAAAATAAATTTGAAATGACAATTTAGAATATATAATGACAAATCCCACTGTTATAAATAATATGAGGCATAGTTGTGCTTGTGTTTTTCTCAACCAAGGAATGAATTGTTAGTAGTAGAACATTTCATATTCATCATGGTACTATAATAGAAGTTATATTAATGGGAAAGAATAAAAGTGGGAGATTATTAGATCTCTATATCATTATCATATAGTTTGAATTATGATAATTATTGTTTTACCTTTTCTAAATATAATTTAAATCTTTTTATAGATCAAAATTTATAGTAATGTCATAGGGGATCTTTTAGGTGTTGCATCCCATACTTCTTGTATCGGAGTATTGAAGAGTCTAAACCAAATATTTTTTTTCCACTATAGTATATTCGATCTTGTGCACCAATTTTGGTTATTTTACAATGATGGGGAAATGTATGGATTTGGGAATCATATAAACATGACACTGTAGTAACAAAATTTTATTTATGATCGAGGTTTCTATAAAAAATTATTATTCTGTTTTTTCCCATAAAAATAATGAAATCTTTATGAATCTTTATCGATGTTTAGATTTATATAACCACATAAATAATGTTTTATATTTATTTTCCTTAATTTTTCTCTCATATTATATATTATCCATTCATTTCTTACTCATCATATGACCATCATATTGTTTGGGATCTTATTACAGAAAAATAGTGAGAGAACTTATCCTTGAGTGAAAATGAGTCAAATTTAATCATTTTTTAACAAAGAATATATTATTATAGTTTCATTAGTACAACGTAGAATATTTATTTCTTTCTTTATATAGTCTTAAATAACGTTTCACCAAGTAAAATTATAACTTTTTCATTTCTCTTTTTTTTCTTTATGAAAATGCAATGAATGGGAGAGAATAAATTTTCTACGGAATTATGAAAAAATTGTTAAAATGGAATTATTTAAAAAATAAATAAAATTTTAAATTATAATCCCATTAATTCACTACTCAGATATGAAACTAACAACTAGAATCAAATCGTGGAATAATTGTATCCAATAATTTTTCACTCATGTCGTTGATCAAAAAGAATCTGATAAATCAAAAAATCATATCAAAAAAATTTCAAAATTTAAAAATATATATTTTATATCACTTGAGATAGATGATAATATCTTTCTGATATATAAAATAGATATCTATGATATGATTAATGGAAATATTTATAAAAAATAACAAAACATGTTGGTTCTGGATATTGTATGTTTCGATAATTTTTATGGATTAGGTTGTAATATTTTTTTCACCAATTTTTTTCATGAAAATCCTATAAGTCTATGTGATGAAGGTCATAAAAAGTTTTTAATTTTTATTATATGTACCATGATTCAACACAATAAGTATTATAAAAAAATTTTGAATACCAATAGATATTTAAGGGAAATTAAATTGATACATTCATCATTCTATAGATTTATTATTCTGGTGATGTATGAGTCTTTGAGGTGTTCATTAAGGATCTCATCGTAATTGAATGGATCCTTCAATGGATTCCAACATACATAAAAAAATATTCTTATAGAAAATATTAGAATCTAAAAACATTATCCTTTAATGATGTACAAATAAATATAATGTTTTATGAAATAAGAATAATTTAATGTATTCATATAATGGAAAATATAACACCATCATGGAATTTAAGGATATGAAAAATCGCATCATATAAGATGATTCCTAAGATAAATAAGTGGATAAGGAATTATCATTACTATCATTTAATATTATGATATTATGAAATAATCATGGATATCTTACGGTCATATTCATTATAAGAGGTTTAGTATTTGGGATAAAAGAAAAGATTTGGGTTTGATTTTCTTATATTTATTTAGGAAATGTTTTAAGTTTTTTTTCCTTTTTTGTACATGTTTTCTAGAAAATTATGTGATTGGGTTCTTTGTGAGATGTTTGGGAGAGTAATTGTGACATTTTGTAGGTATTTAGAGGCATTCATGGGATATCTCATGTTATTAGGAACATGAATTTTACCTAGGGGACTATACATGATGTTTTGAAGGATATAGGGATAAATACAAGGTCTACATAATGGTTATTGGGACCATTCATATTGACCATTCATGATGATAAAACTATTTATTAAGGAATTCATTTTCAAACAAATAGTTATCAGAACCATTCATTCGATCCATTTACTCTATAAAAAATGTCCATAAATGTTGTTCTTTTACAAAATTGCTCCCATAATTCTCTCATTTTTAACAACATATTGAAGAAACCCATATTATGTTTTTTGTATGGGTTTTAGAAAGATTCAATCTGCTTAAATCATTATATATCTAAGGTAGTACCCTTGTATCATACCATCCTTTTTTCATTCACTTCCTCCCTGGATTAATAGATATATTAAGGGATTTAGGTGTGTCGGTTTCAAAAAACCATGGAAACACCCTCATGGATGGTGGTGATTTTTCATAAGGGTAATATGTGGTCTATAATTGGATTATTCACACCATCGGGAGGGATATTTGTGTCAGTCGAAATCTATAAATTTTTTTCATTTTCCTTGGCTAGTTAGGTGCTATTTTTCTAGATATTTTTTAGAATTTTTTCCAATGTTCTTTTCATATTAGGCCTTTTCTTCTTATGATGTATAGAAAATTAAATCATAGAATATATATAAGGTAGGTAGCTTCCCATTTTCCATATTATGTGATAAATTTGGATGGAATATTTTTTTCAAAATAGTTCTTTTTAATATATTTAAAAAAAATTTATTGATTTTATTTGATGTATTATGATAAAATATTTTGGATTTTGTATGAAATTTAAATAAAATCATTGTTGATTTTATGGGCGTGTGATTATTTTAGGAAAAATTTCAAATACAGTTAAATAGGTTATTTTGAATTGTTTTTTATTTATTCATTTGTATTTTTTGAAATATTTTTATGATTATAGTCGATATGATAATTTAGATGAGTGGTTTATTGGTTGGGTCTTATGCATGCTTCTAAAATCATACTTTAATGTGACGAATTGGTCATGGTTTTCTAATACAACTTATAGGAACATCAAGGATGATATGGGAATGGGTATAGTAGTTTATAGAAATTGAATATAGGAATTCATATCATTTTTACTAGTGTTATAAGAAATGATTTTTATATAAATTAAATTACATATATGTTCTATTTATAAAATTATGATGGATGGGTTATATTTTCACTAAACACATATTAGATACTTAGTTTTCAAGATATGGTGTGTATAATTTGTCATCAGGGAAATATGAATAAGATTTATTATCTCCCCTTTCATGTTCATATAGGTGCATATGTGGAATGTTTTTGACTAGCTTTCATGTTTATAAGTATTTTTACTTCATTGGACTAGATGGAGTGGTTGAAGTCATCTAGTGATAAATTGTGCATATAGGTCCTTGATGGTTATTGATTTGTTTTTATATGGGTATATTATATTAATGATAATTTTTATTATAACTATCATTGTGAAGTTGAAAAATAATAAAACTTTTTATTTCCCTTCTAATTTATTATATATTTATATATTTTTTCTTGGGTGGGGATTTTATATATCATTACCATCAAAATATATTGTTTTATATATTCCATTATAATATTATTTTCAAAAAATAATATGATTAATAGGCTGAGTGGCATTCTTATTAAGATAGGGTTTTTGTTTTAGTGGATGGACTGTGTTATGATGTTATAAATTTTATCATTTTGGTTTCCTTAGGGACAAATATACATATATATATATAGTATGTTTCAAGACTCATAATGTATCCTATAGAAATAAATGACGAAAATAATTATACTTAAACCTGATATTTCTAAGATGTTTGGTAGGAGTGGTTTCACATGGCCTGAAATGATACATTGGTTTTTTGCATAGGTATGGTGCCTTTTTGTAGTGGACTAAGATATAACATGTGTCTCATGAATGATGTAGTAAATTTTTTGGTATTTCAAAACATATGTTTAATTTTAGAGGATATTTTTTATTTATTAATTATGATTCTACATGAACCCATGGAAATTAAATGAAAGATACCATTTTTTGTTTACTTTAAAAAAAGAATGTTTTTTATGTATGGTATTTATTGTTTTTGTGTTGTGATAAAAGTGGAAAAATAATTTCTAATGTATTTATATGGCTATGAATGTGTATTAAGGAAATATGAATTTTTATATGAATTTTTATATATTGTGTAGTGTAGCCACTTTTATAGTGTGATGGATTACACTACTTGTTATCTTGATTTTCGGTATTGAGTATTATTATTAATGTATAAGATTCCATAAAATGTGACATGAATTGAAAAATTAAAAAGATACCAAATGAATTTATAAATATAGATAAATAATTTAGTTTATGGTGGCGTAATTGTATTTATATATAAAATCAACATTATGGGATGGATTTGATTGGTTTTATTACCACTATAATGATAATTTTTAGGATTTATTTTGATTATATAGAATAATTATTTTATTTTAATAATTATAAATTATGATTCTACATAAGAAACTTTTTAGAGAAAATTTTTTTTTGGCTATGGAAAAAATAAAATGGAATATGTTAATTTCTTGTTAAAACAATTTCTAGTGAACTCGGTATAAAAAATAAAATAAATTGCATATTTTCAAGTGGATTTAAATTTACTTACTCTAGATATTTCAAAATGGGGTAATAAAAATTTATTAGTTTAATTATTATTTTAATGTTAACAATTGATCTCTATAAAATGTTTTTTGTTCATCAATTTATTAAGATATTTTAATAGTAATTTTTTTAGTAATAGAACGGTAGTTTTCAATGGTGTTTCAGGATTGGATAGTGATTTGGGGTAATGAGATTTTTATTTTTTTGGAATGTTAGACTTTGTTTCCAAATGTTTGATAGAAATGATATTTATTTACAAAAAAAATTATATAACATAAATATATTTGAAAGAGAATGTTTTTTGTGTAATTAAAATGGTTAAACTGATTAAAAATATATTGAGGGGTTCTTAGTTTTGAAATTTTGAATTTCATATCAATATTATTTGGTTGAAACCTTTGTATTGAGTTTATTATTTGTTTTAATTAATTAAATAAAATAAAATTTTTAAAATTTTGTTAACGAAACATGTTTAATTGAATTATAATTTCCTATAGTTAAAAAATATGGGTATATTAAAACTAATGGAATGCCTTAGATCAAACATTAATTATTTAAACAATGGTGTTGTTTGTAAAATTGGTAGTTTGAAACTAGTTTAAATTCGTTTTCTGGTTATTTATGAAGTATTTTGGAAAATTGAAAATGTATTTAAAAATGATGTGGCAAGGGGACAACAAAAAATTGCTCTGAAAAAGGTGGTCTTTTAATGATTTTCTGTAATAACTCTTAGACAATTAAAAGAATTATAGAAATGTTGAATTTTTGTTGATGAATTATGTATAATGGTGATATTCCTTGGTATCCTCACAATTATCCAATAGAGGAGGAAGTTTTTTTTCAATATTATGTTGTTAGATTTATCCTTCAGTAGTATCACAATATGAATATTTATAGAGTTATGTCATTCACATATACCATGTAAAATTGTTATTATATTATTTATGTTACATTATATATAGAAATAGGATTCAAACACTTATATTTACCATTTGGAATATATAACTCCCATGCATAGATTAGGAAAATTATTACCCATGTTTATCCTTTGGTTGATGTAACCTCATGGGTTTATGGGGAGTCAGGTGAGATGTGAAATGTGTGAAGAATAGATTATATATAGTTAGCACTCATGAGATGTGACCTATATGTTTGACTACATTAATGTTTATTCTTTAATATTTCTCCCTTGGAATGAGATTAATTGTAGAATAACTAATATCATATCAGTCCAAATAGTAATGTTATAAATCCATAAAATTTGGGTAAAATCTGTAGACAAAATAATACATTTATGAAGACACTCTATGTGATATAGTGGTGTTAGTGTAAATTTCATGGCAGTAGATGATCTATGATTGGGTTATGGATTATTTTTAAAAATATATTGACCTATTTGAAGTGGGATATCATTGATTGTTTATGATTCCATTTATGAAGAACCTTTTAAAAGGATAGCTTTATTATATTAGTGAATAATTTAAGTAATAAAAGTGATTTCATTATGGTTTCATATTTTTTCCATTATGTTATTTTAATTGGATGTGTATTCATTTATTATTTTTGTTTACATTATAGTATTTTTTTTTAAGAAAAGTTTCAATTTTGAGGCTTAGAAAAACCATTAAACCAACTGGATGAGACTTTCATGTTATTTTGTTTATGTTATCATTTGTTTTGTATACTTATAATGATTTTATTGATTTATTATCTTCTTTTTTATGTAATAAATGTCTAAATTATTTACATAAATCTAGATATTTAGTTCAATTGAGATGGTGTCTTACATAAGATTTGGGGAATTAGGTGGCTTATTTATATATGGGGATAACTAGTTGAATATACAAGTTTATTTTCAATACAAGTGTGGTTTTTTTAATAGAAAAGAATTTAATTTATAACATATTTTTTGGGATTCTGCTATTTTGAATGTATATGTGATGGGTAAAATATTTATGGAATATTTTGGTATCTTTGGTGGATGAATAGTTATGGGTATTTTGGAAGATTATATGATACAATGAAAGGTTGAATTATTCATTGTTATTGTGGTTGAACATAAAATGTTTTATGGATTCATGATAGTATTTTTTTATTTAATTAACATTATATTAGCTTGAAACCATTGTTTAATAAATCATAGTCATTTTAGCCTAAGTTATGATATTTAAGCTCCCAAAATTTTCATGAAGAATGAATATGATTTCCATTTGGTGTTGTTGGAATGATTAGATTGTGTTTGAGTTAAATGAATGGTTGATGGGTTTTTTATTTCATTTTATTGTATTTATTTATTTTTTTGTATCTTTAGAGGAATCTATATGGGTTTTATTCTCAATGGTTGAATTCAGACTAAAAAGAATGTTAGATAACTCTATAATTGTAACATCCCAAGTAAATAAAGAATATGAAAATTTCATATTTATTAATATTTGTTAATTAAATATTAAATTTACGTCAAATAGGATGCTATGGTTGATGACGTTCTGGATACGCAACTACGGGTTTCTTTGAAATATAATGTTGCACACAATGTTGAGTCATACAAACAAATAATAATATAATATTATTTTATTTCATAGTTAATGCCTAGCCATTGTATTGGCAGGTATGAATAGAACTAACTAAAATATTGTGATACATGTTTGTTAATTTTTTTTACATTTATCCAATAAAATTTAAATGATTAAAAAGTTAATAAATCCAATTTTAAGCATAAATACTCTAATATTCATTATGGAGTCGATTTTCCGCATTCTGATGGAAAATAATTTTTAAATCTAGTTTTTATCACTTTTATATGTTCTATTTGAAAAAAATATAATTCTTATTTACAATAGGAAAATAAAAATTTACATTTGATGATATTTTGGTATTTTTCTGATAATGTTCATTTGTAATGAATAGTAAAAAAATATAGCATTTTAATTCAAAACATCCTTTTAATATAATTTATTTATATGGTTATAATATACATTGAATTTATTTTTAAGTGTAATTGGATTATATTTTTACCATTTAATCCAATTTTGGTCATTGGAAGTAATTTCACTTTTAAATTAGAAATAAACAAAGGTAAATATTTTGATAGTTATTATTTCTTAAAAACATGGTTTTTGTTTTGACAATGGAAATTAATTTTATATTAATTTATGAAACTTCTATGTTTTGAATTTGGAAAAATTTATTCCATATTTGGAATCCATAGGTCCAAATTCTGTGAATAGATAACTTTTATATTTAGACATTATGAATATTTACTTCAGTGAATATTTTATTTACCATGGTTGAAAGGTAAATCTAGTAAATAAGGGTAAAAAAATAATATTACAATAATATTAAATTTCATTAACACATGTCCTAATACTATTTTTTGATACATGTCCAACACTCTTTATCATAGGTTTCATTTTGGGACCCCATCGATCAACTTAGGAGTGATAATCTTACTTTATATTAATTAAATTTAGGTAAAGACAAAACTTATGTAAACATATATATTTTAGTAAATTAATTTTAACATGTGGTTATTTAAGTTATCTACTCAAATATAAATATTAATTTTAAATAAAAAATTATTTCTTGATTCAGGTTATTTTATTTATAATTTTTAGACATCAAATAAATAATATTTTTTATGACACAATGATGTTGCAGTGATTACCTTATTAATAAATGTTTTAAATAAATGAGATAAAAAAATGTAAAAACTATCCCAAACCTGTCCAATTATAATTTTATGATTTTATTTCTAACCAAATTCATCTTATATTCAAATTTAATGAGTTTTGGACCTTTTGAAACCGAGAGTTAGTTTATAATAAAATAATGTTTTCAAACTTTTCTAAAGAGCCCCTTCTCCCCCTTATAAAAAGCCATCACCTCTAACCCATTACTCGCCCCTATCAATCCCATTAGATCATCCAACATATTCCCATGTAAGCTTCCAACATCTTTCAATTCCACCTAGATTATATACCTTTGTCAAAAGGCACTTTAAGAAATCGTTTTGGTTCTAACCAATGGGAGTTACCTGATTTAAAGGTAATCGTCTTCTCTTAAGTTCTTTTATTTTATTTTACTTCTATAATCACCTAAATATTTTTATTGCATTTATTTTTAACAAAAAAAAGTATCTTCAATATACTAAGTTGTCTTTATGTGAAGGATTTTAACTACAATTACACACACCTACATCTAAAGGATACGCACATTCTGTTTCTATGGACGGTGAACTACTCCGTCATGAAATGATGATTGTTCAATTATCTCTTACACCTCTCATGGTGGATATTATGATGGAACTGTAATAATATATGATATTTATGATATATATTTTATCTCTATGATTATTTAATTCTATTTTAGAACATACCTTTATGATTTTCATGTCTTATATATACGATAATTTCATTTGAGGATGTGCGGACTATAGCCCCCTCAAAGTGATATGACTCATTCATACCATACATGGAATGTATAAAGGATGGTGTTAATTAATTATGTAATGTGTATAAAATATATTATTATACTATAATTATAATATATCTATGTATCAATTGGTTTTCATTCCGTTAAAAAAGACAAAAAAATGAATGTAGCATTCATGTGTAGGTATGACTTACCATCTCCATGAATGGTTCATTTCATTTTCATATATCAAATGATATGGTGTATTATAAATACCTATATACTGAATACATACAATTTATATGATATTTTGATCATGGATGTCATTCTTCATATAATAAACTTTTTACCACATGGACAACTTGTAATTATAAGTACAAAATATCAACAAAACGACTAGTATTAACATAAATTATTAGGTAATGTTTATAACATGGTAATAAATTATTTAAAAGTAATAATAAACATGAATAGGATATGAATGAATTAGAAAGTAAATTTAGTATATTATTCAAGATATTTAAAGAATGAATGAGTCAATTCAGGCATGAGGTAAGGGACTTTGTCTCAATCACCTTTCATTGAGGTATATTTTGATTTGTACATGACTTTCTTTTATACAGTGTATAAAAACATTTGACTTTTCATTTCATTAAAAAGGAATAGTTTTCTATGAAGTGTTTTACTAAATGACAAAAAAATAATGTTTCTTTTTAATGTACATGGTGAAAACGACCATTTCCCCACCGTGAGTATTATTTGATCTTGGGTATCTGTAACAGGCTGAATATTTTTTTAAGAAAAAAGAAAAATAAATACCATACCCCTTTTTTACGTATTTTGGTATTGAAAATGGTTTTGAGAAAGAATTGACTATTTCAATATCTTGAAATGAAATTTTGTGACTGTAATGTGGAAATGTTATCTTCCTTTTATGCTTGTTTTATGTTTTATGGTTCTTGGGAATTATTTTACATATACAGGTGGTTTCATGATAAACCTAGGGTGGGTGAGCACGAGATAGCTCTCCTGTGCATTGGGTAAGGTGATAGAGGTAAATGTTAATGTTTCTCCGGATAGATTTAGGGAATATACTATGATGGGTTTTCCAAATGTAACTCCCTACATAGCTATGAAATCTACAATTTATGTATGTTATGGATGCCCCAGGTTACCATTATGGTTTCTATTTTCTACGTGTTATTCATAAATCTGATTATTTCATGAGGTATGTTCTAAAGATTATTTTTTATGGACTAATATTTTCTTTCAGTATTTTAAACCCTTACAAAGCTTTGTTTGCTCATCCCACGTTTTGAATTGTCTTTCACAAGACTTAAAGATTAATAGGGTCAAGGATGGGATCAAGGAAAAGCAATGCTATCTAAAACATGGAACTCGACATGATTCATTTTTTCAAGAGTTTTTATTTTATGTAAAAAATGGAAACAGATTAGAATTGTCTACATTGTAATTTTTGAGATGTAATGTAACAGTTATGGCATAATTCTCTAAAATTATAAACCTAAAAAGATCCTCAATGGGAATTATTCATTTAATTCAAGAATATGTAATGTTTGAAGGCTGAACCCATATAGTTGGTATCAATGATCGATTTAGATAACTTTAGGAGTTAAAATACTATTAAATTAATTTCCATAAATTAATTTATTATAAAATTTAAATGATATAGCATTGACAGATTACCACGTCGCTTTACCTAATATATTTCTGTGTTTAGAATGGTTTTTTCATAGAGAAAACAGGGTAGTTGTGATGGGATGACATCAATAAGAATACAAACTTCCAAATCGCCAACCTGATATGGTCGAAATTAGAACATAATATTTTTTGATGTGATGGTATAGTTGACTCAGGATGTAAATGGTTGTGATATCCATACAAGATATCATTCAGATCAACTACAGAGGAACATGTCAGTAGTGGATCATTTCTTGAGGCAACATCTTCTGTCATTTAGAGGATCATCTAACCATGTTCTAGCAGAATGGTGGATTAAAGCACTGGAAAAGATTTTTTATGTCATGGGGTGTATAGAACATCAAAATATTAGTCTCTCTATTTAATATTTTGAAGTTGAAGTTGATCAATGGTGGTCGATGGTGAAAAATAACAGGGACAGTGAATATATTGATTCTCTTTATTTGGATGAAGTCAATATTATTTTTCTTTAGAAATATTTTTCTAAGGTGGTTTGTCTTAAGATGGAAAAACAATTCCTAGAATTGAGGCAAGAGGATGAAATAGTGGATACTTATGAAGAAAAATTCACTCGACTGGAATGGTATGTTCCAAACATCATATGAGATCTTGACAGTAAAATCAATCATTTTTTCTCTAGATTAAATCAATATTATTGAAGGGACTTATCTTCTCATGAGTTCAAAAGTTATGAAAAACTTTTTGGTGTGCGAAGAATGTGGAAATGGATTTTTTGGATGATCAGGTTATCTTTAGAAAACAACATAATAAGAGGTCAAGGTGGAATAGGAAAGGAAAGAACTATTTAGAAATGTTTGACGATAAGAAACATAAGTTTGTAGTTTGTAAAATTTTTTGTAAAAATCGTGATGGGGAATGAGTTTTGAGTTATGTTAAGTTCTATTATCCAATGGCCCAAAAGCCTTCATATTTTATTGATTTTGCTAATACACCTTTCAAGGGGGATGTGGAACCCTTATAAGGCCCATATGCGTAAGTATTACATGGCCCATAGGCCTTTGAAGAATTCATTGCCCGTAGGATTTAAGCATTACATACAACCCAGAATAACTACTTGGAACTTCTCCTCCCCAGCATCTTCATCGTGAAATCAACTCTCCACTTTTGTATGGTTGTTCATCCAAGATTTCCCATGCATGCATAGGATTGTCCCGATAGCAGGTTCCATACCCTCTCATTCCTACAAATCATTTATCTTCTGCTATGGTGAAAACTCCTTGCTCCTCCTTCTGATGTTTGTTCCTTGTAGGTTGTCTGGTTTGAATTTGCACTAAAGGTGTCTTGAAGGCCTTGAGATGGCCTGATGGCCTTAATGACCTAAACACCTTGGTGGCCTAAAGGACTTAAATGGTTCATTATGCAAATGAGAGTCCAGTGAAGAACTCAACTGAGGGAAAGCATCCAGACTTCATGCAGAAAGGGGCATGCTAACCTTTGAAAATACTTCAGCAGATGTTGGTCAATCGAATGAATTTGTATCAGGTACAATGTTTTTTTATTCAAGTTATTCCAATGTGTTTTTTGATTTAGGTTCTACACATTTTTTCTTTTTTGAGAAGTTTATTAATAGATTGAGAATTCCATCTCATGATATTAATCCTGAACTTATGTTAAAAACACTGGGGAAAATGTTGAGTAAAAAAAATTATAATTACATTATTTTCCTTGTGTGAGGAAATAATCTACCTAAAAACGTTATTGTTTTTCCTCTATTAGAGTTTGATGTTGTTTTGGGTATGGATTGGATTTCTTTTTATCATGCTAATATTTCCATCAAAGATAAAGAGGTTTCTTTTCATAAATATTTTAGGATTGTGTTCAATAATGAACACTTACTTTTGATAACTTATCAGGAAGTTGATATACAAGTATGATATAAAAATGAATGTTACCCTGCACATATTGTTGAAGACAAATGATCATTTCAAATTAATGATGTGCCAGTTGAAAATGGGTATCTTGATGTTTTCTTGAATGAGTTTCCTGGTATAATACCTGATAGGAATGTTGATTTTACTATTGACTTCGTTCCTGATTCAAAGACAATTTCAAAATCCCCTTATTGAATGGGTCAAATTGATCTTTTAGAGTTATAAATTCAATTGCAGGTGTTATTAGATAATGGTTTCATTTGAACTAGCACATAACCATGGGGTGCTCCTATCTTTTTTGTTAAAAATAATAATCATTCAATGAGAATTTTCTTTTATTATAAATTATTTAATACCATCACTATTATAAACAATTACACTTTCCTTTATATTGATTATTTATTTGACTCGCTCCAGGGAGCTTAGTATTTTTCGAAAATTTATTTGAGGTCGGAGTACCAACAATTGAAAGTAAATGAATTTGACATTCCGAAGACCGCATTTCATACTAGATATGACCATTATGAATTTCTATTTATTCATTTTGGGATAACCAATGCACCTGCTATATTCATGGATCTTATGAATAGAATTTTCTGTGAGTTTTTTGGATAGGTTTGTGTTTGTGTTTATTGACGATATTTTGTTTTAATCTAAAAGTAAATAGGAACATAAAATCAATTTAAGGGTAGTCTTACAAGTCCTAAATAAAATTAACTATTTTAGAAATTCAGAAAGTGTGTGTTTTGGTAAAAAAAATACCATAACTTGATCACATTGTTTCTAAAAATTCCATTACTATTGATCCTACTAAAACAGAAGTAGTTGAAGAATGGACAAGACTCAAAAATATGACTAAGATCATTGGTTCTCTTTGTTTAGCAGGTTATTACCAAATTTTTATTGAGAATATTGCATGGTTATCTAGTGCAATTACTAAGTTAACTAGAAAAGGTGTCAAGGTCATTTTGACAAAATAATTTGATCATTTTTTTCCGGAATTGAAAAGATGTTTGGTGAATGCTCTAGTTGGGGGAATGCCATCCAGAAATGTTGAGTTTATTTTCTACAGTGATTCTTTGTTAAAAGTACTTGGTTGCATCCTTATGAAAAATGATCATGTACTTGATTATGTTTTACGTCAGTTGAAACCTCATTAGTTGAATTACCCTACACAAGATTTGGAATTAGCTACAGTTGGTTTTCATTAATAATTTGGAGGCATCATCTCTATGGAGTAAAAAGTGAAATATATACTGACCATTTAATTTTTAAGTATACATTCACTCAGAAAAAATTAAGAATGAGGCAGAGTAGATGGCTATAATTAGTCATGGATTATGATTTCATGATCTATTACCATCCAGGAAAAGAAAATAAAGTGGTTGATTCATTGAGTCCAAAAATTAATTCATCATTAACCCTGATACTTTTGGAAAGATATCCTTTGTTTTTTTTGATTTGATGTATTTTGAAATAGATGTTGTAGGTGTAGGAAATTCCTCTATTTCTATCAGGTTTAAGTGAAATCATCCCTATCAGATAGAATTAATAAAGTGCAGAAGGATGAAAGTGTGTTACAGAAAAAGGTAGAGTTTGTTCAGATTGGTATGTTTCTTAAATATAGAATCGATAATGATTGTATTTTGAGATATGGAAAGAGATTATGCATGCCTTGAGATTCACAGTTAAATAATGTGTTGTTATGTGATGCTCATAGTTCTTCATTTTAGTTAATATTGGTATTACTAAGATGTATAGAGATCACCAAGAGTATTACTAGTGGAATGGAATGAAAAAAGATATTAATGACATTACTGTGAATTATGTTACTTGTCAACAGGTTAAACCAGAGTGGCAGTTACCGAAAGGGATACTTTAGACTTTACCGATGCCAGAGTACAAATGAGAAAATATATCCATCGACTGCATTGTTTGATTACCAAATACATCTCGAGATAATAATGAAATTTGGGTTATTGTTGACCGATTGACTAAATCTTCTCATTTCCTTCCTATTAAAGATAATTTTTCTCTAGATCAACTTTATTGGTTTTATGTTAAAGAGATATTTAGGTTTCATGGATTTACCCACTCTATTGTTTCTGATCATGATCATAGGTTTACTTCTATCTTTTGGAAAGACCATCAGAAGTTATTGGGTACTGAATTAAATTTTAGTACATCTTTTCATCCTCATTCAGATGGGCTATCAGAATGAAAAATTCAGACATTAAGGAATATATAACCTTCTCTCTTAATGGATTACTAGGTAATTTGGGGCCAACATCATTCTTTAGATGAGTTTACTTATTATAATAGTTTTCATTCTAGTATACAGATGTCTCCATTTGAGGCATTATATGGGAAGTGGTGTCGAACACCATCTTTTTGAGATGAAGTAGCTAAAAGGAAGTTGATGGGACCCGAATTGGTGGAAGAGATAGTAGAAAATGATCAGTTGATTCAGAATCTCATGAGAACATCTCATAGGAGGCAAGAAAGTTATGTGGATAACCGGAGGAAGGGTCTCTCTTTTGAGGTATATGATTATTTCTTTCTCAAATATTCTCCATGTAAAACTGTAATACATTTTTGTATGTAGGGAATATTGTGTCTAAGGTTTATTGGACCTTATTAAATCTTGGAGAATGTTGGATCGGTTTCCCGCGAAGTATATTTACATCCATGTTCATCCTAGGTACATGATTTTTTTCAAGTTTCAACGTTGAGAATGTATATGCTAGATCCATCTCATTTTTTGAGCCCAGTGGTAGTTCATTGGTAACATAATCTATCTTATGAGAAACATACATTCTATATTCTTGATCGAATAGAGAAATTGTTGCGCAAAAGGTAATCCTTCAGGTAAATTTTTTTTGGAAAACTATATGGTTGGAGAGGCAACATGGGAATCTAAAAACACTATAAGAGATAAATACACCCATTTATTTTCTATTTGAATAAAATTGTGAAGATTCAATTTCCAAAATGGGGAAGGATGTAACATCCCATGTAAATAAAGAATATAAAATTATCATATTTATTAATATTTTTGAATTATATATTAATTTTACTTTAACGGGGATTCTATGTTCGATGATGTACACAATACACAACAACAGGTTTCTTTGAAATCTTATTTTTCACAGAATGTTGAGTCATACTGAAAAATAATAATATAATATTAATTTTAATAGTAGTTAATGACTAGACATTTTATTGGAAGGGATGGATAAGAATAACTATAATATTATAATACATGTTTGTTAATTTTTTTTACATTTATCCAATAAAAATTTGAGGCTTCAAATGTGAATGAATCCAATTTTAAGTATAAATACTCTAATATTCATTAAGGAGTCGATCTAATGCCTTTTGATGGAAAACTATTTTTAAATATAGTTTCAGTCACTTTTATATGTTCTATATTATAAAATAAAATTATTTTTAATAATCGGGACATCAAAATTTACTTTGGAATATATTTTGGATTTTTTCTGTTCATGTTCATTTTTTATGAATAGTGAAAAATACAACATTTTAATTCAAAACTACCTTTTAATCTAATTTATTTATATAGTTGGATTATTTTATTAATTGGTTTGATAATTTCATTGGATTATATTTTTACCATTTAATCCAATGATGTTCATTGGATGTAATTTCACTCTTAAATATTACATAAACAAAGGCATATCTGTTTATAGTTATCATTTCGTAAAAACACACTTTTTTCTTTTGACAACATAAATTAATTTTAAATTAATTTATGCTACTTATCTATTTTGTATTTGGAAAAATGGATTCCATATTTGGAATCACGAGGTCCAAATTGTGTGAATAGATAACTATTATTTTTAGACATTATGAATATTTATTTCAGTAAATGATTTATTTACCATGCTTAAAAGGTAAATTTGGAAAATAAGGGTAAAAAATAACACAAAAATAATAATAAATTACCATAAAACATGTCCTAATCCTATTTTTTGATACATTTCAAACACATTTCATCCTTTGGTTGATTTTGGGATCCCATGGAGCGACATTGGAGTGATAATTACACTTTATATTAATTAATTTAAAGTAAAATAACATACATAAACATATATCTTTTAGTAAATCAATTTTTACTTGGGGTTATATATGTTATCAATTATAATATAAATATTCATTTTAAATATAAATATATTTCCTACATCATGGTATTTTATTTATAATTTTTATATATTACATAAATAAACAATTTTATGACACAATGAAGTTGCAGTGATTACCTTATTAATAAATATTTTTTATAAATCAGACTATAAAACATAAAAAACTATCGAAAACCTATCCAATTATTATTTGATGATTTTATTTAGATCAATAGTTATCATATCTTTTAATTTAATTAGTTTTGGACCTTTTGAAACCGAAAATCAGTTTGTAATAAAATAATTTTTTCAAACATTCCTAAAGAGCCCCTCCTCCAACCTTAAAAAGGCCATCACCTCTAACCCATTACTCGCACCTCTCAAGCCCCTTGTATTGTCTAAAAATTTCTCAAATAAGCTCCCAACATCTCTATCTTCTACCTAGAGTAATTACCTTTATTAGGAGACACCTCAAGAAATCTTTTTGGTTCAAACCAAAGGGAGTTATCCGATTTAAAGATAACATCTTCTCTTAAGTTCTTTTGTTTTATTTTACTTCTCCAAACCCATTAACTCTTTTTATTCACTTATTTAATAAACAAACATGTATCCTAAATATAATATGTTATTTTTAAGATAATGATTATAACAACACTTACACACACCTCTATCTAATAGATACAAACATACTGTTTTAGTGGACGGTGAAATACTGCCTCATGAAATGATGATTTTTCATTGATCTCCTACCGCCTCTCATGGTGGCCATTTTGATGGAACAATAATTATATATGATATTAATGATATTTATTTTATCTATATTCTTCTTTAATTATATTTTATAACATAACATTATTCTTTTCATGTTGTATATATATGATAATTTCATTTCAGGAAGTACAAACTACCACCCCTGAAAATGATATGACTCGTTCATATCATAAATAGAATTTATAAAGGAGGGTTTTAATTACCTATTTAAGGTATATAAAATATGATATTATAATATAATTATAATATACTTATGTATAGTTTGGTTTTTATTCCTTTGAAAATGAAAAGAAAGAAATTAATGTAGTGTTCATGTGTATGTATGCCTTATTGTCTCCATGAACAGTAAATTTTATTTTTATATATCCAAATGATATTGAATATTCTAAATACATATATAATGGATATAAATGATTTATATGATATATAAATTATGGATTTCATTATGTATATAGTGGACTTATGAGCACATGAATAATTTGTAATTATAAGTACAAAATATAGATAAAATTACTATTATTAACATAAAAACTTATTTAGTTCTTATAATGTGGTAATAAGTGATGTAAAAGTAATAATAAACTTGAAAAAGTATCTGAAGAAAGTTGAAATTAACTTTATTTTATTATTCAAGAGATTAAAAGAATGAACAAGTCAATTCAGACACGAGGTAAGGGACTTCGTCTTCATCCTCTTTCATTGAGGCATATTTTGATTTGTATAGGACTTTCTTTTATACGATGTATAAAAATTGTTGACTTTTCATTTTATTAAATGGGAATATTTTTCTATTAATCGTTTCACTAAACTACTAAATGGAATAATTTTTTTAACGTATGTGGTGATAATGTTCTTTCCGCCGCCACAAGTATTATTTTATATTTGGCTTCCGTAACAAGCCATTGTGTTTTTTTAATCAAAAATAAATTCCATATACCTTTTTTATGTATTTGGGTATTAAAAATGGTTTTTAGAAATCATTTAATATTTCAATTTCGTGAAAATATATATGTTGATTGTAATTCGGAATTGTTATCTTTCCTTTATTCTTGGTTTATTTGTTATGGTTCTTGGGTATTTTTTACGTATACGGGTGGTTTTGTGATATACCAAGGGTGGGTGAGGCCGATATATCTCTCCAATGCATTTCGTAATATGATTGAGGTAAACATTAATGATTATCCTAAGATATTTAAGGAATATACCATGTTGCATATTCCATATGTAACTCCCTAGGTAGTTGTTAAAGCTACAACATAAGTATGTTATTGATGCCACAAGTTCCATTAATATTTATGTATTCAATGTGATATTCATAAATCATTTACTTAATGAGGTATCTAAAAAGGTTTATGTTTTTATGGACTAATTTTTTCATTCATTATTTTATAACCCTTACTGAGCTTTTTATGCTCATCCCATGTTTTGAAATGTTATTCATAAGACTTAAAGATGAATAGGGTCAAGGATGGCATCAAGGAAAAGTCATATTTTCTAAAACATGGAACAAGACTAGGATATTTTTTTCAAGAGTTTTTATTTTATCAAAATATGGAAACTGAGTAGAAGTGTCTACATTGTAATTTTTGAGATGTAATGTAATAGTTAAAGACTAATTCTCTAAAACTCTAAACATGAAAAGATCCTCAATGTGGATTATTCATTTAAATCAAGATTATGTAATGTTTTAAGGATGGGTCCTTATAATAGTGTACTCATTTATCTTGATAGAAAATTTACAAAGGGATTTTAGGCTAAAAATACTGATATTTATAGTCTTATAGATCTTTTTGGGATATTTTAACAGATTATTAGTGTATTCATTAATTAATTTGGTAAAAAATCCTTTGGGGGATGAGGTGTAGTGAATATAGAAACTATATTTATTTTTGAATTTGATTATGATAATTTAGTTATGATGACTATAGGATTTTAGTGCACTATATTTTCTAGTGAAGTGATGTTCTCAATTGGGAATTTTTTTATTTAGTTTGGAATATATTTATGGGGATATTTGTTGTTGTTATTTTATATTTATGTGTCGTAAATCACATCGATATGAACGTTGTGATATTGATAAGTTTATGTTATTTTATACATGAAATAAAATAGTTTGAGCTAAATATGGTGGGTCGGCAGCGTGGTTTGGTCTAAATTGTGGTTTGTTTTAGAAATTGAGAGCCAAATATAGAGGTACAATACTAGTAAATCAAAATTTATAGTGATAAATTATCATTTAATGTGGGAAGAATAAAAATAATTATCATATTATAAGGATATCAGTTTCTTGATTGAATATCATCTAGTGTTTGTGGGTGAAAATTATGATAGTGGGGAGAATTTTCATACACATATCCTTGGTGGTCAATTGATTGATTCTCTATTAAATAGTTTCATTAGGACAAGAAATGTTTCAGTGTAATATAATTATGATTCAAATTTTCTGAATTTAAAGAATTATGATGAATATAATTGAATATGAAATTATTTTTAGGATATAATATGCTAGGCTATAAGATAATGTGGATGCTCAGTTACATGGAAAATAGAGAAATATCTAGTTTTGATCAGGTTATAATGTTTCTAATGATCATTATAGTTACAAAACGAGGGGGTGAATCAATGTAAATAAATTTTACTAAATTAATTTCACATTTAATTAATGATTTCAATATTTGAACTAATAAACTGTTATGGATGAATGAATCCACATAGAAAGTTTAGACATAAGTCACTAAATTCAAAGAATTAAACAAACAATAACATAAGAACACAATAATTTTAAAATATTTATTTTCGATGTGGGTCAGTACATCCATGTTGTTTTTTGGTTCATTATAGAACATATTTTTTCCAATAATATGATAAGGTGAATATACATGGTGAATGTATCATTATTGACCCATAAAGATATCTTTAGAGAACACTTTACTGAATCTGAGAAAGTTCTTTATACTGGATCCCACTACATTATAATGTTACAACCAATGCCACTAGTGAACAAGATAATTATCTCAAATATTAAAAATCAATACATCAATATGACGTGATATATGTTCTCAGTGAAGGTATTTTACTATCAATATATTGTCTACAACAGTAGAATGTTGGTCTTACATATTATATTAACTCAATCTTTAGAATAATCATGATATATAAGTAGTATCTTTCTTTATATTCTATTTTTATCTCTTTCAATTATGATCTCTAAGGTTTACACTATAGAGAACATAATAGTACTATATTTTTCATAACTCAATCATATTTTTCATTAAGTGTCTTGTCACACCTGATATTTTATGATTGTAGTAGTGTTGGCATCCCCTAACAATACTATTGTTCTATTTCATCCATTATGATATCATGAATCATAGTCTTGTTTTTGTTTTTTCTTATTATACTCCCTTAACTCTCAATATTAACTATTGCATCACCTTGTTATATTTTTAAATGTATCACACTTTTTCTATGATACACATTATATTTAGAAATATAAAAGGATCAGTTTATCAGCACTCTTCATCACTTTTTACTATTATTCTGCTCCTTTATATTTCTAGTAAGAATATTATTTTGAAATATGTCACATAAATAAATTATAGAAACCCCAATTAATGATTAATTCATTATTATAAAATATTTCTTTTTACCCCCTCAATATAACAATATGTGTGTATTTCCCAAGATCGTCAATCCATATCAAACAAATAATTTATATCATGGATCCGCCCCTAGGATTCTCAACTGATCTTCCATGAATACCCATAATATTGTCATTTAAAACATTTCAATAATATCTTCAAGTAATATCTAATATTCTCCATATGTTTATAACTTTTAAATATTCAAATTTAAAAATCCAAAATAATTCGGTTGGGATCTCCTTAATATTCCACATATAGATATTTTTTTATTTCTTCATTTTTCATTGTCTACATTTCTCATTCCATCTCCCATAAAACCTATACCTATTTTCTGCACATGTAGTAAACATTTGTTGGAAAAATATCCTTTATATTGAATTATATTCCCTTATTTTCACTAGTTCTTCATGATTATGGTTTGATATATCTATTTTAATAAAAAAATACATATATTATTCAAATATAGAATGAATAAAGGTCACTATAAATCATTATAATATTTCAATTATTGAAGATCATTATAACAATCATCTGAATTAATAATATGAATTATCATTTTTCATTAAATAGATAGATCACATATAATTAGTTGTAAATATTATGTATCAATTCTATAAGAATAATTATCTTACACATCCACAAAAATAACTTCAGAATATTCTGAATTATCTTAGGTATTCTAAATAACGTCAGAGTAAATTTTTATGTATTATATTATTGATATTAAATATCAATTTATAAATATTATATATGATCCAAATATTTTACATATTAGTTTGTAATTATTTTATAATCTCTGAATTATCTAACAGATCATATTGAAAATATTTCGTTGTTGAATCTTAGAATGAAAATAAAGATATATCCTTTGAATGTGAAGGGATATATTATGTATTACCAAGAAAACATTACATACCTTCTAAATTAAGTTTAGTATCACAATGTAAATCCTAGTGTTTCATACATATCATATAAAGAAATTTAAATATTTTAGTGAGCTTTAGAACTTAGGCGAATATTATTTTCAAAGGGATTTTATGTATGTCATTGTTAATTCATTAGATCGAACACATAATTACAAAACATCCTAAAATTATCTTTAAACCAATTCAAATCATCTATATCCATATACGGATACTCAAAAAGTTGTCAAAACATCTGAAATGAATTCAAATGGTCATAAACAATTCACAAATCTCTTAAATGAAATTCTTATATCATTAATAGTATATAAATTCTCATCATGAGTATTCTAATACATTTCCACTTGCTCAAATAGTCCCCTCATAATTCACGGCTCCATATAAATTAAATAAGTAAATATATTTATCAACTAATGAATCACCTATTTAAGTTCAATATAATCTAATCGTTAGTAATTTTTACCATTATTCAGGTGAAACATTCACAGCATGTCTAGGACAAAAACACGTTGAAGGGTACTAACTTCTTAAGATCATCAATATAATATAGAATATATTAAAAACAACACTTATAGATCTAAATGATTCCCCTAATTTTATAACCTTCCATTGATTATATATAATTCTATCTCAAAATTAAAGAGATATTTAGGCAGTCTCATATATAAACATGTTTTTCCAAGAAATACATGATGTATCTTCTTCACATTATCATTATTAAATTCCAATATGAATGGAGATCCAATATTTATTGTCATAATGTAACAAATATTATCCAAGGTAACTCCAATATATATCTCAAATAACTCCCCCATATGTCACCCATTCATTATCACATAGGTTATATTTTCATTATCATCTTATAATGTTAATTATACCCTATTTATATAAACTACAATACTCATAGTCCATTTGGTTTTTAGGTCAGATAGTTGTGGGAAGTAATTTGAGATTTTTTTACATGGTTAAAACTGTGGGTAAGTGATGAATACTAATTAGATATATTTAAGTGATTAATTAGTTTAATTTTTACATTATTTAATGAATTCATGGGTATGTGAATGGCCTTGGGACCATGTATATTTTATTAGGGAACATGTAGGATGTTGTAGAGGGGGATGGGAGAAATACATGGTAAATTAATCAATATTTAGGATCGTGGATGGAAACCAAGAATGAAGAGAAATAATTATATTAAGGTATGTATATATATCTTTTTGGTTACCAATACCATGCAATTAAGAAATTTATTCTTTAAAAAAGTAACTCAAATTGTGGTATTTTAAAACAAACCCTCACCTACCTCTCTCAATTTGAAATTTTTCTAGGGAATTAAGAGGATTTATGACCACCTTAAGCCTCATATGTCTATGGTAATTCAATACTATCGTATCCTTCTACATATTATTCGAATATACTAATTATTATGGTCATATCTAGGGATTTTGGTGTGGGGTTTTAATATGCCCATGGTGAAACCCTCTCGGATGATAATGTTTTTTATTTTTAAGGCTTATAAATGTTATATAAAACTATTTTACATGTATTTTGGAGTTATATTGATTCCAATTGATATATAAGTATGTTTGGTTGGTTTTTCCTTATTGGGGTTGATTTTTCTAGATATTGTATTCAAGTAATTTGTTTATATTCTCTAGTTTTTTGTCAGGTGATGTTTTTGGTAATTGGGATGCATGGAAAAGTAAATTTCTAAAGTAATATAGTGTAGATAGATACTTATCATCAATAATAGGTTATAAATTTGTGTCTCCTAGATTATTTTTTTTGGAATGAATGATATTGATGTATTAAAAATAATTTTCAATGAGATTTGATTCAGTTTAAAAAAATAATTTTAAAGTGTGATTGGATTTTAAGGAAAAGGAATAAACAAATTCATATGAAAATATTTTCTACAAAAATTTAAAATTTGGTTAAATGGGTGTTTATGAATTTGTTTGGTACATATTGTTTATTTTAATAAAAAAATATGATTAAATTTAATGATATTGTTTTGATGTGGGTGGATCATTGGGAGGATAAGGAATGGTTTTGAAATAACAGTTATTATAGGGTATTATTGACAAGGTAAGCTTAAACTTGCATGGGGTCTAAACAAAGGTTGTGGTATGGATTTATAAGTTCATTAGTATTGAGTTAAGGGTGAGTATGATAGTTTATTTTCATAGAACATAGGATGTTATTTAATATTTTATATGGTTTATTAAAATTCATAGAATGTAGATTATAATCAATATATGTGTTTTATTAATATTATTTTTCATTGGTGGGGAATTTTTTCAGAAAATACATGTATTTTGTTTTATTGTCACACAGATATAATGTTGTGAAGTAATCATGGAAATAATATTGAATTATTTACTCACCTAATGAATATGTTTGTTAGTTCAAATACATTTGATATTTGACTTGTGTTTTTTCTGTAGGGATAATTACATTATTGTTTTGGATATTGTGTAAAATATTGGCTATTATAGCCTAGTAGAGGTGGGTAGTTCATCCTTTTTGGTTTATTATTTTACTATTTTATTACATTATGTATCATTTTCTTACTTCCTTAATTATGTCCTTGTATGAATTTTAAATAATATATTCAATTGTATATATATTTTTATAGGTATGAGGGTGGTCGATTGAGTCATGATAATTAATAATACCCAATGGTTTATGGTGATTGTTTTTATTTTATGTCAATTCCTTTAGTGGATGGGGGATAATAAAATTGGTGATGTATTATTCCAATATTGATTAGGACCAACTTAGTGTGGTTACACTAGGATGGGATGCTACACATTCTATGTGTAATGATTGGGAAGCTCTTTTTAAATTCATCAAATTCTTCCCAGAGGATGAAAAAAAGAATAATATCATAGAATATATTTCATAAAAAATAGAATATAAGAAGCTTTCACATTGTTAGTCCTAAAAAGGAGAAATTTATCAACCGTGAATATGAATTTTCTAATGAGTTATAAATTAAATAAAATAATTTTTTAAAACATGAATTCATTGATGTCATGTTCATTATTTATAATTAGCTAAGTGATTTAGAAGTTATTAAATAAGAAAATGATGGGAAATAAAGAGTGTTTTACTTCATATACAAACAAAAATTATTCTTATAATATATCAATTTTCAAAGAATATATAATATTAAATTCAACATTATAATTAAATAACAAATACTGTAGATGAAATAATAATAATAAGAGATAAATTGATTGTAAAAAGGTATTTGATCACAATAATCTATACAATACAAATATTCAATGGTGATTTTTAGATTATTTATAAAAATAAAGAAAATAGTATAAACATTAATAGACTGACTTGTATGTTGAAATCTAAGAGAAATAGAATAGATGAACTTGATGTTATTGTTATTGTAAGAAAGAGAAAATTGGATGATCAAGTAAGGGTCACTATTTATTATATAAATTCTATAAAATTATAAATATTTTGAATCATGTATAATTTTAAATTAATGTATAATGTATCGAATCCATAAGAATTGTTTATTATTTTTTAATAAAACAATCATTGCATGTTCAACATAAATATTTCATGAGTTATAAAAATCCATAATTTCTTACACGATTTCATGATTTATTATTGAAAGGTACAATTAATAAAACCATAGAAGATCAAAATACCCGGTTCCTTTTTGAAATTAGTTATATGAGATAACAACATGAAAAATAAACACAACATCATAAATTTAAAACACTGAAACTTCTCTTTATTTCCCTTGGATCTTATACAATTTCATGACAATACCTAGGGACATACATAAGAAAATGGGTGTGATATAAAGACCAATAAGGGAATTATAAAATTATGGTATAAGGTAAATAGGTACATATATTCCAAGAGGTTTATCATGGTTACATAAGAGTGGATAGAATCATAATCTTGAATAATGATCCATGATAAAACAAGATTACATAAATTAAATATAAGAAAGTGAAGCAACATAAAACCCGAGTTAATAAAAAAAGTAGTCTAAATACCAATAAAACCAAACATAATATGCCTAGGATAACCTCATGTGAATAATTCATGAAATTTCACGAGATAATAATGTCTCCCAATGCATTAGAAGTCTATATAGTTCTGGGAACACCTATCACTTTTATATCATGTACATGAATAAGTATTCCATATACATCATGAAAAATACGGATGAATTTCATCATTTTCTACCACAAAATTAAGTATTTAAGGTTAAATACATGTGAATCCACAATAAATGATGTATTGGAATGTCTAATTGAATACCCTTGAGTGTAAAGGGAGATGATTATTCACAACACAAATGTTTGGTATGGAAAATCAAAGGACAATTTCAGCAGTATAAGGGGTGTATACAATGGTTTGTAGAATGTTTTACTGAGAGATAAATGGGTTTATAATTTCTTATTAATCCTCACATATGTAATATTTATGTTTAGAAACATAACCCACCTTTAACAAATATAAATCATAAGTCATGAACTAAAGAAGTTTCTTGAATAAATAGGTTAAGAAAAGGATCCCTTACCTTGAGATGGTGTTTCTTCATGAATGGTAGGAGCTTCATAATATCATAGGGGGCTATGAGGAGTATATAAATGTGATTTCAAATTAACTTCATGTTAAAAGAGTTGTTAACGAAGAGGAATGAGAAGCTCGGTTGGTTTATTTAGATAAAGAGAGGGAATTTCCTTATTAATTTCCAAACATTAGTTTTGGAATCTATATGATAATGTAATCAAAACTGAAAACCTTCTCAGGGTTACTATAGGATTACTATAGCGCTACTGTAGCAGTGGCAGCACTGTTCATCAGTGGGTACTGTAGCGGCGGCAGGGCACTGTAGCGGCGGCGATACTGTGCGGTACTGTAGCGGCAGGTTACTATTCACAGAATGTGAATTGGCCTTTGAATTTGGGCCTACGGGCTATGTAATGGGATACAAGCCCACTGGGCCTTCGGGCTATGTAATGGGTTTCCCTCTACCCAGTTAAAAGAGGTATTTGCTTTGATTTAATAATAAAAATGAGGCTTCGGCCCCAACCTTTAAAAAATAACATTATTTAAAAATGGAAATATGTGTCTTCTTGTGGATACCAATTATGAAATTATTAACATCACTTTGAGTACATTATTATTTCATAATACAGATTGTATATTTATACAGTATTTAATTTTTACCCAAAAAATCGATTGTCTCAGAAAATTATGAAAAATACATTATTGGAAACTTATGACATGATGGTTTTAAAAATAACAATAATTTTTAAAAAATATTTCTCTTAATATGATAATTTAAATATTTAAATAAAAAATCTCTATTTATTGAAAAATATTGGTTTTTTTGAAAATAACTTATTTTTTATCCTTGTAAATATTACCTTTGACCTCATTAAATTATGTTACCATTTATATTTTTTCATAATATTATATTAAAATATCATTTATTACAAAAAAAATCATGAATTCATCATAATGAGTATCTTGATTAAAATTTAATATTTCCCAAAAATAAAATTATTATTTCATTGAATCAAAAATTAATTTTAATCAATCATATAATTCAATCAATATAAAGTAATAATAAAAGATAAATATAATCATTGAATTTATTCTATTAGGGTCAAAATTCATGATCCCTTATTACACCAGCATATTCCCAGAGGATAATGTGTGAGATAGTGAGGTTTTCCTGGGGAGGTTCGACAGATATAGTTTGGGTTGTGATCTCAAAAATATTTTTCTCATTATATAAATGGTATTTCTCATGATTTATTTAATGAATCTCATCTTGCGATTTTTCTTGGAAAAATACTAATGATGCTATATCATTTAGAATCTCTGATAAATAGGATTCATAGGAAATGACCCAATAAGTAGAGACCATACCTCCTTACTTCTTTATCAATTATAATTTATCATTACCCCTAATATATTAATCCAAATGGTCACTAAACAACATATATATTATCAATGGTTATAATTCCAAAATTTTTAAAAACTCTAATTGTCTATAACTATAAATAATATCCAAAGTACTATATTTGTTTTCTATAACTACATTACTTGATAAGGAATTTATTCATTCTAAAATTTAATTTCATTTCTAATATTTATTGTCCTTACATTATTACACCTTCAAAAAATTTGACATTTAAATTTTCATCTTATACACTAAAATTGATGAGGGTACATCAATTTCATCACCTCTTCAAGATCCCATGCCACTTCCTCAGTTTTATTGTACCTCCAAAACACTTTGACCTTGTGAATTTCCCAATTTCATAAAAAAAAATTATCTCTGATCTAAAATCATCACTGACAGATCCTCAAATAAAATATAATTCTCCAACAGAATGACCATAGGATTCAGTACATGTGACGGTTCTGGTATGCACTTTATCAAGAGGGGTAAATAAAACAAATCATGTAATTGAGGAAGGTTTGGTGGGAGTGATAGTCAATAATTGATCTCTATAATGTTTTCAAGGGTGTAAAAGGGGTCGATGTATCTATTACTATTCATTCATTACTTTTATAAAATCATTAATTTATTCAATGGATAAATATAAAGGATCAATTTATCCCAAACACCAAACTCTAGGTTCCATCATTGATTGTATGCATATCTTTTAAATACACTTTATTTATATTTCATATGACATTGGATTTCCTAAACGTTCACTATCGTCTCATAGAATGTACTATGTCCCATCATCTTCCACTATCCAACATAATCCTAGAATAGTGGATTCTAACACCACTTCCCATATAGAGCCTTATAAGTTTCCATTTGAATTATATAATGGAAGGTTTTTTATATATAAGAAATGCACTATGGTAAGTTTTCAATCAGTACATCCTTGTAAATCCATTTAATAAGACATCAACATGCCCTCTATAGTTTGAATGGTTCCCTCAGACTGACCATATGATTAAGGGTAAAAAGCAGTTATGAAGATTAGTTATGTATCCAACGCTTGTTGAAGGCTTCTCCAAACCTCAAGGTAGACCTCAGATCTTGGTCAAATATAACAGAGGGTTTGAATTCATGAATTCTTATAACATACCTTGTGTATATCCGGGAGACTTGGTCAAAAGATAAATACAACTTGATTTTAATGAAATAAACTGTCTTGGTAATCCAGTAGACTAGAACTCAAAAGAAATTATTTCTATTAGGGGTCTTGGGGAGTTCTATAATGAAATACACAGTTATGTTTTTTTTTCATTTGCATATTTTTGTGGAAAATGATTGTTTCTTACCCAAATACTTTTATCATTCATCTGTGACTTATTGATATACCCAACATCATGAAATAAATTATGAAATTTCCCTCTTTAGGTTATACCACCAAATATTTTTTTATTAAAATAATTATACATATTAGTTCTTCTTAGATGATTAGAGAATGAAAAGATAAGTGATTTGTGATGAATTTAACTATTCAATTAATGATTTTATGGGACTGATAACTAGGTTCCCACCCTAATAAACCCGTATTCAGCAATGTTAAACACCATTATAGTTTTTAACTTTTTATATATTACATCATCATCTTTTTGGGACTCCTTAATCCAATGAATAATTTTATGGTTAAGTAGTTATTAGTAAATTTTAGGATGAATAACCTTTTATTATTATTTTTTCATCCCTTTTATGCTCAAGAAGACTATATCCCTTGTATTCTGCATCATGTATAGGGTCGTGTGCTCTTTTATACTCATACCATCTTCCTATTTTTTTCACAATATATTAATGGATTGAAAAATCACATCCCTTGATCTAATCAGAAAAAATTTATTGTAACATATTAATCTCTTTTCATGTGAATATAATCTTTAGGTTTTTAAGATAAATATATATGTCACAGTTTTCTCCCTGTAGATAATTTTTCTAAATTTTCACTCAGAATTTCAATGCTACCATTTCTATATCATGTGTTGTGCAGTCATTATAATGGATCTTCAATTGATTGGAGTCGTAGGTTTTCACCTTTCCATATTTCATGACTACAAAACCAAATCCCATTTTGGATGCATCATTATTAAATACAAATCGTTCCCCAGTAGTCTGAAATGTGAGTATAGGTGTATTGATTAGCCTCTTCTTCATCACTTAAAATCATTATTAATATTCATCAGTCTAGAAAATCATGTCTCCCATCTGATTTATCATGGTTATCTTTCATGAAAATCAATGGATGTTTCTCATAAATTGATAATTATACTTAGGAAATCTTTAGAAACTAAAGAGTTTTGTCATAGATTATTTTATTATCCATCCATTAATTGCTTTTATTTTTTGAGGAACCATAGATATCACATTGTAGGGGATGACATTCCCCAATGAAGTCACATTCTCTAATCAAACAAAACATTTATGTACATTGTAGATAAATTTTTCTTCCATATGGTCTTCAATAATGTATTTAAATTCTCCTCGTGTTCCTCCAATCTTTTGAAATATATAATAGTATCATCTCTATAGACTAATACAAACTTTTTGGGGTAATATCTAGTGAATCAATAATTCTAGTCCTTGAATATTTTTGGATCACTAGTAATATAATAGAATCATTATGAAATCAAAGTGATTTTATCTTGGAAAATAAATAGTCTTAGGGATATGCACATTCTTCATCCTTAGTTAAAAATATCCCAACTAAAGATCCAATTTAGTGAATTATTAGGATTGATTAATCGGATTGATGAAGTCATCAATCTATGGAATAAGATACATGTTCATTATCATGGTATTTTATAACCCCATGATAATCAATTCATAAGTGCATTTACCTATAGTACTTATTTTAGAAAATGATCTATGTAACCCAAGATAAAGAACTTGGACATATAAAACCTGTATCTAGATTATCCTAAAATTGTTCATTCAAATCTTCAAGTAAAATAATGTCTTGTATATATGGATTCATTGATATCAACATATCGATATGTATGATATCGATTGAGAACTCAATATCAGGACTATAATAAAAAGTCGTAAATTCATTAGGAAAAATATATGAATATTCCATCACAATGGGAATGCCTTCAAGGATTATATTTTCTATATTTTCAATCATTTTATATAGAGATAATTTATCCTAAGGAAATAATATCTGTTGTGGAGATATTGTTTCCATATAATATTCATCATCATCCTTGAACATGTATATAATCAGAAGATTCTTTTTAAAAGATAGAGTGATTTCCTTCTCTTGGAATTTATAGGGTATCTTAATACAAAAGGAGAATCTATGCCTAGTACAGCATAAAATTACACAAATGGGAGTGTCAAATTATTTTTTGAGAAATTCAGCCCACAAATTTGTATTGTGGATGAGTTATTTGTTTGGGATAAAACAATTGACCTACATTCAATCTTCAATAATAACTCAAATTCCATGTTTGGAGGTGGTGTTTGAATATTAATCCTAAATTTATATGATATGAAATAATCATTAGATATAAAATCCAATAGTATATTTACTATCCCTGAATTTATAACTGATGTACCTATCACTACTTCATTTATGGGATCCACCATAGTTGTTTTTATGGAATATTCCATCCCTTACTCTCTAGGCCTTAGAATGATTTCTAAGCAATTATTGATGAAATCCATTGGACATGGACATTTATTTTCATAGTTTTCATATTATTTTCCCTTCAGAAACTATTCAACATGTTGAGGGTTTAATAGATAATTTATCTAATCCATCACACTTGTGGGATTCTTCTATTGCAAATTACTAGCGAGGTTTCCATCCATCCCGCACAGGAATAAATTTCTAAGGTGCTTCCCCCCGCACTTTTGGAAATTAGGTAGTTGTAAATTCATTCCACAATTTTATTTTGTAAGCATACTACCAGAATTAAACTACATCTTTTACTTCTTATCATCATGAAGACCATGAGATTCACCGATCTCCATTTCAAATTTAGGTAAAATCAATCAATTTACTCAGAGCCTTCAACGTCCAGAATGGAAAAAAATTGTAGTAATAGATATATTATAAAAAATTAACTTCTACGTAATCATTTGGGGGTAAGTTCGATGTTATTGTTGTATAATAATATTCTTATAAGGTTTTCCTTGTACTCTGTGATGGATTTGTCGCCCATTTTCTTCTATCTAGTGATATCCCTCTCAATTTTCATCGAGAGAGTGAAAAGATAATATTTTTCAAAAAACAATTTGGTGTTCCTACTACTCCTACACTTTGAAATAGTCATTTTTCTTCGTATTTTTGACCAATGTACACAATTGATCAACATCTTCTCCTATATAGTAAACAACCAGCATAAAATTATCTAACACATATCATAAAAGGGTAGAAAAGATCATTTCAATGGTGTTGATCTATTTTTCAATGTTTTCTTCTGTATTGGTCTGTTACATTGCTGGTTTTGGGTGGTGGAGGTTTTTAAGAGGAGTATAGAAGATGTTTCAAGGTTATTTTTGGTAAAATAGATTTTCTTTAGGAAATTCACATAGTAAAGGGTTGAAAAAACATGAATTGGGGATTTGAAAGTTGTGAAGCTAGTGAATTCCAAGATTGCGTTCAGTTGATGTGTGCAGTGTGAAATAGATTCATGTCATGAAATTTGAATTTACGAGGTATAATAAATAGAGGTTGAGGTGAAGTTATTTTGTTGGAATTTTTAATTTTGGAAAACCAATGAATTACATGTCATGAATGTGTTACACAATGGGGAAATATGGGGCTTTATGTTATTTTATAGCCCTTCTAGTCATGTTTCTTTCATTTAGAAGTACCTCTATATCATTCATTCGAGAAACACCCTACACCCCCTAAAGAGATCATATAGCCTTATTCCTACTTTCTTTAATCCTTGGATTCTTATTGATTTTAATTTTTTATCCATGGGGATTTATCCCTTAATTTCAATGGGTTTTCTATTAATTATTCTTCATAGATCCTCTACATTAGTTCAGTTCTATTTTTTGGGTGTGTATGGGATGAATTTGTTGAAAACCCATTATAATAGTTTATGTTAGTCCATGAGTTCCTTTTGAAATAGTGGTTTTTGGGATGTTTCTTCTTCATCCTATGGGGAACAGTGAAACAAGAAAGCATCCATCGGATAGAAAATCCATGTTTAGGTACTTTTACATTCTATGTGTGTGATTTTTAGACTTTTGGTTACTTTTGGTTGAATGATAATGGTCAAAATAATGAGATAATTAATTATCATGTCTAAATGTGAAGGGTACAATGATTTATCGCATACTTTACTAATTTGATATATTATTTTGATGTTATTAGGCATTCATGTTTTCAATTATGAAAATAAAGCTTGTTGGGGGACTTGTTTTCACTATAATAGTAATGTTATAATGAAACCTGTTGTGTGGTCGTGTGAACGCACACTAACTAAAAGGTTAATGAATATATATTTGGTTAATAATTTTTCACCCAGGAAATAATTATTTTGTAATAAAACCAATTCTAAAAAAATAAGACTTGCGATAATACCCAAAAACAATTTGGAAGCTCGTTTCTGTTGTTGTGGTTGTTGTGTGTTTTTTCTTTTTGTGATTTACCTATGTGGATTAGTATGTTATGTGATGATATTCATTGTTGTTTGGTTTTTTTAGTACACAGGGCAGTGTCAAGGTTGTTAGTTTGCATGGTTTCACTATGGAAAGATTGAGTTCTGGTGTGATGAGGTTGTGGGATAGAGGTTGTGGTATAGTGGTTGTGGGAGAAAGGATGTACCATAGTCATTATGGTTCATTTGTTGGGGCATATTGGTAATGAAATAGTTGTTTTTGAAAAGTGGTTGTGGTTCAGAGGTTGTGGTATAGTGGTTGTGGAGCTTTGGTCGTGGAATAGTTTTTGTGGAATATTTGTTGTGGCATAGCTGTTATGGCCTTGTTGATTTTTTGTGGTATATAGTGATATCATTTCATTAGATTGATGATGAATTGTTGATATCGTGGGATGTTTCAGGTGAAGTGATGTGGTGCTGATGGTGGCTGTGTAGTGATTTGGTGTTGGTTGTGTGAGTTGGTCTAGTTGTAGCATGACATAGTTGGGATTATTATCCTATTATCCATGGGGAAAAATATTATGATAAATGAAACAAAATAGGAAATCTGAATTAAATAGATATATTAAATATATAATTATAATAAATATATTAAATTAATTGAATGACGAATGAAATAATGTTATGTGAAATGAAATGGATAACAAATAAAAGTAAAAAAACATATAAGTGAAAATTAGGAAATATTGTGTGGCTTGTGTGGTGGTTATGTAAAGTTATATATAGTTGTGGTAATAGTTGACATTTTTGATGTGTAGTATGTGATGGTGATGTTATGTGCCCTAGTGTGTTTTATGTGAACCCATAGGTTTGGTATTGTGTTTTATCTATATATTAGTATGTTTATGTTATTTTATGCACACCCCACCTGAATTTAATACCATACCAACACTCAGAGGTGCTGATTTCCATGTGTTTTTTCAAACATACCGGATAATAGTAATATGGATGGATGGATACCCTCTCTCTCTCGATCTTCCTTTATTAGTGATAGTGTGGGTTGGTGTTGGAGATTACCCAACAATGATGTGATCTGATGTATGGAAAATGTGCTTATGGGTGGGATGGGATGTGATGTGATGTGTGTTCAAGGTGTTTGTGGGTGGGATGGGATGCGGTATGTATAGAAGGTAAGGGAGCATAAGATGTTCCATATTGAGATGTTTGAGTGGAAAATAAATGGTTAAGTGGTACTTGGGTGCCTTTATTTTTTACGATATTTTTGATATAATATAACATTGTATGTGTGAGTGATCTATCATGAGGCTGGTTTTGGTTAGATTAACATCATATATTCTTTTGGTTCTAATATTTGTTCACTGTGACTTAATCAAGCTCTTTTAAAAAGTAAAGTTGATGACATGTATATGTCATTACATATTATACATGTTATGCACTCCCAATGTAAATAAATTATCATATAGGATTCCATGAACTCATTGGGGACCAATCTGGACATTACTAGCTTGGTTGGTGCTGTTTTTGAGCCATTATATAAAATTTTCTTTGGGTATTTAATTTGGAGGTCTATTTCATGTATTAGTTTTACATTATTCATGAATTGTCATATTTCTTTTTATTACTTTTGTTTTTTCTTCTGAGTATTTTGGTTATTATTTATCCTATATCCTGATCTTGTTTCATATATAGAGGGTAATTCATTCCATACTATAAGTTTTTTATTCCATCGGTTATAGTCTCCAAACTGGGGCATACTATTGGTGGGACATGGTTTCATCATCTATCACTCATCATTATGGTGGGAGTGGGTTGTGAAATAGTGTTATCAATGGATTGGATGAGATATAAGATTTACATAATAGTCTGGAACTGTGACATTTTCATGGGTTTGTATAGAAATGTCACTAGTGGACATTGGAAGATTTCATAGTCTATGGAGACTGACCATGATATGGTATTTTAATCCCCTCACCCCCTATAATCGAATGCTTTGGATCTAATCTTATAGAAAAGAAATTGAGGTGGAACTATTTGACGGGTATAAACCTATGGCAGTTACATGCATCCTGATGACATGTTTTCATGTGTGATTTTTATGTTTTAGAAAAATAATATGAATAAATTTAATAAATAATATTTGATAAAATTACATTATATCAAGCATAGGTTGTTATTCTTATATTAAGTAATATCTCTTTTTCATCATCCCCAATTTACTTAGGTAAATAAGTTTCATCTGGATAATGTAATTGATCATCAAAGGGTTTTCCTGATAAAGTATGATAAGGCATGGAAAATAGATTTGGGTCACTGTCAGTGGAAGAGTGTGGGTATATATGAGGGTAGTGTATCAGATCTAGAGATGGAGTTATGGATGGATGATATTGTCATCGCTTTCGGTATGATCAAATAATTATCTGAGGTTTGGGTATCATTAATAGAGAGATCTAGGAAGCCATACATAAGTGGTGGATATTGTTTCTTGGTCTGTATAAGGAGGAATATGTGTTGTGAATAGACATTTAGAGGGAATTATATGTATAGTTTATGTCACAAATGATGAGTTAATATAATAAAAAGTGAATTTATCCCTTATTCATGGGAGTATGAGTGTATGGGATCTTGTGACCTGGTTGAAGAACCTCCTATAGTTTTCTCCACATGTTTTTAGATGAAGAGTCTAGAGAAGGACGTCTAGAGATATATTTTCACCAATTGATCAGGTGTAAAATCACTCTATTTAATGTCTCAACATATATATAAGGGATAATTTTATGATGAGGAATATTTTATTTGGAGTTGATCCTTAGTAGGGTTGATATTAGACAATTTTGAGGAGAAGTGCATTAGGCAGGGGGTCACGGGTGTTCGTGTAGTCAGGGTTTTGTTTAATGGAAACCGGTTGTGGTAGTTCTTTCTCAATCATCAGGAAAAGGGGGTTTTCAAGATCCTTTAGTTGTATTATATTTTTTTCCATATATATAGGAGATGTGTTAACCCCTAGGTTTAGTTTCTAATCACTCTTTGTGGTATGTTATAAATGGGTAGTCAGGATACTTTTCATCAAATGTAGTTCTCTTTGAAAATATTTATGTGTCTAGGACATCATATTGTTGTTTAGTAGTTGAAATTATGTGGAGTTAGAAGAAATTATCATATTGATGGTACCCATTCATAATTAACAAGGAAATATCATAGATGTAGAGGCTAGTAGTAGAGAGGAAGTGGATTTTGGAATGGTCAAATTCATGGGTTATAGGTAGAAGCGCCAATAGAGTCGGATGTAATTTGTGGTATGATTTGTGTATTTTCAACCCTTGAGTTTTCTTTTTTTTAATCAGGATCCTTGAAATCCTCTTTTCTCATATTTTGGACCATATTTTTGGACAGGATATGGAGATCCATCCAGTTTCCCTAGTGTTATCTACCATAGTTTGAGGCTATACTTCATTATTAGATGTGTGTCGGAGATATTGATAGGTGATGGGGTTGAACCGTTCAGTGAGGGACTTATTATTATTGTCCATACATGAATATTATATTATCCAGTATATGGAATGGTTGTATTTCATGTCTGGATTCTTCTACTACATTTGGTTAATAGTTTTGTTTTTCGATGATGAGGGACAACGAGTTCCATTCATTGGAGAGTGAGGGTATCTATTGGTTTCTAGGTAAGTGGATACTCATTTGTCATAGTTGGTGGAGATATCAGTTTAAGCTCATTTTGGGGATGTACAGAGGGTTATAGATTACATTCTAGATGTTTTATAACATGATTTTATGAAACTACCCCATTGATGTTATATAGAATTTAGGATATAGTTTTAGTTGGGTGTGTCTCCAATCTCTGTGGATCCACATCATATAGAACCCACATTGTTGAATGATTTAAGGATGCAGATGAATTATATGATATAGAGGGTTCTCATCAAACCTAGTGTGTCCTTGTGGAGTTCCCCTATATTGTTCTCCAAGAAGTTGTATGATAGTATTTAGTTATTTATAGACTACTAAAAGATGAATCAGGTGACAATCAAGAACTGTTACACTCTTCTGAGGATCAACGATCAAATTAACAAGTTCATTGGATCTAGATTTTTATCTAGAACTGATATATAGTCTAGATAACAACAGTTGAGTTTGAGATATGTGGATGTTGATAAGAATACCTTTATATTAAGGTATTAGCACTTCACATTTTTAATTATGTCATTCGAGGTTATGAACACACTAGACATGTTCATGGGACGTATGTACTCCATGATCCATGCGTTGTTGGGAGATTTATCATTGTATTTATCGATGATATATTAGTCTACTCAATGCTATATGAGGATCATGGACATTATCTAAAAGTTTATTTATAGGTCATTTGACACCACTGGTTTTATGGAATGTTTTTCATGTGAGAGTTCTGGATGAGAGAGGTGTGTTTTCTTGTACACATGATGTCTCGGTGGGGTGTTCTAGTGGGCCCATCAATGGTCAAAGATGTTTTTTCTATAAACACCTAAGAATGCGATATCAGTTCATAGGTTTATTGTTCTCATTTTCTATTAATGTATGTTTATACCCAATTTCTCTAGAATTTTAGCCTCACTATCGGAATTTACCAGTAAGGACTAGGATTTTTTGTGGATATATCAGTTCAGGAAGCTCTTGGTTACCTCAAGGAGAATTCATTTAGATTCTATGTACGTTAGTTTCTTGAGAAGGGTTTATTGTATAAGATTTTATGTGATGAATCCCATATTGTCTTTGGATTCTTGTTGATGTAGCAGATATTGGTGATCTCTTATGGGTCTATGAAGTTACATCCCCATGAGTGTAAATATTCCATCCAAGATAAGGATGTGGTATCAATTGTGTTCACGCTAATACTTTAGTGGAATTACCTTATCTTAATACATTTAATAGTTTTCAAAAACCACAGGATCCCAAGATATGTTTCCTCCCAAAATGATCTAGGTCTATTCAAGAATAGTTAGAGAAACATTTTTAATATTATAATTTTCTGATCTCTTACACACAGTGAATATTAATGTAGTTTATGAGGTGTTGAGTTAGAAGTCCAGATAGGATGTAGCTCATGGGTATGCAAATGTTTTGAATGTAATGGATGCTTTTGCAGTGATGTATATTTATGTTTGGGAGATAATTGGATGAGTATGTTTTCATAATATTTCCACATATTCAACTTTGATGTAGAAGGTGGATGAGTCTCAATGGGTATACTGAGAGGAAGAGGTGATGCACTATCATGTTGTCCATTGTGACATTCATGGGGGATGGTAAGCGGATGATCAAATTGAGTTTTCTTCCAAGGGAGGTTTTTCATCCCATTGGTGATGTTTGAGGGAGTTATCCATCGTCTTCATAGATAACCTTTAGTAGTTCATCCTAGTGTAAAAAATATTTATTGTGTCTTAAGAGGAAAAATTTGGTTTCATAGGATGAAACATTTAGTAATAGATTGTGTGTCCAAATGTATGTTTTCTTAGTAGGTTAAATAAGAATTATATGTTCTAGGAGGTTCAATATAGTACATGGATATCCCCAAGATGAAATTATATGACATATGAAATAATGTTTTCAAAGGGTTTCACCCATATTGGGGATTATGTGATGCATTTTTTTAATAGTGTACTAACTAACAAAATTATCTCACATCTTAATGAAATGTGAGTATACTTTCATGGATTTTTTCATGATATTTTATGTGAATGTTGTTGTTAGGATTCATGCAGTACTATGTAACACCATCTCTGATCGATATCCTCATTTTACCTCATGAGTTTTAAGGGGATTGCAGCATTCTTTTGGATCCCAATTATGTCATAGAAATGCTTTCCACCCTTATACAAATGGGTAGATGGAGTGGACTATCTAGGTGAGGGAGGATATTTTATATGTTTGTAACCTGGACATTAGTGGATATTGTGTATGAAACCTGAAATAAGAATATTTTTCTTATAAAAATAGTTCTCAATAATCCATTGGTATTGCTCTATTTGGGGTATTGTATGGGCGACTGTGTCATTATTTAATATGTTGGACATAGGTGGGGTAGTCATTAGTTATTAATATGGATGTGTTAAAATGTAGACTGAGAAGATCTTGTTTGATGATGAGTGGATGATGGTGGAATATGATAGTTAGAATTCCTATATTTATTGTATTATATTCCTGTAGATACTTGAAGCTTAATGTACATAGATATTACATTACTTTTTCGGAATACATAAAACATAACAAAAACAGACACAAGGACCATAATAGTTTAGTGTCTTTGGAAACATGGAACGTAATCTTTTAATCGTGGTGAAATATCTTCAACATCTCCCATAAAGATATTTCACTTTTTTTCCTTACCTAAAACCTTTATTTTAATCATGGGGAAAAATAAAACATAAAAAGGGTGAGCTCAAATTCTTAGTAAGGGTAAGCATGGATAAAATAAAAATACCACATACATTTGAACATAAAAACATGAACATAATGTTTAAACATCGAAATCATGAGCAACGACATAAAACATGGAAGTAGATAAGGCATAGATCATAATAGAACATAAATCATGATAACATATTATGGGAATAAAACATGTAATTGTGGCATCCCTTAATCACATGTAATGATTTCAATAGTATCCAATGCATTGCTTCCAAGACCCTCTTAGTGGACAAAGTCCCTTTATGAATCGAGTTCACTCCTCATTCTAGTTCTGTAATACTAAACCGGATTAACTTACCATTCTAGCCATGTCTATCTCATGACATAGAAATCTTTACCCAATTCATTGGAGGGAGATATAGGTCCCACCCATCTCCTAATGAAATCATTATTACTTGTTCCACAAAATAAACTTAAAACATTCATCATAACCCAAAGAATAAAATGGGTTTCAAAAACATCATCCCATCATCTCATAATCCATATAAAAAATGGACATTTCATCATAATAAAAGTGAAACCATGTAAATCATAGAGACATTAAACTTGAAACATAAACATATGAAATAATGTCATCTTAGATGGAAAATGGTTTTGATAAAACTTTTGAAATGAATTCTTGAGGAAAATATCCTTTCTTCTTCAAAATCAATTTCTTTTCACAAAACGTCTTCCAATTTTAAAATAAAATGATTTTTTTTGAAAATATTCATGAAATATTCTGGAGGAAGCTTCATGGAAATAAGGCTTTATAAAATCATAAAAATATGTTCGTGTCGTATAAGTTAAAAAAACATTCTTATCGTACTTTTTCTGGAAAAGTCAAAAAGTACCTCGTAAAAGAAAGATTCCATACATACCATGTATTAAAAGTCAAAAATGGGTAAAAAGGACATTGAACATACATGAAACCATTTTTAGGAAACATGGACATGGATGAGAACAATAACCCCAGTAAATACTTGTGAATAAACAATCTCTGATAAGAACGAGATTGGAAAAGTTATCCCTTACCTTAGGTCCGATATGCTTTGTACGTATCCGAACCTCATGTATAATGATTTAAATAATGTCATTGACTTATTACATAATCATATTCATTGTTATGATATCATATATGGTTCACTTATGACTTTATATTACCCTTTCTTTTGTAAATGCCATGTTAAAGAGTGTTTTAGGTAAAATCGTTTCATTTGTCGTCCGTGTTTTTACTTGTAATTATTCATATGATTACATAGATAATGATTACTTAATTACAGAATATAAAACATGATTTATATATAATATGTATTCAGAATATACATATATATAATAGATCAATAAATGGAAATAAATACACCGTTCATGGAGATGGTAGGCCGTATGTACGCATGAACGCTGTTTTCGTTTCCTCATTGAATTGAATGGAATTAATTGGATGATATACATATATATATACATAAATACAGTATCATTATTATGTCATATATTTCATGATTACTTATTATATATACTTTATAATCATTCATGAATGGTTAATCATTGAGAATGAATCTCATAGCGTCGTGGAGACAGTATTCCGTACGTACACACGAGCCATGATATCGTTCCCATGATCGTGGAATTTTATTGGAGTGTATGTATACTATTACAGAATCAATATCACCTTACAATACTCATATATAGTTATTATTTACACCATTATACCCATACAAGTATGGTGGTGGTGGAAAATTGATTCCACCACGGCGTGGAGACGGTATTCCGTACGTACGCACGCGTGGTGATTTCATTTTCCATAGGATGGATAGATGGTAAAATAGGGTTGTTTCAAACATATAATAATATATCTGTATATGATTGATACTGATTTTATTAATTCATAATGAAACAACCAAATAAGAAGAAGTGGAAGAAGAAATAAAGTTGAAAGAATCGGTAATGGACATTACCTCTTCTTTGAAACGCCTCTTTGAGACCTCCTCTTAGGGAACTAAAATTTTTCTTTGAAGAATACCAAGACCTCTAGAATGTTTCTAGGGAAGTGGAGAGGATAATTTGGCAGGGTTTGGCCGAGCTTTAAGTCTCAAAGTGGTGTGAGGAAGAGAGGGAGGAGGTTCCCTTTTATAAGGGAGGAGAGGGGCACCTTTGGAAAAAATAAACATTTTAATTTATTATAAAGTCATATTCGGTTTTTAATAGCTCCAAATTGATTTATATTTAAGCTAAGTTGGGGATGTGTCGAAATCCTCTCATCCAATATAATTTAGAAAATTATAGGTTCCTATTTTAACCTTATCATTTAGATTTAACCTTAAGTTAAGTAATTTTACTTTTACTGTGTCTTCTTGTTTTCTTACACTATAAGGTTAATAAACATACTATAACAAGACAAACAAACCCCAAAGTGTTTATTATTAATATATATATCCTTATATAAGTCATTGGGCCGATCCTTAGATTTTTTTGAATAAAATACCAATTAATAATATAATATTTGTTTTAAAAACTATTTTATGTCAATTTTGACACTATTTGGTAATTGATTTTTGTGAAACTCATAGTAGAATGATTAGTTCAAAAAAAGTTAACTAAATCAATACTAACATGTCATATTAACCTATAAAATTAGTGTAATTCATAAAAATGCTCAAATTACATTTATTTGGGTATTTATAACATCAATTAGGTCAATATTTCATTAACAAGATAATTACTACGTCATCATTGTTTCAAAAATAAATTAAATTATTTAATGTCTAAAATTTATAAATAAAATACCATTATGTAGGAAAGATTTTCATCTTTATAATTAATATTTATAGTCAAATTTATCTTATGTATATTCCTATATTAAAAATGATTTACTTATTAAACTTTGATTTTAACTATTTTAACCCTTCTTTAAATAAATTAATATTAAATGTCCTAATCTAATTCAAGTGGGCATAAATGGTCATATTTTATTACTAAGGTTGTTTTTGGTCGAATTAAACTTATCCAATATAATTAGGACATGTGTTAGGTTAATAATAATATCATTTTTACCCTTAATTACCCTATTTACTTTTAAATGTGGTAAAAAAAGTAAAAAGTTACTATTCACCAAAAATTATCTTCATCTCATTGAACCACATTTTAGTCCTTGATATTAACCGTGTATCTCAGATTTTCAAAATTCCACTCACAGAAGCGGTAAACTAAGTTTTATGAAAATTCCAGTTTTTTAACTACCACTTAGTGGTTTCACTATTCATCAAAAAATGAAAGTTTCCATAAAAATACAAAAAATTACACCTAAGGAATATTAGATATTATGAATTCAAAAATGATGTCTATTTTACCAAATTCAAAACATATCAGTTAAATTAACTAATTTAAACATTAATTCTCGTCGTCAAAACAAATAGCGTGTATTTCAGAGATAATAACTATCAAAAGATTGATACTTGTTTATGTCTGGTTTAAATGTAAAATTACATCCAATGACTAACATTGTATTAAATTGTAAAGAAATATTCTAAATATACTTTAAAACAACTCAAATTAATAATTTATCACTATTAATTATTTTGAATAAAAAAGTTGTTTTTAATTAAAATTTAGTAATTTTCACTATTCATCAGAACATGAAAGTTGTCCAAAAAGTACAAAAATTTCACCCTAAGCTAATTTCGATATTTCGAATCCAAAAATGAAGTCCATTTTGAAAGATAAAATTTACAAAATTTCAAAAAGTGGGTATTAATATTAATAACGACTAGTTCATAATAATATTATAATAATATATCGTTTAGTGAAGCTCAGTATTGCGTACTACACACGCTATCGAGGAAGGTTTTGATTGTGTGTAATGCCAGGAAAGTCAGGGATGAATGTTGTGCAAGTTCATTTTGGTGTAGCGTACAACACAAGACATTAATGAAATTAAAAAGAAGATTTTTCATAAAATCTCGGGGTGTTACATTCTACCCCCTTAAAATGAATTTCGCCCTCGAAATTCGTCAGGGTTATAAATGGTTTACTACTCGAATGTTTCTTTAATAGAAACCCACATAGTAAAAATGAATATCAAAACTTGGATTTAAAAACTAAAGTATGAAACGTAATGGTTACCCAAATTAACTCATCACTGGGTTTCCACGTAGAAGAACATAGGTGAAAATATGGATATGGAAGACAAATCTAACCATCAAGTTCTGATGAAGAGTGGTAGAGAACATGGCTATAAAAAATCCAAAAATCACAAAGCCATAAAGTTTTGACAATCTAAGGTACCATCTGATTCATCGGATATAAGAGCACTAGGACAACCTTTTTGGTTTTCAAGATCATTTCCCTAAAGTTGATGAAATTGGAATTAGAAGAAATACATTCGTGATTTTGGTACAGTCTCACCATGGGTCGTTCTTTGGAAAATTTCATCTTAATATCTTAATGAAATGAAGTTGAATTTGTCATTCGTGAAGTGTTAGTAGATCATGTGATAGAATGATGGGTCATTCCATCTTTCTCAAACAAAAGGTTAGAAACGTTATCAAAAAATACAGAAGTCCATATATAGTGAGATTAATCATATATGGTTCCTAAAATGGACTTTTACATCATATATCATACTGCTTAGTATAATAAAACTAGTTTCTACAAGACATGGACTTCTTGTAGGCCATTGGTAGGCGATAAAGGCCAGTCGCACATCGGTTGTGGGTTCGATTCCTACAGACTTGTTCGACGCAATAGGCTGTCACCCATCCTGCAGGTTGTCCTTTTTCTAAAACTACATTACTATAACATCCCATAAATAATATCGAAAATAATTTTCTACCCTTAAACAATACTAACTTATGTCCAACATAATCCATTCCAATCTTTAGGCTTATCAAAAATATTGTCGTCCAATCTCATACCAAAGAGTTCATATAAAAAGCATGTTAATACCATTGTTGATCCCCATATATCATGAGATATGTCTTGTTGGTCACATTCCAAACATTTAAAGGCCTTAATCATGTATTCTCTTGAAAAATGATTACCCATTAAATCTTAGTGAAAACATGAGTGATATAGAAAGTTAACTCTTTCCACATACAAAAACCCCAAAATTCTATATACTCAAACCATGATATAACTATTTCCTTATATCAGTCATGAGTTCATGAATACTATCAAACATTTCATATTCTCCTTATCCCTTCATTATGCACATACCATCTTTTTTCCAAAAATATCTCAATCACTTTCCATGGTTACTGGTACCATAAAATTATTGAAAACCACAATAGACCAATGCATAAATATTTCAATATTCCACGATAATATATACAACATTATTTTGGAATCCCATTACATAAAAACATAATCATTCCACCACATCGTTGTCATATTCAAGATCACCAATAGTGATCTCATGTGACTTCCCTTTGTCCTTTTCCTTAAGTGGTTGCTCATGCCGATCATCACTAACCCTTGGATTAGGGCATTTATTAGCATAATGCCCCATTTACTTGCACATGAAGAATTGAAGTATTGGTGGTGCATTCTCTGTAGTATTTTCTTTATTCACATCATTAGATACCCTTTTTCCATTACTTCGACACCCAGCTGCTCGATGACCTTATTTTCCACACTTAAAACATTTTCTAGTCCCTTTAAGACAATCTCCACCATGCTTCTTTCCACACTTTGAGCATAAGCAAACATTCATCTTCTTTTAACCATTATTCTGAGATTTCTCCATGAACTCCATCTTTCTTTTCTTGTCAAAACTATGAGGTGGATAATTAACACCAACTTCCATTTCTACCTTGATATCACAACGCACAATTTCTTCATAGCTACTGAAGTCTCTTATAGTTAATTCCCTTCGAAGATTTGGTTTTAAGCCACTGAAGAATCGATCAACTTTACGTTCAGGTTGGATGATAAAGTCAGATGCATACCTTGCAAGCCTTCTAAAATTCACTTCTTATAAACCAACAAGTTCATCGTCCTTTTTCTTTATTTCAAGAAACTCCTTCTCCATATTTGTTCGAAGAATACGAGGGAAGTACTTATTGAAAAATAAGTTCTTGAACTCGTCCCATTCCATGGAATCAATTTCATCTCTTGGCCTCGTATTCTTGATAAGATTCCACCATTGATCAGCTTCACCTTCCAAATAATATACTACTAAGATGAATTAATCATGTTCATAACATTTAAGAACTGAAAAATATCTTTTCAGTGGTACTGATCCATTGCTCAGCAACAAGTGGATCAGAAGACCCACTGAAAGAAGGTGGATGTTTCTTCATGAAGAACTCAATAGAATATGGTTCCCTTCTCTGCTCATTTGGATGTCCCGAATGATTCATAGCTTTTGAAAGTATAATAATAAGATTTTTCACTCCATCTCCAGTAACATTTGTTTGTTCAGGAGGACAATCATTGCATTGTCCATTGCATTGATCAACACAGTTCCTTCGGGTTCCATCCATCGCCTAAAACCCAAAAAGAATAGTGTGAGAGGTAAAAATCATGCTAGGGAAAACAACATAGTAAAGGGGGATTACCCTCAATATCTAAAATCTTATATTAAATTCTATGATCGCTAGAACAATTCTAGGACTATAACCTTTACGTATACTTAACCTTAGTGACATCCCTAGACATACCATAGAAATATCTCTAGGGATCTCACTAAAGTTTTCGCATCCTAGTTTCCAAAGGTTGACTAAAACTTTTCTCTGATACCAATTGTAGAGACCTGAATCTTGACGTACAAATATATTACATTATTTTTTCGGAATAGATAATACATAACAAAAATAGACACACAAGGACCATAATAGTTTAGTGTCTTTGGAAACATGGAAGGTAATCTTCTAATCATGGTGAAACATCATCAACATCTCCCATAAAGATATTACACTTTTTGTTTCCTTACCTAAACCCATTCTTTTAATCCTGGGGGAAAATAAAACATAAAAAGGGTGAGCTCATATTCTCAGTGAAGGTAAGAATGGATATAATAAAACATACCATATAAATTTGAACTTAAAATCATGAACATAATGTTTAAACATCAAAATCTTGAGCAATGACTTAAAACAAGGAAGTACATAAGGCATAGATCATAATGGAACATAAATCATGATAACATAGTATGGGAATAAAACATGTAATTGTGGCATCTATTAAGCATATGTAATGATTTCCATAGTGGCCAAGGCATTGCTGCCAAGACCATCTTAGTGGACAAAGTCCCTTTCTGAATCGAGTTCACTCCTCGTTCCAGTCCTGTAATACTGAACCGTATTAACTTATCATTCCAGCCATGTCTATCTCAATAGATAGAAATCTTTACCCAATTCATTGGAGGGAGATATAGGTCCCACCCATCTCATAATGAAATCATTCTTACTTGTGCCACAAAATAAACATAAAACATTCATCATAACCCATAGAATAAAATGGGTTTCATAAAAATCATCCCATCATCTCATAATCCATACAAAACAAATGGACATTTCATCATAAGAAAATGGAAACCATGTAAATCATAGAGACATTAAACTTGAAACATACACATATGAAATAATGTCATCTTAGATGGAAAATGGTTTTGATAAAACTTTTGAAATGAATTCTTGAGGAAAATATCCTTTCTTCTTCAAAATCAATTTCTTTTCACAAAACGTCACCCAATTTTAAAAGAAAATGATTTTTTTGAAAATAGTAATGAAATATTTTTAAGGAAGCTTCATGAAAATAAGGCTTTATAAAACCGTAAAAATCCATTCATGTTTTATAAGTTAAAAAAACATTCTTCTCGTACTTTTCCAAGAAAAGTCAAAAAGTGCCTCATAAAAGAATGATTTCATACATGCCATGTAGTAAAAGTAAAAAATGAGTAAAAAGGACATTAAAAATACATGAAATAATTTTTAGGAAACATGGACCTGGATGAGAACAATAACCCCAGTAAATACTTACGAATAAACAATCTCAGATAAGAATGAGATTGGAAAAGTTATCCCTTACCTTAGGTCTGATATGCTTTGTACATATCCTAACCTCCTGTATAATGATTTAAATAATGTCATTGACTTATTAAAGAATCATATTCATTGTTATGATATCATATATGGTTCAGTTATGACTTTATATTACCCGTTCTTTTGTAAATTCCATGTTAAAGAGTGTTTTGGGTAAAATCGTTTCATTTGTCATCCGTGTTTTGACGTGTAATTATTCATATGATTACTTAGATCATGATTACTTAATTCCAGAGTATAAAATATGATTTATATATAATATATATTCAGAATATACATATATATAATAGATCGATAAATGGAAAGAAATACACCGTTCATGGAGACGGTAGGCCGTACGTACGCATGAACGTTGTTTTCGTTTCCTCATTGAATTGAATGGAATTAATTGAATGACATACATATATATATAAATAAATAGAGTATCATTATTATTTCATATATTTCATTATTACTTATTATATATTCTTTATAATCATTCATGAATGGTTAATCATTGAGAATGAATCTCATCGCGTCGTGGAGACGGTATTCCGTACGTACGTACGAGCGATGATATCGTTCCCATGATCGTGGAATTTTATTGGAGTTTATATATACTATTACAGAATCAATATCACTTTAAAATAATCATATATAGTTATTATTTACACCATTATACCCATCCAAGTAAGGTGGTGGTGGAAAATAGATTACACCACGGTGTGGAGACGGTATTCCGTACGTACGCACGCGTGGTGATTTCGTTTTCCATAGGATGGATAGATGGTGAAATAGGGTTATTTCATACTTATAATAACATATCAGTATATGAGTGGTATAGATGTTATTACTTGATAATGAAACAACCTAAGAAGAAGAAGTGGAAGAAGAAATAAAGTTGAATGAATTGGTAACCGACATTACCTTTTCTTTAAAGCGCCTCTTTGATACCTCCTCTTAGGGCACTAAAATTGGTCTTTGAAGAAGACCAGTACCTATATGATGTTTTTAGGGAAGTGGAGAAGATAATTTGGAAGGGGTTGGCCAAGCTTGAAGGCTCAAAGTGGTCTGAGGAAGAGAGGGAGGAGGTGCCCTTTTATAAGGGAGGAGAGAGGCACCTTTGGAAAAACTAAAAATATTATTTTGTTATAAAGTCATATTCGGTTTTTAATAGCTCTAAATTGATTTCTTTAGAAGCTAATATGGGTATGGGTCTAAATCCTCTCGTCCAATAAAATTTATAAAAGTTTATGTTTCTATTTTAACCTTATCATTTAGATTTAACCTTAAGTTAAATAATTTTACTTTTACCGTGTCTTCTTGTATTCTTACACTATAAGGATAATAAACTTACTATAACAAGCCAAACGAACCCCAAGGTGTTTATTATTAATATATATAACCTTATATAAGTCATTTGGAAGAAAATTATATTTTTAGGAATAAAATATCAATTAATAATATAATATTTATTTTAAACACTATTTTATGTCAATTTTGACACTATTTGGTAATTGATTTTTTTGAAACTCATAAAAGAATGAATAGTTCGAAAAAAGTTAACTAAATCAATACTAACATGTCAAATTAACCTATAAAATTAGTGTAATTCATAAAAAGACTCAAATTACATTTATTTGGGAATTTATAACATCAATTATGTCAATATTTCATTAATAAGATAATTACAACATCATCATTATGTCAAAAATAAATTAAATTATTTAATATCTCAATATTATAAATAAAATACCATTTTGTAAGAAGTTTTTTTATATTTATAATAAATATTTATAGTCCAATTTATATTATGTATAACACTATATTAAAAATTATTTACTTATTAAACTTTGATTTTAACGTTTTTAACCCTTCTTTAAATAAATTAATATTAAATGTCCTAATCTAATCCAAGTGGGCCTAAATGGTCATATTTTATTCCTAAGGATTTTTTTGGTCGAATTACACTTATCCAATAGAATTAGGACATGTGTTAGGATCATAATAATATCATTTTTACCCTTAATTACCCTATTTACTTTTAACCGTGGTAAAAAAAGTAAAAATTCACTATTCACCAAAAATTATATTCATCTAATTGAACAACATTTTAGTCCTTGATATTAACCGTGTCTCTTGGATTTTCTAAATTCCACTCACAGAAGCGGTAAAATTATGTTTTATGAAAATTCAGTTTTTTAACTACCACTTAGTGGTTTCACTATTCATCAAAAAATGAAAGTTTCCAGAAAAATACCAAAAATTAGGCCTAAGGTATATTTGATATTATGAATTCCAAAATGATGTCTATTTTACCAAATTCAAAACATATCAGTTACATTAACTAATTTAAAAATTAATTCTCATCATCAAAACAAATAGCCTGTTTTTAAGAGATAATAACTATCAAAAGATTGACACTTGTTTATGTCTGGTTTAAATGTCAAATTACATCCAATGACTAGAATTGTATTAAATTGTAAAAATATATTCTAAATATACTTTAAAACCAATAAAATTAATAATTTATCACTATTAATTATTTCGATTAAAAAATTTGTTTTTAATTAAAATTTTGTAATTTTCACTATTCATCAGAATATGAAAGTTATCCAAAAACTACCAAAATTTCACCCTAAGCTAATTTCGATATTCTGAATCCAAAAATGAATTCCATTTAGAAACATAAAATTTATAAAATTTCAATAAGTGAGTATTACTATTCATAACGGCTAGTTCATAATAATATTATAATAATATATCGTTTAGTGAAACTTAGTATTGCGTACTACACACGCTATCGAGGAAGGTCGTGATTGCGTGTAATGAAAGGCAAGACAGGGATGCATGTTGTGCAATCTCCTTTTGGTGTAGCGTACACCACAAGGCATTAATGAAATTAAAAAGAATATTTTTCATAAAATCTCTGGGTGTTACAATTTCTCTAGTGTTTCAGGTTGTATTCCATTTATTACTGAGATTCCCCCTTGGTGTGGGAAGTAGAGGTTTTGTTGGGGAGTAAGATTTCTCCCAGCTTTTTTTGGACCATTACGGTGTGGTTGTGTGTTTTCATGGTGGATATTAGTTGTAATTTCCATAATCACTAGGGAGGGTCCATGAAATCTTCCACATATCTTAGCTTCCTCAATTTATTCATGATTAATCCTATATTATATAATGGGAAGAGTTAGACATTTAGGATGACATAATGTTCATGCAGCATCAAGTCGAGATCTGGGATCATCAACTGAATGTTTTTTTTGTAGAAAAACTACTCCCTTGGTCCATGTGTTATAGAGGCATGGTGTTCTAGAGGAGATTACATAAAAGGAAGAGATGTAGACACATGATCGGTTAAAATAGCTATTTAACGTCTTGATTTTTTTTTCTTATGATGTGTTATTTATATCATGATATGTTTTGATATGGGTTGTTTCCCTTAACATGTGATGTGTAATAAGAACCCAAAACATATGGGAAGTTGAGGACCTAAACCCTAATTGTGAAGCATTATACTGTGACATGATTAAACCCCTCTAGGGGAGTTAGTGTCAGCCATATCTTATAATTTCATGACATGGAGGACGTAATTCCCTGATTTCTGTGCACGGTGTGGTCATATTTATTTGTATGTGAGTGTTTTTTTGGGATGTGTGGTTTTTTGTGTGGTTATGTATAACATTGGTGGTTTTTTGATGGTATCGGATGATTAATTTTTAGTATTTATGAGGGGTGGTGATGAGGGAGTGTAGTGTGCTTCGTGGGTGTTTTTGATTAGCATGTTTGGCTTGTGGAATTTTGAGGAGTAATTAGATCCTTGAGAGGTATCTCACATGGTGGTAGTTCAAACCCCTTCTAGGATTGGTTTTGCATTGTCGATGGTGAGAATCATTTGATAGGTTCATAATATAACGGTATGTGCCTTCTCGATCTCTCACTTTTCTGGTTTTGGGAATTATTTTTCTCTCGGAAGATGATTTTGGAGGTTTTATGGTGGTTGGATGTGAAAAAAATATGACGCATTATATTCATGTTGTGAATGGTTTACACAAAGTGAATTAGTGATTCACAGATTCTGATGTCAGTTAATTCATTTCCATTTTTTATATGAGGTTTATAGTATCAAATTAATTCCCATTGTAGAGTTTTAATTCATTTTTTGTATGAAATAAATGCTGAGGTGATGTGAATTTTAGTGTAAGATGGAATTTTTGGAAACTCAAGAGTTAGAAATTGTGAATGTGTTACATATGGTGAAAGTGTCATGTTCTAGGTTATTTTATAACCATTTTTTCTGCTTTTATTTCCTTCAAGCATACCTATCTCTCTCTATAATTCGGAATGAATCCTAGTAACTGAAGGAGACATTATAACCCTCTTCTCCCATGCTTTGATCCTGGGGTTCTGTTCGATTCCCATTAGTGATATATGGCGAGTTTATCTCTTTCTCATGGGTTTTCTTCCCTTCTTATTCAGATATCTTCTAATGTGGTTCATTTTTGGTTAGTGGTGTGCATGGGTAACATTATTTACAACACATTCAGGAGTTTTAGTTAGATATGAGTGTTCCTCAAGTGTGAATGGGTTTTTGGATGTTTCATCTTAACCTTGTAGTGAACATCTAGAGCCGAAAGCTTCGTTGTGGTAGGGGATTCTCATTATCACCCTTTTGCATTATATATGTGGGATTTTGATTATTGTTTTACCTTTGGCTAAATAGTAATGTCCCTTATAATTATATATTAAGTTATCATTTAAAAAATTTATGGTTATTGGTATTTATCGCATGATCTAAAACATTCAAATATGTTTTGGATTATATTATGAATTCTAATTTTCATTTCTAAAAAACATCTTTTGGGAGCTTCTTTTATATAGTTGTTGTGCTGTAAAGATCCTTTTTGTGTTGTTTTCTAATATCACCTTAAATAAAAGGTTCAATAATTTATATTTGTATAAAAATTGGATTCCCCTATACATATGTTATTTATGATATTACCAATACTAAATAAATAAGATATGTGATAGTTTCCCTAAATAATAGTGTAATCCAGTTTCAGTTGTTTTGTATTTCTTTTTATTGTGTTTTTCCTACATGGTTTGGGTTGTTGGAATGTGATGTTAGTTACCAGATGGGTTGTTTGGTATTTGGAAAAGTGATGTAGTGGTTGGTTATTAGGGATTTTATGTGGGAATTTGTGTGATGTGGCTTGATGAGGATGTGGTATATAGGATGTGGCATAGTGGTTGTGGTATAGAGTTTGTGGTTATGTTATTTTCAAATTGTGGTTGGGTAATAGTGTTTGTGAAGAAGTGTTTTTGGCCTAGTGGTTTTGGAATAATGGTTTTAATGAAATGGTTTTGGTATAGTGTTTTTGGACCTGTGGTTGTAGCATGGTGTTTATGGCATAGTTTCTTGGTAGTGGTATGTGGTGATATCATTTAGTGAAGGATGTTAAGAGTGGTTGGTATTTTGAGATAGGTTGGGAAATGTGGTGTCAAGATTATGGTGGATGTTCGGTGTTGTGGTGGTGGTTTCCTTAGTGGGGCCTGATATTGCATAGTGTGTTTAAGATAGTTTCCCAGTTATTCAAGGGAAATAATGCCATGATAAAATATACAAAATAGGCTGGTAAATATACAAGATAGAAAATAAAATGATTTGTGATAAATGTATTATTTGAGTTAAATGGAGAATGAGTACTTTTTATTTTAAATGAAATGGATGAAAAATAAATGAGAAGAAACTATTTCAGTTGAATGAGTGAAATGTTGTGGGGATTGTGCAGTGGTTCTATGGTGTTGCATGCTGTGATGGCTATAGTTGAGATGGTTGATGTGTGGTACATGGTGGAGAAATGGTGTATGTTATTGGTGTTTATGTGAACCCATAGGTTGGGTATGGTGTGTTAAATATATACAATGTATGTTTATGTTATTTTATACATTCCCAACCCGATTTAGATAAACATAACAGCACTCAAAAATGTTGAGTTACATGTGTTTTCTCCAACATATGGGATGGTGGAAATACAGAATGCTAGATAACCCATCTACCATTCTCTCTCTTTGGTAGTAGTGATATGGGATGGTGTTGGAGATTATGTATCTATAATGTGATGTGATTTATGGACATGGTGTTTTCAAGAAGGGTGTTATGTGATGTGATTGGTGTCCATGGTTTCTACTGCTAGGATGTGATGTGTGTCCCTTCTGTCTTTGGGTGTGATGTGATCTTCTATGTTTTGAAGGTATGGGATAATTGGTTGTTTGATGTTGGGGTGTGAGAGAGAAAATATATGGGGTAGATGGAGTGGGTCACCATGTTTGGTTGTAATCTTAATGATATATTATTATAGTGTATGCATGATTTAGTGAGTGATCATTGGTCTGGATAGGTTTTTATAGATTAATTTTATAGTTTCTTTTTTTCTTTTTTTCTTTTTCATTGCTGCTTTAGCATGATATTTTCACAATTACACTTGAGGTCTTTGATATGTGCCAATTGAGTATACTTGTTATGCTCACCCTATGAATATAAACTTTTTTTTCAGTTTTCTAAGATGAATTTTGGAACCCAAATAAACATTACTAGCTGGGTTGTAGCAAATTTTTGTGTTAAGGTTATAGAAATTACATTTTCGTATTTACATTGGAATCATTTACCATTATATTTTATACTGGATTAATTTGGTGATTTTTTATCCAATCTCCCTATCTTTTTCATTTATAGTGTTTAATGACTTCCATACTATAAGATTTATATACCCTCATTGTCAATACCCAACCTAGGTCAATATTGAGACAGAACATGGGGGTCATTATAACTCTCTCATAATTGTGTTATCATTCGCAGAAGTGGATTTAGACACATAGTTTCACCGTTAAAGGATCATAAGATCTACTAAAAGTCAATAGAGATTGTCTAATAAAGCTGTTAATTACATCTTTCTCTTCCTTGGGAGGATATTAAAATTTCTCAAGATTTAGGTTTCATTTTAAAACATGATTTAAATGAGAATATATAATGATGAAATTCTTGATTCCTATGGCCATCGGGTTGGGCATCACATTTGGTCTGTCATCACAATACCCCTTACATTTTTTTTATTCTTGATTTACCCGATTTCTAACCAATGACTATACTCTAAAAGTCCAGTATCTAAAAAAAATTGGTCCTAAATATTTTATTAAATAAAAGAATAATATGAGTCATACATACAATTGATTATTACAAAAAATAAGAATACATAACCTTATACATGTCTACCTCCACCACTATAACAAAATAATCTATGTCCATAAATGACCCCAACATATCCATCTCCATTACTTCCCCCATTAACAAATCATATTCCACCTGATTGGCCTCCCTATAAGCAATTGAGACTACCAAATTGAGATGACTTTTTTTGTTGAGAGAGTCAACCTAGTGAGGTGACACCCACCAAGGCACATTAAATGTCCTAATTTTTAAGGCTTGTACTGAATGTTGATAATCACATTCAATCTATAGCAAGTTACAATTTTAGTGAATATCATACTAGAAAACATGAATTATATCGCATAGTTCTACTTCATGGGTAACCCCAACAATAATATAATGATAAAAACATATTTTAACAAAGCCAAGATACAAGCATAAGACACTAACGCATCATGGTGGTCTTTGTGCACCAGATGGAGAATCAACCACATTCACATTGAGCCATTGAATAATTTTATGTATCCAATGAATGTGTTTGAACACTACAGGTTTTTCTAGTAGACCAAAAACCCTAATTATCTGGATATTCTACAGGTTAAAAAATCTATTATGAATTGTACATATTTAAACCACCAATGCAGTAAACAAATCTCTATGGATAGCTACCACCCCATTCTACATTGAAACTTGATTACTGTAAAACATCATAGCATGCCAAGCATTCCATACAAGAACAAAAATTCCTATTGTAGACACTAGTAGAATGTTTCACACTTTCTCACTTCATGCAGCAGTAGGAAACCTTCAAAACATGTCAATTGTCAGCTTACTTATGTCAATATTCATCCTAAACCGAAAACCAATATAATACCATTGTTTTATAGCATTTTCACACATAATAAATAGATTGTTATTTTTTCATCTTCTCTCATAAATAATGAAAATGGTGAGGTGAGATGAATTATAGCCATATTAAGTTGATCATGAGTAAGAATTAAATTTTAATACATCAAACAAAAAAATATAAAAACCAATAACATTACGGGGATAAATCATATATGATATATATTCCTTCACCAATGGATTTACAGGTTTTAATACAAGTTATCCATAATTTATTTCCAAATATAAAATCTTATGGGTATTGTATTCCATTAATAATGTTCTATAATAAACCTGTGAATTTACCAATGAATATTCCTAGGGAATGTAAAACATTGTGTATAGAATAGACTATTATTTTGAACTACATGATTATCGATTCCAGATCATAGCACGATTTTCAGGGATATTTCCTATGCATAAAACTATTCCAACGAAACATCCAATTGAAATATCCAAATAGATATGTATTTTTTTAGAAATAAAATACTCTATACTTTACCAAAACTTGGGGATGCATTCCTATATTTAGTCGTATACCTAAGGGTTTTTCGGGAGTTCTCTAATCTAATATCCAAAAATATACATTCCTCTAATTCCATCTATAAAAACCCATATTTTTGACACCTTAATTCAGGATTTATTAAATAATGTAACACTTAATACAATCCTAGATGATAGTGAGGCCTAGTGTCATTGATAAATTTGGTAAATGGAATGAAAAATTGAAAAATACATATAGAATAATCAATTAAAAACAATGAAACATGAACTTATTTCCTTTGGTCCTTATAAAATAGCATGGGATAACCTAAGGGAATACAAAATAATGTGGTTCCCTATAAATCCCAATAAGATAATAAATAAAGAATAATATAAGGTAAAGTTTTAAATGAAATAAAAGAGGCTTATCAAGGATAAATAAGTGCTTTTAGAATCAGAATCATAAAAAATAAGGCCTTATATAGGAAGATATCGTAAAGTAAACATAATAATTTGGAAAAAATAGATATCATGAAATAAAAATATTTATGGATAACCTCTAATAAAACATAACATAAAGTTATTTGGATAACCACACGTGCACCATACATGGAATCTCATGAGATAAAAACATTACCCACTGTGTTTTTTTGGACCAAGTTGGATAAAGTTATTTTTCAGATGTTGGAAGATGTTTTGATGTTTTTTTTGTTTTTTTGATAATCCTCTAACATTGTATATATTGGTGATCAGAGGGAGGAGGTTCCAAACCTAGGATATCAGACTTAATGTTCTTAGGAAAATCCATTAGTTTCGGTTATAGATAAGTTCTCTAGAATTAGTGTTTGTCAGACTCTTATTGTGTTTAAAATGAATTTTGTTTATTAGAATGATATGTTTTTCGATTTATGAATTCCTTTTTCTATGTTCAACAATTAATCTCATAATGATTTTTATTTTTAGTTTTTTTTCAATATCATAATTTTTTCTAAAATCATTTGACCAATGATTTGTGAAATAATGGAAGGAGAATAGTTTTTCTAAATATAGTGATGATATTATGATGTGAAGGTTTCAAAGTTCATGAGAAATTCATGATACAAGAAGAATGTTTTTAAATAAGAAATGTTATGAAGTCATGGTTTTCGAGTCGATTGTCATCCATGTGAGAATCACCAGACAAAAAAATTATTTAAGGGCCTAAAAGATTGATGTTGTAATTCTCCGAAGTGTTACTAAAATTATGATTGACCAACATATTGGAGTGACAAATTCATAAGACAGCCTTGTTTTATAATCAAACCATTCAATATGATCAATCATAATTTGTTGGAAATCTAGGATAAATAAGTTATTGCTGAGATAGGTCTATTGGATGTAGAGTTCCACCAATCCATTATAGGAATTCTGACACTGATTCATCAGAGACAGTGTTGATATTAAAAAGATAATCATATTTAAAATTATATTGAAGTTGGTGTTATTTTAGTTGGATTTTTTTGGATAGATAATTCTGATGGAATCAGAGACCGATCAATAGTATGATGTACTGAAATGTATTCAACCATTTTCAATAAGGGTCTGGTTTGATTTAAGTGGGTCTAGAGAAAAATAATTCATGGTTTTCTTTCAAGTAGTTCATGATTCATCTAATGGATATGTTTTTATGATACATTAGAAGTAAATATATATTTATTAATCAAACACATGTTGGTACTGATAAATCATTTTATGTTGGATTTCAACGGATGTAGAATCATAGGTATGAGGTATTCCTGAATTATTGAATAAAAAGATGAAATTTGTGGAAGTTTTTTATGTTTTTTTGAAGTAATATAGAATATTTATAAGTTTCAAATATGTTTATGGAAAAAAACAGAACAAATTATTCAAGTTCAGTAATACAAGTGGACGACCATAGAAATTGATAAGTACCATCGATTTGAGAACACCAATATAACAAATCATATGTTTAATGAAGTTGATTTTTTTATAAAAGATTTATTTTAATTTATTAGGTGATTAATACCCTCATAATGATAAGTATTTAGTTCTTTTGTGTTTTCATGTATTTCACAAACCCAAAATTGATTATATGTTTCATTTTGAATAGAAACAATATTTGAATGATAACGTGCATCGGACTGAAGAATTTTTTGGATAACTAAACAACAATGAATTTGTAAGTATATTATGTAAGTTTTAATAATTTTTAAAAATTGTTGTGAATCATTAATATAGTCAAGTATGAGGTTGAAATTAAATCCAAATTCGAGTTCCTAGAAATTTGTATGAGTGAGAATGTGAAATTTTCTTCCCGCCTATTACTCTTTGGGAATACCTATAGATAGAGGGTAGTATTATTTACATTATGATGAAAAATCACTATTCATGTAAAGATATAGTGGTTGAGTGCTTAAATATTTGGGAGGAAGACGTCTTTGGATAGGGTTTTATTATGAAATTTTTCAATATATAAGGTGAATAAGGAATAGTTTACCATGTTAGATTGAGTCATCAGATTAAAAATTACAAGGAAAGAATGAATTGTTTTATAATTGTCTCTAGAATGACATTTTTTATTTTTTTGACCTGTGGAATTAGATATAGGAATTGGACCAACACATTAGATTTATTTTTCCTCAAATAGTGTATAATAGTATTTATATTTCAACAATTGTGTAAGAAAGTGAAGAAATTGGTTTTGAAGAACTAGAAAATTAGATATTTCTGAAGTAGCCAGGTAAATAGTCATTATTCAATTGGTAAATGTTTATAAACTTATAAAAAATATATCATGTATTTTTTTATAGAATAAGAACATGTGTTGTTTTATCTATCATAGTTCTATACAAGTACAATTGTATTTCCTAATTTTTTTATAAAAAAACTAGATTTTCTTTTTAATAGATTCTGTGGTATTGGATTATTTCTAAACACTTACAAGGACTATCTACTAGTATTGAGTAGTGAACCTTGTAAATATTTTTTTCCCTATGGATGCGTGAATGATTTTTTTAAATGTGAAAAATCATTAATAGGAATCATTGGTTGTTATTCAAATAATATAACATAAAAGAGAAAGATATTACTCATTCTCTTCATCACCCTCTTAGCGATATATTGAATTTGTCTATGCCATTTCAAATGTTATCAGAGGATTGGTTCCCTTTTTTTACTTTTTAATAGATTTTTATGAGATATGATTTTATAGAGAATATAAAATTTGTGAAAAATAAGGGTATTCTAGTATTTTATGGAATGAACTACCATATCTGGAAAGATATAATGTTTGCATATCTTATATAACTTCGGTATATTATTTCGGAAGCTTCCAATGTTGGACTTCCTTATCTTCTGGGAAAAAAAATTAAACATTTGTGGATAATAAGAATCTAGATACCAATGGAAGAGATAATAATTCTATACTCTCTTCACTTTATGATAGGAAATTCATTATACTGAAGGGAGATGATACTTGAAAATGAATATGGAAAAATATTAAAAACATTTATGAAGGAAATAAAATTAGAAGAAATACATGTTACAAATCTAGATGTTGAAGTATGATGATCTTAAATGGGGAAAATTAGAATCTAGGGGTGACTTCGTTACAGTACTGAATGATATTGTTAGCACCATATGATGTCCTGGTGAGAAACTGGAAGATTAAATGGTTATTTAAAAGATCTTGAAAGTTATTCCAGAAAACTTTGATGTCAATGTTTCATTGTAAGAATATAGATATCCTAATTCTATATATCTCGAAAACCTTTATATAGTGTCATTACATATGAAATGAGATGGAATAATATTATAAATAGAAAAAATATGTTTTTTGAGAAATTTCCTTCAAGGATTCCAATATAGGGTATTCTAACAAGATTACTAAATATGATAAAGGTGGTGATTATGAATATGAAAATTTGGTTACAAAAAATCATTATTAATTTTTATCCTAATTTTTTAATAATGTGAAAATAGGTAAAGGAAGGTATAAGGTAATTCTACCACTATTTTTTGAATGTGGGGGCATTGGGTACATTTCTAATAACTATCCTCAAAGAAATAATGAGGAAGATAGTAATTATGATGATAAGAGGTCAACTAGATTTTTGATGAAACGTGGTGATAATTAAATGTTTTATTCAAAATGAAAAGAAAAAATCACCAAATATAATAGGAGAATATTTTTTTCTTAAGACAATGAAGAGGAATGTAGTGAATATGTGGCTGAAAATCTAATTCAAGTTGGGAGAGAAGAAACATTCATTGCAATAGTAAATGACGAATAGTTTGAAATTAGTATTTCTAAAAAGGAGTAAACTATGTTATTCACCTAAAGAGATAACTAAAAGAATCTATGAGAATGATTTTAATACCTGAAAGATAGATCAAAAAGTTGAATAAGTATACTTTTAAAATAAATAATAAATAATGTATTCATGAAGATAAAGATAAGATGATGTGAGAGATTTATTTTTTCAATAATTATCTTCAAAAAAAGAATTAGAATGAACTTCTTGAAGTGAAGTTAGAAAAAAAGTAGAAAGAGTTAGAACTTATTCATAAAAAGAATTATAAAGATGAGAAAAGAGTTAAAAGCTTCAAGACCTCTATATTTTTAGTTGGTGAAAGATGTGAGAATTGATAATCTAAAAAGGATAAAAAAAATTTAAGTTAAATTTTAATAAAGAAATGTGAAAATTATCCTAAAAAGAAGAATGCCAAGATATTCATGTATGTGGAGAACCCAAAAAAGATGGAATTTCATATGTTTCTAAAAATATTTAACCCAAAAAAAATATTTCTATCACTTCTATTTTCGATAAAGATGGAAATAAATATGGATAAAATAAAAATAGTTTGGGTGAAAATAAGAAGTTTTTTGAACAATAAATATCTGTTGTGGAATATAAAGCGAAAGAAAAGGTTGTAGTTATAGAAACCACTATCAATGATACAAAATGTGAACCACCCTGTATTTTGGAAAATCGTTGTTCTCCTCAAATTATAAGCGATAATAAATTATTGTATAATGTGAATGATTTCAATAAATGAAAAATTTCATTTACTCCAAATGGAATGAAGGCCATTAGATTTTTATTGTTGGATAATCCCCCTTTTTTATCTGGGTTGAATGGGAACCCATTACATGACGCATAGGCCCAGAGGAAAAAGGACCAATATATGGTTTGTAGAACCCAAAGAACTGATCCCACAAGGCCAACCATCCAATCAATATATTTTTGGATCAAACTACTAACCTTGCAGGGCTGCACATCTAGAATTTCCCCGTGCCTGCACGGTGCCTGGTCCTGATGGCAGACTCCATACCCTATCAACCACTCAACATTGGTATCCCTGTAAAGTGGTGATTTTTTGCCTGAACCCATCTCAATTTTCACCTATGGAGAAATAAATTCCATTGTTTTCAATCATCCATTCATTGCACGCCCACCATCACTTCATGATGCCCTACCTCACCATCCATATACTCCTCCAAAATGCCCACCTCCCACCACTATCTTGGAAACTCAACTCTTCCATAAAATGTGATCAGTCATATACCATAGTTTTATCCATATGCTCTAGCATTAGTCACATGTGGCCATTGAGATCCCCCTGCCACATCCCGTTACTCAATCGTCGGACCCGACCACCATTGTATGATATCCACTCCCATCCATTAAATCAGATCATTCAACCACTATAGTTCTTTCCCACTACTCTACCTCCATTATCCTATGGTTTTTAACCTCCCCCCCCCCCCCGCCACATCTCGTGACATTGTTTTACAGCCCGTCCACCGCTGCCCATCATTGGATCCACACTCTCCACCAATTATGACCTGTGACTCACACCTTCTCTCTTCGTATCCTTTACGCATCACACAATAACATCCCCCCCACCATAAGTCCTCAAAATAGATACTTCTAGGTATTGATCTCTGGTTAGTGTGTGATTATAGGTTATCCATACAAACTAGTCTAGGACCACAATTTTGAAAAATATTATTTGGAAATGATTAATATATCATCATCAGTGGTGTGATTTCATTTATTATTAGGGATGATATATGGAAATATAAGAATGAACTATATTTTTATGGGTCGAAACACAATTTGTTCAATGTTTACTAAATTTCAGATGAAGTAAAAAATTTTTTATGGAAAATATGGTTTGGGGGAGAAATGTGTTGAATATGGAAATGATTTTACCAGAATGAAATGTACCAAAAGGAATTTGTTTTGGGTATTAAATGATCACAATACATTTCACCTAATCATGATGGAATAATATCTATTATGAAATAGAAGGTCAAGACATATGTGTTAGATAAAAACTTCCATGTTCTCATAATGAGATAGTGTGCATGGTATTCTTGATATGTCATGAAGAAGAGATTGGTGTTGCACAATTTATCAGAATGGGAAGATAAAAAATATATTAATAAGAAAGTTTATATTCATTCAACCCGACCCTTAGAACATTTTCATTGTGATATTTATTAGCCTTGTAGAAAAAAATAATCATTTATAGATAATTACATCATTTTTATAATTTTTTATTTTACTCGCATTATTTTATTAATTACTTGAAATATAAATTAGAATCTATAAACACAATTAGTAGTTTTAGGAGAAAAGCTAAAAAGAAATGTGAGTATTCTATGAAGAATTTTGGAACATATAATGGCGGTGAATAAAATAATAAAGATTTCAAATTTTATCTTGAAAAAAATGGAATTCAGTAACAGTTTAGTGACCATACACACAAAAATAAAATGGTCCTCCCAATGGGAAGAATATAGGTTTAACTGAGATGTGGAATACAATATTACTTGAACATGGACTTTCCCATTACTTCTAGAGGAAATCTATGATCTCAACCATTTTTATTCATAATTGTTATTTCTTCAGGACATGATATCGTATGTATCCATATGAAACATTTTCTAATAAAACTGTAATTTTGAAACAATTAAGATTATTTGGGAGTCCTTGATTCATAAATATAAAAAGTGGAAACCTAGTAATGTTTGATAAGAGTGGTGTAATGGAATAATTCTTGACTATACTCTAGATAGAAGAGTAGATAAATTTTTCACCTAAGAGAATTGAATAATAGTATATTCTATTGATGAAAGCGTTCTCGAAAAATATGAGGAACGTGTTTTAAAAACACTTATAGGTGAGGAAGATTGAGTTGTGAAAGAATTTTTTTTAAAAAAATGTAACATATTCCAAAAAATGTGATACAAGAAAGTTGGAATAATTAGACTCATCTATTTCCTGTAATGATTAAAAAATTCTTACATCTCATCCTAGATTGAGGAATCAGGTGGAAGATCAAAATCATTTTTTTATCTGCATAAAAATTCTAAAACAACAAGAACATAAAATTTGTTACAAAAACTTATTAGTATTAAAAATTTAAACCAAAATATGTTAATGATTATTTTGAGCGTCCGATATTTATTCATGTTGTGAGTGAGGAGTTGGATCAGATTATGAAAAATGATATATATGAAATCATACATGAAGAAATGAAAAAAAACTTATCGGTACAAAGAGGTTGTTATAAAATAAGTTTAATTAATATATTCAAGTGATCAGAAACATTGTATGATTTCTATGAAAAGGTTACTCGTAGATTGAAGGCATTGATTTTTATGAGACCTTTTATCTAGTGGAATGTTTTGAAAAAATATGAATCTTTCTTGCTATTACTAAAAAATAATGTTATAATATTTTTTAGATGGATATGAAGTCATCATTTCTAAATGAATAAACTGATAATGAATTATCTACTGAACAATAATATTTTTTTTTATTTTAAAGGAAAAAATTTATGTTTGTATGTTGAAAAAATAAATTTATGGACTAATGAAATCTCCAAGAGAATGGTATTCCAATTTGGATATCTACATAATAAATTTAAAAATTAAAAAATGTAGGTTGGATTGTAATATCTACATCAAACAAAGTCAATTTATTTCCCTCATTATTATTGTATATGTCGACGAAATTATTTTTGATGGGAATGATGAAATAACATGTGAATGGTTTTCTAAAGAAATGAATAAGTTATTGGAAATTTCCATTTTTTTAAATGAAATAATTTCATGGATTTAAAATCTCATAACCAAATAAATACATTTTTATTTCTCAAGAAAAGTTTGTTAAGGATCCTCTTAAAAAGTTTTTGAAGGAAAAATTGAAACCTGTTTCGACACAAATTTCAATGGGAACTAAATTGAATGAAGATGGATAAGGTAAAGAAGTTGACACTAAAGAGTATAATAATATAATTTTTAGTTTTTGAATATAATTTCCCTAAGAAAAGATATTATGTATTCCATTACTTTATGTGAAAGGCTCCAAATTCCTCTAAAATAATAGCATCTTCTAGTTGGGAAAATTATTGTTAGATATATCAAAGGCACAAAAGATTTCATAATAAAATAAAACGTCTCTAAAAGAATTGATTTTTTTATACAAAGATACTTATTATGAAGGATATGTATAAGGTATAAGATCCATATGAGGTATAGTTTTTAATCTTGGGAAAATTTCTGTACGTTGGAATATAATGAAAAAAAATCAGTAACTTAGTGTGGCTAAAGATGAGTATGTTTCTCCCACTCATGCTATATCATAACTTATGTGGATGATGAATCGGTTGAAAGATGTACACGTCCAAGTGAAGTTACCGATGATCATAGTTTGTGATAATCAATGTTATATTAACCATGCAAGAAATCCAATGCAACATTCTCATTCAAAATAATTTGATATCAAATATTACTTCATAAAATTGTGTGTGAAGAATAATGAATTAAAACTTGAGAATATTACAACATCAGAAAAACATACAAACAATTTAATAAAGTCATTACCATAAGAGGATTTTTAAAATCTACTTTTGAACTAGGGCATCCAACCACCTGTTATCCAATGATGAGGAATGTGCCTATTTATCCTCTCTCAAATATTATTTGGATAGTGTTTTAAAGGGTAATAAATATAATGTTTCACAAATCTATCCATTTATATATTTTAATAATTTTAAAAAAGATTATATGTAGGGGGTTTTCAGTATGATATAAACATAACCTATATGTGTGTGAACTATTCTTTTCACATTTTGAGGGGTTGTAAGAAAAAATATATTAAGAAAGAAGTTGTGAAGAGGCAGAATATTTGAATGTTTTGATAATGTTTTTTCTTAAGTCACTACTTATCGACAACATGGATTTTCTATTAATTATTCATGTTTCTACAATTAATTCACTCACCTAGGCTTATTTTTATTTATCAGTTATCCATATATTAAGGACAAAAGGTGAAGTGATTTATAAATCTTAGTTGAGAAAATACTAATGGGGTGTTGTTAGGACCCAGTTAGATGAATATGGTTTCTGGATGCAGGAAGAAGTCATTACTGATTTTTTATTTTTTTTGTCATTTTCAGAAATCCATTAAATTTTTAAGTCTTTCTGATTAGTGAATGGAGGTTTCAGTCCAATGATATTAGACATATAGTTCTTAATAACATCCATTGGTTTTGGTTTTGGATAATTTATCTAGAGGAAGTGTTTTTTAGATGCATATTGGGATCAAAAATAAGTTTTTCATCATAATAATATGTTGTTATGAAGTATAAATTCCTTTTTTGATGTTAAATAATGAATCTAATGATTTTTTTTGTTTTTTTATGTTCTCAATATCTTTATTTTGTATAAGAATATGTGATACAATATTTGAGAAAAAAATGGAGGATAAATGGTTTTTTAAATTAGATGATGTTGTACCAATATGAAGGGTCAAAAATTGTTGAAAAATTCATGATACAATAAAGAGTTTGTGAAAAAGTAATCATTACAAAGTGAACGTTTTTCATTCAATGTCCATCACAATGATAATCACTCGATGATGATATCATTTGAAGGATGTGAATTTTTCTTGTTGTTTCTGTCAGAAGTGTTGTTAAAGTACTGATTTACCGATCCATAAAAATTCTTGATTAATTGGACTATTTTATTCACCATAAAAACAATTCAATATGGTCAATAATTAGTATTAGAGAATATGGAAGAAAAACGTTGTTGCTGATATTGTTTCATCGAGAACGGAGTAACACTGATCCCTCGGAGGAATTTTGACACCAATTCATTGGATACAGTGCTGATATGAAAGGAATACATAGATATACCATTATATTAGACGAATAATTATGTTAGTTGGAGTTATTGGGACTGATAATTATGATGGAATATAAGACTCATCAATCAGATGACATATAATAATATAGTCAACCATTTTCAAAATGGATTTGATTTTTTTCCAGTAGTTCAAGAGAAAGGGTTTTCATGATTTTGTATCAATTTGGTCAATATGCATCTAAAAAATAATTGATTCCCATAAATCTAAGGTAAATAGATAATTATTCCTCATATGTAGGTTGATTTTGATAAATCATCAAATGGTGGATATCATCAAATGATGATATCATCTGTCACAAGATTTTTAGAATGAATTAATAAAAGGGGGAAATGTGTTAAAGCTACTGATGATTTTTTGAAGGGATATGAAATGTTTATAAGTTTTTACTATGATTATGGAAACACAACTAATCCAAATATTTCAGATGACTACTAAAAATGAAGTTCCAGAGCTATTGAGAAAAGCCATCGGTGTGACAAATCCAAAGTAAAGAAACTAATGTCTAATAATATAGAAAAAATATCTATAGAAAATGGTTTTCCAGTTTCAATTTATATATATAATCAGAATGATAATTCTTTAGATATTGAATAATTTTTAACCGTGTCAGGAAATTTTGAGTGATCATATGTTTCAATATAATGAGAAATTATATTTGAATGAAGAAGTGCATCCGAATGAAGTATTTTTATGAAGATAAAATTAGAATAAATTTTTATTATTATTCAAATAGTTTCAATGAGATTTTAGAAGATATGATAATCATTTGAATAGTAAAAAATGAATCAAAAATAAAATAATAATATGGAATTTGTTAAATGTGATAGATCAAGAATGTGAAAGTGTTTTCCCACTCACTCCTCTCTCGGAAAACCTATTAATAGAATGAAAAACAATGTACATTATAAATAAGAATAAATATTCATTTAGAGAGAGAGAGAGAGATCAGTAAGATATTTTTTTCTAATTAATTTTCTAGAGAGTTATTTCTGGAGAAATGTTTATAGACATAACAAAAAGAAGGCTTAGGATAACAGACCAGAGGGAACCATCAAACTAGAATTTCAATGGAAAGAAATGTTTTATTTGAAATTATTTCCTCAGTATCTTATATTTTATTTTTTATGATATGAATAACGAGATAGTGTAATTGGAAAAATCTATCTTACTAAGGATTCATAAAAAATTCCAAACGATTATTTTCTATCTTTGTGTGGGTATGAAATTGAAGTAGGGTGTTTTAAAGAAATACCAAATTGGATGTTCTTGAAGCAGTATAACGACATGATTGGAAACAATTTTTTACTGTTTCTAAAAATATTAAAAAACTAATTCAACATGATTTGTGGTAAAGAAAGAATATGATATTTTTTTTGAACAAAGTGTTACACAAGTATAATTGTATTTTATACTTATTGTACCCACAAAAACGTATTGTTTTATATTTTATTATGTTGTATTGGATTATTTCTAAACCATTACATGGAATAGATACTCTTATTTAGTAGTTAATCATGTAAATAATTGTGTTATTATGGATTTTTGAATTTTATTTAGCCAAGTGACAATTTTTAACATGAGGCAATGTTTTTTATTCAATAATGAAAACATTAAAGAAAAAGATATCATGGATTCACCTCATCATCATCTTTTGGATACATTGATCTTGGTATGTAATTTTCACATTGGTGGGATATATAATTTCAAGCCCAAATATCACTTTTATGTCTTGTAAATGTAAAATATTATAAAAACATTTATACCCACAGTTCTGGAAGAATAGGTGGGTATATATCGCACCTATACCCATGGTTTTCAAAAATTAGCCAGTATAGGATTTGATTCCGAACCTATAACATCAGTTTTTGTGATCCATTGAAATATGTTTTTTAGGGTAATTCTTTGGGAAGGCCATTGAAAAACATATACCTATTGTTATCCAAAACATGTGTGTATAGATCACCCATATACACACTGGTTTCAAAACAACAATGGGTATTGGTAACGTTTATAGCCATAGTTTTAGTAAACCGTGGATATATACATCCCATCTAAGTGTGGGGAATGAAATTATCATGGGAAAACCTATTTCCACAATTTAACACCTATAGACATTGTTCAAAAAATTATATTAGTAAAAATATATTCATACACTGATAATCATATGTGGTGTAGTGGTTAGGTGCTTGGATTCATAGAGGTTGGATATGGTTCAAATCTGGTGAGTAGAATTTTTAAATATCCTATAGCCATAGTTTCATAACTGTTTATATAGGTTTATCGACTTAGTAGAATGAAAACATTGTTTTAAAACATGGAAATTTCTTTGTTTCCATGTTTATACATAGTGTAAATATGTCTATATCTATAGTTAAAAACCATGGATGTGTCAGTATTTTCGATAAACCAATTTACACAGTGCATAACTATGGAAATATAATTTTTAAACTGTGATTATAGTTCAGAGATATAATAATGGTTTAATTACCCATAGTTTTAGGGGCTACACCCACATTTCCAAACCATGGCTATAGGGTAATTTTCCAGTAGTGGTTGAACTTTGAAAAATAGATCATACTACATAAATATTTCATTAATCAAATTTAACCTAAGAATTATGGAGTGAGGGTAAAATAAATGTAAATTCCCAATTAATGATGGATAGGTATAACTAGTTGAATACCATTTACTAAACACGGATATGTTTACTGACTCTGAAAAATGATTCTCATGGAACAGCTCTTTCGAATTTTATTAGCATTATGGATGTAAAAAATGATTATAGAAGGGGTGAATGAGAGAAAAATTGGTCTATGATTTGTTTTAATCATAATATTGGGAAGAGTTTTGTGTAAAAACATATCCCTACTTGAAAAATTTTAAATCCAAAGGCATGACATAATAAGGTGATTGAATAAAGAGGAGAATAAGATGACCCCTTGCATTTAGAAGAAGCTTCTAAATGATTACAGGGATCTTCTTAATAGCTTTGGGTACTTTAGTAGGAATATAGAGAGGTAATTTAAGATTATCATCATGCTCCAATAGTTTTTTGTGTAGAGGAATGGGAGGATCAATGAGTTTAATTAGTAAAATAGGGGATAATTCTTTATTAATTTCCAAACATAGGTTTTGGCCTCTATATGATAAAGAAACAAATAATAAAAAACGTACCATATTTTTTCCCATGGTTTATACCAAAGAGGAGTGGTTTTATTAATTTAAAATGTATAGGAACTGAAAACATTAAAATAATTACCTCGCAAAGGGAGAAGTGAGTCCTATTTATAAATAATTAACTTTAAAACATTGAAATATAATGTAGGTTTGGGACGATTCATTAAAGATTTATAAATTTAAAAATAAAACATTAAAACTCATTATTTTAAAGAAAAAATATATATTTGGTCATGGATTCCTTTTATGCAATATATTACATCACCTTTGGGTCATTATGATGTCATAATACCGAATTTATAATTATTATGAATATAATGTTTACCAAAAAAATCAACGGTCTCAAAAATTTATCAAAAAATCATCTTTTGATAACTTTGACATTTATATTTACAAAAAAAATATTTATTTATTCAAAATAAATCTCTAAATATGAGATTTTAAAATTTAAATTCAAAAGACACGTTTATTAAAAAAAATATTTGTTTTTTTATAATAAGAAATTTCTTACCCTCATAAAAATTATGTTTGTCTTCCTAATATTTTACTATCATTTTTATTTTATAAATTTTACATAATAATAATAATTAAATAATAATTTAGTTAAAAATAATTAAATTAACTAAATTGAGTGTCTTCTTTGAAACTAAATATTACCCAAAATACTATTTATTTTTCAGTGTATCATAATAAAAATTTTATTAAAATTATTATTTAGTCAATAAAAAATAATAATAAAATCTAAATATGATAAATTCTATATTAAAAAAATATATAAAAACTCATACTCTTATATCATAGATACATAACCTCATATTACACTAGTAACCTCCATATAGATTTGGTGTGTGAGGATGTAATTTTCTTGGAGAGGTTTGATGAACATGGTTTGGGTCATGATATCGATAAGCCTGAACATCACCCATAAATGGTTGGGAACATGATTTACTTTTTTAATCTCATCATGATATGGGGAAATAAAAAGTCCCGATGATGTAATCTCCAAAGAAAGCTCTGATAAATGGGTTTTATAGGGCACGATCCTATTTTTCAGGGCCATAATTTATTCATTTTTAATCAATTAGACTTTTTCCTAACCTTTAATATAGTATTCATAATGTAAAACCTAAAATTTCTCTATTATTAAAGGTTATGATTCTTAAAGGGTTTTCATATATAATAAACTATACTTATCAAAAATATCAAAAGTAAATCATTTGTTTTTCGTAATTACATTACTTGATATGGAATTTAATCATTAAAATGTGAATTTTATTTGTAAAAACAAGGATTATTGCATGGCTTATGATTTATATCCTAGAAATTTAATGGCAGAAATTAAAACTAAAGTTGAAACAGTCAATAAATATGTAAATTTTGGTTTATCTAAATAGAAAATAATTTTTCAAAAGAAAAACCCACCAAACTTACAAAGAGATATATTATTATTGTGGAAATTTAGTGAATTTCGTAAATATATGCTTCGTTAAAAAGAGGAAAATAAAAAAATGATTCTGAAAGATATAAAATTAATATATCTAGTAATTTTTATTATCACCAAAAAATTATAATCACATTCTACAATTTTTTAAAATAGTTAATCTGTATAAATGAATCTATAAACAATTAATATGTACAGGAGAAATATCCATAATAATAATATATTTATATTTTAAGTATTTTATATAAATAATTAAAAATATCTATACTATCTTATTTTATTTTATTTTTTCAAGGGAAATGATTTCATAAAATTTGATGGAGAAACAAATGTTAGAAGATTAACAACCACAAATTTGAATGTTTGGGAGAATATATGATATATTGAGAATTGAAATATGATTTATGAACCTCTCTAGTATGTTTATGTTTATGGAATATGAATATTTGATAGATGTTGTTTAAGACATATGATAGGGGATGAGAAATTCATTAAAAGCACAAGTCATAAGGTGAGTGGTACTAGGTTTTTTGTATAGAATATATCTCTATAAATCAGTTAAAAGAAGGATGATATAATTCATTGAAATAAAAATTATAAAGAAATTATTTTATATATACAAATACATATACACAATATATTAAGTGTGAGAAAACATTGTGACTCTTCGAAGGTTTTTCACATCACCAAGAATAAATTCAAGAAAAAGGAAACGAGCTGTTTTCATGAAGTAAAAAAGGAATTATGTATAATATTTACAAATTAATAGTGATTTAGACTCATTATTTCTATCCAAGGAATATAAAAACATATTATTACAATACTGATTGGGAAACAAGTACCATTAATACATGAAAAAATAATCAAAGTACGATATTGATAATAATATTCCCATGATAAAGAGATATAAACCCCAAACTTACAATTCTATATAAGAATAAAAAGGTACAAGGAATGAATAAAGGTGTTAGAAAAAAGGTTTACATAATTATTGAACCATATTCAAATAGATATATGTGGTACCGTCTAAGAATAACCTAACATATCATATCAAAATTTTATAACATTTTACACGATTAAAGACTAAAACTCATGAATAAAACACACATACAAAACTGAGAATTTTTGTTATAATTTGATTTTATCTAAATATATATATATTTATATTATAGGCAATATATTTATTTCATAAAATTATTCAATAATAGTTACTTTTTAATCATATCATTATATAGATCATCATGGGGAGATATAAAAACAAAGGGAAGGTCATTCTAATAACTCATTTACTAGAAAACATGGGGAATTTTAATAGGATATATATTAATGATAATATTATTTAGCATTCCAAAATGATAATTTCAAAATAATTAATAATATATACGAAATAATAGTTTAGATAACACAATAGACTTATTATATACTATAGAGATATTAATATAACATGTGACATAATAATGAGGTATATACATAATCAAAGGACATCATAAGAATATGTGTAGTTTATCCACATGAAAAATCATTATATAATTTATTTGGTTACCTTATTATGTCCCATAAACATTGGAGATTAGGTTAAGACCCCTAGTCCACAAGAATTATAATCTCGGAAGATATAACGATATACCAAACCTATCATATTACTATTTAATTATGAGCTCAATAACCCCCTAAATATACCCATACACATCTATCTTACATTTATATAAAAATGATCATAGATATATCAAAATCAATTGTATTATTATCCCTTGAAAAAAAATTGTGTTTCCTAAAAACATTTATGAGGTATAAAAATAAATTTTCTACAGAAAGAAATGGGATGTTACAATGAAATTAATCCCTGTGAAAATGTTTTAAAATATAACCTAATATATTTTATAAGGGTATAAAATCAAGGTAATTGACATAGAATAAAAATACTAGAGAGGAATGTAATATATTATATAATAATTAAGAAAAAAAATATTTTATATATTGATATATTTATAAACAATGAAACTAAAAATAAATGTAGTACAAATGACAGAGAAAAGGGGGAAAATTATTTAAATAACATGAAATGAGAAAACATTAAAAAGAATATATATAAATAAAATATACAAAAGTGGTCAATGAAATAGACCATATTATAAATGAAAAGGAAGAGGGAGAAAAGGAACCCCTTCCAATATTTTTTATTAATATAAAATCAATATAAGAAGATATAAAAAAATATAAAAAATGTAATGATATAATATAAATAAATCAAATTAACTATAATATAATGAATTTTCACATGAAATTCAATGTTCTAATAAAATATTGAGGTAAATAAAACTTACCCTTACCATAAATCATTACTTTTTCAAATACACTCTCACTCCCAATATAATAATATTATATTTATTAAACATTAATTTCAGAATGTTATATTTATTTTATAAAATTAATATCTATTTATTATATGAATTTATTATATATGAATTTTTTTTGATAAATTATTTTTATCATCAAATTTTAGTAGTTAAAATGGTTTTATACATGTTTTAATATTGTTTTCCTCATCATTGTTCCTCATTCATGAGTTCATAATTTTTTAATATTCAAGATACTGTAATTATAATTCTTTTTCTAGTTCTGAAGTTCTAAATTTATTCTACAAAATTTATGAGAATGGTTCATAAATTTACATCATTTTGATCACTTATTTTTTATTATATATTCTACTATACGGAATTATTTTAATAATAAATGTAATCTTAATATTACCATTATAGAACCATAAAAATAATATAACGTCATTTTTTCTAACATATATCAACTTTATTTATGTTTTTATAATCATTCATGATGAAAATGTATAAAATGATAAAAAAAAGTATATAATTATTCATGTAACTATTTAAACCAACCCAATTATGAAAATTCTATAATGAATAGGTAAGTGAGAATATATAGTTATATCATAACAATATAATTTTATATGATTTTAACGGTTTAAATTATATATTAATATATTGCTAAATCATATTAATGATAAATTAGGATGAGAATATAAATGAAAAGGATGATGGAAAATACATTACATACATTTGATTAATCACTTCTTCTATTGGGGGCCTCCTTTGTAGTAATTGATTTATTAGTCATTATAGTGATAATAGACATGAAAATGTCAAATGGTATTTCAAGGGTGGAAATGTGGGTAAATATTTAGGAGTAGACCAAATAAATGTGTGGTTCTGAATTAGTGTAGGATGTTCCTTTTAATTGTGAACTATTGTGGTATATTTCGAAATACTCATTCCATAATGGTTATGGAATTCCATTAGAGTGGAAAGTAACTCAAAAAATGGATCAAATATATGGATTCCAAATAATATTATGAATTTTTTATATATTTTAAATAACATATAGAAGTTTTTACTATTTTTTTTAAGATTACCATTTACAAATATATTTCACAATTCAATGAAGTAAATATCTATTTCCCAAAAAATAAAATTGACCTTCTTAAATAATATAGAATTCCAAATTTTAAATACTTTTTACTAAATTCAAACATCAAATATTTTAAATATAACTTCTAAATTGACACATATAATATATAATGAATGTATCTTTTTTAATTAAAACAAATATATTTTTCCTAAAATAATTATATAATTATTATATATAATTATTTATTTATTTCTTAGTTATTAAGTATTTATTATAAATACTGGATGTATTGTTTATAATACCTTATTCACTAGTAAATAATGTTTATATGCTAATAAAAATTTCAAAATTATCTTTTTTTATATTTGTACCAAATAACTATTTATATACCCAACAACAATATAAGAGTCATGTTACACTTTTCAATTATATATATAACCCTACAAGGTTCTCTATGGATATTTCATCCAATTCCCTAAAAATGTGTATCATTTTCATTATTTTTTCATTATTTCTTTATTTTTACTTGATGGTAATATTTCCATTGGAACCCATAAGGAAAAATACTTTACACTTTTATTATTTTAATTTACTCATTATTATCATCCTATTTTTCCATAATTATGTTTCACAAATGTTTTATATAATAATAATGTTTGTATTATATTTTTTTTATAATTAAATAATGTGTGTTTCATTTTATATCATTATTTAATTGGATATTTTTTTTACTGCGATGCATATCATAGAAAAAAATAATACAAAAATATGGGGTGCTATATTCTCGTAGTAAAAAACAATCCCTTGAAATCTCATTACCCATTTTAAAATATATGATAGTAACTTTTTCTCGTTACATCATAAGTTTCCCATACCACTTCATCAAACTTATTATTACTCTATCAAATGTTGATCAATTGAGTAGTCTTGTTTCCTGTTACTTTATCACAGAGACCAAATATCATTACAAATGATTCATAATGAGATATTTCACACTCCAATTAGATAAAATATGAGTTTGAACATGTGATAGATCTAGTATGTATTTCCTCAAAATCGATACGTGTAACTAATTTTAAAATTTCGTGGTATATTGTAGAATATCTAGTATATGTGTTATAGTCTCTGATTGATCACGAATATAAAATGCGATGTTATATCTGGAGATCAACTTCCAATTATTCTCAAAGATCATAAAGCCCATAAACAGGGATAATTATGAAATATTTTCTCTATAATATCCAACTTCAAAAATAAATGATGATTATTGACATAAATTTCGGTCATATTTGTTCTACTCTAAACTACCACAGAATTGTTTGAATATTCATTTTAATTTCGTTATCAAGATCTGTCCCCAATATACTATTATATATATATTTACCCTAGCATGTCAATGTCAAAAATCTCTAACTATATAATGGAACATATGGTTCTTTTTGAATGCCTGAGTGGAAATTGTTGTATATGGTAACACTACCAGTGGATTATGTTAATATTATTCTAATTGGAAATAAAGAAAGTAAGATCTCTATATATCATTCAAAACACGAATGTACCTTTTATATTGGCTATCTCTTTCAGGATGATAACTAGTATAACTATTTTCTATATTCAATTCATATTAAATACTTCTCTAAAAACATTGAGGTGAAACAATGATCTAGATCATTTATAATTGAAAAAGAAACTCCATATGACCATACTATTTCCATTATATATATCTTATCATGTTGATCGAGTGAAAAATACACATTAATAGATATTAAAAAAGACATCATTTTTAGGTGATCAATGTAACGCCCCGACCCCAGCTACCCAGAGTCGGTGCATTAATAACATAACATTGGCATGATCACATGAAAGATCAAATCTCAAAAGACCGATTGGTTTAGTAGCCTTGGAAACACTAGATATGTTCATAAGTTTTACATTACATCATAAAATGAAAAACTAATTCAACAACATAATGTTTCCACAATCCACACTATTAACCCCTCATAAAATCCCTGCAGGTCATTCATAACTTACTTCTTCACATCCTAGGAAAAATAAAACATAAAAAAAAGGGGTGAGCTCAAATGCCCAGTAAGGATAACAATAAAGTGGAAACTTTCATAAATAAGAATAAACATTTAAGGCAATGTATAACTAAAACAAAAGCCTTTTAAATACGAACTTTCAACATGGTATGGCATAAATGAAATAATTCCATTTACTTATTCACATGGATATTCTACTAAATGAATAATCACATGCAAAAATCAATAACCACTTTCATAATGTTGGAATGCATAATGCCAGACTATCATAACCACATAGCCAAGGCCTCGTGCCAAGACTACAAATAAGATTTTGTCAAGGCCTTGTGCCAAGACACTAGTTTGTCTCATGAGACCTACCGATGCATCGAGGAGCTATAGCGGGCTCCACCCGTCACTTATTAAGTCCAATGCATTCCCATATGAAAAGGTTTAAACATAACATAAACATTCGTATTAAAACTAGCATACGAAATGTCAATACTTTCACAATAAACTATGAATGGTATAAAAATAGCACATCCACAGTCAAACATATCACAAAACCTTCAATACAATATAGAAGTTTTGTATCATAATAAATCAACTTCAAATAATCTTAAAATCCATCAAAGGATGTTGACATAGATGAAATCAAAATTCTTTTTAAAGAAATATTTCCTTTTATTTTGAAATCATTTAAGATCCATATAAAATAAAACATTTTCTTTGAAAATATTCTTAAAAGCTTGTAAGGAAAGCTTCGACGATTTTATAACGGCGGAAAATAACCGCACCCGCCGTATAAGTTAAAAAAGACATTCTTACCTCAATTCTGTCGAAAAGGTTAAAAAGGACCTTGTTTTGAAAACGACGGAAAGATTCCTTTATAAACCTCTTATAAAAAGTCAAACAAGGGTATAAATGACTTTAACCCATATTCTTGTAAATAGTAAAAATGTTTTGAAATACATTTCGATGAAACATGGATGTGGATGATAAAGAGATCCCAGTAGATTATTACGTATAATACAACCTCGGATAATGAAGAGATTGTGAAATAACCCTTATCTTGTACTTTTCCTTGGTTGGGGTAGGTTAACCTCCTGTATAATGGTGAAATAGTTGTTATTAAATTATACAAGAATCATATATATTAATATGATATCATATATGATCTTTTAACATTGATTTGTTAATAATATCTTAGAATTATCGTCGTTTCGGGAGTTAACTTAGTCATTTTCATTTATATGTTTTGTTAAATAAGCCATGGTTGTTGTATCTTATTCATATCCAGAATGATATACAGTCCTTAAACATCATTTTTAAATCATCAAATGATAATTATACTTTAATGGATATGATGGAGAATGAATCTCATCACGTTCGTGGAGACGGTAGTCCGTACGTACGCACGAGCGACAATATCATTCTTTTGATATTAAAATAATATATAAATGGATGGTATATCATATATACAGAATCATTAACATGTTATATTTATTATTTACATGAGTTACACATAATTATTATACCCATCCAAATAATATTATATTGAATAACAATTACACCACGACGTGGAGACGGTAAGCCGTACGTACGCACGTATGGTGACATGTTATTTAAAGGGTGGATAGAATACTGAATATGATTGTACCATATTTATAATAACATCACAGTATATGTGAGATACTGGAGTTATTATTTCAGATTGGTAAGAACAAAGGAAGAAGAAGTGGAAGAAGAAATGAACTTAGAAAAGGGTGGTGAAATCATTACCTCTTCTTCGGGTTCTTCCTTTTGATTTGATCAAAAGGGCTCCTTAGGTTGGCTTTCTGATCAAACTAAGGCCTCTAGGTTGTAGTGATGGATGTTGGGAGATTATTTGGGCAGAGTTTGGCCGAACCAAAAGGCTTTGAAGGTGTTAAGAAATGAGAAGGAGGAGTGCCCTTTTATAAGAGGGGTGAGGGGCACCTTTGGAAAAGCTAGAAATATTAATTTATAATAAATTAATATTCGGTTTCTAATGGCTCCAAATCTTATTATTCAAAGGTTAAGGTTGGGATAGGTCGAAAACCACTCAACCAATAGAATTTAGACAGGTTTGGGTACTTATATTAACCTTATCTTTAAGTATTAACTCTAAGTTAATTAGTTTCACTTTTACAATGTCTCTTTGTATTTTTATATAATATGGTTAATAAACTTGCTATATACATCCAAGCGACCCCCAAGTGGTCCATTAATGATTAACCTATCATAATATAAGTCTCTTGGCCGAACCTTAGATTTTTAGGAATTTAATATCAATTAATAATATAATATTTGTTTTAAGAACTCTTTTATGTCAATTTTGACACTATTCAATAGTTGATTTTTGTGAAACTCATAACAGATTGATTAATTCGAAAAAAGTCCATTAAATCAATCCTAATATATCATATTAGCCTAGAAAAGTAGTTTAATTCATTAAAAGTTTCATATTATATTTATTTGGGTATTTATAATATCAATTATTTTAATTTTTCACTATTATAGTAATTACTGCATCATCATTGTGTCATAAATAAAATAAATTATTTAATGTCTAAAAATTATAAATAAAATATAATTATGTATGAAATCTTTTTAGCTTTCTAATGAATATTTATAATCTAAAATCCAACATATATAACCCTATTTAAAAATTGTTGTTCTAAAAAATATATGCTTGTGTCATTTTTGTATTCATTTTAACTAAATTAAAATAAAGTGTCATTATCACTTACAAGTGGATCCATGGGGTCCCAAAATTGACACAAAGATGCCCATGGTCGACCATCTATAAACCAATAGGGTTAAGACACGTTTTTAGGGTAATTTAGTATTATTATAATATTATTTTTTTAACCCTTATTTACCGGATTTACCCTTAACCATGGTAAATAAAATATTTACCGCAGTAATTATTCAAAATGTCTAAAAATAAAAGTTACCTATTTACACAATTTGAACATCCTGATTCCAAATATGGAATCCATTTTCCTAAATTCAAAACACAGAAGTGGCAGAAATTAATTTAAAATTAATTCCCGCTGTCAAAACAAAAAGCGTGTTTTTAAGAGATAATAACTATCAAAAGATTGACACTTGTTTATGTTCGGTTTAATTGTAAAATTATGTCCAATGACCAACATTATATTAAATGGTAAAAATATATTCTAAATATACTTTAAAACTACTAAAATTCATAATTTATCACTATTAATTATTTTGATTAAAAAGTTGTTTTTAATTAAAATTTAGTAATTTTCACTATTCATCAAAATATGAAAGTTATCCGAAAAGTACCAAAATTTCACCTTAGGCTAAATTCGATATTCCGAGTCCAAAAATGAAGTCCATTTTCAAATATAAAATATATATAATTTCAAAAATTAGGTATTACTATTCACAACGGCTAGTTTAATTAGTTGTGGTGTGTGTTAGAACTCGAGGTTGCGTACAACACACGCTATCGCATTATTCAAAGGGAAACGTACCGTAGAAGCTTGGGGTGTTACATTCTCCCCTCATTCAAATAATTGTGTCCTCGCAATTTCTAGGGTATTACTGCATAAAAAGACTCGGGTGGTTCTTCATCATAAGTTCCTCGGGTTCCCACGTTGCCTCTTCCATCTTATGATTCCTCCAAAAAACTTTTACCAGACGCGTCGTCCGGTTTCTCAGCACTTGTTCTCTCGTATCAAGAATCTTGATGGGCTCTTCGCAATAAGACAGACCGGGTTCCAGTTCTAAATCTTCATAGGTGAGTACATGCGTTGGGTCAGGCATGTATTTCCTCAACAGAGATATGTGGAACACATCGTGAACTTTGGAGAGACTTGGCGGCATTGCCAATCGGTAAGCTACAGCCCCAATTCGTTCTAGAATTTCGAAAGGTCCGATGTACCTGGGACTCAATTTACCTTTCTTACCAAAACGTATGACTCCCTTCCACGGAGATACCTTCAGGAAAACATGATCACCGACTTGAAATTCCAAATCCTTCCTTCGATTATCGGCATAGCTCTTCTGCCTACTTTGAGCTGCTTTAATGTGATTTTGGATTACCTTCACCTTTTCCACCGTTTCCTCCACCAGTTCTGGGCCTACAAGTTTTCTTTCACCAATGTCATCCCAACCGGTTGGTGTACGACATCTCTTTCCGTATAACGCTTCATATGGTGCCATCTGAATACTCGAATGGAAGCTATTGTTATAGGAAAATTCTACTAGTGGTAAATATTGATCCCACATACCCTGAAAATCAAGTGAGCAAGATCTCAACATGTCTTCTAAGGTCTGAATAGTCCGTTCTGATTGTCCGTCTGTCTGAGGGTGGTAAGCAGTGCTCAAATGAAGTTCAGTATCCAGGGATTTCTGAAGACTTTTCCAAAATCTTGAAGTAAAACGGGGATCACGATCAGAAACAATCGATAGGGGTACTCCATGAAGTCTCACAACTTCATTAATGTATAGTCTTGCTAGACGTTCCAGGGGTAGATCTTCTCTTATAGAAAGAAAATGTGCTGACTTGGTAAGACGATCAACAATAACCCATATTGCATCGTTCCTTCTAGGAGTCTTTGGTAGCCCCATGACAAAGTCCATTGTAATATTGTCCCATTTCCACTCCGGTATGGGAAGAGGTTGCATGACTCCTCCAGGCTGTTTCCTTCCAGCTTTCACTTGTTGACAAACCATACATCTTGACACAAAATCAGCAATCTCCCTCTTCATGTTGTCCCACCAAAAATGTTCCTTCAAATCTCTATACATTTTGGTGCTCCCAGGGTGTATAGAGAAATTGGAACTATGAGCATCATCCAGCAATTCCCTTTTTAGATCAGGTATATTGGGAACACAAAGTCTCTTCCCGAATTTCAAAATTCCACCTTCATATGCAAAGTCTCTCAATCTCCCATCATTCACAGCTTTAATCTTCTTTTGGAATTCTTCATCATTAGTCTGAGAACTCTTAATCCTTTCTAGTAAAGATGGTTTGGCAACCATTTGAAAAAGCATTGATGTTTCACCTTCCCTGGTTATTCCCATGTCCATCTTCACTAGCTCCATGAAAATTGGATCCCTTTCAATTCTCATATTGTTCAAAACTCCATGGTCTTTTCTACTCAAAGCATCTGCCACCTTGTTTGCCTTCCCTGGGTGGTAGTGTATCGTACAATCATAATCCTTGAGTAATTCAAGCCATCTCCTTTTCCTCATGTTGAGTTCTTTTTGTGAGAAAATATACTTCAAACTCTTGTGATCAGTATAAATCTCACATTTTTCACCATAGAGGTAGTGCCTCCATATCTTCAAAGCAAAGATCACAGCTGCTAACTCAAGATCATGAGTAGGATAGTTTTGTTCATTAATTTTCAACTGTCGTGATGCATAGGCAATAACTCTATCATTCTGCATAAGGACACAGCCAAGTCCTTTCTTCGATGCATCACTATAAATAACGAACCCATCATTCCCCGATGGTAGAGTCAATATAGGAGCATTGACTAATCTTCTCTTCAGTTCTTTGAAACATTCTTCACACTCTTTTGTCCAAACAAATTTAACCCCTTTACGTGTGAGCTTCGTTAATGGGTTAGCCAATCGGGCAAAATTCTGGACGAAACGTCGATAATAACCTGCCAAACCAATAAAACTACGTACCTCAGTTATACTCGTAGGTGCTGGCCATTCTTGGATTGCCTTGGTCTTAGAAGGATCAACAGAGATTCCATCTTTAGAGAAAATATGGCCAAGAAAAGAAATCTCCTGAAGCCAGAATTCACACTTGCTAAACTTCCCATATAATTCATGCCTCCTCAGAGTCTTCAAGATAATGCGCAAGTGATTTTCATGATCTTCGTAGGTTTTGGAGTATACCAAGATATCATCAATAAATACCACCACAAATTCATCGAGATACTCCTTGAACACTCTATTCATCAGATCCATGAATACAGAGGGTGCATTAGTCAATCCAAACGGCATTACAGTAAACTCATAATGCTCGTACCTGGTTCGAAATGCTATTTTCGGAATGTCTTCCTTCTTTACACACAACTGATGGTATCCAGATCGAAGGTCAATCTTTGAAAAGTATTGAGCTCCATGCAGTTGGTCAAATAAATCATCAATACGAGGTAGGGGATACTTGTTCTTTATCGTTATAGCATTGATCTCCCTGTAGTCGATACATAACCTCATAGATCCATCTTTCTTTTTAACAAAAAGAACAGGGGCTCCCCATGGAGAAACACTAGGGCGAATAAATCCCTTATTACTCAATTCCTCTAGTTGTTTCTTTAGTTCGACTAACTCTACAGTGGCCATTCTATAAGGGGTCTTCGATATAGGCCTTGATCCAGGAATCAAATCAATAGAAAACTCAACTTCTCGTTCTGGAGGATGTCCAGGTAAATCTTCTGGAAATACATCTACAAATTCTTTCACAACAGGTACATCCTCTATTTGAACATTCCTTTCCTCACCGACAGTTATTTCATTCTCTTCCTCCCCGATAATTGAATTAAGTTGAGCTACAGGGGGTGGATCTAAATAAGAATTAGGTGGTGACGATTCTGCTCTAAAAATAAGGAGCTCCTTATCATTATCATCAAGAATCGTAACCTCTTTCTTCTTACAATAAATCTTCGCATCATAGTCCGAAAGCCAGTCCATACCGAGGATTATATCAAACTAAATCATAGGTATGACGATGAAATCAGCAGATAAAAAAAATTTATGTGCTCTAATGGGGACTGATTCACAAAACTTTGTTGCAACGATACTTCCCTTAGGAGTTTTAACTGACAACTCCCTTATTAAAACAAATTGGAAATATCTAATTTTCTTAACAAACTGGGAAGATATGAAACAATGCGATGATCCAGAATCAAATAATGCATTTTCTAAACTTGAGGAAACCATTAAATTACCTGCCACCACGTCTTTCGGAGCTTCTACCTCAGCAGTAGTGATAGCATAAGCCTGGCCTTGATCCCTTGGCCTTTTCTGAGGTAAGTTCTCCTGACGCTTAGGACATGCATTTGCATAATGCCCCATCTCCCTGCAATTGTAGCACTGAACGTTGGTAGCTTCCTTCTTCCCCTTGCAATCATGAGCTTGGTGGCCTTTTTCACCACACTTGTAACAGACTCCCATTCCCTTCAAGTAAGTACCAGGATGTTTCTTCCCGCATTTACCACAAGATGGATATTCAACCTTTCCCTTCTTCCCCTTATTTCCATTCCCAGATTGATCAGAAGGTCTCTTCTTCTCTTGCTTTGCTTTAAGGTCATAAGACTTAGAGAATTCCTTTTCTGTCTTGACAGCACATGAGACAATGTCTTCGTACGATGAAAAGGATTGTGAGACTAACGCTCGACGAAGAAATGGTTTTAACCCATCAAAGAAACGATCAATCTTACTTCTTGGGTTGCGAATATAATCACCAGTGTACCTCGCTAACCTTGTAAAGTTAGCGTCATACTTTGTGACATTCTCGTCCTCCTTTTGTCTCAGACTCAGAAATTGCCTTTCCATATCTGCTCGATGGTCGCGAGGAAAGTATTTTTCTAAAAACAGATCTTTGAACTCCCTCCATTCCATGTTTGATACTTCATCATCTTCCTTCATGTTTTGAATCAATGACCACCATTGATCAGCATCTCCAGTGAGGCGGTAAACTGCCATGGTAACTTTTTCCCTTTCACTACTCCCCAAAGCCTGAAATATTTTCTCTAGGGAAAATATCCATTGCTCAGCTACTAAGGGATTTGTACTCCCATTGAACGTTGGTGGTTGTTGTCTCATGAATCGATCTAACATTGATCCTCCACGCTGCGGATCAGGGTGCTCCATACGGGTAAGGTTATTATTCATAACCTGAGTAAGTTGTCCCAGTACGGTGATTAGCTGATCAGCACCAGTTGCATCACCAGCCCCACTATAATTATCTTGAGCAGGAGGGCAATCCCTACATGGAGTGCGTGCATTGATACGGTTTCCATTTCTTCCACTAGGCGCCATTTCTAAAAAATGGCATAAACTAGATCAGTTTATGCATCAAAATACATAATCCCATACTTATAAAACACTAAACATAAATTGAACTATCTATGGATATAATCCATAATCATAAATATGTTTTCTTTGAGGAAGTATATACTCATAAACCCTTCATAATGATTTGTAAAGAAAGTGAGAGTTATCCTAAGCATATCCCCCGGGAGTGTCGTAACCAAGAGTGCAGCAAGGCCCGTTGTCGTGCACCAGTTCCCGTTCGAGTCTAGCTCAAAGCGGTGTTTTAGGGTTTTACCCCTAGGTACATCTGTGCCAGAGCCGCCTCTACCTGCTCGTATCCAGACAGGGATGTATTGCTCGGAAAACTCACAAAGTCTCTACAATACCAAAATTCTAGGAAGTTCTTCTATACTAATCCTCAAAGTTCATCTTAGGTCTACGTGCTCTAATCAGAGTTTATCTAAATCTAGCTTCCAAGGTTTGTACTAAACTTCCTCTGATACCAACTGTAACGCCCCGACCCCAGCTACCCAGAGTCAATGCATTAATAACATAACATTGGCATGATCACAGGAAAGATCAAATCTCGAAAGACCGATTGGTTTAGTAGCCTTGGAAACACTAGATATATTCATAAGTTTTTCATTACATCATAAAATGAAAAACTAATACAACAACATAATGTTTCCACAATCCACACTATTAACCCCTCATAAAATCCCTGCAGGTCATTCATAACTTACTTCTTCACATCCTAGGAAAAATAAAACATAAAAAAAAAGGGGTGAGCTCAAATGCCCAGTAAGGATAACAATAAAGTGGAAACTTTCATAAATAAGAATAAACATTTAAGGAAATGTATAACTAAAACAAAATCCTTTTAAATATGAACTTTCAACATGGTATGGCATAAATGAAATAATGCCATTTACTTATTCACATGGATATTCTACTAAATGAATAATCACATGCAAAAATCAATAACCACTTTCATAATGTTGGAATGCATAATGCCAGACTATCATAACCACATAGCCAAGGCCTCATGCCAAGACTACAAATAAGATTTTGTCAAGGCCTTGTTCCAAGACACTAGTTTGTCTCATGAGACCTACCGATGCATCGAGGAGCTATAGCGGGCTCCACCCGTCACTTATTAAGTCCAATGCATTCCCATATGAAAAGGTTTAAACATAACATAAACATTCGTATTAAAACTAGCATACGAAATGTCAATACTTTCACAATAAACTATGAATGGTATAAAAATAGCACATCCACAGTCAAACATATCACAAAACCTTCAATACAATATAGAAGTTTTGTATCATAATAAATCAACTTCAAATAATCTTAAAATCCATCAAAGGATGTTGACATAGATGAAATCAAAATTCTTTTTAAAGAAATATCTCCTTTTATTTTGAAATCATTTAAGATCCATATAAAATAAAACATTTTCTTTGAAAATATTCTTAAAAGCTTGTAAGGAAAGCTTCGACGATTTTATAACGGCGGAAAATAACCGCACCCGCCGTATAAGTTAAAAAAGACATTCTTACCTCAATTCTGTCGAAAAGGTTAAAAAGGACCTTGTTTTGAAAACGACGGAAAGATTCCTTTATAAACCTCTTATAAAAAGTCAAACAAGGGTATAAATGACTTTAACCCATATTCTTGTAAATAGTAAAAATGTTTTGAAATACATTTCGATGAAACATGGATGTGGATGATAAAGAGATCCCAGTAGATTATTACGTATAATACAACCTCGGATAATGAAGAGATTGTGAAATAACCCTTACCTTGTACTTTTCCTTGGTTGGGGTAGGTTAACCTCCTGTATAATGGTGAAATAGTTGTTATTAAATTATACAAGAATCATATATATTAATATGATATCATATATGATCTTTTAACATTGATTTGTTAATAATATCTTAGAATTATCGTCGTTTCGGGAGTTAACTTACTCATTTTATTTTATATGTTTTGTTACATAATCCATGGTTGTTGTATCTTACTCATATCCAGAATGATATACAGTCCTTAAACATCATTTTTAAATCATCAAATGATAATTATACTTGAATGGATACGATGGAGAATGAATCTCATCACGTTCGTGGAGACGGTAGTCCGTACGTACGCACGAGCGACAATATCATTCTTTTGATATTAAAATAATATATAAATGGATGGTATATCATATATACAGAATCATTAACATGTTATATTTATTATTTACATGAGTTACACATCATTATTATACCCATCCAAATAATATTATATTGAATAACAATTACACCACGACGTGGAGACGGTAAGCCGTACGTACGCACGTATGGTGACATGTTATTCAAAGGGTGGATAGAATACTGAATATGATTGTACCATATTTATAATAACATCACAGTATATGTGAGATACTGGAGTTATTATTTCAGAATGGTAAGAACAAAGGAAGAAGAAGTGGAAGAATAAATGAACTTAGAAAAGGGTGGTGAAATCATTACCTCTTCTTCGGGTTCTTCCTTTTGATTTGATCAAAAGGGCTCCTTAGGTTGGCTTTCTGATCAAAATAAGGCCTCTAGGTTGTAGTGAGGGATGTTGGGAGATTATTTGGGCAGAGTTTGGCCGAACCAAAAGGCTTTGAAGGTGTGAAGAAATGATAAGGAGGAGTGCCCTTTTATAAGAGGGGTGAGGGGCACCTTTGGAAAAGCTAGAAATATTAATTTATAATAAATTCATATTCGGTTTCTAATGGCTCCAAAGCTTATTATTCAAAGGTTAAGGTGGGGATAGGTCGAAAACCACTCAACCAATAGAATTTAGGCAGGTTTGGGTACTTATATTAACCTTATCTTTAAGTATTAACTCGAAGTTAATTAGTTTCACTTTTACAATGTCTCTTTGTATTTTTATATAATATGGTTAATAAACTTACTATATACATCCAAGCGACCCCAAAGTGGTCCATTAATGATTAACCTATCCTAATATAAGTCTCTTGGCCGAACCTTAGATTTTTAGGAATTTAATATCAATTAATAATATAATATTTGTTTTAAGAACTCTTTTATGTCAATTTTGACACTATTCAATAGTTGATTTTTGTGAAACTCATAACAGATTGATTAATTCGAACAAAGTCCATTAAATCAATCCTAATATATCATATTAGCCTAGAAAATTAGTTTAATTCATTAAAAGTTTCATATTATATTTATTTGGGTATTTATAATATCAATTATGTTAATTTTTCACTATTATAGTAATTACTGCATCATCATTGTGTCATAAATAAAATAAATTATTTAATGTCTAAAAATTATAAATAAAATATCATTATGTAGGAAATCTTTTTGGCTTTCTAATTAATATTTATAATCTAAAATCCAACATATATAACCCTATGTAAAAATTGTTGTTCTAAAAGATATATGCTTGTGTCATTTTTGTATTCATTTTAACTAAATTAAAATAAAGTGTCATTATCACTTACAAGTGGATCCATGGGGTCCCAAAATTGACACAAAGATGACCATGGTCGACCATCTATCAACCAATAGGGTTAAGACACGTTTTTAGGGTAATTTAGTATTATTATAATATTATTTTTTAACCCTTATTTACCGGATTTACCCTTAACCATGGTACATAAAATATTTACCGCAGTAATTATTCAAAATGTCTAAAAATAAAAGTTACCTATTTACACAATTTGAACATCCTGATTCCAAATATGGAATCCATTTTCCTAAATTCAAAACACAGAAGTGGCAGAAATTAATTTAAAATTAATTCCCGCTGTCAAAACAAAAAGCGTGTTTTTAAGAGATAATAACTATCAAAAGATTGACACTTGTTTATGTTCGGTTTAATTGTAAAATTATGTCCAATGACCAACATTATATTAAATGGTAAAAATATATTCTAAATATACTTTAAAACTACTAAAATTCATAATTTATCACTATTAATTATTTTGATTAAAAAAGTTGTTTTTAATTAAAATTTAGTAATTTTCACTATTCATCAAAATATGAAAGTTATCCGAAAAGTACCAAAATTTCACCTTATGCTAAATTCGATATTCCGAGTCCAAAAATGAAGTCCATTTTCAAATATAAAATATATATAATTTCAAAAATTAGGTATTACTATTCACAACGGCTAGTTTAATTAGTTGTGGTGTGTGTTAGAACTCGAGGTTGCGTACAACACACGCTATCACATTATTCAAAGGGAAACGTACCGTAGAAGCTTGGGGTGTTACAATCAACAATAAGGAATTTTTTTCTACTTCTTTTAATGGAATTAGAAATACATATTATAAAATCTATGATGATGATCTCCCATATATATATATATCTGGTAAAATGTATTATCATTCTGTTGTACTTATAATGTTTGTCCTACTACTGATATCAGGACAATCATGTCACACCCCTATCGCAAAAGATACCGCAATGGGGGTAGATAGATAATAGCACCCAAATCCCGTATCCATTAGGTCATGAGTTGATGACTAGCACCAAGGGTATAAAAATCTCAAAAAATGGGAGGCATTTTACTTTATAATAATTACATTTGAGAGATAAGATTAATAGTCAACAACCAAATCCATGATATAATATAAACCAAAACAAAACCCATCCAACAATGCATAAATAAATATAATTCATATAAGTAAATATCTCCAAAACTAAATACCCAAAAAAATGTTACAGCAGCGACACAAAAAATGTCCAAAATGGTTTGAGCTAGTACTATCCATCTTGATCCAAATAATCCTACAAGAATCCTGATAATAAATTTATTTACATAGGGTGATCATGAAATTATACTCAGTAAGAAAAAACAATGTCTCATATGATCTTGTGATGGATGAATACTAATGAAACCATGATTAAAAATAGAACTAAAATCACATAAAAAGGTAAACTATCTTTCAAAACCTTACCAAGGCATTATCACAAAATAAAACAAGCCATGTATAATAACATGATATGCATATCGATAGAGGGTATCCATCACCATGTTACCACTGGTTTTCCACTCTGACACCACAATGTCATGAGTCTTGGTTCTCCAATCTCATTAGAATACCACAAAACACCACCCAACAATATGTACTCATCACATCATGCCCGAAAACACCTGGTCCACCCCTCCACATGAAGGCCACATCTCATCTCCCATGAAGACACTGGGCCATCACATCGCAACAACTTCCATAACCAGAGTAGTATGATATCGTGATCATGAAGGATATCAACCTCATGATCTCCTCCAATAATGCAGGAACCATAAAATAAGCTACCATGTTGTGCAGTCATATCATATCTCAGCTAAAGACACCAAGGCCCCCCCCTTATTATACAATTATACCTCATTTCTCCTGATGACACGTGGGTTGTCACCCAGTGCATTAATAGACCTCTGTCCATCATAGACTATGCATATCTACTAGCCTAGAAGAGCCACAAGGGAAGAGTTAGGATACATCCATCCTTCCACATAATCAATATTTTCAAAAACCACCCTCTATATGAGAATATGTGATCTGATCCATAATTCTTGATATGTGTGGGGTGTTTATATTAATCCATAGGAGTATACAATTATATATACAAAATCCACACACAATCCCAAACTATGGCTTCACAAAAGAACAAAAAAAACTCAAAACACATCCACTTACATGGTTACTACTAAATGTATAACACTACAAAAACTTCAATCCAAAGTCACAAACCAAATCCAAAATCCATACTATTCATTACATTACTTACCAACAACCACATGTAACCACACAACCCTTCATTTATTTATTTATTAGTCATTATAATCCCATTAGAAAAACCAAACCCTATCCAATTAAAAAATTATAAAATAATTAATCAATAACTATATGGAAATTTAGCAAAAAGAAAGGACACATTAAAATCATATCATTCCCATCATATCTTCACATGACTACCCAAAATCAGGGCCTAAATCTATCACTCTATGACCGAAAAATCATGTCCAAACAAAACATCACCCTAATACCCTAAAATCATGGCCAAACAACCATCACCATGACTCCCCAAAAGCATATCCAAATATCTATCATCCTATCCAAAAGCATATACAAGAAACCATCACCCTACCTCCCCAAAAGCATAAAAAAAAATCTTCACTCTATCACCCAAAATCCATTTCTAAAAAAGGCACAAATCGACCCACATAAAACCCCCACCACACATCATTGATCCATATCATGACCACAGATCAAAAGACATCGAATATCATTTTACAAATTCAACATAGGGGATTTTATCACATTTCAATTTATTTTAGGGGTTTTACCACCAAAATCAAAAATTAAAGGGAATCCATTTTTTTAACCAAAATTTATTTGGCTAAAAAATTTACATTTTAGGGTGATATCACAACAACCTCAAAACATGGGATCTAAAAAACATATAAAACTAGAGAGAAAAAATACACCAAATGGCCAAAAGTTTTAGTGGGGAATTCAACTCAAATAATCACAAAATCAAAATAATATCAGATCTATAAAAGCATGTGAATTATTCTCCTTTTCCTCTTAAATTTAGGTTAACAGATTAATTTACCTTCATTATTCTAGTGTAAAGCATTCTCAAAAGATAAAAAAGAGTAAACCCCTCCTTCATTATACAACCAAGTTACAAACCCAGGATTCCCTACCCCAAATATGTTTTACCAACTCATGGTGCAACGCAAGAAGAAGAATAAATTCCCGCAAGCCAAAACCAAATGAAAACCCCATGAATCAACCAACACCATATCAAGGGTTATCATAAAAATACCCCAACTCACAACCCAAAAGAAAATTTAACCATTATAGTGGATATACAAAGTAGAATTAAAGGATTCACATTTGAAATAGGGGGAACTCACTACATATCACCAATAAGAATCCATAGAAATAAACATATTGATGAGAATGGATGAGGGTTAAAATATCTCTTTAGGGATCCTAGGGTTCTTTCGAAACGAGAGAGATAAGACACATATGAATGATTTTGGGTTTGGGTGAAGGACTTATTTAAAATTTATAACTAGACACTTTCATGCCATGTACCCATTCATGAAATGAAATCCACATGTATCAATAAAATTACAACTTCTGCAAAAATTCACATCATATCGGCATTTATTTAATTACACATCTTGAATTTCATTCACTTTTTGAATCAATTTCATGGATTATTACTTCAGCACAAGCATGTCACAAATCTAGTTGGATACAAAAGATGTGAAAACCCAATTATTTTCATTGAAGACTTTTCTAACATGAAAACCCCACACCAGCCTTGATGCACCTCCCACCACCCCAAAATATCCTCAGACCTACTCTAAAAAACCTAAAAAACTGAAAACATACAATGCAGTGGACCAAGAAGTTATAGTCTAATAGTTCAGATAACTCTCAAATGATTCTCACCCTCATGAATCCAAATCCTAGCACAAACAATAAAGGGTTATGAACAAACACCCTATGAGATACCTCTAGAGGATCTCATTACTATTTAAAACTACCATCATCTAGACATTCGAACCAAAACACCCATGAACCATATTTTAGAGCCACAAAATTCCTTAATTAAAATGATCACACTACCACACTACCACACAACCATCATAACCTCCACACCACCAAAACTTACAATTGATACCACCAAAAAAACACATCACTGTTAACATATGAATCATGGTATTCCAACATCCATGTAATGATAATACTTGCTCTTAGTGGAACTGACTCTCTTGTAGAGGTTTAGTTGTATCATAGTATAAATTTCTCTCAATTTGGATTATTTAACTTCAATTTTAATATGTAGATGGTTTTATTATAAATCAAACATTATGGGAAATTGAACATATCATTGCATAGAAAGATCCAAAAATCACATCTCAAGAAATACAGAGTAAAGAAAAACAAAAAATACTCTACATACTGGGTATAAATCTATATCATTTACCCCAAATTACTATCCTCTAAGCCACAATGCCACCAAAACATGTGATTCAAGGGAATAGATCTTCCTGAACGTTCCTTATCATAGTGATCCCAAATCGCTATTAGCTGCTCCATGAATTTCATGTTGTACTGATTTACCAAATCTCTTTAGTTAGTGAAATGGGAGACATCATGGTGATATCGATGAAGCTATGAGACATGGAATACATTGTGGACCATCCCAATCCACAATGGAAATGACAAACAATATTCCACCTCACCAAATCACCCCAATATCTAAAAGGGACCAAAAATGTGAGAACGGTTACACTTCTTGCCAAACTTTGGATTCCCACATTGAGGGGAAACCTTCAAGAACACAAGGTCCCTAACCTAGAATTTTAAGGGCCTCTTGTGATTTGAATAATAATAATATTGGTATTTCACTACATTCATCATCCCTTAAACTAAGTAAACCTCTTCTATCATGCTATATACTATATATGGAACCAGAATAGAAACCTTAACATGCTCCATCTTGTACAATGTAGAACAACATGGTCTCCCATAGAACACCTCAAATGGGGCCATGTAGATGGATTAGTGATACTTGTTATTCTTGGAGTTGGTGGCCTAGAACCAACTACTTTGTAATTTATTATTTAATTAATATCTTATTAACATCTTTATTGTTCTTCTACATGAAAATTCATATGATAATGTCCTAAGGATAGTTATTTCATTAATGGGTCATAGAGAATCCCTATTATGATGAGAACCTGGAAGTTCCATAACCCTGTTCCTGAATATATGTTCTATGGTCTGATGATGTTTTTTGGGGGACACAAATAACACAGACCATTAGGGTTTAGGACGCATAAAACATTGAGGCACCTTCTCATGGTGTGTTCCCATGGTAATATCCAAGAGGATATTATGACAATGATACCCACCAGTCGTAAATCCACATTTCATAGTGTCATTTGGATGTTCTTATATGCGGACGTGTGTATTGGTCCTTGGACTTTAATATTTTTATTAAGTCTTATTATAACTAGCACACTTAGATGTATTGACATGAAATGTGATGACCCACTATTCATAGTGAGGTAGTATATGTTGGGTGAATCATGAGTGATACTACATTAATAGATAATGCGGGAAAGGACTTGTTCATTCAATTCCATAACAGAAGTAGATATTCCAGGGCCTTTGATGGAATTGATATGGCCTAAATAAATCCATGGCCATGTAGAGGAATGAGGAAGTTCAATTCAGGAAACTCAAAGAAATAATAATTGATAACATGGGTTTATGGAAGTAGCATGCAACCTGCTTGATTCGAGATATCAAGACAAAGGGATTAAATTACACGGTAAGCGCTCGTAGGAGGTGACACATCATTGTGGTGTTAACTTCTTTATCTATGGGTGTCATGGTGTGTTCCTAGATGCTATCCTTGGACATTAGGAAGGCTCCACCTAATTCCACTATGAAAGAGGCCGAGATGGTCACAAAATAACTGTGTCCAAGTATCTTAGTTAAATATTAATTTCAAAATTTGAATCAATATTGTTCCCAAATGTGGTTTAATAATTACTCAAGAATGACTGATCTCATTTATTTCGACAATAGTTATTCGAGAGAATATATCGTGGGTGAAATAATATATTTACTAGTAAGTAATATATTGATATTTATTAGATAAATAAATAGAAGTTATTTGAGGTCTAATAAATATAGTAGAGGAAATAAATAAAAATGGAAAAACAAAAGTATACGCTGTGTATATTAATTATACACATCATGTATTTTTTGTAGGAATTTATGAGAAAGAATATTAATTATTTAATTAAATAATATTAGGTGTAATTCACTGGGTGCATGTCAGGTAATAATAATAGTCAGTAGTTATTATTAGACATTGGGTATTACTAGGAATTGAATGAAATGAATAACTGATTTTAGGTAATTAATAAATTTTATTAATTTATGTAATTAAATATACCAATTAAATAGTTTTCATTACCCTATACATTTTTTGGGGTTGTTCACACTGGATTTGGAAAATCTCTCATGCTAAGAGATAATTCATTTTCCACCAGGAACACTACCAAGCTATGAGAGAGAGTTCCACCACCACCGGATCAAGGTTATTGATGGAGGACATCACAAGTGAAGGCACTTCCCTGCTAGCACCTACAGATCCCTTCAGAGACATAAAGAGATACATGGAACAGATGTGGATCACCGCTAGAGAAGTCATACACTTGGATTCTACAACTCAACAACGGATCACATCATATCACGACCAGAAACAAAAACTAAGTGAGAATTACATCAAGGAAATTATTGTCAATTAGTTAAATTAATTTTAACCAGCATACAATGATACAATCTATGGTTCTAGGACTCCCCTCTTTCTTTTTCGTTCTTTGTTCTATTTCGATGATCCGTCATTTTATTATTGTGACTGATCTAAAATAAATCGTTGTTAACGCTAAAATTAAAGTTTGTTACACCCACCAACGTGCTCCCGTTGTGCTTGGAACCTACATGTGGTATCAGAGCGGTCATATCATTGATAATAATTGATTAGGTTTTCGTTGGTGATTTACGCATTTAATTATTTTGTTGTTTCAATTCATGTTAATCGTTCTTTAAATATAATTCTCGAGATCTATTCAGCCTCTCTTGTTTCTCATTCACCTTAAAGAAACAAATTTTTCTTTTAATTTTGATTAAAATTAAATAGAGGATCTTACCCGAAGGTTCCAAAGATTCCTGTCCATAAAACACCTGAATACACAGCATGTATTCGGCAGTTCACACATTGTATTCTAGGATTAATGCATCAGACTGGTCTGCCAAATCAGGTGGTGTGTTGGAGTATTTCTAATTCTTAAATGATATCGTGTGTTGACCAGGAACATGTGGCACACAGTTTCCAGATTACTTTATGTGTGGTCCACTGAACATGACATGTAGTCCCTTCAGTAAAGGGTTAGACCGTGTACCTCATACATGGGTTGCATGGATGGAAACCCTATAATGCGGATACTACACATCATGTGTCCCACTGAACATGCCATGTACTCTGAATATTTCTGAAGTACATCTACACAACATGTCCCATGGCGTATACTTCAGATAGACAGTGAACTAAAGTACACGTCATGTAGTTGGAACTACACTGCGTGTACTCATCCAAATTACAGAGATTTATTAAAATTTATTATTATATTATAAATACCCTTGATACATGTACCATAGTGCAGGCATAAAGCTGAGGCATAACATGTGATAGGTGTTATATATATATGTGTGTGTGTTTAATTTAACATCTTCATAGTTTTCATTTATACGCATTGGTTAGTTATGAATGAGAAATCACCAGGATTCCTCCAAGGTACATGTTACATAAAAATATTATTTTAAATGAATTTATTTGTTTAAAATTATGAAGGATGAGAATATCATGGAAATTTAGAAAAAGGATTTAATATAAAAATATTTATTAACTAATGATAATTAATTGATTCGATCATGATTTATCTTAAACAAGAACGACTAAAGAATTGAATGCATGTTTTATTTTTGTGTAAATATCTTTTCATGTATGGATGATTATGAGCTAGACCAAGACCATTATATGTGAATGGTTTCTTTTAATTTATATATTTTAATTAAATTTGTTGGAATGTGAGCCTTTTCCTCATTAGTATGTTGGGCATGCATGACCAAGTTTTATTTTATGTAAAACCCCGTTTTACCCCTCACTTGTGAGTGGGATAAAATCATATGTATTGGATGGAACTCCCACGCTAGTAGAGGTGGCTCAAGTTAGGAGCCAAGGTGAAACCAATCTAGGGATATACCAAGGTGAATAGGTGGAAAGATGTAAACATGAACCCAAAAGGATCAATGTGTTTCTCCCATATGTCTTGGGTTAGTTTATCAACTACTAGATAATATAACCAATAGAACAAGATCATGATCATACCATTTATTTTATTTCTATCTATGGCGTGGTTTATTTTTTGTGGGTGTGTTTTCACGATAACAGAATTAATGAATAAAACAATCTTGCAAGATGAAACTAAAATAATACTGTCTTATGCGTAAATATTATCTTAGACATGGTTAATAACATAAGTATATCCCACTTAATATTAAAAAGCATGTAATCCACGATAATAAAATGGAAATTTAATTATAATGATAAAAAACCTCAAAGAAAATATCCGGTCGGTATAGCCTTCCATAATCTTGGTAAGAATCGAACCATAGTTCAAAGTGCTAGACCAACCCTACCTGGGGTGATTTCAATTATCGGGGAATTCTAATTCAATGTTGTGGGTTGACTGGACCTGGTTTTCATCAAGGTATGACTACCATAGTAGGACTTGGTGTGACCAAGAGGAAAAGGTTGAAGAAATCCAAAAAACTATTTCAGGATTGGGGAGTCCACTAATCGGATCAAGGAGTTGTGAGTTAATGCAGTTGGCATTTGGAATGCCTAACTAAAACCCTTCATGTTGATTGACCAACCCTAGTTGGTGTAATGAAAAGGGAAATATGGATCATTTCCACTATAATATTTAGTCAATAGAATATTTTGAAATCAATGATGAGGACTATTGGATTTTGATATTATAGCAGGAGACTAATAAGTATTAATTTATTTACTTATCTCAATTTTATCATAATAAATTACTAAAACCATTTCTTGTCTTAATGTATAGAAATATCAAGAAAAATGACTTCAAATATATCAATGTGAACTATAATTGAGAAATAAACCCTTATCATCGGTACCAATATCCAATAGTGGTAGAGGCGTTTACGCGTTATCCTTCGCCATGAGAGGAAATTGTATGTGCAGGAAGTGACTGTTCCTGTTGCACCAGGGAAAGAGGCCAGTGATGAGGAACTATCTCTTTATATGAAACAAATGGATGATGCCATATATTTCCAATGTTTTATGTTGTCTTCCATGTCTAATGAGCTCTTCAAGAAGCATGAAAACATGGACGCGTATAGAATGATGTCTCTCCATAAGGATCTCTACAAAGAGAAGGTGAGATAAGAGAGATATGAGATCTCCAAAAGTTTTATTACAACTAAGCATGGAGAGTCTGTGCCAACTAGGCATCATTTATTTATGCTTATTGACTACATTTAATGCATAAACATCTTAGGGATTAAGTTCCCATATGAGTTTTTCATACAGATCTTATCCTATCATCATTTCCAAAGACCTTCTATAGCTTTATTGTCAACTATAACATGAGAAACAATGTGAAGTTTCTATTGGAACAACTAACCTGAATTAGCCTGGTAGATAAGGGCATGGGGTGTGACAAACTTGTAGTTTTTATGGTGAATAAGAAAAGGAAGGATGAGAAAAAAGGGTTGAGGACTTATAAAACGGTATGAATCCCTCGAGCACCGTCCCTCCAAGAAGGGGAAGATCCAGAGGTAGGGTAAGGAATGGGAGGCGGTATGTTTTGCATGTGGTATGAAAGGTCACTGGAAGAGGAACTACACCCAGAAGCATGGGGATGCTAAATGTGTGTTATTTATCGAGTTTAATCTTTCCATTTATACACATTGGGTATTAGATAGAGATTCTGGGGCTCACATATGTATTCAAGGGTAGTAACAATGTAGATTTAGAATGATTGCTTGAGAAGGGGTGGATCTTTGAGCTGGAAATGGTGTGAGGCTGGCTAGGTTGTCCATTTATGATTACCACCTATCATTTCCAACTAGGATTATTTTGGTTTTACATAATTTTTATTATGTTCCATTGTTACCAAAAAAATAATTTCTATATCATGTTTGGAAATGGATGGATTTAATATCAATTTTGGAAATAATGGTTGCTTATTTTATAAGAACAAATTATGTTATGGTATTACACATTTAAATAACGGTTTATATGTATTAAAATATGAAAAACATGTGTTGAAAATCGATAACTTAACAAACTCACACGACTCATACACCACCCAGTTGTGGCATTGCCATCTCGGTCCTGTTAAAGAGAAGTGCATGAAAAATATCTACTCGGATGGTTATTTAGAATCTACTAAGCTAAAACCACTTGATAGAAGTCACACTTGTTTATAAGGTAAAATAACCTAGCCACCTTTTGGTGGATGGGGTGAAATGGCCACATACCATCTAGGATTGGTGTACATAGATGTGTGTGGACCATTCCAAGTAGAAGCTAGAGGTGTATATTCTTACATCATTACTTTTATTGATCATTTGACTAGATATGGTATGTCTACTTAATGAGGTTTATTTCATAAGCCTTGCAAAAATTTAACGAATTCAACAATGAAGCATAGAATAATCTTGATAAGAAGATAAATAATCTTCGATCAGATCGAGGTGGAGAATATCTGAACCAATAGTTCCTCGATCTTCTATGGGATTCTGGGATTCTATCTCTTCTCACTCCTCCTTATACACCACATTGGAATGGTCTTAGTGAATGGAGAAACCACACCTTGATAGACATGGTGAGGTCAATGGTGGGTCATGAAGATCATCCATAATCGTATTGGGGATATCCATTACAAATTGCATCATACGCATTAAACTGAGTACCAAATAAAGGGGAAAATGGAATTCCCACCATGTTATGGAATGGAAGGATACCCATTTTGTCGCACACACATGTATGGGGATGTGAGGAATTTTTTAAGGCCTTCTCAGGAAACAAACTAGAACCCTGGGGCATAAGGTGTATCTTTATACGATATCCCAAGGAAACAAAATGATATTACCTATATAACCCTTCAGACAAGAATGTGATTGTCGCTAGAAAAGACATATTTCTTAAGAGGGATAACATACTCAAAAAGGATAGTGGGAGAAAGATTTACATTGAATAATTTGATGCTCAAGATAAAATGGAGTTGTTACAGGAACAAGTTCCACAGGTCCCTGTGGAAGTGGTTCCAGAAATACATGTACTGCGTAGGAGTTTAAGAGAGGCAAGAGAACCAGAGAGATTTAGTTTCCTAGTCACCGATGATGGTGAATCATTGTTGTTGGACAATGATGAACCTCTCTACTAAAAGGATAAAATAGAATGATCAGAATCTACAGGATTCCTAGAAGCTATGAATTCTAAGATGGATTCCATGTATCAGAACCAAGTCCGGGTTCTGGTCGAAGATCCAGTTGATGTAAATCATTTTTGATGCAAATGAGTATTCAAGAGAAAAATAGACATGGAAGGTTAAGTTATCACCTATAATGAATGTATAGTGGCAAAAGGATTTAGATAGCATCAAGGGATTGACGATGATGAAACCTTCTTTCCAGTTTCCATGTTTAAATCCATAAAAATCATACTTGCCATAGCAGCTTACCATGACTATGAGATTTGGAAAATGGATGTCAAAACAACATTCCATAATAGTATCCTTCAGGAAGATGTCTATATGACACAACCCTAAGGTTTTGTGACACCAGGTAACGACAAATGTGTTTTAAAGTTACAGAAATCCATTTATGGATTAGAGCAAGCATCTAGGTCATGGAACATTTGATTAGATGAATCCATAAAGGAATTTGGTTTTATTAAGAATGAATGTTGGAAATGTGTTTATATGAGGATTAATGGAAATTTAGTCATTATTATAGTAGTATATAATTACGACATATTTATTATTGGAAATGATGTACCAGTCTTACATTCAGTTAAGGACTGTTTGAACAAGTGTTTTTCCATGAAGGACATGGGTGAAGTCTCCTATGTTCTAGGGATGAAGATCATTCATGATAGATCCAAAAGGATACATTGACTATGTTAGGGTAGATACATTTAATAGATACTAAAGATATTTATTATAGAAAAATTCAAGAGTGGAATGGTTTCGGTGTTGATTCACACACAAATTTACCCAAGAGATGAAGGTATAATGGTCCTTGTATTATAGATTGGGTTGTCGAATCCATTGAGACCTAAGAAGATACCAAAGATACACAACCTATGAGATGGATTTTTAGCTATGAATTTTCCTACTTTGGGTTGATTTTAGATTGGTTTAATGTATCACTAACAGATTTATGTTAATTCAAATTAAAATAAGGATTTTATCATAGGTTATCACTCAGGGTGGATTGGATGAATTCCTTTTTTAATGATTTCAATTTCATTAACACAAGAAGGATTCATTCAATGAATTCATAATAACATCATCACCTACATGATAAAAACCTTCACAACACATTCTAATCACCTATAAACTTGTAGGATAATTTCTACGATAATTCCAAGGTCAAAGATCTTATTATCACATAAAAGTGGGGTGATTAAATTCAATATGGAAGTGTAAGAGAGAAAATCATTGAATAAATGAAACTCCAATAAAAGAAATTAATAAACAGTTTGAGAGTGATAAATAATATTCAATCCATACCCTTTCTACTCCCTTTGATAATCCATAAAAGAGATATCCCTCCATTGATTACATATCCTCAACAGAAGCGGGATGTAGATTTACGAGGGTGGTATTGAAGAAGTAAAAACAATAGAAAAAACTGATCACTCCACCATTGTGTGATAAATATCACAAAGTATGGTGTGAATAAATTCAAACATTTAGGAAATAGTATGAACATGATATTTATAAGAATAGAATAAGAGTAATGGAAATATTTTTATTAAGAAACAAATGTGAATTGAGCAACGTATATGAGAATGAAATGTGATTATAAACACAAAGCGGCAACATAACACTACAATTAAAACAAGCACCAATAATCCTTAAATCATTCAACACCACCACCTTAAATAAAAATTTTGGGAGCCTTGGGGAGAGAATAAAATATTGGAAGTCATCCCACTTTATCATGGTGGGCTTAGGGTGGTGGAAACATGTGGAACACGGACGTTTCCATTCTTGACCTGAGGTGGCAGCTAGCTTGCATCCTCTGAACCGAAGCGCCTAGGTGGCCTTCTTGATGGCTGAATTGGAGTGGTCCATCGAATACAAAGGCTCAGTTATGGTTTTCTCCTATATATATATAAAATTTCAGCCCAAATTAATATGTTTTTTCCTAGATATGGTTAAATTGGTGATCAGTTTTTCTGGGTCTCAAAATCTAGCCCAGCATTTTATCCCAAACTTGGGCCGCCTATATAACAACCATGGAGGCCGAATTAGCACTGGCTCCGGAAGAATTATTTTTTCCATTACATTTCTTATAGAGTAAAAATAAATGTGGGCTTTAGTGGGCCAGTATTGTGGGCTCCACATTCTCAACAATGGGCTGGTGTCCTATCAACCTTCTCCAAAATGAATTCCTTCCATCACCAAATATTTCCATCATCCTTTATGAATCCTCTATTGATCCCTAAATGAAAAATTTTCATGTTGAAGTTTATATCAATTTAAAAAAATATCAAATTAAAATATGGATAATTACATTCATTAAAATCAGATTAATCATTGGGCCTAAATTGGTGTACATTAGGCATGAAGTTAACAAATGATGAGAATGGATGTTCCACATTAAAATAAACTAATTTAGGCCCATAAGATCAATAATGAACATTTAATACCAATAAAATGTAATTTGACATATGTGTTTTTATTGTCTATTAATACCCCCCCAACTTGAGATTTGCTAGTCCCATGAAAAATGTACATCAACATTATGAAATTAGAATTCCCTTTTCCAAAAACTTTTTAGTACACATTGATCACCAAAAACCCTTATACCAAAAAATCATGAAACCCATCAAAATATTTTAATACAAGATAGTTTCATAAGAAGATCCCAATCCCAATCCAATTAATTTTTTCAAATTCATCTCCATATTTCATCCAATATCAATTTAGAGTGATGATGTGTTGTGCATCACATTAGACATGGGGGTTCATCTTTAATCAGGGGGAAATGAAGAAAGATCTAGGTGGGGTCATATTTCAATATTTAGATGAGTATTAAATTTTTATTTTTATTATTTTATTATTATTATTTTGTAATATTTCCATGGTATTTGAAATTTCACTCAAAAGAATCAACCCATGTAGCGATATTTTGCCAATGACTCCCAGGCTCAATGACCTTAGGGCACCAAGTAAAGCCCACATACATGAAAATTTTCTCAAGTTAACTCAGTCAAAAACAAATTCAAATTACCACAAATAGAGATAAAATTACTCACTATGGTCTAGAAAACTCTGGAGTCCGGATCCCCAAGTGCTGAAAGCCACACATATGGTCATTTCATTGCTCTATGCCCAAATTTTTTATTTTTTTTATTTTTTTATTGAATACTCATATTAAAACTAAAATGATCACCAAACCTATTCAATTTTTTTGGTGGACCCCATGAACACAAACAAATACCCCACTATCCAAAGGATGTGCATTATGATTCATTCCTTATTGGGATAGAAATATAACAAATGAAATATCACATTTGAGAGCCACACTTTCCAAAATCTATGCTCATGAAATATACATGGATTAAAATCAGAATCCGGGAATGCTAAATTATTTGATATTCAGTTTCAATGTGTACAATTTCTATTATAATGTTCAAGGTTAAACAAAATTTTCCTTCCATTAAGGAACAAATTTTTTCAAATCGTTCATTTTTTTAAACAAAAGTAATATTTTTTTCTCCCCCCTAACATAAAATAAAATTGTCCCCAATGTTTAAAGAAAATAATATGTATAATGGGATAGAGGCTAAGAATGAGAGTTCAAAAATGAAATTGAAAATGAGGATCATGGAATGAAGTCACCTGGTGGTTGAAGTTTAACTTCTTGGTGATCCCTTTTAATTCCTTGATTTCCATGTCACTCTGATAATTCCCTAGTGGAAGAGAAAAAACAAACAAAACAAAACTATATATATATAGATATATATATTTAGTCATATAATAAAAAAAAGTAAAATATAAATATATATACAAAGATTATAAAATAATGAAGTACTATAAGTTGTTGGTCAGTGGTAAGAGAGCGCCCCGGTCTTTATTGGGTTCTGAGTTCAAGTCCTTGCATGTTTGATAGTTGTGATGGGGTTTTCCCCACAACCTATGATGTGGATTTTTAATTTTATTATTATTATTATTATATTTTTTTTATTTTAACCAATAAACACATAAAAATATAATGAACTGATGATACGTAGTCTTCTTTTTAAATTTCTGGGTAAGTTATTACTCATGTATCACACCACGTGACACAGATGAGTATAAAGCACCTCTTTCATACCATACATACTCATAATAGAAGAACAATTCATCAATCAATTTTTTTATTAATTTTAAATATCAAAATGATTCATTAATCCTATTAAAAATATAAAGTTGATTAAAACAACAAAATGATTGGAAATTTGAAAACCATGGGTTTCCTCCCATGAATCACTTTTTTTAACAACGTTATCTCAACATAGACCCTTAATTATTTATGCATTTTTTTCATCTAATGTTTGATCACAGTAGTTTTCAGCCACTTCATTTTTTTGGAATGGTTAAATGAACGGTTTGACTATATGACCATTAACATTAATGGTTGGACCATTGGTGGGATATTTAATTTCTACAACCCCATGGAGGTACACGTTATGCACTATGTATGGACTTTACCATCTAGACCTCAACTTTCCTAGGTGTAAATTATGTTTAGAACGATACAGAACAATAGTTTTACCCGGTATAATGTGTTTGGATTTAATATTTCGAGATTGTAGGCTTTTACTTTAGCTTTATTGATCCTTGATTATCATAAGCCTCCATCCAAAGGTCCTTAAGTTCGTTGAGATCTAATTGTCTTTCTGTTTCAGCCAATGAGAGGTCATAATTCATTTTATTAATTTCCCAAAAAGCCTTATGTCCAATATCCAATGGAAAATGTCATGAATTACCATAAACCATCCTATATGGGGACATTCCTAAAATGCTTCTAAATGTTGTTTGATAGTCCCAAAGTGCTTCTAAGAGTTTGTCTGACCAATCATTCCTATATGGATTAACAGCTTTGTCGAGAATTTGTTTGATTTCATGATTGGATAACTCAGCTAGACCATTTGTTTGAGGGTGGTAGGTGGTGGACACTTTATGAGAAATTAAAAACATTTCCATGAGTTATGAGAATGGACAATGGAAAAAATGAGTTCTACAATCACTAGTGATAGCCCTAGTAATTCCAAATCTAGAGAATATGTTTTATTTTAAGAGTCTAATCATAGTTTGATGATCATTGGATTTTTATGGAATGGGGTCAACCCATTTTGAGACATAATCAACAGTTAAGAGAATGTAAAGATACCCCCTAGTGTTTTGGAAGGGACCCATGAAATCAATTCCCCAAAAGTAAAATATTTCAACCACTAAGATGGGATTGAGTTGCAATTGATTGCTTTTTGTTATTGACCCTAACTGTTAACAATGAGGATATCTTTAAAAAAATATGTAGGGGTCCCTTGAGAGGGTGGTCCAGAAGATACCACACTGATGAACCATAGAAGAAGTTTTCTTAGAGGAAAAGTGACCTCCACATGCCTCACTATAATAAAATTTAAGGATGGACTCTTGTTTAGATTCTGGGACATACCTATTAATGTCTTGGTTAGGGCAGAACATATAGTGGTATGGATCATCAAACACATAGTTCCTAACATCAGAAAGAAATTTCCTTCGAGCTTGAGTCCCTAAGAATTTGGGAATGACTCATGTAACTAAGAAGTTGGCTATGTCAGCATTCCAAGGGAAGTCACTCATAGTGTATAGATTTTCATCAGAGAAATAATCAGACCTAGAAAAGTAAATTGAGTTTCTTTTTAATTCCATCCTAGAGAGGTGATCAACTGAAACATTTTCAACACCCTTTTTATCATTGATGGTGAGGTCAATGTTCTGTAATATAAGTACCCACCTAATCATTCTAGCCTTAGAATCTTGTTTTTGGAAGAGTTATTTTATTATAGAATGATTAGTGAACACAATGATGGGGGATCCTAAGAGGCTTGACCTAAACATCCCTAAGGAAAACACAATATAAAGTAACTCCTTTTCAGTTGTGATGTAGTTAATTTTGGAATCATTTAAGGATTTTCTTTCATATAAAATGACATAAATATTTTTATCACAACATTTTCCTGACACATCTCCTATAACAAAGTCGCTAACATCATACATAAGGTTGAATGGAAGATTGCAATTAAGAGATTTCATAATGGCAGGAGAGGTGAGAGTAGACTTTAGGGTTGAGAATGAACCCTCATAGCTTTCTTTACAAACAATGGAGCATACTTTACTAGGAGAGCACAAAGGGGGAGGTAGATTGAAATAAATTCCTTGATGAATCTTCTATAGAAACCAGAATGTCCTAATAAATACCTCACTTCCATAACAAATCTGGGTTATGGAAGGTGACAAATGATGTCATCCTTTTCTTTATCAACTTCAATATCCCTACTTTAGACCAAAGGTCCTAGAACTAGTCCCACTTTAACCATGAAATGGCATTTTTCCAAGTTTAGAACTAGATTATTTTCTTTACAACTTGACAAGAATCTCTCCACATTCCTCAAACATCCCTAAAATGTATCCCCAAACATAGATAATTCCTCGATGAATACCTCTATATTACCCCAACTGTGTATGAAAATATGCCCATCATGCACCAATAGAAGGTTCTAGGGGCATTGCATAACCAGAAGGGAATGCATTTCAAATCAAACGTGCCGAATGGACATGTGAATGTAGTCTTCTGTTGATCCTCTAGGGTGACCTCAATTTGATTATACCCCGACTACCCGTCTAAAAAATAGTATAAGGCATGACCTAAGACATTATCAATGACTTGGTCAATGAAGGGTAAGGGGAAATAGTCCTTTTTGGAAAATGATTTTAGCTTCCTATAGTCTATGAAAACTCTACAGCCACTACTCACACTTGTTGGAACAATTTCTCGATACTTATTGGTTATCACTGTGATTCCATCCTTTTTTGGAACCACATGGATTGGGCTCTCCCACTAACTCGTAGATTTGGGATAGATGATACCAGCTTTTAACAATTTCGGAAGTTCCTTCCTTACTACCTCCATGAGATTATTTTTGAGGCGCTGTTGAGGTTAATGACATTGATTTGAATTAGATTCCAGACCAATCCTATGAGACTTGATAATTGGTCTAATACCATAAATATTAGATAGGGTCCAACCAATGGCTTTCTTATGTTTCATAAGGAAAACTAGAAGTATCCTCTCATGATTGGATTGATGAGAAGAAGAAATGTCAACATGATATGTCCCATTTTCTCTTATGAAGGCATATATTAGTTTGGAAGGAATTTCTTTCAATTCAAGATCAGGTTGGTTCCTAATTTCAGCAGAAGATTGAGACACTGGATCAAGATCAATTTTTTGATAGAGTTTTAAATAGAATCGAATTCCCATATGAAGAAGTTTAATCTACAAAATTGGTTTGATCAGATTTAGGGAAGGAAGTTTGATTAGTTTCTATAAAAGTGGTTTTATGAAAGAATTCCCTGATTTTTGGACCTAAGACATAAGATCAATTGAAAAATTATTCAAGCCTAGGAGATAAACATCCTTCATGTGAACAAAGGAAATCAATCTCATCCTAACTTAAACATCCATTAAATATTTCTTGATGTTATATGGATTCATTATCAATGCTTCCCATCATGTTTAATTCATGAATGTCCTTACCATCCCCTATTTGTGATATTTCATTATAGATGGTCAAGTCTAGACGTATGTTTCCAAAGGTGATTGTCAAGTTCTCTTTTCAGAGTCAGATAATAGATTTTAATGTTGCAAGGAAGGGATGACAAAGGATGATTAGGGTTTTCTCCTTGTTTTCTATGTTAGGATTGTTTTCAAGGACAATGAAGTCAGTAGGGTAGGTGAAATTTTCGACATTTATCATAACATCCATTAAAATCCCATTTGGAACCGTAGTGATACGATCAGAATGTTCAAGTGTTATAGATGTGGGTTATCACTCTTCTTGGCCTAACTGGAAGTACACAACATATGGAATGAGATTGACACTAGTACCTAGGTCACACTAGGCCTTGACAACAATGATCTCTCCTAGTTCAACATTGATATAAGGGTAACCCGGGTCTGTCGACATTGGAGGAATGGCCCCTTGAATGCTGGTACTCACATTATTAGCCAAAAGGACTTGGTTTTTATTTGAATATTTTCTTTTAAAAGTGCATAGGTCCTTAAGGTACTATTATTAGGTAGTTATGGTTTGGATTTCATCAGGAAGAGGAATGTTCAACTTGACTTGAGAGAAGATTTCCCTCAATGTTCCACTCAATTCAGGCTTGGTTTTCCCTACTCATGTGTTGTGGAAATGGTTCATGTTGTGGGATTTTTTATTTAAGGGTTGTTTCTTTCACACTATTATAAGTTTCATAAGTTTGATAATGGGATTCATTTGAATTTTCATTAGATTTTTATGCTTCACATGGATTCTGACTTATTTGTTTAGGTTTCTCAATTGATTTCCCAATTCATAAAACTATCAAATCCTTTAGTTTTTCATGAGTTGTTTGAGGGAAAATTGAATCTCCCCTTACTGTTTGTTGTGGAATGTCTTGTGTAGGCATGGGTGCGTTTTTAGTTTGGATGGTTTGAAGTTCTTGTTATTAGGAATGATACTTTTGAGTTAATCCTTTCCAAGTTTTTTCACAATTTTTCTAGTAGGATTTTTGGAATAGTTTGGGTTGGTGCTTTAGAATATTGGTTTATCTGAGGGGAATATTTTGGAGGTGGGATGGTTTATTAAAAATTTACTGGTGGCTATTGGTATTGGATTTTTTGGGTTTGGAACAAGTTATGGGTTTGGTATTTCTGAGGGGGGTAAGGATTTTGTCCCTATAGTTATCTAGTTTGTTGGTTATCTTTCTAACGGAAGCCTGGGTGGTCATTATACCATGGGTTGAAGGTGTTTTTTTATTAAGGCTTTTGAAAGTTCAAAGTATTTACTTCTTCTAGGGGTCCTCCAAAAATAACATCCTTTATGGATGGAATGGTTGGGTAGTTGTCTCTCTTATGTCCATGTTTGTCACAAATTGTGGAAATATGGTCTATAGTATGGATTTCATTGACATTACTACAGTCTATCACTTCAACCATCCTAGAAAGTGTTGCGAGTTTAGCCCTATGTCATTCCTCTTATCTAGGTGTGTGAATTCTAGTAGTTATTTGTGGATTTTCAGAATAAGGTGAAGTTCCCCATGATTGGTTTTGTTTAGTAAGGCTTTCTAGATACTCATAAGCATCATTTGGGGATTTGTTTTTAAAAGTTCCATTACACATTATGGAAATGAATTGTTTGTTCCCTTGACCCAAACCTTCATTGAAATTTCGATCATTTTAAGGTATATGAAAACCATGATGTGGATCCATGTTTAGGGTGTCTTAGAACCTCTCCCATGTTTCTTATAATGACTCTCCATATTTATCAAAAAAGATTTGGAATCTCTTTTTAAGTGAAATTATTTTGTGGTGGGGAAAGTATTTTTTGTATAATTCTCATTGTAATTTGTCCCAAGATTTTATAGAGGATGTTCTCAAATTTTTTAGCCAATTTTTAACATGATCCTTTAAATAAAAAACGAAATAGTCTCATCTTAGTTGATTCTAGTAGATGTGGGGGACACATGGTTTCAAAAATGTCATTGAACTCCGTGACATGATGGTAGGGCATCTCAGACTCCATTCCATGGAATGTGGTAAGGTGGTTAAGGACATGGGGTTTAAAGATGTTGTTGGAATCTCCTTTGGAATTTTGTCTAATGCATGAGGGGTCATTGGTCTAGGCAGGTGTGAGGTAGTCATTCATGGTTTGATCAACTGCATTCCCCAAGTTTGGGGCCGCCTCATTTGGATTTCCATTTTAGTTCCCACTCGAGTTTATGAGTTTTTTTCTTTCAAGACCTTCCATTAAAATGGGATCAATTTTTGACTATGGGGTATTAGAAATATTAGGATATAATGGAAAGTGTTCCCTTGGTGTACTTTACTCCCTTATCCTAGGACTTTCCAAACTAACTGGTCTGGTTGAATTATCACGGGTGTAGGAAGACATGTGCCAAAGGGAAATAATGAGGAAGGGACAAGATAAGAGATCATGGATGAGAATAGCATAATGGGGGTGAGGAAAAAGGTTTTGGTCTAAGGAACATACTTGGTCCCTTGAAAAGGTGAAAAAATTTGATTCATGCTCAAATTTACCCAAGAGATGAAGGTAGAACAGTCCTTATCGTCTTGCTTGGGTTGTTGAATCCACTGAGACCTAAAATGATACCTAAGATACATAACCTATGAGATGGATTTTTGTCTATTAATTTTCCCACATTGGGTTGATTTTAAATGGTTTTAACGTATCACTGAAAGATTTAAGTTAATTCTAATTAAGATAATGAGTTGATCCTAGGTTATCACTCGGGGTAGATTGGATGAATTCCTTTTTTAATGATTTCAATTTCATTAACTCGAGAAGGATTCATTCAATGAATTAAAACTATCCTCATCCACTACTGGTTAAACCCATTCACAAACAAATTCTAATTGCTTATACAATTGTAAGATCATTTTCAGGAGCACTCCATGTTTAAGGTTCTTATTAGTAGATAAAATTGGGGTGATTAAATTCAATATAGACGAGGAAGAGAGAAAATCATTGAATAAAAGAAACTCAAATAAAAGAAATTAATAAACATTTAGTGATTTTGAAATAACATTAAATCCATCCTCTTGCTACTACCTTGGATCAACCCATAAAAGAGTTATCCCTCAAATTGTATCCTCCCGGGTCCGGAAGCCACACAACGGGTGCCCCGAACATGGTTGGTCACCTGACCTCAAGCGCATTTCTCCAAATTCCAGAGGCTGCCGACTAGCAGCGAGGGCATAGGTCTGATAGTGGGGAAAAAATTCCCTCATTTTTCAAACTGTAGCACAACGAAAAAGAAAATAACATAAAACAGCAGAAGCAGTAAACAATATGAACTAGAAATGAAAAACTATAGTAAATGACAACCAACTGTTATCTATATAAAAAATACAGAATGTAACTATTTATATGAAATTAGATAAAATAGGATACAATTCAATAAAATACAATACAACTCAAAGTACAGGGTACAACAAACAGAACAAAACAGAGTGAACAGAACGCAGTAGCATTGCAAGCCTAAGCTCAGTCTCATGCTCTCTTACTCCTCTGGTACAATCATGTACCTGTATAGGGACCCTTTAACATGTCGAAACCTAAAACAATATAGTCTATTTGGGTAGAATACATGGCCAAAATAGGGTTTGAGAAATAAATCCAAGTAGGCACCAACCAAAGGCCCATGCACAACTGTCAGTGAAAATGTGAAATAGTAGCGTGAAAAAGTAAATTTAGTAAACTAGTTTGTACTCAAAAGTAACTATCACTACCAGTTTAATTTCCATATTAATTATTACTTATCATCTCCAATCTTGTTCTTTGGATTGGCTAATATAACATAGAAAATCACCACAATGAATATTCTAAATAGTTATGTCCACAGACATACTATCCTCACCCTTGGGTAACATAATAAAATACTCGTAGGTGATTACCCTCAGGCATAATGAACATTTCCCTCGGGCATACAAGATATGGCCCTCAGGCATAGGAGCTACTGCCCATAGGCATAAACAAAGGTTACCCTCAGGCTAACCAAACCCTGCCCACATGCTAATAAAACATTGCCCACTGTCTAATAAAACACTGCCCATATGCTAATAGAACACTTCCCTCAGGCTAAAGGAACCGGGCCATGCCCAAATCATAAACAAACAATTTATATAAACTTTCTCCCAAGAAAATTCAATGCAGAATATAATCATATAATACCTATGGCTATCCTGGCCAAACAGCTAAACAGAGGAACACACCCATGAGGTGGTCCTGGATCCATGAAGTGATCCTAAGTAGCAGTTTAAACTTATCATTAGATTATCTATAAAATTCTAGATACCTTTTTATCAAATTCCATAGCAATACGACACCCCAAACATGGTTTCATAGAACAATAGTGCAAAAATTCAACTCAATAGTTGGAAATAAACACCAGACCACCTACCTCCATCGTCCTTGATCGTTATACACGAACGACGCCTCCCGGAACGCCCGTGAACAATGTAGATCTAGGATAAATGTTCACACATTCAACCTCAAATAACTTTCCCTCAGTAAATAATTGACAAGAACTACTCAAGGAGAAGGAAGGACTTACCAGTGTAGTTCAAAATAGATTGACGACGTAGCAATTGGGTTCCCTGTGTGCAGTCGGGAGATCTTCCAATGTCCGTTCATCTCTCCCACACTCCAAACAAACCAATTGCCTCTTATTCCAAATGAGGAGGCTACTGCCCATTTTAAGGGAAAAAATACACGGAGTGTACTTTTCATCATTTAACTGTTCCTCTGGAGACTTCTTTCCACCACGGCAATGTTCATCCTTCGACATGAGTATATGGCATGTATTCTTAATTACACGGCATGTACTGTTTCTCCACTGGAGGCTACATCCACCACCTTACTATTCACATGCCAACTGATTACACGGCATGTAAATACTATGTACACGGCGTGTAGTCAGTTTTTACACCCTCAATCTCCAAGAAGCATACACGCCCTATGTACTCATCCCACATGGACAATGTACACAGCGTGTGGAAAAGTACATGCCGTGTACCCACAAAATTTGGGATTTTTCCCCATTTTCCTTATTTTCTAAAAAACACATAAGGAAAGGGGAAAAGAAGAAACTCGTAACTAAAAAATAAAAACCGGGTTCTTACAAACTTCCCCCATTAAATAGAATCATCCCCAAATTTCCCATCCAAGGGTGGTGAAGATAAAGATGTGAACAACTCTAGCCACTAAGCACGTACGTCGGTCTCCCTCTCCCAGGTTTCATCCTGAACTCGGCCATACTACCACAGCACCCGTACGAGAGGAACCAACCAGCCTCAGAGAACATTCGTAGTCCTATCAACAATACATATCAGTTTCTCCTCAAAGGATGCATCTACATGAAGCTCAACCTCCTCATCCTGAAATATTTGATATGGGTCTGAATGATAGTGGCATAGCTTAGATACATGGAAGACATTGTGCATGGCCCAGTACCTCTGTGGTTACTGCAACTGGTAGGAAACCGACTGGACTATCTCCAGAATCTTTAACAGCCCTAAATACCTCAATGAAAGTTTACCATGTCTCGTGATCTGCCTGTGTGCCAATATCGGTGCAATACACAAAAAAACTGATCCCCGAACACGAACTCTAAGGGTTGTCTGCAGTGATCAGCATAAGATTTCTGATGAGACTGTGTAGTAGCCATTCGCTTCTGAATCAATTGGACCTGCTATGATGTCTCCAACATGAGACGTGGTCCTAGTAAAGTTTCCTCACCTGCCTCCAACCTGCATAAGGGTGATCGGCACAACCTACCATATAAAGACTTGTAAGGTACCATCTCAATAGTTTCCAGAAAACTATTATTGTAGGCAAACTCGACCAGAGGAATATGCTTCTTACAAGAGACACCAAAGTCTAGGATGCATGAACACAATAGGTCCTCTAGAACCTGTATTGTATGCTTTGACTGGCCATCGGTCTGAGGGTGGAAAGTTGTGCTCAGAAGCACTTGTGTACCCAATGCCCTCTGAAAACTCATCCAGAAAAGAGCAGTAAAGCGAGCATCCCTATCTGAAACGATATAATGAGAGACCCCACGAAGGTGTTCTACCTATCGGATATACAACTTCTTGAGCTCGTAAACACCGAAGGTCTCATTGATCGGAAAAAAGTGATCTTCCTTAGCATGTCTATCCACAACAACCCACACAACATCATTGCCTCGAGGTGACCTCGACAACCTTTTCACGAAGTCCATCATGACATCATCACATTTCCATTCCGGAATGGGTAACTGTTGTAAAAGTCTGGATGGCCTATGATGCTCCACCATCACCTGCTGATAGGTGGAACATCTCGCAACAAAACCAGCTACCTCCCATTTCAGACCCAGCCCCCAATACTGACGTCTCAAGTCATGGTACATTATGGTAACTCTGGGATGCACTTCCCAAGCTAAAGCATAAAACTACCGCATCAACTAATCGCGTATATCCCCTCGAACCGACACTCATCCACGGAAATGTAGTACCTAATCATCACCTATCATCTAACGATGAGGATGGTATTACCCTTTTCATCGAATCCCATAGAACTCGACCTTCTGCATCAGATAGATGTCTCATCTCCACTTTATCCAGGAGGGTAGAAGTAACGGCTATGGATGAAATATTGGTTTCCCCCTGACTGTCGTGCACCTCCAAATGAATCTTAGAGAAAAAAGACATAATATTCAACTCACCACTGGCCTCATGAACTTCCTGTATCTAAGACTTCTGGATCCGTGCATGAGAAACTGCATTACCCTTACCAGGTGTAGAGGCAAGCTCAAAGTGGAAGGACTAAAGGTATTCAACCCACCATATCTGCCTCAGATTCAAGTCAAACTGAGTAAAGATGTACTTGAGTATTTTGTGGTTGGTGAAACACACAAAATTCCCTCCCAAGAGATAATGTCTCCAACAGCATAACGCATGAACAACTGCAGCCAACTTGAGATCATGCGTTGGGTAATTCCTCTAATGTGTCCTCAACTACCGAGACCCGTATGCAACAACTCAATCACCCTACATAAACACTGCTCCCAGCCCAATACTTGATGCATCATAGTAAACTATATAGCTCTTCCCCTTCACTGGAAGTATCAGGACTGGTGTTGATGTCAACCTTCCCTTCAGCTCCTTAAAGGCTATCTTGCAAGCTTCTGAACAAACAAACATCACACCCTTCTTCGTCAAACCTGTCAATGGTGTTGCTATGCTGGAGAAGTCCTTTATAAAATGATTGTAGTAACCAGCCATCCCTAAGAAACAATGTATCTCAATCAAGTTCTTAGGCTGCTACCAGGAAACTACTACTCTCACCTTCTCTGGGTCTACCGCAACTCTTTCCTCTGAGATAATATGACCTAGGAAGTGAATCTGGACCATCAAAAAGTGTAACTATGAGATCTTAGCATATAGATTATGTTATCTCAGTGTACTCAGTACGATCTCAAGATGGGTGGCATGGTAGTGTCGAGTGTGAGAGTACACCAAGATGTCATCCAAGAAGACTGCCATGAAAGAATCCAGAATAGGATGGAACATGTGATTCATCAGAGCCATGAAAACTACTTGTGCGTTCCTGACTCTGAACGGCATAACCAAGAACTTGTATAGACCATATCTGCTCTGAAATGCTATAAGTGGTATGTTTGATGGTATAATGTGTAACTGATGATATCCAAATCTCAAGTCAATCTTCAAGAACCCCCATCCTCCCCGAAGTTGATCAAGAAGATCATCAATCCTTGGTAAGGGATATTGTTTCTTGACTGTCAACTGGTTCATCTTCCAATAATCCACACAGAGTCCGAGGGTACCGTCTGCCTTCTTCGCAGAGAGGATAGGAGAACCCCATGGAGAAGTACTGGGTCAGATGAAACCCTTTTCCTGTAACTCCTCTAACTGCCTCTTGAGGTCTTTCAACTCAGATGTATCCATCCTATAAGGAGGAATGGACACCGGTGCTGCTCCTGGCACAAGATCAATAGAGAAATCCACCTCTCACTCTGGAGGAAGACCTAAAAATTCATTCGAGAAGACATCCTTGAAACAATCAACTACTGGAGGTAAATCCTTCTGACAAGTTCCCTGGCCATCCAGATATAAAATCACAATCTGGGCCATCACTCCAACTCACCCACGATGCACAGGTCTAGCTCGGATCACCAGGACATTCCATTCACCCTTATATAGAAACTCTCTACACTTTAGTGACGTGAAACTCACCATGTGATGATAGAAATATACAAAGGCTTGAAAGGGTACCAACCATTCCAACCCGAGAATGACTTCATAGCCTGTCATCTCTAAGACATAAAGATCCCAAAGAACGTGACACCCACCAACCTCTAGGGGGCACTCCCTGCACTGATTCACAACAGCCATTATAGTCCTCAACGAATTTTATAGCATCATAACATCAGGATAAGAACAAACCCAGAGCCCAAGGCTCTCCACAATGGGAAAAAATATAAATCTATGTGTAGCACTCGTATCAAAATGTGCATAGGATAAGATAGAAGAAAGTTGAATAGTACCTATAACATTGGAAGGTCTGGGATCCTACTCATGTAGGGTATGTTGCACCGCATATGCCTGCCCAGTGCCGCAGCCCTGTGACATAACTTGGCTACCCTGAGCTGACCCGCCCTACTGCCTATGAGATCTTAGTGTCTGGATACCATGGCCACAACCACCATCTAGGCCTGCACGCCCTGACGTATTCCAGTTTCCCGACTGGTAAGAATCTACTGTTCGTACTCCCACATGTGGAGTCTGCAAAGAACCCCTCTCACTAGCCACTGGTAAAAACACCCTACAAAAATGATGGAGATGACCCATCTTTCCACAAGATCGGCACTTCGCTGGGTCACGTCGACACTGAGGTCACTTATGCCCCTCTATACCACACTAGTAGAAAAGGAACTAGCCACCTGATGTATTATTCTGGCTAGTACTACCACCATGTGAGAAATTCATCTGCCTCTTCCTCTTAACGGTAGAAATAGTACCCGAAACTGGCGTTGATCCGCCCTATCTCGCACCACTAGCTTCCCGCAGGTTCTGCTCAGTAATTAGTGCCTGGTTCAAAATATAATTAACTCTAGGTATCCTAAAAACATTCACCAGTGCTCGGATGTCGTATCGAAGACCATAGTCAAAGCGTCTAGCCCTCAACGTCTCATCACCCACTAGAAAGGGTGAAAACGTTGAAGCTCGGCAAAGCAAGCCGAATAATCCATCACTAACACGGATCCCTACTATAGATTCACGAACTCTCTAGATAGACCTTCCGGTAGCATCTCCGAATAGAAGAATTCATAGAATTATGCCTGAAAATCATCCCACGCCATGTCTCAGTGATGCTCATATTAGGTGGTAACATCCAACCACCTCTTGGTGGAATCATGCAGCATGTATGTAGAGAGCTTGACCCTCCTCCCTCAAGGCGTCTCTAGATGCACAAAGATAGTCTGCCATGAGTCCAGCATGACTCCGCAGCCTGTGGTCCCCTATCCCAAAAAAACATAGCAGGATACTTCTTCTGAAATATACGATTCAGCTCTGCCATGGATGTGGCAGCCGGTGGTTCCTCCTAGAAGGTCTGCATGAACTGCATAAAGCCTTCACGGAACTAAGCATTTGTTCCTACATATGGCATAACGGATGGCGCTGCATGTCGCACTGCTAGAGGATCTACTGGTATCCCATGGCCCACCATCTCATTAGTATAATTATTGCTGCTCTCCTGGTGAACAACTGGTTGTCGTCTTGGTTGCATGACTATACAAAGCCAAACACACACCTTATATCAAGATTATCTATGTCTGAAAATGATGAAACCAAGAAGGGAACAGGATAAATAAAGCATTCAAGATTTACAAAACATGACTACACAACGCGTATAAATACTACATTGCATGTTCAGATAGGCCATCCACATGGGCATGTACTCCAGCTAAAACTAGATGTGTGACACCCGAAACACACGACGTTTCTTTTGAATACAAAGTGTGTACTTGAATCTTTCTTCCTTTCCTGAGTCATTCTACATGGCTGATCTGCACAGATCTCCTAAAACAAGACTACATGGTGTGTCCCATTAGAACACGGTGTATACTCGATAAGCTTTCACTGGCCCATGTTGTTTCTGACACGGCCTTTGTACCCAGGTCACACTACATAGCATGTTCCAATGAGACATGACATGTACAAAGAAGCCTCAGACCGACCGATGTTACTTGCTACACGGTTGGCTTCACGACTGACACTAAACGGAATATTCCATGCTGACATGGTGTGTACTAGGAATGATAACATCCACCCGTGTTGTTCATGACACGGCCGAGTACCTGGGTCAGACTACACGACGTGTTCAAAGTAGACACGGTGTGTATGTCTTAAGGTTTCCTCCATCCGTGTTGTTAGTTACACGGGCGGACACCAGGTCAACACTACACGGCGTATACAACCGGTACTCGGCATGATTACCAAGCCATTCCCTACCCCCGTGTCCTTGCCCACATGGCCTATGACATGGGGAGAGACTACATGGCGTGTACTAAGGGTACACGACGTGTACTTAAAAATATTTCATTTCATCCCGAATAGAAGAACCCACGATGTGTGTCCATAGAACTAAACAGCGTGTATGATGGGTTTTCTGGACAGTAAGCCTCAGAAACTACTCTAGATCCCATAAGAACATAGTAACAACTAGCTAAGTGCGAAATTCCAATCTGTGAGGTCCCATACTTCCCGCGAATCAAATCTTGGCATCTTATACATGTTATAAAAAATTAACTCATTAATTATCCAACAAATTCTAGTCATTAACGGCCCATACACCCCAAAAAAACGTTGGGAATTAATTCTATCAACAACCTCACATGAAAATACCCTATCAAATAGCAGGTATTTATCAAAGCATCTATTACAACAGCATGATTTTCTAGCACAACAAATATCATAACAACATAAAATTTCTAATGAACCTACATGGCATGGAAACTATGCATGGCATGTGATTCTAACATGTGCCGAAATGATGAATGAGATTACATAACCTCATCTCATCGGGTTGAAACTATATAGAACCCAATATAAAAATACAAGCATCACACCACAAGTGCGTCACCCAACGATGAAAATAAGAACAACTGTAAATTGTAAAAAATCAAAAAAAATTCTACATGAGGTAAATTGGATTTTCCCTGTACATGGTTTAGCTACTCCCAGGCACATATTTTTACCAATTAACAATTCATGTCCTACCCCTGACTATAGGCTCCAAACAGTAATTTAAGAAAATAAAGCCTTCGATACAACTTTGTAACATCCTAGGTCCGGAAGTCACACAACAGGTGCCCCAAACCTAGTTGGTCACATGACCTCAAGCGCATTTAACCAAATTCCAGAGGATACCGACTAGTAGCGAGGGCCCAGGTCTGATATTGGGGAAACTAGGCCCTAAGTTGTCAAAGTGTAGCGCAATGGAAAAGAAAATAACATACAACAACAGAAGCAGTAAACAATATGAACTAGAAATGAACAACTGCAGTAAAAGATAACCGACAGTTATATATAAAAATGTAGCATGTCACTATTAATATGAATGCAGCTAAAACAGGATACACTGCAATACAATACAATACAACTCAAAGTATAGGCTACAAAAAATAGAACAAAACAGAGTTAACAGAACGCAGCAGCATCGCAAGCCTAAGCTCGGTCCCAATGCTCTCCTACTCCTCTGCTACAATCATGTACCTGTATAGGGACCCTTTCCCATGTCATCACCAGCAGCAATATAGTCTTCTTGGGCCGATGACATGACCCAAACATGGTGTGAGAAATAAATCCCCATAGGCACCCACCAAAGGCTCGTGCCCAACTGTCAGTGAAAATGTGTAACAACAGTGTGAAAAAGTAAATGCAGTAAACTAGTAAGTACTCAAAAGTAACTATCACTACTAGTTTGAATTCCATTTTAATTATTACCTATAAACTCCAAGATTTTTCTTCTGATTGGCAGGTACAACATATAAAATCACCACAGTGAATATTCTAAATAGTTGTGTCCTCAGACATAATATCCTTACCCTCAAGTAACAGAATCAAATACCCATAGGTGATTTCCCTCAGGCATAATGAACATTACCCTCAGACATACAGATATGGCTCTCAGGCTCAGAAGCTACTACCCACAGGAATAAACAAAGGCTACACTCAGGCTAACCAAAACCTTCCCATAGGCTAAGAAAAAATTTCCCACATGCTAATAGAACACTACCCATAGGCTAATAAAACACTGCCCTTAGGCTAAAGGAACTAGGCCGAGCACAAAGAATAAACAAAAAATTAATATAAACTTTTTCCCAATAAAATTCAATGCACAATATAATCATGGAATACCCTCAGGTATCCTGGCCAAATGGCTAAATAGGGGAAAGCACCCCTGGGGTGGTCCTAGATCCAAGAAGTGATCCCAAAAAGCAATTTAAACATATCATTAGATTATCTATACAATTCTAGATATATTTTCAGCAAAGGACACAGTCATACGACACCCCAAACATGGGTTAGATGCATAATGGTACACAAATTCAACTCAACAATTAGAAATAAACACAATACCACCTACCTCGATCGCCCCTGATCGGTATACGTGAATCAAGCCTTCTAGAACGCCCGTGAACGACGTAGATCTTGGATAAACGTTCACACATTCAACCTAAAATAACATTTCCTCATGAAATAATTGGAAAGAACTACTCAAGGAGAAGGAATGACATACCTGTGCGGTTCAAACGAGATCTACAACGTAGGAGTTAGTTTCCTGGTGTGTGGTTGGGATATCTTCCAATGTTCGGTCGTCTCTACGGCGTTCCAAATGAACCAACTGCCTCCTCTGCCAAATGAGGAGGCTACTTCCCGTTTTATGCAAAAACAACAACATGGTGTTTATTCTCAAGAACACTGCGTGTAATTTTAATCATTTAAATATTCCTCTGGTAGCATCTTTCCACCATTGCACTGTTCATCTGTCGACATGAGTACACGATGTTTATTCCTGATTACACGACGTGTACTGTTGCTTTGCTGGCGACTGCTTCAACTACCTTAATATTCACATGTTGACTGATTACACAACATTTAAATACAAAGTACATGGTGTGTAGTCAGTTATTACACCCTTCATCACTGACAGGCCTACACGCCCTATGTACTCATACCACACGACCATAGTACTAGGCATGTGGAAAAGTACACGACATGTACCCACAAAATTTAGGATTTTCCCCATTTTTTTTATTTTCTCAAAAACACTTTAGGAAATGGGAAAAGAAGAAACACGTACCTCAATAATAAGAGTCGGGTTCTTACACCAATGATGACATGTCCTCAACGGAAGCAGGAAGTAAACTCATGAGGGTGGAATTGAAGAAGTAAAAAGAACAACAAAAATCAATCACTCCACCACTGTGTGATAAATATCACAAAGTATGGTGTGAATAAATTTAGACTTTTAGGAAACAGTATCAATGTGATATGTAGAAGAACCTAATAAGTGTAAAGGATGAACTTTTATTTAGAAACTATGGTGAATTAAACAACTTACATGACAAAGAAATGTGATTTCAAACACAAAGCAGCAGCATAACACTACAATGAAACCAAGAATAAAATATCCTTAAATACATCAACACCACTACATTAAATAGGAATTTTTGGAGTCTTGGGTCGATCCTCCTATAGTTTATGTAATCCCACATGAGTATGCTAGGCATAGGGTGGTGGAAAGATTCTGGAACTTGGACTTTTCCACTCTTGACCCGATGTGGCAGCCATCTTGCATCCACTGAACAAAAGTTCCAAGATGACCTTCTAGATGGCCAAATTTGAGTGGTACTTAGAAGAAAAAAGTTAATATATGGATGTCTCCTAGATATTTGAACAATGTTATCCAAATATAATTTGTGGTTTCTAGGATATGTTTAAATTGGTGGGATGTTTTTCTTTCTGCAAAATCTGGTCTAGAAATTTATCTCTCAATTGGGACACATGAATAACTACCATGGATACCGAAATAGAACTGGATCGTGAAGGAATATTTTTTCCTATGAATTTCTTCTAGAATAACACCTAAATTGGGATTCAGAGAGCTTTTATTGTGGCCCCCATATTCTATATAGTGTACTTGTGTCCAATCTACCTTCTCTATAAATGTTTCCTTTCATCACCAAATACATCCATCATTCTTTATGAATCTTTTATCGATCCCCGAATGAAAAATGTGAATACTAAATTATAGATCAATTTAGGGAAATATCAAATTAAAATTTGGATAATTATATTCCTTAAAATCATATAAATCATTGGGCCTAAATTGATGTACATTAGGCATGAAGTTCACAAATGTTGAGAATGGATGTTCAACATAAAAATACACTAACTTAGGCCCATAAGATCAATAATGAACATCAAATACGATTAAAATGTAATTTAATATATGTGTATTTATGGTATAATCAAGTGTCACATGGACTACATTTTTTCTATGAAAATGTGTCCTGAGAAACAACAGGAGAAAGATAGAATGAGTAAGATCACATACGCTTTGGCAATAGGATCCATCATGTATTCCTTGTTATGTACCAAGATTGATGTTACCTATGCACTGAGCATGGTAGGAATATATCAAGAAGATCCAAGAGAACATCATTGGACTACAATTAAGAAAATCCTTATATATCTTAGAAGAACTAAGGATATGTTCACGGTGTATGGGGAGACGAGAATCTTGTCATAAAAGGGTATGATGATGCTAGATTTTAGACATATCAGAACGATATGAAGTCACAATTTGGATATGTTTTCTGTCTCAATGGAGGAGCTGTGAGCTGGAAGAGTTCAAAGCAACCAGCTTTCACTGATTCTATAGTGGAGTCCGAATGTATAGCGGCTTCTGATGCAACCAAGGAAGCCGTATAGATTCAAAACTTTGTCTAGGAGTCTGATGTGGTTCCTAGTAGTAATGATCCTATATCAATGTATTTTGATAATAAAAATGTGATGGCTGTTGAAAAATAAACAAGTTCAAATCAATGTTTAAAGCACATACTCTGTAAGTATCACATCTTGAGGGATTTCTATCAAAAGGGTGATGTTGTAGTGAGAAGAGTGTCCATGGAAGAGAATGTGGAGGACCCCCTGAATAAATGCCTATCTCAGCAGAAGCATGAATATCATGTGAGAGATATCAAGTTAAAAGTGGATAGTAGTTGGATCTAGTCCATGTGGGAGTCTGTTGGAGTTGGTGACCTTGAACCAAATAATTTTTACATTATTCATTAATAAATACCTAATCAACATCTTGATTGTTCTTCTACATGACAATTCATGTGATAATTTCCTAAGGATAGTTGTTGAATTAATGAGTCATAGTGGATCCCTGTTTTGATGAGAACCTGAATGTTCCATAACACTATTCATGAATATATTTTCTATGGCTTGATGTTGTTATTTTGGGGACACAAATAGCACATGCCATTAGGGGTGAGGACTCAGAAAACTTTGAGGAACCTTCTCCTGGTGTGCGCCCATGGTAATATCCAGGAGGATATTGTGAGAATGAGACCCGCCAGTAGGAAATCCACATTTTATAGAGTTATTGGATGTTCCTATCTGCGGACATGTGTATTAGTCCTTATTCTTTAAGATTACTATTAATGGGTATTAAAATTTGGTCAATTAGTTGAATTGAAGAAAATTGTGACGACACACTGTTCACAATGTAATAGGATGTGTTGGGTGCGTCTCGAGTGTTACAGCATTAATAGATATTGAGAGAAATGATTTTTCCCTTATATTCCATAACGGATTTAGATATCTCAATGCCTTTAATGTAATTAATATAGTATAAATAAATCCATGGTCATGGTGAGGAATGGGAAAGTTCAATTCTGGAATGTCAAAGAAAGAATAATCGAGCACATGGGTTGATGGAACTAGAATGAAACCCGCTTGATTTGAGATATCGAGACAAATGGATTACATTACATGGTAATAATTCATAGGAGGTGACAAACCATTTGGGAATTAACTCCTTTCTCTATGGATGCCTTGGCGTATTTCTAGATTCTAGCCATTGAATTTAGATAGGATCCACCTAATACCACTAGGAAAGAGGCCTAGAGGGTCCCACACTAAGTGTTCCCAAGTATCTCAGTTAAATATTTATTTAACAAGTTGAATAAATATTATTCTTGACTGTGGTTTAATAATTATTCAAGAATGTCTGAATGCATTCATTTTGGCACTAGTTATTCGAGAGAATATATTGTGGGAGAAATAATATATTTATTAGTGAGTAAGGCAGCGATATTTATTAGAGAAATAAATATCTATTATTCAAGATCTAAAAAATGTGGTGGAAGAAATAAAGAAAAACGGAATAACAAAATTACACGCATTTTATATTAAATATACACGCCGTGTATTTTTTCTGTGAATTTATGAGAAATAGTATTATTTATTTAATTAAATAATATTAGTTGTAATTAATTGAGAACATTTCATGTAATAATAACATTCAACTATTATTATTATACATGCGGTATTACTAAGAATGGAATTAAATGAATAAATGCTTTCAGGTAATTAATTCATTTTATTAATCTATGTAATTAAAAATCCCAATTATATATTTCTCATTAGCCAAGAAATATTTTTGTAGTTGTGCACAACGGATTTGGAAAATCATTCAAACCAATAGAGAATTATTTTTCCACCAATAACACTCTCGTGCTATGAGAGAGAGATCCACCTCCACCGTATCAAGGTTATCGAAGGCAGACATCACTTACGAAGGCTCTTTCGCGCTAGCACCCATAGAACCCTTTAGCGAAATTCAGAGATACGGTGAGCACATGTGGATCACCTCTAGAGTAATTCTACACTTGGATTATATGACACAATGATGGATCACATCTGATCATGACCAGAAACATCAACAGAGATAGAATTTAATCAATGTAATTCTTGTCAATTAATAGAAGTAATTATAAACAAAATATGATGATCCTATCTATATTTCTAGGACTCCCCTCTTTATTTTTTGTTCTTCATTCTATTTCGAAGATTTTGCGTATCATTATCATGACAAATCTCACAAAGATAGTTGTTAACACTAAAATTAATGTTGGGTACACCCACCAATGTGATTCCGCTGCGCCCGGAACCTACAGTTATTATAAGAAAACTAAACCAAGGGAAATTGTTTTTTATAATATCATCTAATGTCTAAGATTCATTTCTTCAACATTTATTACAACATCTAGATGGTTCACTCCAACTCCCCATCTGTATAAGGGTGGAAATCAGCTCTATGTTTTAACTAATTTCCAAAATCATGCTACAATACCCTACAAACTCACTAGGTAATATTTGAGTCTCGATACAAGAAAATGTACCAACCAACTACTTGTAATAGCACCACCTTATCCATATACCTCTTATCCAAAGATTCAATTGTTCCTAACCCCATTACTTTTAAAAAGTTGGATGATTTTGTCAACTAATCCAGGATCACCTAGATAGCATCAAATCCTCTCTAAGCACTAGGTAACGCTATAGTGAAGTCTATTTAGATTTAATCTTATTTCCACTCAAAAAAATACCATGGATGAAGTAAAGCATAAAAAATGTGATGCTTAGCCTTTTCCTAATGGAAAACCAACCCCCTCTCAACAAACACAACCACCACTTATTTTATCATTGGCCACCAAAACCATATCCTCATACTAGGTAAATCTTGGATACTTATGGTATAAATTAAAAATGTGAGAATCTTGAGAAGGACCCTCTCACACATCACTACCTATAAAAAATAACCTCTTAAAAATTAACATCTGGTTCTAACCATTCTTCGACAATCCCTTTTGAGCATCACCATAGAAAAAATGATCATGCGTCAACTCTTCCTCTGTGTCTCTCCATAGAGACCCATCCACCTTCCTCATTATATAAGACTTCACCATCATCTGAACGATTCATCATCTACCATTAACTATCCGTGCATCTAAAAACAAGGCGTCCTACTACTACATTATTCTCAAAACATCCCCAGACTCAGAAAACATTTCCTTCCAAGACACCATTTTTTAAGCATCATCCACAACACTTCAATTCCTTGAGGAGTAGAAAATATAAAAATCATAATCTTTAATGAACTTCAACTCCCTACACTATCCTAAATTTACATCACACTGAGAAAATATACACCTCAAAAATCTTGTGATATATGAATACCACGAAGTGCACCCAAATGAGGTAATGCTCCTAATTATTTTTTCAAAAAAATACCACTTTTATCTCCATGTCATGGGTGAGTTAGTTACACCCATATGAACATAAATTATTACACCTATAAGAGATCACGTCCCTATATTGCATCAAAAATAATCCAAATAACTTACTGGAAGAATCAAAAAACACCTTAAATGTTAGATCCTCATGATGAAAATGACGCATTTGAGCACTAACCAACTCCTTGTTCAGGTAACCAAATTCTCCATGGAACTAATATACCCACAAAAAATCATGTCCCTTCCCGGTTAATGCTTTCAGCAGGAATGAATCTCAATAGAAATCAGGAACAACCCTCCAATAATATCCTATAAGACTAATATAATTGTGACCCTCTTCTACATTATATGATTATTACCATGAGACAACTACCTATAATTTTTATGGGTCTACTTCCACAATCAACTAGTAAACCACATCCATGAGGAAATTCACCGATCATGCTCAAAACATACTCTTGGATAATGTTCCATAGAGACAGTGGGGTCAAAGAACATAAATGAGGGAACTGATATGGTCAACATGATCATCCTCCTACATTGAGTACATCAATATGTCATCAATTAAAATTGCTAAAAACTAATCTAGGAATTCATGGGACATGGATTTAAGGATTCCCATGAACACATCAAGTGTGTTTATGGCACTGAAGTGCATGAATACAAACTTGAAGTCACAATACCTACATTTGAACGAAGAATTCCCGATATCTTCCTGCTTATCCCCCAATTGGTGATATCCCATCTATATATCAATCCATAAAAAGAAACGCCACCCTCTCATCTAGATGAAAATATCATTTATCCTTGAAAGAGGGTAATATTTCTTGACTTATTCCTAATTCGACATCTTATAGTTGATACACAATCTCATACTGCCATTTGCCTTCTTGATGAAACAACACTAGAGAACCACCTGATGAAACAATGGACCAGATAAAAACATATAAATTATATCATCAATTTGAATCTTAAACACCAACAACTCAAGAGTTTTCCTCAGATAATGATCCATAAAAATTCAAGATGCACCAGACTTCAAGTATATCTTGAAATCAACATCACATTGGGGGTGGAATCAAAACCTGCAATGGGGAAACATTTAGAAACTCACAAACTACCATGATGACCTGTACTTTTCTAATTTTCATCAATTCCACCAAAAACTCATCCATAGAAGATATAATGGGTTCCACATGTATTATTTACCAACGAAAGCCACACACTACTCATCCACACAAGAGAAAACAAATATCCTCTAGAAGAAGTCAATAATATAATATATGGAATAAAACTAGTAAATAACTATGATTACATCGTACGAATACTATGTATAAATAAAATATTTCCATGTGACTTTTGTGGCCCCATCATCTGTCTAAATCCCTGACACACATCAAACAAGATGGTATGGCCACCAACTAGCATATTCAACCAGAAGGGATTTGGAAGCCTCTCCACATGTAGTCCAAAATCATGGAATTTAGAATATGGAATAATGGATAGTAAATATCCTAAATAAAACAAGGAACAAACAAGAGTAGAAAATAAAATTAGAAAATGTCGAATGATCTATGGCCCATTTAGCACTACAACCTCCACGGTTTCCAAATAACCATGAATTGATCATCTATCACTCTGTTGATCACCACATCTAAAATCACACATTTGTTAAGGTCCAAAATCAATAGGAATATCATGAGGTTGGACTCTACCTGCTCTATATCACCTTGTAAGAGCATAATCCTACTACCCCATCTACTTAAATGGTCTCACATGCAACTATTGATGAGGGTAGAACTGATCCCATCCGCCTCTATGAAATTAAGATCAATATACCACTCAAAACTATTTTTGGAAATGTCCGTTAACACCATAGAGAAAAATATTTGAAGATATTTCCATGAAATTAATGGAAACCACAAGCCACATAAGTTTAGAAGGAAATCAACTAAGGTCAAATCCCAAATGGTCAAAACATACAATTTCTTACTGCTTATTACATTACACCGAAAAAACATTATATTTGAGAAACCCTCACTATTCCCCTCTTATGGTATACCTATTCATGGGTGCATCTTCTATACCACCTTCACCTTCTTCTGAACCTAAAGATATGTTGGATAAATAAATGGAGTAACTGCATACCAGATATAAGGATGAAGATCCTCTATAAGATGTGTTGCATGAGACTCTTCATCTAGAAGTTGATATTGGGAAAATCAAAGAAGGATCATGTGCATTATTTACTACCCCCACAATAAAATACTCCCTTCATAAAGAGAGATAATATCTCAACTCTTCACTTCCTTCAATGATGAAAAAGTAACTATACGTGAAACTATTATCAAAAGTCAACTAATGAAATATCATCCACATTCCACTCACCATGATTCAGTGTCAACCAATAATGTGTGTCTTCTTGAATATGAGTAACTACCAAAAGACCCCAATATCTTGTCTGGGACCAGATCAAACTGAAAACGTTCTTGAGATCACTATCCTGCTCTATGTCTCTATATGTAAAACATGTCCCTCATAATTCCCAAAACCCTTCCACTAAAAGGAATGAAATTCCCTCTATCAAGACTCATCATCATCTACCAGATATAACCTATGGTTATCATCTAGAATATCGCACTAAAACAATATTCCTTGATGCAGACACATACGACATCCATTATACATAGAGAAAATGAAAACAAGAATTTACTAATAAGGGTAGTATCGAATTTTATTAAGATTAATTTTAATTCACATTATTCAATTTATCCTTCCGAAAATAACACATCTCAAATAGGAACAAAAGTCACCAGGATGCATGTACCTCTCCTAGGCCTCTACCCTACAAACAGGACAACCTCACTTGGTCATTCAATATGATTTGAATATAAGCACTAGATCATAGGGGCACAATATTCAATTCCTATATCATGCACCATGAATTGAATGGTTCCATACCAACCTAATAAATCACCACAATGAATAACTATAAAATAAATCATGTCTCTCATCCATCCCCTCTGATACCACTTTATCATATCCACCTCCTACCAAAGATTCCACAATGAGGGGAGATATATATATGTAATTCCCACTGAGTCCCACCTCTTGTATGCCACAGGTTGGAGACATGCACTAAGGGTGTTTCGATATAAAAAAAATGGGGGGCCTTACTCTCTATAATAATTATTATCAGGGGATAAGATGATTACTCCCTAAGAAAAATAATGTTGTAAAATAAAAGCAAATGAAGACCATCTCACAATGCTTGGATAAATAAAAATGGTAGAGGTAAAAAACTACAAACCTAAATTACCAAAATAAATGATGAAGTAGGGACACAACAAATATCCAAAAAGGCCTAAGATAATAAAATACAACATGATCCATATAATCCCCCTGAAAACCATAAAACAATTATATATATATATAAGGTAAGAAGAAAAATATACTCAGTAGGAAAACCAACGTCTCACATGAAATTGTGAAAGAAACCTACTAATGTGCCTATGAGAAATAATATAACCATCACCACCTAAACAGGTCAACTACCATACCAAACCTCACTACGGAACACTCTCCAAATAAAACTAACCTATTATAATTACATAACAAGAATCATATCAATTAAGGGTACCTCACACCACTTTCCCACTGGTTTTCTTCTCTCACACCCCAATGTCATATGTCTAGTAACACCCATCTCTTATGAATAACATACATCACTACCCCACAACACAATCACATCACATCATTGACGCAAACACCTAAGACACCACCCCACATCACAGTCACATCACATCAAACCTGAAGAAAAATGGGCCATCACATGAAAACCACTTCCATAACCAGAGTAGTAGGATATTTTGAACTTGAAGTACATCAACCTCATTCCCATCTCTTACCATGAATACCCCCACCATAAACTACCCCATATAATTTCAATATCACATTGTACCCAAATACATCTGTGACATTTCCCACATCATGGTCACATTACATTCCAACCAAGCACACATGCACCATCACATTGTTCACTATTATACATCCAACTGTTATATCATGTTTATATATACTCGCCTAGAAAAGAGAGTGTGGAAGAGAGGGAATCAAACCATATATCCTCATCATTAAGATGTTGGGAAATAGACACTATGTATAAAAATATGGGTCTCGACACATATATATCTATGTGGATGGGGTGCATATAGAAATCATATGTATATATACATAAGCCACAAACAATCCTAGCCTATGGGGTTACAAAAATTTTAACCAACTCCTAAAACCTCCTCTTTCACTGCCACCTCAAAATGCATAAAACCACACATTCCCCATGCCACATCTCATAACACCAACGAAACCCATTATCCAGTACATTAGTTTCATTATTTACCAAAAATTATAGTTAACCACACACCCCAACATTTATTTGTTCATTAGTCATTTCTATCCCATTAACCGAACAAAACTGAATACATTTAAATTAGTATTAATAAGTTATTCCATCACTACATGGGAATATAGAACAAATATACCCCACATCACAAGAAACACATCAATCACATCGGACCATATCCTCACCATACAAAAGCATGATCAAGAACACCATCACCCCACCACCCCAAAATCACAACCAAACAAACCATTACCTAGATGGCCCAAAATAATCGAAAAAAAAACCATCGCCCAACTACCCTAAAAGTAAGGCCAAACACCATCACCCCACCTCCCCAAAACCACAACCAAACAACCATCACCTTTCCACCCAAAAGCATATCCAAACAATCATTACCCTTATTCCCCAAAAGCATGTCCAAACAACCATCACCATGCCTCTCAAAAGAATATCTAAACAAACCAAACCTCAACCAACACCACATCACACCAACAGATCACCACCTCATATCATAACGACACATCAAAACACTTAAAAGAAAATTTTTCATAATTAATAAAGGGTATTTTATAACATTTCACTTCATTTTAGTGGTGTTATAACAAAAAACATAAATCTAAGGGAAGCCTTTTTATTACACCAAATAGAAGTTGTTATCAAATTGTGATTTTATGGGTATATGAAAAAAACATACAATAAGGGTTCCACACAACATATCAAACCAGGGAAAACAAATTCCCCAGTGGTCATAATTTTTAATAAGGCATTCATCTTATACAAACACAACGTCAAAATAATATCAACAATTTAAAATAATGTGAATCCAAACCCATTACTATTATATTTAAACTAAAAAATTAATTTATAATGAATAGTCTAGTGAAAAAAATCCCCCATAGATAAACAAGAGTAAATACCTCTTGCATAATACAAAAAATAAATGAACGATGGATTCCCTTAATCAAATAAGTTTTTCCAACTCGTTTTTCACCACAGGGTGAATAAAAAATTCCAAAATAATAGAACCATATGAAAAAACCCATAGATCAACGGACACCACTTCAAGGGATATCAAAAACTTCTCCCAACTAACAAAAAATCCAAAAATTATCTACCAAATTAGATATCCAATGAAAAATGTATGGAAATAAACAAGAATGAGAGGAAAATGCACCATGCATCACGAATGGGCATCCACTATAACTGATGGATCGAAGTAGAAGGAAGATGTCTAGATGATCTCTTTTGGGCACCTAGGGTTCGCCTAAAATTATTGGTTGAACCCATGGACAAATGAGGATTGGTTATCCTAAAAGACCAATTTAGAACCATTAAATTAAAATTTTCATGTCGTGTAACCCATTCATGATGTGAAATACATGGATTTTTCAGAAATACCAAATTCCCCCAAAATTCATGTTTCATATACCTTTATGAAATTAAAAATCATGAATTAATTTCATGATAGGAATAAATTTCTAGGACTCTTCCATAATCACACAAAAGACATGATTCCAACAAGCTAAAAATGTTGTCAAACACCAGTCCGCATCTTATAATCCTTTCACAATGTAAATATCCCAAACAACCCTACTACACATCTAACGAACATAGAACATCATCAAACTTCTTCTAAAACACCTATATCACCCAAAACTAACAATTTAATAAACCAAGAAGGAATGTTTTATTATAATATATCATGATTTATACTCTATAGTATCCCTCTTCGTGTTGTCTTTCCAAATGTTCTCTTGGGAATTTATATACATCATTTTAATTCCTAGAAAAATAATTAATGATGAGATTTGTGCATCATCCAAAGGCTCATTATCAAGTTCATGCATAAATTGGATTTAAATTAATATTATAAATATTATAAAACATTCTTTATCAATACTAAACTCTAAAAAAAAGTCCCACATTATTTTATATCTATATATCATTATTTTTTACTCATTAGTATTCATATAGATATATTTTTTATATTTGATTTTTGAAATATATGGATTTTTACCATCCCTTGAAATTTATATGTCTATACTTTAAATACCAATGAGGAATGGGTCTCTTCAAATTATTATCATGAATATTTTATCGTGATCATTTTTGATAGGAACATTATATACCATATTTTCCTTCTTTGGATTGTAAATTATTGAGAAATCATAATACTTTTCTACTTTATCTATCTTCTTAAACACAATTTTTTTTCTTCTATGTGAATATATTATTTTTGATCTTATTAGAGGTAAATATATCAAACTATTGGACTCCTCATGTTTTAGTGATCACAAATCATGTTTAACATATCAAAAATCATGTTTGGATATTGTTGGATACTTTATGGTTTAATTATTACAACTCATGGTCTAAACTATCATAAGATCCTGATTTAGAATCTCACAAATCATGTTTGAATATTGTAAAATATGTTTGATGTATTTCTATTATGTTTTATGATACTAACACTTATGTATAATCCATTCTTTGAGTATTACCTCTTCATAATGTTTATAGATATTTTGGTAAGTCCTATAAACCATAAGTCTGCCACCAATTTTGGGTTTTGGAAAACTCTCTGACACCATATCCCAAACACAATGACTCAAACACATTAAACCATACACTGTGACTCGGACTCCATAATTCAGACTCCATGAATCATACACCATATCGAGTTCCATATTTTATAAAATCTCGTTACACCAGTTCTATGCTACCATTTTTAATACATCATAACAAGATATCGTTTTATGTTTTAAAAAAGGATTAGACCCAATTAACTGAGATGTCCTGATCCTAACACCATCTCAGTGCTACTGGTTCAAAATCTCAATGAAACTATGGAATTATCATTGTCTCACCCTGTCTGTCACACCACTCAAAAGAATTTGAGATGGCACAGTTCCTAGTGAAACAAATTTAAGACAAACAGTGACATTGTTCTCTACTCATCTATTATTCTTTCGTTTTCAATTAAATTTAAAAGTTATTTCTATTAGTCATAGTTGAGTTATTTAATGGCACTGACATAAATAATGATGTTTTTAGACATGTCACCTAAATGTACGTCACACGAGGAATATAAATCATCCCTCCTATCGGCTCCAACATATTCACCTAAAATAAAAAGTAATTATTTGGAACTAGATCAAGAGGGAGGTTGAGAAGTTGAATGCATGAAAGAACATACACTGAAGAACAAACGGAGAACTCTTGTTTTCCTGGAGGCTTAAATGTTCAAGATCAGAACCTTAAAAATCCATGGATCATCATCTTCTAGAAGAAAAAGAAATACAAATCACATCTCATCGAACAGGAAACCAGAACACGAGAGTCACTATACTCTATTTCCCCAAGAGGACTCAAAATACACATTTTCTACATCCTCCAGAGCTACATAAAACAAAACTCATAGAATTTCTAACCCTTTCTCATCATCTTTTCCATACGTTGTACAATTTTTATTACCTTTCAATCAGGGTGTGTATCTGTATTAAAACACACATTGTTTCCTTCATTAAACTAGAGGACAAAATATATACTCACTCAAATATCATTTTACACTTTGTTTCACCCACATATAACTGTGGAAGAGGTATTATGTGACCTGGTTGTTTATTTTCCCACGTGGAATAATGGAAGTGGTCTTGTGACCTGAACAGTCTTATGTACTGTTGTTAACCCTGATCCAAGGTCTGGATCAAGTTTATTAATATAAACTAGTAGGTGTCAGGTGATCACCAAGTGGAGTGGATTAGGTCTTGGATTGACACTGAACAACTTGTTTTATCCACTGTGTCATTTAATTTATTTTTTATATTTTTAACTTATATTCTAAAAAAAATTACTTTGACAGTTAGTCTTGGATAGTGGTTATTACTAGTTTTCCTTATTAAAGTTGTTTAGAAATTTCTTTCAATATCCTCTATTATTATAACGGAGAAATAATCAATCTTATAATAAGCTATTAGAATATTCACACTATTACAATTTTATTACCTTGATTAACAATCCGATTTTATTTTTAATTGGGGGAATAATTTTAAAAATCTTTTTAATATAAATTTTAATAGGAACTCAACTCACCCCCTTTTGAGTGTCCTAATATGAAAAATATTTGGAATCTGGAGAGGTTTTAATATCCTTGTTTTCAAAATATTATGTTATAATATGTTTAAAATATTTCCCAATTGTGATTATAGTTATGTTTTAATGATAATTAAATTTATGATAGTTATAGATTTCTAATTCTATAATTTTTTTTTTCAATACAATGGATAATATATTTGAAGGTTCTCCTTATAACAGACTTCTATTCCTTAATGGAACAAATTATGAACAATGGAAAATTAAAATGAAAATTCACTCAGAAAGAATGGGTTTTGGGATTTGGTCTTCCATTATAATAAATATAAGACTCCTTCAACTGATTGGAACACTTGGGATAACCCAAATAATTCTTATTATAAAAATAATTTCAAATCCATGAATTCTTTATTCTGTTACTTAAGATATGAATAGTTTAACCAAATTTCTATATGTAAAATAACCCATGAATGTTGGGATACATTGTCTGTTTCACATGAAGGAACCTCTAGTGTAAAGGAAATAAGACCAAACCTAAATATTATTAAATATTATAACTTCAAAATGAATCATGATGAGCCTATTTATGAAATGCATCTAAGGTTTAATGAAATTATGATAAATGTGATCACTTTGTGAAGAGATGTTATAGTGAAAGAGAAAATTATGAGAATACATAGATGCTTACCAGATAGATGGAGATGGAATTCTATATAAATTAGATAATATTTTTATACTAGCTAGATTCCAGTCAAGGAGCATATAGGTAAGTATATAATTTATGATAAAGAATTAAATTTAAATAAAGAAGTGGAGGATGAACCCAAAAATAAATATTTCGATTTTAAGACTACTACCTATGATCACAAGGAAAAGGTTAAATGAAAATACTCTATCGAAATTTCTAAAAGTGAGAAATCATCACTAGATATTGATGAGGAAATGGATCAATTAGCAAGATGATTTAAGAAGTTTTATTGATGAAGGAAATTTTTTATAAATCCTAACTTCAAAGAGATATATGTTCACAAAGGAAACTAGAAGAAGTATTGGAAAAGAAGTGATAGATCTGATGAAATAGTCTATTATGAATGTAAGATAATGGTACATGAAAAGGGTTATTTTCCTAAGATTAAAGATAAGAAGAACTATGAAGACAATGATATAAAATATAAAAATACCGGGAAGGAAACATGGAGTGCATCTAAGGATAGCTCAAGTGCCTCAGAGTCTTCAAATGATGAGAATGCCGACAAAGCCAATATATGTTTTATGAAAAACAAATCTAAGGTAACCCATGAATATCCGGTACCAAAGTCCTATTATTTTGGAGATGAAATTGATTATGAAAATATGACTTGTGTTGATTATTTTAATATTAAAATATTCATGAAGATACTTTTAATGAACTAAAATATAAATAAATGTTTTTAATGAAATAACATACCTTGATCACTATGTCAAATCTGAACATGCTGTAAAGAAAGAGAAAAATGATCAGATACTCAAAGAGAATAATGAAAATAATTTATATAATAATCAATAAAAAAAGGAACTACAGAAATTTAGAAATGGAAAAAATACTCTTACATAGATGCTTGGTAAACAAATTTCCACTAGATACACTACTAGTATAGAAAACCAACCAGGGAAAAGAAATCTCACCAAAACAATAATGTAACCTAATATAGAAAATTTGTATTTCTACATAAAAATGAAAATTATGCTTTTGGAACCAGTTCTAGAAAATAGTTTAGAACATCTAGTTTTCTCTGGACTATATAGAGTATATTTTTCAAATATGTTACATAATGCTTATAGGAAACCCATGAAGTAGATGTAGGTTTTTAATGCACTAATTACGAATGTTAGTAGCCCCAAAATATTATGTGTACCAATATATATATATATTTTGATTATTTTGTAGGAATGATTTTTAAAGAGATATTGTAAAATCTTACAATACATGGATAGTGGATGTTCAAGACACATGAAAAGAGATTACTACTGCTTCAATAATTTAATAAATATTGTTTGTGGGTATGTCACCTTGGGTGAAAATGATAAAGGAAAAATTATTTTCTTAGGCCAGATTGGTAACTCTAACCCATTTTTAATTTATAAATTACTTTTTTTTGATAGATAGATATGTAACCTTCTTAATATTTCATAACTATGTGATGATGGATTTCATGTTAGAATTTAAAATGATTTTTGTAATGTTTTTAACTCTAAGAATGAATTAATATTTTCTTCTTTTAGAAATGAAAATTTATATATTGTTAACATAGATTCTTTAGTTTCTAAAAATTTTCTATTCTTAAGTTTATTTCACAAATTGTCTTAGATTTGTCATAGAAGACTAGAACACAACAATATACACTCCCTTATAAAGCATACTAGAAAAGTTTTAGTCAAGGATCTACCCAAACACGAATTTCTAAATTAAAAAGTTTGTAATCAATGTCAAAAGGGTAAATATCAAAAAATATCTTTCAAAACAAAGGAAGAAGTTCCAAATTCTCAATCTCTTGAGTTGGTTCACATGGATTTGTTTGAAACATCTAGAGTTTCTAGTTTAAATAGAATGTACTATGTTTATGCTTCTGTAGATGACTACTCTAGATATACATGGACATGAGTTTGAAAACCAAGAGTTTGAATCCTTTTGTTCACAAAATAGATATAGAAATAAATTTTATGCCCTAAGAACACTTCAAAAAATTGGTGTCGTAGAAGGAAGGAAAATAAAATTATAATAAATTTCTAGAACCATGATTAGTGAGTATGATTTACCTAATTAATTTTGGGTAGTGGCTATCAAGACGTCATGTTACGTTTTCAATAGAGTCTCAATTAGACAAATTCTTAAAATAAGTCTCTATGAGCTGTGGAACAATATAAATCCCAAGGTTAATTACTTAAATGTCATTGGTTGCAATTTCTATATTCTTAATACAATGTATAATATTGATAAGTTTTCATCCTAGAGTAATGAATTAATTTTTATAAAGTAGTAAACCTCTAGTAAATCCTATAGAGTCTTTAAAAAAAGAACCAAATGTTTTAAAGAAATTGTGCATGTAAAATTTTAAGAAACAAATCCACATGATCCTAAGACCTCATTAGAGAATATTGAAGATGATATGTCAAATATAGAGATTACTAATAAATATTATAATTGTCTTATAAAAACATATTTTAAAACATGTTGTTCTATAAATTCTCTTGATTCAATCCATAATTAACTAGAACCTATTGAATAACCAAAAATTACTAACCATTATTTTTCTAGAGCTATCAAAGCTCTTATGAACCATCCTTTAGATGATGTTGTTGGAGATTTAGATAAAGGATCACAAACATGATATTCTATTATAAATCAGGTTGAACATCAAGATTTCTTGTCACAATATGATCCTAAAAACATCATTGATCCTATCAATGATTATTTTTGGGGGATGTCCATGAAAGAGGATCTAAATCAGTTTGAAAAGAATAATGTTTGGAAACATGTGTATAGACCCAACGATATCTTGACAATAGGCACTAAATGGGTGTTTAAGAACAAATTAGATGATGTTGGTAATATAGTTATAAACAAATATAGATTTTTTGCACAAGGTTATAGTCAAGAACAAGGAATTGACAATGAAGAACCATTTTAACCATTATCTAAACTTTATTCCATTAGAATCTTGCATTCATATGCATCACATAAAAATTTCCATCATTTTCAAATGGATGTCAAGAGTGAATTCCTAAATGGTTATATAATTGAGGATGTTTTTGTTGAAAAAACCCCTAGTTTTACAATTCCTCACATTCAAAATTATGTTTTTAAATTAGAAAAATATTTATATAGTTTAAAGAAAACTTCATGAGCATGGTATGATAGATTAAGTAAATTTATTATTTCGAAATATTTTAGAAAATGTATAACTGATCCTTCCCTTTTTATAAAAATAATTTCTAAAGATGTATTGGTTATTCAAAATCAATGTTGATGATATTATTTTTGGATCTTCAAAAAATTCATTACATATTAATTTTTCAAAGATAATGAAAAATGATTTTGAAATTATTTTAATGGGTGAGCTATAATTATTTCATGTATTTAAAATAATTCAAATTAAGGAAGGTATTATTTTAAATCAATGAAAATGTACTATATATCTTCTAAAACGTTTTGGATTGAATAGTAAAAAAGTAATCATACTCCAATGAGTTCTACCTATAATTTGGATTTTGATGACTATGGAAAATCATTTGATCAAACCACTTATAGAGTAATGATTGGAAGCTTAATCTACTTAACTTCTAGTTGGCCTGATATTATGTTTAGTGTTTTCATGTGTGAACATTTTCAAGAAAAACCTAATGAATATCATTTAAATGTTGTTAAAATAATTTTCAAATACCTAAAAAATTAAACAAATTTAGGATTATTTTATCCAAGAAGACAATAATTTGATCTAGTTAGCTGTTCTGATGCTAATTTTGGTGGTTGTAAAGTAGATAGGAAATGAACCGATGGCACATGTCCCTTTTTAGGAAAGTATCTAGTATCAAGGTGTAGTAAAAAAATTTGTTGCATTATCTACTGTTGAGGCGAAACACATAAATACTAGTAGTTGTTGTGCAAAAATTTTTGTGGATGAAACAAACTCTACTAGATTATGGATTTTAATTCATAAATACACCAATAAATTTTGAGACTACAAGTTCTATTAACATTTCAAAGAATCTTGTTTCACATTATAGAACACAGTGTCTTGATTTAAGATATCACTTTTTGAGAGATCATTATCTACAGGGTGATATCACTTTGAAATTCATTGGAAATGGACATCAGTGTGCTAATATATTCACAAATCCATTAAATTATGAAATAATAGACTAAATCATACATGATTTAGGAATGATAAGTCTTAAGTGAAAGGTTTTCAGTATCATAGTTATTTTCTCACACAAACTATTTCATAGTTTATGATTTCATGATTCACATTTTCACAAGTTACTATCTTGAAGTTACCATCTCACACTTACAGTCACACAGTTACTGTGTCTTAGTTATGGACTCAAACTTGTTTTCTCAAGGATTTGGTAACACCATTTGGTGTCATACCGTAATGATGATACTGTGACTACGTGTTCTAGTCTCACCGTAATGGCTCAGATTTCTATTTTTATTATTTCTTTTCTCATGTCACTATATAGATTATTTTACTTTACTTTATTCTATGGGTTTTTGATTGTGACTTTTTAAATTCCTAATTGATAAAAACCCAATATTTTCCACTCTTATCTTCAATCGAGATCACTTGTCTTCAAATTGAAACCCTTCTCTCTAAATGTATTATTCCTCTTTCAACCCTTCATCTTTATCAAACCTATATTGGATGCCTAGAATTACTCATCTTTCTTAATCGACTCCTATGAAGAACAGGTCTCATATGAAATTGAAAAATGGCATGAGGGATCAATGAATCCATTCCTTACTGATAGAACAGTAGTGCTAGAGAAAGTATTCTGTCTGAAGTAGTTGTTTAAAAGTAAGTCACTCGTTTTGAAAGTACTAGAAGAATAGGGATGGATTCACATGTTCACACAAAATAATAGACTGATTTATATGAAGCTTGTTTCATATTTTTATCAGTATGTTCAGTTCTAATTCATCTCTGAAGATGATTTTGTTGTAAAAGTCTAGGTAAATGCTTAAACATATACATTTTATTTGAGGTTATGGGATTACTACCTATGAATACCTCATGAAAGATTTTTTGAGGATTACTATGGAGTTCCTCTTACTCATAGTGATGTGTTTAGCCTAAAAGAGGTTTTTGCCAGTTTGAATTGAAATAAGAAGAAGAGAAGGGAAATTATAGCTGAGCTTGATGGTGAGACAAGGTTGTCATTTCAGTTTATTTGAAATCTTATTTTTTTAAATAAAATGATATTTTAATACCCTTATGTATCAAAATTTATTCTTGAAGCATCTTTTGAAGAATGGGAAAAAGTTAAACCTGTGTATGTATGTTATAATTCACTTGCATGAAATGACCAAGACAACATCAAAATAAACTTATTTGTTTTATTCAAGGTTAATTTCTATAATGTTTATTTCCAAGGGAGTAGTTGGTCCAAATGAACATGTAATTGAATATTATGATTTTTGTATCTCAAAGGATACAATCAGAAGGATGGAAATTAGATGGAATCCTTGGAAGAAGTCATGGGTGGAAGAAAATGATCGATTATATGAGTAGTTTAATTCAATTGATAATCCTTAAATATATACGATCAAATCTGACCCAAGTTTTAATGTATATGAATTAGTTTAATAACAAATTTAAGAGGTAGAAGATGTAGAAGCTACACCTAATGAAGGAACTATCTTAGAAAGAGATACAGTTGCTTACCTGTTCCAAAAAAAGAAGTTACAAAAGATGTAGCTAATACTAAATGAAGTGTTAACCATGATGAAGAGGATTCTGTTGAAAAAGATCCTGCTACTGAGGAAGAACATATTTTTTAGGAAGGAATATCTACTGTGGAACAGTCAAAAGAACAAGATGAACCTAAAATAATCATATCTGCTGAGGAAAAAATGGAACATGCCTTTCATATAGATTGAAAATATATGGTGAGCATGGCAGAGAATAAAATTTTGAAATGGGTCAATAGAGTGAGTCTCTTAGTCCTATAATACATGCACCTATTGAGGGGGGCAACAACCCAGTTTAGAAAGTGTTCATGTTCCCAATCCTATTGACTGAAGATCTTCGGGTACTTGGTATAGGATTCCCGGTTTTTTTGATATGGATAACACCAAAGAGGCTTTTTTAAAAGTCATAATTAATTATATAGTGTCTTAGTTGAAACAAATTTATGTTGTAAAAGTTAACTCCACTAAGGATTATGAACCTATTTCAGTTCATGTTCCTGAAATTACCCATGAATCTTCAGATATTGCGAGTAAATATGACTTAAATGTTTTTGGAAACATCTTGTTTGCTAGATTTGTAAAGATCTTGAAGTCACTGCCTACTTGAGTGACTAATCTCTATAAAGGAGATGATTCCTTGCTGTTAGAGAAAATCATATGGAAAATTCAACCAAACATACTTCATTAAATTCAATATGTCAGGATTGAGAACAAATTGTTCATTGGTGAGGTTATGTATCTAAAATAAATGGTTAATGATATACAGAAAGACATGAAAAATTCCCATGCTTCTGTTTCACATTTTATATAGGAATTCGGTGATCAACTCCCATAAAATTTGGTATCTCTGATTCATCCCACTCTAGCTAACAATTTTTGAAAGTGTCTGAGAGAAACAATGTGGTGGGAAATGAAATGTGTGCCCTAGTTTTTGGAATTAACAAGATGACTGGTGAGTAAAAGGTATGTTTACAAAATGTTCAAATTCAACTTAAGTCTCTCAACTCTACTATTACAGCTTCAACTGCCACTTGACAGCCATCTCATCTTACAAATTGTGACCAGATCAGAATTGTTTTTAAAGAAGAACTCCCTTCGGTATTGAGCAGTATTGATAAGGAGGTTTCTCTATTTTCATCAAGAATAGCGACCGAGAACTTGACTTGGTAAGTATGCATTCAAATATTTCTAATGATTATCAAGGATAAATCTGTAAGATGGTGGACTTCTGGTTCAACCGAATTTATTCTAAGCATGATCTGTCCAGTAAATTCAAGTATCTTGTGGAAAATTTGAAAATTCCTCCTATCACTCATGCCTTCAAGATGCATGTTTAGAATACGAAATACTTCCATCTTATATTAAACATGTTTTTAGAGAACAAATATGACATTGAAAAGGTTATATAGTATCGAGGTGATATCATTTCTGACTTCATTATTTTGTTGAAGCCTTATCTCTATGTGCAACGTACTATCATTTTGGCTCCGGTAGCTTCCACTTTACAGGCTAGTTCAACCCCTTCCTCCACCACTGCATTTTATCCTGCTTCCATGGCATTATATCAGGCTCTCAGCTAGATCAGACTAGTTATTATTGAGAATCCCTTCCCCCGGTCTTCAACCAAACCATCTATTTCTCCCACTATTTTTGAATCATTTCATCTTCCTTCTATCACAATTGTATCAATCCCTTCTACCACTTCTACTTATACTCATATGGATCAACCTAATGTTTCTACCAAGGGAAAAGAGAATATCATTGGCTCTAAATAGAATATAAGGATTTATTTTGATAGGGATGTATTGTATGTTGAATTATGCATATAGCCAACATTGTCTTTCAATAAAATACAATGTACACTATTGTTGTTTATTTTCATCATTATATTTATTTATAATTTATTTTATTTTTCTTATTAGGTTTTTAAAAATCCCAAAAGTGGGTGAAATAATAGAAAGCATTATTTAAATATATGGCTAATAAATTATATTATTTTTTATCATAAAAAATGGGAAAAAGTATGGACTCCTCATGTATGAATTCTCACAAATCATGTTTAACATATCACAAATATTGTTTGTAGGTTGTTGGAATATTTGTGTGTTAATTCATAAAAATCATGGTCTAAACTCTCATATGATCCTGATTCACAATATCAAAAATCATGTTTGAATATTTAAAACTATGTTTGATCTTATTTTATTATAGTTTATTATACTAACGCTTAAGTCTAATCCATTTTGTGAGTATTACTTCTTAAACACTTTACATATATTTGGCTATGTCTGAGAAACCCTTAGTCTCCCACTAGTTCTAGATTTTGGAAATGTCTCCAATACTGTAACCTAGACACCATGACTCAGACACCACAACCCAAACACCATGACTCAGACACAGTTATCTAAACACTGTGTCTCTGAGACCATAACCAGTTACAGATTTCATAAAGCATGTGACATCGGTTCCTTGATACTATTTCCATGAAATCATAAGAAGACATCGTTCAGAGTTTTGATAAAGGATTAGACATCGTTACCTGAGACCCCGTGATCCTGACACTACATTTGTGCTACCGGTTCTACATCTCATTACCACTATGGAACTGTGACTGTTTCACTGTGATTGTCTCACTCCTCAATAGAAAATTAGATGACACCATTTCTACTGAAACTGTTTCAAGACAAACTGTGACATCACTCCATATATAACCATTTTTCTTTAATTTTCAATTAAATTTAAAAGTTAATTATAATGGTCATATTTGAGTCATTGAATGACACTAACATAATTAAGGATTTATTTTAGACAAGTAACCACACAATACAAGGTACAAGGAGTATAAGTCATGTTTTCTGTTAACTCCAACATATGCACCCAAATTAAAAATAAAAGTGTAGAGTTGGAACAATATAGAGTTCAAGAAGTTGAATGCACGAAAGAACATACAAATAAGAAAAAATAAGAACTCTTGTTATCCTGGTGGATGAACTGCTTTAGATCCAAACCCCAAACAATCTCACAACATCAACTTCCAGAATATCAAGAGATAAAAAAGCACATCTCATCGAACTAGAATCCATAAAACAAGAGTCCTGATACTCTGTTCCCACAAGAGGCCACAGAAATAACATATGATAAATCATAAAAGTCCAGAGCTGCATGGAACAACACTTAGAGAACATATAAACCTTTTTCATAATATCTTCTCTATTGTGTACTGTTTTTATAACTTTTCGATAAGTATGTGTATCTATATAAAAACACACACTATCTCCTATAATAAAATATAAGATACAAGACATCCTCACTCAAATATCTTTCAATACTTTGCTTCACATATACATAACCGTGGAAGAGGTATTTTATGACTAGATTTCTCTTTCCCCATGTAGAATAATGGAAATGGTCTTGTAACGTGGGCAGTCATGTGTACTGATGTTAACCCCAATCCAGGGAGTAGATCAAGTTTATTAATATAAACCTCTTGATATCATGTGATCACCACATAATGTGGACTAGGTTGCAACATGAGACAGAAACACTTTTTTATAAGCTGTGTCTTTTAATTTAGTTTTTTTCTATTTTAAATTATATTCTAGAAATCTAAATCTTAATTTATTAGTTAGTCTTGGATAGTAGTAATAACTATTTAAACTTATTAGAGTAGTTTCAAAAGTTGTATCAATAATCTATATTCTTATAACAGTGAATGAATCCATATTCTAAGAAGATATTTGAACTATCACACTATTATAATTATCTTACCTTATTTAACAAGCCTGTTTTATTTTTAATTGGGGGAATCTTTTTAAGTAAACTGTTTAATCGAAATTTTTATAAGAACCCATTTCACCCCACTCTTGATTGCCTTACTCTAACCAACACAAGATTTTCACCATATAAAAAAACCTTTATATCGTCAAGGTCAATATTAAAATTTTTATCTATAGATAAAAGTAATTTTTCATTGAAACATTAAATAATTTGAGGCATATGTTATCGTCTTGTTATTTTACAAGATAATACAACCTAATCCCTTAATTGAAGAATTTTTATGTATCACAAACCATCATTCACTATACATAATTTCTGAGTAGAGTTGTTCTAGATGAACTCCTCTTAATATCCTTAACATTGTCCTCACATTTTTTAACCATATATAATTTTCCCCATTCTGATTTAACATTTTTAATGGAATTGACAACCATGAGAAATTTAAGATAAAGCCTTATTCATATCTGAGTAATCTAGAAAAAAATATGGATATATATTTGTATATTTATTCTTCCTCATTATTAAATAAAATTTTTATTTATATGATCAATAAAATCTCAAGATTTAATGAATATTTTTAAATGTAAATTTAAATTATTAGAAATTGTGTGTAACACATAACACTACGTTTAAATGAATCATTACAAACTGTTAAAATATTATTATGTTAACATGAATGTTATAAACTAGGAAATAAAAATTGTAGTATGAATAGGAATAAACACATTTCTAAAACTATGTATAATGGTTTGAGACAAATTAAATATATTTATAGTTTCATACCTATTTTTTATTAAGGTCTTTATATACCTTAAAAATAAATCTTTTCTCAGAAATCAATTATTATTGATTTTTGTGAAAAGAATATAAAATAAAATTTTCCACATTTAATTTTATTTTGAAAATTGAAATTATTTTTGACAAAAAATAAATTATTATCTTACATAAATTTTTTTTTTAATTTTCTGAAAAGATTTAGTTTTCAATGAATAGTGAAATACTAATTTTTTAATGATAACCAACTTTTTGTTTAAAGAATTTAAAATTTTAAAAAAATGAATATTATTATAAATGTAAAAATTATTTAAATAATAATTTTATTAATCTAATTAATATCATTGGAATCAATTTTATATTCAAAATTAATATATAAACATTTTATACATAAGAAAACTTTTTTATTGGATGACTGTTTTTTGTCAAGTATGTGGGATTATTTTTAAATTACATTCTGAAAATCCTGTTAATTTAATTAGGTAAAATTGAATAAATATTTTAAATAATAAAAAATAATACTATAAAATAATTCCAACTTATTTTTTGGTCATAATGAATAGTAAAACTGTAAAAATATGTTACCACAGTTACTGTTCAAATGTGTTTGCGGGGGGTTAACCTTCAAATATGAGGGTTAAAATAACCAAAACAACATTTCTAATTTTTATTTTATAGAAATATTTCAAACATATATCATCTAATTATTCTAAATGTTACATTTTTATCCTTATAGTGTGTGTAAAACATGTGTATATTTTATTTTTTTCAAACAAATCTATGTCTGTCCTCTCTCTCACTTATAAAAGGCCACCCCTCTTCTCTTCACACATCAAAATATTTTTTATTTTTTAAATAACTTCCCAAAGTACTTATTTAATTCCATAAATATGTCATAGCTTCATTTTTTTGAGTAGCAATCCCTCAAAGGAAGGCTTTTAGTGCAAGCCAAATGATGTTTTCTGAAGAAATTGTATCGTTCCAAACTAAGTGATTTTTATTAATTTCTTCTTCCACCTCTTAAAAATACTCCTAAGGAATACTTATAAAATAAAAACATTATTTAAAAAATAATTAGCCTTTATTATGTTAATTTCATAACCTATATCCATCTATTATACTATAAAATTGGAAACCATGTCGTTGATTGTATGTACATCTGATTACATCCTCACGAACCAATGCAATTCATTTTCCATCCCCACCTCCCACGGGTGGATACAATGATGAATTTTATGTCTCTATATGATACTTAATAAATAATTATACTTATGAAATTATTATATAAAATAAAAATTCTTACCTTCCAATCTATTCAAAAAAGAAAACATTGTCCACGAGTACATGTGGACTACCGACTCAATAAATCAATGTGACATGTTTTTAATTTGATATTCACATGGATAGTAATAAGTTAAAATTTAATTAATATATATGATATAAAGGTTAATATTTCATTAGATATTTTTTCATTTGATCCATCAACAAAATGGAAACAATGCTCATGTGTATTTACAACATACCATCTCAATAAACAGCGAAATTACTTTTCCTATATCAAAATTTTATGGATGAATATAATCATGAATATAATGATTATATTTTATATTTATATAATTATTAATATTATGGGAATGATATAACCATAATCAAAGTAAAATAACAAAAAATACCAAAACATAACATACCAAAAAAAATGAGTTATTTCCCAAAATAGTTATTTTAATAAATAATTATAAATAAAAAGTCATTAAAAGGTTAATATAATCATGTATGGTGTTAGATGTATGGATATAGGTATTTAATTTCATCATAATAAATCATTAATTTTTATATAAAATAGTTTATAACATGTATTAATGATGTTGATACTGTAGGTGAAGGGTTTTGTATCACTTTTATTTTTATGGGACAGGATCCATATTCACCACTTATTTCTTTTTTATGGTGTATATACTTCCCATCAATGTATTTTTTTATTATTATAATAAAAATTATGGGATATAAATATACTGATAATATTATTACTTTAACATGGATTACGAGACAGAATCTACCAATGTGGTAAGGGTTTTATTTTACAATCTCATTATTTATCAGGATTCTTCATGATTTTGCTTCTAATGAAGAAATTTTATGATCTTCCTTTCAAGAAGATTAAAAAATTTAATAAATTTTTTTTACTTCATAATTTTCATTTTTTCACTTTTCTATTCTTATGTACTCAAGATTCCAAATGAATTTTTTAAAGAAATATTACATTATTTATCTCTTCAGTCAAAATTAATTTCCCTTCATGCTATTTTTTTAAATAAAATAATGTTTCAGCTATTATCCAATTATTTTTTAAAGTCATTTTTTGGATTTTTACAAAAAATATTTAAATGGAATATTATTTTTTCTATCTAAATGAGGTACTTTTTACTATTACTAAAAACAGGGAAGGAATATTCATTTTAATGTGTACATCATGAAAATTATTTTTGACTAGTATAATTACTCAATTACTTAAATCTACACATACAATTTACCAATGTTCTTTTCAGAGAAAATGTTTTCATTAATATTTTGGGAATTTTTACATTTTAAAAGTTATTTTAAATGATAACATAGTATTTTGGTCAGGAATTTTTTTCATGAAAATTTAATGGTATTTATATTAATTAATGTAAAAAAATGTAGATTATAAAAATGATATACTAGGTATATTTCCCAATAATTCTTTCCCAATTATGTCTCTAGAGGGTTAAATATTTTGATGATAAGATTTTTTTGAAACCTGTTTATTTTCTACTAGTGTTCATAATGAAACCAATTTCTTTTCCATGGGTTATGCTATGAGAATATGTTTATGAAAACCATTTCATTACTATGGGTAATGATATGCTGAATTTTTTATTGATCTTATGTTACAAAAAAAATTATCTTCATTATGTGATGTGTGGGTATATAATTATATTTCATTCTAATGCATTGGGTAATGATTTATATATAATGAGATAAAAAGTACTATAATGGGGTGTGACCCCAGTTCAATAATGGACCTTGTCCACTATGACTATCTTGGGAGTGAACCTTGACTACAAATATGGTTTGGGGAGTGAACCAATTAAACTGTAATAGTTGTGTTTGATATCCTTGACTACTAAAAATGATTTTATATTCTTATGTGTATTCCATAAATTTATGTACTATTATAATGTTATGATTTCATGGATTATGTTCTTTGATTCATTTACGATTCATGTCTTATAAACTACCATGTTTTATTCCATGACTGAGGATAATGATTTTTGATATGTAGGGTATGGTTTAAAATGAAAATATGATTTTCTCATACCCTTATGCTCATGTTATTCTTATGTTATTGTTGATACCTCCCTTGTTTATCCATACTGAGCATCTGATCTCACCATTTATTTTTTTTCCTTTCCCTAGATTATGAATAATGGTATTTGGTAATATATTTCTAAAAAGGGTTCTAGTTATGAATTACTTAGTGGGATATTATTCATTTCATTTTTTAATTAGTTGTTTATGTATACATGCTTCCACAGATACAAGGCTTATATGATTTTGACACAATAAATATATTATGTAATTAATATTCATCTAATAAGATGTAATATATTTTAGTGAAATTTTTGGGTCACTATTTCTGTACTTAGAGATAGTTTTAGAAAAAATTTGGAAACTAGGTTGAAAAAAAATTACTGTGAACAATAGGGATAAATAAAAGTATAGGAAATGTTCAAATAAATTTAAGTGAAGGATATAGTGAGTGGGTTTAAAGAAAGGAAATATCTTTATTGATACTTCAAGTCGATCTTGATTTGGACTAGTTTTACCTAGGGTTAATAAATATAAACATGGAACGTTGGTATTTTAATCAATCATCCCCTAGTGCACAAAAATGGGTCTTATCATACACTTTATTTAACACTCGTGAGGGATATGATTTTGAAATTAAAAAACTCTTTATGAAACAACCCTGATGGATTTGAGTAAGTGATGTCCATGAAAGGAATATGTTATGACTAAGGTGACTTTTATTGAAAAGAAGGTGTCTTGATTTATATATCCAATATATGATATCTTTGTGATTATGGGGATTCCTATTATGAATATTGTTTCTCTCAATACATTTTTTTTGTTTTAGTCAATCGATGGAACACAAAGAAAATATGTTAATTCTGTAGGTGATGGATAATGCAATGAAAATACTCATGGGTATCCATATTTTGTGGGATATGGAATAAAAAATTTCATTTATAGGATTGTATAACATTATGAGGATATAAATGATGTAGAACTTCCAAACAAGAAAAGGATGGAACAACAATCTTTTTATTCCTTCATGATGTTTCATACACATACTTTTGCATGTTATATTGATACACTAGTTATTGAGAAGTGGATCTGTACCATTGAAAATATATTTTCTATTCTTTAGTTCTAAGATTATGAAAAATCATTTTATATTTCTATCATTTGAAAAGACAAACATATAATTGGTGGAATCGTATCATAAAAATTTGTCAATATGAAGATATAGACTCCATGGAGTTCAATGAGTTTATGAGAATATTTTTCATTATGTAATTTCATTATATTCATCAAAAAAATGTAGAAGGAATCCGTTGAGAAAAATAATATTGATGAATAATTAGTTGGTACATATCATGTGGATTTTACAAGACTTTCAAAATATATATATGGTATTATTATCCAACCTGAAAGAATAGTACATCATTTTTTAGAATATTAAAACTAAGTATCAGATGGGTGTTATCCACAAGGGACTTTAGGGGATATGATGAATTCGTTCTAATTTCTATTGTGGTGGATATTAATATTATATTTACCCATCAATATAATGGGTTTGATATGAAATGAATGACGATATTCAATCGAAATTATAAAAACCATGGAGAGAAGAAGATGATATTTCCCTTATCCTATGTGTGTTGAAGGAAACATTGAGGGAATTATTTTAAGGGGATTGGTTAAATATTATGTGTGGAAATAATGGTTATCAAGAAATCCAATTCCAATTGAGGGTATGAAGTTATCTAATGATACGAATAAATAGAAATCTTCACAGAATACACCATAAACACTATAATGTTCCAAATTCATGGAGTATAGGAATTAGTCCTACCATTGATCTAATTTGAAGTTTAATGATAATGATCCACATTAGAATCATTTTAAGTAGAGAGGAAAAAATAAATCTCATGTTATTACTATTTCAAATGAGGGTTACAACAACTATGTGTTTAAAGTTACACCCTACATCAACTCTAGAATAGTTAAAGTGTTACTTGACTCTAGATCAACCCACTCTTTTATATTTGAACAATTTTATAAATGGAAAATTTTTTCCACCAACATGGTTAGATTTTTAATTAGCAGCAAATATCATTATCGTTATGATGATCACATCTCAAACTTATGATTATTCTCTAGTTGATGTTTGTGGGAATATTTTTCCGAAAAATACTATTTCCACCCCACTAGTGAATTTATCTTAGTACTGGATTGGATTTCTATATATAAACCCCACATCAATTTTCAAGGAAGGTGAGAAACATTTGACATTATAGACCGACCAATGAATGTCTATTAGTGTGATGATATGTATTAACATTTAATAGAGATTTATTCAATTGAATAGGTCATGATTCCCATTAAAAAGATGTGTTTATATAAAATTGTATGGTATAAACTCATATTTGATGATATGACTACTTTATATTAGTTTATTGATGTATTTATGGAATATTTTTATATTTTTCCACCAAACTATGATGTTCATGTCACAATGGAACTCATACATGGTAAAAATCCAATATAAAATACTCCCTATTGAATTGACCTTATTATGTTGTAAAATTTGAAGAAGTAACTCCATAAGAATATTGAAAATGGATTTATTCATCCACATATGTCATCATGGGGTACAAATATCCATTTTATTAAGAACAAGTATGGATAAATGTGACTCTAACATGATTATTAGGAATTTAATAATATCTTAATCAAAAACAAGTTGCCTCTATGCTGTATTTATGACTATTTTGATCAACTATACAAAACTCAATACTTTTTAAATATTGAAATTCACTATACATATCATCAATTAAGGTTAAATAAATATGATATACCTAATATGGTTTTTCATCAATTATATTGACACTTTGAATATATAATAATTTCAATTGATCTTTATAATTCCACTTTTATATTAATGGATTTAATTAAGAGAGTCTTTATATATCACCATGATAAGTTTTTTGTAGTTTTTATATACAATATTCTTATATATTAAAAGAGAATTTAATAGAATGATGATCACTTAATAGTTGTTATGAGTACCTAGATAAAGGATAATTTGTATGAAATAATTTCTATGTGTGAATTTTGGCTACAAAATATTTCAATTTTGGTTCATATAATCTCAAGAGAGGGAATATATGTGAATCCATTAAAGAATTATGTTATTGTACATTATCCCAAACTAAAAAATGTGAAAAATATATGATTATTTATTTGTTTGGATGGAAATTTTCGAAGTGTCGTGAGGAAATTACCACGACTACAAATCTACTCATCAAGTTATCTTAAAAGGGAGAAAAGTCCCTTGGGATAGATGAATGTGATGAAAATTTAAAGTAATGAGAAGGTTAGTTAGTGAACCTATGCGTACATTTCCCTGTTGTGGATAAGGGTTTTTTATTTATAATGATGCATAAAATAAGGTATTTGGATGTATTATCATGAAGAATGAAATGGTTATAAATTGTTCCTCATAAAAATTGATGATTCATGTGAATAATTACCCAATTCAAAATTTAGATTCAGCTATGGTAATTAATTAATTAATGATATAGAGGAATTATATATACCATGAATGTAGAGATATATATATTCCAATAATATAATTATACTTTATATATTCACATATAATGGGATGGATATTTTCTAATGAAGATTGTTAGTTGGATCTAATTAAACATTATGATTTCCCAATACATTACCACCCTATGAAAGAAAACAAGGTGGTTGATGATTACAGTAAAAAACTTTCTGATAGTTTATATATGATGAGAAATAATAAATATCCAAGAAGTGTGGATTTTCAATTTATAGATTTTGATATCTTGATGAAAGGGGGAAATAGTATCTTTCTCAAATGCATGTTTAACCATCATTCCAAGTGAATATTAAAGAGGTGGATAAGGAAGATGTGGAGCTGTATAAGGAAGTTATAAATGTTCTTAATTTTAACCCTGATTATGATTGAATGGTAAGATTCAAGAACTGTGTACGTGTTTCATCTGTACCATATGCGAACATCGTAATAATATAGGAGTATCATAGTTCATCATTCCTTATTCTTCATAGATGTAAAAAATCATGTTTAGAGATTTATAAAAATACATCTGGTGGGAAAACATGAGAGATATTTCAAAGATTATATCATGTTGAATAGTATGTCATAATGCTAATGGTGAGTAAAAAATGTATCAGGGGATGTTACAACCATTACCCATAACAGAATTGAATAAGGAAAATCCCCATTAATTTTGTTGTCGCACTCCACAAACATCTAAAGAGAATAATGTTAGATGAGTTGTAGTTGATCCATTTATGAATTTTTTACACTTAATTACAAACATAGAATAATTATATCTAGGTCATACTTATATTAAATACATTATGTTAGTGGTAGGGTTTCATTGTATACCAATTTTTTTATATTTTATTGGGATTTTACGTTTACCTTAATGTTTTGGAGAAATATTCAATAATATATGGATATATAGTTATGTTTTAGCACTATGTAGAATCCTCAGATCGGTAGTCAGTCTAATAGAACCATTCAATCCCATGAGTATATGATGTAATCATGTTCTATAGATTTCAATGTTTTTTTGGACCAACCCCTTCCTCTAGTCAATTTTATTACAGTAATAGAAATAACACAAACATTCAGATGGATCCTTATAAATACCTATATAGAATGAAGTGTATAATTTCAATGTGATGGGATGAAGTTAGAGAAACAAAGATATTAGTACCTGAGATGGTTAATTAAATGGTAGAGAAAATAAGTTATATTCAGCATCACATCAAGGAAGCTCAGATTCAATAGAAACTTTATGACAATAACAATCATAATTACTTCAAATTTAAAGTGATTGAGAATAATTTCCCATGAATTTCATCATGGAATAAGTTTATGAGATTTGTAAATAATAAAATTGATCCCATGGTATATTTTCCCTTTCAAGATTTTTGATAACGTAGGGACAGTAGCTTATCTATTTGCACCCCCACCAAACCTCCCCCAAGTACATGATGTGTTCAACGTATCTATCCTAAAGATTTACATACCTGATACTTCACAAGAACTATACTCATATTTTCTTCCAATGAATCTTGATATTTTCTATTAATAAAATATATAAGGATATTATGGATCATATAGCTAATGTGATATGAAGTAAGTCCAGACACATGGTGAATGTTTTTTGGTGAAACCACCAACAATAAAAAACCTCATTGGAAGATGAGTATATGATGAGGTAGATGTATTCTTAGTTTTTTATCAATGTGATGAAATGTAAAAAGAAAAATTATTATTAATATATTTATAATATAACACTCTATTATTTTAGATTTTTTTCAAAAAAAATATATTTCTTTACATCTTTCATTACACCAAACACCGTGTTTAAATAAACCATGATATACTATTAAAATAATATTATTTTAGTATAATAAATACAACCTATCTATTAAATATGGAGGTAATAATTATACTAACCTTGTAACATCCCGTTATAGATCTTCTACGTATATCTTTAACCTTTATGTGTTTTCCCTTTTTCATTGTCTGGATATATCCAATAATGAATTATGAGGGTACCAATAATGGTGAAGTCACATTTTTTGGGTTATTATCTTTAAACAGTTATTCTTGTATCCTACTGTAGGTTTACATACCATTTAATAGTGTTACATGTCATGTAAATCATAAAATGAAAGTCTTTTTTCATCCAAAAGGCAGCATATTTTTTAGCGGATATGAAACTATTTCAATTACACGACAATTAGCTGGGTTACACACCGTGTAAAACCTTGAGATTTGTTGTTAAGTTGGAAATAGAATGGAGAATCATATTCCACCTCTCTAAAATTTATTCTTCTCAACCCTAAAGGATTTACTATGAAACTTTGAAGCCCTCAAACTCTTTTGGGTGGTTCCAGTTAACATTTGATCATTTATGTGGTTAATGTGTAACTTACCGGGCAAGAATCCTCTCTGCCTCACTACTGGAATTAGAGGTATTTGGGACGGGCTATTTGTGACAGGGTCCTGTCGAAAATAGGCTTTAGCAATGGGGCCTCGTCGCAAATAGCCTGTTGTAGAAAACGACATCACAAATATTATTTTTCACGATGGGACCATCGCTAATAATCCTTCGATTTTATACATTATATATATAAATAAACCTTTCTTGAAGGACCATTTCAAATACTATTTGTGATGGGAAAATTCCATATCGCAACTAATCCTTCAATTTTATGCATTATATATAGAATAAACTTTTGTGACGGGCCTGTCGCAAATACTATTTGTGACAGGTCCATCATCCCGTCGCAAATACTATTTATAAAAAAATATTTAGATTATTTGTGACAGGCTCTCGTCGCAAAATGTCATGTCGCAAGTACTAAACATAATAACAAATTTAATATAATTATGATTAATGAAAATTTTATATTAATATTACTAAAATAATAAAATAATAAAATAATTATTATTAGTAAAATAAACCGACATTATAAAGTATAATACTAAAAAAATATATTTAAAAAAATTAGGATTAATAAAAAAATATCAATAATTTTTTTAAAATAATAAAAAAATAAAAAATTATTATAATCCTCAATATTAACAAATAATATAAATACACCATAAAATGTTATTATTATTAGTAAAATAATAAAATATTAAAAAAATATAATAATAATAATAAATAAAAAATTATTAAAAATAAAAAAAATTAAATTATGCAATGTTTGTACTAATATAAAAGATAGAAACTGTAAATTGTTTATATTACAATAAATCTTAAATTCAAATGTTTTTATCATAAAAAAAATCACTGGGAGGTCATCTTCTTGAGGAGGTGGAGGAGCTGTATGAGATGGTGGAGGAAATTTCATCCCTAAGCTACGAGTCAAACGTCGCATATACTTCATCTGCCCGTGATGCTGCTGCTACCGCTACCATCGACGCATCTCCTCCTCATGCTGATACTGTTGCTGTTGTTGTCACCGACACATATTTTAATGTTGCTTCTGCAAACTCTCTATAAGATCAGACTAAGTTCGAAACTACTCCTGATATTGTGAGGCAGAAGATGATGCCTCTCCACGAGCTCCTCTCGATCTGCATGCCGACATCACATTAGTACCATAATAAGTACCATGAGTCAAATTAGAACTGATAACAACTACTCATCCCTTCTCAAAGCCATACTACGTCGCCTATATTAATCCCACCTCATCAAAAAAGTGGGCACTGGTCTGCTCAGCCATCTCGTCCTGACTCTCAACCTATTTCTGAGAGGTCATAGCCTAATATGACTCCTTCAATTCCAATTTCAAATTAAAATGGTGAAAATATTATATGTAGTTAATTGTCAAACTAAAAAAAATAATAACCACAATCCAACGCTGGCGATCACATCCAACCTCCCCAGTGTCTGTATCACTGTAAATCCTCCAATAAACGTTGAACTCCATAATATTGGGATGCTCGACAGCCCACAGAAATAAAAAATAAACTATTTATATTTAAAGTTATATAAAATATTTATAAAATATACTTACCAGAATGTCTCTTTGCGTACTAATTGTATGACTACCAGCTCAATGCGCCACCTCCTGTCTCCCCTAGTTCCGTCATCCCACTAAATATCTCCTCTAAATTCCACCACCCAACCAGTGTAAACATTATTCATCCCAAACGTGATATGAAGTCTACTCTGGTCAGTGGGCTCTACATGACTCATCAAATTCTATCACTCCTACTTTCTAAATGTCTATTCTTCTCAAATTGTACAAAAACTGATGGAAACAATAACGCATAGACACTTGTCATGTCGTGTGGATAGCATCCCTCATGCTATCACCAATGGGATACCATAAACCCTACAAATAATTTATAATATCAAATTATTAAAAATAAATTTCAAAATAAATATTCTTTATTTATGTACCCACTAATGATCGAACATATCATGCCACACATCAATGAGAATCTGTTCCCATGTGATCCATGACTGAGAAAAATAATTGCACAAGATAGTGCTCCCCTGTCCAATAGCTACATGCGCAAAACTGTGAAAAAGAAATAAATAATCAAAAAATTAGTATATATATAAATAAATAAATAAAATCTAAAAATATATATAGTTTACCATACCTTCATGTGCGTGGATTGAATCCAAGACGTGGACGTCGCTCGGGGATAGGTTCTAGAATCATCAATCGTGCAAGACCTTGCCCCCTCCGCATACCCCATGAACTGTCAGTAGGATGAGGGTAAGATGGTCCAAAATCCCCCTCATCCAAAGTTAGACCAGCCTTCTACAACTCACTAAATATATCATGATCCTTCTAAAACACAAAATGATTTTTGTTAACAGATAGTTAAAAATAAAAATTATATAACGATATATATTAGTTATGATTATAACCAGAATTTAACTGTGTCAATGTCCATCTTCATCCTCGTATCCATAGTTTTCCATGTTAATGTCTTCATCTTCCTCCCCAGCATCATCAAGATCGATATGAGTTTCAGTTTCATCATCTCTTATCATTTTAAATTTATTTTCAACATCATTAACATCATCATCATCATCGATCCTTAATTGTGGAGTTTTATCATCGATATTCATGTATCTTTGTGAAAAAGATGGATTTTGTGCAGTCTCTTGAAAAATTTCAATTCCTTCCACTTCAGCGGAACCGCACTCAATTTGAGTATACTGATTTTCCAGAGATTTCATTTTTATTAGGTTCCACCAATCACTCAAGTCTATTGATGTGGCATAGTACATTGCATAAAAAATTTGATGTGCCTATTGATCCAGTAAAAATGGTTCATTTATTTCAAGAAGACATTTATATTTAATATCGACGATTCCATGAGTCAGATGAACATGCAAGCCTCTCTCAGTATCCAACCACTAACAATTAAACATCGTTATGTAATTCTGTATTAGATAACACACCTCAATACTTTCATCCAGAATACCAAAGAAGTCAACTTCAGTTCCCATGTGATGTGATCCTCTCAAGAAAACTCCACTGTTAATTTTTTTTTATTCCCCATATGCACGTCTATGAAATCAAAAAACAATCACCACAAATTCATTATAAGATTTATCCATTTTTGATGGTGGGTTACTCAATATACACAGTCGCTTATAAATTTTATCACCATGTTGAGACACCTAAAAATTTGTAAATCAGTTATTTCTATGATAAATAATAAACCGAATTGATATTAAACCATCAATAATTTATGTTAATAGTTTTTTAAACCATTGAGAAAAAAAATTTCTGCATTCTTCAAGAGTAGCAGCTATAATTTGTGGAAGTTGTTTCTTGATATGATTATCATATAACCTACAAATAAAATAAGTTTACATACTGTAACATAAATTCTGGAATATGTGGTAGAATCACTCACAGTACAAATTCTGTCATTTATTCACAGTTGAGTAGAAAATATGTTTGAGCTCTATGATGTTCATCATCTGAAATCCAGCATTCATGAACACCACTGAAACCAAAATTTGGATGATTAAAAATTGATAATTGATTATCCATTTTTTCCTTAACATTCCCCCCATTTCCTCCCATGCGATTTTGTTTTTAGGGATATTGATATTCATAATAATGAGATCATAAAAAAGAAATTTTCTCTTGAAAATAAGCTTTATCAATTGTGCCTTCAACTGATACTTTGTTGCATACTTTTTTCTTCAATTTCGGCATGCATCTCTTGAATGGTTACATCCATCGATACTGTAATAGACCCCCACATTTTTCTTCATGCGGAAAATGTAATATCAAGTGTTCCATTGAGTAAAAGAAACCTGGCGAAAAGATTGTTTCCAGTTTACATATAATTACAACAACATCTTCTTCAATTGTTGTTAGTGCATCATAGTAAGTTTTCACTGCACAAATGTCTCAAAAAAATAAGATATTCCTATTATTGAATCCCAAATCATAGAATTCAACAATCCTCTAAATCCAATTGGCATAAGTCTTTCCATTATAACATGACAATCATGACTTTTAAATCCAGTAATATTACCATTCTTAACACATTTGTCCAAATTGGAAGCATAGCCATCTGGAAGTCTCAAATCTGCAATCCGCTAACAAAATAGTAAGCAACTCTCTTTGAATAGTGTATAAGCTGCTTTTGTCTTCATTAACCTCTGTGATCTGACATTTTCAAATAGTTCAAGTTCTTATTGTGTAAAAATTTGGGCAAGATATAATCATGCCTTTAGAGTATCTTTGGTCTTACCTGGTGTATCCAAAATTGTATGAAATAAATTATCAAAATAGTTCTTCTCAATATGCATGACATCCATCATGTGGCAGACCAACAAATCAGGCCAATATATAAGATCCAAAAAAATGCTTCGTTTTATCCAATTATGTTCTTTCCCAAATCCATGAATTTTTTGTTCCTTTACTGTTGGACCAAATGTAATGGGAGGTAATGAAAATACAATTGATTTTAACTCTATACCTGAGATCATTTTTGGAGGATTATACCTTTCAATTGTACCTTTTCTAAAATGATATTTGTTCCTAAAAAAGGAAGATCGGTTAAAATAAATCAATGGTGATAGTAAAAATAGCGTGGTATTTTTCATTGACGAGCATAAAGGATTTGTTTTCTTTCATACAGTGCAGACATGATTTCATACCATATATACTCCATCCAGATAACATACCATATCCCGGAAAGTCAATAATCATCCACATCAATGCAATTTTTAATATGAAATTCTATTCTATAGAAACATCATATGTACTAACACCATCACTCCACAATGCATTTAACTAATAAATCAATTGTTTCAAATAAACATCAATATTTTTTTCGGATGTCCTGGTATAAATAAGGTCAAAAAGATATAGGGGTTTTTCATCAACATCCAAGGAGGTAAATTGTACAGAGTTATAAAGATACACCTACATGAATACTAGCTACCATAAGAACCAAAGAGACAGACCCCATCAGTAGAAATACCCAATCGCACGTTATGGGATTCTAAAGAAAAAGACGGATGCGGACGATCAAAATATTTCCATGAATCACCATCAGATGGATTATTCAATCTTTTATCATTTGAAATCTTGGTTTTGATCCATTACATCATTGACGTTGTGTTCTGAGACATAAGTAAATGCTGCAACCTGGGTGTAAGGGGGAAATATATCAATTTTTTTACAAGAATCGATACAGAATTCCCAAGTTGAGAATCTTTATACCTCGATTTTCCACATGTGGGACAACTATCCAATGAATAATTTTCACCAGAATATAAGATGAAATCATTGGGACATGCATGGATCTTCAAATAACTGAGGCCTAGGTTATGAACTAGCCTCTTTCTCTCATAGTAATTTGTAGGAAACACATTTCTTTCACGTAATAGTGTTTTAACCAAAGAAAATATCTTATCAAAACAGTTCTTTGACATTGCTTTATCAGATTTAATAGCTATAATTTTTTCAATTGCTTTTAATTTGCTTATACTGTAACCAGGATAAAATTCATCCTCAGCATACCTCAACAACTCATAAAATTTGAATGGTGTAAACTCATGAGTGAAATTAATATCATCTTGATTTTTAGTTTTCTGAACAGATGGACCTGCAACATCATCTACTAAATTTTGAAATCGTGATGGATCTAGAATCTAGTTATTAGTATCTTTTCTGGAACTGTGTTTTCCGTGTTGATACCAAAAAACATAATCTGGTTGAAAACCAAACCGCAAGAGATGTCCCCCAACCTTGTCAATCGTGTTAAACGTTCTCAGAGTATATTTTTTACAAGGACACTTTATTTTTCCTTCTGAAACAAATTCTGGTTTTGATGATTCAAATTATAAGAAAGCTTCGACACCCTCAATATATATAGGATTCAAACAAGAACCATTTGGATTTCTCTGTCGATTTATCCAAACGTGATCATCTAATAACACTAGTAGAAAACTACCCTATACCAATGGTTTGGAGAACTGTTGCCATGTATGTTGTGGGGATAGGTCTATACCAACGGTTTTGAAAACTGTTGGTATATGTAATATGAAAATCTATACCAACGGTTCCACGAAACTATTTGTATATGTAATTCCAAAAATAATCATTTGATTGGTTTTGATCCCAACACCTCCCGTTTTTGATTGAACGATCTAACCACTAACCTAACTTACTTTTGTGAACATAATTTCATAAATATATATATGAATTATAATAATTATATTAAATTTTGATTTATTTAATGTCCTATGTAAACAGATTCCATTAAAAATACATGTACATATACCAACATTTTGTCCAAAACTGTTGGTATAGGTCCATATAAATGACATATACCAAATGTTTTGTCCAAACTGTTGGTATAGGTCGAAATTAGTGACCTATACCAATTGTTTTCCCAAAACCATTGCTATAGATCATATTTTCAGCATTTTAATGATTGTTGTCGACTTCGTTGTTCTATATTTTTCTACAAAATATAAAATCATTACTATTTTTGAATAATTTGGAATTATAAAAACAGTATATAAAAAAAAGATAAATAATTATAACTACTTCTTAATAAATATCATTATATACGGGCGACACAATTTCCAGTGGATTGACGACTACACTTTTGTCTGACGGATCATTTCGTTGAATCTTTATCACACAGAAATCACAATGATGAATCTGATCAGAGGTACTCATATTCATTCTCATAATATGAAACTGGATGATGTTATTTGATGAGTATATTTATTATTTTTATTTTGAGACAGCATTGTGGAATTTAATGAATTAGTTTAAAATAATTATTTTTTAGAAATGTATAAAAAATGTTTTTATAGAAACCATAGGTTTTTATCTTTGTTAAAAGGGAATGTTTTTTTATTAAACACTTATTATGGATTTTAAAGAGAAAATAAGGATATTTGAAATTGATAATGGGATTAATAATATTTTAAGCAATCTTGAAATAAAATATTTACCATTGTTTTTTACTTGAGTACTTGAATGCCTTATGAATTTAGATAGTTACATGAATGGAAAACCATGACATACAACATTTTAAAACATTATATCATCGCATAACATCCCAGAGGTGATGCTGATGATTCTTATTTAGCATGAGTTCAAAGGGGTCTATGTACATATTTTTTGTTTGATATGAGTGTTGGATCCTTGTAGCCAAGAACTTATGTGACTTATTAGGCACATGAATATATTGCTTAATTTTTTTATTTCAAATGTATATATTCCATTATTGTAAACTATTTTACATTTCTAGAGTATTTATTTAAACTTATTTATATAAAATTATTTATTTAATACATGTTTTGAAAAAGTTACTTTTTTATAAGGTTTAATTTGGATGAAAGAAAATTCCATATTTTGTAATGTATTTCCATAATTTGAAATGTGAAGCATTAATTTCTAAAGTATTTACATCATTTTAATATTAATGGATTATTTGATTAAATATTAAATTGATATTAAAAACCTTTTTATTTTTAAATTGGAATCCAATTCCTAGTTAATTCAATAGTGGCCTCTCACTATAAAATATTTTATTGAAATCATATGGGTTTTATATCAAATCCTACATGTGGCTTTGAGTTTTTCTTAATTATATCTTTCTAGGTTTGAGCAAGGGTAAAGGATCTCTTGGCAGTTGATCTAGCTATTGAACCATGGACTTGGTGAGTTGTGTTTGAGATGGGACTTGGGATATATTCCCTATTTTGGAAATTTGGATGTAGTAATTTTGGATTTAATGCCTCTATGAGTTTTGGTACATTACTCATAGTGTATTTTCTTTGGATATGTATATTGCCTTGTTTCTTTTACTTCCACAGTGTTTTTTGAAAAATTGTTCCCACATTCAGTCTGTATGATGCCCGGATCTATTCACCGACCCATGGGGTTTGGAAATTCTATTCAGCACATTTCCATGAAGGATTAGTTATTAGTTTAACAGGATACCCAGTTTAGTTCATGATAATATTGTTTTAGAGCTCCATGATGATTTTTTATCTTGAAGTTAGTTTGCATTTGTGAAGTATTTTTGTGACGTCGGAGGTAGTAGTGATTGTGTAAAAGGTCAGATCTCACTATAATGAACCTTAATTCGCCATGTGTTGTTAGGAAATGAATACTTATGGATTAATTCTAGAATTTTACCATATTCGATCTGGTTATAGTGAAATCCAAAACATATTTATTCTATCTGTTAGGATTAATCTCCCTTGTTTTTTTGTTTGAGTGTAATCTATTCTCTTCATGTTGTCTATAAATATTGTGTTGAATCATTCCTATGAGAAGATCTTCGAATTAGACCTAGTAGAAGGTTGTTTATAAACCTCATCCAAGAAATTTATGTAGTACATAGGAATCTAGTTGAGGTGATCATTCACACTATCTATTCTATGGGATAGAAAACACATCCAGTTCCCATTTAGGCTCCATCTATGGAACCCCATAAGGTTTTTTCAAATATATTTTCCCAAGAGTTTCTTTTCTAGAAACCAAAACAATTAAAAGTCTTGAATGGTGATCAGGAAGATTAGGAATGGTTTTGCATGATAGAGTGATTGTTTGTGTTCTTGGACACACCTGAAAAAAATCAAAGTGACATGCACACCCTTCATGCAGGAAGGACCAAGAAGGAAATGGTTGGACACTATATTAATGACAAAAAATCTTTATAGATTAAAGTGGAAGGACATAATTTTTATTTTCACTGACTAGTTCTATCTAGAGTAAATTTTTTATCCATGGATAATTTTTTTTTCACGCTTTAGCAAGCTAAAAAGATCCTGACAAAGTGTGCAAACTGTTTTTCTAAACATGTGCATTTTAAACATGATATTGTATTTAATGATAAGATAAATGATCAAGGGTTCATGTTTGGACATAATTTAGATATTCATTCCCATGTTTTTGTACTAAATATTCATTCCTATGAAAATGTAAAAGATAAAGAACTAAGGGTTGAGATGGATCTGGCGAGCATTTCGGGCTTATCAGGAGTTTCTTTCTCTCGAAATGGAACCATGAGTTCTTTCAAATGAAACAAGAAGCATTCTGATTCTTCAATAAGAATTAAATGGTAGGGCAATTCTAGAACTCCTAATATACTAGGAGGATTTTTACTGATTTCATACCATTTCAATAATCTAGGAAATCAAAAAAGGTTTTTCACTTATACCACAAGAATCGTGGATCCTGGGGATGTTCATGGTACTTCTAGGGATACATAAATAACAATTATACTCCGTGTAGTGGAACAAGATCCTAAGTTCCTCTTAAAACTATTGGTAAATCAGATGCATCATGTATAAATGGGTTCTACCCACAATCATCTTGAATAAAGCTACTTCACATAGTGTAAGAGTATATAGAGGAAGAAGAAATGGATATATCGACTATAAGAGGTAACATTACTATAGCTTCATCATTAGTGACTGCCGTATTTGCTATTGGTGCATCTCATTTGTTTATTTCTACATATATTTTTAATATACTAAATATTCCTATAAATATTGTATCTCAAGCAATTGATATTACTACACCCCTTTATTTAAAAGAAAGAGAAGTGTCTATATAATCTATCTTTTTTCTTCTCTCTATTAGATATCGATCTTTCTTGGAGTTTTCTGGTTCCTGATAGGAAACCACTTGATGTCCTTTTTTGGATGGATTGGATCATTTCCAATAATTCCCTAACAATGTTTTTTCTTCAATTGGCCTTCCTTAATACACCTATTAGTGTGTCTCTTATGTATCAAGGAGAATAGAGACCATGGTCATGACAATAAAAACATTTTTATCAAGATATGGGGAAATTAATATCAATTTATTCATTTAATTTAGAGTAGGAATATTTAAGCGGTGATCTACCACCAGTTTTCATTGGGTTTCCCAATGTGTTTCTTAATGATTTATATGGTTTTCCACCATTAATGGATGTTGAGCTTACCATTGAATTAATGTCTGGTACTCATCTAGTTTTCATTCCCTCTTACTGCATGGAACAAGCTGAAAAGAAATAGATAAAGTCCCAGTTAGATGGTCTTACAGAGAAAGGTTGTATACACTAGAGTGTGTCACCTTATGTGGGGTTTGTTCTCTTTAAAAATAATGTTGGTGGTTCACCTCTCATATTTGTTGATTAAAGAAATCTCAATCAATTTACAATGATGAAAAATATATGATTCCATTTATTGATGATATATTTGATCAGTTGAAAGTGGAAATGTGGTTCTAAAAAATTGATCTTCACACTTATTACCATAATTTAATTATAATAGAATATAAAATTTATAAAAACATATTTTGTGGAATTTATGGTCATTATGAATAACTCTTTATGCCCTATGGGTTAAAAAAATATCAATATCCTTTATTGCAATAATCAATTGTATTTTTTATGAGTATATGGATAATTTTGTGGTATTTTTTGTAGATAAAATCCTTGTTCACTCTATATCAGAGGAGGATCATGTGAATCATTTAAAATTATTATTGAGAATATAGAGAAATCATTGACTATATTCTTTCCATTCAAAGTTAATCTCCTCGATTGGGGAGGTGAAATGTTTAGTTCATGTGGTGTCCTAGCTTGTTATTTCAGTTGATCATGAAATGGTAAAATATGTTATGACATGGAAACAACCATGAATTTTTTTTAAAATTCAAGATATTCTTGGGTATTGATGTTTATTATTTCTATTTCATTAAAGAATTATCAATGTTGGCTTCTATAATGACTGCACTAACTCGGAGTAGAGGAATGTTTCCGTGTGACGAAAGATTTCAGAATAATTTCATTGAGATGAAATGTATTTTGAGTATTGGTCCAGTGTTTACCCTTATAGATGCTGGTAATGGATAAGTGGTCTTTTGTGATACATCGGTTTAAGGCTTGGGTAACAATCCTATTCAAGGTAATCAAGTCTTTTCCTAGGGATATTATCAGTTTAGGCCATATGAGAAGAACTATCTAACCCATGATATTGAACATGCAGCTGTGATGCATGCTCTTAAGAGTTTGTGGAATTACTTTTATGGATATTGGTTTACTATGTATTCAGGTTACAATAGCTTGAGTTACATATTCTCTAAAAAATATATGTATCTCCTCTAGAGACATTGGTTGGAATACATGCAGTCCTCCAATTTTGATATCGCCATTACCCCAGGGAAAGGGAATATCAATGTATAGGATTTAACAAGGAAAATTCATACCCAGAATGTTATTGATTCTTCAAAATAGTGGATCTTGATGGATCTCTTTTCATATATTCAAATTTGATTCTAATAATCATGGGTGAAGGATTTGTTGGCCAGTGTTCATTTTATATATACTCTTCTTAAAATGGTTCTTCACTATCAGCATCTTGGTGCTGTGTTATGTAGAACAATAGACTATATTTTTTTAGGTGGAAATATTTTTCTATTGGATTATCTCCAAATAGTGTATTCTAAGATATTATAATCTATTTTTTGTGCCATTAGTGGTAAGGAAATATGTGATGAGATATTTCCATTACTCCCAATGGGAAGTGCACCCAGGATCCACTAAGATGTTCTATGATATGTGGCGATAGTTCTAGTGACTATGTATGTGATATAAAATTGGTGTGTTTGTCTCACATTTCAATATGTGCCATAAGGTGAAGGTCATTCATTAAAACCATTCATGTTTTTTCTAGCCAATTATATTTTCTAAATAGAAGTGAGATGAGATATCAATAGATATTTTGGTTGGTTTTCTATGTGCCTAGATAATTAAGAATATGATATGGGTTGTGAACTATAAGCTGATCTAGTTGGCTAAATTTTTACCCATTTGAGATATAGCCAGTGTTGAGGAGTTGTGAAATCTATATGTGAAATATATTTTTTGGTTCCATAGAGTTCCATCCACTATAGTCTTTGATAGGGATCCTCATTTTAATTACATTTTTTTGAGAGGCCTTTAGTTGGCACTGGAATCCCACATTTCTTTGAGTAGGGAATATCATCCACAGTTGGAAGGTCCAATAGAAAATGCTATACAGATTATTGAGGATATGTGTTATGGTAATGCTCTAGACTTTTGTGGTTCTTGGGATCACCATTTGGGGCTGGTTTTGTTTTATTATAATAATAGTTACTAGTACACAATTATAATAGATCCTTTTGAATACTTTTATGGATGACATTACAGATCTCCATTATGTTGGTCGTAGGTTAGTGAATGTTCTTTTATTGGACCAATAATGGTGCAAGAGATCCCAGAAATGATTTATTTTATTCATCATATAATTTTTACTACTGTAAAGTCTAGCTTTCCCAACACTTTTATACTAAACGGTTTTAATAAACAATTGGTAAAGGTGTGGTTAGGGAAGGATTTCCCAATGGTTTGAAGAAACGGTTGAGAAATCCATGCTTTTCCGAACGATTTTTAATAATAATTGGGAAAAGTATCCCCCAAATTGAATGAAACGGAACCAGGACTCCCAGAAGCACCCGATTTCTAGAAGCATGTTCCCCCAACTCCCAGAAGCACCCACCAGGTGATCCTCTTCCATCCGATTAGCTTCAACTCCCCCATTCAGTTTAGACTCCTTCAACTTTTTCTCATATTAGCTAAGGATATCCTTCCCTTCTCCACATTTCTCCATTTATTTCACCATTTAGATAGATCATGGAGTTTTTTCCTATTTCTAGGGATTTTGGAAAAATTTATGATTCACTAATCCCTTCATGAATTGTGTACTCTAATCACTACATCAATGTACACAATATCGGATTAATGTTTTCATTACACATATACATTTATAAGGGCATGGTCTCATTCTTGTGTTCTAATTTTAAAGATTCGTAGTTCTTTTTTTAATCTCAATTCTCCAAATATTACAGCTTCATGTATATGAACTCATAAGAAATTTATTATAATATTTATTGATAGTATTTCATGAAAAATCACTCCTTTCATTAAGATCATGTCAAACATGAAGATCTTATTCATCTTAATTTTTGTACACTATGTGTGTTACATAACAAGTATGTATAATGTTTCTATTAAAATCTTTATATATATAAAATGACACACTATTCACTTATCCTTTTCCCAATAGAACATATGGAGTATCTTTTTCAACTTTGAAAAATAGTATTTGGTCCCTAATTATTTTTCACAGAAGAAATATGAAATACTTAACTGTACAATCCAATGTTTTTTACGAATAAAATACCTTCAAAGGGAACCCTCGGTGGCACGTCTCCCTCTTTAAAGTAGTACTTCATCCTTATTCATGAAACTAATTCACAAAAACACTTTTATATTTTTTTCTCAGGAATCATAAAAAAACCTTTTATATTTTTTAGTTGTCACTTTAATTTATCATATCAGTATATTAAAATGTTATATAAATAAACTAGATAGTTATAGATCTCTCGGTGGTCACCTACATGAATTGTATCTCACACATTGTTTGAGATGCCATTGGGTACCCATCTAAACTACCTGATTACATGTTTAGATAAGGGGAATCACCATTTTAAATATGCATAACTACTCACATGACATAGGATGAAGCATATAGCAGATGATTGGGTTTTAGCTCAAGAATCTAGGGCGAATTTTAGAATTTATTGAGCCTCTTGCATAGTAATACTTCCTACTAGTTGTAACTATGTTTTTATTCCTGATACATGACATACATTACCATCATTCGGTTTTTGATTCTGTTATTAGTTGGTATTATTGATTTGGTCATTTTCATCCATTTCCAATATTTTCACATTGTTACAATTCATATAATTTTTATCTGATAATATTAAAATTGTGCAACTTAGGTAATGAGGGAATCATCTCCCCAAGACACACCAATGGATCTCACTGTTATTCAATAACATTTGGAATTTTGGTAGATGTTCTTGAGGCCATGTGGCCATCTGGGTTCAACTCACTAATGAGTGGATTCCTTGTTTGGGACGTCATAATTCCTGGATATCCTTTTCATAGGCTTTTCTATTCAAATCCATACCTATAACTATTGAACGACCCTGTCCAAAATCAATTGGGACATGATTCAATGAATACACCCTACCAACCTATGATCTATGGCCCCAAACCTAGGATCCTATAATCCATGGTTAAGGTGAAACTTGATGAGGTCAAAAATACTTTTGATGCGATCATCATCCTACTCCTCATCCTGATCTCCCTGAAGAAGTTAAAGTATAAAACTCATGTAATAAAACCAGACCCTTAAGGATTATGTATTCCATGATCAACTTCCAATATCTTACTGGGAAATCCTTGAATATAGGCATTATAAATTCTGTATCTTATTTTCCTTTATACACTATATTTTTGGTGTTTCATAATATGATTCTCATATAGTGTAATGTGTCAGTTATGCTTTTATATAATGTAAAAAAAATTATTTACCTAAATATTTTTTTGATTGAAATTCAATATTATTGAATTACATTGAAATTAGTTATTGTAATTTTTTTACAGAATTGATATAAGTTGGATGTACGAAACTGGTCGGATTTCAACCGATTTTCAAAATAATTTGAATAGATTTTTGGATTTTTCATTTGAAAAGGCTTCAGATAGTGGTCGCATACACTTACCATGTTTAAATTGTGTTGGAAGACCTTGGTTCAGTCATGAAGCAGTTAGCTATCATATAACCCAATATGGTTTCAAAACAAACTATTATGTGTGGTATCACAATGGAGAGAAAATTGAATCTCAAAATGTTGATGATCCAAATGATATGACTGAATTGAAGACTTTGATATATGATCGGTTTCCATTTATTTTGCATCATGAGAAGGAAAGGATTTCCAGCCAATAAGATTTCTATTCAAGCACACATGATGCATCCAATGAAAATGAGGATGTTGATAGGTTGAAAAAAATGAATTATGATGTGACGACTCGAGTATATAGGAAATGTGGTAAAATGAAAAAGTTGGAATTTTTAATTCGATTGCATCATGGGAAAATTATATATGGGATTCCAAATACTGCAATCGAGAAGACCAAAATATCGTCATAGTTTTAGTTTTATGGGACATTAAATATTCTTTCCAATGAACCATCCATATGGAAATAATCATCAATGATTTGACAATACCATGGAGACTAACGATCCACCTCAGCACTTTTCTGGAATTGATGTGCTTAATGAATTGAAAGATTTCAGTTATTCATTTGGGAAGGGTTTAATTAAATATAGAAAGAGTAAAAATGATTCCAATGATACCCGTTACAATTGAAAGAAGAAGAGTATATTCTTTAAGTTGTCGTATTGGTCAACCAACTTTTTACATCATTGCTTAGATGTAATGCACATTGAAAAGAATATATGTGAAATTTTGATTTTGATTCTTCTAAATGTCAATGAGAAGAAAAAAGATGATTTACTATCTCAGCGTGACTTGGTAGATTGAGGGATCAGACCAGAAATGCATCCTGGCCGTATTAGTGAAAATAAATGGAAAGTTCCATGTGCTTCTTATGTGATGACACCTGCTGAAAAAAAATCAATTTCTGGAAGTGCTATAGACTATTAAGGTTCCTGATGGCTATTCAAGTAACATATCAAAATGGGTAAACAGAAAAGAGTTTAAGATGAAATATTTGAAGACTAATGATTATCACTTACTTTTTCAAGAGTCGATTCCAATAGAAATCTGTCATGTCTTGTCCAATATTGTAAGAGTCTCAGTTATTTGGTTATTCTATTTTTTTAGAGATCTTTGTGTTAAGAAGTTTTCCAAATCCTTCTTACAAAACCTTTTGGCAGAGACACCATTAATTTTGTGTGAGTTATAGAGAAGATTCCCTCCATCATTTTTTTCATTCATGTTGGATCTAACTATACATTTTCTGGCTGAAATACTTCTTGGAGGACCCGTTTCGTTCCATTGGATGTATCCAACTAAAAGAAACATGGACACATTGAAATAATATGTTCGGAATAAGAATTATACCGATGGTTCTATTGTGAACAGTTACTTGGCTCAAGAATGTATGTATGTCTGTTCAATGTATTTGTCTTGTCTTACTACGAGAATAAACATTCCAATGGGAAATGAAGAAGTACAGTATGAGAAACTTGAACCCATTTTTTCATCACTTCCTCATACAAGAGGAATTCCAGGATCATTTACATTAACTGCATTAATCCTTGAAGAGCGAGAGATGGCGCATCGCACAGTGTTTTTCAATTTTGATTTGTTCAATGAGTATATCATGTAAGTAAATTTTACTTGTATCTCTTATCTTATATCTTGTAATTTTAAATATTTGTTAAATTATTATTTTTTTATCCATTGGGAACATAAGTAATTGATATATAGAAATCATCGTTCTTTATCTTTGAGAATGAAAGAGACATTTCATAGAAAAGGGTTTTCTGCTTGGTTGAAATTGAAGTTAAAATTATTAATGTAACAATGAAATAAATATAATATTTAATTATGTTTACTATTTTTTTATATTTTAGGTATCAATTTTGTTGGAAGACTCTGTTTTTGAGGAAATAAGAGCATTATATTTTGGTCCTAATACCTTGGTTCGTGCTTGTAAATCACTTGTGATCAATAGATATAAATTGATTATCACTGAACGATCAAGAAACATGAGAACACATCATGGTGGTGTTATTCTAACTACCACAATAGACTGTTATGCCAGTTCATCAGATAATAGACCTCATTCTGAAAATGTGTCTTATTATGGAGTCATGGTGAAAGTAATAATTTTGGATTATTACTCTCATGGTCGAGTCACGATGATGAAATGTAAATGGTTTGATTCAATGATGAGGCAAGTCACCTTTATTGATGATTGTGGATTTCTAGTTATTGAAATGACTCGCACTCTTTCCACCGATGAACCACATGTATTAGAATCAATGGTGAAACAAGTTTATTATGTCAAATATCATCGACATCCTAAATTCAGTGTAATTATTAAAGTAAATCCCAGACATGTTTTTGATGATGGTGCTGATGAAGTTGAAATTATCCCTTCTATAATTGGAATCAACCCGTTTATTACTTATGATGACTCCAATAGCTCAATTGTCAGAGTTGATTGGGAACACGATGTTGTAGTGGAAAATATATAGAATCATATAATCGTGTTCTCACCTACATGTTTACCTACATCATTCCGAGTGTGTATCATAGTACTTTACATCAAACCACCATAAATCTTCTATTTCTTTTTGTTTTTTTATTATAATGGGTTTTCTATGTTTTGTTTTTTGGGTTACACATTAGTTATCTGTTTTTAATTACTTCCATATTTGTTTTCATTGCAGGAAATGACACCCATTGAAGATATGTGGCAGAAAAAGAAGACAGAAAATAGTCGTTGAATGACACAGATGGGTATTTCTCCACTCATCCCTATTATGAGTATTTTATTTCAAATATTTATATTTCAATAACATATAATATCTTGTTTTTAATTTTGTTTTATGCACTTTTCAGGATCCACCCCCTAGTCAAGAGATATCCGACGAGGATCTTCATATTGCTCCCAGTACAAAGGATGGTGGTAGGAGAAGGTGGTGTTAGAGTTAGAGGATCATCTGGTGGTCCCGGTACTGAGGCCCGTGGTACGAGGGCTTGTGATGAGAGAGTATGATGATCCACTGGTTGTACCCGGTTAGACTATTCCCCTACCACACACGTATCTTCTATGAACCATTTTGATCCTGATGTGTCTTTTGGGACACATGGGATATTTATGCCTCCAATGTTTACACTACCAGTTAGCCAGACGTATGTACCATCATCTTTTGCTTCTGGTTCATTATCTCTAAGCTATTATATTCCACCTTCCTCAACTCTTGCTCCGACACAGTATGTTCCTCAGGAGCATACACTGAGGGACACTCCACCTGTATAGGATATTCCTTCAGCTTCTACACACCCAGTTATGCCCATTGATCTGACTACCACAGTTATATTTATATAACTCTAACAAATTTTTATACAAAAATTTATTTTTATTATAACTTGTACAGATATTTATTTCATGAATAGTAGATTCATCTACTGATAGGAGGTGGGGGAGGGGGCGTACTCACTTTCGTGTGGTATGGAACTTCCATTCACAATTGATTGTTGAAAAAAATGATGATGAATATATGATTGATAAACCTAGGCAGCAATGTCAGGGTTATTTGGCGATGCTAGCCAAATACTTTGAAATCATTCCAGTCAGCCCTCTCTCTTGGAGACATCTGCCACACGATGTCATGGATAATGCGTGGGAACAAATATGGGTAAAAAATCTATTAAATTTAACGTAGTATTTTTTTTCATTTATATGAATTAATCTATTGGGTATCAGTTTTGGTTTAACTTCCCTGATGGTGAAGGTGAACGACCAGAATGTTTAAAGGGGCTTGGAGATCGTTGGAGAGCTTATAAGAATGAGTTATATGTTCGTTGGTGTGATAGAGTGGGAATGGAGTTTGATATTGTACCTATCATGGATGACTGCCCGATAGAGCAATATCTCTAAATGATTACCCATTGGGCGACTGCCAAATTTAAGGTATTAATACCATTTGAGGTATTTAAATGGAAGATTTCATATTCAGCATTAATATTAACATATTTATTATTAAACATAATCTCAGAATCTTCTGAAAAAAAAACATTGATTCAAAGAAATACCTCCACACTTCAGGGAACACTACTATGTCAGATCATGAGAGGCGACTGGTGCGATATAGTAGTGTATAATTATTCATTAGGAATTTCCCTTTTAATTGTTTCCTAATTAAATTGTGTGATTTATTTAATATTAAATATTTGATTATACATGAACTTTATATTGTTTCTATTTCATTATAGAAGCAGTAATAGAATATTGGAGGACTTCTCCCTCGAGAAAAATTGTTTTGCTCGAGTAGATGGAAAAAAGAGGGAACTACGGTTAATGAACCCACACAAGAAAAGATTGTAAGTTTTAAATATTTTATTACAAAGTTTAATATCTATTTTGAAATTTAATAATATATTATTATTTTCAAAAGGTTTCTTTTAAGGACTTAGATTCCTAGGATCCTAAAAATTTAGGGCCACACGATCATTTATATCAGGTTTTGGGAGATGAGAACTCTGGTCGAGTACGCTGCCGACTTGGTAAGAATATAGTCATGATGAGGTATTGGTCCTCTATAGGTACCCATTCTAGTACCACCAATTTGGAACCGGTTAAGGAGAATGCCATACAGTCTGATAAAAGGGTCACAGAGTTGGAAGAACAGGTTCAAATGAGGGAGAAATAACTTGTGAATCTGATTAATGATTTATCTTCATCACTTCCACCAGAGGCCAGCGTGTCTTGTCGAACATATATGTCGTCGATGGGTGCATTATCCAATGCACCATGTGTCGGTTCTTGTATCGATCGAGATAATTACGTTCCTAGTGATGAAGAGGATGTTCAAGAGGATGAAGGTGAGGACGAGGATGAGGAAGAGGGTGAGGATGGGGCTGAGGGAGAGGATGGGTCCGGGGATGAGCATGGGGATGATGATGAGGAAGACGATGAGGACAGAGATGGCGGTGATGTTAAGACTGATGATGACAGTGGTTATGGTGATGGTGATCTAGGTAGATTCATCCATTACATTTTTTACTGATATTTATGACATTTGTTTTTTCATTTAATATGGATGTGTCATTCTACTTCAAAGCCTATCACACCTTGCACAAACCCATCATAGCCCCCCTCCTCCCTGGACCCTAGACAGCCCCCAGACAGCCCCCCGAACAGCCCCTCAGAGAGCTCCCTAGACATCTCCCCCACCCTCCTCCCTAGACTCCTTACATCCCCCATGATAGCCCCCCCCCCCCCCCCGACACCCCCCCCCCCCCCACCCTCCACCATGGACCCCGGACAACCCCCCGGACAACCCCCCACCATCCTCCCTGGACCCTGGATAGCCCCCCAGACAACCCCCCAGACAACCCCCCACCCTCCTCCCTGGACCCCGGATGTCCCCTAGATAGCCCCCCAGACAGCTCCCTAGGCATCCCCCCAAACAGCCCCCCTAGACCACGGACAACCCCTGGACAGAATTGTTCTCAAATAAATTTTACAACCCATTGAAGGTGAACTTCAGGATAAGTTCTTTTAAATGGGAAGACTACAAGAACCTGGTTTTTCACTCTTGTATGGATATTTTTGAATTCAGTATAACTCTTTATTTTTTGACCAAATATGGAAGACTAATGATGTTATAATGGTTTATGGGGCTTTTGGGGATTGTTCGAAGCTAGGAACCCTGGTTGGCGTAGAAAAACACTATGCCTCACGATTAGTAAAAAATTTAAGTCCATCCCACAAGGTATCTACCAATACTATTGGGATATATATTAGAATCAATGTGTATGATTTTCCCTAACCATGCACCAGGGGATGCACATCATGCAAAATGTCCATAGTTTTAGTATAACATATTATCACTGTTGTAGCACGATTTTCCTAACTGGCATACAGAAAATGACCAAACACATTCGTATTGTGTTGGTACTTCTGGAAAATGATCCATGAGTCATATGTGATCTGTACAAGTCAACCCTGCCTCAATCCGAGGAAAGTTGTGGCCGGTATCACTCAAAGTGTCTCTCTTTTGTTTAAAATGGACAACCTTTTAAGTAAAAAAAATTGGAATACGGAAAACCTACCAAACATATTTGGATTATGTTGATACTTTAATAAAATGATCCATGGGTAATATGTGATGTGTACGACTCAACCCTGCCTCAATTTGAGGTACGGTGTGGCTGGTACCACTCAAAGTGTCTCACTTTTATTTAAAATGGACAACATTTTAAGTGAAAACAAGAACTGACATAGAGAAAACGAACCAAACATATTCGGATTCTGTTGATACTTTAGCGCAATGATCCATGGGGAATTTCTGACATGTAGGAGTCAACCTTGCATCAATCCGAGTCATGGTGTAGCTGGTACCACTCATAGTGTCTCACCTTTATTTTAAATGATCACCATTTTAATTGAAAACAACAAATGGAATATGGAAAACCAGCAAAACATATTCAAATTGTGTTGATACTTTAGGAAAATTATCCATGGGACATTTTTGATGTGTAAGAGTCACCCCACATCAATTTGAGGAACGGTGTGGCTGGTACCACTCTTAGTGTTTCTCTTTTGTTTAAAATGGAAAATGTTTTAAGTAAAAACAAATGTCATATGGATAACCAACCAAACATATTTGGATTGTGTTGATAAAATAGTAAAATGATCCATGGAAAATTTCAGACTTGTAGGAGTCAAACTCGCATCAATCCAAGGCACAGTGTGGCCGGTACCACTCTAAATGTCTCTCTTTTATTTAAAATGGACATCATTTTAAGTGAAAACAACAACTGGCATATGGAAAACAAACCAAACGCATTCTTATTGTGTTAATACTTTAGGAAAAAGATCCATGGAACATTTTTGATGTGTGCAAGTCAACAATGCATCAATCCAAGTCATGTGGTGGTTGGTACCACTCTAAATGTCTCTCTTTTGTTTTAAATGGACATCATTTTAAGTGAAAACAATAACTGGAATACCGAAAACTGAACAAAGGCATTAGCATTGTGTTGATACGTTTGAAATATGATCCATGAGTCATATGTGACATGTACGAGTCACCCCCACCTCAATCTGAGGCACGATGTGGCTAGTATCACTCAAAGTGGATCACTTTTGTTTAAAATGGACACTGTTTTAAGTAAAAACAACTGGCATATGGAAACCAAACGTATTTGGATTGTGTTTATACATTACTAAAATGATCTATTTGTCATATTTGATTTGTATGAATCAACCCCACATCAATCCGAGGTGCTGTGTGGCCGGCACCACTCAAAGTGTCTTAATTTTATTTGAAATGGACAACATTTTAAATGAAAACAACAACTGGCATACATAAAACCAACCAAACGCATTTGGATTGTGTTCATACATTAGAAAAACAATGAATGGGACATTTGATATGGTTTCGAGTCAATCCTGCATCAATCCAAGGCACGGTGTGGCCGGTACCACTCTAAATGTCTCTCTTTTGATTAAAATGGACATCATTTTAAGTGAAAACAACAACAGGCATATGGAAAACGGACCAAACGTATTCGGATTCTATTGATACATTAGGACCACGATCCATGAGTCATTTCTGATGTGTACAAGTCAACCCCGCCTTAATCCGATACACGGTGTGGCCGGTACCACTCAAAGTGTCTCACCATTATTTGAAATGATCATCATTTTAAATGAAAACAACAACTGGCATATGGAAAACCGACCAAACACATTCGGATTGTTTTAATACATTACGAAAATGATCCATTGGTCATTTATGACACGTACAAGTCAACCTTCACTCAATCCCAGGTATGGTGTGGCTGGTAGCACTCTAAGTGTCTCTCTATTGTTTTAAACGTACACTGTTTTAAGTAAAAACAACTGACATATGGAAAACTGACCAAACATATTCATATTGTGTAGATACATTATCATAACAATCCATGAGTCATTTATGATGCGTAAGAGTCAACCGAGCCTCGATCTGAGGCCCAGTGTGGCCGGTACCACTCAAAGTGTCTCACTTTTATTTTAAATGGACAGTATTTTAAGTGAAAACAATTATTAGAATACAGAAAACTGACCATACACATTCATATTGTATTGATACTTTAGGAAAATGATCCATGGGTCATATGTGACATGTACGAGTCAACCTCTCCTCAATAAGAGGCATGGTGTGGCCGATATCACTCTAATTGTCTCTCTTTTGTTTAAAATGAACATTATTTTAAGTAAAAACATCTTGAATACGGAAACCCGACAACACTTATTCGGATTATGTTGATACCTTAGCAAAATGATCCATGGTCCAGCCTCACAAAATCCACTTCTCATGTGAGGAACTCCTACCCCTGTTCTAAAACACATGACATTTAATACTCCAAGGACAACTATATTCCCTAAGTCACACAAGCTCATTGATACACTCCCATTATCATCATCACTAAGTTCAAAGACACCCACCCCAAACCATGACATTATATTTGTGTTTGGTTGAATTCAATTATGCATTTCCTTATTTTGGTTTATTAGCTTCTAATTTATGAAATCAATCATGTATGTGTTATAAAAAATTCAATTTTGTATGTATTTTTAATTCTGTATCACATATAATTACGTATTCATTTTTTAATGTAATGTATTTTTAATTGATTATTTAATTATGTATACTTATAATTATCAATTTTTAATTATGTATACTTATTATTTATTGTGTTTTATGTATTATGTACAATTCATATAGCAGCACACAGAGCAGGATACTATGTGAATTGTACAGAAAATCCTATACCAATGGTTTTAAACCATTGGTATTGGTTCTATATGTATTTTTTTACCAACAGTTCTGAACCGTTGGTACAAAACCTTTACCAACGGTTTAAACCATTGGTATAGGGGTGAATGGAAGACTAAAAACGATATTCCAACAATTTTGATACCGTTGGAATAAGTGTTGTATAAGAACTCTATGCCAACAGTTTTATAAAACCGTTGGGATAGAGTAGATTTCTTCACATATACCAATGGTTTATCTCAAACCGTTGGTATATATTTATTGTCATGGATTACTGGCCTATGGTTTCTGAAACCTTTTGTAGAATTTATACCACTGGTTCTCCACCCTATACCAATGGTTTCCAACCATTGATATACCTTAAATATCCAGTACTGTTTGATAGTGCAGAGTCGATATAAATCTTATGCGGATCATCATCATAGACCACTAGAATTAATAGTTTATGACCCAGTGTTCTTGAATGATTCACCATGGTTATACATCAATTACGGATTAGGAATCAAGGGTAATGTTATCCTCATTCTGTGTGACCTTTCACGATTTTTTAGTATATAGGGAATCATTCATATCTTGTAGCACCTCCAACATAGCTGGCGTCAATACATAACGTGTTACAGGTATCTCATCTATGAAATTATATTTTTGATCCATCCCATGTTTTGAACTAGACTGATATTATGATTGTACATAATGTATATTTGATTGAATGACAATTCAAAATATTTTACTTTGAAACGAAGGTACTTCATGGGTTGGATATAACTTTTTTTGAGTGTTATGGCGACATAGTTCTTATTTTCATGAGACATGGGAACATAGGGAACTGATTGAAATAACTTGCCTCATATGTTGGGAATATAATAATATTTGTATGATTCTAGGGATAAAATATTTTATAGTGGGGAGGTTGTAATGTTCTGTTACAGATCTATCATGTTTAACATTAACCATTTTGTGGTTTTCCTTTTTCAATTTCAAAGTATGTCCCATAAATAATTGGTCGGATACCTATAATTGTGAAGTCACAGATTTTTTTAATTCTCATCTTTAACATATAATTTTTTTAACTACATGGATATATAAATACCATGTAATAGGTTTACACATTGAGTAAATCCTAGAATGAAAAATAATCATTTGAAGAAAAAGGTGATGGGATCTTCAGTGGAGAGAAAATTATTCCAATTAAATGACATGTAATTGGGTTATACGTTGTGTAAAACCTCAAGAAGTTTTTATAAACAAGAATCCTAATGGAAAATAATATTCCACATATATATAACTTATTCCTCTAGACCATAGAGGTTTTCATATGAATCTTTGGATCCCTAAAACCTTTCAAGGTGGTTTTACTCAATAATTTTTCATTTTTGCAGTTGTGAAATTACTTACTGGGTAAGTCTTCTCTTCGTCTCTCTATCTCTTAATATTTTAACTCCTAGGGTTTTGATATATAAGATTTTAATTAATGGATATAAAATATATTTTATTAAATATTATTTATAATATTAATTCCAAGATTTTCTATGCCTTTTTTTTGGGTACATCGTGGGATTTGTGTTTCTCTTAGAAAATTTTTGGTGGTTTCAACTTATGCCCAGTTTTTTTTAACCTAAAATTTCTTGTATAATTTCAATTTTTTTGTTTAAATAATTTTTTTTTATTTTTTTAAAAAATGTATTTCAATGTTTTTGTTGTAGAAAACCCAATTCCTTTGGATTTGGGACTTGAAATTCATTTTTAGCATGAAATTAGAAAACCTCCAATTCTAGTGAATTGGGGAGTGGTTATGGAAATTAGAAAAGATTAAATTATTAAATTTAAATTTTAAAAAAAAATTCAATGAAATTATGAAAACCCCCAAATCCAACTACTTAGGGATTAATTATAAAATTTATGGAGTTTATTTGAAAATTAAATTGATGAATTTAATTATGAGATTGGATTGTGGAATTACAGTAATTGGATTCAAATACTTTTATAGGAAAAATGGAATAAAATGTTTTTATATAATACTTAGGTATTTATCTTGGTGACAAGAAATTTTTTTGATTAAAAACTCAATAGGGGTTTTAATGGAAAATTTCCATATTGGAAATAGATAATGGATTTAATTCAGTTTTTATCAGTTCTGAAATAAATTTCCCATAATAGTTTTGTACTTGAGAACATGAAAGACCTAGGTAGTTAGTGATTTATCTAGATGGATCTTTATGAAATAAAATGTTCTAAATCATAATATCAGCATATCACGTCCCTTAGGTGTTGGTGATGAGTTCTCTATGGCATGATCACAAAGTTGAGTATGTGCATATTTATCGTTCACTAAGAGTGCAGAATTTTTGTTGCCTGGAACTTCTGTACCTAATTAGTCGCCTGACCATAATGCTCACCTATTTGTATTTAAAATTTATATATTCCATTTTTTTAAACTATATTACATGCCTAGATAATAAATATTAGTTGTTTTATATTAGTGTTTATTTAATCCATTTTTTTGAAAAGTGCCTTTTGGGAGAAACACTGTTTCGTTAATGGAAAATTCCAACAATTGAAATGTATTTCCAAAATTTTAAATGTGAATCTTCAATTGATAAATTATTTATATATTTTAAATTGAAAAACATGACTTGTTTAAATATTATCTTGATATGATAAACTTATTTTTTTAATACTAAAATCTCATTCAAAGTTAATTAGATATTATCATTTAATTATGGAATCTTATGGTGAAATACTAATGGGATTTGGATCACACACTACTTGTTCTTATGGGTGTATAGAGATTACTTCCTTCTAGGTTCAACCAAGGGCAATGGATCTCTTGGAGATAGATCTAGTTATTGAACCCTAGACTTGGTGAGTTGTGTCTAAGTTAGGGCTTGGGATTTCTTTCGTGTTTTGGTACTTTGGTTGTAGTAATTTGTTCTTTAATGACTATTTTAATTCTGGTACATTACTTCTAGTAGAGTTTTTTTGGATATGAATATTGTATGGTTTCATTTACTCTCACAATTTTTGGGGAAAACTATTCCCACTTTCATTCTGTATGATTCCTTGTTCCAATCACCAACCCGTGGGGATCGGGGAAGCCCTTCAGGCTATGTCAATTTCAGGTCGGTTATCAGATTTCCATAGTAACTTCATGACAAACCAAAATTTGAAAATAAATTATAATGGTTTTATATAATGAAAATTTATCGATCTATAAGTACTAAATTTTAAATAAGGTCTTTATATTCTTCGAAAATACATTTTTTCTCAAAATATTATTTTTATTTAATTTTGTGAACAAATTAAAAATTAATATTTTCTACAATTAAGATATTTATTTGAAAATTGTATTTTGAAACTGCCTTTTTGTTTAAATAATTGACATGTAATATTTTATTTTTAAGATGACATAAAAAGTAAAATATATAAAATATATAATTTTTAATCTAATTTAGTTCATTTTAATGAATTTTATTTCAAATTTTATATAGAAAACGTTTTATACATATGAAAACATTTTCTTTGGAAAATAGGTTTTTTGTCACATATATGGGATTAATTTTAAATTAAATCATGTAATATATACGAATTGAATTTTTTGAAATATATTCAATATTAATAATTTGAAAAAATAATAATATATAATATGGTAAAATTAATTTTTTTCCACAATTATTAGTAAAAACACTAAACCATCGTTACCGTAGTTATAGTTAAAACATTGTTTATCGGGGGTCAAAAAACGATAAGGGTTAAAATGACCTACCAACTACACAAATTTACATTTTATAGAAATTTTTATAACATATATCATATATGTTTTTTTAATGGTTCATTTTATATCAATTTGGTATGTGTAAAATGTTTTTATATTTTATTCATTTTCAAAATTTCATTTTTGTCCTCTCTGTCGCTTATAAAAGGGAAACACTCTCTTTCCCTCTTAAAAGATTCACATCATTTTGGATAAAAATATACCAACCCAAATACCTTAATTATATACCTACCCACGTTTTTTGTTCCTTTTTATTGTAAGTAAACCCTCCTATAGAGGATATTGGTGAAAACCTAAATGGGTTGTTTGAAGAATAATTATTGTTCTTAACCGAGCATTTTCATTTTATTTATTCTTCTCTACCTTAAAATAGTATTATTTAAAAAATGAAATAATATAATCAGTATCTATACAATAAATATATTTTTTACTCTAATTTCATAACCTCTATACATATCCTCGTATGTCAATGGGAAACAAAATTGTCGTTTATTTGTACGACGGACTACAGACTCGCAGACTGATTTAATTTTTCTCCATCACCACCTATCACGGATATATATAATGATGTATTTAAGGTATATCTAATATTTGAAAAATGATCCAACTTTTATAAATAAAAAATTATATATATATTAATATCTTCTGATCCACTAAAAAATTATAATTCCACTCGTGCTTACGTGTGGACTACCGCCTCCACAAAGCGATGTGACATGTTTTAAATTTAATTTTGACATCGATTATAATAAATAAATATTAAATTAATATACATGATATATATAATTTAGAAATTATTCAAGAAAAATTAAATAATAAATACTTTTATTTAATTAACACAGTCGATAAACTAGAAACATTGTTCATGCCTACGTATGAAATAACATCTCTTTGAATATGGTAATTAATTTTCAAATATCTAAATTTTATAGATGACTATAAAAACATATATAATAACTATATATTATATTAATCTCATAATTTAAAAAATATATTATTTAACCATAATAAACTTCATGGGACCAAAACTACCATACAAAAACGTACATGAAAAATAAGGCAGTTATCACCTGAAATAGTGATTTTAACAAATAATTGTTAATAAATAGGTGATAAAAGGGTTACAAGTTAAAATATATGGTATAATATATATGATTATGGTTATTTAATATATTTATAATATATATATATTATATTTGGGTTTTGAACATGTAAAAAAGAATTTGAGACTTCAGGTAAGGGATTTCACCTCACCTTTTATTTTGGTGGGAACCATGCCATATTCACCACTTTTTTATTTTATGTGCTGTGTATACTACCCATGAATGTATTATATGATTATTATCATGAATGTTATTGTATATTCCTATACATATATTATTATTCCAATTGTAAGGATTATTATTCAAAAGCTTCCTAAGTGGTATGGGTTTTTTTATTTAACTCTAATTTTCAATCGGTTAGGTTTATGATTATGATACCAATGGTATAATATTAATATCTATCTATAACGAAAAATGAAAAATTTTCTCTATTATTTTTCTTTCAAAAAATTTAATTTTTACCTCTCATTTTCCTCTATTTATGTACTCAATAGTCGAAAATAATTTTTGTACGGAAACATGAATTTATTTCTCTCTTCAGTCAAAAACATTTTCTCTTCCATGTACATTGTATCATAAAATTTTTTTAATGTTACACAATTATTTTTTAGATTTATGTTTTCCCTATATTTAAATTTTTTATTTTTTTTTGAATTAATATTTTTCCTATTATTAAAATGAGGTACTTTTGATTTTTTTTACTGAAATTTTAAAAAGAATTTTTCTTAATTAGTAATTCTGTGCTGGAGGGATTGAGAAAAATATGTACAATTATGGTTTGGTAGAATGGAATATCAGTGGGAATTTTCTCATTAGAAACCTATTTTTAAATAGATTTGATATTCCCTACAAGTTTCTAAGGTTCTTTTCAATGAAATTTTCCTTTAATATTTGGGAAATTATTAGCTTTTTAAAAAATATTTTCAAAGTGGAAACGTTACTTTCATCCAAAATGTTTTTAATGATATATGAATGGTATTTATATTTACCAATTAAAAAACTCATTGATTATTATTATTATATACTTGGGATATGATCTAATGAGACCATTTAAATTATATCACTGTATGATTTAATAATTTTCTAAAAATATGTTAATGAAACCTGTTTAATTTATATGGGTTATATTTTTGAAAAACATTTATTTTAAAAGGGTTAAACTATAGAGAAATATGTATGAAACCCTTTTCCTTCTTATGGCCCATTCTTTGTTTAGGTTTTTATAATCTTGTGGAACACTTATATATTAATTTTTTATCTGATTGGTGGGCTTGAAATTATATATCCCTCTAATATACTGGGTAATTATTGATATCCCGTGATATAAATAAGACTCAAATGGGGAGAGAACCCTGTTTAGTAGGGGAATTTATCCACTGTTATAGTATTAAAAGTGATCCCTAAATACTGTGATAGTTTTGGGAGTGAACTCATTCCACTATGATTGTTTTTAGTGATCAATTGCTGTTAAGGAAGTGATTTCCTATGATTAAGTGTATACCAAATTTTTTTGTCTTATACCATTTTTATTCCATCATGGATTATGTTTTTAATTCATTTATGATTCATATATTATGAACTACTATTCTTTATTCTATGACTCAAGATTATTATCTTTGATGTGTTGGGTATGGTTTTCAATTGTTAATCTCATGTTCTCTTTACCTTGTGCTCATGTTATGTGTATAGAATCATTGATAGCTCCCTTTTTTATCATTACCAAGTATCATAGAACACACATAATTATGTTTCATTTCCCAATGTTATGAATAAATGTATTAATTTCTATATTTCTAATAATGTTTATAGGTATCAATAATTTAGTTGGAAATGTTGTACTTCTTTTGTAATGTAGTTGTTTATCTATCCAGGTTTACAAAAAATACTAGACCTATATGATTATGGAGTAGATTGTTATTTTATTTAAAGAATATTAATCTATTAAGAATTAATATTTATGTATGATAAGTTTTATTTTCTATATGATACATATATATACCCTCCTTTTTTTATTACATGATCCAATATGATACTTTTTGCAACCAAAATTCACATTTTCAAATTTTTTCATACAATTTCATATTTCTTAAGGTCATTGAAAAAATACTAAAACTCTCTTTAGAATTTTCCATTAATTTAGAACATGCAATAATTTTGTTTATAATGAACACCAAAAATGTATCAAGGTAACAAATAAATTCAATATTCATTATATCTTTGAAAATATTGTGGGCCTTTGTAAATTCAGAGGAAATCGTTATGGATTCAGATTAACCATAACTTGTGTGGAATTATTTCTTATGTATATCATACATTCTCACCCAAATTAATTATATATATATCATATATCTACATTAATAATTATTTATCACAATGAATTTTCTCATCCAATCCTTAAATATTAGATAGAGGATATTTGTTCTTGATCATGATCTTTTTAAGATGACTAAAATCTATGTAAAGACCCATTCATCCACCCTTATTCTTAATAATGTAGGTTATCATCCCCTTGGTAAACCACTGGGTAATATAAATCTATGGTCTATATTATATTATAATTTATTTTTCAATTTTTAGGATTTGATATGGGATATTCTATCAGGAAGCTTATGTATATAAATAAAACCAAATACGAATTCAATTTAAAATGGAACCTCATGATCTAGGGGAGGCATAGTATATCTTTATGAAATACAAGAATGTATTCAAATATAATTTGAATGTGATCATTTTTGAGTTTTTACCCAACTATTTAAGCTAAAAATAATAAATTATTCGGTATTAATATTTATATTAGGGATCTCGTTTTCATATGAAATTCATATTCTCCATTTAATAAATATATAATTAGGGTATTATTTGGGATATGGAATTATATTTCCATATATTTATAATTTATATTATGTTAATATTGAGGGGGAAATACACACCCAAAATCACATAAAATTCAACCAGGGTAAAAATAACTATTTTTTCGGAAGTATACTCCCATAAACATCAATAAGAGAGGAGTTAATTTGTTTTGGTTGAAGTTATCGTTGCACTGGGTGTTTGTATTAACATCTCAAAATCCAATATTTTAAGCAGTGAATCAAAAAATTTAAAATATTGTAAGATATGATGGATTCTATAGAACTAGAACCAAATAAGTGGTTGGAATTTCTGAAATGGATAGTTAGTATATATATAAAACTCAATTCTCATTAAATAATTCAATGATAGTTATTTTATAAAACTTATTTTCTCTCTTATATTTTGAGGTCTTTAATGTGTAATTTATCCCATTAACGTTTTCCTCATATTATTTCATCCTATAATAAACACATATCTCAAATGTAAAAAAATAACAACCAAAATCATTAGTATATATAGTTATATAGACATCTAAACTGTAAACAATGCATGTAAGAGTCATCATACGATATATAAATTTCCACAAGAGAAACCACCATTTGAATTGTACACCGAAAAAATTCGTTGAACCTGGTAAAAATGAGATAATATAAAACGCCTTCTCATTATGTGTCCTCTTATATAATTATACACCAATAATGATCATTTACATCATCATGAAACACCGAGATCCACTATGAATATTTAACCATCATTATATATTAGCTCTGAACAAGACACATAAGATCTGTAAGTATAAAGACCATATTTAAAAAACACGAAATCTATACTGAAACAAAACATGTGGGAACAAAGAATGTAATAGGGTGAGTATAACTATACTTAGTAAGATTCCACAAAAACCCATAAAGTAATGAAAACTAATAATTAATCTCAAACTATATAATAACAATGGAACAATAATAGAGAAATAAATCATGAAATGCTTTTAAACTGTAACCCATTTTGATAAAGGTGAGTCTGAGCCCTCTAATCCTAAATCCATGATGGAGAATTTCTTAGGAGAAACCAGGTATTCCTATAGAAAAAAGAAAACTCACCATTTCTAAACTCAACATCCCAGCTATAAATTATGACTTGATGTAATCCATGTGGTACCCAAGGAATCATAAAACATGTAATATCTTCACTATTGAATATTTATAGGGTAACCACCCAAACAATTGTTGGGATCCGATCCAAATATTTTTATGCACGTCATCTGAGAGAGTATCACCCCGGACTATCTATAAATACCATGCCACTACTCTATAATACACATTCAGGGAACCTACAACATATACAATAACAGTTTTTCTCTGGAAGATTAATGATCCATAATTTCAAATCTACCCATATATGCAACAAACCATATATCTCATCAAAAATGTAATAGGAGAAATGTGCCTCACTATAGTATACAAATTATTCGAGGGATTATAAAACCATGATTTAGTAATTACACCACTCCATGTAGTGTATTTCATAGAAATTAGTACCGAACTCTAAGGAAATAGTACATGTTCTATAATAAAACCAAGAATTAAAGTTACTTAGAAAAACCAAAGCCAAATCCCCTCTTGGAGAACATAATAGGGAACTCATTCCATGATATTATAAACATCTCAATCATGGGTTTATATAACCTTGATATAGGAATCATGTCAAAATTAGTTGTATGTGTTGGATGACTACGTAGTGAACTCCCTGGATAAAGGACACGTTCTATGAGTATATGGGTGAGTACCAAACTCTATCAGTTATTTGTGGGGGACCTATTCTTTATGGGGGACCAAGGGATTACCATGGAATTTCATTTTTATATATGGGAGTACCAACTCTAAGAAGGCAATCAAGACCTTATCCCTATCACTCGTCTGATACATGGGTTGAACCTAACCACCATCCCACTATGATTATCTCATGTAACCATAATCAACAAAATTATGGAGAAAAGAACACTAATCATACTGAATATCTTCATGTCACACCTCAGATGTGAGATAGGGATGCACAATATTGTTATACATTTACAAAAATTCTCAAGTGCGCTATTTAATTTCCCTATCCTAAGATAAAGATGAAAAGATATACAAACCCTAATAAAGGGCTCATATAGAGTCATTCTATCTTTGGCACAAAATTGTCAGGTCATGTGATATACTATCATTCCATAATTCCTTAACTATTGGATTAAAACAACAATAGATACTCATCATGTCACACTTGTTAATAACTATTATAGTTTCAATGCTGCAATCTACATGTTCATGCTCTTGTAATACCCTCCATGTCAAAGCCCAAATCATCAAACATCATCTTATATCAGGTAGGGTTAACTCAAGAAAAATGGCCTCTATTTAATATTATCTCTAACTAAGCTTAAAATACTCTGGGACATGGGTATTCATGGCCTAATATATACCGTTATAGAATGATATACCTTATCGAGGCTTGGGGAGATACACAAAATCATTTTATTGTAGAATATAAATATTTTTCATGTCAATATGGGATATCCCCTAACATTATCTCACTACTATAATTGTTCATATCACGGGCAATTTAATCTTTGAAATTACTCCATTATAGAGCATTAATCCCACATGGGCTTGTGGATTCATCCTTATTAATCCAAGATAAGAACAATGGATTATAGATAAATATTTATTAACAAAATATTAGATATGGGAAACATGAAAAAAAGTCAATTAGAAAGGCGGTAATTATAGTGATCGGTAGGGGTTCACAATCAAAATATCATAAGGAAATTGTTATACATGGTTTTATATAATCAATGTTAAATTCATGCAATAATAGAGCATGAGATGTGTAAAGAGTATTCACTCTTATCTCATTCATCACTAACACTCGAATCAATAGATTGAATACACTAAGGGATTACTGAATGACGACAACCAATTTATGGATCCTCTATGTTTAACAACCTATGATCTTAGGTTATATTTCTCCATAAATAAATTTATTTTATTTTATATCTTGAATTAAATGAAACCTTGAGTTTAAACGAACCATACTATACAATTGAATTATTGATATATAAATGTAAATGTTTTATCCTAGCTATTCGGTTTGAGGAATGAATATGAATAAACAAATTATAAAAAATATTCATATGGGATTTATTTAGAATAATTTTAATTATTAATTCATAATAAGCATGCACTCAATTTTCAGTAAAGTCATTTACACTTCAAAAATATGTTTCCTTCGAAAATGGTTTTTGTTAAATTATTTCCATGGATGTTATAATTAATTTATATAATTATAAAAAATAATATAAATTAATATCATTATTTAAATCAATATTTCAATATTTTGTTTGGGGTGATTTCTTTGGTTTTTTTTAAAACAATATTTTTGTGTGAATAATCAAAAATACCGATTTTTTATGAAAATTATTATTTCTTTCCATGTATTTTCAAAATCATGGAATATTTTTTATTAGATTAATAATTTAATAAGATAATTTTTTTAAACATAACCCAATAAATTTCATTTTAATCTTCATTACATGTTATTTTTTTGTAAAACATTTTTATACTTAAAATGATTTTTAAAACCATTTTTCATCAAATTTTGAGAGTTTGTTTCAAAATTAATTTATTCCAATTTTATAAATTTAATACGTTAAAATGGAATAAATATTTTGAATAATATTTTAAAATTTTTAAATACATATACTTAAATTTTTATTCATTATCAATAGTAACTACGGTGAAAAAATCATTGACCACGGTAAGAGTTAAAATGGGAAAAATGGGTTAAAAATAAAAATATAATGTTAAAATGAACTAAATAATTATATAAATCCTATTTTATGTTTATATTTAGACCATATCTCATATATAATTCTAATATGAGTCATTTTTTATAAATTTGTTTTGAATAATAAATTAATATATTTTAATCATTTGAAAAATTCCAAGTATGTCCTCTCCCTCACTTATAATAGGAAACCACTTATCTCTTCTACACACTTTCAGAGACACATATCTAATCCAATACCTACCAAAATTATTTAATAGATTCTATTCCTTCATTAATATTTCCATATTTTTCTCCTATGACCGATATTTCTTGGGTTAAAGTGTAATCCAAAGGCAGCGAGTAAAAAAAGATGTATAAATGTAAACTAAGAAATTTCAATTTAATTTAATCTTCCACATTCTAAAAACATTTTTCATCCATATTAACATGATTAATGATGTATTATATATATACTAAGATATTATTTTAAATATTTAATATCCATTTTATCCACATTTTTATTAAACGGGAAATGAAATTATCGCTCATGTGTACGTGTGGACTACTGCACCCTCATAGGGATATGATTTATTTTCCATCACAGGATAAAATGGATATTTATAATTATGGTAATGATGAGTATATATATATATATATATTTATATGATATTTAAAATTTATTTATGATTATTTAATTATAATATATTATTTATATTTTATGACTTCTTTCCCTTAGAAGATGAAAACAATGTTCATGTGTACGTACAAACTACCTTCTCCATGAATGGTTTAATTCATTTTTTTGACTATCCCTCTTATGTATGGATATAAATATGTATATAATGAATACATATTATATCCATTTATGATTAAAAATATATATATGATGGAAAATTTAGCTATATGCATGTATTGGAACTACTGAACCAAAACATATATGGAAAATGAAACTATTTACACAAAAAGCGACGATTTTTAAAAAACATTATTAATAAATTGGTATTGAAAAGTTATAAATCAATCATATATGTTATTATAGATATTTATATGGTTTTCTATTTAGTTATAATATATTGAAATTTATAATATGTAATCTAAGATAGCTTACAATGTATGTCGGGCTTGAGGTAACAGTTTATGTCATAATCTCATTTCTCATTTGGATTGTCTGCACTGACATTTCCCTAAGGAAAGTATTGTAGATACTATCCTATAAAACACATATATTGTTTTATTCAAATTTAATTCATGTAATTTAAATTTTTTATTACAATTTTACTCTATTTTTTACTTAAAAATTTTGAGAAAGGATTTCTAAAGAAAAGCGTACCTTATTTCTTCTAAGACAATAAAAATTTTCTTCCATGTCCACACACTTTATCATTTTATTTTTATGTTCTTAAATATAGTTGAAATGTTTTTAAAATAAAATTTAACCTTCCTTTTTAATTATATAAAATTTATTAGAAATTAATACTCAAAAAAAAATTCCTAAATATTACATATTTTACTTTTTACAAAAGCATTTAAAGATTCCTTTATTTTAACTTATAAGTAATAAATTGATTTTCCCACCTTCATGATAGTTATTTTATTTGAATATTACTTTAAAAGTATCCTTGTTTATTATAAAAGAAAATATGTATGAAAATAATCTAGGAATACGTAGCTAAAATAGTATAAAATGAGAAGGAAATGTTCTTATATTTTAAATGAAATTTTTGAATGATATTTTAAAGCTATTTTCATCTAATTCATAATCCTTTAAAGATTGTTTTGCATTAATGTGGGTATAATAATGTTATAGAATATTTATTATTTCTATGGCTAGTTTATTTTTATGAATATGAGATAGTTATGAAACACATTTATTTTCTACATTTTATTCTATAATGATATTGGGAATGTTTTTTTGATCTTGCTGGACACATATATCTCAAGAGGTGATTATCGGAAATTAGAAGATATGACTTATACACTATAGGAAATATGTATGGATGATTAATATATAATGATTTGATAAACTGTTATTGTTACCTAATATGATATGATATGATGGTCTCATTAGTTAGCCTTTATGTTTAATATACGTTTTTGGCATATGATGGTGCTACACTCTTATAAAATGTTGAAATACTTATTATTTGAACTCATGTTCCATTATTTATTTTTTATGATTCCCAAATATTGTAGAATACCAATTTTTTATTCCATCACCCATAATTACGATCTATGAGTTTTTTTTATGATTTCATATAGTTAATAACATGTTATCATACTCTTACACATAATATTTTGTTATATATTATTATTGATTGATATATCTCATGTTTACCTTGACTAGGCATCTAACCTCATCCCTTCTTAGGTTTTAATTATTCCCAAAGCTATGGAGAATGGTACTATGTTTGATAAGTTTATATGGGTGAAATATGTAAATAAAAGTGTTTTTCATGATAAATATTGTAGTTAAATTATTTGTTTATGTATATAGAATCCATGTAAAATAAACCTTAATGGAAATTGGGATTGTTTATTTGGGATATATATTGAATAATCATTGAAAATATAAAATATATATAAGAACCCATCCTTATTACATACATAATCTTCGGTTTTGTTAAAAAAACACTTCCTTTTACATTGAGGATCTTTTCAAGTTTAGAGATTTAGAGAATTAGGACAAAACTTTCATATTATTACACATTGTTACATATGGATACCATAAAAATAGTTTCCATTTTTCTCAAAATATAAAACATTAAAACATAAAACAAGACTCCCTGAAAATTATTCAAAATTTAACCTATATTCCTTCCTTGTATTACACATCCATTAACCTGTGAAAAATAATTCAAAAACATAGGACGAGCACAAAATCCCAGTAAGGGATGGGAAATAATGAAAAATCAAATTAGTCCATGAATACTCATAACGTATGAACACATTTTAAAAAGACATGATTTTCACCCATATATACTTACTTCGTGTAACATGATATTTAAACAAGATAAACACAACCACTAGAACATAAATATAATCATAAAGGTATATTGGGGCATTACTTACATAATCTTGTAACTATCTTCGCTACCTTAAAATTTGTAACCCACGCAGCTACCTTACTTTGTGTAACCGTCGCAGTTACACTTGGTGTAACCGTACAGCCGACCTCCAACTTCCTCATACCCAATGAATTGGAGGGAAATATAGGTCCCACCATTAATAATAAACAATTCCCAAGAACCATAACATAATCATACCACAAGAATAATCCCATAAAAACATTATTTTTGAACTTCGGAAAAACCGAATTTAAAAAAAGGATTTTTAATGAAAATCCCCTTATAAATATCATACCATTGAAGAGAGAATTAATAGAGTGGATGGAGTATTTATATAGAATCTAAATACAAATAATAAAACATAATATAAACAGAACCCATCACACAAACAATTTAAATATAAAATAAATAATGTAGTAGAAGGTTAACCCAATGAAAAAAAATCGAGTTAAGAATTCCCTACCCTTAGGTTTTTCTTACTTAGAAATTGTTTAAACCTCATGTATAATGGTTAAAAGAGTGTTATTAATATTTTAAAGAAACATTTTCATTCTTATATTGTCTTATATGATCATTTAATAACATATTCTCACCCTTAAGTGTTAGTATTTTTCCCCTTGCACTGTTTTTGGTTGAATTCTGTACCTGATTTCTATGATTGGTTCATGGTGGAAATTCTTGTCGATTGGAAGTGAAACTCTAGAATTGGAATGGAGTATAATTTTAATATTACCAATAACATAAATTATTCCATTTATCATTTTGAAATCATACATGAGGATGATTTGTAATCTAGAACATTAATGATGTTCATTTAGATCCTTTTAGTGGTTCATTGAAAATAACAGCCTCGTTTTGTCTTATAAATTAGAACCATGAGTAAAAAAGAATTACAGAACCATGGGTGAGTCATAAAAAATATATTATAACCTGGTTCGACCATATAAATGGTTTCATGACTAGACATGAAAGAATTAATGGAAATTGAAATCACATCGTCCACGATGTCGATAATTCGACACAAACGGAAAATGTTTTTATTCTTTAAATAAGTGGGATAGGATAAGAATAATGATGAGTAATTTTCATCAACATGATAAAATCCATAGCATAAATTATTTTTGGAGATTTTATGCTTCTTGGGTAAGGAAATATCAATAATAAATAATGAAGGAACTCAAAATAAAAGAAGAAGTGAGAAATTCCTTACAAAAATTCGGCAGCCTAACAGCTACACTACATGGTTTTAAAAAATATTAAAACGAGAGGGGAATAGGGTCACCAATCCAGAAATGAATCTTAATATAAATAATATTAATAATAATAAGGAAATAAGAACATTGTATGGAAAGTTGAATATTATAACACATAAAAGAGAACTTTAATAGAAAAAGAAGGAAATCGATAATTTTCTTACCTTGTAGAGTAACCCTTAGAACATGAAGGTCGGGACCTTGGGGGATTGAGAATGCCTTGGGAAGACTACTATGAAGGTATGGTGGCCAGAGATTTGTTGAGGAGGAATTGGGAATGAAGATAATGGAATAATGGGTTGGTATTTATAGGGAAAGTAATTGAATATTTTAATAATTTTCAAGGGACACCTCGTGAGTGGTATTTGCAAAACCATGGGCTTGACCATGGTATTTTCCCATGGTATAAGCCACTTGGGACACCACAAACCTTATTTAACTATACACAAGTCAAACATGTTTATGACATAATTATTTTATCATTAATTATGTCATTAACACACCGAAACTAAAAAATGTATTTTTTACTATTCACCAAAAAATCAATTCTTTCAGAAAAATTCCTAAAATTCACCCTAACCATTTATCGACGTGTAGATTTAAAAAATTAAGTCCATTTTTTGAAAATAATTTTCTAAATATAATTAATTTAATATTTAAATAAAATCATACTTAAATCAAAAATTAACATTTTTAATTATGTAACTACATCTATATCACAAAGAAAAACTAACCTAGATGATATTATCTTAAATCCTTAATAAAATAAAATAATAATAAAATTTACTATTCATTAGGGTAATATCACTATTCATATTACTATTCATAAGGGTATGGTACTATTCACCAAAAAACAAGTTGGTTCCAATAGACTCCAAATAACATAATGAACACAAAAGTAGATGACAGTTTCTTAAAATTCAGAACATATAAGTAAAAAATGTAATGTTTTAATGGCTAATTATAAATATCTATTTAAAACAATGTTCCATGCATTTCTATTTATTTTTAGAAAAACTGGGGGTGTTACATTATCCCCACCTTCTTGAAATTTTGTCCTCATAATTTTATTTACTTATTAATCAATTGAGGGTACTTTTCCATCATAGAATTTTCATACTCCCATGTTGCTTATTAAATCATGTGGTTCCTCCACAAAACCTTTACCTAGTGGATTACCTTATTCCGCAATACCTATTATCTTCGATCAATAATCTGAGCTGGTTTCTCTTCATAAGAAAGGTTCTCTTCTAGCTGAATTGCTTCTGGGCTGAAGACATGTGATGAATCTGGCACATACATTCTCAACATCAAAACATGAAAAACATTGTGTACCTAACACAAACTCTGAGGCAAAGCTACACGGTATGCAACTGTTCCAAATTTCTCCAAGATTTCAAAAGGACCGATGAACCGTGGACTTAGCTTTCCTTTCATACCGAAACACATCACACTTTTCCATGGAGATACTTTAAAGAAAACATGGTCACCTACCTCTAAAGAGAAGTATTTCCTTCTATTATCTGCATAAATTTTCTTCCTGCTCTGGGATTTCCTCATGTGCTGCTAGATCATCCTCACGTTCTCAGACACTTCTTCAAATAATTCTAGCCCCATCAACTTTCTTTCACCAACTTCATCCCAAAATGCTGGAGTTCGACACTGCTTTCCATACAATGCCTCAAAAGGTGCCATCTGAATACTGGAATGAAAAATGTTATTATAAGAAAACTCAACTAATGATATATGTTGATCCAAAATTCCCTGATATTTTATTGAACAAGCTCGAAGCATATCCTCCAAAGTGTGAATTGTTTATTCTGACTGCCCATCTGATTGAGGATAAAAAGCTGTACTGAAATTTAACTCTGTGCCCAACGACTTCTGAAGTCCCTTCCAAAAGTTAGAAGTAAACCTGGGATCTCGATCAGATACAATAGAGAGAGGAACTCAAGGTAACCAGACAATCTCCTTTAGGTCCAATTGAGAAATCCGATCCAAATTCATCATATCTCGAATAGAATGAAAATATACAGACTTTGTTACCCGATCAACAATAACTGAAATTGCATTGTTACCTTGAGAAGTCTTTGGTAGTCCCACCACAAAGTCCATGGATACATTCTCCCATTTCCACTCTGGAACTGGAAAAGGCTGAAGCATCCCCTTTGGTAACTATCGCTCTGCTTTAACCTATTGACACATCAAACATTTATGGTAAAATCAGAAATATCTTTTTTCATTCCATCCCACCAATAATACTCTTGAAGGTCTATGTACATCTTAGTATTACTAGGATGAACAGGAAATGGAGAACTATGAGCATCACACAAAAGTTCATTCTCCAACAGGGAATCACTAGGCACACACAACATTTTTCCAGATCTTAAAACACAATCTTTATCAAGATTTAATTCTAGAAAATTACCCATTTTAACCAATTCTACCTTCTTCTGTAGCTCACAATCTTCCTTCTGCGCTTGCTTAATGTTTTTTGACAATGAAGACTACACTAAAACATGAAACAAAACATATGTATTCCCTGCACCAACAACTTCTAAGAAAAAATTCATCAATCCATTAATGAAGGTATCATGTTCCAAACGTAACATGGTTAATGATGCATGATGTTTTCGACTTAAGGAATCCACTACTTTGTTTGCTTTTCCAGGATGGTAATTGATCGTGTAGTCATAATCCGTTATCAGTTCTAGCCATCTTCTCTGACTCATGTTTAATTCCTTCTGAGTGAATAATAATTTAGACTTTTATGGTCAGAATATATTTTTCATTTGGTTCCGTATAGATGATGCCTCCATATTTTCAAAGAAAAAACCATAGCTGCCAATTCCAAATCATGTGTGGGATAATTCAGCGCATGAGGTTTAAGTTGTCTAGAAGCATAGACAATTACCTGATCAATCTGCATCAAAACACAAACATGTCCCTTCAAAGAAGCATCACATTAGGTGACAAACTCACCATTCAGGGAAGGTAAGGCCAAAACTAGAGAATTCACCAATCTCTTCTTCGGTTCCTAAAAACGAACATCACATTCCGCTGTCCAAACAAATTTTACCCCTTTCTGTGATAACATAGTTATCGAGATAGATAACCGTGCAAAGTTCTTAACAAACCATCGGTAATAACTTGCTTAGCTTAAAAAACTACGAATCTCTGTAACATTTTTGGGTCTTGGCCATTCATCAACTACTTTTGTTTTGGCAGGATCAACTGTAATTATATCCTTATTTACCATGTTCCCAAGAAAATAAATATGTTGCAACCAAAAATCACACTTGCTGAATTTTCCATATAGTTTCTTTTCTTTTAAAGTTTTCAAAACAACTCGTAGATGTTTTTCTTGTTCCTCTTTATTTTTAGAAAAAACCAAAATGTCATCAATAAATACCACCACAAACTTATCCAAGAACTCATGAAATACAGCAGGTTCATTATTTAATAGGAACGACATAACAGAAAATTCATAAGGCCCATATCTAGTACTAAAGGTTGTTTTTGGGATGTCATCCTCCATCACCTTCAGCTGATGGTATCCAGATCTCAAGTCAATCTTGGAAAAGTACTGAGCTCCCTGGAGCTGATCAAAAAAGTCATCGATATGAGGAAAAGGATACTTCTTTTTAACAGTGATGTTATTCAATGCTCTATAATCAATGCAAAGTCTCATGGAAGAATCTTTCTTTTTAACAAACAAAACAGGGGATCCTCATGGTTATGTATTAGGATGAATGAAGCCTTTGTTAAGAAAATCCTACAACTGATTTTTTAATTCAAGAACTTCTATTGGATCCTAACGATATGGGGGTTTTGAAATTTCCATAGCATCAGGAACTAAGTCAATTGTGAATTCAACTTCTCGATCAGGTATGACACTGGTTAAATCATTAGGAAAAACATCAAGGTATTCATTTACCACTGGAACAACATTAATTTGAATAGTTCCATTGTTTTCAACAATATGAGCAAGATAACTTTCCTTTCCATCTTTCAATGGTTTCTTATCTTCCTAATATGTTATCAATTTTATGGGTTCATTATTGTATAAAAACTGAAACTCTTTCTGAAAAACAACTTCATTAGCTCTACAGTCAATCTTATCATGATAATCAGAAAGCCAGTCCATTTCCAAAATAACATGAAACATGACTAAGGGTAAAACACCGAGGTTTCTAGGTAAAGTCTTTCCACAAACCAAAATAGAAAGATTATTATAATTCCTCTTTTCTATAACATTTCCCCCTAGTGTTTTAACAACAAATTTGGGTTTCATTTGTTTTGGTGATATTTCCAATTAACCAGAAAATTTCTCAAAGATGAAATAATGTGTAGACCTCGTATCAAAAAAAACTTTAGCAAAATCTGAGTGAACAACAATGTATCTGATAAAACTTCATTGGATGGCCCAACATCTACTGACGTAGTCGCAAAGGATCTCACTACACCTTTCTGCTTGTAGTCTGGAATCATTGCATCATTTGGATCCCTCTTTGGGTAGGCATTTTCATAATGACCCATTTCACCACATTTAAAATACTTTACAGTCCGCTTACCAGGATTAGTCTTTGGATCATTTTCATTACAATCTCGGGCCATATGTCCATACTTATCACATTTAAAACACTTCCTAGTTCTACTAAGACATTCCCCAGGGTGCTTCTTGCCACACTTTTCACAAACTGTAAATTGTATTTTATTACCATTAGAATACTTTGGTTGATTCTTACCCATTTCTTTCCAATTGATCTTCTTCTTCTCATTGTTTCCAAAATGCACATGATCATCGGCAAACTCTATCTCTACCCTCTCAGCACATCGGACAAGTTTCTCATAACTTTTTAATTCATGGGAGGCCAACGACCTTCGATACCTTGGCTTCAATCCGGATTATAGGTGGTTGATTTTTCTATCAAGATCCATAATAAGATTTGGATCATACCTCTCTAGTTGGGTGATGTTAGCTTCATACATAGCCACTGAATGTTTCTCCTTCTATTTCAATTCAAGGAATTTCTTCTCCATTCTTAGTCTCACCACCATAGGAGAATATTTTTCACCGAAAAGACTTTTAAACTCATCCCACTCTAAGGTATAAAAATATTCTACACACCTAATATTCCTTAACATTGACCACCATTGATCAGCTTCCCCTTAAAAACAATAAATGGAAAGACTTATCTTTTGATTATCTGAACATCCCATAACATCAAATATCTTTTCAAGGGCTTTGATTCATCCTTTAGTTGCCACTAGGTTAGAAGATCCATTGAATGTAGGAGGGTGTTGTCTCATATAATGTTCCACCACTTTCATATTTCATTGAGGTACCTCTATTGGTTCTCTTTCATGGATGCCACCACCATTTATTTTCTACGTTAGCTGAGCCATTACTGTCACAAACTGCTCAGTTACAATCCCTACCATTCCGGGTTATAGTTCCGGAAGGATTTCATTCTGTTGGTGCCTCTCCTATTCAGCATCCCTGTTCCTTATGTGGACAACCATTCTGAACAAAAATGTCTTAGATAAAGAAACCTGGAAATCTTTAAATGATATAACATTTCGAAATAAACATAGAGTAAAAATCAGTTATGGTATTCTATTAACATCACCCTAACCCCTAAAGTTTTCTAAACCATCCTATGATACCAACAATAAGAACCCATGCTTATTACATACATAAATTTGAGTTTAGTTAGGAAAACAATTCCATTTACATTGAGTATATTTTCAATTTTATATCTTTAGAGAATTAGGAAAAAACATTAATAACATTACACATTGTAATATAGTGGATACCATAAAAACAGTTTCCATTTTTCTCAAAATATAAAACATTAAAACTTAAAACAAGACTCCTTGAAAATTCGTCAACATTTAACGTGTCTTCATTCCTTGTATTACACATCCATTAACCCATGAAAAATTATTTAAAAACATGGGATGAGCATAAAAGCTCGGTAAGGGATGGAAAAGAAGGAAAAATCACATTAGTCCATGAATACTCATAACTTATGAAAACATTTTCAAAAGCCATGCTTTTCACCCATATATACTTACTTCGGGTAACATGAGATTTACACAAGATCCACACAAACATGAGAACATAAATATAATCACAAAGGTATCTTGGGGTGTAACGCCCCGACCCCAGCTACCCAGAGTCGGTGCGTTAATAACATAACATTGGCATGATCACAAGAAAGATCAAATCTCGAAAGACCGATTGGTTTAGTAGCCTTGGAAACACTAGATATAATCATAAATTTTTACATTACATTTCAAAGTGAAAAACCACTACAATAACAAAGTCTTCATATCCACACTATTAACCCCTCATAATATCCCTGCAAGTCATTCATAATTTACTTCTTCACTTCCTGGGAAAAATAAAACATAGAAAAGGGGTGAGCTCAAATGCCCAGTAAGGATAACAATATAGCGGAAACTTTCATAAATAAGAATAAACATTTAAGGCAATGTGTAACTAAAACAAAAGCCTTTTAAATACGAACTTTCAACATGGTATGGCATAAATAAAATGAAATAATTCCATTTACTTATTCACATGGATATTCTACTAAATGAATAATCACATGCAAAAATCAATAACCACTTTCATAATGTTGGAATGCATAATGCCAGACTATCATAACCACATAGCCAAGGCCTCGTGCCAAGACTACAAATAAGATTTTGTCAAGGCCTTGTGCCAAGACACTAGTTTGTCTCATGAGACCTACCGATGCATCGAGGAGCTATAGCGGGCTCCACCCGTCACTTATTAAGTCCAATGCATTCCCATATGAAAAGGTTTAAACATAACATAAACATTCGTATTAAAACTAGCATACGAAATGTCAATACTTTCACAATAAACTATGAATGGTATAAAAATAGCACATCCACAGTCAAACATATCACAAAACCTTCAATACAATATAGAAGTTTTGTATCATAATAAATCAACTTCAAATAATCTTAAAATCCATCAAAGGATGTTGACATAGATGAAATCAAAATTATTTTTAAAGAAATATCTCCTTTTATTTTGAAATCATTTAAGATCCATATAAAATAAAACATTTTCTTTGAAAATATTCTTATAAGCTTGTAAGGAAAGCTTCGACGATTTTATAACGGCGGAAAATAACCGCACCCGCCGTATAAGTTAAAAAAGACATTCTTACCTCAATTCTGTCGAAAAGGTTAAAAAGGACCTTGTTTTGAAAACGACGGAAATATTCCTTTATAAACCTCTTATAAAAAGTCAAACAAGGGTATAAATGACTTTAACCCATATTCTTGTAAATAGTAAAAATGTTTTGAAATACATTTCGATGAAACATGGATGTGGATGATAAAGAGATCCCAGTAGATTATTACGTATAATACAACCTCGGATAATGAAGAGATTGTGAAATAACCCTTACCTTGTACTTTTCCTTGGTTGGGGTAGGTTAACCTCCTGTATAATGGTGAAATAGTTGTTATTAAATTATACAAGAATCATATATATTAATATGATATCATATATGATCTTTTAACATTGATTTGTTAATAATATCTTAGAATTATCGTCGTTTCGGGAGTTAACTTACTCATTTTCTTTTATATGTTTTGTTACATAAGCCATGGTTGTTGTATCTTATTCATATCCAGAATGATATACAGTCCTTAAACATCATTTTTAAATCATCAAATGATAATTATACTTTAATGGATACGATGGAGAATGAATCTCATCACGTTCGTGGAGACGGTAGTCCGTACGTACGCACGAGCGACAATATCATTCTTTTGATATTAAAATAATATATAAATGAATGGTATATCATATATACAGAATCATTAACATGTTATATTTATTATTTACATGAGTTACACATCATTATTATACCCATCCAAATAATATTATATTGAATAACAATTACACCACGACGTGGAGACGGTAAGCCGTACGTACGCACGTATGGTGACATGTTATTCAAAGGGTGGATAGAATACTGAATATGGTTGTACCATACTTATAATAACATCACAGTATATGTGAGATACTGGAGTTATTATTTTAGAATGGTAAGAACAGAGGAAGAAGAAGTGGAAGAAGAAATGAACTTAGAAAAGGGTGGTGCAATCATTACCTCTTCTTCGGGTTCTTCCTTTTGATTTGATCAAAAGGGCTCCTTAGGTTGGCTTTCTGATCAAACTAAGGCCTCTAGGTTGTAGTGAGGGATGTTGGGAGAGTATTTGGGCAGAGTTTGGCCGAACCAAAAGGCTTTGAAGGTGTGAAGAAATGAGAAGGAGGAGTGCCCTTTTTATAAGAGGGGTGAGGGGCACCTTTGGAAAAGCTAGAAATATTAATTTATAATAAATTCATATTCGGTTTCTAATGGCTCCAAAGCTTATTATTCAAAGGTTAAGGTGGGGATAGGTCTAAAACCACTCAACCAATAGAATTTAGACAGGTTTGGGTACTTATATTAACCTTATCTTTAAGTATTAACTCTAAGTTAATTAGTTTCACTTTTACAATGTCTCTTTGTATTTTTATATAATATGGTTAATAAACTTACTATATACATCCAAGCGACCCCCAAGTGGTCCATTAATGATTAACCTATCATAATATAAGTCTCTTGGACGAACCTTAGATTTTTAGGAATTTAATATCAATTAATAATATAATATTTGTTTTAAGAACTCTTTTATGTCAATTTTGACACTATTCAATAGTTGATTTTTGTGAAACTCATAACAGATTGATTAATTCGAAAAACGTCCATTAAATCAATCCTAATATATCATATTAGCCTAGAAAATTAGTTTAATTCATTAAAAGTTTCATATTATATTTATTTGGGTATTTATAATATCAATTATTTTAATTTTTCACTATTATAGTAATTACTGCATCATCATTGTGTCATAAATAAAATAAATTATTTAATGTCTAAAAATTATAAATAAAATATCATTATGTAGGAAATCTTTTTAGCTTTCTAATGAATATTTATAATCTAAAATCAAACATATATAACCCTATGTAAAAATTGTTGTTCTAAAAGATATATGCTTGTGTCATTTTTGTATTCATTTTAACTAAATTAAAATAAAGTGTCATTATCACTTACAAGTGGATCCATGGGGTCCCAAAATTGACACAAAGATGCCCATGGTCGACCATCTATCAACCAATAGGGTTAAGACACGTTTTTAGGTTAATTTAGTATTATTATAATATTAGTTTTTTAACCCTTATTTATCGGATTTACCCTTAACCATGGTAAATAAAATATTTACCGCAGTAATTATTCAAAATGTCTAAAAATAAAAGTTACCTATTTACACAATTTGAACATCCTGATCCAAATATGGAATCCATTTTTCTAAATTCAAAACACATAAGTGGCAGAAATTAATTTAAAATTAATTCCCGCTGTCAAAACAAAAAGCGTGTTTTTAAGAGATAATAACTATCAAAAGATTGACACTTGTTTATGTTCGGTTTAATTGTAAAATTATGTCCAATGACCAACATCATATTAAAATGTAAAAATATATTCTAAATATACTTTAAAACCACTAAAATTCATAATTTATCACTATTAATTATTTTTATTAAAAAAGTTGTTTTTAATTAAAATTTAGTAATTTTCACTATTCATCAAAATATGAAAGTTATCCGAAATGTACCAAAATTTCACCCTAGGCTAATTTTGATATTCCAAATCCAAAAATGAAGTCCATTTTGAAATATAGAATATATATGATTTCAAAAAGTAGGTATTACTATTCACAACGGCTAGTTTAATTAGTTGTGGTGTGTGTTAGAACTCGAGGTTGCGTACAACACACGCTATCGCATTATTCGAAGGGAAACGTACCGTAGAAGCTTGGGGTGTTACATTCTCCCCTCCTTCAAATAATTGCGTCCTCGCAATTTCTAGGGTATTACTGCATAAAAAGACTCGGGTGGTTCTTCATCATAAGTTCCTCGGGTTCCCACGTTGCCTCTTCCATCGTATGATTTCTCCACAAAACTTTTACCAGACGCGTCGTCCGGTTTCTCAGTACTTGTTCTCTTGTATCAAGAATCCTGACGGGCTCTTCGCAATAAGACAGATCGGGTTCCAGTTCTAATTCCTCATAGGTGAGTACATGCGTCGGATCAGGCATGTATTTCCTCAATTGAGATACGTGGAACACATCGTGAACTTTGGAGAGACTTGGCGACATTGCCAATCGGTAAGCTACAACCCCAATTCGTTCTAGAATTTCGAAAGGTCCGATGTACCTAGGACTCAATTTACCTTTCTTACCAAAACGTATGACTCCCTTCCACGGAGATACCTTCAGGAAAACATGATTACCGACTTGAAATTCCAAATCCTTCCTTCGATTATCGGCATAGCTCTTCTGCCTACTTTGAGTTTCTTTAATGTGATTTTGGATTACCTTCACCTTTTCCACCGTTTCCTCCACCAGTTCTGGGCCTACAAGTTTTCTTTCACCAATGTCATCCCAACAGGTTGGTGTACGACATCTCTTTCCGTATAACGCTTCATATGGTGCCATCTGAATACTCGAATGGAAGCTATTGTTATAGGAAAATTCTACTAGTGGTAAATATTGATCCCACATACCCTGAAAATCAAGTGAGCAAGATCTCAACATGTCTTCTAAGGTCTGAATAGTCCTTTCTGATTGTCCGTCTGTCTGAGGGTGGTAAGCAGTGCTCAAATGAAGTTCAGTATCCAGGGATTTCTGAAGACTTTTCCAAAATCTTGAAGTAAAACGGGGATCACGATCAGAAACAATCGATAGGGGTACTCCATGAAGTCTCACAACTTCATTAATGTATAGTCTTGCTAGACGTTCCAGGGGTAGATCTTCTCTTATAGCAAGAAAATGTGCTGACTTGGTAAGACGATCAACAATAACCCATATTGCATCATTCCTTCTAGGAGTCTTTGGTAGCCCCATGACAAAGTCCATTGTAATATTGTCCCATTTCCACTCCGGTATGGGAAGAGGTTGCATGACTCCTCCAGGCTGTTGCCTTCTAGCTTTCACTTGTTGACAAACCATACATCTTGACACAAAATCAGCAATCTCCCTCTTCATGTTGTCCCACAAAAAATGTTCTTTCAAATCTCTATACATTTTGGTGCTCCCAGGATGTATAGAGAAATTGGAACTATGAGCATCATCCAGCAATTCCCTTTTTAGATCAGGTATATTGGGAACACAATGTCTCTTCCCGAATTTCAAAATTCCACCTTCATACGCAAAGTCTCTCAATCTCCCATCATTCACAGCTTTAATCTTCTTTTGGAATTCTTCATCATTAGTCTGAGAACTCTTAATCCTTTCTAGTAAAGATGGTTTGGCAACCATTTGAAAAAGCAATGATGTTTCACCTTCCCTGGTTATTCCCATGTCCATCTTCACTAGCTCCATGAAAATTGGATCCCTTTCAATTCTCATATTGTTCAAAACTCCATGGTCTTTTCTACTCAAAGCATCTGCCACCTTGTTTGCCTTCCCTGGGTGGTAGTGTATCGTACAATCATAATCCTTGAGTAATTCAAGCCATCTCCTTTGCCTCATGTTGAGTTCTTTTTGTGAGAAAATATACTTCAAACTCTTGTGATCAGTATAAATCTCACATTTTTCACCATAGAGGTAGTGCCTCCATATTTTCAAAGCAAAGATCATTGCTGCTAACTCGAGATCATGAGTAGGATAGTTTGGTTCATGAATTTTCAACTGTCGTGATGCATAGGCAATAACTCTATCATTCTGCATAAGGACACAGCCAAGTCCTTTCTTTGATGCATCACTATAAATAACGAACCCATCATTCCCCGATGGTAGAGTCAATATAGGAGCATTGACTAATCTTCTCTTCAGTTCTTCGAAACATTCTTCACACTCTTTTGTCCAAACAAATTTAACCCCTTTACGTGTGAGCTTCGTTAATGGGTTAGCCAATCGGGCAAAATTCTAGACGAAACGTCGATAATAACCTGCCAAACAAATAAAACTACGTACCTCAGTTATACTCGTAGGTGCTGGCCATTCTTGGATTGCCTTGGTCTTAGAAGGATCAACAGAGATTCCATCTTTAGAGACAATATGGCCAAGAAAAGAAATATCCTGAAGCCAGAATTCACACTTGCTAAACTTCCCATATAATTCATGCCTCCTCAGAGTCTTCAAGATAATGCGCAAGTGATTTTCATGATCTTCGTAGGTTTTGGAGTATACCAAGATATCATCAATAAATACCACCACAAATTCATCGAGATACTCCTTGAAAACTCTATTCATCAGATCCATGAATACAGAGGGTGCATTAGTCAATCCAAACGGCATTACAGTAAACTCGTAATGCCCGTACCTGGTTCGAAATGCTGTTTTCGGAATGTCTTCCTTCTTCACACACAACTGATGGTATCCAGATCGAAGGTCAATCTTTGAAAAGTATTGAGCTCCATGCAGTTGGTCAAATAAATCATCAATACGAGGTAGGGGATACTTGTTCTTTATCGTTATAGCATTGATCTCCCTGTAATCGATACATAACCTCATAGATCAATCTTTCTTTTTAACAAAAAGAACAGGGGCTCCCCATGGAGAAACACTAGGGCGAATAAATCCCTTATTACTCAATTCCTCTAGTTGTTTCTTTAGTTCGACTAGCTCTACAGTGGCCATTCTATAAGGGGTCTTCGATATAGGCCTTGATCCAGGAATCAAATCAATAGAAAACTCAACTTCTCGTTCTGTAGGATGTCCAGGTAAATCTTCCAGAAATACATCTACAAATTCTTTCACAATAGGTACATCCTCTATTTGAACATTCCTTTCCTCACCGACAGTTATTTCATTCTCTTCCTCCCCGATAATTGAATTAAGTTGAGCTACAGGGGGTGGATCTAAATAAGAATTAGGTGGTGAAGATTCTGCTCAAAAAATAAGGTGCTCCTTATCATTATCATCAAGAATCGTAACCTCTTTCTTCTTACAATAAATCTTCGCATCATAGTCCGAAAGCCAGTCCATACCGAGGATTATATCAAACTCAATCATAGGTATGATGATGAAATCAGCAGATAAAGAAAATTTATGTGCTCTAATGGGGACTGATTCACAAAACTTTGTTGCAACGATACTTCCCTTAGGAGTTTTAACTGACAACTCCTTTATTAAATCAAATTGGAAATATCTAATTTTCTTAGCAAACTGGGAAGATATGAAACAATGCGATGATCCAGAATCAAATAATGCATTTGCTAAACTTGAGGAAACCATTAAATTACCTACCACCACGTCTTTCGGAGCTTCTACCTCAGCAGTAGTGATAGCATAAGCCTGGCCATGATCCCTTGGCCTTTTCTGAGGTAAGTTCTCCTGACGCTTAGGACATGCATTTGCATAATGCCCCATCTCCCTGCAATTGTAGCACTGAATGTTGGTAGCTTCCTTCTTCCCCTTGCAATCATGAGCTTGGTGGCCTTTTTCACCACACTTGTAACAGACTCCCATTCCCTTCAAGCAAGTACCAGGATGTTTCTTCCCGCATTTACCACAAGATGGATATTCAACCTTTCCCTTCTTCCCCTTATTTCCATTCCCAGATTGATCAGCAGGTCTCTTCTTCTCTTGCTTTGCTTTAAAGTCATAAGACTTAGAGAATTCCTTTTCGGTCTTTATAGCACATGAGACAATGTCTTCGTACGATGAAAAGGATTGTGAGACTAATGCTCGACGGAGAAATGGTTTTAACCCATCAAAGAAACGATCAATCTTACTTCTTGGGTTGCGAATATAATCACCAGCGTACCTCGCTATCCTTGTAAAGTTAGCCTCATACTTTGTGACATTCTCATCCTCCTTTTGTCTCAGACTCAGAAATTGTCTTTCCATATCTGCTCGATGGTCGCGAGGAAAGTATTTTTCTAAAAACAGATCTTTGAACTCCCTCCATTCCATGTTTGATATTTCATCATCTTCCTTCATGTTTTGAATCAATGACCACCATTGATCAGCATCTCCAGTGAGGCGGTAAACTGCCATGGTAACTTTTTCCCTTTCACTACTCCCCAAAGCATGAAATATTTTCTCTAGGGAAAATATCCATTGCTCAGCTACTAAGGGATTTGTACTCCCATTGAATGTTGGTGGTTTTTGTCTCATGAATCGATCTAACATTGATCCTCCACGCTGCGGATCAGGGTGCTCCATACGGGTAAGGTTATTATTCATAACCTGAGTAAGTTGTCCCAGTACGGTGATTAGCTGATCAGCACCAGTTGCATCACCAGCCCCACTATAATTATCTTGAGCAGGAGGGAAATCCCTACATGGAGTGCGTGCATTGATACGGTTTCCATTTCTTCCACTAGGCGCCATTTCTAAAAAATGACATAAACTAGATCAGTTTATGCATCAAAATACATAATCCCATACTTATAAAACACTAAACATAAATTGAACTATCTATGGATATAATCCATAATCATAAATATGTTTTCTTTGAGGAAGTATATACTCATAAACCCTTCATAATGATTTGTAAAGAAAGTGAGAGTTATCCTAAGCATATCCCCCGGGAGTGTCGTAACCAAGAGTGCAGCAAGGCCGGTTGTCGTGCACCAGTTCCCGTTCGAGTCTAGCTCAAAGCGGTGTTTTCGGGTTTTACCCCTAGGTACATCTGTGCCAGAGCCGCCTCTACCTGCTCGTATCCAGACAGGGATGTATTGCTCGGAAAACTCACAAAGTCTCTACAATACCAAAATTCTAGGAAGTTCTTCTATACTAATCCTCAAAGTTCATCTTAGGTCTACGTGCTCTAATCAGAGTTTATCTAAATCTAGCTTCCAAGGTTTGTACTAAACTTCCTCTGATACCAACTGTAACGCCCCGACCCCAGCTACCTAGAGTCGGTGCATTAATAACATAACATTGGCATGATCACAAGAAAGATCAAATCTCGAAAGACCGATTGGTTTAGTAGCCTTGGAAACACTAGATATAATCATAAATTTTTACATTACATTTCAAAGTGAAAAACCACTACAATAACAAAGTCTTCATATCCACACTATTAACCCCTCATAATATCCCTGCAAGTCATTCATAATTTACTTCTTCACTTCCTGGGAAAAATAAAACATAGAAAAGGGGTGAGCTCAAATGCCCAGTAAGGATAACAATATAGCGGAAACTTTCATAAATAAGAATAAACATTTAAGGCAATGTATAACTAAAACAAAAGCCTTTTAAATACGAACTTTCAACATGGTATGGCATAAATAAAATGAAATAATACCATTTACTTATTCACATGGATATTCTACTAAATGAATAATCACATGCAAAAATCAATAACCACTTTCATAATGTTGGAATGCATAATGCCAGACTATCATAACCACATAGCCAAGGCCTCGTGCCAAGACTACAAATAAGATTTTGTCAAGGCCTTGTGCCAAGACACTAGTTTGTCTCATGAGACCTACCGATGCATCGAGGAGCTATAGCGGGCTCCACCCGTCACTTATTAAGTCCAATGCATTCCCATATGAAAAGGTTTAAACATAACATAAACATTCGTATTAAAACTAGCATACGAAATGTCAATACTTTCACAATAAACTATGAATGGTATAAAAATAGCACATCCACAGTCAAACATATCACAAAACATTCAATACAATATAGAAGTTTTGTATCATAATAAATCAACTTCAAATAATCTTAAAATCCATCAAAGGATGTTGACATAGATGAAATCAAAATTCTTTTTAAAGAAATATCTCCTTTTATTTTGAAATCATTTAAGATCCATATAAAATAAAACATTTTCTTTGAAAATATTCTTATAAGCTTGTAAGGAAAGCTTCAACGATTTTATAACGGCGGAAAATAACCGCACCCGCCGTATAAGTTAAAAAAGACATTCTTACCTCAATTCTGTCGAAAAGGTTAAAAAGGACCTTGTTTTGAAAACGACGGAAAGATTCCTTTATAAACCTCTTATAAAAAGTCAAACAAGGGTATAAATGACTTTAACCCATATTCTTGTAAATAGTAAAAATGTTTTGAAATACATTTCGATGAAACATGGATGTGGATGATAAAGAGATCCCAGTAGATTATTACGTATAATACAACCTCGGATAATGAAGAGATTGTGAAATAACCCTTACCTTGTACTTTTCCTTGGTTGGGGTAGGTTAACCTCCTGTATAATGGTGAAATATTTGTTATTAAATTATACAAGAATCATATATATTAATATGATATCATATATGATCTTTTAACATTGATTTGTTAATAATATCTTAGAATTATCTTCGTTTCGGGAGTTAACTTACTCATTTTCTTTTATATGTTTTGTTACATAAGCCATGGTTGTTGTATCTTATTCATATCCAGAATGATATACAGTCCTTAAACATCATTTTTAAATCATCAAATGATAATTATACTTGAATGGATACGATGGAGAATGAATCTCATCACGTTCGTGGAGACGGTAGTCCGTACGTACGCACGAGCGACAATATCATTCTTTTGATATTAAAATAATATATAAATGAATGGTATATCATATATACAGAATCATTAACATGTTATATTTATTATTTACATGAGTTACACATCATTATTATACCCATCCAAATAATATTATATTGAATAACAATTACACCACGACGTGGAGACGGTAAGCCGTACGTACGCACGTATGGTGACATGTTATTCAAAGGGTGGATAGAATACTGAATATGGTTGTACCATACTTATAATAACATCACAGTATATGTGAGATACTGGAGTTATTATTTTATAATGGTAAGAACAAAGGAAGAAGAAGTGGAAGAAGAAATGAACTTAGAAAAGGGTGGTGAAATCATTACCTCTTCTTCGGGTTCTTCTTTTTGATTTGATCAAAAGGGCTCCTTAGGTTGGCTTTCTGATCAAACTAAGGCCTCTAGGTTGTAGTGAGGGATGTTGGGAGAGTATTTGGGCAGAGTTTGGCCGAACCAAAAGGCTTTGAAGGTGTGAAGAAATGAGAAGGAGGAGTGCCCTTTTTATAAGAGGGGTGAGGGGCACCTTTGGAAAAGCTAGAAATATTAATTTATAATAAATTCATATTCGGTTTCTAATGGCTCCAAAGCTTATTATTCAAAGGTTAAGGTGGGGATAGGTCGAAAACCACTCAACCAATAGAATTTAGACAGGTTTGGGTACTTATATTAACCTTATCTTTAAGTATTAACTCTAAGTTAATTAGTTTCACTTTTACAATGTCTCTTTGTATTTTTATATAATATGGTTAATAAACTTACTATATACATCCAAGCGACCCCCAAGTGGTCCATTAATGATTAACCTATCATAATATAAGTCTCTTGGCCGAACCTTAGATTTTTAGGAATTTAATATCAATTAATAATATAATATTTGTTTTAAGAACTCTTTTATGTCAATTTTGACACTATTCAATAGTTGATTTTTGTGAAACTCATAACAGATTGATTAATTCGAACAAAGTCCATTAAATCAATACTAATATATCATATTAGCCTAGAAAATTAGTTTAATTCATTAAAAGTTTCATATTATATTTATTTGGGTATTTATAATATCAATTATTTTAATTTTTCACTATTATAGTAATTACTGCATCATCATTGTGTCATAAATAAAATAAATTATTTAATGTCTAAAAATTATAAATAAAATATCATTATGTAGTAAATCGTTTTAGCTTTCTAATGAATATTTATAATCTAAAATCCAACATATATAACCCCATGTAAAAATTGTTGTTCTAAAAGATATATGCTTGTGTCATTTTTGTATTCATTTTAACTAAATTAAAATAAAGTGTCATTATCACTTACAAGTGGATCCATGGGGTCCCAAAATTGACACAAAGATGCCCATGGTCGACCATCTATCAACCAATAGGGTTAAGACGCATTTTTAGGGTAATTTAGTATTATTATAATATTATTTTTTAACCCTTATTTACCGGATTTACCATTAACCATGGTAAATAAAATATTTACCGCAGTAATTATTCAAAATGTCTAAAAATAAAAGTTACCTATTTACACAATTTTAACATCCTGATTCCAAATATGGAATCCATTTTTCTAAATTCAAAACACAGAAGTGGCAGAAATTAATTTAAAATTAATTCCCGCTGTCAAAACAAAAAGCGTGTTTTTAAGAGATAATAACTATCAAAAGATTGACACTTGTTTATGTTCGGTTTAATTGTAAAATTATGTCCAATGACCAACATCATATTAAAATGTAAAAATATATTCTAAATATACTTTAAAACCACTAAAATTCATAATTTATCACTATTAATTATTTTTATTAAAAAAGTTGTTTTTAATTAAAATTTAGTAATTTTCACTATTCATCAAAATATGAAAGTTATCCGAAATGTACCAAAATTTCACCCTAGGCTAATTTTGATATTCAGAATCCAAAAATGAAGTCCATTTTGAAATATAGAATATATATGATTTCAAAAAGTAGGTATTACTATTCACAACGGCTAGTTTAATTAGTTGTGGTGTGTGTTAGAACTCGAGGTTGCGTACAACACACGCTATCGCATTATTCGAAGGGAAACGTACCGTAGAAGCTTGGGGTGTTACATGGGGAATTAATTACATAATATTTTAAACATCTTTTCTACCATAGAATTTGTAACCCTCACAGCTACCTTACTTTGTGTAACCATCATAGTTGCACTTTGAGTAACCATACGGCCGACCTCCAACTTACTCATACCCAATGAATTAGAGGGAGATATAGGTCCCACCCTTCATAATAATCAATTCCCAAGAAACATAAAATAATCATAAAACATGAATAATTCCATAAAAACATTATTTTTGAATTTCGTAAAAACCGAATTTAAAAAGAAGATTTTTAATGAAAAGCCCCTTAAAAATATCATACCATTGAAGAAAGACTTAATAGAGTGGACTGAGTATGTATATATACTGTAAATACAAATAATAAAACATAATATAAACAGAACCCATCACAAAAAAAAATTAAATTGCACATAAATAACGTAGTAGAATGTTAACCCAAAGAATGGAAATCGGGTTAAGAATTCCCTTACCTCGGGTTTGTCTTACTTACAACTTGTTTAAAACTCATGTATAATGGTTAAAATAGTGTTGTTAATATTTTAAAGAAACATTTTCATGTTTTTAACATCTTATATGATCATTTAATATCATCTTTTCACCCGTAGTTGTTAGTATTTTCCCCTTGCACTGTTTTTGGTTGAATTCATTACATTATTTCTATGATTGGTTCATGGTGGACATTATTGTCACTATGAAGTGAAACTATAGAATTGGAATGGAGTATTATTTTCATATAACCATTAACATAAATTATTTCATTTATCATTTTTAATTCTTACATGAGGATGATTCATAAGTTAGAACATTAATGATGTTCGTTTAGATCCTTTTAGTGGATCTTTGAAAATAACAACCTCGTTTTGTCTTATAAATTTGAACCATGAGTAAAAAATAATTACAGAACCATTGGTGAGTCATAAAAAATTTATAACAACCTAGTTAAACCATATAAATGGTTTCATGACCATACTTGAAAGAATTAATGGAAATTGAAATCACATCATCCACGATGTTGATAATTCAACCCAAACAGAAAATGTTTTTATTCTTTAAATAATTGGGAGAGGAGAAGAATAATGATGATTAATTTTGATAAACATGATAAAAACCAGAGTATAAATTATTTTTGTAGATTTCATGCCACGTGGGTAAGGAGATATGAAGAAAGAATAAGGAATGAACTAAAAATAAAAGAAGAATTGAGAAATTCCTTAAAAACATTCGGCAACCTAACGGCTACACTACATGGTTTTAGAAAATATTAAAAAGAAATAGTACAAGGGTCACCCATCTAGAAATGAATCATAATATTGAGAAGATAAATAATAATATGTAAATAAGAACATGGTATGGAAACTGGAAAATTATACCACATAAAAGAGAACTTGAATAGAAAAAGATGAAAATTGATAATTTTCTTACCTTGTAGAGTAACACTTAGAACATGAAGGTTGTGACCTTGGGGGCTTGAGAAATCATTAGGAGGAAAACTAGGATGGAAAGGAGGATAGATATTTATTGAGGAGGAATTGAGAATGATGTAAATGGAGGAATGGTTTTGTATTTATCAGGAAAGTAATGGAATATTTTAATAATATTCAAGGGACACCTCATGAGTGGTATTTGCAAAACCATGGGTTTTCCCATGGTATTTTCTCATGGTATAAGCCACTTGGGACACCTAAAACCTTATTTAACTATACAAAATTCGACCGAATTTATTAAATCATTATTATATCATTGATGATGTCATTAACACACCTAAACTAAAAACTGTATTTTTTACTATTCACCGAAAAATCAATTGTTTCAGAAAAAATCCCAAAATTCACCCTAACCAATTTTCGATGTGTATATTTCAAAAATGAAGTCCATTTTTTGAAAATAATTTTTAAATATTATTAATTTAATATTTAAATAAAAACATACTTAATTCAAAAATTAAAAATTCTAATTATGTAACTACTTCTATATCACAAAGAAAAACTAACCTAGATGTTATTATCTTCAATATTTAGTAAAATAAATTAATAATAAATTTACTATTCATTAGGGTCATATCACTATTCGTATTACTATTCCTAAGGGTATGGTACTATTCACCAAAAAAACAAGTTGGTTCCAATAGACTCCAAATAACATACTGAACACAAAAGTAGATGATTGTTTCTTGAAATTTATAACATTTAAGTAAAAAAAGTTATGTTTTAAAGGATAATTAAAAATATCTATTTAAAAAAAACGTCCATGAATTTCTATTTATTTTTATAAAAACGTGGGTTGTTACATTATCCCTACCTTCTTGAAATTGAATCCTCAAAAAAAATTTACTTATTAAACAACTGAGGGTACTTTTCACTCATAGCATTTTCAGACTCCCATGTTGCTTATTCAAGCATGTGGTTCCTCCACAAAACATTTACCGGGTGGATTACCTTATTCTGAAATACTTGTTCTCTTTGATCAAGAATCTAAGCCAATTTATCTTCATAAGAAAGGTTCTCTTCCAGCTAAACTGATTTTGGGCTCAAGACATGTTATGAATCTGGAACATACTTTCTCAACATCGAAACATGAAAAACATTGTGTACCTGAAACAAACTCGGAGGCAAAGTTACGCAGTATGCAACAGTTCCAACTTTCCCTGATATTTCAAAAGGACCGATGAACCATGGACTTAGCTTTCCTTTCTTACCGAAACACAACACACTTTTCCAAGGAGAGACATTAAGAAAAACATTATCACCTACCTAGAAAGAGAAGTCTTTCCTTCTGTTATCTATATAACCTTTATGCCTGCTCTGAGCTGTCCTCATGTGCTGCTAGATCATCCTCACTTTCTCAGCCACATCTTCAACTAATTCTGGATCCATCAACATTCTTTCACCGACTTCATCCCAAAACACTAGAGTCTGACACTGCTTTCCATACAAGGCCTCAAAAGGTTCCATCTGAATACTAGAATGAAAACTATTATTATAAGAAAACTCAACTAATGAAATATGTTGATCCCAAATTCCATGATAGTACATTGAAAAAGCTCTAATAATATCCTCCAAATTTTGAATCGTTCATTCTGACTACCCATCTGATTGAGAATGAAAAGTTGTACTAAAATTTAACTATGTGCCCAACGACTTCTGAAGTCTCTTCCAAAAGTTAGAAGTGAACCTGTTATCTCAGTCAGATACAATAGAAAGAGGAACTCCATGTATCCTGAAAATATCATTTAGGTACAATCATGAAAGATGATCCAAAGTCATTGTATCTCTAATAGAAAGAAAATGTGCAGACTTTGTTAGCAGATCAACAATAACCCAAATCACATTGTTACCTCGAGATGTATTTGGTAGTCCCACCACAATGTCCATGAATACATTCTCCCATTTCCACTCTGGCACTAGAAAAGGCTGAAGCATCCCTTTCAGTAACTGTCACTCTGCTTTAACCTGTTGACACATCAAACATTTCATGGTAAAATCAACAATATATTTTTTTATTCCATCCCACCAACAATACTCCGGAAGGTCTCTATACATATTAGTACTACCAGGATGAACAGAAAATGGAGAACTATGAGCTTCACGCAAAAATTATTTCATTAATTGGGAATCACAAGGCACACAAAGCCTTTTTCCAAATCTTAAAACACAATCTTTATCGAGATTAAATTCTGGAAAATTACCCATTTTAACCAATTATACCTTCTTTCGTAGATCATGGTCTTCCTTCTACGCTTGCTTAATTCTGTCTGACAACGAAGACTACACTGAAACCTGAAACAAAACAAATGTATTCCCTGCACCAAAAACTTCTAAGCCAAAATTCATCAAATCATTAATCAAGGGATCATGTTCCAAACGTAGCATGGTTAATGATGCATGATGTTTCCGACTTAAGGTAGTCTCTACTTTGTTTACTTTTCCATAATAGTAATTGATCGTGTAGTCATAATCTTTTTTCAGTTCTATACATCTTCTCTGCCTCATGTTTAATTACTTCTATGTGAATATATAATTTAGACTTTTATGGTCAGTATATATTTGTCATTTAGTTTCGTATAGATAATTCCTTCATATTTTCAAAGAAAAAACCATAGCTTCCAATTCCAAATCATGTGTGGGATAATTAAGTGCATGAGGATTATGTTTTCTCAAAGAATAGGGAATTACCTAATCATTCTGCATCAAAACACAACCAAGTCCCTTCAATGAAGAATCACTGTAGATGACAAACTCACCATTCTGGGAAGGTATGGAAAAAACTGGAGCATTCACCAATATCTTCTTTAGTTCCTGAAAACAAACATCACATTCTTCTGTCCAAACAAATTTAACCCATTTCCATGATAACTTAGTTATCGAGCTAAATAACTGTGCCAATTTATTAATAAACCATCTGTAATAACATTCTAATCCTAGAAAAATACGAATCTCTATAACATTTGTGGGTCTTGTCCATTCATAAACTACTTCTTTTGGAAAGATCAACTGTTATTCCAACCTTATTTACAATGTGGCCAAGAAAAGAAATCTTTTGCAACCAGAAATCACACTTGCTGAATTTTCCATATAGTTTCTTTTCTTTTAAGGTATTAAAAACAACCCTTAGATGTTTTTCATGCTCCTATTTATTTTTAGAAAAAAAAATTCATTAATAAATACAACCACGAACTTATCCAAGAACCCATGAAATACTATATTCATAGGATTCATTAATACAGTAGGTGCATTATTTAATACAAACATCATAACAACAAATTCAGAAGGCCCATATCTAGTACGAAAGGTTGTTTTTGGGATGTCATTCTCCTTCACCTACAGCTGATGGTATCTGGATCTAAAGTCAATCTTGGAAAAGTATTGAGCTCCCTAGAGCTGATCAAACAAGTCATCGATATGAGGCAAAGGATACTTGTTTTTAATAGTGATGTTATTCAAAGCGCTATAATCAATGTAAAGTCTCATTAAACCATCTTTGTTTTTAACAAACAAAATAGGGTCTCCCCATGGTGAAGTGCTAGGACAAATGATGCCTTTGTCAAGAAAATCCTGCAACTGATTTTTCAATTCAAGAAGTTCTATTGGAGTCATACGATATGGGGTTTTGAAATTTTCTTTACAACATGAACTAAGTCAAATGTGAATTCAACTTATCGATCAGGTATTTCACCGGGTAACTCATCAGGAAAAACATCAAGGTATTCATTTGCTACTGAAACATCATTAAATTGAATAGTTCCATTGTTTTCAACAATATGAGCAAGATAAATTTGATTTCCATATTTCAATAGTTTCTTAGCTTCCTAATATGTTATCAATTTTATGGGTTCATTCTTCTATACAAACTGAAACTCTTTCTGAAAAACAACTTCTTTAGCTCTACAGTCATTCTTAGCAGGATAATCAGAAAGCTAGTCCATCCCCAAAATAACATCAAACTCGATTAAGGGTAAAACAATGAGGTTTTCAGGTAATGTTTTTACACAGACCACAATAGAAAGATTCTTATAATTCCTCTTTGCTATAACATTTCCCCCATGTGTTGTAACAACAAGTTTGGGTTTCATTTTTTTTGGTGATATTTCTAATTTGTGAGACAATTTCTCAAAGATGAAGGAATGGGTAGACCCCGTATCAAACAAAACATTTAAAAAATCTAAGTGAACAAACATAGTACCCAATACTACTTCATTGGATGGCTAGACATCTGCTGAGGTAGTCTCAAAGGATCTCACTACACCATTCTACTTGTAGTCTGGCTTCTTTGCATCATTAGGATCTCTCGTTGGGATGTCATTTTCATAATGACCCATTTCACCACATTTAAAACACCTTATAGTCTACTTATCCGGATTAGTCTCTAGATCATTTTCATTACAATCTCGGGACATATGTCAAAACTTACCACATTTAAAACACATCCTAGTTCTACTAAGACATTCCCCATGGCACTTCTTGCCACACTTTTCACAAACTAGAAATTGGATTTTCTTACCATCAGATTTTTTTGGTTGGTTCTTACCCATTCCTTTCCAACTGGACCTCTTCTTCTCGTCGTTTCCAAAATTCACATGATCATCAGCAAACTCCATCTCAACCCTCTCAGCACATCAAACAAGTTTCTCATATCTTTTGAATTAATAGGAGGCCAACGCCCTTCGATACCTTGGCTTCAATCCTGAGTAAAAGCGGTTGATTTTACTTTCAAGAACTAGAATAATATTTGGAGAATACCTCACCAGTCGGGTGAAGTTAGCTTTATACAAAGACACGGAATCTTCCTCCATCTATTTCAATTCAAGGAATTTCTTCTCCATTCTTAGTTGCACCACCTTGGGAAAATATTTTTCAATGAAAAGACTTTTAAATTCATACCACTCTAAGGCATAAAAATCTTCTCTACCGCTAATATTACATACCATTGACCACCATTAATCAACTTTCCCTTCAAAACAATAAATGGAAAGACTTGAATTTTCATTATCTGAACATCCGATAACATCAAATATCTTTTTGAGGGCTTTGATCCATCCTTTAGCTGCCACTAGGTCAGAAGATCCATTGAATGTAGGAGGATGTTGTCTCATAAAATGTTCCACCACTATCATGTTTCGTTGTGGTACCACTATTGGTTTTCTTGCTTGGATGCCACCACCATTTATTGCCTATGTTAGCTGATCCATTACTGTCACAAACTGCTCAGTTCCAATCCCTACCATTTCGGGCTATAGTTTAGGATGGATATCATTCTGTCAATGCCTCTCCTCTTCAATATCCCCATTCCTTCTGTGGACAACTATTATGAACAAAAATTTCTTAGATAATGCAACAAGGAAATCATTAAATGCTATAACATTTCGAATTAAACTTATAGAGAAAATCATTTATGGTATTCTATTGACATCACCCTAACCCATAAAGTTATCTAAACCATCCTCTGATACTGACTATAAGAACCCGTCCTCATTACAGACATAAATTTGAGTTTGGTTAGAAAAAAAATCCTTTTTCATTGACGATCTATTCAGGTTTAGAGATTAAGAGAATTAGGAAAAAAACATTCATAACATTACACATTGTAACATATTGGATACCAAAAAAACAGTTTCCATTTTTCTAAAAATATAAAACATTAAAACTTAAAACAAGACTCCTTGACAATTCATAAACATTTAACATGTCTTACTTCCTTGTATTAAACATCCATTAAACTGTGAAAAATCATTTAAAAACATGGTATGAACACAAAATCTCAGTATGGTATGGAAAAGAAGGAAAAATCACATTAGTCCATAAATACTCATAACGTATGAAAACATTTTCAAAATATATGTTTTTCAACCATATATACTTACTTCGTGTAACATGAGATTTACAAAAGATCCACACAAACATGAGAACGTAAATATAATCATAATGGTATCTTGGTACATTACTTACATAATCTTGTAACCATCTTGGCAACCTTAAAATTTGTAACCCTGACAGCTACCTTACATTGTGTAACCATCGCAATTAAACAAGGAGTAACCATACGTCCGACCTCCAAGTTACTCATACCCAATGCATTGGAGGGAGATATAGGTCCCACCCTTCATAATAATAAACTCCCAAGAAACATAACATAATCATACAACATGAATAATTCCATAAAAACATTATTTTGGAATTTCGTAAAACCTGAATTTAAAAAGAGGATTTTTAATGAAAACCCCCTTATAAATATCATACCATTGAAGAGAGACTTAATAGAGTGGATGGAGTGTGTATATATACTGTAAATACACATAATAAAACATAATATATACATAACTCATCACACAAAAAATTTAAATAGCACATAAATAATGTAGTAGAAGTTTAACCCAAAGAATGGAAATTGGGTTAAGAATTCCCTTACCTTGGGTTTGTCTTAATTACAAGTTGTTTAAACCTCCTGTATAATAGTTAAAAGAGTGCTATTAATATTTTAAGGAAACATTTTCATGTTTATAACATATTAATGATCATTTAATAACATCTTTTCAACCTTAATTGTTATTATTTTTTCCCTTACACTGTTTTGGGTTGAATTCATTACATGATTTCTATGATTGGTTCATGGTGGAAATTCTTTAATATTAGAAGTGAAACTCCACAATTTTAATGGAGTAGTATTTTCATATAAACAGTAACATAAATTATTCCATTTATTATTTTGAATTCTTACATGAGTATGATTCATATGTTAGAACATTGATGATGTTCGTTTAGATCCTTTTAATGGGTCCTTGAAAATAACAACCTCATTTTGTCTTATAAATTATAACCATGAGTAAAAAATAATTCCAGAACCATTGGTGATTCATAAAACATATATTATAACCTGGTGAAACCATATAAATGGTTACATGACTAGACTTGAAAGAGTTAATGGAAATTGAAATCACATCATCTACGATGTCTATAATTCGACACAAATGGACAATGTTTTTATTCTTTATATAAGTGGGAGAGGAGAAGAATAATGATGAGTAATTTTCATAAACATGATAAAATCCAGATTAAAAATTATTTTAGGAGATTTCATGCATCTTGGGTAAGGAGATATGAAAAAGAATAGGAAGGAACTCAAAATAAAATAAAAAGTGAGAAATTCCTTACAAAAATTTGGCAGCTTAAAGGCTACACTACATGGATTTTAAAAATAATAAAAAGATAGGGGAAAAGGGTCACCCATCCAGAAATTAATCATAATATAGGTAAGGTCAAGAATAATAAGGAAATAAGAACATGGTATAGAAACTTGAATAGAAAAAGAAGAAAATTAATAATTTTCTTACCTTGTAGAGTGACCCTTAGAACATGAAGGTTGGGACCTTGGGTGCTTGAAGAAGCCTTGGGAGGACTACTATGATGGTAAGGAGGCCATAGCTTCATTTCGGAGGAATTGGAAATGAATTTAATAGAGTAATTGGTTGGTATTTATAGGGAAAGTAAGGGGATATTTTAATAATTTTTAACGGACGCCTCATTAGTGGTATTTGCAAAACCATTGGCTTGCCCATGGTATTTCCTCATGGTATAAGCCACATAGGACACCTCACACCTTATTTAACTATACAAAAGTCTCACATATTTATGACATCATTATAATATCATTAATGATGTCATTAACACACCGAAACTAAAAACTGTATTTTTAACTATTCACCGAAAAATCAATTCTTTCAGAAAAAATCGAAAAATTCACCCTAACCATTTATTGACGTGTAGATTTCAAAAATAATGTCCATTTTTTGAAAATAAGTTTCTAAATACTATTAATTTAATATTTAAATAAAATCATACTTAATTCAAAAATTAAAAATTCTAATTATGTAACTACTTCTATATCACAAAAAATAAGCTAGATGCTATTATCTTAAAGCCTTAATAGAATAAAATAATAATAAAATTTACTATTCCTTAGGGTCATATCACTATTCATATTACTATTCATATGGGTAATGGTACTATTCACCAAAAAACAATTTGGTTCCAATACACTCCAAATAACATACTGAACACAAAAGTAGATGATAGTTTCTTGAAATTCGGAACATAGAAGTAAAAAAAGATGTGTTTTAATGGATAATTAAAGATATCTATTTAAAAAAAGTTCCATGAATTTATATTTATTTTTAGAAAAACATAGGGTGTTACAATATATATGTATGTTATTGTTGGTTTATTATAATAAATCTCTAAGGGATTCATAAACATACCCCGAAACATTGAGAGGTCGTGGAAAAAAAGAACAATTTAATAAAGGGACGGAGAGATAGTTTGATAACTATTTCTAAAAAAGTATAAGGTGACCCCCTAATGGTGTAATACCCTCTATTAACACATAATTCTAAAATTTCAAGACACAAAACCACAACACATTAGGTACAATCATGATACAATGTCCCTTAACAAATATTAAATCTGAAAAATATGACACAATCAATACTCTTTTTAAGTCCACATAAAATTCAATCAACCATCAAAATTCCATTCGGATCAACCCCCATTTTGGTAAGATAATGAATTTCAATATATGATATGTCTAGTGTCATGTTAACCAGAATGGTTAAAAATGGGTCAATGAAACTATTCACACCATGTATGCATAAATAATCTTACAAAACATTATTATGAATGCGAAAAATATCTCATCTTTGAAACCTAATACACCAAATCACATGGGAAAAAATCATGAAAAAAGATACGACACCAAAATGAGTATTTCAACTCAATTTTTTTTACAAGGAACAATATGAAAATTTACAATCCATTAGAATTTCCCCACCTACTAGGATTTTCAACCCAAAAATGAAAGTATTAGTTAAACAAGTTATGTTACTATATCCACATCTAACTCCCATATTCCCATGAAGTTTCTTACAGGTTCCCATATTTATTATAACTTTACCTAATGGTATCTTCCAAAATATCCCTTTTCACCTCCAGATACTCACATATGATATCATTAACATCAATATCCCACTCACCAAAGTTGAGTAGGTGTCATTATTCATTCACATATCTCCTGATTTATAACACATGAAAGATGGTGTACACTTAGTCTAACTATAGGGGTAATACTAGATGTTATGAAACCTCACCTACCCCATAATGAATCTAAAATGGTCTTATAAACCATGGTGATAGTTTTATTTCCTATAAAGCCGACAAAAAATATATTATGAATTAAACTACTGAGCACATAAATAATATTTTACACTTACCCTAAAAGATCTGAAATGAATATTTCTGTTAGGGTCAGCGTAAAATTTTCCCCATCTGATATCTATAAGTAACACACTCTAATTTTTCTATGTCAAGGTGCATGGAAACTAAATCCCTTAATCATGAATCTTCTATATAACAATAGTAGGAACCTCATAGGAACTTCTTAATAACATAACATTATCACATCATCACAAAAATATTGTGTTCTGTTTCCATATCTCCCTTTAATAGCTACTAATGATTACATCAACAAATAACATCATCCTCATCTAATTTCCCAAGATTACAATACTTCCTATCAGTGTTATAATTTCCCACAATCTAAATCATATGTACTCTAATGCATGTATGGATCTTCTCTATCACCTTAAGTCCTCTAGATAGCACCTCAAAGGCCTTAGTGACCCATAATCACAACCTTTAGTAGGAATAACCTACCCCATTTCATATAAATAATTTCTATATGATAGTAGGATCAACAAATATTCATAGTACATAATAATCATGGGGTCATACCCCACTTAGATAGTCCCTACTCAAGGATTCCAATCATAATATTTAATAGAAACACCAATAGATATCAGTATCTTCCTATGGTGGCATGTGACCTACTTAAAACCTTAAGGAACCCCATTCAAGAAATTAGGTTGTGAACATTTATTCATGCAAGAAAACTAAATTTAGATCACCATCATTCCCCTACTCACACTAATAATGGGTTTCAGGCCACCAAAATTGGACGTGAGAGGGAAACATCTCCCTATATAAACAACTATCAAATACTTAGAGACAAGATGTTCAATCACCTCCTTCATCAAAATAATTTATAATTCCTACCAAGTTCATTAGCCACTATTCCACTATTATGCTTCATTGATCTCATCAACACTCATAGAGTCAATTTGATAGAGGCAAAGTACTCCATGAATCTAGTAGTCACACTATTATAGTTCACTAAACAACATGTACTCTCACAACATGACCAGGAAAACCCCATGAGCTCCACTAAAATCTTTCACAATGAAATATTAGGTTTATAAATTTCATAAAAATAACAGGTGTGTCCATAATTTCACTCATAAACACCAAATTTGCATCTCTAATATCCTAGTTAATGCATTGGTTTGTCTCTCATCAAGTGAATACCATGGGTTTCCCTTCAGATGTATTCACACATTCTTCTACATTTATAAAATGTGAATTATTATTCATTCATATAGTGTATAATTCCCAATTCACCATCACATGAGTAACCAACTACCAGATCTTGAGGGTTTAATCTACTTGCCAATCCTAAGGGGTTCCCACTCACTATTAAAGATAAGCCTAACCTTTTTTACTCATCCACTAACACCTATTGATACTAGAAATGGGTAACAATCTATATTTATGTAGGTACCATAGAATATCATCTATACTATGAAGGGATCTCATGAAGTACCTCTTACTCAACTAAGGATAAACTCAACTCACTAAATGGGGTGAATGATTGGTGGTCACCATCATAGACAATTCTCTCGCAGATAAATGTCCTTATATGGGATTAACTAAAATACTTCTCTCCCAACCATATAGAGAAAGAAGAGTTTGTCACATTCACACAATCCATAACGACTATAAGAAAATAACATTTTTTGGGTAATTTTTGACAGATTTCCATTATAAATAGTTTGTTGTGGAACAGAAAATAAAAAAATATTATTATTCATGATGGATTGTTGCAATTATCCTCATTGAGAAACTATTTTTTTATTTTTTAATCACATAAAATATTTATTCTGAACTTCTTGTGAAAGAATTCTAATATGTCCCAACTACATTGTTTTGAGAGACTACGTATTCTATTAAATCACTGTATTATCAATAAAATTGATATTTTTTTGAAAAATTGTTTTTATATTATTATTATTTATGGAATATATATTGTTTCACAAATAACTAAAAAATTTAAAAATACACTAAGTAATAAAAAATCAACCAAAAAAAACATTTATTATAAAATTACAACTAATATAATACATATAATGTAACATTAAAAACAAATAATAATATTGTTACTAGGGGGTGGGGGATTAGGTCTAGTAGTTTGAAGGAACTAAATACCTAATCTATGAGTATGTCAGCACAAATAATCCATCATATCCTCATTATTCTTCCTTTACTTCATTCATTATTCTTCATATTATCTTAACCACTCTTCCCACTCACTAGTAAATATCTGTATAACCTCATCCTATGGTCACAGCCCCACCTCATAATCTATAGAAGAAAATAAAAATAATGAAGATGATGCTCCGATTGACCAATATAATGTCTTACTTTAGTGTCATAGTAACTAGTCAAGGTTGATCATGACTATATATTTATAACATAAAATTTATAAAGACCACTAGTCATCTTCCACATCCATGACACCTCATCAAAATGTGACTCACCAGATGTCTCATCCCTACCATCTTTCTCAGCCTGACTCCCACGTATGTGAGAATGTGATGACTTATATGAATGCTCCAACTATATAAATAGAAGTCAAGAATACTAAAAAATTATAATATTTTAATTTTAAAAACCATGTCACAAATTCTGATCACATTATGACCTTATTTTTCACTGATAATGTTTCTAGAACTATTTTATTTCACAACCTATTTTTCTCATCAAATTTTGTGTAGGCTAGATCAAAAACAAAAAATATAACATTACCATATTCATTTTGTATTTAAAATAAACATAATTTATTACTAAATAGTTTTAATTACCAAATTTTGATAATATATATCATCTTTTTAACTCTTAGTTATGTGTGTGAAATCATATATCCCCTGATTATATCAACAAGAATTATATCTAATCTAGAAATAAATACTAATAATGGATGTTCAAAAACCCTTTCAAGAGTGAGAGGGGACATAATCTGGTCGATGATACATATACCTATCATCAAATAAATTTTTTATACTCACTACATAACATTCCTATAAAGTCCTTATAATCATTGATGGAGACAACCATGAATCAAAACCTCCCATGATTCCCAAATAGAGTGTCTCATGCTCTCATCAACATTAGAGAAACCTAATCAATGAATACATTTAAAAACATTGATAATATGAATAATTAATAATATAATTAACAAATAAAATAAAATAAATTGAATATAAATAAATAAAGCATGTAAACTTACTTCCTATAGTAAGGATCAAAGTTAAGATATGGACGTCACTCTGGAATATGATCTAGATTCATTAATTTCACAAGTCCCAAACCACTCCTATTAGTTCTTGTTGGGTGAACACCATTGACTGATAAATTAATAGACACGTAACCATGTAGAACATAATTGTCATATTATGAATCTCGTAATCATAATAACATTAAGAGATATGAAACATATAATTTTTTTTTATTTCAAATTCGATAGTATAAAAAGTAAAAATAATTTATAAATTATATAAATTTTTTGAAAAAAAATATTGTGGAATTAATTATACCAGAAAATAAATTAGTAATACATACATAAAGTATGAAAGAATAATAATCATTTATTGATTTCAAATAATACATCCTTATTTATATTCATCTTCATCATCAATTTCATCTGTGTCAACATATTCATCTTATTCTTCAGCATCATAAATTCCCATATGATCTTCAATTTCATCATCCCTTGTAATTTCAAATTCATTGGTTACATCATTTATTGTATCAACACCACCATCCCTTATATGTGGGCTCCATCATTAATATTTTTATCTCTTCTATTAATATATATATTTCGTGATATTTCTTGAAAAGAATCAATATTTTTACTTTAAGACAACCATTTTCCTTTTCCATAAACTAGTAACATTTTATCTTTACTAAACTCCACCAGTCATTTTAATATATTGAAGTATCCTTGGAGTTATTCTAATAAACATAATTTTTGTGATATTCCCAAAACAAAATTTTATCTATTGAAAGAATAATTTTATATTTAAAATCAATAATTATATATCATATATGAATAAAAAACTCTCAATCCGTATCAAAAAATAATGCTTACATATTTTTATGTAATTTTTTTTGGATTTTAAGTGTTTACGATGGTTAATAAAAGCTGGTGAATAATGGTTTAAAAATTAAACTAACATAAAATAAAAATCATCTTATGTCAAAAAATGAGGAACGATAAATCATCTGATGATCGGGGTTATAAAATCAGATATGGTAAGAATCTGATATATAAATGTATCTATCGGTATCCTAGAAATATTGTTAAAAGATTTATTAATAAGAAAAGTAAAATTCTAAATTTTAATTTTACATTCACATTGTATAGTATACCTGTAACAACATGTAAAAAAATAACATCTTATAGTATAAACATCTTACAAGATTTATAAAATAAATTACCCTTTAAACAAAATATTAAATGATGTCAGAAACCATGACATCATATATCCATGTTTTCACTACCTACTATAAAGGTTTCTCTTCACATAACAGTAAATACCTTGATTCGATGATCAGTATAGAACTATCCTCTAATCCCCAGGATGACCTCGATACAATTATTATTATTTGTCTTCTTATCCCCATAAACCCTTGATTTGATGGATCCAATTCAGCTCTGTATTCCTATCCTTTGAATCCCTTGATCAATACCATTATTGGAAACACAAATAAAAAATCATGTTGTTCTATGGAATTATCATTCCTCACTTAGATTCATTAGAAAGTAATCTTTCTAAAAGATTACAAGTCTTGGGAATGATATGTTCACATGGAGAAATATTTAGATGGTATGAGTTGTGAATTGAATCAACTCTAAGAAATTTGAATGAACAATTATTTATAGGTATTCCTCTAATCTTCATATCTCATATTTGGTTTCAAATGACTCATACATCTTACATTTTGACAACTCATTATGTTCTAGATCTTCAACTTGATAGCTAAGTTGTTCATTGTTCGATTTCATTCTGTTTAGCATGATTGTAATTCTATTAAATGTAATTTCCATAGAAATATATCTAAATAAACTTATTATATAAATTTTACATTCTGATAGACTATATTATTGATTTTTAATCTGGTAACTGAATAGAGGTTGGTTCGATGTGTCATTCCCAATTTGAGCCAGATGGTCATGAATTTCGCCAATCTAATTGTCTAAACATAATTCTAACCACTCGTTAGAATAGAATTTCTTCAGAAGGATTGGACATACCTTTATTATTATGTATTTAATTGAATAAAAATATTTTATAATCATTTAATATGAAAACTTTTTCTTCATTTAGTATAAATTAATTTTTTCTTTAAAAACATTCTAAAACACATTTGATAAAAAAATGTTTGTAAATAGTGTTTTAAGAAAATGTGTTTCTAATTTCCAAAACTAAAGAATGGAAAATTATAATTTATATCTTTTGACTCAAAAATATCCCCTAATTGAGAAATTATAGAACATAGAACATTAAAAGAAAAATAATAAGATTTAAATACTTACAACTCTTTTTTATTTTAAGAACATTAATGATATACTTCGTGTCCCAACTCCCCATGAGTTTATAACATCGATATGATCTTAAAACAATTATTAATATTTGAAATCATCCCTTCATAAAAATATTTTACCCTTTGTGATAATAATTCCCACTTAAAGTGATACACTGTAACCTTCTTGAGACTTATCTCCCAAAGCTTCACCCTAAAAACAAAAAACTAATCCCCCTTTTTGAAATTCATCCATTAAAAAATCTCCATAAACTACTCCACATTTTTTGTTTTTAGAAATAATGTGTAAAATATATACTCTCCATAACTATAAGATAAGTATAACTAAAACATAATTGTGTGTGAATTAACTAACAATCCCAGTTATAAAAGAAATAACATACATCCAAAAAAATTAAAAGATATTATGGCATTTAATATGGATAAAAAGTTATTCCCATTCATATTTCAAAGAAAATGTTTCAAAATATATTTAGAGTTCAAATGAAAATGTTCATTGTTTATTTAGTAGATTTTTCAAAATATAATTCATCTTATTGATATCATCATGATCCTTTTGATCTTCCACGAGTGATTACCCAAGCTACATGATCTTTTCCCCTATAAATGTTTTCTTTTGATCTTTTGTCTTCTGCTTTTTAACTTTATACCAAATATTTTCAAAAAGAAAAACTCACATTTACAAGAACTGATCATGGTGTTGTCTAATTCCATCATATGATTTTTTTTAAAAAAACTCTCATTTTGTCATCCTGGTCATCTGTTGTGTCATTAAAAACTTCCAAAAACATAACTCAATATGAAACATATAAATAATGTTTATCAATAAACTCATAAATATAAACAGACTTTATTAGAATGGCTTATTTTTTCAATATGGTATTTCAATTAAATGTCAACCTTTCTCTCCCATTTAACAAAATGGTTGAAATGTATCCAATAATCCTTTAATTTATTATCAATAGTTTTGAATTATACTTATTCTAGATAACATTTTCAGTCAAAATCTTTAGTTGTCGTGATTTTTCAGTCATTGAATTCTATATTTTTTTATTTATCTTCAATTTGGGAAGGTATATAATTGAATCAGATTTTCTTTTTAGTTTTTTCAAATTTAATCAATATTTCTTTGTTTCTTTATTCAAGATGAGTCTAATGATTTGGATTGAGATTCGAAACATGTAGACTAGAAGGACCAAAATATGTTTTCTATTATTTTGAATCAACATTTCCTTCACCTTTTCTGGAATAATTTTAATCCTATAAAACTCTTATAATATCCCCTTACTTATCAATTTCAACGTTATAGGACATTTTATGTGAGATTATTGATCTTCCTCCTTTAATTTTGAAGCTAAATTTGCTTCATATTTAGAAGCTGTTTTTACTTCCAATGAATCTTCTAATTTTGGAAATGTATCTAACTAGGGAGGTAGTGTGATTGAATATGAATATGGATCTGTTGTTTTCGTTTCCTTCTTATCTTCCTAAGTTTCTTTTTATTCTTTATAACCATCATCATCTTTTTCTTCTTGTTCTTCTATTTCTTCCTCTTATTTTTCCAATTCCTTTTCTAAAAACTGTGTATTTTTTAGAACACATTTAATAACCATATTAACATACTTTTGTTTTTTATTATCTACTTTATTTTGAGTAGTTACTAGGACCTATTTTTAAACATCGTATTTTACCTCTTTATCATTCCCATTGTCTATAATAGCTCAGACTACTAGTGGAATAATATAATTTTTTCTAAACTCTAGACCGATATCTAGAATTATTGGATAAGTATGGGAGATTATTATGGATTGAATTACTGGTTCTACAACTCATATGTGTGAAAATGATTTAAAATTATTCATTGAATTTTTTTCAGCATCATTCATTAAAATTTATATAATATTTTACTCAGTTATTATCTTCATCTGGTTTTTCCTATTGTCATATTCTTTCCACTAATCATTATTTTGAATCTTCAAATATAAGACCTTGGATTTACCAAGCCCAAACTCATGATCTCCAATATTATTTTGAGATTCAGTATTCGTGAGTTTCTTAAACTAATCATCTTCCATTTTCTTTTTTTATTTTGAATTATTGGAGGTGTGGATTTAGATTTCCACTTTCCTTTATATACTTATTTCTATTTATGAATTTCTTTTTCTTTAGGAGGGACTTCATCAGACATAGTTATTTCCACATTATCCTCAAACATTTTCTACTTTTAATCGAAAACTATCTTCATTCTCAATATTGTTTCTTCTTCAATAAAACAGATGTTTTCCCTAATGGGATAATTCTAAGTAATTATTTTGAAAATAGTCATTAACTTGTTTTAAAAAATATTTTCAAATCACCGGATCCCCAGAATTTTTGATTTCATAGATTCCTTCTTCGTTCATTTTAATATTTGAAATAAAAACATAACTCTGTATATCTTCTAAATATTCCTCAGAATGTTTAGTAAAAAAATATTCATAAATATTATGATATCTCTATAACCCATCCTCGAAACAAGATATGAATTCATAAAAAAAAGGTTACAACTCTTGCATCCAATCTTAATTAAGATACCTTTATAAATTTCTAGAATGAAGTAAAAAAGGATTATTTATCATCACATTTGAAAAAAAACTTAAATATTTTGAGGTAAAATTTGTGAAGGAAGATATTCTTCACCTTCAAAAGTTAATCCCAATGATTCGGTGATATTTTTAGTATGAAAAGATATTATTTTTATAAAACTTATTAATTGCCACTTCTTTCTTAATATATTTTGATGAAAATCACTAGAGGAATAAAAATATCTTACAAATTCGAGGTAATATAAGTTGAAATCCTTAATATGTATTTTAATGATAATTTTCTCTTTGATTTGAAAAGAAATGGTCTTTTTGATAATTGATTAATTTTTTAATACTAGGTTGTCTCGAAAATTCATTCTCTAAAAACATCTCTCGGTGTAAAATCTTTATTAGTTGAAATCATAATAAGATGATTCTAGAAATTTAATTAATTTAAATCTATCAAAATGAGCACTTAAAGGGGTGGAATGTGTCAGTGGATAATATCTAAAATCCAATATGGAATAAGGTAAGACACACTATTATATTGGAACAAGGGATGCTACTTCATCTTGTAGATAAATCAATGTTAGAGACTAGATACGTTATTTTGATATGATGATTGACATTTAATTGAATATTTTTTTGGAAAATAAATTTCAACTCTTAATGTTTTTCTTAAAAAAATTATATGAGTTAGAATCATTCCAATTAGAAAAACAATATGTTTTTAACAAAATTTAGTTTTTAAGACTAAAATAACATGTAAAAAACATTTATAAACTAACGTAATGAATAAGTCAAAAAAATAATAACATTCACAGTAAAAAATTTGCAAAAGAATGAGTAACATGTTTTTTGGTAATTATAATAGAAAATAATTATGATAAGTATATATAAAAAAAAAATTTCTATAATGATTTTTGAGTCCAATTAAATTTTATATAAGAAAAAAATTATTTTTTTTCCAAACTCTTACTATTTTTCTGAATTTGAACATTAAAAAAAGATGACTCTAAAGAAGTAAATGTAAATAAAGAAACATTAATATGAATAAAAAAATATTTTAGGAAATGAATGTTTATTAAAAATAATGGGTTTTTTAAAATTAAATGATTTAGTTGTCTTAAAAAATATGTTCTCCCACTTTGAATATGTGTTCATTAATATGAGGAGACTAATAAAATAGAATTGGATATGAATAATAATTTAACAATGATAATTCCTAGCTTCTGTATAATATATTAAAATCTATTATAACTATTGTTTAAGTAAAAATATTATCATGTTGTTCTTACATTCTACTGAATTGTAAAATGGTGTCTCTTTTTTGTCTATGGTCCCGATAAAAATGTTTTCCCATATCTATATTCTTAGGATATGGTTGATGTGTTGGGTTTTTAAATAATTTAATTGAACATTTTTTTTTCACAAAATATTTTATTTTTAATGAAACGCATGGAATAGTTAGTGATTGTGTGTTTTGTCCATAATATTTGATCAAAAAACATTCAACTACAAAAAAATAAAATTTAGATTTGGAAAGTGATATAGAGTGTTATTTCTTACATGAAAAATAATATAAATCTTCTCCTAGTAAATTAGTTGTCCGGGATGTACATTTTTTATCCAATATACATCCACCAATGTCATCATCTAAAAAATTTAGTTCAAAAACATTTACAGAAGAGTAAAACAAACATAGATCCATATTTCTCATAAGATAATGAAAAATGTGCTTCACAGTTTTAAGATAGAACACTTTTTTATTTGATTGATATATAGAACATAAATATACTGAAATAATTAAACTTAGACAACTAGATATTATGTAAATTAATATTCCAATCATACCTCTAAAATTATTCTAATCAATATGTTTCGCTTCTTTATAAAGATCGAAATTATTTGTGGTTTTGAAAGGAGTATGGGTACTTTTAGTGTTGTTATACATGGATATCAAAGGTATATATTTTATATATATATGTTTAGATATAAAATTTTCCATTGGTTTTTTTATATTTGAAACCCAAAAGATATTTTAACTCTCCCATCATACTCATTTCAAACTCAGATTTCATAAGATCCATAAATTAATATATTTAAAAGTTGAGTAAAACCAAATACAATGTCATAAACATAGAATTTTAGAATCAAAATATTTTTATTTACATGTTTGTAAAACCTTTTGAATCTAAAACTCTCTTATAAATCTTTTATAACAAAGATCTAGTCAACCTATCATACCATGGTCTAGGGGGTTTTATAAGTCCATAGAGTGTGTTGGTAAGTTAATAAACATGTTTTTGAGGTTTTTTATTTTTAAAATTAGGGGGTATAATATAAACTTTCTCTTATATATATCCATTAATATAATCACATATCACACCCATATGAAATAATTTTAATTTTAAGAATATTTAAGAAATTATAAGTATACGAATTGTGTCATGTTTTGATAACAAAGCATAAGTTACTTCGTAATATATTCCCTCTTTTGGTTATAACATTTATCAACAAAAATATGTTTATTTATAACTATTATTACATTTTCAACACATTTATTATGAATACACCATTTTACTTCAATTATAGAGGTAACTTTAAGACATTCAACCAATGTCTAAAAGTGGTTCCTTTTAATCCCACAGGGCTCATCATGCATTGAATTTTCCAATATTCTCTACCTAAAGCCTCTTCAGGATTCATAGGTTAAAATTTTGATTAGAAATCTAGATGTTCAATTTAATTTCTCAAAGAACATATAGTTCAAACATATTAATATACATCTCTAATGATATAGCTTCGGGTTTTTAAAAACATATATTAGTTTTATAAAAAAAACATGTACTGTTTCCTCAAAAGTGATTATATTTTTTCTATATACTATATAATATTATCTATTTAGGGAATAACATAAAATTATTACTCCATTGAATTTTGTAGAAAATTTATTTAAGTTATATTTTGTATTCAAGATGAATATTTTTCATCCAAAATCAGTGATGTAAGAATGTTTCAGTTTTCTTCATGTCTATAACTCATAAGAAATTTTATTATCATAACATCTAATTGAAACTTGAATAATAGTATAATTGGAAATAATAACTACATAAATATGAAAATTATAGGAAACTAAGTATTCGTTCATCATGGTCATTCTAATTTCTGTTATAACTATATTTCTTATTTTGTCTACGCCATTTTTCTATGGAGTTCTACTTTCTTAAAAGTTAGGTATAATGTATTTTTTACTACAAAATTTTTCAAAACCAATATTTAAAAATTCTACACCATGATCACTATGAATAGTTATCAAGGAATTTTTTTTGTTGATTTTAACTATGGATGTAGAAGTTTTAAAACAACTAAAGATTTTATATTATCTTTTAAGAAAATAAACACATGTATATCTAGTTTAGTCATCACCTAAAACATATACGGAGTATTTTCCACCTATAATTCATGTTTTTTATGAGAAAATATATCCATGTCTAGTAACTGTATTCGATAAAATGTTTACACATCACTAATAGATTCAAAACCTTACTTATGTTTCTTATCAAATTGATAAGTATCAAAAACATTAGAAGTATGAAACGTATTTTCTCCTTAGTCCTTCAAAAGTAATTTCTTAGTCACAAAATATATGTTTCATAGATTACAATGTCCTAATATTATATTTTATAACCATTATTTATTATCCATAACATTATGTTAAAGGAGATCTTGGCACCTGTGGTCTAATATATTTGAAGTGAAAACATTCTCATGTTCATTGGAAGAAATAATAATCTCATCTTTTGAGATATGTACAGTACATTTATCATTCACGAATTTTACAAGATAACCATTTTCAAATAAATGTATTATGACCGTATGGTTTTTCTAATTTCTTTTAAAAAATAAAACATCTAAAATTAAATCATTTAATTGATCATTAATATTACCTATAATGATAATCTATCCATCAGAAACATTTTGGAAAGTTAATTGGCCACATTTTATCTTTGTCAAATTCTTAATGAATTTTTTACAATCATATGTATGTAGCTACCAATATACAAGTACCAAATGTTATTATTATTTGTAATTTTATTATTTTCATGAATGAATTGCTTTTATTTTTTTGGAACACAAACCTTCTTGGGACAGGTATTATTAGAAAATAATTTCTTGGGTAACAACATTTTTTCAACATTACTATGTTGAAAAATTTTCATTTATTTGGAAAATATGATTTATGAAAATATAAATATTGAAATTTCTTTGAGGAAAAATTTCTCCAATGTCCACCAATTTTACATTTTTTAAAAAATGTTGCACTTTTTGGAACAATCTTGTTGTTATAAAAAAAAATTTATTAGAAAAACTCATTCTAGAAACATTTGGACAAGGTATAATTTGTTTATAAATTGTACCAAAGTTGTATTTCCCAGAATTAAACATAGGAAAAAGTTTATTTAATCTAAAAATTTCTCAATTTTGTATTATAACTATTTTTTTATCATCTATAGTATTTGTTTTCTGACTAAGATTTACATAATCAATTTTTAAACTATTTGTCTCGAAATTGATTTTCCCAAGGCATTTTAAAAGCTTATATCTTTAAATATTAAACTTATGGAGATATTTTACAAGATATGATATTTCAATATTATTTTTAATATCCTTGAATTTTATTCCAATTTTTTCTTGTGAATTTTAATGGTTTTTAAAAACATTAAAATATTCATTTTCATGATTTTTATAAAACCTAGATACCTCTTCATAACTCGGTAAGGTATTATCCATTTATATTGTGGAATATTATTCATAGGTATATGTAGAATTCCTTTCATCATTTCCTTCAGGGTAATTATCATTTCAATTATTGTAGGGAATACATTCAATGGTATGTACCTGGGTATTCAGACACTTGTTATACATTGAAATTTATGAATATAGACCAATATTCCACTATTGAGAACATTCATTTTAAGAATAATTCCCTAAAAAACTAAATATTATACTTTAATAACATGTGTTAGAAGATTTTAATTTTTATTTATCTTATTATTAAAATAATATTTTGAATTTTAGTCTAAATTTAACTGTTTTTTCCTTACATTCATGCTTTGAATAAGCATGTATGGTGTGTCCTCTCATATAAAATTTACAACAAATCACATTAGTAGTATATTTCATATAAATATTATCCTTATGAGTTTTCTTATATCAATATTAGAAATATTTATTTCCAACAAACATTTTAATTCTAATAGAAATAATTTATTACTCATTCCCTTTCTTTTTATATTAACTAGAATTTGATTCTGTAACAAATTTATTCTTCATAGAATATTTCATAACTTTACTAGTGAATTGATATTTGATAATAATATTAGATTTTTTTTTAAAAATACCCCATCATATTTATTCTTAAACTTTTTATATTCCCATTTAAATCATCCTTCATAATACATGAGTATGGAATCCCGCCTTTTCTTGCATAACTTCTCATTACATTTTACGAACAGAGGATCTTTAAAGTCTAGTCTCTCATAAATCTTTAACATAAAACATGAAAAATTAAAACATTATTTTAATTCCCTTGAAAATATTCTTGAAAGCTTCTCCCTAATTAAAATTACTGCATCTAATAACCTAGGAAAATACATCAAATGAATGGGTGAGAAAAAGGCCCAGTAAGGGTAAACAAGGGAATTTGTTTACATGTGATATCAATAAGAACCCAATGAAGACCATAAAGACATGAGAAATGGAAGAATAGTAATATAATAATAAAAATTACATCAATCATTACATGAATATGAGGATACAACATTTATTTTAGACATTCGTGAACATATCACCAGGTTCCATCCCCAAAGTGTCATAAAAATTACAAAGGATATTCACTAAGGTATCGTAAAACTTATCATCTCTAGAGATTAATTTTTTTACACAATGAACTGAATATATATTAGGGAACACTATTAATGTGTATTTATTTTCATTTCATCCAAATATATCCTAATAAACCTTTTCATAAATAACCCATATAGAATAAAAGAAATGGGTTTTCTGTCAAAATCACGACGTTTTAAAAAGTTCTTAATAGTAAGATCATTATGTCATTTATAACCAATGGAAAGGAAATGAGGGTTTTATGTATGTCAAATACATAATATAATATATCATATTTATTTCTTGATGAATAACCTAGTATATTAAATAAGTTTTGGTATTCAAAATAATAAAACAAGAGAATTTCTATGAGAAAAATACACAGATTTTGAGACAAAAATTCCAAAGCAGAATGTCTATACAACATGGTTTTCAAAAAAAATAAACGGAGAGGGTAAAAGGGTCAAAAACTCATAAATAACTCATAATATTGTATATTTATACAATAAAAAATAAATAATATCATGGTATGTATATTTGAATGACATGTCATATTAAAAGGAAACTTGAAAGAAAAGAGAAGATGTGATTTCTTTTACAAAACATTGCATCCTAATGGTGTCGCTTAAAATATAGAAAAAATATTTGTTGAGAGTGGAAATGATATATCATAATTAGTATATAAAATGGATTGAAATAAGGATACATAATAACTTAACCCAACATTATAAAATGGAAACTAGAAGACATAACATAAAGGAAGTCTTGACTAAAAGAGGTGGGTGAAAGGATTTCTTACCTTGAAGAGTAACATCAAAAAATCGAGTGGTGGGACCTTGAGGTGATTTGGGGAACCTTACTAGGACTTCGTGGGAGGTAAAAAGACTACATCCACATTGAAAATTAATTTTTAATGAAAGGAATGATGTAATGGGTTGGTATTTATAGCACAAATGAGGATATATTTTATTAATTTCCAATGGACCCCTCATTAGTGATATTTCCAAAACCAGGGGATTTCCCATGGTATGTTCCCATGGTATTGGACAATTGGGACACCTCATAACATATATTAATATACACAATTCCACCAAAATCATATCATCATTATTACATCATTAATGATGTAATTAAACCCACTGAAACTCAAAACTATATTTTTACTATTCATTGAAGAAGAAATATATTTTATAAAAAACAAATAAATTCATCTGAACCTAATACCGATACTTTGAATTAAAAAATGAAATCAATTTTATGAAAATAATTTTCTAATTCTGATATATTTAGTTATTATCTAAAAACACTATTTACCAATGAAAATACTAATACTTAACTAATAATTTCTGAAATAGTTATTTACTAATGCTATTATATCACATTTCCAAAATAGATTCATAACTCGTACTTATTCTTTCTTAAGTGAGGTTATTATTCCATTTGTCACATTACTCTTCATAAGGTTAATATTACTATTCATAATTTTCTATTCACTGAAAATTAAGTTGATTCTATTAGAATCAAAATTTATTACTGATCATAGCTGTAGAAGACCTTTTTTGGAAAATAATTTTACATTATTAATTATTTAATGTATAAAAAAATATTTTAAAACACCTTTTTTAAAAAATTCATCAATAATATTCAACTTCTATAAATTCAACCTATATTTATCTGGACATTTGACATTCAAAAATTTCACCATAATATGAAATAAAAATTTTATTTATACAAAATTATTACAGAAAGAAGCTAATGAATTATTAAAAAAACCCTTATAACACCTACATAGTACCTAAGAGTATGGTGTGAAATTATGGTAGAATCTTTGGGTGGCTTAGACAACATTTCTTGAGTGGTTATATTTATCAACTTGAACTTCTCCCGTATGCGATTATGTTCAGGCTTAACGTGTTGGAGTTCAGCTTGGGATTGGTCTAGTGTGAAGACCAATGAAGCCACCTCTTTCCCAAGCTTTGACAAATGGGCTTCATAGGGCTAGAGTCTACTATATGAGGCCATCAAATCATCTTTCTGTATTAATTATCCATGAACATTTTTATTTATATACAATAATCATAACGTTAAGTGTATATATTACAATAGTCATATTGACCAATGGACATATTGAACAACGGTCATATTAACCAACAGTCATATAAATGTCAAAACATAAAGGTCTCATTTGAATTATACTCAGTTCATTAAAAATTGATATAGTTTTGTTCAGTACAAAATAAAATTACACACAAAAATAAGAAACCAATATTATTCAAATGTTTGGGTCGTTACATTACTCCCCCTTAAGAAATTTCATCCCCAAAATTTTAACTCATACCCTCATAAGAGAAACGTTGTGGGTATTTCTTCCTCATATACTCCTCTAGTTCCCACGTGGCCTCTTAACATTTGTGGTTCCTCCACAACACCTTAACTAGGTGGTTAGTCTTGTTGCATAGAACCTTGACCCTACGATCCAAGATCTCAACCGGTTTCTACCCATAAGATAGGTCATGTTCCAGTTGTACCACCTCTTGATTTAGTATATGTGAAGTTTCATGTATGTACTTCATCAATAGGGATATTCAGAAGACATCATGTACTATTACTAGATTATGAGGAATTTTAAGCCAATATTCCACTACTCTTATGCGATAAACGATTTCATAGGGGCCAATATACCTAGGGATGATCACCCCCTTTCTCCCCAAACCTCATGACTCTCATGCAAGGTGAAATTTGAGGAAATACATTTTCACCAACATCAAACTCCATGTCCCTTCGATGGCTATCGACATAGCTCTTTTTCCGACTATAAGATGCCTTAATGTGTTGCTAGATGGCATGGACATTTTCTGTCATCTCTTGCACAAGAAAAGGCCTAATAATATTTCTCTCACTATAATTATCTCAAAAAGTAGGAGTTATATATTTGTACCAAAGAGTGCATCATATGGTTCCATTTTTATGCTAGAGTAAAATCTGTTGTTGTAAGATAACACAACTAAAGGGATATGTTTACCCCATCAACCATTAAATTACACTAATTAGGTTTTTAGAATGTCCTTGAGTGATTTAATAGTTCTTTTTATATTGGACATCAGTTTGGATGTGATAGAATGTACCTAAATTCAATTCGGTACTCAGAGAATGTTGAATAATTCTCCAGAATTTTTATGTGAACTTTGTATTGTAATAAGATACGATAGAAAGTGGAACTCCATGCATCCTTACCACTTCTTTCATATAAAACCTGTAAAGTTGATCCAGAGAGAAATCTTACTGAGTAGAGATAAAATGGGTTGTCTTCATGAGACGGTACACAATAACCCATATCGTACTGTTTCGTTTGGATGTTCTCAGGGAGAATAGTGACAAATTCCAAAGTGATATTGTCCCACTTCCATTCTGGTATTTGCAGTGGTTGTAATACCCCATTAATAAGTTGTTACACTACCTTCACTTTCTGACTTACTAGGAACCTTGATGTGTAGTTCATAATCTCTCTTTTCATATTATACCACCAATAATGATCACAAAGGAGTTCATACATTTTTTTACTTCCAGGACGTATAAAGAATGTAGAATTATAAGATTCATCAATCAGCTCCTTCTTTATTTCTAGAATAGTTAATACACATAGTCTTGTATGAAATTTTAGTACACCTTTTTGATCATTATTAAACTCAAGAAACCACCCATCCTTCACAGCCTCAAACCTCTTTTGTATCAAAAGATCTTATTTATGAGCCTCCTTTATCATCTCTATTAATGATGGTTGAGAAATCAATTGGAATAGGGTTGATGATGACCATTCCCTTATAATTATTATGTCCTAGTTCTCTAGTTCATTGATCAAAGTGTCTCTTTGAATCCTCATCATGGGCAGGACAACTAAGTATTTCCTACTTAATTCATTAGCGACTTTGTTTTCTCTTCTGTGATGATAACTAATTGAACAATCATAGTCTTCAAGAAGTTCTAATTGTTTCCTTTGTGTCATGTTCAATTCATTTTTTGTGAAATTATATATCTACCTTTGATGGTCTATGTATATATCACATTTCCATCCAAAAATATAGTGCCTATATATCTTCATTGTAAAAACGATCGTATCCAGCTCAAGATCATGCGTATGATAGTTCTACTCATGAGTCTTCTACTTTCAAGATGCATAATCAATGAACTTCTCATTTCTCATGAGGAAGCACCATGTCCCTTTCAGATATGAATCACTAAATATATTGAATCATTATCTATATGAGGGAAGAGTTTCCTTGGGGCAGTGACCAATCTATTATTCATCTCTATGAATCTTTCATCACACTCTATTGTCCAGTTGAACATGATCCCTTTTCAAGTTAACTTGGTTAATGGATTAGAAAGGAATGAATTTTTTTTCACAAACATACTATTATATCATACTAATCTAAGGAAACTTCTAATCTCAGTTATTTTTATATGTTGAGGCCACTCATCTACAACAATTTTCTTTATAGGGTCAACTATGATTCTTTCATTGGTTACAATGTGCCCAAAAAAGATACTTTTTGTAATAAAAATACTAATTTTTTAAAAATTCCAAAAAGCCTCCCCTCCAATAGTGTTTTCAAAATAACCCTTAGATAATATTCATGCTCCTCACAACTTTTGGAATATATCAGAATATCATCAGTAAAAACTACCACAAAGTTATCAAGGTAGTGCTTAAAGACTCTATTCATCAAATCCATAAAAATAGCAGGTGCATCAGTATGTATGAAGGGCATAACAAAAAAATCATAAGGAAAATATCCTGATTGGAAGGAATTTTTTGGAATATCTACTTTCTTCACCATTAATTTAAGATAACCAGATAGAAGAACAATCATGGAGATGGATTCAGAACAACAATGTTGGTAAAATAATTCATCAATTAAAGGAAAAGTGTATATTTTCTTCACTATGATCCCATTTAGTTCTCTATAATCAATGCATATCCTAATTAATCCATCCTTCTTCATCATAAAAATAACAGGTCATCCCCATAGAGAAACACTCATCCAGATAAACCCCATCAACAAAAGATCTAGGAGGTTTTTCTTTAATTCATCCAACTCTAAATTTTCTATCATATAAGGGGTTTTTTATATCGGATGAGATCCATGTACGAGTTAAATGGAGAACTCTACCTCTTTTTTTGGGAGATGTCTGGGAAACTCCACAATAAATACATCAATTTATTCTGAGACTGTGGGGATATTTTCTCTCCTTATACTCTCATTTCCTTATTCTTCGTCACCGATCAACTACTTAACGAATGATATTGGATGTTATTCTAGACAAATATTAGGTTGAGATATCTCTCCTTAGAAGCTAACTGTAGGTTTTTTATTCAAGACTACTATGAATTCCTTGCTTCTTCAATTGATCTTATCATTATACATTAAGATAAAGTCAATCCCTAGTATATTGTCGAATTCCAGCATTGGAATGACGACTATATTTGTGATAATATTGTGCTCACTTATTTAAATAATAGATTTTCTAAACACTGACAATGCTTGGATAATCACACCATGAGTCTTGATTGATAACTCTACATTTATACATTTAGGAGTTGATTCTAAATTTATTGCAAACATAGAGGAAATAAAGGAATTTATATGATGAGAATCAAACAAATTACTTTCTATCATTGAGAGAACAACAAGAGTACCTTACACCACATAATTTGGTGCTCAAAACTCATCCGTAGTTATAGAAAAAGCACAACTTTGTTCCCTTGGCCTTTACTAAGGATGATATCGATTCCCCTCAACTGCCCTTTGATTTCGACAGTGATTGGAAATGTGCCCAAATTATACATGCTTATCACGTTGGACATCATGTAGGGCCTACACCATCTTCCCCATAACATTAGTTTTGAGATGTTGATGCTTCACCTCACTACAAAAATTCCGTACAATATGCTCATCTCTTCCACACTTGTAGCACTTCCTGCTCCCAAGTAGGAAGTTCCCCGAATGCTTCTTCCAACATTTATTACACGCAGTACATTGCACATGATTGCAACCTATTCCCTGATCAAAGGTACTCCCTAATCTTGTCTCCATCAATATCTTTTATTAATTTTATATATGAGACCACTGCATCTCATTGAACTCTAGTTTGATTTTCATCGCACTCTGGATGAGCTCATCATAGTTATCATAGTCTCATTCGGAAGGATTCTTTTGTAGATGAGGTCTTAGTCCACCAAATAATTTATAAACCTTCCCATTAGGATGCATCACAAATATTTAGTTGTAATGGGAATGTCTTGTGAAGTTCCTCTGGTAGCTTCCAATAGATTCATTTTCCTTCTACTTCAAACTGAGAAAAACGTTCTCCATTTTTTCTCATAGAATTAGGGAAATATTTATTAAAGAAGATCTCTCTAAACTCTTCTCACTCAATAGCTTCTACCTCCAATCTTGGAATTGTGTTTTTAATCATTTCCCACCACTGATATACTTCACCATCTTAGAGGTAAATATCTAGGGTAGCCTTATCTTTTTCTAAATAGCGGAGCACAAAAAAGATCTTCTCGATAGTGATGATCCACTGTTCATAAATTAGTGGGTCTGCAGATCCAGTGAAGGTTGGTGGTCATTAATGCATAAAGGACTCAAAATAATTTTGTTCTATTTATGGTGAGATTGGTATCTCGTCTTGATTCAAGTTATCTCTCATAACATGAGTCAGTTGGTTCATCATTCTCAATAATGTTTCCATTATGGATTCCATTAGAGGGTTTTCAACGCATGGTCCATTGCAGTCACCATATGCATGCTTCCTCATATATTCCTCCATTTTTGAAAATAATAAAACCCTAGTTAGAATATTATATCATTTAAGAATCTTTTATCTGTAAAGTAATTTTATGTCTTAATATTCTGTACTTAAATGTTGTATTTTTAACAACAATTACATTTATTTATAAATCCTTCATAATGGTTCATAAAAAATATTGTGATTAACCAAACATATCTCTCAGTATTTTCAAACTAAGAGTGCTTCATGGCCCATTTCCATGTACTAGGATACCTTGGATTAAGCTTGGAACTCATTTTTTGAGTTTTCACTCCAAGGTACATCTGTTCTAGAGCCACATCCACTTTTTCATATCCAAAGATGTATTTATTTGTTCAGAAACCACATAATTAATATTTAACAAAAATACTTGTATGTTTTCTTATATTTAAACCTTTTTATGGGGTTTTATAAATCTTTACATATCCTAATTTTCACAAATAACTAAACTATATTTTGATTCCAACTACTGCATCCCACATTTTTATTACATATCTATTAATTACATTTTACAAATAGAGGATCTTTAATGTCCACTTTCTTGGAAATCAAAAACATAAAACATAAAAGAATAAACATTATTCTAATCCCCAAAAAAAGATTATTTAAAAGTTTATCCTAGGTAAAATTACTTCATCTAATAACTTGGATACATACATCAAAGGAATAGGTGAGAAGAAGGCCATATAAGGGTAAATAAGGGAATCAGTTTACTTGTGATATCGATATGTACTTAATGAAAAACATAACGATGTCAGAAATAGAAGAAGTGTCATATCATTATAAAAATAAAGGGAGTCATAAATTGAATTTGTGACTAAAACATTTATTTTAGACAATAATGAACATATCACCATGGTCCATCCCAAAGGTGTCATAAAAATTACCAAGGTTATTCACCCAGGTATCGTAAACTTCTCATCTCTATAGATTAATTTCATTACCCAATGCATTGGAAATCCAATAATAAACACCCTTAATATGTATTTATTTTCTTGTTATCCACATATATCATAATAAAACATTACATAAATAACACCAAGAGATTAAAAGAAATGGGTTTCATGTCTAAATCGTGACGTTTTAAAAAGTTCTTAAAAGAAGATCATTACGTCATTTATAACCCATGGAAAGGTAATGATAGTTTTCTGTATATCAATTAAATAATCTAATGTATCCTTTTTATGTCTTTATTAATACCCCTATAAAGAAAATAGTTTTGGGTATTCACATAAATAAAATAAGATAAGTTTTTGAGAAAAGAAATATATTTTGAGACGAACATTCCACATCATAACGGTTATACAACACGATTTTAGAAAGCCTTAAAAAGAGAGGGTACAGGGGTCACCCACTCATAATTAAATCATAATATAGTATAGGTATAGTATAAAAATGAATTCATATCGTAGTATTGATATTTGAATGACATACCACATGAAAAGGAAACTTTAAAGAAAAGAGAAGATGTGATTTCATTTATGAAAAATCAATAGCCTAATGGAATCGTTAATATTCATAAAAAATCTATGGATGAGAGTGGAAAGGGTCTCCCCTCATCAGTACATAAAATTTACATCAATAAGAATATATAATAACTTACCTCAACAAAATAAAATGGAATCTATAAGACATAACATAAATTAAGTCTTGAGTAAATGATGAGGGTGAAAGGTTCTCATACCTTGAAAAGTTACTTCAAAAACTCAACGTTTGGGACCTTGGGGAGCTTTAGGAAACCTAGAGAGGATTCCATGGGAGCTAAAAAAATCTTAACATTATTGAGGAGTAATTTTAAATCAATGGAATGAAAAAATGAGTTAGTATTTATAGAAAAAAATGAGGGAATATTTTATTAATTTCTAATGGACACCTCATCAATGGTATTTGAAAAACCTCGGTATTTTCTCAAAATACTGGCCACATGGGACACCTCATAACATATCTTACTATAATCAAGTTGACCAGTGTTATTAAATCTTGATTACATCATTAATGATTTCATTAAACACACAAAAACTCATAACTATATTTTAACTATTCAATGAAAAAAAAATTTATAAAAAACTCTTAAATTCATCATAACCTAATATTGATTCTTGGAATTAAAAAATTAACTCCATTTTAAAAAAAAATTCTTAATTAGGAGATGTATAATTTTTATGTAAAACACTATTTACCTAAAAAATACTAATACTTAAATAACAATTTATGAAATAATTATTTACTAATGTTGTTATATAACATTACCAAATAAGATGCCTAAATTATATTTATAATTTCTTAAGTGAGATTACTATTCCATTGGTCACATTACTATTCATAAGGGTAATATTATTATTCATAATTTAATATTTACCTAAAATTATGTTGATCTTATTAGATTATAAATTTATTACTGATAAAAACTGTATAAGACCATTTTTTGAAAGTCATTTCATATTATTAATTATTTCATGTATAAAAAAATATTTTTAAATATGTTTTCCAAAACTCCTCAATAATTTGGAACTTCTAGAAATTCATACTATATATATCTAGGGATTTTAATTTCAAAAAAATACCCTAATACGAGATAACAATTTTATTTATACAAAATGATTACACAAAGTAACTAAAGTAAAGTTACATAACCTCTTATAATGCATGCGTATGACCTATGATTAAGGTGTGAAATTGTGATAGAATCATGGGGTGGAGCAGACAACATTACCCGAGTGGTGATTTCTATCAACTAAAACTTCTCCCATAATTGATTCTGTTCAAGCTTAACGTGTTGAAGTTCATCTTGGGATTAGTCTAGAGTGATTCCCTACTATGCCACCTCCTTCCCATGCTCTGAAAAATGGGATTCATGCGGCCTGAGTCTACTAGATTAGGCCATCAACTCTTCTTTCTATATTATTTATCAATGATAATTTTTATTTATAAACAATAATCATAACATTAAGAGTATAGTTTCCAATGGTTATATTGACCAATAGTCATAAAACCGTTGAAACACAAAGGACTCATTTTAATTATACTCACTTAATTAATAATATGATTTTTTTTGTTACAAAATAAAATAACACACAAAATTTAGGACACCATTATTATTTAAAAGATAGGGTTGTTACAATGAGGTTTTTAATAAGATCATCAATGGTATGTTTTTTAATTATTCTTATATCATCTGAGGATGTTCTTTTAAATTAATAATCATTCATCATGATCTCTATAATATTATCAACAACGATTTCACATGTTATATATTTCCCAACATGTGAATGTAAACTATTATCAATTGTAATAAATCATTGATTCATTATAGAAACTCACTCTCCAGGCAGAAATTAAAATCCATTATTATCATTTCTCATCATAGTTATCCTTGTTTAGACAACATTATTTGTTCCAAAATGTGTTACTTATAATTTCATTCAAATACTATTGTTATCATTAGAGGAATAAATCTATGTATATTTTTTTAGAATATATAAAAGTATTCCATAATCTATAATTCAGTTGATATTACTAATTTTCCTGATTAGTAAATGTAGAAACTTCTTTATAAGGAATCTTCTAATTATTAGTTAGAATAATAAAATTATTAACACCATTGTTTATAAAGAAATCCTTCATCTGATCTCTCTAATATTCATAGTCATCACCGTCAATGAATGGTGGTATTCATGGATTCAGATTTTTTAGGATTCTAAAATTTAAACCTTATGTCCTATAAAAACCAAAATAATGGTTCTAAAAAAACACATTAGTGTAACCAAGATTTACAAACTAGACGTTTATAATAAAATTATAACAAAATGAACAATGTTATAAGTGTAAAAACACATCAATTATATCATTAGACCATACTTTGACACCAATTATTAGATTGTAAATTTTACGATGGATATAAGAGGGGGTGAATTTTAGTTAAAAAATTAAACTAAGACAAAACAAAAATCCTATTATATCAACATGATCAGACTCATAGACCATATTATGATTATAGTTATATAATCAGATTCAATAATGGGTAAATATATAAAACTACTTATCGATACCATAGAAAAAATGAAAAAAATATTATTAGAAATAGAATTAAAATAGTAACTTTATAATTGTACATGCACAACCGAAAATATATTTGTAAAAAAAGTTTAAAAAAATTAGTGTAATAGTATTAATTATTTACAATATTTATAAAATAATATACTCATTAACCTTAATAGTAAAGGAAGTCAGATACCCCAACATAAATTATCTATATTTTTAGTACATACTATAAAAGTTTTTTCTTCCCTTACTAAGAATGACCTCGATTGATGATTAGTATAGCTCTGTATTTATATCCTCTAGAAGCCCTCGACATGATGATCAATCTAGGTTTATGTATCCCTAGAATACCTCATTGTGATGGATTAGATATAATTATCTCTTCTAATCCAAAAATTCCATCTACCAATACCCTGGATGGGCACTACAATACATAGGTAATGTATTCTATGGAATTTAAATTCCTCACTGAAATTCCAAAAAAAAAGACTCTATAAAAGAGAACCACTATTTGGAAAAAGATGTTCACACAATGTAATATTTATAGATAATGAGTTGTTAATTTCATCATCCCACATCACTTAAAATATCTCTCATACATATAAGAATTCTTCCCACTTTCATATTTCAGATATTGTTGTAATATCTTCACACAACTTTCATTTTGACAGCTCATAATGATCTGGATCATATACATGAAAACTAATCATTTCCTTTTCCAGCATCATTTTTTTGTTTTCAATAAAATTATATTATATATTTATTTTAATATAAACATATCTATATAATCAAATTATAATCATTATACTATCTAATGGACTATATTATTGACGGTCAATTTGATAAACTCAAAATATTTCAGTCTGGTGTGTAGGTCTGTACATTAGTATTATGGTCATGAAATTAATGAAAATAATAGATAAGAGATAATTCTAACCATTGGTCATATCATTAGTTGTTCTAAAGGATCATACATACATTATTTCTAATGGATCAGATTGAATAAAAAAAATTATAATTGTTTTATATTAGAACTATTTCTTCATTTGATATAAAATAATGTATTCCACAAAAACACAATACAACACTAGGAACATAATAATTTAGTAAATGGTTTTTTAATAAAGTGTTTGTGATCTGAAAAACTAAGCAAAGAAAAAAATTTAAATTCAAACATTTGACTCAATAGTTCTTCCCCAGATAAAATAACTCACTTATTTCATCTAGCAATATATAAAATTCAAATTCACATTCGTTAGGATGATATCAATCTAAACCAACACACGTTTTCATTGATTTTTTTACATATCTATTTATATGAAGTTAAAATATATTAAATACATAAGCGTTAGAATATTTGAAAAATTATGATAGTGTATGGCCTAGTGCATGAAATTAACTATTGTATTTATTTATTCTTTGTGATACAAGGATAAACCAAAAAATATTTAATCATATATAATATATTTATTTTACTTCATATATTCGATGATAAACAATTTTACTTACAATCCTTTGAAACATGTAAGAAAAGTTATGTTGCTGGCATTCTTCAATAGCAAATGGCGTAAAAAAAATTACATCATAATCATATAATCTTAATAATAATTTATATAAATTTCCTTTTAACAAATATTTTGAAAAATATAAATAAAATAAGTACTTAATTAAAAAAATATTGTCATTTCATTACAATTGAGCATAAATTATGTATGATCTATGTGAAGTTATTAATCTGAAATCCATCATTCATGATTACCAAAAAATATTCTATGAGTTTATAAAATAAAGAAGTCAGTTTTTGTGACATCAACAACATTTTCCTCATTTTGACCCATTCAATTATATTTTAAATGATATTTGGATTGAAAATAATAACAGAAGAAATCTGAAATTTCCTCCCATAAGTACACTTCATTAATTGAAACTTCCGGTAATGTCATGTGAAATACCTTCTTCACAAATATTTTCATATGTATCTATACTCGTAACTTCCATCGGAATTTTACAGGACCTCCACATTTATCATCATATATAAAACGACATATTTAATGTCCCATAAAGAAAAAAAGGCTAATAAAAATATTTTTTCCAATTTACATAACATTATAAAAATATCTTTTTTATGAATAATCCTTCAATCATAATCTATCGATTCCCAAAAGAATTTCAAGGATTAAATATGATATTTTATTCAATATCTCCCATATTGAGGAATTAAACAGCCTTATAACGCCAATAAGTAGCAATATTTTCAGGACGATATGACATTCATGACTCTTTAACCCTGTAACATTTTGATTTCTAATGTAGTGAGACAAATTAGAATCATAACTATCTACTAATAATCATCATTTATTCCCCTAAGGACATAATATTTTAATTTCATTATAAATTTCATATGTTTATTTTGGCTTCATTATTTTGGTGGTATTTAATTTAGAAATAACTTATGTTTTTTATACCTATAAATTTGGGAAATATCTTAATATAACTTCATAATATCTTTGGTCTATTCAACCACACATATTGTGATACAAAATATGAAATCAAAGAAAAATTGCAATATGTGTCATATCGAATAGGGGATGATACAAAAAATAAGAACAATATGGATACTCCCAAAAATAATTATTTTTATCCCATTTTCTCCCCCCAAACCTACCTATTTTTTATCAGTTTACAATTTCAAAAAAATAATTGTATGTAATGAAGGCACAATATATTTTACTTAAATACCTAGTAGAACTATTGGGGGTCCATATTTTCCATTATACCTTTTTAATAATTACATAAATTCAATAAAAATAGATGATATATAGGAAGTATTACCTGAATATAATCAAAAATAACAATTATTTTATCCATTTACAAGAATTAATTCTTTTCTATCCACCATGCATCATGGAAGTGATTTTTGACCATGTTTATTCTATCAATATGACATACCATATTACAATGATTCACTAACTACCTACATAAATTTATCATTGAGTGTAAAATTATAATATGAAACAACATCATATGTAGTTACACAGTCACTCCACAGTTATATTAACTCAGAAATAATTGGATTCAAATAAATATTGATATCCTTTGTCATATGTCCTCGAATTACTAATTCCAAGTGTACATATGTTTCCTTCATCTAAATCCAAAATGGTAATGTGTATAATCCTATGAAAAATTCCAATAAGAATATTGAATATCTTAGGAAAGAAATAGGAAAACCATTTGTAAAAATACTCAACCATATGACTTAAGGTGATGAAGAAAAATATGGATGCACCAAATATATATTTTTCAAATAATAATTATAACAAGGATTATTTAATAATTTATAAATAAAAACATTAGATATATGTAATGTTATCATTATATCTAGGCTATGAGAAATAAATAAATGTTTTAGTCTATATGTAATCATTAAATACCTCATTTATTTAATATGAGTAAATCTAGACTGGTCCCTATTGTACCTATTGATAAATTAATTATCCAAATGATGGAACATTAACTAATTACACATTTTAAGGATAATATAACATATACTGATTTTAACATGCATTAATCTTTTGATAACTAAGACCCATATTGTCAACCAAATTTTTTATTCCATATAAATTTATAGGAAATATATTTCCATTTAAAATGAATGATTTATCCAAAGAAACTCTATAACATTTCAAAATCTAATTTAAAAGCCATATTTTTTTGACACCTTAAATGTTTTTTTCCTACATCTAGGATATAAGGGCTTATCAAAATATTTAAATGAATCATAAATTACAAATGGTTTTAATTTGGAATTAAAATCGTTACTAGGAGCTTTTTTTTCTGAAAATATTCACAAGTATCATCATTTAATAACATTGAAAAGTGTGATGGTAATGTAACTTAAATATTTGTAAGTACTTCTAAATTTATGTAAAAATATTTATTCCAAAATAAAAAATCAATATAAAAACTGAAATAAAAAATATGGACCCCAACAATATCAAACATTTCATATCTTCTAATATAATACTTATTACATATGAACATAGTTTTTCATTCAAAAAAAATTCATAATTTTATGATATGAGTGATATAAACTCTCTAACCCACCTAATGTAAATAGGATTAATATTATATCTATTCGTATTTTTGTAATGATTTATCAAATCACGATCTCATCATAAAAAAGACTTATATTTCGTTAGAGAATAGTTTTTGAAAATAAAATAGTAATTATTTTATTATATAAAATTTATTACACAACTAATTTTAACTAAATGACTAGTTAATTATTTTATATATTTTTTTATAAAATAATTAACTTCAAATATTATTAAAAATTGATAAATTTTTAAAATAGGTGCTTTGGGTGGGTTCCTATCATGTGAGTGTGGGAGGATAAAGTCACACATGAAGGGATTCATACACATAACATTGTCATAACTAGTCCTTTCATTGCATGAATGTATATTTATTTATTGTAAATTATGTGAATTTTTTAAAAAATATATTAAAAAATATATTTTTATTAATTTATTAAGATTAATATGACTTTATAATAATTTTTATCAATGTATAATAATATATATTAATTTTTAATAATTTATACTAAATTATACCAATTTACGTTATGTTTTATTAAATTACTCTAATTCATAATATTTTTTATTAATTTATACACGTTTTTGAATTTATAGTAATTTTTAAAATTTATACTAATTTATATTAATTCATAATAAATTATATTTAATATTAGTAAATTTTATTAATTTATACTATTTTTGGTGAATTACTCCTAATTTTACAATAATAAAAATGACTTTTAACAAAGTTAGAATAGGCAATTATTAGGGCTAAAAAGTAGAGATACTTTGAGAATGGTTAATGGCCTGATTCTTTTATCCATGGTAAAAAAAAATTTTTGAAGTCCCCTTTTAACAATGATAAAAAATATCAATTAAAAGGGTCCTTTAAGAGATCTTTTTTAACACTCTTAAGGGCCCCTTTATCTGCATTTTTTTATCACTTTTAAATGGGTCCTTTACGAACGCTAAAAAATAACTGATAAAGGGTATATAAATTTTTTCCACACCCCACCCACCCACCTTCATTAGTGCTTCCCACACCACCCATTTTCAGCACTTTAGATAATCCCACCATCACACGTGTGCCCCTACCTTCATCGAGTTTCGAACCCTAGACCTCTCGCATATACATCAAACCATTTTCCACTCCCCTATACTGTTTTGATTAACATTTTATGATATATTTATATATTTATATATTTTTTATTAAATTTTTATATTAATATATATTTATATATTCTTATATATAAGTTTATATATTAATAAATATATTTTTAATGTAAATATTTTTAATTATTAAATTAAATAATTAATTTCTTGTGAGTGAATAAATAAAAAATATGTATATATTATTATATATTTGATTAAAAATCACAGTAACTTATGAAAAATGATTAAATTTCAAAACCATTAATATCAATATAAATGTTAAACCTGGGAATAAATTCAGTCCCCACCAAAAAAATGGAAATAAGACCCACTTAAACAATCCTGAAAATCCTTTGAATGTAAAATAATCAGGGTGTGCCAAAAAAAACACGATTTTTGTGGCCTTATAGACCTTGTTTGGCCTAAAAATGTGATAGAGGTTTGCCTATGTCACTATGGGTGTAATGATCACCACGGGCTTTGATTTGATATGTTGTAGAGCTCAAATAGACCCTCGAATCCAAATTTAAGGCCTTTTGAAGTATGATTTAAGTTTTTAAATTATTTTAGATATTCTAATACTTTTCTAAATTTTTTTCATCAATTTTTTATTAAATTATTATTAATCTATAATAATAATAAAATTATTAATTTAAAAAATAAATTATTTGCTAAATTTATTTCCACTAAATATATTATATATTAATTGTAAATGCGCATTTACCTTATATAAAACATATTTAAAAATGTATTTATATCAATATAAATATATTAATATATTAATATATTATTTTTAGTGAAATATTATTTTTTTGATATATATTTTTATCCGTACTTTTAGAAATGCGATGATCATTCCCCCCCCCACCATTTAATAGTTATTTTTTAGCACTGACAAAGGGGGTCTTTAAAAGTATGTGATGTTTGCGCTATTAAATCTTTAACATTGGATAAAAATCCATTTTTAGTAGTGTTTATAGTAATTTTATATTAATTGGTACTTAATTACATAAATTTATAGTAAAATATACAAATTTATAACAATTTAGGATTAATTTGTACAAATATATTATAATATAAATTTTTAATAATAATTTATTCTAATATATAATAAATTTTATTAATTTATAATAATGAATATAATTTTTTAATTTATAATAAATCATACTAATTTTTACTAAATTGTATTTATTTTTACTAATTTGAAAGGATTTAAATCAAACTTAATATGATTTATATTAATTTATACTGAAGTATACAAATTTATTTTAAATTATACTAATTTAACTATTTTTATGAATTAATACAAATTTATAGTAATATATATTAATTTATAAAAATTTATAAAGAATCATAATAACTATTATTGATTTTTACAATTGTATATAAATTTCTTTTAATTTATAAAAAATGATACACCTTTATGTTAATTTATACTATTTTTTATGAATTTAAGAAATTTTTATTAATTTATAGTAACTTATTTTAATTTATACTAAATTATATCAATTTATTTTAAATTATACAAATTCCTAATTATCTTAGAAGAATTAATCCTATTTTATAGTAATTTATGTTAATTTATACTAACAAATACAAATTTTAACAATTTATATTCACTTTTAATAATTTATGGTAATTTATACTAATAATAATAAATTTTTATTAATTCATATTAAATTTTACTAATTTATACTAATTATACAATTTTTTTAATTTTTAATTTTTTTTAAATGTATACTAATATATTAAAATTTTTATTATTTTATATTAATTTATTCTAATTTATAGTAATTTATAATAATTTTTATAATATATATTAAATTATACTAATTTTCATTATTTTATAATAATTTATATTATTAAATGAGAAATTATATCAATTCAGAAAAATACATATTAATTTATACCCATTGAGGGGTAATTAATACTAATTTATAGTAATTTATAGTAATTTATACAAAATTATACTAATTTATATTTACGTATATGAATTTATAGTAAATTCTATTAATTTAAATTAATTTGTAATTAATTAAACTATTTTTTATTATTTTATAATAATTCAGACAAATGTATAATTATTTCTATTGATTAAATTTTTTTTTATTCCAATTTATAATAATATATTGTAAATTATAACAATTTATAATATTTTTTTTGAATTTATCCTTATTTTTATGAATTGATAATAATTTTTATTTATTAATAGTTATTTATAACAGTTTCTACAAATTTAATATAAATTATACTAAATTATTTAAATTTATAATATTTGATTTTAAATTATACAAAATTATACTAATTTAAATTAATTAATTATGATTTATATCAATTTATACTTTTTTGAAGGTGTATAACATGGCCCCTTTACTAATAATAGAAAAGAAAAGGAAAGTACAAGAAATTAATTGGGGTCAAGATGGTAAAAAATTATAAAAAATATATAAATAGAAACATGGGATATCTTATGGTTTCCTCTAGAACCCCTATAACTTGGGTATCTACCTCTTCCCCATAGATAATGACCTCGCCTCCATGTTTTGGGCTTCTAAGGAAGCTCATGATCAATATCTGAAGATGAGTGAAAAGTGTATTCTGGGCTGATTCATGTCATAAATTTCTATGAGAGATCATATAAATTCATCTCCGATTTATCTCAAAAACATTCCTAGTGGTTGATGGTTAACAGTTTCAAGATTTTGAGGTAATCCTTGAATCCAAAATCATCTGGTTCTGTTTTTGTAAAGTGAGACTAAACTTGCGAGTCAAAACAATCAGGAATATCTTCCCAGAGATCTATTGTCAACCATTTTCAATTTTAATCCTCCAAAAGAATATTGACATTGTCTTTGCATGCACATTCTTAATAACATTACTTATTAGAATCGCTACCAATGGTGTCACAAAAAAATTTCAGGAGTTTCAAAAATTGAGGAGGGTAAGACCATCCATCACTTCGAGCTCCATCATCCCTTACGCTACATGGAGTTGATATATCAATGTGTAGAGGAAGAGCTGTGATGAAAACCTATACATTTGAGGTAGGAACTATATCAACTTGAGGGAAACTCTAAACAATTGTGGTTGGTCTGGGCTTTGAAGGCCCAACGATGGTTGCTTTCCTATGAGTGACCTTTTGGAAGCCATCATCATCCATTGAATTTTTTATGCCCCAAATGATTGTCAATTGATTGCTTACCCGATTTGGATCAATTCTTGCTCTCGGTTTTTTTATCTAGACTAGAGGCAGGATAGAAACTACTCTAAGGACTAATATTCATATCAATTTTTAATATATTATATCAATTATAACTAACATATAGGAATATATAATATATTTATTAATTTTTATCAATTTATACAAATATATATTAATTCTTATTAGATTATACTAATTTGTAATAATTGATAGCAATTTACAATAATTTATACTAATTTACAATAATATATACAAATTTATAATAATGTATAATAAATAATATCACTTTAAAATAATTTATAATAATTTATACAAATTTTCTAAAAATTTAAACTAATCAAAAAAAGAATATATGTATTTATAATAAATTAAATTAATTTATCGTAATTTTATAATATTTTATAATAATTTTTATTAATTTAAACTAATTTATAATAATTTTTCTTAATATATATAATTTTATAGTAATTTTTATTATATTATATCTATTTACACTACATTGTATAAATCTATAGTAGTATATATTAATTGATATTAATTGATATTAATTGATATTAATTTATATGAATTTATAATATTTGTTTTATTTTATACTAATTTAATATTAATTTATAACACAAAAATAAATTATAGATCATTTTATTGATATATAACAATTTATACTAAATGTAATACGAATTTAAAAAACTAAAATAAATATCAAACAAAATAAATTAAAAAGTAATTAATTTGAAAAATTATGGACAATTAAAAAAAAGTTTAAAAATATACCTCGAAATTTGTTCTTTGCTAAATGATTTCAAGATCTGGTCTAGATTCTCCTATGTTTATGGTCAAATATAAAATTTGAAGGGTTTTATTCATATAATGGGAATGCTTATGGGGATACTGTGGGGATTAGATTGGGGATGCGCATATTTATAGTTTTCTGTTGTATAGTAGATTTTTTGTTGAAGGATTTCTTATTTTTGATGGGTATTTGCAATGAATAAATTGTCTATTACGAAAAACATGCCGCCAAATGTAATTTTTAGTTCCCTCATAATGTTTATTTTTTTAGATCAGTCTGTCACAAAAAAAATACCTTCCTATAGAGCATTTGTGACAGATCTTTTGTAAATAACTATAATTGTGATAGAATACATCACAAATACCCATTATTAGGATTACAATTTATGATACATCAATTGCAAAAACCCATAATTGGAATAGGTTATTTGTGACGAATATACTAGTATGTTGCAAATAACTATTTGAAATGAACTATTTGTGTCATAATTTCCCATCTGTCCAAAAAAAAATTGTTGTTGACTCCATGATCGCATATGAACCCATTTTTTTTTTGCAAAAAACTTGTTCATTATTCATTAAAAGGTGTTGAGAAAAAAAATTATCAATGGATGAATTGGTCGATCAAAATAAGGTCAATCTCATAGATTATTATAAATAGAATTTTTGTCTTTCACAACTAACCCATCAAAAAAATACTATGGCACCTGAATATTTGTCAAGAGCGCATATGTATCATATTCTTAACTATAACCACTGAAGCATATTCATAGCCATCCATTATGCACATATTCCCATATCATTTATAGTTAACCCCTTCTGCTTGACATAAACTATCTGAATTCAGTGAATATGGATGTGGATCAATACATAGCCCCTCTATGAAAGGATTATCATGAAGATTCCACTGTAAAAAATGTATGTGGAGTACCTTGTGGGACTTTTAGAAATCAATGTTTACTCCAACATGAAAATATTTCCCAGTAGAGGGTCTAGATTCCTCAAATAACACATCCTCATGAACAAGGGCTCAAACTCTAATCATAGTAGTGAATTCATGTGATGAGATCAAGAAAAAAATCATCAAATAACATATAATTATGCCATCTAGGATATTAGGGAATGAATCATTATCCATTTAGAAAGAGATTGAAAAAGAGAAAAACGTGAGTCTCTATAACAATGTGTTTTGGGATGTTCATCTCAACCAGCACTCCACCTACCTCTCCATTGCCCTGAAGGGCATTCCCAATCCCCTCAGGCTGCAAACTAGTGTCTATGTATCAATAGATATCTTTGGGAATTATTTCACCATTAGAAATCAATATTAAATGATCAAAATGGAAACTAATTAAACATCCATTCAACAACACATAATTATTAAACATCCATGAAAAGATTAACATACAAAAAAATAAATACTAAGTGGAAGAAGATAGATAAAAACCCAAGAAAAAGATGATGTGGAATCCTGAAATAAAATTAAACAGAGAAACGAATCCAGAATAGCTCTAACAATCTCCACTGGTGACCCCTAATCTCTCCTCGCATCTCACTCATCCATCCATGGTTGAATTTAAACCATGTAATGAAAACATATTAGGATTATATAAATCTTCAAAAGGAATATATTGACGGGATCTAAACAATCATAAATATTTCCACCCATCGAGATTATGGAAATTACTTTAGTAATATAGTTTATAAAATTCATGTTTGAATATAAGATCAAAATAGTTATTTCATATGCTATATGAAACATTTTAAATGACATGGAACTAATATTTTCATAAATAACCACCCATAAAAAAATGGCGAAATTTTTAAATATATCATTTCACAATGAATAAATAAATCCTTTTCAAACCATATAGAACAATCCAATATTCCATTAGTCTCTATTTACCAAACATTTTCTGAAGAATAGTTTTTTTATAAAAAATATCTTTTGAAAATTAATTATTACATCCCTTTTAGGAAATATTCAACTTATTTTCTTTTTAAAAAACAATTCCAAATCTTTTTAATAAAACTCATTTGAAATTAATCCAACACACTCAATGTGTTACATAATTCATGCATATACACACAAGCATTGAGGAAAAACAATACTAAAAACAACTAAACAAGGGAATCTATGGTCAAAAACATATTACAATAAAATCTAATTTAAAATTAAATCCAATAAATGATATCATTCTAATTGAATCTAGAATCATGTGTATTATCCCTAGGCTCTCGTAATAAAGAATAGAATAAGAAGTAGTGAACCTGGTTTGGAACTACTTAATGGTTCAACATCCCTTGTTGTCCAAACAGAATATCAAAAAATAAACATCCCTATAGATCTATTACTACCACATGAACAAAATAAGATCACTATATTAAAGTCATGTTATACCTTTTATTCTAACCATGTTATTGTATCTATGAATAACTCCCTCGTTGACCAACTATTTATAATATGGTTTTCCAACCGAGATTTCACAAAAACACCCGACAATCCAAAACATTTTCACGCCATTTTAAAACTAATTTTCAAATTTCCTTAAAAGAACATTTTTCAAACCACACTTTTAAATGAAACCTTTATATCTAATTATTCTAATAATATCATTTTGTATTGTTACACACAAATTTTTAAGACAAAATATTACAATTGGTTCATAGTAACCATTTTCAAACCACAACTTCCAATTCAAATGTGTTTATGGACACTATAGAACCCATAGTCAAAAAAATAAAATCTATTTTACTTCTAGAACACGACATTAATACATCCCATACACAATTTAGAGATAAAACGGTGGTTAATAACTCAATTAAATATGTATAAATGCTTCAGAAAACCCTCTCGAGAATGTTAACAAATACTTTGCATGAGATGTGGGTGGATCCCATGCCATTAATACAATTTCAATCCATTTTTAATTAAAAAAGGTTCTTCATGTTATTGAAATTCCATAATAACCAATTTTAAAATTTTTGAAACATTTTTAAAGGATCCGTATAGACATTTTAATAAGTTCATGGCATGATAAAAGCCCATCCTAAGCAAAAAAAAAACCATTTGAAAATTATTTCTAGGTTACTAAGGATTTATAAAATGGTTTTAAAATCATCAAAATACATTTAAAATAATGAAATAAGTTTATAACAACAATTATAAGAGAATTAAATAAAAACATCTACCTAAATTCATGCAGAACCCTCCAGAACTCATAGGCTTCGATAGAGAATGAAAAAATGATCTAAAAATTAACTCTTATATACTAAAAACACCAAATAACCATTATTAAAATCTCCATAAACCATTATATATACCTATATAGTGATTAATGTTCAGAATTGTGAGATAAATCAAAGGAAAAGAAAAAAGAATAAGGGAGGAGAAGAAAAAATATTGGAAAGAGGTATTTCCAACCAAAAGGCTTAAAATAAGAGAGAGTTAAATATAACATTGAATAAAGAAAGATAGAGTAAGAGATAATCCTTGTAATTCCATACCATTACATAAATGATAAGAGGGAATAAAAAACATCCAAATACTTAAAATTTCCAAAAAAAAGTGTAAATTCACACTTTTTATGAAATCTAGGAAGACCACATGATTTGGCCACAAGGTTTTACAACCCATGTGTTATTTATGTGGTTTGTACTAACTAGAAAAACCATAAACAAAATATTTTATTAGAAACCCCTCCTGGTTTGACTAACCATGTGAATTTTTGCTCGGTTGACCAAACCATGCACATGCCATACAGAAATTACAAGAGCCAAAGTTCACTTTCTAAATTTCTTAATGTCCATATATTTTTGTAATTATTATTGCATTACTCATGAAGAAAATTTGTGCATAGAACAAACATAAATGAAAAAACTCCCAATGTAAAGGTAGTCCTACGGTTTCCCCTAAACTGTACATGCAAACTTTGAAAAAAATGAAAAAAGTCAATATTTTTCAATTTTCACGCCCAAACATACAAGAAACATAAATTATCTAAATATAGAATAAAATTATAATAACTTAAAGAGAAAAATTACATTTGGTTTTCACAATTCTTCCCACAATTCCACTTATTTCTCCGGAAAGTTCATGGTTAACTCAGCTATAAAGGAAGGGTAAAAAGTCAACCACTCCATCAAAATAATAAGATTGTTTGGGTAGAATATACAATATATCAAGATAATGAATGAAAAAATGTTGAACATTCTCTAAAAGAACCACTAAAAGTCTTCATAAAGTGATAAATATCATAAACATAAATCTTCCATGGGAATTCAATAAGAAACTATAAATATAGGGTGGGAAAAAACTGCTCTCCCCACTATTTAAAATTGATATAAATAGTGAATAATCAAAAACTAATTCATAATAAGAAGAACCACTAAGAAAATATTTATCCCAAAAATCAAAAAACGAAAAAATTGGATTCCACCAACCACAAACATACAAAATCATGATCATATCTAGAAATTAAACACCTTCCATGAATCAATTAGAGGACCCAAAAGCGACAAAAACATGCCTCCATAAAAGAAACAATATAGCTCTAACTTGGGATCACATACCAAGAAAAAAGTTGAACTCGGACATAATACATTAGCTACCAACTCATTGTAAACAAATATATATTTAAAATAAAAAAATACAGAGAAAAATATTTATTATTTTCAATCCAATCCTAGTTACCCAAAACACACAACCCATGTTAATTTTATATTCTAACAAAGTGTAAAAACCCCATTCATGACACCAACCACAAATCCAAGATCACCAAAAATGATAAATCCACCAAACAAAGAACAAATAAATGAAAGTCATAAGAAAAATAAAAACAAAAACAGATCATTCATGAAATACTAAAATATCTTATGGTGTATCACACACAATAGAGTCCATCTGAAGTCTAAAAAGTTCTAAACTCATCAATCACAAATCCTCAAAATTTACATTCATAAAAAATAAAACAAAGAAAATCAATCCATATCAATTAACCCAAAAAACATGACACGGTTTATCAAGAATAATATCCAAAATTAAATTGGTATCTAATACTCCACCACACCATCCAAGGGGATAATTATCCTTGTCAATACTCTTGGAGAATATAAATAAAATTCTAGAATAATGAAAGAGAATCCTCTAAAAAATATTCAACCTTTACTAAGACCTTTCAGGGAGGCATACAATATACAAAATAAAATAAAGACCAAACACAATATTACTTTCCAAATCACTTGAAATGGTCAATAATAACATAAATTAAAAAATCAAAAAAAAAACAAATAACCATGAAAACTCACATTACAAAATCCCATTTCATTTAAAACTACTAAATTCATAAGGAAATAAAATAAATTTTCCAAAAGAACTCAAACATTAATAATCCCTAAATTTTAGGGAAAACAACTATTTACTGTAAAACCCCATTTACCTATGGTAACTCCAAAACACTTACATTTGGTTTAAAAAAACAAATTCATTTATATAACATGGGATTTTCATGTTTTTTTCAATTATCAATATTTCAATTGTATTCAAAACACTTAACATTCAATGTTCACTATGTATAAAAATTACTTTTTCAAAATCACCCCCGGGTTCCAAAATACATTTATAATTAAATAATAAGTATGTTTTAACAGGAATACATTTTATATATATCATAGCCAAATCAATAGTTTGAAACAAAAATTCAGAAAACTTATTTAGAGAACCATTTTTATTTTATAAACACACTCAATTTATTTAACCCAAAACAAAAATTATTTTAACAAATTCAACCCTTTTATAGAAAACCAAAAGGATTATTTTTTAAAAAATTGATTTCACAAGTCCTACATTTATTCAAAAAATCCTAATTTACACAACCATAATACAAAAAACTAGGAAAACTATAATTACAAACATATTCTGATCCATATGTTCAACATATCACAAGACCCACCATGACACGTCCCTCATCATTAGTGATATCTCTATGGTGGTCTAAAAAATAATCCAAATAGTATGTGTAACCATTCATTACATAACCACTTGTTTTGATGAGACGATGGCCTGTCATATGAAACATCCTATATATTTTATAGGATCTAGTATTGTTTTCACTGCCATAGTTTATCTGGCCGTGAAAACAAACCTCCTAAAGATATTTTCTATATATTACAACCCCAATATTCATTCTAATCTACAAGGAAAATCATAAAATTAATAGGAATATCAATACGTCATCAATGGTAAAACCAAAAGAATCTTAAATTCAATAATTGAAACCCCACTACCTATCGTAACTCAGATGTTATCATGGAAGATGTTGATAAGGAACACACTCATGAACAACCGTATATGTCCCTATAGAAATACTAACTCAATTTTACTGTAATAACCCAATAATAAATTGAGTGTCATAATAGCATAGGTACATAATGATAAACCTAGTGTCCAATACCATTTTTACAGAATTTCCCTGGGGTTCCATCTCAACTGGAACCTGATAATCCTCACCACTAGCCCAATGGGCATTCCTAATTTCAAAGGATTGGAAACTAGTTATTGGGTCTCAAGAGTACCCTTATTGGATTATTTCAACCTCATATATCAATATAATATAAACTAATTTCCAACATATATAAGGTATCCAACCAACATGGAATAATCAGTAAACATATAGACAATAATTAACATATAATTATAATAAATACAAATCAGTATAAGATAAATAAATAACCCAGGACAAAGGAAAATATATTATATCAAAATAATAGCATAATGAGAAAAAGATCCCAAACATCCTCAAGAATCTCCACAAGTGACCCCCAATCACCCATTACATTCAACATTCCCATTCATGGATGAACACGATAAAAAGACCAAAAACAATGTTTGGTAAATGAATCCTATAGAAGATGTATATAGGCATGAGTTAAATAGCACAATGGTTCACTACACCCTGTGATATGTAAATCCCCATACTAATGTTGTTAACATTTTTTCTGAATATAAGATAAAAACTATTTTTTCAGATTATTTAAAAATCTTGTGCAATGACATGGAACTAACACTTTCATAAATAGCCACCCTTTTTCAAAATAAATAAATGTTTCTTATATAATTTAAATAATTCATTTAAAACCAAGGATAGTGGTTATTATTAATCCTAATGGAATAATCCAAATACTATATGGCTCTTATTCCAAAACATAACATGAAAGATCATTTTTTCTTGAACAACCTTAAATAAAAACAAATTCATAAAACCCATTTAAGGAAAACACAAACAATATTTCTTTTTAAAAAAAACATCACAAAATTTTTAACACAACACATATAAAACCGAAACAAAATTCTCAAATTCTTACATAAATCACACATATTATCCTAATGATAAAGGAAATAAAATCTAAGAAACCACCAAATAATAGTCTCGATGATTATACAAAATAGAGGAATAAAATATAACTGTGAAATGAAATCCTTTAAAAGATATCATTTCATTGGGAACTTGTATCATGGGAATCATACTTGGGTTCTAGTAATAAAGAACTAAATTGGAGACAATGAACCTAAGCAAGCTGGACTAAACCTATAAACTTCCCTATTAGTCCAATCATACTATCCAAAAATAAAATTCCATGGAGCTCTTTCACTTCTATGGGAGAAATATATGATAACCAGTTTAAAGGCTTGATACCCCTTCCAGTATAACCATCTCGATGTATCCAAATATCACACCCTAGTTGACCCATTGTCTATACTCGGTTTTTTACTCAAACAAGTAACTTTCTATATTCCTTATAATTCAACACAAATTCAAATGATGCATCTCAAATATCAGAATTCACATGTATTAAATATAAAAAATTCGAAAAAATCACGCCCCACATTTCCTACACCCACTCAAGAGACAACCCCCTCATTTTACAGTCTATTCCCAAGATACAAATTTGGATTAAAAAATATAAAACATTCACTAGTGGATATCAATCAATATTGGGTATAAAATGAGTAACATAAGGCCTTGATGATAGTCTCACAAATTTATAAAACAACATTTCTTAAAGTACCAATTGGGGTTTCCCAAATTAAGAAGACACTCTATTTTCACACCATTTCAAAACCACTTTTCAAACAAAAATTGAAGACTATTTATCAAACAACACATTCAAATCCATCTCTGATATCCAACTATTCCGATTAAATCACATAAAGATGTATCAATACCCTTTTTAAAATAAAAGAACACAATTGGTTCCAGGAACCCTTTTTTAAAATCCATACCTCCAAATTCAACTGTGTTTATAGTCTCTACAAGACCCCATAGTCACAAAACTATTTAAAAAATAATGATGGTAAACTCACACTAATTTCAAAAAAAATCCATGAAAACATTACACACATTCTTTAAAGACAAAATTAGTGTTAAGAACCCCTTAAAAATATTAATTCTTTGGAAAACCCACTAGATCATTTTAAAAAACACATGGAATGTGACATGGGTTCATGAAAAGACATTAATAAATTGTAATCCATTTAAAAATAAAAAATGGGTCATTGGGTTAATGGAAATCTATAAGGATCCACTTCAAAACATGTGAACCATTACTAGTGGAGCCAATATGGAATTTTCAATTCTTCTTGGCCCGCGATACATCCATTCTGTAGTAACCTAACCCCAGAAATACTAGATCCAAACATGCAACCATTACATTGTCATAAGATACATGTAATCACATCCTCAAGGACAAAATTGATTAATAGTTCTAGTAAACTAGATACATACATGATTCTTACATTACAATTTGAATACAAAAAATACAACATCATGTTTTTCTATAAGAGTAAATTTATGCCATATAAAAATAATTTCATATCATTCAAAAAAATCATGGATTCATAGGGAATGGAAATAAAATAAGGGTGACATCAAATTCCCAATAAAGATTAAATACAGCTGAAGTAATAAAGAATAAATGAGAATAATCTCTATGGAAAGTTAAATAAATAAAAAACACATACCGTTTAATCAATAAAATATGAAGGATGTTTTTTAACAATATGTATTTGTATGTAACTGATAACACGTTCAATTAAATCAATAACATTACTTTCATAATAATATAAGGCTTAATAAATATGGAAAAGTGGATAACTAAATAACATTACACTAGTAGAAAAATCATTTTTAACGTCGTCAATTTGATGTCGGTTTCTTATAAACCGACGTAAAGTTTTTTGCAGATACGTTTTGGCATCAGTTTTTTAAAAACCGATGCCAAAAACCAAAAAACAATTAGTTTTGGCGTCGGTTTTTAAAAAAACCGACGCGAAAAAATAAAAATAAAGTTATGATGACAGTTTTTTATAAAAACCGATGCCAAAAATGTAAAACACAATTACAGTCCTATAGATAGTTGCCTAAGCTTTGATTTGACTAGTCATGGAGCAAAAACGGAGTTACGGATTAAAAGTTATGGATGTTGAAGTTGATCTTCTCTAAAAGAAGTGTTAATTAAGTCCAATTTTAAAAGGCCATAACTTTTAATCCGTAACTCCTTTTTAACTCCATGACCAGTAAAATCGAAGCTTAAGAAATTTTCTAAAACCTGGTAAATTTTTTTTTATGTTTTGACGTCGGTTATCATAAAAATCGATGCCAAGAAAAACTTTTTTGTTTTTCGCATCGGTTTTTAAAAAAACCGACGCCAAAAATTATTTTTTTACTTTTCGCGTTAGTTTTCATAAAAACCGACGCCAAAACTGTTTGTATGTTTTTCGCGTCGTTTTTTAAAAACAACCGACACGAAACGTATTTTATTATCTTTTTAGCATCGGTTTATTTAAAAACCAACGTAAAATATTTTTGCGGATACATTTTGGCATCGGTTTTTTAAAAACCGATGTCGAAAACTAAAAAAATATATTAGTTTTGGCATCGGTTTTTAAAAAAACCGATGCGAAAAAATAAAAAAAACGTTATGATGTCGGTTTTTATGAAAACCGACGCCAAAAATGTAAAAAAAATTACATTCCTATAGATAATTCCCTAAGCTTTGATTTGACTAGTTATGGAGCAAAAACAGAGTTACGGATTAAAAGTTATGGATGGTGGAAGTTGATCTTCTCTAAAAGAAGTGTTAATTAAGTCCAACTTTCAAAGGCCATAACTTTTAATCCGTAACTCCGTTTTAGCTCCACGACCAGTCAAATCGAAGCTTAAAAAATTTTCTAGAACATTGTAAATTTTTTTTATGTTTTTCCGTCGGTTTTCATAAAAACCGACGCCAAAACTATTTTTTGTTTTTCGCGTCGGTTTTTCTAAAAACCGACGTGAAAAATAATTTATTTTTACTTTTCGCGTCGGTTTTTAAAAAAAACCAACACAAAACGTATTTTTTTATCTTTATAGCATCAGTTTATTTAAAAACCGACACCAAAAATGATATCGATTGCAATTTATGGTGTCAGTTTTCTTAAAAAACTGACGCCAGAAGACCAACATATATCCTCTTTTGCATCGGTTTTAAACAAAACCGACGCCAAATAGTATTCACTAATACACGGGATCAAAATTTCAATTTTTTTCACAACGCGCGTTTAACTTTTTAAAATCCCGCCTATATTTTCATACAACTCAATCGAAAATATTTTCATTTACTATATATAAATCTTTTTCTCCTTCATTCATCATTTTCATCCTTTTCGATTCAATCAAGTTTTCAATGCGGCATCAATCGTTAATTTGAATACGGTACATATTCTATTCATTCATTTTCCTTATTATTAATGTCCATCATTTTTAAGCAAATCGATTAGATTTCATATAACGATGATTTAATTTTATTATCATGTTAAAAATATAAAACATTCGGATGACATTTACCATGTTTGGTGTAAGTTTAATTATCGATCGTCTTTTTTATTATCACATGAGATCTACGCTAAATATAAGAGATATGATGATAAACAACATTTCATTTCAATGGAAGATCGAAAAATAATCGAAATGTGTTTGAAGTATTATGTATATTTTATATCATATTGTGTATATGATTTTAACTTTTGTTTATCTTGTTTTCTTTAAAACATATTGTATCAATCGATACTTTGACATGTTCAACTTCTGAGTGCCATAACTTTTAATCCGTAACTCCGTTTTAGCTCCACGACCAGTCAAATCGAAGATTAAGAAACACTCTAAAACAAAGAACAATAAAAATTTCTTTTTGGAGTCGATTTTTGTAAAAACCGACGCCAAAAATAAGTTTTTTCCATTTACAGCATTGTTTTTTTTCAAGAACCGACGCCAAAACTATTTTTTATACTTTTTGACGTCTGTTTTTAAGGAAACTGACGCCAAAAATGACGCGGATGAGTTTATATGGCATCGGTTTTTTACAAAACTGACTCAAAAAAGCAATTGAAATTTGTTTTTGGCGTCGGTTTACAAAAACCGACGTAAAAAGTCATATTTTTTACGTCGGCGACTTCAACGTCGGTTAAAAACCGACATAAAAAATAAAAAAAACTGACGTTAAAGACCTTTTTTCTACTAGGGTTCCATTGAATTAATAAAATGAGATTAAAATGAAACCATAGATTTTGTCATAGTGAAAATATCATTGATGATAATAACTGAATATTAATGAAGGTAATGATTAATTATTGGACACCATGTTTCCTAGTAACATGTAACCTTTAACATCGTGATATATTCTCAATACAGTTTAAAACTACTCTGTAAAACACTATCTAATTTAGAAAACTGACTTGTCTCATGAGATAAGAAATGCATCATTGGGGTATCATTAACTATGACCTATCCATTTATTCAATTCCAAATAATTCATCAAGTATCAAATAATAAATTTAATCATGTGCGTTGTCATTAAATATATGTATTGAGTAATGAATAGGGGATTATCAACATTTCCCCAATTAATAAAATAACTTTCAAACCCCATATGTGAAAATGGTATATGTTTTATGAAATAATAATATCCATCACAATGGAATATATATATATAATATAAATGTAATGTGTAACAAAAAAATGACCATAATGAAGTTATTGTTTCAAGATAGAGTCTACAATCACAAAATAATGTGATATTGTAAAGATAACTTTTACCATATGGTAATTTTCACTTAGAACCCCTTTTATGAGATAATTCAATTTGAATAATCAAATAACCAGATGTATGAGTGAATTGTGATATTAAATTTCAAATTTTTAGTTTATTAGCCCAATTAAATTAATTTGGTGCAATAATAACAAATTTGTCTGAGTGGAATGTAAATTGTGATGAAATTCCTTACTTCATAATTTCATTTTGGTGGTACTTGAGTTAACCTCCATTGTAGTTGTTTTCAAAATATTATTAACTTATTATATATAAATATTTATATTTATGATATCATATATGATCCATTTATAATATATTATTACCCTTTCATTAAAAATATTTTATTATTTTCATCGTTTTGGGTATTAATTGCCTGGTTATTCGAGTATGTTCTGACCTGCTATTTCTTGTTTCTTTTAATTAGATCTTGATTTCATCATATAAATAATGTAAAAATTGATTTAAATATCATTTATAGTTATTGTATATGTATTTATAGTAGTCCATAAAATTAAGTGATAAGAAATGTAATACACAGTCCATGGGGACGGTAGGCCATACTTGTGCATGAATGTTGCTTCCATTTTCTTGTCATATTAAAGAATAAAAATTAAATTATGTATATGTATATTATCATTACATTATCATATATATGTTATATATATTAAATATATTTATTAAAATCATTCTTAATACATTACATACATATTGTGAGTGAATCACACCACTCTGTGTACCAGTATTCCACCACACACACAAACGATGTTATCATATTCTCACAAAATAGAAAGTATTAAAGTGTTGTATAATAATTATAGAAGCATTAAAACATAATAAATGTCATAAATAACATATATAATCATTTTTTTCATCACTGTCACCATATTTGAGAGGTGGTAATCGACGAATGAACAATATATGTTCGTAAGGTCGTATTCTGTTGCACAGATGATTGATGATTAAGAGAAAACATATTTTTAAAGTGAAAATGTGAAAAATATTACTATGTTTTTAAATCATAATTAAATAAAAAATATTAAAATGACCAAAATTGTAATAATATATTCATAAGTGGTCTAATTTTTCTTTAAAACCAATCCAAAATATTATCTAACATTATAAATTATTTAGATGAAAATGTAGTATTCAATTAAAATCTAGTATCTTTTACTATTCATCAAAAATTTAATTTTCTCTAAAAAATACCAAAAAATCACCCTAAGATAATTTTGACTTTCCAATATCAAAAATAAATTTAGTTTTTTTAAATAAAATTTAACAACGTTTCGGGATTTTTTTTAAACAACTACTTCATTAAAAGACAACAAAATTGTATTTAGAAAAATATAGTTATCAATTAAGAAATTTGGATTTGTTCTTATCTTATGCATATAAAATGTAATGGATTAATATTAAAACATTTTATTAAATATATAAAATATAAATTTTATAAATATCTTCCAATAATAGTATTTAATTTAATTTATTAAGATAAAACATGTTTGTCACATAAAAATAGTTTCTTTATAAAAAAATATCCTTTATATTCAATTAGTTTTTTATATTCATTTTTAATTAATTAGTAATAAGTAAATTAAAAAATATATATTCTCATTAGTTATTTAATCTAATTTATAACCATAAATTTAATGACTATGAGATAATTTTAATTTTATAGATTAATATTAAAAATATTCATTAAAACATAGTCTTTCGTGTAACACAAGCTATCGAGGAAAGTCATAGATACATGTAATGAAAGATATATCATTGTTTCTTGAAATGAAATATATATCAGAGATTAAATTTATTTAAAATATTAAAAATATTGTAATGTTATATGATATTAAATTCCAATATAAATTTGGTGTGGTTTTTCATAAACGCTATGAAATAGGATATTTGTATTTTAATAATTTTTGGTGTTACATTCTACCCACCTTAGCTAATGTGAATCCCCACAATTTAAAATTTCTCTTTAAAATCAATGTTTTGATTCTTGAAAATTACATTTTTCAAAAAACCCACATTATAAATAGGTTAATAAAATATCTTTTTTATAAGAGAAAAATGAAGTATGGTGGTCATCAGGTATAATCACAAAACATGGGTTCTTGATAGGAGAAAATAGGTATGAAATTAAAACATAACCATATAAGAAAAAACTAAAACTCAAATACAGATGGAGAGACATGGAGAACATGTTTTGGAGAAAGATACATACCCAAATTCAATAAACCAAAGGTGTGAAAAGGTCATTTATATCATCAAAAATGATGAAAATAACACAACATTTTTATTTCAAGACCCCTTTCTCCAAGAGTAAATGAACTATATAACACTCTAAAAATATAAGGAGATATACATACATTATACATTTCTATTTAATAAGAAAAATATTACCTATTTGTTATGTCTTGAACTATTTCTACTTCATCACTAAGAACATGTTACATCGCATGGTCAAGTGATACATTAATGTCTTAAACCTAATCCAATGATCAAATTAATACATTTGATAAATAGTTAAGATTTCCAAAATATTATGATCCAACAATTTAGAAGGTCATTGAATTTCGAAAATGAGCTAATCATCAATCATCCCATACCAAACATGTGAATACCTTAATCGTGCATTCTATAATAGCATGTAAATAACATTAATTAACATAAAAGATTATTAAAACCATTAATTATTTACTATTACTTCTGAATATCATATATTTATTGATATATTACATATAATAACAAAATGTTGTTAACTCTTTCAATGATAGGATAAACTATTTTTTCAAATAATTCATTAATATTTTCCATCATAGTCAGTAATATCTAGTTTTATTTAACCATGTCAATTATTTATTTATCCAATAATTGTTATCTCAAAATCAATAATGTATTAAGGGTTCTAAATCATGTGTTTTCCCAGAATATTAACTTTTCAATGAATGCCTTTTTATGTTCATCAGTATCGTACAACATATGCTCTCAAATCCTTAATGAAAGAGTATTTTCATTTCAATCCTTTTATATTTCATAATTACTATGATGAGAATATCATCAATAAATCAATTTTATAACATTTTTATACCACCCAAATTCAAATTAACATTAATCATTCTGCTTCATTTATATCAATTACATTTTCTTGGAATTGGTCCCTTAACTACTTTTTAGGTATATTCTTCTTACTCTAGGGATAGTCATTTTCATAGTTCTCTATCTCTTTATAGTTGAAACACATAATAGAAATTGTTTCGTTCTTCATTTCTCATTATTTTTCCTAGTTAACATTTTCTATACACTTATATAAAACTCACAACACCATTAAGCATTTCCTAGGGTGATTCTTTCTATTTATAACACATGTTGGAAAATCATTCTTTCCCTTCTTCCATTTATCTAATATTTTATCCTCCATTATATTATTATATTAATTCTATTCTAATAAATAATATTTTGATAATTTTGACTCAATCTTGATAGAACATAAAACTATTTCATATTATGAAGAGAAAACTTGAGATACATTTGCCCTTTGGAGACATGGTGGACAACCTTCAAATAATTAGTCAATATTGTACTCCTTGTTTTATAATAAATTTATATCATACCCTGATAAAATTATAAATGTAGCATCATAATCTAAAAAAATCTTCATAATTTTTTATTAAACTAGGAATATTTATCTTTATCATAGTTTTTCTCATGAAAGATATATTTGTCAATTAATATATAATAAAAATTTTACATTTTATGAGTTCAATTTTATCATCCTCTCTAGTATTGTAGATCAGCGACCACCATTGATTAGTATATCTATTAAGACAATACAATTCAAGTGTAATGTTTTGTTTTCACTATATCTATAGTGACCAAGGATTAACATACATTGATATTACATCATTTTAGATAAATAAATTGTACATTATAAAAAACATGCTCGAGGACCGTAATAGTTTAGTGTCTTTGGAAACATAGGAACAAAATATTATATCCTATTGTAATATCTTCAACATCTCTAATAAATATATCCACCTTTAGTAATTTTACCTAATATATTTCTTCATACCCTAGGGAAAGGAAAAAATCAAAAATGGGTGAGCTCAAATGCTCATTAAGGTTAAATAAAAGAAATTTGTAAGCATAAAATGAACAATGTTCATGAAACTAGAGAATAAAATTTAAATATTATAACATAAATATTAGAGATCATAATAAATATTGTATGTTAATAAGGTATAAATCATTAGTGGATTAAGAGCATAAATCATTAAATAATAACATAGGAATAAAACATGGAATTGTCGAAGACAAAAAAGCGTCTAAAAACTGCATGCCAAGGTGTCTACCAAGGCCACTATAACATTTTAGGATTGTGTTATTCAACTTTTTACCATATTTAGGAATGGTATCCCCCCCATGTACCCTGTTATTTCAGTTTTTGTATTTCATCTCATGTATCCTCTTGTTTCAGGTGTGAGATGTCATCCCATGATCCTTCTTGTTTATGCTTAGGAAGTCCTCCCATGTACCCTATTTTTCATGGATTTTGATGTGCTATATTACATCCTTTGATATCATAAAATAGTTATCATTACCCAATTCATTGGAGGGAGATATAGGTCTCACGCATCTCACAATGAAATCATAAATACATTTTCAAAAAAATAATAAACAATCATATCATAACCCATGAAATGAAATTTCTGTCATAAACATGTAATCATGTCTTATACTATGGAAAAAGATAGGTTCCATAATCATTTTATAAAAAATATTAACCTACAAAAATTATTGGGTTTCAAAATTATATAACTCTTTGTAGAGAAATGGGTTTTATAATAATTATTCCATCAAAACATAGACCATTAAAGAAATAATGTGAATGGATATTTTGGATCATTTATTTGAAGGGAATGAGTAACATCAAAAAATGTCATCTTAGATGTAAAATAAATTAGAAATACATTTTAAAACATTATTTGAGTAAAACACGCAATATTATTTTAAAAGGTCGACACAAAAATATTTCTAAAACCATTTTCCAAAAAATAAACATGAAGGATTCTAAATAATGATTTGAAAACATTGGGAAAACTATTAATTGGAAAACATATAAAGATATCATGAAAACAATGATTAAATAAAAGTTTCCTTCAAAAAATAAAAAAGTATCCTTAAAACCATTAGAAGACTATTTTCCTTGAAAACATAGTGAACAAGCTTCAAAATGTTATAATACGTTTTTCATTGAAAACAATTTGAATAATTATAATGAAACATTAAAAACGTTTTGAAACCTATTTGTTTCGAAAAAAATAAAAAATTAATTTTTTTAAACTATAAAAAAAATTAAAATTGTTTTTCCTAGATAATTATCTTTATGGATAATTTAAAAATATTTTCAAAATCATTTTTCAAAATATTTTATTTGAACTAAAACAAATTTCTGACAGAAGAGAGAAATTCAGTAAGATTCCTCTTAAAAACATTTCATTAATTATCTTAAGTTCCAAAGAATGGATAAATTGGAACAATATATATAGGTATTTTTTATGAAAATAGGATAATGAAACTCATGATTGTTCATTCAATATTGATCATAATATTTCATCAAAGGTAGATAATCGTAAACAATCTCAAAAATAGATGAGATGTTTTCAATAAAAGAATTCTAAATAGTAAATTTAAACTATAGTCCCCATGTTTTAAAATTTTCATTAAATTAACTTTCTAATAACATGGAAATAAATTAATTTTTTATATATCTTTTCAAGGAAAATATATACATCTCATGTAAAATTATAGGTGCATAACATGGCATTTTTCTCAAAGATTTAAAATTTAGACCAAATTATTTTATCGATTTGGTATCTTTTGTAACATAGACCCTATCAAAGAAATATAATAAAATGGTTAAGTAAATAACCATAAATATTAATATAATAATAATAGAATACATCCATGGTCCTTATACACACCACAAAATAAATAATGGGTGGTGGAAAAGCATGTATCTCCGTGAAATAAAAAGTGAGAAGAAATTCCCTTACTTTAACCTTCCTTCTGTGGTGTGGTATTCATCCACTAGAATAGTGGTTTAAAAAAAGTTACTAACCTATAACATTTTCATACCCATGACTATAATATTATATATCTTTTTATTAAAACATATTATTACCCACTCGTTAATAATCATTCATTATTTTCGCTATTTTGTGTGTTAATTTCTTAGTTTTCTCAAGTATGTTTTAACTTGTTATACTCTTATGTTCTCACATTAATCACAATTTCATCAGCTAAAGAATTTAAAAAATGACCTAATAATATTATATATTCATTAAATATGTATTTAAAATAATCTATAACTTTTTGATACAATAAATGAAATGCACCGTTCATGGAGACGGTCGGTCATATGTACGCTTCAACACTACTTTCATTTCATTGTTTTATTAAAATAATTAAAAATAAATAATATATGTATATTATAATTCTAGTATCATATCTTATTTTATATTTTAATTAATTTTATTAATACCATCCTTTTTACATTCCATGTATAGCATGAACGAGTCGTATCGCTTTGAGGGAATGGTATTCCACACTTCCTCAAAAAAAATTATCTTATTTACAAAATCTGGAAAGCATGAATGTATGTAATAAATATAAATTAAATTGTAATAAAGACCTTATAAAAATAATATATATATCATATATAAGAATATTTTCCATATAAATTCTTACCATGAGATGTGGTAAATGGAAAACGAACATTCATTGTTTTGTGAGGCTATAGTTCATCATACATAGGAACAACATGTTCCTTACCCATTAGATGGAGGTGTGTATAAATTTAGGTAGATATAATAACATAAAAAATCTTAGTATATTTAGTAAGCTTTTATTATGTAATCAGGGTATAAGAAGAGTATATTAAGTGGAGAATCAAATGATAGAAATGAGATTATTGGAAATCATTACCTTAAAATCGGGTAACTTGTTTTGGTCTTTACCAAAGGGATTACTTGGAAGTCCTTATTTGCAAAGGGGGGATTCCAGGTCTATATTAGAGATGTTGAGAATATATATATATGGAAATATAATTGTTGAACCTATTTATTTTTAGACTTTTTTGGATGTGAGAGATGTGGTTTCCTTTTATAGTGGTGGAGGAGTGACACTGTTGTAATATTTTCAAAAATGAATTCCATACATATTTTTCACATTGAAATTGTCTCTAATAATAAATAAAACTCATAATAAAGGGAGTATAAGGTATAAATATGTCCATAAAAATTCTCTTGAAAAAATTTATATGTCTTTTTTGGGAATAAGGTTATGGTTAGTACCTTTTATAGTTAATTTAACCATAACCCTGAAATTAATTTTAATCACTTTCACAAATATTTTTTGTAACACCCCAAGCTTCTACGGTACGTTTCCCTTCGAATAATGCGATAGCGTGTGTTGTACGCAACCTCGAGTTCTAACACACACCACAACTAATTAAACTAGCCGTTGTGAATAGTAATACCTACTTTTTGAAATCATATATATTCTATATTTCAAAATGGACTTCATTTTTGGATTCGGAATATCAAAATTAGCCTAGGGTGAAATTTTGGTACATTTCGGATAACTTTCATATTTTGATGAATAGTGAAAATTACTAAATTTTAATTAAAAACAAATTTTTTAATAAAAATAAATAATAGTGATAAATTATGAATTTTAGTGGTTTTAAAGTATATTTAGAATATATTTTTACATTTTAATATGATGTTGGTCATTGGACAAAATTTTACAATTAAACCGAACATAAACAAGTGTCAATCTTTTGATAGTTATTATCTCTTAAAAACACGCTTTTTGTTTTGACAGCGGGAATTAATTTTAAATTAATTTCTGCCACTTCTGTGTTTTGAATTTAGAAAAATGGATTCCATATTTGGAATCAGGATGTTCAAATTGTGTAAATAGGTAACTTTTATTTTTAGACATTTTGAATAATTACTGCGGTAAATATTTTATTTACCATGGTTAAGGGTAAATCCGTTAAATAAGGGTTAAAATAATAATATTATAATAATACTAAATTACCCTAAAAACGAGTCTTAACCCTATTGGTTGATACATGGTCGACCATGGGCATCTTTGTGTCAATTTTGGGACCCCATGGATCCACTTGTAAGTGATAATGACACTTTATTTTAATTAAGTTAAAATGAATACAAAAATGACACAAGCATATATCTTTTAGAACAACAATTGTTACATAGGGTTATATATGTTGGATTTTAGATTATAAATATTCATTAGAAAGATAAAAATATTTCCTACATAATGATATTTTATTTATAATTTTTAGACATTAAATAATTTATTTTATATATGACACAATGATGATGCAGTAATTACTATAATAGTGAAAAATTAAAATAATTGATATTATAAATACCCAAATAAATATAATATGAAACTTTTAATGAATTAAACTAATTTTCTAGGATAATATGATATATTAGGATTGATATAATTGACTTTGTTCGAAGTAATCAATCTGTTATGAGTTTCAAAAAAAATCAACTATTGAATAGTGTCAAAATTGACATAAAAGAGTTCTTAAAACAAATATTATATTATTAATTGATATTAAATTCCTAAAAATCTAAGGTTCGGCCAAGAGACGTATATCATGATAGGTTCATCATTAATGTACCACTTGGGGGGTTTCTTGGATGTATATAGTAAGTTTATTAACCATATTATATAAAAATACAAAGAGACATTGTAAAAGTAAAACTAATTAACTTAGAGTTAATACTTAAAGATAAGGTTACTATAAGTACCCAAACCTGTCTAAATTCTATTGGATGAGTTGTTTTCGACCTATCCCCACCTCATCCTTTGAATAGTCAACTTTGGAGCCTTTATAAAGCGAATATGAATTTATTATAAATTAATATTTCTAGCTTTTCCAAAGGTGCCCCTCACCCCTCTTATAAAAGGGCACTCCTCCTTCTCATTTCTTCACACCTTCAAAGCCTTTTGGTTCGGCCAAACTCTGCCCAAATAATCTCCCAACATCCCTCACTACAACCTAGAGGCCTTAGTTTGATCAGAAAGCCAACCTAAGGAGCCCTTTTGATCAAATCAAAAGGAAGAACCCGAAGAAGAGGTAATGATTTCACCACCCTTTTCTAAGTTCATTTCTTCTTCCACTTCTTCTTCCTTTGTTCTTACCATTCTGAAATAATAACTCCAGTATCTCACATATACTGTGATGTTATTATAAATATGGTACAATCATATTCAGTATTCTATCCACCCATTGAATAACATGTCACCATACGTGCGTACGTACGGCTTACCGTCTCCACGTCGTGGTGTAATTGTTATTCAATATAATATTATTTGGATGGGTATAATAATGATGTGTAACTCATGTAAATAATAAATATAACATGTTAATGATTATGTATATATGATATACCAACCATTTATATATTATTTTAATATCAAAAGAATGATATTGTCGCTCGTGCGTACGTACGGACTACCGTCTCCACGAACGTGATGAGATTCATTCTCTATCGTATCCATTCAAGTATAATTATCATTTGATGATTTAAAAATGATGTTTAAGGACTGTATATCATTCTGGATATGAATAAGATACAACAACCATGGCTTATGTAACAAAACATATAAAAGAAAATGAGTAAGGTAACTCCCGAAACGACGATAATTCTAAGATATTATTAACAAATCAATGTTAAAAGATCATATATGATATCATATTAATATATATGATTCTTGTATAATTTAATAACAACTATTTCACCATTATACAGGAGGTTAACCTACCCCAACCAAGGAAAAGTACAAGGTAAGGGTTATTTCACAATCTCTTCATTATCCGAGGTTGTATTATACGTAATAATCTACTGGGACCTCTTTATCATCCACATCCATGTTTCTTTCAAATGTATTTCAAAACATTTTTACTATTTACAAGAATATGGGTTAAAGTCATTTATACCCTTGTTTGACTTTTTATAAGAGGTTTATAAAGGAATCTTTCCGTCGTTTTCAAAACAAGGTCCTTTTTAACCTTTTCGACTGAATTGAGGTAAGAATGTTTTTAACTTATACGGCGGGTGCGGTTATTTTCCGCCGTTATAAAATCGTCGAAGCTTTCCATACAAGCTTATAAGAATATTTTCAAAGAAAATGTTTTATTTTATATGGATCTTAAATGATTTCAAAATAAAAGGAGATACTTCTTTAAAAAGAATTTTGATTTCATCTATGTCAACATCCTTTGATGGATTTTAAGATTATTTGAAGTTGATTTATCATGATACAAAACTTCTATATTGTATTGAAGGTTTTGTGATATGTTTGACTGTGGATGTGCTATTTTTATACCATTCATAGTTTATTGTGAAAGTATTGACATTTCGTATGCTAGTTTTAATACGAATGTTTATGTTATGTTTAAACCTTTTCATATGGGAATGCATTGGACTTAATAAGTGACGGGTGGAGCCCGCTATAGCTCCTCGATGCATCGGTAGGTCTCATGAGACAAACTAGTGTCTTGGCACAAGGCCTTGACAAAATCTTATTTGTAGTCTTGGAACGAGGCCTTGGCTATGTGGTTATGATAGTCTGGCATTATGCATTCCAACAATATGAAAGTGGTTATTGATTTTTGCATGTGATTATTCATTTAGTAGAATATCCATGTGAATAAGTAAATGGCATTATTTCATTTATGCCATACCATGTTGAAAGTTCGTATTTAAAAGGCTTTTGTTTTAGTTATACATTGCCTTAAATGTTTATTCTTATTTATGAAAGTTTCCACTTTATTGTTATCCTTACTGGGCATTTGAGCTCACCCATTTTTTTTATGTTTTATTTTTCCCAGGATGTGAAGAAGTAAGTTATGAATGACCTGCAGGGATTTTATGAGGGGTTAATAGTGTGGATTGTGGAAACATTATGTTGTTGTATTAGTTTTTCATTTTATGATGTAATGTAAAACTTATGAATATATCTAGTGTTTCCAAGGCTACTAAACCAATCGGTCTTTCGAGATTTGATCTTTCCTGTGATCATGCCAATGTTATGTTATTAATGCACCGACTCTGGGTAGCTGGGGTCGGGGCGTTACAGTTGGTATCAGAGGAAGTTTAGTACAAACCTTGGAAGCTAGATTTAGATAAACTCTGATTAGAGCACATAGACCTAAGATGAACTTTGAGGATTAGTATAGAAGAACTTCCTAGAATTTTGGTATTGTAGAGATTTTGTGAGTTTTCCGAGCAATACATCCCTGTCTGGATACGAGCAGGTAGAGGTGGCTCTGGCACAGATGTACCTAGGGGTAAAACCCGAAAACACCGCTTTGAGCTAGACTCGAACGGGAACTGGTGCACGACAACGGGCCTTGCTGCACTCTTGGTTACGACACTCCCGGGGGATATGCTTAGGATAACTCTCACTTTCTTTACAAATCATTATGAAGGGTTTATGAGTATATACTTCCTAAAAGAAAACATATTTATGATTATGGATTATATCCATAGATAGTTTAATTTATGTTTAGTGTTTTATAAGTATGGGATTATGTATTTTGATTCATAAACTGATCTAGTTTATGACATTGTTTAGAAATGGCGCATAGTGGAAGAAATGGAAACCGTATCAATGCACGCACTCCATGTAGGGATTGCCCTCCTGCTCAAGATAATTATAGTGGGGCTGGTGATGCAACTGGTGCTGATCAGCTAATCACCGTACTGGGACAACTTACTCAGGTTATGAATAATAACCTTACCCGTATGGAGCACCCTGATCCACAGCGTGGAGGATCAATGTTAGATCGATTCATGAGACAACAACCACCAACGTTCAATGGGAGTACAAATCCCTTAGTAGCTGAGCAATGGATATTTTCCCTAGAGAAAATATTTCAGGCTTTGGGGAGTAGTGAAAGGGAAAAAGTTACCATGGCAGTTTACCGCCTCACTGGAGATGCTGATCAATGGTGTTCATTGATTCAAAACATGAAGGAAGATGATGAAGTATCAAACATGGAATGGAGGGAGTTCAAATATCTGTTTTTAGAAAAATACTTTCCTCGCGACCATCGAGCAGATATGGAAAGACAATTTCTGAGTCTGAGACAAAGGAGGATGAGAATGTCACAAAGTATGAGGCTAACATTACAAGGTTAGCGAGGTACGCTGGTGATTATATTCGCAACCCAAGAAGTAAGATTGATCGTTTCTTTGATGGGTTAAAACCATTTCTCCGTCGAGCATTAGTCTCACAATCCTTTTCATCGTACGAAGACATTGTCTCATGTGCTATCAAGACCGAAAATGAATTCTCTAAGTCTTATGACTTTAAAGCAAAGCAAGAGAAGAAGAGACCTGCTGATCAATCTGGGAATGGAAATAAGGGGAATAAGGGAAAGGTTGAATATCCATCTTGTGGTAAGTGCGGGAAGAAACACCCCGGTGCTTGCTTGAAGGGAATGGGAGTCTGTTACAAGTGTGGTGAAAAAGGCCACCAAGCTCATGATTGCAAGGGGAAGAAGGAAGCTACCAACGTTCAGTGCTACAATTGCAGGGAGATGGGGCATTATGCAAATGCATGTCCTAAGCGTCAGGAGAACTTACCTCAGAAAAGGCCAAGGGATCAAGGCCAGGCTTATGCTATCACTACTGCTGAGGTAGAAGCTCCGAAAGACGTGGTGGCAGGTAATTTAATGGTTTCCTCAAGTTTAGCAAATGCATTATTTGATTCTGGATCATCGCATTGTTTCATATCTTCCCAGTTTGTTAAGAAAATTAGATATTTCCAATTTGATTTAACAAGGGAGTTGTCAGTTAAAACTCCTAAGGGAAGTATCGTTGCAACAAAGTTTTGTGAATCAGTCCCCATTAGAGCACATAAATTTTCTTTATCTTCTGATTTCATCGTCATACCTATGATTGAGTTTGATATAATCCTCGGTATGGACTGGCTTTCAGACTATGATGCGAAGATTTATTGTAAGAAGAAAGAGGTTACGATTCTTGATGATAATGATAAGGAGCACCTTATTTTTAGAGCAGAATCGTCACCACCTAATTCTTATTTAGATCCACCCCCTGTAGCTCAACTTAATTCAATTATCGTGGAGGAAGAGAATTAAATAACTGTCGGTGAGGAAAGGAATGTTCAAATAGAGGATGTACCTATTGTGAAAGAATTTGTAGATGTATTTCCAGAAGATTTACCTGGACATCCTCCAGAACGAGAAGTTGAGTTTTCTATTGATTTGATTCCTGGATCAAGGCCTATATCGAAGACCCCTTATAGAATGGCCACTGTAGAGTTAGTCGAACTAAAGAAACAACTAGAGGAATTGAGTAATAAGGGATTTATTCGCCCTAGTGTTTCTCCATGGGGAGCCCCTGTTCTTTTTGTTAAAAAGAAATATGGATCTATGAGGTTATGTATCGACTACAGGGAGATCAATGCTATAACGATAAAGAACAAGTATCCCCTACCTCGTATTGATGATTTATTTGACCAACTGCATGGAGCTCAATACTTTTCAAAGATTGACCTTTGATCTGGATACCATCAGTTGTGTGTGAAAAAGGAAGACATTCCGAAAACAGCATTTCGAACCAGGTACGGGCATTACGAGTTTACTGTAATGCCGTTTGGATTGACTATTGCACCCTCTGTATTCATGGATCTGATGAATAGAGTCTTCAAGGAGTATCTCGATGAATTTGTGGTGGTATTTATTGATGATATCTTGGTATACTCCAAAACCTACGAAGATCATGAAAATCACTTGCGCATTATCTTGAAGACTCTGAGGAGGCATGAATTATATGGGAAGTTTAGCAAGTGTGAATTCTGGCTTCAGGAGATTTCTTTTCTTGGCCATATTGTCTCTAAAGATGGAATCTCTGTTGATCCTTCTAAGACCAAGGCAATCCAAGAATGGCCAGCACCTACGAGTATAACTGAGGTACGTAGTTTTATTGGTTTGGCAGGTTATTATCGACGTTTCGTCCAGAATTTTGCCCGATTGGCTAACCCATTAACGAAGCTCACACGTAAAGGGGTTAAATTTGTTTGGACAAAAGAGTGTGAAGAATGTTTCGAAGAACTGAAGAGAAGATTAGTCAATGCTCCTATATTGACTCTACCATCGGGGAATGATGGGTTCGTTATTTATAGTGATGCATCAAAGAAAGGACTTGGCTGTGTCCTTATGCAGAATGATAGAGTTATTGCCTATGCATCACGACAGTTGAAAATTCATGAACAAAACTATCCTACTCATGATCTCGAGTTAGCAGCAGTGATCTTTGCTTTGAAAATATGGAGGCACTACCTCTATGGTGAAAAATGTGAGATTTATACTGATCACAAGAGTTTGAAGTATATTTTCTCACAAAAAGAACTCAACATGAGGCAAAGGAGATGGCTTGAATTACTCAAGGATTATGATTGTACGATACACTACCAGCCAGGGAAGGCAAACAAGGTGGCAGATGCTTTGAGTAGAAAAGACCATGGAGTTTTGAACAATATGAGAATTGAAAGGGATCCAATTTTCATGGAGCTAGTGAAGATGGACATGGGAATAACCAGGGAAGGTGAAACATCAATGCTTTTTCAAATGGTTGCCAAACCATCTTTACTAGAAAGGATTAAGAGTTCTCAGACTGATGATGAAGAATTCCAAAAGAAGATTAAAGCTGTGAATGATGGGAGATTGAGAGACTTTGCGTATGAAGGTGGAATTTTGAAATTCGGGAAGAGACTTTGTGTTCCCAATATACCTGATCTAAAAAGGGAATTGCTGGATGATGCTCATAGTTCCAATTTCTCTATACACCCTAGGAGCACCAAAATGTATAGAGATTTGAAGGAACATTTTTGGTGGGACAACATGAAGAGGGAGATTGCTGATTTTGTGTCAAGATGTATAGTTTGTCAACAAGTGAAAGCTGGAAGGCAACAGCCTGGAGGAGTCATGCAACCTCTTCCCATACCGGAGTGGAAATGGGACAATGTTACGATGGACTTTGTCATGGGGCTACCAAAGACTCCTAGAAGGAACGATGCAATATGGGTTATTGTTGATCGTCTTACCAAGTCAGCACATTTTCTTGCTATAAGAGAAGATCTACCCCTGGAACGTCTAGCAAAACTATACATTAATGAAGTTGTGAGACTTCATGGAGTACCCCTATCAATTGTTTCTGATCGTGATCCCCGTTTTACTTCAAGATTTTGGAAAAGTCTTCAGAAATCCCTGGATACTGAACTTCATTTGATCACTGCTTACCACCCTCAGACAGACGGACAATCAGAACGGACTATTCAAACCTTAGAAGACATGTTGAGATCTTGCTCACTTGACTTTCAGGGTATGTGGGATCAATATTTACCACTGGTAGAATTATCCTATAACAATAGCTTCCATTCGAGTATACAGATGGCACCATATGAAGCGTTATACGGAAAGAGACGTCGTACACCAACCTGTTGGGATGACGTTGGTGAAAGAAAACTTGTAGGCCCAGAGCTGGTGGAGGAAACGGTGGAAAAGGTGAAAGTAATCCAAAATCACATCAAAGCAGCTCAAAGTAGGCAGAAGAGCTATGCCGATAATCGAAGGAAGGATTTGGAATTTCAAGTCGGTGATCATGTTTTTATGAAGGTATCTCCGTGGAAGGGAGTCATACGTTTTGGTAAGAAAGGTAAATTGAGTCCCAGGTACATCGGACCTTTCGAAATTCTAGAACGAATTGGGGTTGTAGCTTACTGATTGGAAATGCCGCCAAGTCTCTCCAAAGTTCACGATGTGTTCCACATATCTCTATTGAGGAAATACATGCCTGATCCGACGCATGTACTCACCTATGAGGAATTAGAACTGGAACCCGATCTGTCTTATTGCGAAGAGCCCGTCAGGATTCTTGATACAAGAGAACAAGTACTGAGAAACCGGACGACGCGTCTGGTAAAAGTTTTGTGGAGAAATCATAAGATGGAAGAGGCAACGTGGGAACCCGAGGAACTTATGATGAAGAACCACCCGAGTCTTTTTATGCAGTAATACCCTAGAAATTGCGAGGACGCAATTATTTGAAGGAGGGGAGAATGTAACACCCCAAGCTTCTACGGTACGTTTCCCTTCGAATAATGCGATAGCGTGTGTTGTACGCAACCTCGAGTTCTAACACACACCACAACTAATTAAACTAGCCGTTGTGAATAGTAATACCTACTTTTTGAAATCATATATATTCTATATTTCAAAATGGACTTCATTTTTGGATTCGGAAGATCAAAATTAGCCTAGGGTGAAATTTTGGTACATTTCGGATAACTTTCATATTTTGATGAATAGTGAAAATTACTAAATTTTAATTAAAAACAACTTTTTTAATAAAAATAATTAATAGTGATAAATTATGAATTTAAGTGGTTTTAAAGTATATTTAGAATATATTTTTACATTTTAATATGATGTTGGTCATTGGACATAATTTTACAATTAAACCGAACATAAACAAGTGTCAATCTTTTGATAGTTATTATCTCTTAAAAACACGCTTTTTGTTTTGACAGCGGGAATTAATTTTAAATTAATTTCTGCCACTTCTGTGTTTTGAATTTATAAAAATGGATTCCATATTTGGAATCAGGATGTTCAAATTGTGTAAATAGGTAACTTTTATTTTTAGACATTTTGAATAATTACTGCGGTATATATTTTATTTACCATGGTTAAGGGTAAATCCGGTAAATAAGGGTTAAACAAATAATATTATAATAATACTAAATTACCCTAAAAACGAGTCTTAACCCTATTGGTTGATACATGGTCGACCATGGGCATCTTTGTGTCAATTTTGGGACCCCATGGATCCACTTGTAAGTGATAATGACACTTTATTTTAATTAAGTTAAAATGAATACAAAAATGACACAAGCATATATCTTTTAGAACAACAATTGTTACATAGGGTTATAAATGTTGGATTTTAGATTATAAATATTCATTAGAAAGATAAAAATATTTCCTACATAATGATATTTTATTTATAATTTTTAGACATTAAATAATTTATTTTATATATGACACAATGGTGATGCAGTAATTACTATAATAGTGAACAATTAAAATAATTGATATTATAAATACCCAAATAAATATAATATGAAACTTTCAATGAATTAAACTAATTTTCTAGGATAATATGATATATTAGGATTGATATAATTGACTTTTTTCGAAGTAATCAATCTGTTATGAGTTTCAAAAAAATCAAATATTGAATAGTGTCAAAATTGACATAAAAGAGTTCTTAAAACAAATATTATATTATTAATTGATATTAAATTCCTAAAAATCTAAGGTTCGTCCAAGAGACTTATATCATGATAGGTTCATCATTAATGTACCACTTGGGGGTTTCTTGGATGTATATAGTAAGTTTATTAACCATATTATATAAAAATACAAAGAGACATTGTAAAAGTAAAACTAATTAACTTAGAGTTAATACTTAAAGATAGGGTTACTATAAGTACCCAAACCTGTCTAAATTCTATTGGATGAGTTGTTTTCGACCTATCCCCACCTCATCCTTTGAATAGTCAACTTTGGAGCCTTTAGAAACCGAATATGAATTTATTATAAATTAATATTTCTAGCTTTTCCAAAGGTGCCCCTCACCCCTCTTATAAAAGGGCACTCCTCCTTCTCATTTCTTCACACCTTCAAAGCCTTTTGGTTCGGCCAAACTCTGCCCAAATAATCTCCCAACATCCCTCACTACAACCTAGAGTCCTTAGTTTGATCAGAAAGCCAACCTAAGGAGCCCTTTTGATCAAATCAAAAGGAAGAACCCGAAGAAGAGGTAATGATTTCACCACCCTTTTCTAAGTTCATTTCTTCGTCCACTTCTTCTTCCTTTGTTCTTACCATTCTGAAATAATAACTCCAGTATCTCACATATACTGTGATGTTATTATAAATATGGTACAATCATATTCAGTATTCTATCCACCCTTTGAATAACATGTCACCATACGTGCGTACGTACGGCTTACCGTCTCCACGTCGTGGTGTAATTGTTATTCAATATAATATTATTTGGATGGGTATAATAATGATGTGTAACTCATGTAAATAATAAATATAACATGTTAATGATTCTGTATATATGATATACCATCCATTTATATATTATTTTAATATCAAAAGAATGATATTGTCGCTCGTGCGTACGTACGGACTACCGTCTCCACGAACGTGATGAGATTCATTCTCCTTCGTATCCATTCAAGTATAATTATCATTTGATGATTTAAAAATGATGTTTAAGGACTTTATATCATTCTGGATATGAATAAGATACAACAACCATGGCTTATGTAACAAAACATATAAAATAAAATGAGTAAGTTAACTCCCGAAACGACGATAATTCTAAGATATTATTAACAAATAAATGTTAAAAGATCATATATGATATCATATTAATATATATGATTCTTGTATAATTTAATAACAACTATTTCACCATTATACAGGAGGTTAACCTACCCCAACCAAGGAAAAGTACAAGGTAAGGGTTATTTCACAATCTCTTCATTATCCGAGGTTGTATTATACGTAATAATCTACTGGGACCTCTTTATCATCCACATCCATGTTTCTTTGAAATGTATTTCAAAACATTTTTACTATTTACAAGAATATGGGTTAAAGTCATTTATACCCTTGTTTGACTTTTTATAAGAGGTTTATAAAGGAATCTTTCCGTCGTTTTCAAAACAAGGTCCTTTTTAACCTTTTCGACTGAATTGAGGTAAGAATGTTTTTAACTTATACGGCGGGTGCGGTTATTTTCCGCCGTTATAAAATTGTCGAAGCTTTCCATACAAGCTTATAAGAATATTTTCAAAGAAAATGTTTTATTTTATATGGATCTTAAATTATTTCAAAATAAAAGGTGATACTTCTTTAAAAAGAATTTTGATTTCATCTATGTCAACATCGTTTGATGGATTTTAAGATTATTTGAAGTTGATTTATTATGATACAAAACTTCTATATTGTATTGAAGGTTTTGTGATACGTTTGACTGTGGATGTGCTATTTTTATACCATTCATAGTTTATTGTGAAAGTATTGACATTTCGTATGCTAGTTTTAATACGAATGTTTATGTTATGTTTAAACCTTTTCATATGGGAATGCATTGGACTTAATAAGTGACGGGTGGAGCCCGCTATAGCTCCTCGATGCATCGGTAGGTCTCATGAGACAAACTAGTGTCTTGGCACAAGGCCTTGACAAAATCTTATTTGTAGTCTTGGCATGAGGCCTTGGCTATGTGGTTATGATAGTCTGGCATTATGCATTCCAACATTATGAAAGTGGTTATTGATTTTTGCATGTGATTATTCATTTAGTAGAATATCCATGTGAATAAGTAAATGTCATTATTTCATTTATGCCATACCATGTTGAAAGTTCGTATTTAAAAGGCTTTTGTTTTAGTTATACATTGCCTTAAATGTTTATTCTTATTTATGAAAGTTTCCACTTTATTGTTATCCTTACTGGGCATTTGAGCTCACCCCTTTTTTTTTATGTTTTATTTTTCCCAGGATGTGAAGAAGTAAGTTATGAATGACCTGCAGGGATTTTATGAGGGGTTAATAGTGTGGATTGTGGAAACATTATGTTGTTGTATTAGTTTTTCATTTTATGATGTAATGTAAAACTTATGAATATATCTAGTGTTTCCAAGGCTACTAAACCAATCAGTCTTTCGATATTTGATCTTTCCTGTGATCATGCCAATGTTATGTTATTAATGCACCGACTCTGGGTAGCTGGGGTCGGGGCGTTACATTTTTCACAAAAAAAAGTTTGTTTTACTATAAATTATAATTTATTATTATTGAAAATATTTATTCCATTTATTCAAATTTAAATTTTATAAGTGGTAAAAATTAATTAAAAATTCATCCAATAGGCGGGAAGACTATGCAGGTTTTTAAAGTAAAAATATTCAAAATTTTGCTATATTGTCATTATAAAAATAAAATTAAAATATATTAAAATGACCTAATTTGGATTAATTGCTAAAAATATGATATAATTAATCTATAAAACCAATAAAAACAAAATTTAACCTAATAAATAAATTAGATGAAAATGCATATTTCAACTAAAATTTAGTATTTTTACTATTTATAAAAAATGGATATTCAAATAAAAATGCCATAAAATTAATTTATGATAATTTTTATGTTTAATTTCCAAATTTTATGTTTATTTTTACCTAATCAATTCCTAAAATTTTCAAAATTTGGATTTAAAATATATTCTCCATTAATAGGTGGTAAATTTTCTTTTTTTAAAATATTGGTTTTTATGAGTGAAATTGGGTTTCTTTCTATATTGTGCTGATAAAACCTAATGGATGAATATAAAAAATTGAATATTTAATATATATATATATATATATATATAATTAATTATAATCTGTCACTAATTTTAATTTATTTATTTTATGAAGAGAAAACTCTTTTAGAAAAATGAAAATAATAATAATATTTTTTTATATTCATTTAGTTCTTTGTTTCATTTATAATTAACATGTAACAAATGAAATCATTTTATATTTACATAAAACATAAATTTTCATAAGTTAATTAGTTTTATTTTTAAATATTAATTTATTTTCTAGGTTATATCTTATTGTATTAAATTATAATGTTTTCATAATCTGTCATCGCCTTATAATATTTAGTATTTTATTTAGTGTAAGAAATCGAAGAATGTCTATCTTACCAATAATGCAAGATAAATAGGTGTGTTATCCATTACAAGACATAGAATATATTATATTTATTCTATATAGTAAATATAATATAATATATCATTTCTTTATATTCTCTCTACACTTGGTGTTGCGTGTACTGGGCGCCAAGTCAGTGTTGTGTGTAATGCAAGACAAATTGGTGTCATGTAGAGCATACCAAGTTGGTGTCATTTGAATGGAATTTCTTATTAAGTTCAATAGAATACCTCAATAAAAAATAATTTAAAAAATTTTACAAATACTCCGTGTGTTACATTATACCCTCCTTAAAATGAATTTCTCCCTCCAAATTCATGTGGGTTGTCAATGGTTTTTTATTTGAAAGTTCTATTAATAGATCCCACATCATAAAAATTAATATTAAAATATAAATTTAAAAAGAAAACATGGAATGATAGTTGTTACTGAGAGTAACATATAAAGAGTTTTTCATATAGCATAACATAGGTGGGAAGTGAAAACATGGATATGGAAGACAAATCTAGCGATAATGTTTTGATGGAGAGTGATAGATAACATAGTCTAGACAAAGTAAAAAAATTAGAAAGAAAGAAATATATGATCATGTAAGGGACCATTTGATTCATCAAAAAATAAGGTACTAGGATATCTTTTTTAGTTTCAAAATCGTTTCTCTATGGTTGAATAATTTTCATGAGAAGACATTCTTACGTGACTTCATTCCCTTTCATAAGAAAAATCTTTCCCATTGGTCATGTCTTGACCAATTTCCACATTACCTCTTTCTCAAAAAAGTAATGTGAATTTTTCATGCATGAAGCACTAAAAGATCCAGAGATCCATGATATTTCATCCCATATCTCTTCAGTTACCATCTATATAGAACTTTTAGAGCGGGTTTTCATGACCAGTACCTCGGGGCCTATGATGTGACGATGGAAACCTCGCCTCTGATTATCCAAGGTCTAGATACTAGTGCAAAATAGGAATCTACCAGAAAAAGGGATGCATTTTCCTAAGAACCTATATACACACACACACACAACTCCAAGACAGGGGTTCTAGAAAGTAAAAACACTATTTAATGAAAAGAAAACATAATACCACAACTCAAAAATGATGTAAAACAGATGGTAAATTTTAAAATTAAAACTGGTCCAGAACACAAGCCCACAAAAGAAGGACCACAGCAAATTCAGTCCTACAAAAAAGTCTTCTAAAGATGTTTTAGAAAGCCATCAGAAACACCTCATCCCATATTATCTCAAAAGGAACCATCTGGTCTTGGTCCTGGTCTTACTCTTCCTCAGACTCTATCAAAGCATCAAGCATCTTCACAAGAAAAGATATGTGCGGGAAAATCTCGTGCTAGGGTGAGTAAAACACTACACAGTAGGAATCCCTGAAACCACAAAGGAAAATCAGAAAAAAAAAATTACGGTTTTCTCTACATAGGTATATGCCCATACATACACCATGGAAATCCATATACACTCAAAACTAGCCACATTGAATGTGAAGGTAATTCACAGCGAATCGTCAGTCACATGATTCTACTCAAAGCATGCTCATTCTCGGAGTCAAACTCCTCAAGACTAGATGTCATCACGGAGACTTATAATAGGTCTCACTGAACATGGGCCCTTCCCAAGGAAAATACATTGGTCAAAGGATGTGAAATACAAATAGGGGATTCCAAATAATATTGTTAGCCCAACCTATATTACCCCTCATCTTAAGGGATTTTAAAATAATACCATGAACCCTACAATGTAGCTCATATCATAGGGGGTTCTGAAGAATATTGTGAACCCTATGATACAACCCACTAGATGGAGGATTAATTCCTTGTGCTCAGAATTTATGTCAATGCACAATGAAATCCATCTGGGGTGAAAGAGTATCACTCCAGTCCCAAAGAGGAGTAAAAAATCTCTCTGGGACTTGAATATCAATGGGATTATCATTCAATGTCTTACTGAACCATTGAGGTAATAACAATGGGGAAACACAACACCTATACCAGTCCCTACTAACATCCCAGAAATCTATCTCAAAAGTACTTACTCATCATGATGGTCCCAATTCCAGAAACAGATCTTCAGTCAGGCTTGCAGTTTAAAAGATAATGATCTTTTGGTAAAAAGGGGTCAGTTGGGGATGGGTCCGGTCTGACCCAATTGGACTAACCCGACTCGACCTGATGGATCCAACCTAATCCATTGGGTGATCCCAACCCACTCCGAGTGGGCAATTTAACCACCCTGGATACAGCAACCCGCTACGTCCCTTCATGTCATGCATCCAGTTATGCTGGCCATGGTTTCAGCACACACCCCATGGCTTGAACTATATGTCCAGCTCCTCCGACCATGGCATGAAGTCGTGGATCCTTCAACATGAAATCTACCACCATCATCAAGCTTTTAAGACCATTCATGGGCCACTGTATGAGCATTGTTGGTCTATTCTTCGATCTAAAAGTGGTTCTGGGATGCTTAGGCCACATTCTTTATTGCTAGGGGCTTGAATACTTGTTGTGATTTACGGTGGTGCAATGTCATTCAAGCTAAGAAATTTCCCACACTGCCTTGATCTATTTGCCTCAGTCTTCATCACACCAATGTAATTTCATGTCCATTCTAGGATCCATGAAGTTGGATCATTGCGCCATGAAATGATTGTGCAACAATCGATCATTAGTCAACCCATAAAGAATGCGAATAACGGGGGTAGAAAAGAACAATAAAAAACTCAACAATCAAACCTCTGTTGTTTTTTCATTCTGTCCTCGATCTGATTAGTTAGAAGGATCAAGAAAATTATGCACAAACATAAAATCAATCAAATGATCCTCAATCACCAATAAACCTGAAAAGGTGAAACACATTCTGCAATAATACGTATGATCCATGAATCGAACCATTCATCAATCGATTCATGTTCATCATAGGACTTCAAATACGGTGAAATGATGAAATATAAATAATGAAACCTACCTATAGGTCTTTAGAATTATCTTTAATTAAGTGATTTGTGTCATCTCCATTCATTGAAAAACGATATTTGATTTTCCGGATCCACCACTCTTCTGATCTAAGCTCCGAACTCGATTCACCCAATCCATTGTCATTCATCATCGATAGAGTCTCCCACATTCTCTCAGAAAATTTCCAAGCTTCTGGAAATAAACATCAAATTATAACAAAGTTCTCATTAAAATAAATATTCAAACTGCATCAAAAATATTTTTATTTAAAATATTTTATTGACAATTATGTCCAAAATTTAACTTCTTTTATGGCCCATGCCGGATGATGTTAGGCCCTTCTTTAAAAAAAATTCGATTCTCTAGAAGCAGTGGTTCCCTCGGATTTCTGATCAGGGTACCCATTTTGGAATTATTCAAATTTTTTAGGAAAACTTGTCACAAGTTCTATTTAAAAACCTATCATTTTTCATGAGATCATTCGAAGAAAACAAGGACTAATAATCACACATCGTCTCAACAAATGGTCTCATAATTTTCCAAATCAATTTCAAAAAATAGAATCAGGAAAATACAAGTCATTACATTCTCCCCACCTTAAGGCTTTACATCCTCAAAAATCCAAACAAGGTATACTCAAACAAAAGGTGAGAGTACTGAGCACGAATTTGAGCCTCCCGCTCCTATTTTCTCCTCTTAAGATCTACGAGCTACCTATGGACATGTATCAATGGAAAGGATTGTCCAAGAAGGATCCTAGACCTTCATTTGGTAATTAACCCAAGGCACTCCAACATAAATGTCCAACTCATCATAGATTATAATGTGAAAATGGTTATGCACAAATCTCCTCAGTTGATATACGTGGAAGACACAATGCACATGGTCCCATTATGGTGTAGAACCAAGCATTATGCTACCTTTCAAACTCTACGCATCACCTGAAAGAGGGTCTATTATCCTTGGAGAAAGCTTTCTACCCCAAAGAAAACATTTTGTTGAGGTGTGACCAAAAGGAAGATGTGGTCTCTTTCCCCAAACACCAAATGTATCCACTTTCTGCCCACACAAAACATCATATGTCCATGTGAATACTTCATCTACTCCTAGATAACCTAAACATTGTCTAAAAATTCCTTATAAAATTCCTTCCACAACTGGGATGTAATGAGATCATCATGATGTCAAACAATCATTGGTGAAACTCCACAAATTCGAACTATCTATTGTACATAGAGGCATCCCAACCCCCCTACTAAAGTCTTCTCATGAGTTGTTAGGATGTGGGTTGACAAGGTGAGTCAGTCAATGAACACCCATATGGAATTGTGTCTCCTAAAATACGTGGTAAGACCATAATGAATTCCATAGATATACCTTCACACATCATTCTTATTACCCATATAAAGAGAAGGTTAAACCCATGAAACTGATTCAAATAATCTTACATAATTCATCTCAACAGGTAATCCCAACTTCAACCTATTCTGCCACCCCTGGTGTCTTCCTTGACACCCACATACAACCCCAATGCATCTCACCACACTAGGTGTCACTACTACAACTATGTGTTTTCAGAAAAGGATGACATGATCACCATTTTTTGAATGTCCTTCAGTGGTATTCCCTATTAAAAAATGAGTACGTAAAGACTCATAGTCAGTATAACTAAGTTGTGCCTCTCGAACTAATTTATGGGTGGATGGAGAAAAAAAATGGATGGAGATAATTTTCTCCCTCCCCATCCATTAATGATATTTTCATCATGGATAACTGCTATGATGTGTCACTCATCAACTATAAGATGGATCTCCTACTGAGAGAGTCTACTACCACATTACCCTCCCCATTAGTACATTAAATCTCAAGGTCATAACAAAATAAAAAATCTATCCACTACCTCTGTCCCATGTTTATATCCTACTGATAGAAGATATATATTATAAGTTTTTGGTCAGAGTAGACAATAAACTACTCTCTCACCATGTAATGATTCCACTTCTTCAGAAAACATACCACTGCTGCTAACTCTAGATCATGGGTCACGTAATTCTACTCATGTTTTCTCAGCTATCACAAACCGTAGGAAATTACTGCTTACCACAACATCAAGACACATCCCAATTTGTCCCCTAAAGCATTGCAAAACACTACATACCAAATCCCCTACTCTGGCAGTCTCAAAATGGGGGCACTCATAATCCTCCTTCTAGCTCTTCAAAACTCTGTTGACAATTATCCATCCACACAAAAGTTTTTCATTTCTTTTTCAAACACAAAAATGGTGTGTATACCCTATAAACATCATGCACAAACCTTTAACGGTACCCAACAAAGCGGTGGAAACTCCTCACCTCATTCACACTCTTGGGTGGCTCCCAATAAAGGATCGCCTCATTATTTTCTAGATCTATTTCAACTCTAAACTCTAAAATGAATGTCCCAGAAAATGGACCTCTTGAATCCAGAAATAACATTTCTAAAGCTTCCAATAAGGATGGTTCTCTCAGAGAGAATGTAGGAAAATATTCAGGTGTATTGTGTGATCCTCCTTGACTGCTGAGTACACCAGAATGTCATCAATGAATACCGCAATCATCCGGTCAAGGTAAGGTTGGTGGATTCCATTCATGAGTCTCATGAACACTAATAAGGAATTATTCCCGCCAAATTGCATCACAAAGTACTCATTGAGGTAATACTGACATATGAAGGTCATCTTCAGTACATCTTCATCTAATACATGAATCTTATGATATCCAGATATGGGTTTTATCGTTGAGAACCACTTCGCTCCCTTTAGCTAACTGAAGGGGGTATTCAATTCTAGGAAGTAGATACCTGTTCTTTATGGTAACCTGATATAGGCATCGCTAATCTACACATTGTCTCATGGCCCCCACTATCTTCTTGGAAAACAAAACTGGGGTAGACTAAGATAAGACACTAGGCCTCACGATGCTCTTTCTCTTAAAATCCTCTAGTTATCACTTAACACAAGTGTCTCCATGAGAGTTATCTGATGTGTTGGGGAAGATATCAGTGACGTCCCAGGGTTCTAATTCAATGAAGAAGTCAACCTCTCAATGGAGAGGTTATCTGAGAACATCATTGGAAAAGACGTCCTCATACACCACCACTACTACAAGAAACTAATGACTTCTCTCGTCCACTACACTGAGGGTGAGTCTAGACAATGGGTGAGAAATCGTCTTAACCCTCCAGAGAACAAGTCCATTTGGTGTTGCCTAGTATTCCATTTCACTATGGAGGAAAACCTCATTCCAATAATATGGACACACCACATTTTTTTACTAAAATATTCAATCTAAGAATGAATTTATGATAACTACTACATGACACGAATGATTTCGTAAGGACTCAATGCCGCTACCAAGAGATCTTAACCACAACTCTCACATCTAAGATTCTGTTCACATTGTCCAAACTAGTGTGTGATCTTTGGGTCTCCTCCAGTGGGACTCTCTAAGTATGACGATTGAGTCTACAGTCCAACCGAAATCTGTAAGCCCAAATAATGTACCATGTCATGAAGGGTATGATTAGAGACTATGTCTATCAAAAGGGAATCCAATATAGAATAAACTCTAGCCTTACCTCAAAATATTCTTGGATCTCTTGGGCGATATACCACGACAGCATGAAGTTGTCCCCTCCCATTTCCTCTATCTTCATGAGTCTGATATGGACCACTTGGGGCTGTTGGTTATAACAAGTCAAAATTTATACCACATCCTACTGATCTTGCAGCTCCTATGACATGTCTAACTCTTTGCAAATCTGTGTACTCCTTATTTACCGTTGATAACTATCATTTTTGGAATCACTCAGCCATGGGATTTTCCACAAAAAATGTTTTCTCTAGAACCCAAGAATAAGTATGAATGCACAGAGGGATAAAACATGCTCATACATCCTAAAGAAGACCTTTCTCAAAGGTCCGAATCATGAAGTATTGGTATCATATCATATTCATTGAGTACTCTGAATAGTCAGTATTCCTTGATGAATTCCCAAATACTGATAGGTCATCTGTTGGAGCTATAGAAGCTTACAAACTCACATGGACCTTAGCTCGTAAGGTGATAACTCCTCTATTTATAAGGTTCTCAGACTCTATGCACAAAAGAGTCAATTTATCCTAAAGACAGGTAACCAAACCACATTATCGCTCTCCTATACCACCTAGAAGGCTCACTAGAAGGACCACCATCTGATTTGATAGTGCCTAACTAAGTAAAATATATCATTTACCACCTCAAGTCATTCCTCAGCTACCCGTGTGTCATGCTAGCCTTGAAACCTCATGGGTCTTTGTATCATAGTTCCTCGAAATGTGTATTCTAGATTTAAGAATCACTTCTTCCAAGATGTTTCCATTGGATTTATTTATGGAATTAAAAACATACAACTGTTCATTATCCAAAAAGGGACATAATTTTCAAAGGCAGGTGTTCGTTAAGTTTAAACATTACGATATTTAGGAACATACATTGGTCTTGAGGATGGGAGGTCGGACTCATCACACCCATTTAGAGGGAATTATTGTCTAATCCGGGACACTCTTTATAAATTTAAGATATTTTCATGAATACTTATTAATTCACCAAGTATTAAATAAGTTTTCCTTGGAATTTGAAATCAATTATTAATATGTGTAAAATTTAGATTCATCAGTTTGTATTCATGGTTCTTCATCAATGGAGATATCTATATGTATTCAAGGTTCTACATCAATGTTATCCTCAAATATACTATTCTGAGATAAGTTTAATCATCATTATGAAGATAATGGTTTAAAATACACTCGGCGGGGCACTCTGGAATTTATTGTCATCCATAGAGATGAAGGTTTTGTTTGATTTTGGGATTGTTCCCATAAAATAAGCTAGCTAAATATCATTGTGAAATGAATCAGAACCCTCGTAGTTCAGTCCCACTAAATGGGACACATCATACCTTTTAAGGTCATGTGATAAGGACTTATCCATATATTTTAATGTTATGTGGTATGGACATCTAAGCGGAAGGTGCTTAGTCAAAACATAGTGTGGGACTTATGCTGAAGCTTCCTAAGGAACTTGGAAAGGATATGGGTTCCCAGGTAGGATCCGACCCTTTTGGGAGTGTAGACCAAGGATAACAGGGTTGATTTAATGTATTTGGTTTGAACCTCAATAAGTCTTCCTACATATCCCATATATATGGGAATCAAATCCCACGTAGTTCGATAATTCTAATAAGAGAGTATAGTTCTTTGAGGGAAATGATTTTAGGATTACGTCCTGAAAAAGACAACTTAATGACTTGACGGTTAAATTTGGGGATTATTCCTAAGGTGGATTCCATGATTAAGGGGATTAATATTGGATTCTTGAAGAGGATATCCAGTGATATCAGGACCTAAGAGGGATTCCTTGGTATCCCAATTATAGTGGGAATCAGAGTCCTTGTAGTTCATTCCTCATTGGTGTTTGTGCATATACTGTAATCAATAAAAATATCTAAGCCCATGTGAGTCATACTCGATTTGAGAAACAAGAGGATTTGGAATATTCAACAAAGGCGTATGCACTTTCAAATTTTTCCTCCTCCACTGGTGGAAGAGGGTGCGTCGAACGTGGAAGTCGGAGAGGCGACCTAGGAAGAGGGCGAGGTGACAAGACTTCCCTATGTTCTCTTCACATTGGATAAGGGTACAATGGAAGGAAGAAATAATGAAGGTTAGTGCATTACACTAAGATGGCTTCCCATGGTTACAAATCCCAAGGGGAGAGGGAAAGGGTAACAAGATTCCCAGTTCCCATCTCCCTTCTTATCGTTGGAATCGAACAATAAAGACGGAGCACTGATGCTACCTACTACAATAAAATCTTGGGGCCTCTAATAGGATGTTAGCCGTAAAATTTTTCCTTTTAGGGGAGGGGGAATTATCCATTTTTTTTGAACCGTACATTCCCTACTAGTGACTTAAGGTTCCGGGTCTTTGAGACGAAAAGGGGAGGACAAAACCCAAACCCTAATCCTCCAAACCGGGAACATCGCAACATTGTTTTGGGGAGAAATGTCCATGTGACTGTGGATATACTAACCCACATAAACTCCATGAATCATATGCCCATTGTGAAAAATATGTGGGAAACCCTTGACTATGGAAATAAAAACCCAAATATAAGACACTCTAATGTGCCGTTCCCAAAGGATTGATAATTCATGAGGTTTTGGTGGAGGCTTCAACTTAGTACCCTTTAGATAATGGAACCAAGGAAAAAGATAACCTACCAATAATGGCTTTTAAATATGGCACCTGAGTTGGTATTTAGGATTTATACCAATCTCTATCGTGTTGGTACCTCGCACAAGTATACAGCATAGGTACCCTGCATTGATTTCCCACACAGGTATACCGCGCAGGTAGGTTGCGCAAGTATGTTGCAAAACTTCTGTGCACAGGCAAGCCGCGCAGCTATGGCGCGCATGTATACTATTAAAATGTGGCATGTAGGTATGCCACACAGATGTTAATTATGAATAAAGAATTTGTTTCGCATAGTAGAACCGAACATATGTAAAAAATAGTAGAATACTTTCAAAACATTCTTATTTAGTATAATTATCTCTTCTCTTGGGTTTTATAGAGCTACCTAAGACAATTTGAGGGATTTAAGTGAAGGAGATATGTAATGGGAGATTCAGAGAGTCTTTCAAGTTTTTCAGTCCATGAAATGGGGAGACCAAGGGTAATATTTATAGGCATAGATGGGCCAGGTCAAAGGAAGTTCCATCCACGTAGGTCCTCCGTGCAGGTCCTCCACGAAGGTACTCCATGTAGGGGCATATAAATTATTCTTTCATGGAGCTCTTCCATGTAGTTCTATCATGTAGCTCTGTCGTGTAGGTCTATTGTGTCGCTCTACCATGCAGGTCTTTAAGAGTATTAGACATTCCTTGAACTCTTCAAACCTGGTCTTGGGATTTTGAAATATCCACAACGATCCTCGTGATCTTTTGGTATTCTTAAGTAATTTCAACAAAATCCCCCCCCCCTCAGGATTATATTTCTTATAAAGAGGTTCTAGCCTTGATTTAGACTTGTGAGGAAAAGACTATGAGTACATGGATAGATAGTGCATGTTTTCCATAGAGATACTTCGTGGAGATATGGCGTGGAGATATGGCTGAGATCAGGATGAAACCTGGGAGCGGGAGACCAATGTACGTGCTCAGTGGCGAGAGTTGTTCATGGATTTATCTTATCCACCCTTGGAAGGGAATTTTGTGTACGAATTTCTATAAGGGGGGAAGTTTGTGAGAACCAGGTTCTTAGTTTTGAGGTACGGGCTTCTTCTTTTTCCTTTTCCTTAATTGTTTTTGAGAAAATATGGAAAATGGGGAAAAACCTAAATTTTGGAACTACACATCATGTACTTTTCCACAGGCCATGTACTTTTGGCCGTGTGGGATGGGTACATGGGGCGTGTAGCCATGTTGGTGACGAAGGGTGTAGGAACCGACTACACGCCGTGTAGAGGTCCTTTACACGCCATGTAGTCAGTCGGCAATCCAAAACAGTATAGCGGTGGAGCAACCGTCAGGTGGGCGATAGTACAAGCCATGTACTTGAGAGTATATGCCATTTACTCGAGAGTACAAGTCGTGTACTCGAGAGTACTATTCTGTGTACTTTGTTTTTTTTTTTCTTAAAATGGGCAGTATCCTCCCCTGTTCATAGGGAAGGCTTAGAAAGGAAAAAATGAGCAAGAGGGGATGGCCGGAGCTTCGAAGATCCTCTTAGAGCACGTCCGGAATCTGTTCCACCTTGGATGATCTTGTTGGAACCGTGCGGGTAATCCCTCTCTTCTCCTAGCATGTTTCTTACCAATTCATTCCCTATCAAGAGTTATTTGAAGTTAAGCAGTTTTTCTTCTTTGTCAGATCTACGTCGTGTTTGGGCGTTTCTGGAATCGACGTTCGCGTATAGCGCTCGTTGGCTTATAAGGTAGGTGGCTTCGTATTTGTTTTTCCAACTGTCGTGTTTTTTGTGCATTTTCGTGCCACGAACCCATGTTGGGGGTGTCTTGTGGATGAGTTCGTGACTATTTTAATACCTATAATTGTATAGGTAATTAAATATGATATTAAAATTATTGTTGGTATTTTTTCTTGGATCCGGAACCACCCCAGGGGTGTGTTCCACTGTTTAGCCATTTGGCCAGGATACCCGAGGGTATGCCTTGAAAGTAGTAATTGTTGAACTACCTCGAGAGGAATTTCTTGTTACTGCATATTTACATGTTGGTCATGGCCTAATTACCTGTTTAGCTTGAGGGAATTATTCAGATTGGCCTGTGGGCACTACACTATTTAGCCTAAGGGAAGTAGTTATTTCGGACTGAGGGAAACTTCTTCCATGCCTGTGGGCAACTGATTCTATGCCTATGGGTGACACTACCAACGCCTGAGGGAAAAATCTGTTATGCCTGAGGGAATATTCTTCTGTTGGATACTCTTTACCTGAGGGTAGGGGTTTATCTGTATGAGGACATTAGCTGGTTACATAGAATATTCACTGTGGTGATATTTTAAATTAAATGATTAAAAATAATATTAAAGTGGAAATATAACTTTTTAAGTTATTTACTTTTTAGTACTGGTTACTTTATTGCATTTTACTACTGCACGCTATTATTGCATGTTTTACACACAATTGGGAACGGGCCTTTGGTGGGTACCTACTAAGATATATTTCTCACACCCTGTTTGGGTCATGATTTTTGCCCCAAATAGATTATGTTTCTACAGGTGTGGATAAGGGCAAGAGTCCCTATAAAGGTACTTGACTGTTGCTGAGGAGTAGGAGGGAATGGGACCGAGCCTAGGATCACGATGCTGCTGCCAGCTATTTTGTTTAATTTTGTTGTACTCTGTATTTTGTTGTAATGTATAGATGTATAACATGTTATGGTTGTTTTATTGAATAGTGACATGCTGCATCTTCTCATATATATATATATGACTGCTGGTTATCTTGTTATTAGTTATCCCCTTCAGTTATATATGAATGGTTATTGCTTCTGCTGTTATTGTATATTTAATTTCTTATTCCACTATGCTACTCTTTGACAAATGAGGGCACTGTTTCCCCACTATAATACATGGGCCCTCACTGCTATTCGGTAGCCTCCGGCATTTGGGGAAATGCGCTTGAGGTCTTGTGGCGAACCGGGTTCAGGGAACCCGTTGAGTGGAACCTGGAACCGGGACGTTACAAAGTTGTATCACAGGGGTTCTTTTCATTGACATACTATTTGGAGTCGTATTCAGGGATAGGAAGGACAGTATTTGGTAATAAGCTGTGCTCGGGTGTAGCTAACCCATGTACAGGGAGAAGCCAATTTATCCTGTGATTGCAATTTTACTGATTTTACAATTTACAGTTGATTTGATTTCACCGTTGGGTGACGCACTTGTATTGTGCTGTTTATATTTTATCTATGGGTTTTATTTAGTTGCAATCCAATGAGATGAGGGTATTCCATCTCATGCATCATATAGGCACATTCTAGATATCACATGCCATGCATAGTTTCCATTCCATGCAGGTGCATTAGAAATTGCATGTTATTGTGATAGTTGTTGTGCTAGAAAAGCATGTTGTTGTGATAGCTTCTTGATAAATACCTACTGCGTGATAGGGTAATTTTATTTGATCCTGTTTATAGAATGAACGCCAAAATTAGGTCTCTAGGGAGTATGGTCCCTCATTGACCGGAATTTGGTGATTCATTGACTGTTTATTGTGTTATAACACAGATAAGATGTCAAACTTTGATTCGTGGGGAGGATGGGCCCTCACGGGTCGGAATGTGACCCTTAGGTGTTGTTTTTTTTGGTATTTTCTGGGTTCTGGAGAAGTTTCTAAGGCATAATGTCTGGAAACCCAGTATACATGCCCTGTATTACTTGAACATGCCATGTAAGGCCTTATGTTCGGGAAGAAAAGGAAAACTTTTTAAGAACATGCAGTGTACTCTGTGTACACGCCGTGTATTCTCTTCCCGTGTCACAAACCATGTGATCGGCGACACAAGGTAGGGAGACTCATGGGTAAAACACGTCGTGTGATGAATGTACACGCCATGTAGTGTCGACCCGGAGTCCGTAACTGTAACTAACAACATAGGTCGGAGAACTCTTTTACAAAACACGCCGTGTCAATGATGAACACAACGTGTAGTGTGACCTAGGGACTCGGTCGTGTAACTACAAACATGGGTCGATGTCACGGCTCCTTGAACACACCGTGTACTTGAGGGACATGCCGTCTAGTCTTGTCCTAGGATAGACCATGTGGACTTAGCCATGTGGCTAGGAAATGGGATGGTGTACACGCCGTGTGCGGGTGTAACACGCCGTGTAGTTGCAATCCGAGTAGTCGGCCATGTCACAAGAGACATGGGAAATTGGAAAATAACACCATACACTCTGTGTAGATTATACAAACGCTGTGTAGTTTCGTTCAATGGGATTCGTGTGGTTGAGCCATGTAGAAAGACCCGAGAAGGGGAAGGGAAGTCAAGTACACGTCGTGTAGTTATTGTACACGCCGTGTAGTCTTGTTTTGAAAATTTTGAAATGCCTTCTTCCTCTTGTTCCCTTTGTGGTTCCTTCGCTTTTAGTCTTGATAATCTTGAATATAAGGCATGTTTTTGACCTTGTAGTGTCATCCCGCCAAGACGACCACGCGTTGTTTTCTAGGAGAGGGGCAACGAGTATACTCCAGAGATGGTGGGCCATGGGCTACCAGTTGATCATCCAGCAGAGCTAGATGCAGAACCAGCTATTATACTGGACACAGGGGCATAGGCGCAGCTCCGTGAAGGATTTTTGCAGTTCATGCAGACCTTTCAGGGAGCACCGTAGGCTGCCACATATATGGACGAGCTGACGCGTATCATCCAATAGCAGCATCCGCCTACATTTTTAGGGGATGGCGGACCACAGGCTGTGGAGTCTTGGTTGGGGTCGATGCAGACTATTTTCAAGAATCTTGAGACGCCTCCAGGGTGGAGGTTCAAGCTCACGACATATATGCTGTGTGATTCCGCCAAGAGGTGGTGGGATGTTACCACCCAGTCATAGCATCATTGGGACATGGCGTGGGAAGATTTTCAGGCAGTCTTATATGACTTCTTCTTTCTAGAGACGCTGAGGGAATATTGAGCTCGAGAGTTCATGAATCTGTAGTAGGGAGTTATTTCAGTGATGGACTATTCTACTCGTTTCACTGAGCTTCATCTTTTTTCACCTGTGCTGCTGGGTGATGAGACGTTGAGAGCCAGGAGTTTTGAGGATGGTCTTCGTTATGACATACGAGCACTGGTGATTGTTTTCAGGGTTCCTTTTGTACATGCTATTGTGAATCAAGCGCTGATCACAGAGAGGAACCTGCGGGAATCTAGTGGTGTGGTCTAAGGAGGTTCATCACCAGTTACTGGTATTATTTCTGCTGGCAAGAGGAAGAGACATATGGACTTCTCTCAGGGTGGCAGTACCAGTTAGAATAATGCTTCAGGTGGCCAGGTGATGTGCTACTAGTGTGGTAGAGAGGGGCACAAGAGTCCATAGTATCCAAGAGACCTAGTGGAGTGTTGATCTTGTGGCAATATGGGTCATCTGAAGCGCTTTTGCAGGGTGTTTCCACCAGTGGCTAGTGAGAGGGGTTCTGTGCAGACTCTGTGTACGAGAGCAGGACCAGTGGCTACTTACCAGTCAGGGAACTGGAATACATCAGGGCGTGCAGGCAGAGATGGTGGTCGTGGCTGTGGTAGCCAGACAACAGGATCTCAGAGGCAATAGGGCGGGATAGTTCAGGGTAGCCAGGTTGTATCTCAGGGCCGCGGCACTGGGCAGGCATATGCAGTGCAACAGACCCAGCAAGAGAAGGATCCCAGAACATCTACAGTCAGAGGTACTATTCTAGTAGCTTCTATTTTATCTTCTGTACTTTTGGACATGGTTTCTACACATAGTTTCATATCTGTACTCGTTGTCAAGAGCCTTGGGCTCAGTGTTTCTTATTCTTTTGATATCACTATTCTAGACACTCCGTTGGGGACTAGAACGGCTGGTGTGCGGCAGTGCAATGAGTGCCCCCTTGAGATTGGAGGTATCACCTTCTTTGGGACCTCTATGTCTTAGAGATGATGAGCTATGACGTCATTATCATAATGGACTGGTTGGTTCCATTCCGAGCCTTTGTAGACTACCATCATCGCAGGGTGTGTTTCACGTCACCAGAGGGTGGAGAGTTTCTATACAAGGGAAAATTGGATGTTCAGGCGAGTTGAGCTGGACCAGAGCATCATGGGTGAGGTGGAGTCAAAACCAAAAATGCGATTTTGTATCTAGATGATCAGGGGACTTGTCAGATGGATTTCCCTCCAGTTGTTGATCGTTTCATGGATGTCTTCCCGGACAAATTTTCAGGTCTACCTCCGAAGAGAGAGGTGGATTTCTCTATTGAGCTCATGCCAGGAGTAGCACCGGTGTCCATTCCTCTATATAGGATGGCTACACCTGAGCTGCAAGAGCTCAAGAGGAAGTTTGAGGAGTTACAGTCGAAGGGTTTTATCTGACCCAATACTTCTCTGTGGGGTTCGCAGGTCCTTTTTGCGAATAAGGCAGATGGTACCCTCAGAGTTTGTGTGGATTATCAGAAGATGAACCAGTTGAAAGTCCAGAACTGATATCATTTGTTGAGATTTGATGATGTTTTTTATCATCTTCGAGGAGAACGAGTGTTCTTGAATATATACTTGCGATCCAAATATCATCAGCTACGCGTGAGACCATCAGATATACCGCTTATATCTTTTCAGAGCTGATATGGTCTATATGTGTACTTGGTTATGCCGTTCTGACTCACGAACGTGCCAGCAGTTTTCATGGCTCTGATGAATCATGTGTTCCATCCATATCATGTTTCTTTTGTGGTAGTATTCATGGACAACATATTGGTGTACTCTCACACTCGACACGACCATGCCACCTATCAGGAGATCGAATTGAGTACGCTGAGAGAGCATCGGCTATATGCTAAGCTCTCAAAGTTCCACTTTTGGATGGACCATATTCACTTCCTGGGTCATATCATCTCAGACGAAGGAGTTGCAGTAGACCCAGAGAAGGTAAGAGATGTAGTTTCCTAGGAGTATCCTAAGAACGTGTTTGAGATACGATGTTTCTTGGCAATGGCTGGTTACTATAGATGCTTGATACAGAACTTCTCTCACTTAGCAGCACCGTTGACAGGTCTGACTAATAAGGGTGTGAAGTTTGTTTGGTCAGAAGCTTGTGAGGCAGCTTTTCAGGAACTGAAAAGAAGGTTGACCTCAGTGCTGATCCTGATACTCCCAGATCAGGGAAGGAGCTATACAGTTTACTGTGATGCATCAGGTATATGGCTAGGAGCAGGGTTGATGCAGGGCGATAGAGTTGATGCGTACGGGTCTCGGCAGTTGAGGCCACATGAGAGTAATTACCCGATGCATGATCTCGAGTTGGATGCAGTTGTGCATGTATTGGGCTGTTGGAAAAATTATCTATTAGGAGAGCATTTTGTGGTTTTCACCGACCACAAAAGCCTCAAGTATATATTTACTCAGTGTGACTTGAATCTGAGGAAGAGGAGGTGTGTCGAATACCTACAATCCTTCGATTTTGAGCTTGCCTATACACCTGGTAAAGGTAATGCAGTAGCTGATGCACTGAGTAGGAAGACTCAGACACAGGCTGTGTAGGAGGCCAGTGGTGAGTGGTATCTTATGGCCTTGTTCTCTCAGATGCATCTGGAGGTGCATGAATGTCAGGGGAAGACCTATCTTTCCTCTTTAGCTATGACATCTACCCTCCTGGATAGAGTGGGGATGAGACAGCTATCTAATTCAGAAGGTCCAGTTCTACGGGAGTCGGTGGAAAGTGAGGACCCTCCACCCGGTTGGGCGATAGGCGATGATGAGGTACTACATTTCCATGGATGAGTATAAGTTCCCGGGGATATACGCGAGGAGATGATGTGGGAGTTTCATGTTTCATCTTGGTTAGTTCATCCCAAGTTTACCAAGATGTACCGTGACTTGAGGCATTAGTACTGGTGGCCGGGTATGAAGAGAAATGTAGTTGGATTTGTTACGAGGTGTTCCACCAGTCAGTAGGTGAAGGCGGAGCACTAGAGACCAGTTGGGCTATTACAGCAGTTACCCATTCCGGAGTGGAAATGGGATGATGTCACGCTGGATTTCATGACTGGTTTGCTGAGGTCAACTCGAGGAAATGATGCCATAAGGGTCGTTGTGGACAGACTCACGAAGGTAGCTCACTTTCTTCTGATCAAGGAGACCATCGGGGTTGACGAGCTCGGGAAGTTGTATATACGATAGATCATACGTCTTCATGGGGTCTCTCTTTCTATCGTTTCAGATAAGGATGCCCGCTTTATGTCTCGTTTCTGGCAGAGTTTTCAGAGGGAACTGGGTACACAGGTGCTTCTGAGCACAGCTTACCACCCTCAGACCGATGGCCAGTCAGAGCGTATGATTCAGGTGTTAGAGGACATGCTACGTGCATGCGTTCTAGAAATTGGGGGATCTTGGGAGGAGCATATACCCTTATTCGAGTTTTCCTATAAAAATAGTTTTCATGATACTATTGAGATGACACCATACAAGGCTTTATATGGTAGGCCATGCTGATCACCTTTGTGCTGGTTAAAGGAAGGTGAGGCAGCTTTACTAGGACCACGTCTCGTACATGAGACTTCTGAGCAGGTCCAGTAGATTCAGAAGCAGATGGCTACCACGTAGTCTCGTCAAAAATCTTATGTTGATCGCCGCATATGACCTTTGGAGTTCGTGGTTGGGTATCAGGTTTTCTTGCGTGTCTCGCCGAGGATGGGACACAGATGGATCAGGAGACAGGGTAAGCTTTCATCGAGGTATGTGGGGCTGTTTGAGATTATGGAGAGAGTCGGGCTGGTTGCCTATCGGTTGCAGTTACCGCAGCGGTACCGAGCCATGCACGATGTCTTCCATGTGTCTCAGTTGCGTCGCTATCATTCAGACCCATCCCACGTCTTTCAGCCTGATGAGGTTGAGCTAGAAGCAGATGAGTCCTTTTAAGAGCATCTGATTTGTATCGTTGATAGGAGAACGAAGGTTCTCTGAGGCCGGTCAGTTCCTCTCTTACGGGTGCTATGGTAGCATGGTCGAGTGTAGGACAAAACCTGAGAGTGGGAGACTCATGTACATGCTCAGTGGCCAGAGTTGTTCATGGCTTTATCTTTGCCACCCTTGGAAGGGAAATTTTGGGGACTAATTTCTATAAGGGGGAAGTTTGTAAGAACCTGGTTCTTAGTTTTGAGGTACGGGCTTCTTCTTTTTCCTTTTCCTTAAGTGTGTTTTAGAAAACATGGAAAATGGGGAAAAAACCTAAATTTTGTAACTACACACTGTGTACTTTTGGCCATGTGGGATGGGTACATGGGGCGTGTAGCTATGTCGGCGACGAAGGGTGTAGGAACCGACTACATGTCGTGTAGTGGTTCATTGCATGCCGTTTAGTCAGTCGGCAGGCCAAAACAATAATGCGGTAGAGTAGCTGCTAGCTGGGTGATAGTACACTCCGTGTAGTTCGGAGTACATGTCGTGTACGCATGTCGACGGATGAACAGTGTGGCGGTGCCACCAGAGGAATAGTTAAATGAAAGAAGTACACACCGTGTACTTGGAATTACATGCCTTGTACTTTGTTTTTTTCACTTAAAATGGGAATTATCCTCCCATTTTCACATGGAAGGCTTAGAACGGAAAGGAGAAGGAGGGGATGGCCGGAGCTTCGAAGATCCGTCGAGTGCATGTCCTGAATCCTTTTCCGCCTCAGACGATCTCGTTGGAACCGCGCGGGTAAGCCCTATCTTCTCCTAGCGTGTTTCTTACCAATTCTTTCCCTGTTGGGAGTTATTTAAGGTTAATCAGTTTTTCTTCTTCATCACATCTACGTCATGTTTGGGCGTTTTTGTAATCGATGTTCATGTATAGCACTCATTGGCGTATAAGGTAGGTGCATTGGTGTTTATTTTTCCAAATTCCATGTGTTTTGTGCATTTTCGTGCCACGAACCCATGTTGGGGGAGTCGTGTGGCTGAGTCCGTAACTATTTTAATACCTATAATTGTATAGGTAATTAAATATGATATTAAAATGCTGGTTGGGATCATTTCTTGGATCTGGAACCACCCCGAGAGTGTGTTCCACTATTTAGCCATTTGGCCAGGATACCCGAGGGTATGCCTGGAAAGTAGTAATTGTAGAACTGCCTCGAGAAGATTTTCTTGTTACTTTATATTTACATGTTGGGCATCGCTCGGTTACCTTTTTATCCTGAGGGCATTGTTGAGATTAGCATGTGGGCACTACACTATTTAGCCTGATGGAAGTAGTTATTTTAAGCTGAGGAAAACTTCTTCCATGCCTGTGGGCAACTGATTCTGTGCATGTGGGCGTCACTACCTATGCCTGAGGGAAAAATCTGTCATACCTGAGGCCAGATTCTTGTGTTGGATACTCTTTACCTGAGGTTAGAGGTTTACGTGTCAGGGGACATTAGCTGGTTACTTAGAATATTCACTGTGGTGATATTTTAAATTAAATTATTTAAAAGAATATTAAAGTGGCAATATAACTAGTTAAGTTAGTTACTATTCAGTACTTCTTACTTTATTGCATTTTACTACTGCACACTATTGTTGCATGTTTTACACGTGGTTGGGCATGGGCCTTTGGTGGGTGACTACTGAGATATATTTATCACACCATGTTTGGTTCATTCTTTTCAGCCCAAATAGATTACATTTCTGCAGGTGTGGATAGGTTCAAGAGTACCTATAGTGGTACTTGACTGTTGTTGAGGAGTCGGAGGTCATGGGACCGAGCCTAGGCTCATGATGCCGCTACCAGCTATTTTGTTTAGTTTTGGTGTACTCTGTATTTTGTTTTACTGTATTGATGTATAACTTGTTCTGGATGTTTTATAAAATAGTGACATGCTGCATCTTCTCATATATATATATGAATGTTGTTTCTCTTGTTATCAGTTATCTCCTTCAGTTATATATGAATGGTTATTGCATCCTCTGTTGTTGTATGTTTATTTTCTTATTTCTCGATGCTACACTTTGACAAATGAGGGCATAGTTTCCCCACTATCAGACATGGGCCCTAATTGCTAGTCAGTAGCCTCTGGCATTTGAGGAAATCCGCTTGAGGTCTTGTGGCGAACCGGGTTCCGGGCACCCGTTGAGTGGCAACCGGAACAGGGACGTTACAAGGTCACGCAAGTCTTTGGCGTACTATAAATAGGTTTGATACTCCTAAATTTTCTTCACCTGTGCCTTCAAAATTTTACTGGATTTGTGATAGGATCCTTTTCGAAGGACCTATGTGATGATCATCATTGAAGGACCTATGCAGCAGACCTTGTCGAAGGACCTATGCGAACAGTGTCCTTTTCCAAATTTAATATTTTCTCTTTAAAATTCCAACCTAATAGGGAATGTTTTTTAATTATTTTGTATGAATAATGACTCATTTGATGACCCATACTGAAGAAGCTAAGGCTCGTCAAAATGAAATGATGAAGATCGTCAGACCAGACTATTATGATGTCATCGAATGTAATCTTCCTATGATATAGAAGGATTTAATTATGTACCAATGTGATTATACACAACATCCTTACTTACCCCTATATGGGAATGGGATTTTGCATGATTCCCATATTCTATACGTTAAGAATTCATTTCCCAAAAATTGGTTTCTTCAATACTCCAACTATTACTACATGAATATTAATGCAAGGGGGGTTCCAGTACAAGAAGTAATTGTCCCTATTGGTTGCCTCATTCATCATTGTGGTTCCACTACTGATATAAAGGATCATATTATTGAGAAAAGACTACATTACTATGATTCCAACATTCATTCTTCTCAAACAGATCAATTTAATGGTTTGAAGGAAGATTGGGATCTTTTTTCTAGAGGAGGTGTCAAACACAAGTGTATGTGGGAATTATGGGTGCTTTGGCCACCTGTAGAATTTAGAAAGGAATTTTCAGATGTTAATATCTATAAAGATGTATTGATGGGGAAAACATATGTTTATAAAAATGATTTCATTCTTGAATTACTGAGCTGATGGAGTGCGCAAAAAAATTCCATCCATTTGACGCATGGTGAAGTTGGTATTAGTCTCTGGGATATTTACCAAATATCTATAATTCCTATTGTAATGCCCCGACCCTAGTTACCCAGAGTCGGTGCATTATTACATAACATTGGCATGATCATAAAGGATCATGTCTCGAAAGACCGATTAGTTTAGTAGTCTTGGAAATACTAGATATATTCATAAGTCTTACATTACATCCTAAGGTAAAAAAACTACAAAAACATCTTGTCTTCATATCCCCTCATACTATCCCTGCAGGTCATTCATAAATTACTTCTTCATATCCTGGGGAAAATAAATCATTGAAAGGGGTGATCTCAAATGCTCAGTAAGGATAAAAATATAGCAGAATCTTTCATAGATAAGCATAAACACTTAATGTAATTTATAACTAAAACAAAATCCTTTTAAACTTGAACTTTAGCATAATATGGAAAATATAAAATTAAATAGTGCCATTTACTTATTCACATGGATATTCTACTAGTCGAACAATCACATGAAATATCAATAACCACTTTCATAATGATGGAATGCATAATTCAAGACTATCATAACCACATTGCCAAGGCGTCGTGCCAAGACGACAAATAAGATCTTTCCAAGCCTTGTTCCAAGACATTAGTTTGTCTCATGAGACCTACCGATGCATCAAGGAGCTATAGCGGGCTCCACCCGTCACTTACTAAGTCCAATACATTCCTCATATGAAAAGATTTAAACATAACATAAACATTCGTATTAAAACTAGCATATGAAATGTCATTACTTTATCCACAAACCATGAATGGTATAAAAATAGCACATCCACAGTCAAACATAACTCATTCGATACAATATGGAAGATTGTATTGTATCATATTAACCACAATAGAGAATGATGAAGGATATTTACATAGATGAAAATAATCATCAAAACAATTAGAGTGAAATATCCCACTTTTTCTTGAAATCATTTAAAAGTCACACTATTTGTCAAGAATCCATTTAAAATAGATTTAAGAATCAAAGTGTCCCATACCACTTTGAAACTTTTAAAAGGAATTTTGATTTTAAAACGTTAATGTCCATATAAATTAATCTTTAAAACCAATTTTTAAAACGTGGACATTAATGAGAAATATTTAGAATAATCAATCATTGAAACACTTAAAAATTTATTCTAGTTAGAGTTTCTAAACAAAAGAGAGACACTTGAATACAAATAATTGAGGTAATAGAAACTTTGTAATATCATGAGAATAAAGGGATTCATGATATACTATGTCAAAGTACATTATATACACCATATAAAAGTGATTTGGTCTATAACAACAAAGAAGTCTCAATGGAATATAAATTGAGATGAATTCTCTTATAAAGACCATATCCTTAGGTTAAGGATAAATCAAAGACATAATTATGTGTGACAAATATAAATACACTCAATATGATTGGATATTTAGTGTAAATCAATCAGATGACATTCACATATATTCTTGTAAAAACAACACCAATGAATTAAGTATTTAACTCAACAAATGGAGATTGAGTAAAAATTACTCTTATTAAGTTCATACCGATGACTTGAGAATTTATCAATGGAGTTATTATGTGTATCAAAATTATATCCATAGAAATGGGAGTGGGATTTATGACATAATCAAATGAATAGTGATTCTACACATAATCTTGGAGTAAAATAATCGATAAGTATGTGTAAAGCCGAATGAGTGGAAATTGAAATTTCAAATTCCTTTATTGATTTGGTAACATAAAAAACATACACCCATGAAAGAAGGATCATACAATGATGATTTAAATATACATTAATTAATTTATATTACATAATGAATACAAACATGGGCAGTACACACACCACGTGTAATAAATAAGTGGTGAATAATGGAATTCTCACGGAATTAAAAGTGAGCTAAGAAACCCCTTACTTTGTACTTTTTCCTTGGTTGATGGTATGTTAACCTCCTTTATAATTTCGAAATAATTTTTATTGAATTATAAAAGAATCATTTACATTAATATGATATCATATATGATCTTTTAACATTGATTTGTTCATAATATCTTAGTATTATCGTCATTTCAGGTGATCACTTACTCGTTTTCCTTTATATTGTTTGTTACATAAGTCGTGTTTGTTATGGATAGGTTGTATCTTATTAATATCCAGAATTATATCAAGTCCTTAAACATTATTTTTAATCATCAAATGAGAATTATACTTTAATGGATACGATGGAGAATGAATCTCATCGCGTTCGTGGAGACGGTAGTCCGTACGTACGCACGAGCATCAATATCATTATTTTGATGTTAAAATAATATATAATTGGATGGTATATCATATATACAGAAATATTATCATGTTATATTTATTATTTACATTAATTAAAAATTATTGTTATACCCATCCAAATAATAATTTATTGAATGACAATTACACCACGACGTGGAGACGGTAAGCCGTACGTACGCACGTATGGTGACATGCCATTCAAAGGATGGATAGAATACTGAATATGGTTGTACCATATTTATAATAACATCACCGTATATAGAAGATAATGGAGTTATTATTTTAGAAAAGAAATAAAAAAGAAAGAAGAAGTTGAAAAACAAAGGAACTTGAAAGATGGTGGTGAAATTATTACCTCTTCTTCGGGTTCTTCTTTTTGATTTGATCAAAAGAGATCCTTCGGTTGGCTTTCTGATCAAACTAAGGCCTCTAGGTTGTAGTGAGGGAAGTTGAGAGAGTATTTGGGTAGGGTTTGGACGAACCAAAAGGATTTGAAGGTGTGAAGTAATGATAAGGGGGAGTGCCCTTTTATAAGAGGGGTGAGGGGCACCTTTGGAAAAGCTAAAAATATTATTTTATAATAAATTCATATTCGGTTTCTAATGGCTCCAAAGTGTATTATTTAACGGTTAAGGTGGGTATGGGTAGAGCACCACTCAACCAATAGAATTTATACAGGTTTGGGTCATTATATTAACCTTATCTTTAAGTATTAACTCTTAGTTAATTAGTTTCACTTTTACAATGTCTCTTTGTATTTTTATATTATATGGTTAATAAACATACTATATAAATCAAAGCGACCCCAAAGTGGTCCATTAATGATACAACTATCATGAGATAAGCCTCTTGGTCGAACCTTAGATTTTTAGGAATTGAATATAAATTAATAATATAATATTTGTTTTAAAAACTCTTTTATATCAATTTTGACACTATTCAATAGTTGATTTTTTTTAAAACTCATAACAGAATGATTACTTCAAAAAACGTTAATTAAATCATTCCTAACATGTCATATTGACATATAAAATTATTGTAATTCATAAAAAGTCTCAAATTATATTTCTTTGGGTATTTATAATATCAATTATTTTAATTTTTCACTATTATGGTAATTACTACATCATAATTGTGTCAAAAATAAATTAAATTATTTAAAGTCTAAAAATTATAAATAAAATATAATTATGTATTAAATAGTTTTATCTTTCTAATTAATATTTATAGTCTAAAATTAAAAATATATATCCCTATGTAAAAATTGTTTTTCCAAAAGATATATGCTTATATCATTTTTGTATTTATTTTAACTTAATTAAAATAAAGTGTCATTATCACTTACAAGTGGCTCAATGGGGTCCCAAAATCAATCCAAAGATTCCCATGGTCGTACATATATCCACCAATAAGGTTAGGACACCTTTTAGGGTAATTTAGTATTATTATAATATTATTTGTTAACCCTTATTTACCGGATTTACCCGTTAACCATGGATAATAAAATATTTACCGAAGTAATTATTAAAAATGTCTAAAAATAAAAGTTACATATTTACACAATTTGGAAATCCTGATTCCAAATATGGAATCCATTTTTCCAAATTCAAAACACAGAAGTGGCAGAAATTAATTTAAAATTAATTCCTGCTATCAAAACAAAAAGCATGTTTTCAAGATATAATAACTATCAAAAGATTGATATTTGTTTAAGTTCGGTTTAATTTTGAAATTATGTCCAATGACCAACATTGTATTAAATGGTAAAAATATATTCTAAATATACTTTAAAACCACTAAAATTCATAATTTATAATTATTAATTATTTTGATTAAAAAGTTGTTTTTAATTAAAATTTAGTAATTTTCACTATTCATCAAAATATGAAATTTATCCGAAAATACCAAAATTTCACCCTAAGATAAATTAAATATTACGAATCCAAAAATGAAGTCCATTTAAAAGGATAAAATTTATAAAATTTCAAAATGTAGGTATTACTATTCATAACGGCTAGTTTGATTGGTTGTGGTGTGTTAGAACTCAATGTAGCGTACAACACACGCTATTGCATTATTCAAAGACAAGTGTTCCGTAGAAGCTTGGGGTGTTACATTCTCCCCTCCTTAAATTAATTTCATCCTAAAAACATTTAAAATTGGGCTTGGGAATATAATGGAAAGTCCCACATCAAAAAAAAAAGAGTCAATAAAACTATCACTTTAAAAGAAAGAAAGAGAAGTACAAACGTCACCCAAGATAACCCATACTAGGATTCCATGTAGGAAAACATGGATATGGACGATAAACTAACTATTATGATTTGATGGAGAGGGATAGAAAACATGATCCGGAGAAAGTTAACAATAAAAAAAATCATAAACTTGTGTTGGGACAAATGGTCATTAGTCTCCCAATAGGAAAAGTAAACGGACAACAATTTTTGTTTTAAGTTACATTACATAAGGACGAGGAATTCATTTATGAGATTTACTAAGAAAATAAATAGATAAAATTAATTTTTTGTAAAGTTTTATTCTTTAATAAATTCCTACTACTAACTCATTTTTAAACGATGAGTATTCAAGAATACTTGGTCACACTGGAAGAGATTGAATAAACTTTTTATAGAATCAAATGATCCACGAATGATAAACTATATATTTACCTTTTATTTAGAGATTAATCAAAACCAAAATGGTTAGTATAATATCTGATGATCCCCCAAATATATATTCCATTAGAAAAAAACAGTAATCTAAATTTCTAAAATTAAACCATCAATACCCCAAAGTTAAATAAATACCATTCAATAATCTGTTGTCCTTAAAATCCTTCAATATAATCCAAACTAATATTGACACCCAAAACTTATAAGAATGTAGTCTTCCACGTTAAATTTTATCTCCAAATGACATTAGTTACCCTTAAAGTCACATACTTAAAAGTAATTAACCTAATCATTTCCATAAATAACCCAAATCACTATAAATCCACAATAAAAACATAGATACAAATCCACCATTACTCCTCAAATGAAATCCCATACTATTATATTTTCCTTGGGCATATAGTGTTCACAAAAAAGTGAACAACTTCCAAAATAACATTTATCACTTAATCACCAAATCATTTTCATATACTAAGGGTATTCATTTGATAAGACATAAGATCCCAAATCAAATTATTATTGATAAATAAAATCATTTAACTAAAAATAATTGTCACACTAACTATAGACTTCACGTAGTCCCGTGGTAGGAGATAAATCCCAATCGCACTTTGGCTGTGGGCTTGATTCCCACAGCTTTGTCCGACACGATGGGTTGTCACACGGTCTGCGTGTTGTACCTTTTCAAAAACTATATTTTATAACATTACCAAAATGAGATAAATTACTCAAAATAACCATAACATAATTTAACCACAAATTTTATCTCATACCTTGCTTTTTCATCCCAAATTATTATAACATATAATTTACTCAAACCCAATGGTCATATAAAACGAGATGGTTATTCATAACTATATCCATAAGAGAAAAGATAATTACTCCTCAAATATCATTCTCACAATGAAAACTGCAGGTTTACAAATACAAGAGAAAAATATTCCAATGTAAACCCATCAACAAGGAGCACTAATACTTTTTAAAAATTTCTCCAACCATTTATTTCAACATAGCTTCTTCTTTGACCATGAAAATATCCTATAGAATAAGGAATTCACTTGGGTAATGGCCAGGTCCCATACATCTACGGAAAATGACTGTAAATGGATTCTTGGGACCATTTTTATCTTCTTTCATATTACTCTTAATTTTTCATTGGTAATTCTTCACTTTTTGTCCTTCCTTCTCGCACGTAAAGCATTTCCTTGTCCCATTGAGACACTTTCCAAGGTGTCTCCTTCCACATTTCCTGCATGATGGAAATTGAGGATTCCTTTCTCCATGGTCTCCAATGCTGGAGCTCTTATCATTCATCACCTTTATCTTCATTGTTGAGCCCAGGAATTGGTTAATATATATATTGTTGACCATATTTTTGGAAAATTGATTTGGTATAAATATGATATCTTTTACGCCTATCAACATTCCATTTTTTTCACATTGCCACCACCGTTCCAACCTTGTACATAATTCTCAAAGTCACTATGACTTCCTTGGAATCCAGCCATTGACTAAAACCGGAAAGCATTGTGTGAATAATAGTAGTCATAAAATCATTTAGATGTTAACATGTCACCATATTCTCAATTTTAAACACATTAGGATTAACCAAGGTCATTTACTCTCATCTTATATATATATAATACTTCAAATTGGTTTGTAAGGAAAATGTAAATTATCCTAAGCATATCCCCCGGGAGTGTCTTAACCAAGAGTGCATCAAGGCCCGTTGTCGTGCACCAATTCCCATTCGAGTCTAGCTCAAAGCGGTGTTTTCGGGTCTTACCCCTAGGTACATCTATGCCAGAGCCGCCTCTACCTGCTCGTATCTAGACAGGGATGTATTGCTCGGAAAACTCACAAAATCTCTACAATACCAAAATTCTAGGAAGTTCTTCTATACTAATCCTCAAAGATCATCTTAGGTCTACGTGCTCTGATTAGATTTTATCTAAATCTAGCTTCCAAGGTTTATACTAATCTTCCTCTGATACCAACTGTAACGCCCCGACCCCAGTTACCCAGATTCGGTGCATTATTACATAACATTGTCATGATCACAAAGGATCAAGTCTTGAAACACCGATTAGTTTAGTAGTCTTGGAAACACTAGATATAATCCTAAGTCTTACATTACATCATAAGGTAAAAAAACTACAACAACATCTTGTCTTCATATCCCCTCATACTATCCCTGCAGGTCATTCATAAATTACTTCTTCATATCCTAGGAAAAATAAAACATTGAAAGGGGTGATCTCAGATGCTCAGTAAGGATAAGAATATAGCAGAAGCTTTTATAGATAAGCATAAACACTTAAACCAATTTATAACTAAAACAAAATCCTTTTAAACATGATCTTCAGCATAATATTGAAAATATAAAATGAAATAATTCCATTTACATATTCACATGGATATTCTACTAGTTGGACAATCACATTAAATATCAATAACCACTTTCATAATGATGGAATGCATAATGCCAGACTATCATAACCACATAGCCAAGGCCTCGTGCCAAGACTAAAAATAAGATTTTTCCAAGGACTTATTCCTAGACACTAGTTTGTCTCATGAGACCTACCAATGCATTGAGGAGTTATATCTAGCTCCACCCGTCACTTACTAAGTCCAATGCATTTCTCATATGAAAATATTTAAACATAACATAAACATTCGTATTAAAACTAGCATACGAAATGTCATTACTTTATCCAAAAACCATGAATGGTATAAAAATAGCACATCCACAGTCAAACATAACTCATTAGATACAATATGGAAGATTCTATTGTATCATATTAACCTCAATCGAGAATGATGAAGGATATTGACATAGATAAAAATAATCATCAAAACAATTAGAGTGAAATATCCCCCTTTTCTTGAAATCATTTAAAAGTCACACTATTTGTCAAAAATCCATTTAAAATAGTTTTTAGAATCAAACTGTCCCATACCACTTTGAAACATTTAAAATGAATTTTGATTTTAAAACATTAATGTACATATAAATTAATCATTAAAACCATTTTAAAACATGGACATTAATGAGAAATATTTAGAATAATCAATCTTTAAAACACTTAAAAATGTATTCTAGTTAGAGATTCTAAACAAAAGGGAGGCACTTGAATACAAATAATTGAGGAAATAAAAACTTTATAATATCATGAGAATACAGGGATTCATGATATACTATGTCAAAGTACATTATATACACCATATAAAAGTGATTTGGTGTATAACAACAATGAAGTCTCAATGGAATGTAAATTGAGATGAATTCTCTTATAAAGACCATTTCCTTAGGTTAAGGATAAATCAATGACATAATTATGTGTGAAAAATATAAATACACTCAATATGATTGGATATTTAGTGTAAATCAATCAGATGACATTCACACATATTCTTGTAAAAACAACACCAATGAATTGGATATTTAACTCAACAAATGGAGATTGAGTTAAAATTACTCTTATCAAGTTCATACCGATGACTTTAGAATTTATCAATGGAGTGATTATGTGTATCAAAAGTATATCCATAGAAAGGGGAGTGGGATTTATGACATAATCAAATGAATAGTGATTCTACACATAATCTTGGAGTAAAATAATCAATGAATTATGCATAAAGCCGAGTGAGTAGAAATTGAAATTTTAAATTCCCTTATTGATTTAGTAACATAAAAAACATACACCCATGAGAGAAGGATCATACAATGATGATGTAAATATAAATTAATTAATTTATGTTACACAATGAATACAAACATGGGCAGTACACACACCACATGTAAAAAATAAGTGGTGAACAATGGAATTCTCACAGAAAAGTGAGATAAGAAACCCCTTACTTTGTACTTTTTCCTTGGTCGATGGTAGGTTAACCTCTTGTATAATGGTGAAATAATTCTTATTGAATTATACAAGAATAATTTACATTAATATGATATCATATATGATATTTAACATTGATTTGTTAATAATATCTTAGTATTATCGTCATTTCGTGTGTTAACTTACTCGTTTTCCTTTATATTCTTTGTTACATAAGCCGTGTTTGTTATAGATAGGTTGTATCATATTCATGTCCAGAATTATATCATGTCCTTAAACATTATTTTTAATCATCAAATAAGAATTATACTTGAATGGATACGATGGAGAATTAATCTCATCGTGTTCGTGGAGACGGTAGTCCGTATGTACACACGAGCGACAATATCATTCTTTTGATGTTAAAATAATATATAATTGGATGCTATATCATATATACGGAATAATTATCTTGTTATATTTTTTATTTACATGAACAACACATCATTATTATACCCATCCAAATAATAATTTATTTAATGACAATTACACCACGACGTGCAGACGGTAAGCCATACGTATGCACATATGGTGACATTCCATTCAAAAGATGGATAGAATACTGAATATGGTTGTACCATATTTATAATAACATCATAGTATATAGAAGATACTGGAGTTATTATTTTAGAATAGAAATAACAAATAAAGAAGAAGTTGAAGAAGAAAGGAACTTGAAAGAGGGTGGTAAAATTATTACCTCTTCTCCGGGTTCTTCTTTTTGATTTGATCAAAAGGGCTCCTTAGGTTGGTTTTCTAATCAAACTAATCCCTCTGGGTTGTAGTGAGGGAAGTTGAGAGAGTATTTGGGCAGGGTTTGGCCGAACCAAAAGGATTTGAAGGTGTGAATTAATGATAAGGGGGAGTGCCCTTTTATAAGAGGGGTGAGGGGTACCTTTGGAAAAGTGTTTCCGACGCTTTCGTCAGGGTACGCGCATCCATCTGCGGAGGACGCACTGCTTTTGCCCCGCATTCCCGCTTTCCATAGGGGGGTGGCATCTATTCCTTATTCAGGGTTGTTTTCTCCTTGATTGAAACAGTATGATAGGATGTCGGTTCTTCCTTCCGTGGATTCCTCCTCGGAACTCGTCACCTAGTCCGGGTATCCCTCATAGATTTAATACATTGTTCGTGAAACTCTTCCCAGTGCCATGTTTCCATGGACACCGGTTAATTACACTGCTTTTGTCGGGACATTCCAAAGGGTCCGGTCAGGGCAGTAACCTTCAGTCGGGGGAGTAGTCATGTCGAGGCATCAGTAGCGTGTCTGGATGCTGGGGAACTGGCATGTCTGTCTATTATCCCTGGTTATAGGGCTTCTCGAGGGCGTGGAAGCCTGAGGCATCCCAAATCGAGCGCGGGTAATTATATGCCATAGACATATATCTGAGGTTTTCCTTAGCTTCCTGGGTTTAACACAGGGTATGCCGCAAGTTTAACGTCCAGCAGGGATGGATCAGCCCAATCAGAGGATTAGCTAGAATGGATCAGATTGAGGGATTTTCCTTTAAGGGGTGCCGATACTGAGACTAGTCCATGGGCGGCTGTGAAGAGGAGCAGAATGGTATGCTCTTTCTGGGATATGGCAGTCCGGGTGAGAATTAGGATGGGTGATGGAGGGTTGAACGAAATGGAGGGGGAATGAAATGAGACCATCGTAGAGGGGCGACAGTGAAGTTGGGCTTGAGCCACGAAGAGAACTCTTATGTATCCCCATGGCAGGGAATCATTGTTTGTGTGGTTTGGGATGGTGTCGGCGAGCCGAAATGAAAGTGGACCTTGGCCCGATGGGTGTCATCAGTGAACTGATGTGAGTGAGGACCTTGGTCTGGATGGTGTGGGGCTTACACACTAGGCCGCCCAGGTGCTGGTGACCTGACGTGATGAAGGTCGGAGTGACCAACATGTGGTGGGATTGAACCTCTGGGGGGATTCCTATGTACCATGCCTTGGCATGGATCAAAGACCACGTAGTTCAGGTTGGACACCGGAAGGCTGACATGAATGAGGAGGACCAGGGGGGTCCTAGTGGTGGTGGGCTTGGACCTTGTGGAGGCTTCCTACGTACCATGCCTTAACATGGATCAAAGACCACGTAGTTCAGAGGGGCTTCATCGGCGAACCGATGTGAAGGTGAACCCGGGGGGTTCACTTGTGGTGGGTGTCGGTAAAACGACGTGAATAAGGAACCTTGGTCCGATGGGAGATGGTATTGAACCTCAGGGAGGCTACTTACGTACCATGCCTTGACATGGATCAAAGACCACGTACTTCGGGTTGGTCACAATGGCTTGCCGTCAGACTGGAATTGCAGTTTAACGTCATGTTGGACGAGGATGAACTCAACGTGAATAGATGATGGGTGGTCTTGAACCTCGGGGAGGCTTCCTACGTACCATACCTTGACATGGATCAAAGACCACGTAGTTCGGGTTGGTCACAACGGCTTGCCATCGGACTGGAATTGCAGTTTAACGTCATGCTGGATGAGGATAAACTCGACGTGAATAGATTATGGGTGGGATTGAACCTCAAGGAGGCCTCCTACATACCATACCTTGACATGGATCAAAGACCACGTAGTTTGGGTTGGTCACAACGGCTTGCTGTCGGACTGGAATTGCAGTTTAACGTCATGCTGGACGAGGATGAACTCGACGTGAATAGATGATGGGTGGGATTGAACCTCACGGAGGCTTCCTACGTACCATACCTTGACATGGATCAAAGACCACGTAGTTCATAGGATGGATGTCCTCAGCGAACCGACGTGAAGGCGGACCTTGGTCCAATGAGAGATGGGCTTGAACCTCAGGGAGGCTTCCTATGTACCATGCCTTGACATGGATCAAAGACCTCGTAGTTCAAATGAAGGTGCAGTTTAATGTCATGCGAGATGAGGGCATACAGTTTAACGTCATGCTGGATGAGGGTATGTAGTTTAATGTCATGTTGGACGAGGGTATTGTCACGGCCAATGCCAACTCTAAGCCCACGTGAGTCAGGCTCGGTGTGAGAAACAAGAGGCAGCAAGGACCTGACGATCACGCAGCGAAGGGTGAGTCTGTGAGGAGTGAATAGGGTCTTACGCGTTAGGAGGCCCATGGTGCTGGGACTTACTCCAGGATAGAGGCCCGGAGTGCGGAAAAGCCCAGCGAAAGAGGGACTTGGGACCAATGACGGGAGGTGTCTCATTCCCCATCGCGCCCTCCACTGACCTTGGTAGTGGGGAAGTACAGAGATGCAGGGGTGCAGCCTTCCACTAGAGGGTCTAGGGGCTTATACCAAGGTGGTTGCCCTTCTCCCATGGACATACGCTACTCCGAGAAGGAGGATATCATCCCTTTTAGAGGGGATGACCCCGTCTTTGTGGAGATGGGTGGTGTAAAAAATGTTCGAGCTGGGGGGACCCTATGTGCGAAACACGGGGCCAGATCATAGTTTAGTGTCATGTGTTGAGGACGAGGTGCTTGACAGTTTGACGTCTTGCAGCTCGGACGAGGTGGGTTCACTCCACACCCCTAGGGATTACATAACTGGTACCCTTTTCTCCTTGGGGGAGGGAAGGTACAAGTAAGGTCGTGGTCAAGGGGGGTTGTAGGGCGAACCATCGAGGGGTCCACGTTAGCGTGGCTATGTGAAAATCAATAGCTGTTAGCGTTCCTATGCGAAGAAGCATTAGGCGAAGAAATGCTACAAGTGGTGTTGTCCGCGGGACTTTGAAATCACATCGTGCATACCTGGAGGGTCGCGCCTGAAGAGGAATTTCCAAGAAAAGGAGTGTGCTTCGCGAAGTGGAGTTCCTTGGCCTTATCATGGGGCAGAGGTGTGAGTGGAGAGTGCTTCGCGAAGTGGAACAGTATTCTCAGAGCACTTCCTCACGAAAAAGAGGTGCCTCGCGAAGCGGGGTGCTACGAAGCAGTGTGCTTCACGATGTGTAGCGATCCTGCCTTAGCATGGGGATCACTAATATAGGATGGGTGTTTCGTGAAGCATAAACGCTCCGCATCTTCCTGGGTTCCCTTCGGAATCCCCCTCCTTCTCGAATGCCTTTAAGCTTTGCGAAGGGCATCCCTCTCGGAAGGGGGGATCAAAACGAGACAAAGCGAAGGCGTCACGCGAAGTAAAAGTACCTCGCGGAGCTCATGATTCCTAGGGAAAAGGGTGATTCGCGATTCAGGAGAGGAGAAGCCGAAAGGTCAGATTGTCCGTCTCCTGGACTCAGGGGGAGCCTAGTATTTACAGGCGAGGGACGCCGTGAAGCAGAACTCCCGCGCCGCCTCCGGTGCTTCGCGGCGCGCTCACGAACGTCAGGTCGTTCGCGGAGAGGTACTGCCTCCGTTGCTTCGCGGTGGGCTCACGAACTTCAGGCCGTTCGCGGAGAGGTATTGCCTCTGTTGCTTCACAGCAGGCTCGCGAACGTCAGGCTATTCGTGGAGAGGTCTGCCTCCGTTGCTTCGTGGGGCCGTGATGCTTGGGGGGTGCTTTGCATCGGAGCATCGCGAAGAAGCGTGCGGGGCGTCTTTTTTGTCCCTTCCTTTCGTGCAATATTTTGGATCCAAAAAATGCCCCCCCTTATAGATGGAGCCATGGAGGGTGGAGTGTCATAGTCTGAGGAAAAATCTCCAAAATTGTCGGCGGTTCGTGAATCGACTTCGCGAAGGGGGACTGCAATGCTGACCAGTGCCACAGGATCCGGACGCGCCGCGATGCTCCGCGCTGGCGAGGTGCGCCGCGAAGCTCCGTGGTCACCGCCTATAAATAGGGGGTCGACCTCTTTTGTCTTCACGCGTTTTTCTTTTCCTTTTGCGCTCTCTATTTTGCGAAGCTCCGCGTACTCCACGCCTTCTCTCCGCGACTCAATTTTCGCGGCGAACCGCGGGTCTCCGACTCCGCGACCGCGCCAAGCGAACTCCTGTTTTCAGGCCTAGGTCAGACTCCGCGGCTTGGTCTCGTGACCGACCTTCGCGTGAAGGCTTCACGATCCAGCTTCATGATCCGTTCTGAAAAAATTCATTTCTGAGTGTCGGAACCGAAATGGCCCATCGAGAAGCTGTATTGGGGGTGCTTGCAGATGCCTCCCCTCGGGGTGAGATGGCCAACTGTCCGGGCCTTGGGGAGATGGTACGAAGCCACTCGGACCACGTTTCTTTGACAGATATACTATCAGCGGGTCAGAAGAATTATCCGCAGCGTAAGAAGCTGCCATTGTACGGCTTCGGGTTGAGGGATGATGTCTTCATCCCTGAGGTGAGTAGGGACGAACCAGCTTGCTGGTTTAGGAGCATGCCATGTCAGCACCAATGGTTCAGGGCGGCCGATGGTCATGAATGGGAGGACTTCACACCAGTCACCACTGACTGTCACTACAACCACGTGAACAATATTGACGGGAAGCCACTGCAACTGGAGATTTCCCCTCCTCTCTACCTGTAACACCCCAGGATTTCAGAGTGTGTTATTTCTTAAAAATAATTCAATAACTTGCACTACACACAACACCGAGTTCAATCACACCATTAAAAGAGGTCATGAATAGTATTAACTACATTTTGAACTTTATATAATCCTTATAATTTTAGAATCCCTATTATGAGTTTCTTAGTCATAATGCAAGAACAAATTCATTTTCAGTATTTCACTTTTATCAACTTCTAATAGTGAAACCTTTTTAAATACAATATTTTAAACTTTTTGACTAAATGGAGACATCAAAAAAATTTAAAATGAAACATCCCAAGCGTCCACGGTACGCTTTCCTTTGGATAAAACAGTAGCGTGTGTTGTACGCAACTTCGAGTTCTAACACACCGTAACCAATCAAACTAGTTGTTATGAATAGTAATACCTACTTTTTGAAGTTATATATATTTTATATTTTAAAATGGACTTCATTTTTGGATTCGGAATATCAAATTTAGCCTAAGGTGAAATTTTGGTACTTTTCGGATAACTTTCATATTTTGATGAATAGTGAAAATTTCTAAATTTTAATTAAAAACAACTTTTTTAATCAAAATAATTAATAGTGATAGATTATGAATTTGAGTGGTTTTAAAGTATATTTAGAATATATTTTTACCATTCAATTTAATGTTTATCATTGGACATAATTTTACAATTAAACCGAACATAAACAAGTGTCAATCTTTTGATATTTATTATCTCTTAAAAACACGCTTTTTGTTTTGACAGCGGGAATTAATTTTAAATTAATTTCTGCCACTTCTGTGTTTTGAATTTAGAAAAATGGATTCCATATTTGGAATCAGGATGTTCAAATTGTGTAAATAGGTAACTTTTATTTTTAGACATTTTGAATAATTACTGCGGTAAATATTTTATTTACCATGGTTAAAGGGTAAATCCGGTAAATAAGGGTTAAAAAATAATATTATAATAATACTAAATTACCCTAAAACGTGTCTTAACCCTATTGGTTGATACATGGTCGACCATGGGCATCTTTGTGTCAATTTTGGGACCCCATGGATCCACTTGTAAGTGATAATGACACTTTATTTTAATTAAGTTAAAATGAATACAAAAATGACACAAGCATATATCTTTTAGAACAACAATTGTTACATAGGGTTATATATGTTGGATTTTAGATTATAAATATTCATTAGAAAGATAAAAATATTTCCTATATAATGATATTTTATTTATATTTTTTAGACAATAAATAATTTATTTTATATATGACACAATGATGATGCAGTAATTACTATAATAGTGAAAAATTAAAATAATTGATATTATAAATACCCAAATAAATATAATATGAAACTTTTAATGAATTAAACTAATTTTCTAGGATAATATGATATATTAGGATTGATATAATTGAAGTTTTTCGAAGTAATCAATCTGTTATGAGTTTCAAAAAAATCAACTATTGAATAGTGTCAAAATTGACATAAAAGAGTTCTTAAAACAAATATTATATTATTAATTGATATTAAATTCCTAAAAATCTAAGGTTCGGCCAAGAGACTTATATTATGATAGGTTAATCATTAATGGACCACTTGGGGGTCGCTTGGATGTTTATAGTAAGTTTATTAACCATATTATATAAAAATACAAAGAGACATTGTAAAAGTGAAACTAATTAACTTAGAGTTAATACTTAAAGATAAGGTTAATATAAGTACCCAAACCTGTCTAAATTCTATTGGTTGAGTGGTTTTAGACCTATCCCCACCTTAACCTTTGAATAGTCAACTTTGGAGCCATTAGAAACCGAATATGAATTTATTATAAATTAATATTTCTAGCTTTTCCAAAGGTGCCCCTCACCCCTCTTATAAAAGGGCACTCCTCCTTCTCATTTCTTCACACCTCTAAAGCCTTTTGGTTCGGCCAAACTCTGCCCAAATACTCTCCCAACATCCCTCACTACAACCTAGAGACCTTAGTTTGATCAGAAATCCAACCTAAGGAGCCCTTTTGATCAAATCAAAAGGAAGAACCCGAAGAAGAGGTAATGATTTCACCACCCTTTTCTAAGTTCATTTCTTCTTCCACTTCTTCTTCCTTTGTTCTTAACATTCTAAAATAATAACTCCAGTATCTCACATATACTGTGATGTTATTATAAGTATGGTACAACCATATTCAGTATTCTATCCACCCTTTGAATAACATGTCACCATACGTGCGTACGTACGGCTTACCGTCTCCACGTCGTGGTGTAATTGTTATTCAATATAATATTATTTGGATGGGTATAATAATGATGTGTAACTCATGTAAATAATAAATATAACATGTTAATGATTCTGTATATATGATATACCATTCATTTATATATTATTTTAATATCAAAAGAATGATATTGTCGCTCGTGCGTACGTACGGACTACCGTCTCCACGAACGCGATGAGATTCATTCTCCATCGTATCCATTCAAGTATAATTATCATTTTATGATTTAAAAATAATGTTTAAGGACTTGATATCATTCTGGATATGAATAAGATACAACAAACATGGCTTATGTAACAAAACATATAAAAGAAAATGAGTAAGTTAACACCCGAAACGATGATAATTCTAAGATATTATTAATAAATCAATGTTAAAAGATCATATATGATATCATATTAATATATATGATTCTTGTATAATTTAATAACAATTATTTCACCATTATACAGGAGGTTAACCTACCCCAACCAAGGAAAAGTACAAGGTAAGGGTTATTTCACAATCTCTTCATTATCCGAGGTTGTATTATACGTAATAATCTACTGGGATCTCTTTATCATCCACATCCATGTTTCTTTGAAATGTATTTCAAAACATTTTTACTATTTACAAGAATATGAGTTAAAGTCATTTATACCCTTGTTTTACTTTTTATAAGAGGTTTATAAAGGAATCTTTCCGTCGTTTTCAAAACAAGGTCCTTTTTAACCTTTTCGACTGAATTGAGGTAAGAATGTTTTTTTTAACTTATACGGCGGGTGCGGTTATTTTCCGCCGTTATAAAATCGTCGAAGCTTTCCATACAAGCTTATAAGAATATTTTCAAAGAAAATGTTTTATTTTATATGGATCTTAAATGATTTCAAAATAAAAGGAGATACTTCTTTAAAAAGAATTTTGATTTCATCTATGTCAACATCCTTTGATGGATTTTAAGATTATTTGAAGTTGATTTATTATGATACAAAACTTCTATATTGTATTTAAGGTTTTGTGATATGTTTGACTGTGGATGTGCTATTTTTATACCATTCACAGTTTATGGTGAAATTATTGACATTTCGTATGCTAGTTTTAATACGAATGTTTATGTTATGTTTAAACCTTTTCATATGGGAATGCATTGGACTTAATAAGTGACGGGTGGAGCCCGCTATAGCTCCTCGATGCATCGGTAGGTCTCATGAGACAAACTAGTGTCTTGGCACAAGGCCTTGACAAAATCTTATTTGTAGTCTTGGCACGAGGCCTTGGCTATGTGGTTATGATAGTCTGACATTATGCATTCCAACATTATGAAAGTGGTTATTGATATTGCATGTGATTATTCGATTATTAGAATATCCATGTGAATAAGTAAATGGCATTATTTAATTTTTATTTTTGCCATACTATGTTGAAGTTCAATTTTAAAAGGCTTTTGTTTTAGTAATTCATTGCCTTAAATGTTTATGCTTATTATTAATGTTCCGCTATATTGTTATCCTTACTGGGCATTTGAGCTCACCCCTTTTCTATGTTTTATTTTTCCCAGGTAGTGAAGAAGTAAATTATGAATGACTTGCAGGGATATTATGAGGGGTTAATAGTGTGGATATGAAGACTTTGTTGTTGTAGTAGTTTTTCACTTTGAAATGTAATGTAAAACTTTATGATTATATCTAGTGTTTCCAAGGCTACTAAACCAATCGGTCTTTCGAGATTTGATCTTTCTTGTGATCATGCCAATGTTACGAAGTAATGCACCGACTCTGGGCAGCTGGGGTCGGGGCGTTACAGTTGGTATCAGAGGAAGTTTAGTACAAACCTTGGAAACTAGATTTTGATAAACTCTGATTAGAGCACGTAGACCTAAGATGAACTTTGAGGATTAGTATAGAAGAACTTCCTAGAATTTTGGTATTGTAGAGATTTTGTGAGTTTTCCGAGCAATACATCCCTGTCTGGATACGAGCAGGTAGAGGCGGCTCTGGCACAGATGTACCTAGGGGTAAAACCCGAAAACACCGCTTTGAGCTAGACTCGAACGGGAACTGGTGCACGACAACGGGCCTTGCTGCACTCTTGGTTACGACACTCCCGGGGGATATGCTTAGGATAACTCTCATTATCTTTACAAATCATTATGAAGGGTTTATGAGTATATACTTCCTCAAATAAAACATATTTATGATTATGGATTATATCCATAAATAGTTCAATTTATGTTAGGTGTTTTATAAGTATGGGATTATGTATTTTGATTCATAAACTGATCTAGTTTATGCCATGGTATAGAAATGGCGCCCAGTAGAAGGAATGAGAACTCCAGAAATACACATGATTCAAAGAGAAGGAAGGATCATATCTTTCATGGTCTTAAGCTAGAATTTATAAGAGAAATAGTCTCCCATGTATTATCATCATATGAAGAAATAATATCATGTGTTGATAAGATATGTAAAGAGTTTACTGAGTCTTATGGCTTTGAAGGGAAGCAAGAGAAGAAAAGGATGGAAGAGAGAAAGATGGATAAAGGGAAGAGGGAAAAGAAGAATTTTCCCATATGTGGTAACTGTGGAAAGAAACACCCTGGAACTTGCCTGAAAGGAATGGGAGTTTGTTATAAGTGTGGAGGAAAAGGGCACAAAGTACGAGACTGCAAGGGTAAGAAAATGGTTTTAAATGTACAATGCTTCATTTGCAAGGAGTTTGGACACTACGCGAACCTATGTCCCAGTCATCAGACTATGCCGCAAATGATGTTATTGGATAATAATCAAGTTATGATACTACCACAGATGAAGAGGAATGATTAGAGTTCTTATGTTGATTATGTCAATTGAGCTTTGTATCAACAATGTACTTGTTATAATAATTATGGAGTATATAAGGATTGTACTGCAGTACTATTTCATTAAGGACTTGAGATTGTGTGGAACAAAGAAAAGTGACTCATTAGCAGGATAGATTTTTGGAAAATATATGGTTGAGAGAATGATAAACCATAATATAGTTTTGATACTGAGGTAGTGATTTTGGAATAATATGTGATTGTTTTGGATAAATTATATTGGATATTCTTGACTACCTTGGAACTGATTAATGATTTGTATATTCCATCATTGTTGGGGTTTAAAACATTTTTGGATTAATGAAGTATATCCAGCATTCTATATGGAATAAGGGAGCATGAATGTAATCAATAAGGAATATGGTAATACATGATGAAGGTATTCATATGCTATTACGGTGTAAAAAGGATCTATATTATGTTTACCTTCCTTATAAATGTTGGACTGTGAGTTTGGACATAAGTATTTTGGATAGTTCTAGTTTGGATTATTTTGGATTGCCATAAAAGGACAACCCGGAGGTCGGGCGGCAACCCGTCGCGTCCGGCAAGGCTGCGAGACTTGAACCCGCAACCAAAGGGCGACAAGGGTGTATCACCTACCACTATCCCACGAGATGTCCTGGATTAAATAAAGTAGTTTTTTAAAAGATCTGGTAGATGAATTATAAATTTGTTTATTTTGGAACCCTCTATGAATAGTATAAATAGAATTTTTTTACGAGTGAATGATGAGTTTTGGTAGAAATTTATTAATGGATAAAACTCTAATTATAAACTAAGTATATCTCCTTATTATCTTATCCAATCTCATAAATAAATTCCTCAACATTAATAATAGAAACTTAGAACAAAAATGTTGTCCTAGATGGTACCTTAAATCATCACAAATTTATGGCTTTGGGATTGTTGGCCTTTTCATAGCCATGTTCTCTACCACTCTCCATCAGATAATTGATGGCTAGATTTTTCTTCCATATCCATATTTTCTTACATGGAACCCTAGTATGTGTTATTTTCGGTAATCTTCATACTTTCGACTCTTTATTTTAAATAGAGGCCTCGTTAATTCATTTTTCGATGTGGGATTTCAACTAAGATATTTTGAAACGTCAAAAATGTGTTATCCCAATACCCTATATTTTGTTGAACCGATGGTACTTCAAATCATCATAGATTGATGAGTTTAAGGACCTCAATTAGACACTTGTTTGTGATTGATGACCTCAATCACTACCTATAAATATTTACATTTTTCCTCCGATTATATGTCTCTAATTGCCACCAATGTTCTCCTAATCGAGATCATAATTTGGTGGTGACCCTTTAATTTCTCTTTTCCTCATATTAAGACTAAATTTTAGTAACCCAATTTCCAATGTGGGTTTTCCCACAAATATATTTTCTACTTTCAACCTTTTATCTTCGAAGAACAATTTCAAATTGCGAGGACGCAATTTATTGAAGGAGGGGAGAATGTAACACCCCAGGATTTCAGAGTGTGTTATTTCTTAAAAATAATTCAATAACTTGCACTACACACAACACCGAGTTCAATCACACCATTAAAAGAGGTCATGAATAGTATTAACTACATTTTGAACTTTATATAATCCTTATAATTTTAGAATCCCTATTATGAGTTTCTTAGTCATAATGCAAGAACAAATTCATTTTCAGTATTTCACTTTTATCAACTTCTAATAGTGAAACCTTTTTAAATACAATATTTTAAACTTTTTGACTAAATGGAGACATCAAAAAAATTTAAAATGAAACATCCCAAGCGTCCACGGTACGCTTTCCTTTGGATAAAACAGTAGCGTGTGTTGTACGCAACTTCGAGTTCTAACACACCGTAACCAATCAAACTAGTTGTTATGAATAGTAATACCTACTTTTTGAAGTTATATATATTTTATATTTTAAAATGGACTTCATTTTTGGATTCGGAATATCAAATTTAGCCTAAGGTGAAATTTTGGTACTTTTCGGATAACTTTCATATTTTGATGAATAGTGAAAATTTCTAAATTTTAATTAAAAACAACTTTTTTAATCAAAATAATTAATAGTGATAGATTATGAATTTGAGTGGTTTTAAAGTATATTTAGAATATATTTTTACCATTCAATTTAATGTTTATCATTGGACATAATTTTACAATTAAACCGAACATAAACAAGTGTCAATCTTTTGATATTTATTATCTCTAAAAAACACGCTTTTTGTTTTGACATTTGGAATTAATTTTAAATTAATTTCTGCCACTTCTGTGTTTTGAATTTAGAAAAATGGATTCCATATTTGGAATCAGGATGTTCAAATTGTGTAAATAGGTAACTTTTATTTTTAGACATTTTGAATAATTACTGCGGTAAATATTTTATTTACCATGGTTAAAGGGTAAATCCGGTAAATAAGGGTTAAAAAATAATATTATAATAATACTAAATTACCCTAAAACGTGTCTTAACCCTATTGGTTGATACATGGTCGACCATGGGCATCTTTGTGTCAATTTGGGGACCCCATGGATCCACTTGTAATTGATAATGACACTTTATTTTAATTAAGTTAAAATGAATACAAAAATGACACAAGCATATATCTTTTAGAACAACAATTGTTACATAGGGTTATAAATGTTGGATTTTAGATTATAAATATTCATTAGAAAGATAAACATATTTCCTACATAATGATATTTTATTTATAATTTTTAGACATTAAATAATTTATTTTATATATGACACAATGATGATGCAGTAATTACTATAATAGTGAAAAATTAAAATAATTGATATTATAAATACCCAAATAAATATAATATGAAACTTTTAATGAATTAAACTAATTTTCTAGGATAATATGATATATTAGGATTGATATAATTGAATTTTTTCGAAGTAATCAATCTGTTATGAGTTTCAAAAAAATCAACTATTGAATAGTGTCAAAATTGACATAAAAGAGTTCTTAAAACAAATATTATATTATTAATTGATATTAAATTCCTAAAAATCTAAGGTTCGGCCAAGAGACTTATATTATGATAGGTTAATCATTAATGGACCACTTGGGGGTCGCTTGGATGTATATAGTAAGTTTATTAACCATATTATATAAAAATACAAAGAGACATTGTAAAAGTGAAACTAATTAACTTAGAGTTAATACTTAAAGATAAGGTTAATATAAGTACCCAAACCTGTCTAAATTCTATTGGTTGAGTGGTTTTCGACCTATCCCCACCTTAACCTTTGAATAGTCAACTTTGGAGCCATTAGAAACCGAATATGAATTTATTATAAATTAATATTTCTAGCTTTTCCAAAGGTGCCCCTCACCCCTCTTATAAAAGGGCACTCCTCCTTCTCATTTCTTCACACCTCTAAAGCCTTTTGGTTCGGCCAAACTCTGCCCAAATACTCTCCCAACATCCCTCACTACAACCTAGAGGCCTTAGTTTGATCAGAAAGCCAACCTAAGGATCCCTTTTGATCAAATCAAAAGGAAGAACCCGAAGAAGAGGTAATGATTTCACCACCCTTTTCTAAGTTCATTTCTTCTTCCACTTCTTCTTCCTTTGTTCTTAACATTCTAAAATAATAACTCCAGTATCTCACATATACTGTGATGTTATTATAAGTATGGTACAACCATATTCAGTATTCTATCCACCCTTTGAATAACATGTCACCATACGTGCGTACGTACGGCTTACCGTCTCCACGTCGTGGTGTAATTGTTATTCAATATAATATTATTTGGATGGGTATAATAATGATGTGTAACTCATGTAAATAATAAATATAACATGTTAATGATTCTGTATATATGATATACCATTCATTTATATATTATTTTAATATCAAAAGAATGATATTGTCGCTCGTGCGTACGTACGGACTACCGTCTCCACGAACGCGATGAGATTCATTCTCCATCGTATCCATTCAAGTATAATTATCATTTTATGATTTAAAAATAATGTTTAAGGACTTGATATCATTCTGGATATGAATAAGATACAACAAACATGGCTTATGTAACAAAACATATAAAAGAAAATGAGTAAGTTAACACCCGAAACGATGATAATTCTAAGATATTATTAATAAATCAATGTTAAAAGATCATATATGATATCATATTAATATATATGATTCTTGTATAATTTAATAACAATTATTTCACCATTATACAGGAGGTTAACCTACCCCAACCAAGGAAAAGTACAAGGTAAGGGTTATTTCACAATCTCTTCATTATCCGAGGTTGTATTATACGTAATAATCTACTGGGATCTCTTTATCATCCACATCCATGTTTCTTTGAAATGTATTTCAAAACATTTTTACTATTTACAAGAATATGAGTTAAAGTCATTTATACCCTTGTTTTACTTTTTATAAGAGGTTTATAAAGGAATCTTTCCGTCGTTTTCAAAACAAGGTCCTTTTTAACCTTTTCGACTGAATTGAGGTAAGAATGTTTTTTTTAACTTATACGGCGGGTGCGGTTATTTTCCGCCGTTATAAAATCGTCGAAGCTTTCCATACAAGCTTATAAGAATATTTTCAAAGAAAATGTTTTATTTTATATGGATCTTAAATGATTTCAAAATAAAAGGAGATACTTCTTTAAAAAGAATTTTGATTTCATCTATGTCAACATCCTTTGATGGATTTTAAGATTATTTGAAGTTGATTTATTATGATACAAAACTTCTATATTGTATTTAAGGTTTTGTGATATGTTTGACTGTGGATGTGCTATTTTTATACCATTCATAGTTTATGGTGAAATTATTGACATTTCGTATGCTAGTTTTAATACGAATGTTTATGTTATGTTTAAACCTTTTCATATGGGAATGCATTGGACTTAATAAGTGACGGGTGGAGCCCGTTATAGCTCCTCGATGCATCGGTAGGTCTCATGAGACAAACTAGTGTCTTGGCACAAGGCCTTGACAAAATCTTATTTGTAGTCTTGGCACGAGGCCTTGGATATGTGGTTATGATAGTCTGGCATTATGCATTCCAACATTATGAAAGTGGTTATTGATATTGCATGTGATTATTCGATTATTAGAATATCCATGTGAATAAGTAAATGGCATTATTTAATTTTTATTTTTGCCATAATATGTTGAAGTTCAATTTTAAAAGGCTTTTGTTTTAGTAATTCATTGCCTTAAATGTTTATTCTTATTATTAATATTCCGCTATATTGTTATCCTTACTGGGCATTTGAGCTCACCCCTTTTCTATGTTTTATTTTTCCCAGGTAGTGAAGAAGTAAATTATGAATGACTTGCAGGGATATTATGAGGGGTTAATAGTGTGGATATGAAGACTTTGTTGTTGTTGTAGTTTTTCACTTTGAAATGTAATGTAAAACTTTATGATTATATCTAGTGTTTCCAAGGCTACTAAACCAATCGGTCTTTCGAGATTTGATCTTTCTTGTGATCATGCCAATGTTACGAAGTAATGCACCGACTCTGGGCAGCTGGGGTCGGGGCGTTACACTACCGTACCATTCTGAAGGAAACTTTGTTGGATTCGAAGAAAGGAAGGTCCGATGGGTGAGACCTGCACCAAGGTGGCAACTTTACAGATGACTGGGCCTGGGCCTACTGGGTAGGTGCCTCATGTGAGGAGTTTGGGGCCGAGATGAGGAGAGTGAGGTTATATGTGGTGGTATGGGCCTCCCAATTCCACATTTACCAACCGAAACAACTGATGCCGGAATTGCTGAGCAGATGGTCATCTAGGACCAATACCTTTCACATGCACCATGGGGAGTTGGGCATCATCCTGTGGGATGTCCACCAGATTTATGGGTTTCCGATCCTGGGAGCCATGTATGGTGAGTTCCTCCCCGTCATGAGCGTGTGGGAGGATACAGAGCAAATTTCGCGACTGGCGTCAGTGCTGATGGCACTCGTCCCTGGAGAGGACAAGGAGGCAGTGAGGGATGTCCACTTTAAGAAGTGGTTCAAGTGCTTCCTGAATTTTCTAGAGAATCAAGAGTTCCCTCTGAGGCCTCTAACTTGTCCGAGGGCGGCCCAACGGGGTAAAGAGCACTTGTATTGGTGGGTCTTGGAGGACAGCCAATGGAAGACTTGGGGTTTCAGTGGCAGCACTGAACAACAACCGATAGTTAGGCTGGCGGCATTCATCGCGGCTCTCATCTGCGGTTGGATCCTACCGGTGAGGGATACAAGCATGGGGGTACGTCCTAGCTCGTTTATCATGGAGTCCATGCTGTCTAAGGGGCAGCGGGTAAATCTGGGGATTCCAATTCTCACCAAGCTATACAGAATGCCGCGGAACATTAGCGAGGGCAGGAAGCCGCCATGGATATGCGGGCCCTTCCACCTCTTGTATGGGTGGATTGCGGTGCACATCAGGGGGATCTATGAGTATCCAAACCCTATTTCTCCGCTGGGATCAAACTTCCGCCCCTCCATCCTGAATGCGGTCGGGAGCTTCCCATTCAAACTAACCGTGCAGATGGTGCTGAATCGGGTGTGGAGGGCGGATGAGTTTAATTTCCACCCCTTCCCATTGCCGATGGAGATACTTACTGATGACAGGCGGGGAACGGGAGAGCACTGGGCTTACCTACTGGCCTTTCGAGGAAGAGTTTTGGTGGCATGAGTGGATCATGAGCCGCTCTGCGAACCGTACACCCCGCATTGGTTTGCAAGGCAGTTCTGGTGCCTCTAACAGCTGACCCTGCAGGTCTACTGGGAGGTGCGTCACAAGGAGCACCCATGTGTGATGAGGCAGTTGTGGCTCATGTTCAGACGGGAAGATGAGAAGATGCGAATTGCATTGACTCCATCCACCACCGCTTTCATATTGGTGAGGGAGTATTCCCTTAGTTGGGAAGCTTCATAACCAGCGGAGATGCTGAAGCAGCCAACTATTTGGGTCGGTGACGGTGGGACCCCTCTATCGCGAGGTCGGGGGTTGGAGGGTAGCTAGGGACTCTCGCGGTGGTGAGGCTTCCATGGCGGCGAGACCCGTACCAGCTGAGGGGGTGGCAGTAGCGGCAGATCCGGTGATTCCAGAAGAGCAGGGCCATCCGAAGGGGCGGCCACCGAGGGGATTTCATAGGATATCCACTCAAGCTCTGGGGAAGTGGCTGCGTCATATCAACATGGCCGAGGATGCCATATTCCCGGAAGCCTGGGACATTTGGGATGTCAACCAGCAATTCCTCAGCCCACCTGAGATATGGGCGCACTTGAATCACCTCGGGATGGAGTTGCCAGGAAAAGGCCCAGTCCGGGCTGGTTTCATGGCATCTTCGGCGGAGGCAGAGCAATACTTGGCCTTGCTAGAGGATTAAGTTCACTCCAGTGGTGTCCCTTGCCCAATTATAGACCGAGTGAGGGTACTGCTGAATCGAACACCCCCCCCCACAGTTAGCAGTCGCCGATCTAATGGAGTGCTTCCCCCTGCTGGAGGAATCAGAGGACTCCTCTTAGGAGGATGAGGCTGGAGGAGGGAGCCCGTTGGAGGAGGGAAAGGTCGGAGATCAAGGCTCAGATTATGACGATTTCGTAGAGGCTCTCGAGGTAGAATTCCGAACTTCATTCCTTATGGTCCGTTCTTGGGCCAATACGGACTTCTCACCGATGTTTGAGCCATGCATGAGGAACATTTACGCAAGCCTCGTTCTCGCCCCTCGGCGGGTGACGATGCATGACCTTCTGAACCCACACATATGGATGTGTCCAGTTCCGCGTCTGGTGGGACCAGAGCACCCGAGGTGGATCCTCTGGAATCTCCAAACCTTCCAACATTATACGGAGGGCCTCACCTCGGGTTCCCATTAGTATCGTCTCAAGAGCAGCACCAGGAGGTCAATCTCCATAAGTTTCCTCTACCAGTTTTCTTTTCGTCATATGTAGAATATTCCAACAAACATTTATGTCCCTCTCTGTCATATAGTTCTCCGATTGGTGTGGGCTGCTACGGCAAGACTAGTCGGGATGTCTGGTGGCGTCCCTCCTAGGGGCATGCCGGTGATGGTGGCGATACTCCCCCCATCTCCCCGAGCTGCAACACACATCATCACTGGCGGGACCACCAGTAGGGTCATGCCTGAGGTCATTGAGGTGGACTCCAATGAAGAGGATCGACCGGCCGGTCCCACTCCTTTCGCGCCTCCTTTGGCACCAGATGTCGCACCAGATTCAACGCCAGATTCAGATCCTGTCGAAGACTTCCTACGGGCGTATCCTGCGTACGAGCCTGCCAATCGCACAGACTGGGATGAAATGGCCTCCAACGAGGAAGACAGCAACATTTTCTGCCACCGGTCATGGAATCTAATCACCCTCTTCATCAAGGACACCCCCCAAGTGCTATGGATGGCCGAAATGGACAGACTCCACTCGCAGTTGCGCGAACTGTGCGCTGGGGGAGTAGATTCCCAACTTCCTCACGCACTCATCCGAGATCTTATGGCTGAGAAGATCCGGAAGCATGATCGTGGGCTCAGCGTGGGATGGCAGCGGAGGAAGGTGAAAAACATCAAGAAGATCCAGGAGGCTGAAAGCGAGGTCCAACAGCTGCAGACCCGGGCGGATGAGCACTCATCCTCTCTTAATGAGAAATCTGAGCTGATCTCCCGGTTGAAGGCCCAGCTGGTAGAGGCAGAGGAACTTATGAGGCATGCTTCTGGAAAGATGGTTGTCATTCTGGTTGAGGTAGAGAGGGCCAGAGCCAAGGCTGATGAACTGCACCCCACCGCTACTGAGGAGGAGCGGGAGCTGAGTTAGCGGCAGCAAGCCTTGGACGCCACAAGCCGAAGGGTGGCAGAGCTGCAACGCTCTTTTGACGGGGTCAGCCTTTCCATGGGGTGATTAGAACCCCGGGTACTATAACAAACTAAAAACCTTTTATTGGTACTTTCGTGCTTCAATTTCTTCCTTCTTTGTTTTGAATGTCGTAGCGCGCACGATTTCCACTGTTTGAATTGCCTCGTTACATCCCTAAAATGTTTGCGGGACGTTCGACGATGATTTCCCCAAGCCCAAGTGGGTCAAGCCCGATGTCAGAAACAGGAGATAGTTGCCTTCTCGTCCCACCTAACATAGGAGTGGAGACCATGCCTTGGGCATCCGAGATTTGGATTACCAGTCCGGATTTCCGAAAGATGGGAGGGGCTTGACCGGAGAAGGAACTTTTCAGAACAGCTGAATTACCGTTTCTTCAGTGTGCCCTCATGCACGAATGGTGCAACACCAGGGGCACTGGAATCAGTCTGAACAGATGGAAACAGGAAGCGTGAATTATGATGCCCAAGATTCGGAGCACTGTGGGGATGGCGTGACAATAAAGGACAACCGTTAACCATGGAGGAAAAGTAGTATCCTTACTATGTTATCCTGTAATGGGGACAAAAATGAGGGTCAACCGTTGACCATGTTCGAAGCACGGGACCATGTCACAAATATTGTTAGTCAATCTTTCGGGACATTAACCCAGGATAGTTGGCAGACCATAGGTCGAACATCCATACTGTTAGGGGGTCCTTCCAAACATGACCTGTCTTTCGGAACGTTGGCCCAGGATGGTAGGTGAGCCGATGCGGCATGAGACCAGGCCGTTAGGGGGTCCTGTCAGACATGAAAGGGGATGAGGGTCTGAATAAGGGGCACACAAAGTGTGGAATATGGAGTGATGGTTTGTCCGAATAGAATCCAACACTTAGGTAGTCACACCACCGTGGTGGGAGTACGCCAGATGGGTGCGTTGGTTTGGCCATGGACCCTTCCTTCTTTGGGACAGGGCCTCTCTAGCGAGGGGTCCGACCAGGGGGTGGAAAGGGGAAGGATGGGATTAATGATTTCATTTGGCTGGACCCTGGGAAAAACACCAGGGTGTCTCTACGTATCCCATGAGGATGGGAATAAAGCCATACATAGTTCTGGAAGCGTAGTTTAACGTCATGCAGGACGATGAGAATCCTGGCTATGTTGGTACACATCCTACTAGAACTACTAAGCCCACGTGAGTCATGCTCGGTGTGGGAAACAAGTAGTGGTGGGACTTTCCCGACATAGAAAATGGTAGGTTAGGGTGGAAAGTTGCTAGGTGAATACTGGCCCCATGATACTAACATGCCCATGTGGCGCACTTATATGTGTGAAGAGATAGAGCCGAATATGTTGGAATTCCACTTGAACATGAGGATGTGGAAATGTGTGAATAATGATGCTCGAGATTTGGACCACAGTGATGGCGGCGTGACGATAGAGGGTAACTGTTAACTTTGGCGAAAACGCAGCGTCCATATTGCGTTAGCCTAGAATAGGGACAAACAAATGAGGGTTGACCACTGACCATGTTCGAAACACAGGACCATGTCGAAAAAGTTGCCAAAGATCCTTAGCGACGTTGGCCCAAAACGATTGGAGGGCCCTTAGGTCCAGCATCCATAGAGCGCCCTTAAGCCTAGTATCCAAGTCGTTCGAGGGTCCTTTTGGATGTGGAAGAGGATGAGGATCCAAATAGCGAGCTCACGAAGCTTGGTCATGGGATGAAGGGAATGTCCCCATAAAAATTCCACACTTCGGGCTCTGTCAAAACACATATGAATACGACAATGAGACGTATTAGATAGAGGGAGGAAACATAAGAGGCACGTGGTGGAGTAACTCAAACACTTGGCGTGAATGGGAATAGGGGGTGTGTGCGGTGCGGTGAACAACCCGACGCGAATGAAGACACAATCCCATATCACACTGCACGACCTCCTTAGGAGAGGTTTTTGGTCAAGGGACCGAAAGCAAAAGTTAGGCTGGGCCCACGGGGAAGTTCCCGGGTGCTCTTACGTATCTCATAAGGATGAGAATCAAGCCTCACGTAGTTCTTGATGGATCTTAGACCATAAATGGGTAAAGGGAGCAGGGGACACATGGAAACAAAACCCGACATGAATGAGGACCTAAGACCTACATACCATTCGTTCTCTGGGGAAATGCTCGAGTTGAGGGACCGAACACAAAGGTTAGGTTGGGCCCACAGGGACGTTCCGGGGAGCTCCTATGTATCTCATGAAGAAGAAAATCAAGCCATATGTAGTTCTGAAAGGTGACATGGTAAGATACCAGTGTCAGGGGAAAAGGGGAGTGTAGGCATGGCCCTTGCACTAAAAGAAACGGAATTTGACAAATCTTGTTTGCCCTTAAAGGTGAGTGGTTTTGTTTTGTGAAGCGACGGGCCTAGAGTAGTGGGTCGTGGTGTCACCACAATAATCAAGCCGTGATAGGCGTTGACAAATGGCATGGCACATGACCAATACTCAATGTGATGTCCTCTACAACGAGGTCATCACAGTATAGTGTCGTTTTTGGTCGTGCGGCCAGGATGATAATGTCACAGTATAGGGTCGTGTGATAGGACCAAGCGTGCATTTTAACATCATGAAGCGCAGATGTAGCATAGGAGATGCTAAGCGGGGAATGTGAGCAGTGTTATTAAACACAATTGATGGAGACATGATCCCACATCACACTATACTCCACTCTGAGATGGAGACCTCAGGCCGAGGGGCCTATATGGGGATAAGAGGTGAAAAGAAGGGGGGAGAGACTAGCTCCCTAAATGGGCTGGACCCAAAGATAAGGTATTCGGGAAGTCTTACGTATCCCATGAGGATGGGAATCAAGATGAACGTAGTTCTAGAAGGACCTTAGTTTATGGTCTTCATGCTCGCACCATGAATGGTGACAACTTCTCAAGTTAGCACAGACGTCAACCCGATCCCTAAGCCCACGTGAGTTAAACTCGGTGTAGAAAAAAAGGGGGGGAATCCTCATCACAATACCTGGGGCGTTCATCAGAGGGGAGTCGGCAGAGATCCCCTAAGGACACCTTTGACGCGGCTTGTTCTCCCAACGTGCGGACGTGCACGGTGGAAAAGTACCAAGAGTTCTGAGACTCTACTTGGACACGATTAAGTGATGAAGGGTGTGAATCATGTACTTGACATTTTGGGCTTAATGGGTTGGCGTGGCGAAAGAGGAAAACTGTTATCCATGGTGGAAACGCAGCGTCCATATCGTGTTAGCCTGAGGTGGGAACAACAAACGAGCATCGACTGCTGACCATATTTGCAACGTGGGATTTTATTTATTTGTTGTCCAAAACCCTCAGGGGCGTTGGCCCGTAATGGTAGGAGAGCCCTTGGGCATAGTATCCAGGCTGTTCTTGGGGGTCCCTCCGGGTGTGAAATATAATGGATGCCCTGATGCAGGGATACACAATGCCTAGAAAGCGGGTGCGGATGTGTCCATGTAAAGCTTGGCATTCCAGGTAATAAATCAGAGTCCCCTTGGGCACATTGGTGAACCGCCGAAAAGGGGTCGACGAAATAGCTCAGGAGGGAGAGGTGCATGGTGTGGTCATTACTAGACCGACGTGAATGAGGACATAATCCCACACCACACCATATAATCCTCTCATGGAGGAAGGGTAGACCAAGGGGCCAAGGTGGGATGAAGATTCGTGATAGATGGGGTTGGACCCGAATCCTAGACGTTCAGGTGGTCCTACATATCCCATGAAGATGGGAATCAATCCAAACGTAGATCTCTAGATTTATTTTAATGTCATACGAGATGAGTAGGGGAGTAATATACCCCCAAACAAGGGAGGTGTACGGTACGGAGAATAAACCGACGTGAATGGGGAAATAATCTCACACCACACCATACACTCCTATAAGAGAGGACCTGGGCCGGGACCCGAAAAGGCCAAGGGGCCGGAGGCTGGGCCTCGTGAGGGAAGGTGTACCGCATGGTACATGATCTTGACGTGAATGAGAACATATTCCCACACCACACCATACACCCCGGGTAAGAGGTTGGGCGAAGGGGCCCGAGAAGGCCAAGGGGCCTAAGGTCAGGCATCGGTCAGGAAGGCCAGACTGGTTTACAGTTTAGTGTCTTACGTGAGGACGGGGAAAGAGATAACTGTATCTAATCTGGGGGGTGTACGACATGGAAAGTAACCTAACGTGAAAGAGAACGTAATCCTACACAACGCCGTACATTCCTTATGAGAGAATCGGGGTCGTGGGCTCGACCGCTAGCACCACCCGGAGGGAAGTTTGTCACATCAGGATGGGGTAGAACGAATCACTGAACTCGATGTTTGGGACATCTCGGGGTGGAGCTGATGATCTAGGACATTGTCGACCATGTTCGAAACACAGCATCCTGATGGTGACCTAATATGGGAGCAACAAATGAGCGTCGACCATTGACAAAATTCGCAACCCGGGACTTGTATCGACTTGTTTCTTGGAAACCCTGGGGGAGTTGGCCCGTATCAGTAGGAGAGCCCTTGGGCATAGTATCCAAGCCGTTCTTGGGGGTCCCTCCAAGTGTGAAAAATGATGGAATCCCAGACAAGGAGTGGGTGAAGCATAGCTGTATCCATCCACGAAAGAGGCGAACATCTCAAGGGGAAACGTGCAGCCGGGTCGAGGCCTGCTCGATGTGAGTTGGGGAAAAGTGTGCACCCTTCCATATGTCTTGACCCAAGGGGAATATTTTGGCTTTTGGGCTGGTCCAATGGACAAAATTCCCGGGCGCTCCTACTAATCATATTAGGATGGGAATCAAGCCATACGTAGTTCTTGAAGGCCATGCAGTTTAACGTCATGCGGTGAGGACGTGGGAGGATAGAAGAACGAGAGTGGGCACATGGTGCAACCCTTACAATACTTGTATGAGCAGGGTTGTATGAGTGGGGCTAAGAAAGCATACTCCTCGCTACGCAAGGACCCTCCAAGGAAACTATTCCTAGGGGGGATAGTGGAAGAGAAAAGATAGGGGTTGGGCTTAAGAAGAGGCATCCAAGCGTTCCTACGTATCCCATTAAGATGGGAATCAAGCCACACATAGTTCTTGAAGCACATTTTAGCGTTGTTCTGGACCAGAAATGTGTCTCAACTGGGTATATGTACGGTACGACGGGTAAACTGACGTGAATGAGGATGTAATCCCATACCACACCGTACTATCCCATTAGAGAGACAGAGTCGACGAAGGCCAAGGGGCCAGAGGCTGAGCCTCGGTCAGGAAGGCCTGACTGGATTGCAGTTTAACGTCTTACTGTAAGGACGGGGGCCAGGGGCCTGAGGAGGCCAAGGGGCATGAGATTGAGCCTCGGTTAGGAAGGCCTGACTGGCTTTCAGTTTAACGTCTTGTAGTAAGGACGAGGGGAGATCTTAGTTTAAGGTCATAGAGCTCGGACCATTTTGTAGTTTATCGTCCTGCATGACAGCGGTGCAGTTTAAGGTCGTGCAGGACCATACAGTTTAAGGTCGTGTGGGGCCATAACGTGCAGTTTAAGGTCATGCGGGACCCTCTTGGATCAGGCAAAGTACCGCTTGAGGATGCTGGCATATGTGGGAGGAGTTACGCACTCACCATCCGTGGTCACCAAGGAGTGCGCCCCATTGGGGTAAACCTTATGGATGATATAAGGCCCTTCCCATTTGGGTTCTAGCTTGGGCAGTTTCTTACTGGGGATCATTGGTGCTCGAAGGGCCAGTACTAGGTCGCCCTGTAAAAAAGAACAGAGGAGAACCTTCTTGTTGAAGGCCCTTGATATCTTATCCTGATGCCTTTCCAGATTGTGCAGGGCACGAAGCCAGTTCTCGTTCAGTGCCTGTAATTCAGCTAGACGGATTTCGGCCACCTCATCTGGCGCCTGCTGATCATAGACTACAGTGCGTAATGATGGCATCTGGATCTCAATGGGTAGGACGGCCTCATCCCCATACACCATGGAATATGGGGTCACCTGGGTAGAGTTGCGAGTCGTCGTCCGATAAGCCCAGAGGGCGTTGGGGAGATTTTTTGGAAAAATTTTCTTGTTCTGACCAACCATCTTCTGCAGAATGTTAGAGAGGGTTTTGTTGAATTCCTCGATCTGTCCGTTTTCCTGCGCGTAGTAGTGGGAGGTATGGTTCAAACAGATGTCGTACTTGGTGTAAAATTTCTTCAGTTCAGCCGCTCGAAAGTTGGTGTCGTTATCGGTGTGGATGGCGTGATGGACCCCAAACCAGTGGATAATATTGGAGCTCACAAAGTCGACGATGGAACGGGCCTTGACCTCCTTGAGTGGAAATGCCTCTGCCCACTTGGAAAAGAAATCTGTAGCAGTCAGGATGAACCTACACTAGCGAGCTGTTGCCGGTGGATATGGTCCCACTACATCAAGTCCCCATACTGCAAATGGCCAAGAGTACTTGGTGGGGTGGAGGGGCTCCGGTGTCCGATGCAGGAAGTTGGCGTGAACTTGGCACGCGTGGAATCTCTTGGCATACGCAATACAATCGTGGATCATAGAGGGCCAGAAGTACCCCAACCTCCAGATTTGATGGGACAGCTTCGGCCCAGCTTGATGGGCGCCACAGGAACCGGCGTGAACCTCTTGCATAACTTGAGGAATCTCTACTCCTTGAATGCAACAGAGAAGGACGGCTAAAATCTCCGCTTATAAAGGATCTTCTCAAGATTGGGGCCACACTGGAGGGTAAATTGCAGCGCGCGGCGTCGGATTCACTCGCGCTCGGCCCGGTCGTCCGGGTGGCGACCATTTTGGAGATACTCGACAAAAGATTCCCTCCAGTCAGGAGTGGATTCAACCACTGTGTCTGAAGAACCTGGGACCCCTGTCGTAGAGGGCCCAGCGGTGAGATGACTTACCCGCGGGCCATTATTGTCCTCTTGGGCGACGGGGGAAATGAATCTCTAGTGTGCCACATGTATGATCAAATCATATTGCTCGGGTTCTGTGAGCAATGCGGCTAAGCCAGCCATGGCGTCTGCTTGACCATTCTGTGACCGTGGGACATGGGTAATCACTGGTCGGGAAGAGAACTAGGCCATTATTTGGAGGGTGTACTCCAGAAACGGTACAAGCTCTGGCTTCCTGACGACATAGTTTCCATTGGCCTGTTTGATTACCATCTCGGAATCTCCTTTCACATGTAGATGGGGCACGTCGATCTCAAGGTCCAACTCGAGGCTGGTGATGAGAGCCTGGTACTCTGCCTCATTGTTCGTACAGCCTTCTGACAATAGGAACGAGTATGGAAGGACGGATTGCTCCGGGGTAATGAAGACAACACCCAGGCCCACTCTGTTGAGCTTAGGATCGTTGAACCTTCTACCAGTGGGGCTCCGAGAGGCACTGTCAATGTGAATTTTCCAACACGGGATGGAATTATCAACTGAGAGGATCGTCTCATCAGGAAAATCCAGGTCCATGGATTGATCCGTGGAGGTTGGATGGGTAGCTAAAAAGTCTTCCAACACCCGTCCCTTAATGGCCTTCTGAGATACGAACCTGATATCAAACTGCTGGAGAATCACCACCCACCATGGTAGTCGGCCAGTTAGCATGGGGTAGTTCAGGATGTACTTCAGTGGGTCTACCCGGGAGACCTATTGTACCTCATGGTGCTGTAGGTAATGCCGCAACTTCTGTATGGCAAAGACGAGTGGAAGGCATCTCTTTTCGATCGGGGAGTATCAGACCTCCTTACTGAGAACCATGCAGCTGAGATAGTAGAGACTGTTCTCAGTACCCTCGTTATTCTTCTGGGCGAGCAATGCACCAAGGGATCTTTCCAGGGCGGTCACGTAATGGACCAGCGGCTTTCCGGAGACGGGTGGCATCAAAATCGGAGGTTGGAGCAGATACTGCTTGATTTCCTCGAAGGCGGTCTGACACTCCTCATCCCATTCATAGGCGGTGCCCTTCTACATGAGCCCGGAAAAGGGCTTACACTTTCCGGCCAGATTCGCGATGAATCGGCGTATATAGGCTATGTGGCCTTGGAGACCTCGAAGTTCCGGAATATTTCTCGGGGGAGGCATTTTTCTAACGGCCTTGATCTTCTCTGGGTCGATCTCAATTCCTCGGTACCTAACAACAAATCCAATAAACTTCCTAGAGGTGACCCCGAAGGCACACTTTAACGGGTTCATCTTTAGGTGACGAGAACGGAGGAAACCGAACACCTTCTCAAAGTCTTTGAGATGGTCCTGGTGCTGACATGATTTGACCACTAGGTCATCTACATATCATTCCACCAGCGTCCCGAGAATCGGCTTCAATATGCAATTCATGGTCCTCTGATAAGTGGCACCTGTATTTTTCAAGCTGAAGGGCACAACCTGGTAGAAAAAGGTACGTTGGGGAGCCCTGAAGGTAGTGGACTCCTCATCCTCGGGGGCCATCTGGATCTGGTTGTACCCAGAATACCCATCCATGAAAGAGAGAGCTTGGAACCTGTCCATGGCATCAATAAATAACTCAGTCACCTGGAGTGGGAAGTCATCCTTTGGGCAGTGGCGATTAAGGTTATGGAAGTTGAGGCAGACATTGATCTGTCCATTCTTCTTCTTGACTGGCACAATGTTGGCAAGACACTTGGGTAATGGACTTCCTTAACGATGTTGGATTTGATAAGCTTGCCAACTTCGGCCTCAACCATACCACCATGAGAGGGGTGCATCTTCCTGGGAGGCTTCTTAAACACATGGTGGTTTTCCGGGAGGCCCAAACCGTGAACGGATACTTGGGGATCTAGTCCTGGAATCTCACCGTAACTCTAGGAAAACACATCACGGTGTTGTTTGAGAAATTCTATGTACCTCTGTCGCTCCTCGGGGGACATGCATGCACTGATCAATGTGGGTTTCGGATCTTCCTTGCTACTAAGGTTCAGTTGTACCAGTTCATCAACCATGGTAGAGACTCCTTCCTCGAAAGAGGGGGGAGCATCCTCTAGGTCTTCCTCTCCACCCATGGGGGGATCTCCCACAACGGGAGATACTTCTGGGCTATCAAAACCTGAAGGGAAGCTTGTGCCGGCTTCAGTAGCAGTGGTCATCATATCCGGAGACTCACTCGCCATTGAGACCATAGCAATGAAGGCAGTTGACCCTATCCCATCTGGCCTTCGGCCTAAGGGGCCACGTTTGATGACATCAAAGCAATGGTGACGTGTTGGCCTGAGTCGGTTGATTCCAGCCCGGCGAAAGAGACACGTATGGCGTACCGACGTTGTCATAAGCATGACATTCCGGTACCGTATAGGGGTATGAGGTTCTGGGATCACCTGAGCCTGGTTGGTGTAGGAGTACGAGGTGATTTTCCGCCATCACATGGACACAGGAAGACGCCTTCCTTGCGTACCCGAAACAACATAACATTGCCATATGTCGGGGGTCGTGGCCTCCAATCGGTGGATCGGGAGGATGTAGGCATCATCCATGCTTGCCCAGGGATCACTTGTGACCGGGGCGGGTTCATCCTCACTTACTAGGATTTGTTTATCCTTACTCTTGTAATAATCAGCATCAAGATAGCGGGCCTCACAAGAGACGAAAGGAGATACATCTCTTTAGAGCACGCCTACTCGACCGTTGAGTGATTATTTGAGGCACTAGTGATACGGCGAAGGGACTGCTGCATGCAGATGGAGCCATGGCCTACCCATCAACGCGTTGTAGGCGGTGTCCTAAGAGAAGACCATGAATTCGGTGCTAGAATTTAGGCCACTGAACTGGGTCTTCAGGCGGATCTGGCCGACTGGGTTTTGCTCGGTCCTGTCGTACCCCTGGATTTTGAGGTCAGAGGGAGTTAAATCACCTTCAGACAGACCCAGTTTTTGCAGTGTCTGAGTCGGGATTAAGTTGATTTCGGAACCTATGTCAACGAGGCAGCGGAGGACTTCCACACCATTGAAGTGGCCAGTGATGTTCATTGGGAAAATGTGCCACTGTATAGGAGGGTCCTCATCTTCACCAGAGAACGAGATAACCGCCTGACATTTGGTGTTCTCAATTTCCTCAGCATGGAAGGCTTATGTGGCTGCTACCTACATCTCAAACTAGAGGGGGCTCCTTAGGGCCTCAGCAAGTGCCTTGCGCATTTCAGATGATAGGCGAAGGGCCTCAAGGATAGAAAGCCTTGCCGGAATGCGGGCCAGGTGCTTCAGGACATCATACATTCGTGCCAAACACGAGCCTCTGCTCACAGGAGGTCGTTCTACAGTTAGAGGCTTAGCGAGTCCTGCCGGTTGAACCAGCGACTGGCTAGTGAGGGTACATTCTGCTGCCTACTAGTTAAAGCCTGGAGAGTAGTCGCTGGACTAGGATCGGACAGTGGGGAATGGCCTGTAGCCGGGAAAGACTGACTCTGATATGAACGAGGCATCTCTCTCTGATCTAGTAGCACAAATGTTGGTGGAGGAAGAGCTGAGGGCGTTAGAGGGGGTTGCGTGTGCTAAGATCTATGATGAGCCTATTGTATGGTCTTAGTAGCATGCACGTCTTGTCTGAAAGTGCCCTCTAAAGTGCCTCAACGACAGGCGTGGTTGTGGTCCCGCTGACGTTGACGTCGGCTGGGGACGTTGGGGAGGCTCGCCTGGCGTTCCCCTTCTTCGGGGAGTCATATAAGGCTTTACCAGCTCCACGGTGTTAACCGAAGTGTACCCATGGATATCGCTCGATGAGTCATCCACCACCGAGCGGATTCTGGGAGGAATCCCCATTTTAGGGGGCATAAAGTTGCGAAGAGTGCGGGATGGCGACGGCACCGGCGGAGCGCATTGTTTCTTCTGGCGTCATCGCAGCTTGCCCTTTTGGGAAGAGGTCGACTATGAAGGCGATGAAGAGGTATTGCCTACTTCTTCTCAAGGTTCCGGCTGCTTCAGGAAAGCCCTGATGATACCATGGGTACAGACGACGTTTTTTCGAGCCATCCAGTCGTCGTATTTCTAGGATCCGCGGCTAGGAACCTGCTGCCACTCGCCTTCGTTGTCGCTACTGATATCTGACCCTGCAAAGACACCTGCCACTTGTGTTGGTGTCAGGCCCAACCTAACTATGTTGTTGTTGACCTGGTCTTGAAGCCAGTCTTTAAACACATACCATTGCTTGAGGGTGTTCCCCATAATCCGATGATATGGATAGTAGTTGGGGTGATCGGTGAGATTCGCCTCTGCCGGCCTTCGACACTCGGTTAGGCGCACAATCCCTTGCTCTAGAGCACTTCGGAAGTAGCCAGGGACCTGATTTTCGTTGAACGAATAAGTCTGCTGCCTTCTTTCTGAATAGGGGGCCCTGGGGGCCTGGCCCTGACGAGGGGCCGGAGGGGCCTGTCGAGGAGGCAGCGCCTGATTGTCTCACCTAGGTGGAGGTGGTGCATTGCATGGGGGAACCTATCGATTCTGAGGAGGTCGCTGCTGGGCAGGAGCATGTGCTTGAGGTGGAGGACCTCTGCGAGGTTGTGGGGATGGTGCCACTGGCAGTAATTCCAGCTTCCCAGGGGCTTCTATTTGGGCCACCGCGGCGGGTTCGGCTCTGGCGATCCTCCTGGATGGGATCATATGGGGAAACGAACATGCCTGACTAGCCTTTTGCAGAGCCTCTTCAAGGCACTGAGCCTTATCTGAGAAATCTCGGAACCCTCCAGGGTAGTTCTGGGTAATCAGGGAGGGTACCATTTCCGTTTTAACATTCCCAACACACATCATCAGTAATTACTCCTGATTCAGTGGCATATCTAGGGAGTATGTAAGTCCCTTCCACCGAGCGATAATCTGCGACTCGCTCATCAGGCCTTTGCTTTCACTTGAAGAGGTATGTAATGCTGGTCTTCTGCGTGGTGGAGCTGAACTGGTATAGGAACTGCCGACGGAGATCCTCCCAACCGGTCACCGATCCGATAGGGAGCTGACTGTACCAGACGAATGTGGGACCTTCCAATGCCTGTACGAAACATCGGAGTATGGCGGCTTCTTGCTGGGCTGGGGTCCCCAGCATGGGGCCGCACCTAGAAGAAAAATGAGCCAAGTGCTATAGCGGGTCCCCTGTCCCGTTGAAGGGTGAGAAAGTGGGGTTCCCAAACCCGGGGGTGCGGGCATATCATCCACCCACGCAGGATACAGCTTGCCATCCGGTGGGACTGCCACCTACCGAATTTCCAATGCTTCGAGGCGGGATATGAGTGCCGCTATAAGATCATCCGGGTGGGGGTCCCTATATTGACGGGGATCCCTAATCACAAGTGCATTTCCAGTTTCTTCAACCCGGTAGATGGATTTGGCGGCTCGTGGATCGACTGGCCGAACGGCCTGTGGGGAAACTGGGGGAACCCGGACTGGATTCTTCAGATTTCCCCATCATTCAAGGGGGTTTGGTGAGACGTATCGTTCACTCTTTCCGTAAGTTCTGGATTCTTCCCGGTCTTCGGAAGTAGCATGATCAGGGTTTCCTAGAGGCATCTCACCGGGGGGAATTATTCCTGCCCCTGCAGGCCCGGCTTGGGATTACCATAGTCGGGTCGCCGCTCTGTAGCATGCTCTTTCAAGACTTCGTCAACCACCCTCTTCTCCTCGGCAAGCTGCTGGCATAACGTGGCCTTCTCGGGTTCTTCGTCTGTTTTCTGTACAGAGGCAGACGGGTTGGAGTGCTTGACAGTTCGGACGTGCTCCTTACCCTTACCAGCATTTCGACTGAGTACCAGCGACTCGGTGGGTACATGGAGGCCTAGAAGGTTCCTCTGCTGATGGGTAACCCTACCTGATGGGTCCAATAGTGGCGGTACGCCCTCGGGGGGTAAGTCTCCATCAGTAAATTCAATCTCGTCTTCCTTGTCCACTACGTCAGCCATGTGGACCGCGACCCCTCTCGAAGGCATGTCCTCAATGTCGCATAACGAATCGGGTTGTCGTCAGATATGGTCGAAGAGGAGAGCGGCATAGTGTCCCCAGCCACGAACTTACACATGGGGGGTAGCTTCCCTGATGACTCTGCGGAGTACTTTGAATCTCTGAACACATTTCTATTGAAGGGCGCTCTGACGACCTGGTGACTCAAGGTGCTGGGCCACAAGGAGTGCGGCCAAATCGATCAGGCGACATTGCTCGCCGATTTCTTCAAAGTGCTCTCGACTTCTAGGGTACATCACCCGCTCGTAACTAAGGTGGAACTGTTTCGCCCATAGGGTTCGGAAAAGGCACCCCACTTCTCTGGGGGTAAGGGACTCTAGTGCGCAAAAGTTCGGCGCCACCGTCGGCCAGAACTTCTCCGAGAAGTGATCTGCTGCGAAAATACTCCAGAAGCTCCTGGGTTCGGACTCGGGGTCTGGACCTATATTGCCCCACTCGTCAACTGGGGGCAGCTGAGGGACCGGTAGCATTACCGAGGCAGACCTCTGGGATAGTAAACTCGGCGGCGAAGAATACGGCGAACGATCTGACTGGATGCCGAATTCCGGGACATCCTCTGAAGAGTGAGGTGACCTGGCCTCGATATCACAGTACGATGGGCTGATAACCACAACTTCCATCATAGGAGTCGCTGCTACCGGTGATAGGTCACGTCGTTTCTCTACCGTCGTTGGTCCCCAAAATAGCTCTTTGGGATCTCTGGTAGAGGTAGAAGCCGCTTCTGGTGACAATGGTGGTGATTGAACGGTCGGGACCTGTGGTATTTGCACGATTTCTTCCTCCTTGATGTACCTGTAGAAAGAGGTGGGAATCTGGTGGACCTCGCATTCCAGGAGAATGAGGCTGACGTGCCGGGTTCCTACCCCAGTCCTTGATCTGAAGGAGCGGGGAGAAGGTTCCATCACTGAGTCACATTCCGCTTCAGAATCCATGAAATGAGCCGGTTTGATCTCCACCCGCTCCCCCCCAAGATTCTTCCTGTGGAGGCGACGACCCGCTCTTCAACCCTGGGGTGGCACTTTAGGATAGGGTTGATCCTCAATAGGTAGTCTTGTGGCGGCGGTGGCGCCGTGGTAGAAAGGGCCCCCGCTCGAGGTGGCCGGGGTGCGAGGGGCACCAGGGAAAATGTCGAAGGGTACATGGGGAGGACCTCCATGGACAGTGCGGGCGGAGCGAGGCTGAACTTCACTCCCCATGTTGCCGGGGCGAGGAGGACCTTCGCCAGTTTCCTAGAGGACGTAGGGAGGACCCCCCACGTTGGAGAAGGACCGGAGGGACAGTGCCTTCAGATCAGCGGTCAGGGGAAGGAGGATGGACTCCATACCCTATATAGTGGGCGGGGGAGAGGTTTTCGCACTGAGTGTCACTGCCGCGGGGAGAGTCTTCCTTCGGGATGAGGGTAGCATGAGGCATACCTCTGTGACAAGGTTCGGAGCGGGGAAATCCCATGCTCTGTGTAATGGTGGTACGAAGAGGACCTCGGTATGGAGTGACGTTATCGCGGATTGGTTCACGGTAATCATCGCCCGGGCCTACGACCCTAAGAGTCAAACCAGCCTGCCCGTGGGGCGGCTGAGGCCTTGATCCTGGTTGGGTGAAGGAGTGCCCCTGCTTAGTGCATGCAGGAACTCCATGATGTGCGTCAGCGGTGGCTTGGGCCACGGTAGTTGTTGACGTCGACGTATCAGGGCGAGCATCCTCAGCCCGGGCCCGGTGCTGACGTCGGGTCAGACGAGCTGGCACGGGTGGTGCAGCGGCTCAACTTGCCTGCTCTTCCTACGAAGCCGGACGGCGGCACTAACGCGGCTGAATGAGAGCCCTTGCCTGGAGCCCTTGGATCGGGACTCTGAGTGGGCCGAGCCAGACGTCACATGTCTCACCAGCATAAGTCAAGGAGTCGTCGAGGCATTCTGGGGACAGGCTCCTGAACCAATTTAACGTTGGGGTGGGGAGAAAGGGCTCCATGCGCTTCCTGTTAGGGCGGTGTTGACGGTGGGGCCTGGATGCCTCTAGGTCTAGGAGGGCCATATCCTAAGTCTGGATGACCCCTTCCTCCTCGTACCTGCGTACAAGGTTGTTGATAACCCTTCGCTGGATGATCTCTGTTGGGGAGAGGGGACGTGGGTGCCCCATATTCACGGATGTAGAGGCCATCGTGGCGGTAGCGGAGCCATGCGGGGTGGTTGTGCCAGTGATTCCCCTACCCATGGGTAGGCGAGTGGGCGGTGATCGTGTCTCCATGGCAGCAACCTGGTTCTTGGGAAATGGAGAGATCAACTCATCAGCACTACGAGGAAAAGGATGGACAACCAGGGCCCCAGCATCCTTCCATTTTCCACATCTGTAAGAAGGATCCATGCCAACACATTGAAGAACGGAGTGCCCCACGTTATAATGCCCCAACTTCCGGTGAGTTTCATGCCAGGACTGCCATTTGCTTGGTGGGACCCGGCGCCGGATATCTGGATCCGGTGACACGTCAATCTACTGGTGTCTCAAACGCTACTAATCTCCACATTGAGGAGAAGACTTTCACATTGGGTTCACCATTTCTGTTTCCGACGCTTTCTCCGGGGCGCGCGCATCCATCTGTGGAGGATGCGCTGTTGTTGCCCCGCATTCCCGCGTTCCAAAGGCGGGCGGCATCTGTTCATTATTCAGGGATGTTTGCTCCATGATCGAAATGGGATGATGGGATGTCGGTTCTTCCTTCGGTGGATTCCTCCTCAGAACTCGTCACCTAGTCCGGGTCTCCCTCATATATTTAATACATTGTTTGTGAAACTCTTCCTAGTGCCATGTTTCCATGGACGCCGGTTAATTACACTGCTTCTGTCGGGACATTCCAAAGGTTCTGGTCAGGGCAGAAACCTTCAGTCGGGGGAGTAGTCACGTCGAGGAATCAGTAGCGTGTCGGGATGCTGGGGAACTGGCATATCTGTCTATTATCCCTGGTCATAGGGCTTCTCGAGGGCGTGTAAGCCTGAGGCATCCCACATTGAGCGCCGGGAATTATAATCCATAGACATATATATGATGTTTTCCTCAGCTTCCTGTGTTTAACACAGGGTATGCCGCAAGTTTAATGTCCAGCGGGGACGGATCAGCCTGATCAGAGCATTAGCTAGAATGGATCGGATTGAGGGATTTCCCTTAAAGGGGTTCCGATACCGGGACCAGTCCATGGGCGGATTTGAAGAGGAGCGGAATGGTATGATCTTTCCCGGATATGGCAGTCCGGGTGAGAATCAGGATGGTTGATGGAGGGTTGAATGAAATGGAGGGGGAATGAAATGGGACCATCGCAGGGGGGTGATAGTGAAGTTGGGCTTGAGCCACGAAGAGACCTCATATGTATCCCTGTGGCAGGGAATCAAAGTCCACGTGGTTTGGGATGGTGCTGGCGAGCTGACATGAAAGTGGACCTTGGCCCGATGGGTGTCATCAGCGAACTGACGTGAGTGAGGACCTTGGTCCGGATGGTGTGGGGATTACACACTAGGCCGCCCAGGTGCTGGTGACCTGACGTGAAGAATGTCATAGTGACCAACATGTGGTGGGATTGAACCTCTGGGAGGCTTCCTACGTACCATGCCTTGACATGGATCAATGACCATGTAGTTCAGGTTGGACACCGGAAGGTCTAAGTGAATGATGAGGGCCAGGGGGGCCTAGTGGTTATGGGCATAGACCTCGTGGAGGCTTCCTACGTACCATGCCTTAACATGGATCAAAGACCATGTAGTTTAGAGGGGATTCGTTGGCAAACCGACGTGAAGGTGAACCTGGGGGTCCACTTGTGGTGGGTGTCGATGAACCGACATGAATATGGAACCTTGGTCCGATGGGATATGGGATTAAACCTCAGGGAGGCTTCCTATGTAACATGCCTTGACATGGATCAAAGACCACGTAGTTCGGGTTGGTCACAATGGCTTGTCGTCGGACTGGAATTGCATTTTAACGTCATGTTGGACGATGATGAACTCGACGTTAATAGATTATGGGTGGGCTTGAACTTCAGGGAGGCTTCCTACGTACCATACCTTGACATGGATCAAAGACCACGTATTTCGGGTGGGTCACAACGGCTTGTCGTTGGACTGGAATTGCAGTTTAACGTCATGCTGGACGAGGATGAACTCGACGTGAATAGATGATGGGTGGTATTGAACCTCTGGGAGGCTTCCAACGTACCACACCTTGACATGGATCAAAGACCACGTAGTTTGGGTTGGTCACAACGGCTTGCCGTCGGACTGGAATTACAGTTTAATGTCATGCTGGACAAGGATGAACTTGACGTGAATAGATGATGGGTGGGCTTGAACCTCAGGGAGGCTTCCTACGTACCATACCTTGACATGGATCAAAGACCACGTAGTTCAGAGGATGGAAGTCATCAGCGAACCGTCGTGAAGGAGGACCTTGGTCCAATGAGAGATGGGCTTGAACCTCAGGGAGGCTTCCTACATACCATGCCTTGACATGGATCAAAGACCTCGTAGTTCAAATGGGAGTGCAGTTTAATGTCATGCGGGATGAGGGAATATAGTTTAATGTCATGCTGGATGAGGGTATGCAGTTTCACATCATGCTGGATGAGGGTATTGTCACGTCCAATGCCAACTCTAAGCCCACGTGAGTCATGCTCGGTGTGAGAAACAAGAGGCAGCAAGGACATGACGATCACGCCGCAAAGGGTGTGTTCGTGAGAAGTGAAGAGGGGCTTACGCGTTAGGCGGCCCATGGTGTTGGGACTTACTCCAGGATGGAAGCCCAGAGTGCAGAAAAGAACAACGAAAGAGGGACTTGAGACCAATGACGAGAGGTGTCTCGTTCCCTATCATGCCCTCCACTGACCTTGGTAGTGGGGAAGTATGGAGATGCAGGGGTGCATCCTTCCACAAGAGGGGCTAGGGGCTTATACCAAGGTGTTTTCCTTTCTACCATGGACATATTCTACTCTGAGAAGGAGGATATCATCCCTTGTGGAGGGGGTGGCCCCATCTTTGTGGAGACGGGTGGCGTAAAAAATGTCTCAGCTGGGGGGACCCTATGTGCGAAACACGGGGCCAGATCACAGTTTAATATCATGTGTTGAGGACGAGGTGCTTGGTAGTTTGACGTCCTGCATCTCGGACGAGGTGGGTTCACTCCACACCCCTAGGGCTTACATAACTGGTACCTTTTTCTCCATGGGGGAGGGAAGGTACCAGTAAGGTCGTGGTCAAGGGGGGTTGTAGGGAGAACCATCGAAGGGTCCACATTAGCATAGCTATGTTAAGAATCAATAGTCGTTAGTGTGCCTATTCGAAGAAGAATTAGGCGAAGAAATTATACGAGTGGTGTTGTCCATGGAACTTTGAAATCACATCACACATACCTGGAGGGTCGCGCGAGAAGAGGAATTTCCAAGCAAAGGAGTGTGATTCGCAAAGTGGGGTGCCTTGGCCTTAGCATGGGGCAGAGGTGAGATTGGAGAATGCTTCGAGAAGTGGAACAGTATTCGTAGAGCACCGCCTCACGAAGAAGAGGTGTCTCGCGAAGCAGGGTGCTGCCAAGCAATGTGCTTCGCGATGTGTAGCGATCCTGCCTTAGCATGGGGATCACTAATACAGGATGTGTGTTTCGCGAAGTATAAACACTCTGCGGCTGCCCGAGTTCCCTTGGGAATCCCCCTCCTTCACGAATACCTTTGAGATTTGCGAAGGGCATCCCTCTCGGAATAGGGGCTCAAAACGAGACAAAGCGAAGGCGTCACGCGAAGTAGAAGTACCTCGCAGAGCTCATGATTCTCGGGGCAAAGGGTGCTTCGCGATTCGGGAGAGGAGAAGCCGAAAGGTTAGATTGTCCATAGCCTAGACTCAGGGGGAGCCCAGTATTTTTAGGCAAGGGGAGCCGCAAAGTAGAACTTTCACGCCGCCTCCGGTGCTTCGTGGCGCGCTCACGAACGTCAGGCTGTTCTCGGAGAGGTACCACCTCCATTGCTTTGCGGCGGTCTCGCGAACGTCAGGCCGTTCGCGGAGAGGTACCGCCTCCGTTGCTTCACGGCGGTCTCGCAAGCGTCAAGCCATTCGCGGAGAGGTCCGCCTCCGCTGTTTCGCGGGGCTGCGATGCTCGGGGGGTGCTTCGCGTCGGAGGTTCACGAGGCAGCGTGCGAGGTGTCTTTTTCGTCCCTTCCTTTTGTGAAATATTTTGGCGCCAAGAAAAAGCTAAAATTATTATTTTATAATAAATTCATATTCGGTTTCTAATGGATCCAAAGTATATTATTTAAAGTTTAAGGTGGGGATGGGTCGAAAACCACTCAACAAATATAATTTAGACTGGTTTGGGTCATTATATTAACCTTATCTTTAAGTATTAACTCTTAGTTTACTAGTTTCACTTTTACAATGTCTCTTTGTATTTTTATATTATATGGTTAATAAACATACTATATACATCCAATCGACCCCCAAGTGGTCCATTAATGATACACCTGTCATGAGATAAGTCTCTTGTCCGAACCTTAGATTTTTAGTAATTGAATATAAATTAATAATATAATATTTGTTTTAAAAACTCTTTTTTGTCAATTTTGACACTATTCAATAGTTGATTTTTTGTAAAAATTATAACAGAATGATTACTTTAAAAAAAGTTAATTAAATCATTCCTAACATGTCATATTAACCTATAAAATTACTGTAATTCATAAAAAGTCTCAAATTCTATTTATTTGTGTATTTATAATATCAATTATTTTAATTTTTCACTATTATGGTAATTACTGCATCATCATTGTGTCATAAATAAATTAAATTATCTAATGTTTAAAAATTATAAATAAAATATTGTTATTTGGTAAATCTTTTTATCTTTCTAATGAATATTAATAGTCTAAAATCAAACATATATAACCCTATGTAAAAATTGTTTTCCTAAAAGATATATGCTTATGTCATTTTTGTATTTATTTTAACTTAATTAAAATAAAGTGTCATTATCACTTACAAGTGGCTCCATGGGGTCCCAAAATCAACCCAAATATGCCCATGGTCGGACATGTATCCTCCAATAAGGATAATAAATGTTTTAGGGTAATTTAGTATTATTATAATATTATTTGATAACCCTTATTTACCGGATTTACCCTTTAACCATGGTTAATAAAATATTTACCGAAATAATTATTCAAAATGTCTAAAAATAAAAGATACCTATTTACACAATTTGGACATCCTGACTCCAAATATGGAAACCATTTTTCCAAATTCAAAACATAGAAGTGGCATAAATTAATTTAAAATTAATTCCCGCTGTCAAAACAAAAAGTGTGTTTTTAAGATATAATAACTATCAAAAGATTGATACTTGTTTATGTTCGGTTTAATTGTGAAATTATGTTCAATGACCAACATTGTATTAAATGGTAAAAATATATTCTAAATATACTTTAAAATCACTCAAAGTCATAATTTATCATTATTAATTATTTTGATTAAAAAACTTGTTTTTAATTAAAATTTAGTAATTTTCACTATTCATCAAAATATGAAATTTATCTGATAAGTACCAAAATTTCACCTGAAGCTAATTTCAATATTATGAATCCAAAAATGAAGTCCATTTCGAAGGATAAAATTTATAAAATTTTAAAATGTAGGTATTACTATTCATAACAGCTAGTTTGATTGGTTGTGGTGTGTTAGAACTCGATGTTGCCTACAACACACGCTATTGCATTATTCAAAGAGAAGTGTACCGTAGAAGCTTGGGGTGTTACACCTATTCTTGGGGAAATGTATAACTAATTTATTCCACCTATTATATCATGTGGTGATGCTACCAAAACACCACCATTAGCTCTTAAATTATTTAAAATAGTGAAGAATTTACCCAATGATATTAAAGATATTCATGATAGAGTGTGGATGGAAGCTTTATAAGAAACAAAAATAGAGAAAGGTCCAACCTATTGACATCATACTATTTTCCATTCAGCAGATAACTAGTGTAGTTCAGGAACATATTGTCCTACACTAGAATGAGGTGACTATAAGAACTGGGGTTATATAGTAAAATCCGATATAGATTCAAAGGTACGCTCAACTGCCTTCATTTCTATGTGGCCAAGAATTTATTTTCTTCCAGTCCATGAATCCGGAGGTGGTGTAAGATCAGGGACATTTTTCATTGCAGTAAAATTGGTAGAAGGGAAGTATATTGGGTTAGCAACCCCTGTATTGGGAATAATTTGACATCTTCTACTACATTTATACAATGGGAAGTCTCCATTTAGAATTCCATGTTCATTCCAAGTGTTGTGGGGATATATTGCAGCACAATTTTCATCATAATTGGTATTGAATTCAAATAGAGTTCCCAATGGTCGATTCAATCCATTTTTACAGAAAGGTTCTTGTATTCAGCCTCTAAATTTGAGACCTGATGCGGTATTAAAGTCATTGAATGTCTCAAGAGAATTAATCTTCTTTCTTTTTAGTAACCCAACAATTTGAACATTTATTGATGATGGAAATGAAAAGAATTAATAGCTGATATCTTATATGATTGCATTCAGGGATGGTGTATTATCTACCATGATTGATGGTGAAATTATCTGTGAGGCTTACATCCCTTACAGGTTTGCTAATAATTTCATATGACTTCAACAATAAAACACTTTTTCACCTATGTATGTTAGACATGAGAACCACCAAATGGTTGCAAGCCAATTATGAATTCTAACAGCTATAGAGGCATCCAAATTTTCAAATACATTTCCTACATCAGATGCATCAATCAGATTGGAAGCTAGATATGCCAAATCTTGGGCTTCGTCATACCCTCAAGGGGCATTGATAAAATTAATATATCGACTTGTAGCTATAAAGACTATTGCACGTGGAAATTGTGGTACGAAGTCCAATTCTAGAGTTGAAACACAAGTTTCAGAGATTTTAGAGCCCTCAAAATATCTTCACAGGAGGTATACTAAGATGACCAGAGCTAGAGAAAAAATACCTCAAATGCCACGGTGATCCAGTCACTGCCATCAAATAGAGGTTCCTAATCTATCTATTGAACTTTCTGAAGATGAAAGGAGTCCTGAAGTGGATCACCAGTTAGAAGATGTCGAATTCCATCCACAATCAACCATACCAATATTGAATTATGTGTGACCATAATCCATTCATCATTGGGATAGTGTGACCCATGATCTTAGGGATGCATTGTCATTCCTCGAGCATGGAATTCAAATACCGATATTGGTGATATTAAGGCACCTTTTGATTGCAATCTGGATAATAACCTGGCTGATGTATAGAAGTATATTACAGAGCTGGAGGCATTTATATATGTAATTGATGAACAAATCATATCCTCTAAAAGAGTATCTCATATAATAGACTTAGGAGTACACGAATAGGTAATTAATAAATAGAAGGAGGAGTGGGATATTTATGTTAATACTGAGAATGTATTTTATATTTTCTTTGGTCTCAACTCTACTTTACCATTCATCATCATTATCTTGATGAAAATGTATTTGTGTAGCATGAATGTGGGGAAGGAAGATCTGAACCAGTTCTTGAATCACCAATGTATGGTCCTTTAGGATCTCCCATTGATGAAACGAATGATCTTCCCAGGTCTCCAGTACATTCTCCAGGAGAGACAATTGTGACTGGGGTAATGGCGATGAATAATCATAAACCATTACCTCATGTTTCTCTTTCTATGAGGAGTGTTTCAATTTCTCCCCCAGCTTTGGAATAGAAAATCTAGAGAGCAATGAAATTGATCTAAATTGTTCACCGAAGGAGTAAGTATTTATATTGTTCTTAGGGCATGTAATTTGGTCAAAATACTCTGGTAATCATGTTTCCTCTTGCAGATTTTGTGTCTCTCTCTTCTCTCGTGGGACTAAGAGTTGATTCTTCTATACCAGAGATGGAACCCTAGATGAAACCCAAGTTCATGTTGATGAATCTACTATCTTATTAGATAAATCATTAAAAAAATTATCTATACCTGCTTCTCGCTCTTCTGAGAGAGAGGAAATCCATGGTAATATTAAATACATTCCTTAGTTTCTTTTGTCAATGGATACGGAAATAATCAATACTGATTTTCCTATTGCTCTAGAAGAAAGGAATGAGGACCTAGGGAAATATGAGATAAATAATGATGTTGGGCCAACCCTGGAAAGACCACATGACATTGTACCAATTTAAGAGCCAACGGAATTGAATATCATCGATTCCAATTTGGGCGTCAACCAATGTTTTTTGGATACCATAAATGGTGGGGATGCTATAACATTCAATGCCACATACACTAAAATGCTGGCAATGACCTTGGTTCATCATTTTTGGGTTATCAGCTCCCGTATAAAAATGTGAAGCATCTACTATTCTGAGAGATGTAGAACAAGGAAGCTCTTTAAGTGATCTGTTTCCAGAGTACATTTTACCTCAAAGTAGTGACTCAGATTCAAACATAGTGATACAATATGCTTTTAGCATGGAACGTAAGAATACATGGAGGAAAATGTTAAGCATAATTGTTGAGAAGCCTTTGGATGAACTGATATCCTATTTTTAAAAACTCCCAGCATTATTCTACGTATTGGGAATTGGTGGATTTAATTATCGACCCGTCCATTATTCTATGAAAGAAATCATTCGCTGACCAGAGTAGGAGCATAAGCTAACATAATATTTTGAAGAGGATAAACAGATCATCAATATTTTGGTCTTTCAAGAAGCAGTAGCTGAGGCGGAGGAAAATCACAACACGTAATCGATCAAAATTATCCTAAATATCAGAGAATTCACAATGTAGTTGTTATATATTTTACAGAAATGGGGTTTTATTCATAAAAAACATGAGAAATTGAATCCGACATAGGGAGAAACCCAATTAGTAGGGATAAATTCCATTTCAACTGCTAAGGAAGAATTTTGTCAGGCAGGGGAGGATGGAGTTTCTCAGCTATCTCAAATTCAACAAGAAGTTGATAAGGCTTATGAAGTTGTTCAACAAATGAAGAGTCATGAGGAGAGTTTATTTTTATTCATGATAGAGAGGCTTTGGTCTTTGAATGTCCCTCTGATTCCTTATAAAGGAAAATTATTTCTTTTCTGCAATCATATGTGTCCTCATTCCTATTTTCCATAATTGCAATATTAAAGGTAATGATGATGATGAGCCCACTTTTTTGATCATTAAACCTTCATGTTAGACAACTATTATTACAATAATAAGAATGGAGTGCTCATAATTTTTTTTATTAAGCCAATGGACCTAAATAAATATAATTGTATTTTTCCTAGGGTTAAATAGACAATCCCATAAATTTGGTATATTTTGATTTTTTATTATTTACCATTATTTCATAAATCATACAAAAAATGTACGTTTTGTGAGTTGGGACTCGACTTTTGTTTAGAGTCCCCTTTACGGGTTTTCAATATAATGAGTACCAAGTATTTTTTTGTTGTTAGTTTAGAGTCATGCATGTTAGACTATAAAGGGCTCATATTAATTTTCGAATGGATTTGACCATAAATTTTGAAATTAAATCCCAAGAAATACTCTGTGGATAAGAAATACTTTAATATTATTTAAATATTTTCAAGGGGAATCATGAGCCATGATTTTTATGGTTACAAAATTTAAAACTTATATCAAAAAATGGTGGATTATTATTCCATGAATGAAGTTATCGTTATTTGAGAAACCCATTATGGGGGTTGTGTTATGCAGGGCCAACTAGAACATATGCTGAAAAGCCAATTAAGGGCATCTTTTGGCTGTCAGGAATGTTATGTAGGAAACTTATGCCAGGTTTTCTAAGGGCACATACTGTATAGTCGAGCAACATATATCTTAGATTTTTAACATTTTACTTCTGATAGATAGAGGAAAATTAGATTTGGGGGACCCAAGAACACAATGGATGTTTTTTCCAAGGAAAATGAATATTAAGAATAAAGAGCCATTTTATGACAACATATGTCATGAAGCGAAAACCCACTTCTATACAAATATGGTGTATGAATAATGGTTAAAATTTATCATAAATAAAAATTACTGATATCATATTGTGCAGTTTTATGTAATGTAATGAGTAAATTGGCACTGTATAGTTTAAATTCATGTAGTAAGGATATTGGTATTGTCCAGTTTTAATTCATGTATTGAGGACATTGTGTGGATTTAATCTAAGGTCATTAGAATTTTCTAAAGGTACAAGACTCTCTCAATTTCTTGATAATTTGTTTATAAATATACTCACATATCCACGTATAGAATGGAAAATCTTAAATTATGATTTATGAATTTCTGAATCGAAAGGAGGATACGGGAAAACGGATAAAAGGATTAGTGGAAATATTTTCCAAGAATGATGTTACCATTATTTGACAAACCTTTTATGGGGGTTGTGTTTGCAGGGCCAACTGGGGAATATACGACATAGCTAAATAGTAGCATCTTTTATCAGACAGGTCTGTTATGTGGGAAACATATGCAAGGCCACCTAAGGGCATGTGCTGCATAGTCAGGCAGAAGATCTCTTTGAAATTTGACATTCTATTGCTAAATGGTAAAGAATACTTATGGAGAATCAAATTTTCAAAAACACAGATTTTGGTTTATGGGGAAAAATTATCTGAATATGAAGAGGGTATTTCCAACCGTTACTTCCAATGAATCAGGGAAATTGGATTTCTATGAAGGTCTGACCCAAATGTAGGTGTTATGGTGTCTTATAGTTTTAGGTCATACAACTATGGACAGAGAAGGAAACATCATATGATATGTGGCCAAGTGATTCCAAGGTTATTTTATATTGTTTTTAACATATGGTAAGGTAAATGTGTAAACTATGGTATTAAAGACTTACAGATTGGGATAAAGGTAATGGGACAAGTACACATGAATAACTATATCTTGTATATTATCATCATAGTTTGAAGGGGAAAAAGATACTATAACCAAGAACGAAGTTAGAATTATTTGACAAACATGTTCTAGGGGCTGTATTATGTAGGGACAACTAGGGTATATGATGAATAGCCAAATAGAAGCATCTTCTGACTGATAGACCCATTATGTGGGAAACATAACCAAGGCCACATATGGGCATGTTTTGCATAGTCAGAAAAAAGATTTCTGAGGTATTAGAATCTCTGTCACCAGAAAATGTAAAAAAAGATTATAAAGATCTAGAAACATTCATGATTAAGAGTGTGTAATATGGAAGGGGTTTAATCCCAATTCATATTTGAAATATTTGAACAAATATTGGCCAAAAGTTTGACATCCTTTACATAGATCTAGCTCATATTTAAAATGGATACTTTTCTTGTTTCCTATGAATTAATATTATGATATGTAGTCTCAAGTCATGCAATGAGGAAATTTTACTTCTCAGTATTTGTTCATCTAGTGAGGACATTGTTAATTCAATAATAAATTGAGACACCATATTTATATAAAGAATCCATTAACCCAATTCCTAAGCCCAAAAGTGCTATGCTCAATGTGAGAAACAAGGAGCAGTACGGGTTTCTTCTATAACACAAGGGTGACACATGTGAAGAATATGGGTGTTAAATTTCCATGTTGTTTAACGTCATGTAGTAATTAAAAGATGAATCGATATGAAAAGAAAGAATTTTTGTGGCTGGACTAAGGGATAAAACCCATGAGTCACTACCTGTCTTGCTAAGGGAAAGAATCATTCCATATGTAGTTTTTACAAAATTACCTATACATGTTTGATTCTTATAAAAAATAAAGGGTTTTTTTATCGGGGCTGGGACAAATATTGGAGATCTAGGCATCATACATATCTCAAATAGATGAGAATCAATCCATACATAGTTATTTAAACAGTCATTCCTCACGCCAATCGAGTATGACATGAAGAATGGGGTCTTTTTACACATTATGAGAGAATGATAAATCATAAGACATAAAATTGTATAAGGACCAAATCATATTTCTTAAGAAAACACTATGTATAGATATGCTTCATATATTGGAGGAGAGAATAAAATAAGAAGATTTTGTTATTACGGTTGGGCCCAGAATTGTAGTTTCAGGTGTCTCTAAGTATCTCATTAAAAATGAGAATCAATCCATATGTAGTTCTTGAAATAAGTTCTCTATGAAAATCTGACTCCGACATATGAAATAGAGGGACTCATATGCTAATAAGAAGTAGTGATGATGTCAATGATGTTTGCATATGGATGTTTCTAACTTTAAATAGAGAAAACATTATCTGTATAGTTTAATGTCATGCAATGAGGAAAATATGATGTTATGAAGTTTAACTTTATGAAACAAGGCCATCTTTGGTTGTTATGCAGCTTAATGTCTTGCAACTAGAACATTGTACTATGCAGTTTTAAGTCTGGAATCTAGGACCATGGGTGTTGTGCAGTTTTTAGTCTTCTAGCAAGGACATTATACTATACAGTTTTATTTCTTGTAGTAAGGACAAGTTATGTACAGCTACCCAAAGTATTTCTTTAAGAATCTCGCATTGGTTGGAGTTGTAATAATATGTCTATCCATCTAGATTAAAGAATAAGCTCCATTTGAATAGACCTTATGTATGGAATAAGGTCCTTACCACTTTGGCTCATGCTTTGGAGGTTTCTTCCCTAGTATCTTTGGAGTCCTAAGGACCAATAACAATTCTCCTTGATGAAATAAACCGAGGTTAACTTCCTTGTTAAAAGCTCACTCTATTATGTTCCGATAGACTTCCAAGTAATGAAAATTATGAAATATTTTTTCGTCTAATAGTGCCATCTCATTGAACTGTTTCTAAGACCTATAATATATAGAAAACTAATCATAGAATTCAACTCTGAGTGATGGAAATTGCATTTCAATTGGAAAAACTCCTTCGGTTCCATATACCAATGAATAATAAGCTTCTTGGGTGGTAGTACGAGTATTTTTCTGATAATCCCATAAATAATTCAGAAGTTTATCAGGCCTTTATTTCTTATCTTTATCCACCATTTTTTGTAGTATATTTGATAGGGTCTTGTTGAAGGCCTCTATCTATCCATTGGATTCCATATGATAGTGAGATAAGTGGTTGGATTTGATATTATTCTTCTGGTATAACTTCTTTAACCCAATCGAACAAAAATTGGTGCCATTGTCCATCAATATGTTTTGATGGACACTAAATCAGGTGATGATGTTAGTTTTTCAAAAACTAACAATGCTTTTGGCACTGACTTCTTTGAGATGTATTGCCTCAACCCATTTAGAAAATAAGTTATTAGCAGTTAGGATATATTCGAATTGTTTAGCTGTAGTTGGAGGATAAGGTCCTGCTACATCCATTCTACATGTGGAAAATTTCCCAGAGTATTTAGCTGTATGTAGAAACTCAAGGGGTTGATAGATGAAGTTGACATGCATTTGTTAGGGATGACCTTTCTTAGTTAAATTTGTGAAATCCTACATCATTGAAGGACAAAAGTATCCAATCCTTCGGATCTGATTAGATATTATGTGCCCAAACTGGTGGACACCACAAGTTATTGAATGTACTTCTTTAATGACATCTGCAATCTCTTCCTAATCAATACTTCTGTAGTAGATTCCATCAAAGCCTTTCTTGTAGAGGATCTTTTGGTGGTCAATATTATCATAAAGAGTAAAATTGGATTCTCATCGCTAGATATATTATTTTTCAGCCCTATTTAGTGGAAGTAATCCATTATGAAGATATTCAATGATGAATTATCTCCATCCCATAGTATGACTATATGGATTAGAAATAGGGATAATTTCATCTATTTCTTCCATTCCGGCTTGAACAAAAGGTGAGACCACATAACGATGGGATATTCTAATGACTGTCTCATCTGGATTTGGATCTTCCAAGGTTATAGCTACATTATCCAGTGCTTCTTCTAGGGAATTTTGTGATCGTGGGACATAAGACAATGTCAGCTCTAAGGGAAATTCATCCATTAACCCTCTGATGTAATCTCACAAAAGGATTAAATCTTATTTTCTGGTAGAATATTCTTCATGGTTTTTCATGATTATCATTTCTAAAACACCTTTTACCTTCTAGTGATTCATTTTCACCAAAAGTGCTAATTCCAAACCTATAATAAGAGCTTGATACTTTGCCTCATTATTGGTTCCACCTTCCGAAAACATGAAAGAAGAAGGAAACACTGCCTTTTTTGGGGAAATAAGGACAATTCCTAACCCATATTTTTTGAGTTTAGGTTTTTCCATTCACTTCCCTGTTGGAATTATCAAAGAACCATCAAAGTAAATTTCCCATGTTTGGGAATTATCCAGAATAGAGAATAATTCTTCATCATGATTATTAGTATTTAATGATGTATCTTGTGTAGATGGATGATCATCAAAGAAGTCGTCCAAAGCTTCACCTTTTATTTCATTTTGAGGCACAAACAGGATATCAAACTATTGCAAAATAACTTCCCACTATGCCATCCTCCCTATAAGCATAGAACGATAGAGGATAAATTTGAGTGGGTTATTCCAAGATGCCAATTATACCTCCTAATGTTTCAGATTGGGCCTCAATTTCTAAACTTCAATGATTAATGATAGGCATCACTTTTCAATAATTGAATACCAAGTTTCTACATCAATCATAGTTCGACTAAGATAGTAAAGGGTTTTTTCATTCCCATCATCGTTCTTTTGAGAAAGGAAGGAACCTAGTGATCACTCTAATGATTTAAGATAAAGAATAAGTTTACTTCCTTAAACAGGTGGCATTAATACCAGTGGACTCAAGAGATATTTCTTGAGGGTATCAAATTCTTATTTATATTCTTCAATACATTGGAAGGTGACTTCCTTCTTCATTAATATAGAGAAGGACAAACACTTTCCTACCAAATTGGAGATAAAGCACTGAATATATGCCATGTTTCCTTAGAGACCTATTAATTCTTTAAAATTTCTAGGAGGATACATTTCATGTATTTAATTTTTTTTGTCAAGATCAACATTGATACCATGATGGCATACAATGATGCCAAGGAACTTTCCTGAGAATACCCCATAAGCACATTTCAAGGGGTTCATCTTCAAACTGTGTTGCCAAAGTTTATAGAATATGATCTCCAAATCAACCTAGTGAATGGAACATTTTTTTGGATTGGACCACAAAGCCATCCACATAACATTCATCAAATTTTCCTAATAATGGTTCGAAGACATGGTCCACGGAATGTTGGTATGTTGTTTCTGCATCCTTTAAACCAAATGGTATTACCAGATAAAAAACACATCTTTAGGGTTCTGAAGGCTATAGATTCTTCATCCTCATAGGCCACATATATTTTATTATACTTAGATTATAAATCCATGAAGGAAAGAGATTTATATCCATCTGTTTCATCTATTAAAAGCTATGTAATCAGAATTGAAAAACCATTTTCAGGACAACTCTGGTTAAGATCTCTGAAATAAATGAGAAACCTAATTTTTCCATTCTTATATTTCACTAGGAGAACATGGGCCTCCCATTTGGGATATTGACATTCTTTAATAAAGTTAACCTTTTTAATCTTATCAACTTCAGCTTCAATTTTAGAGGCATGAGTTGGGTGTGTTCTTCTTGCTGCTTGCTTGTATCCATGATGTTCTTTTGGAAAAACCAAATGAGGGTTGGTTACATTAGGATTAATTCCTGGCATATTTGTTTAATTCCAATCAATTAAATCTTGATGTTTCTTTAGAAATGAAGTATAAACCCCTTTCTCTTCATTGGTCATGGATACACTAATTAAAGTGGGTCGTGGATCTACTTATGTACCAAGATTAATTTTCTTGAGCTCATCCACGGTGGTAGAGATAACATTATAAAATGTTGTAGGAGCTTCCCCCATATTTTCCTTTTATTTTTCATTACATGTTAACTCTTCTGTTTCAACTTGCAGAGTAGATGATGGGGGGGGGAACTCCTGGAGTTAGGGGGAGTCAGTATTTGAATATCTTGAAGAAGAGGCCACCATATTTGACCCCACTAATGAAAAAGGGTCTTCCATTTGTAATAAAGAGGGAATGATGAATTGAAAATCAACATCATTGTCTTCCTCTTGAATTGCTACAATTTCTTTTACTCTGAATGATCATGTATATTCTTGTTGTAGTTCAGCAAATAAAATGAAAATATATCCATTTAGTCTTCCATCATTTCTTGAAGATCAATAGTTTCTCCCATGTTTTTAGGCTCAATTTCCTTAATTGACATTATAGAAGTTATTGGATGAGTAATTAGATTTGGGATTTCCTTTTCATTTTGATTAACAGGTAACACATAATCTGTACTGAAGTGTATGAATGGATTTTATAGGATTTTTCCATTCCATTCATAGCATTAACTATATTTTTTTGCTATGGAATTCTTTCATTTTGTGTTACAAAAATCTACCTTAATGTATTAAGATTCACACGTTCTGAATAGATCCTTTTCACCATACAATGTCCCGATTTGACCATTGAAAATTTACTTAAGAAATTGGTGGTATGAAGAAGGTATGGATTTATGTTGATGCATCCAAGGCCTTATAAGATGAATATTGAAGGCTTTTTCCTGATTAACAACCATGAAATCTGAATTAGACATAAGATCTCCAAACTGTGTTCATAGTGTAATTTCAACCAGAGGTTCTTGATCATTCATATCGTAATCTTGCAAAATTAGTGTTGAAAGAGATAAGTCAGATTCAGTCTAGCCCAATCGAAAAATTATACGAACATGAATGAGGTTGAATCTAGAGCCATTATTATTGAAGGCCCACTGGATGTCTATGTCATTGACCTTTCCAGATAAATACAATGGTCTAAAATTTTCAGGTAAAACATTATCATCATCCTTATCTGTAAAAGATATGAATGCATGACATTCTTCAAGATAATTCTCTATATGGTAAACCTTAGCAGTAGCAACGTCGTTTTCAAACTCGTGGGGACTAAACAAAGCCTCATTAAGTGCTTCTCAAATGTCTTTTGATGAATTCCAAGAATTCAAAATTTATAACTTGGTTAGTACATGGGCCAATTGTTTCAAGACATCATACTTTTGGTCCAAAGGTAAACGTTTCCTAGAAAGGAGATGCGAGTTTGTAGGTGCTTTGGTTTTTGATGCTTCTGATGTAGTTGTATCCTATGTCGGAGTAGAAGTTGCAAATACTCCTGACTTTGGTAGACTAGATTGACTAGATCTGCTCACATGATAAGAAGAAGATGATGTGACTTATAATCAGTCTTCTAATATAATTGGGTCAGAACTGAACCTGTCTTTCATGGAAGAAACTCCATGTTCCTATTGATCCTGCTGAAGGGATCTTCAACGAGTTTCTGTTGCATATATGGTTCATTTTGGGGAAGAGCTAAATCGTGGTTTCTAGAATTCCAATGTCTTCCCATATATCCTCGACCTTGTCCTATCCTTTTGGTTCCCCAATTAGGTATAAGGAATTCCAAATCAATATATTCATAATCACTATTGGCATAAGGATCCGTTAAATGGATAACGTTGACAGAATCAAAGATCAATTCTTCATCTAATAGTGATTCTCCCTGATAGGTTAATTCTGATTGTGCTGTTTTATGGGGTGGTGCCTATTCTTTTGAAATAGATGTCTTGAAATCTACCAGGGTCAAGGACAAATTTGTCCTTAACGTGAGCTCATCTTCTTCTGACTTCTCTTTTTCCTTATGATCACTTTTCTTCTTTGAGAAATGACCTTTTGATGAAGGTGGTTTTCCTTTGGCAGGAGTGGAAGAAGACACAATTCACTATTTAAACTATGTCCATGAAATGGCATGAGTCTATTTGATCATTTTCCTAATCATCCCATCATCATATTTCTATGGATTTTTTCTTTTGACATCATTCCATTCAACTTGTCCCTCTGGATTTGTAGTAGTAACACATGCTACTTAATTTGAATAACATTTCAGTTTCACTTTTCCAGAGTCTACCATATTTTTGAAGAGGTCCTAGAAAACAAAACATTCTTATATGTGATACCCTAACATCTGGTGAAAGGGAAAATAATTCGGAATATCTTTATCTCCTTCTTTATTTCGTTTCTTCAGCCTTGGCTATTGAACCAAATTGTTTTCCAGAGTTGAGATTAAGTAACAAGGAACTTGTTCTTTCCAGAAATAATAAACATTGTTTATTAATTCCAAAAATTGTTTTCTCCTTTGATCTCTTTGATCATCTTGACGAGGTTGTCGTTGTTGCTTAGGCTAAGGAGGCAGATCCCTTCGGTATGATGAAGGTTTTGAAGTAGATGCAGGTACAGGTGCCAGCTTGAGTGTAACTATAGCAGCTTCTACCTTTCTTATCGTCCACCCCAGAGCTGATAAAATTACATAAGTTTTTTCCATAGTTTCTATAATAGAGTCTTATATCTATTGGGAAATTGAAGTAAGGTATTGAAACCCTCCGGTTTATTTTATAGGGATCAATGGTGTTTGTAACTCATCACATAAATTTTCCACACAAATTTACTGAAATTCTTCTTAAGGGAGTGCTAGAATTATGGAATATGTTAATCCTTTCTATCACGCAATAATATATGAAACTCTTTCATTATCACTTTTTTTAAAATTGGTATGATAAAAAATTGACATATTTGGTAGCGTTGAGTTAAATTGAAGAAGGAATTTCTGATAGAGATCGTCCCATCCAGTAATTGATCGAGATTGTAAAATTTCATAATAGACAGAAGCTGGTCCCTATAGTGATTTCCCAAAACACCTAATATTTACTACTTCTTTTTGTTTAGGAGTTCCCATCAAGGGATTAAAATGAGAAAAAAATGTGTTAATTGTGGTTTCAGATTTCTTAAACCATTGAATATTAGGAATGTGGTATTCATAAAATTTCGTGGGGGAGGAATTGCATCCACCCATTCAGGGTAAGCACTCTTTTCTGGAAAAACTGGTGTACATCATTCCTCCATAGCTTCCAATAGAGTCGTTAATGCCTCAATTGTATTCATAATAATTTGGGGAACATCTAGATGAGATGGAGCCTATTTAGGTATAACAACTGAAGCATGAGATGGGGCAACAACCGGGAAAACCACTGATAGTGGTGCTGCTATTATCCATGGAAAACCCACAGGAACATACCTATTAGGATGTATCTGATCCTACTTTGATTGTGTACCTAGTGGAGAGAATTCATTATCCACATCTGAAAGTTACTATAAATCCTCTTTGATGAGGATCCCCTATAGGATGTGCAAGTTGAGTACCTTCCTGGGGAGTATGTCTAGCAGAAATTCCGCTTCAAAGTGACTCTGTATTGAGTCTTTTCAACTCCATCAATTACTCTTCTTATTGTAAAAATATCTCTTCAAGTGAAATAGATTGACCATCTCAATAGGAAAAGTGAGATGCAATCATACTTTTTTCCTTTCCCCTTGTTAGATGCCTTTAGGAGGGGTGGAAGTTGAATATTTGATGGCATACATAGATTCTAGGTAAGCCTCCTATTTCGGGTACACACACCATTTTCATTTGCCTCACTGTGTACCGTATAATGGACAATAACTTCACATTCTAATTCCCCAGAACTTGACTCATTTTTTGGATGATCTTCTACAGTGGTGTTAATGACATTCACTGACGCATAGTGCATTGAGGGAATTTTGTCTGTATTTTTGTAAGATCGTCTCCCTCGGTATCTTCCATGAGATCATGTTCTCATATATGATGAATTATCAGGAACTGTTTTGAAGATATTAACATGAAGGGAATCCATCTATAGTTCAATTGTATTCTTTCCTTGTGGCTTATTCCCTGATCGGGAGAAAACTAACTTCCATTGAAGAGGGGATTGCAGATGTGAAAAATGCCCCATCCCTATAGGCTAGGGATATTCCTATTCTTCTTCTTCATATCTATGAACATTTTTTAATGAATTTGAAGGATGAATTAAATGATCCACCATCCTTGAAATCTGGGGTGATTGTTGAACGTTTATTGGTGAAATTTGTGAAACTCCCCTTCTAATTTTTCGATTTTATGTTCAGACATTAGTTGGGTACATTATCCAACAACCACTCAAATAATCTATTTCGGAAAACAAATTTTCTATTTCAGAAATTTGAATTCTCTAACTCCTAACATCCTTTATGCGGGAAGCCTGCTCAAGATTCTCAAATGTTTGATGTAAAAGTATCACAAAAAATTCTTTTCATTGGGTCTGAATCTAATGAGATCTAGTTGAGTCCTGTTCTTGAGCGTATATTTGATTGCATATAAAATCTATCGATTGTGGCCAACCGTGGTCAATAACATTGCATTATATCACTTTTGGAAAACTCTGATGATTTTAGAGTCCAGTGAAATACAATTCTCCTTGTGCACCACATCCACTGATACAAATAGTAGATGGGGAATCATAAATTAACTAGCGCATCCTCTTTAGAGCATTGAGGCATGCACACTGAAGGATTTTATGATGTTTATCAGCCTTTGGATGTTGGGAAACTGAGAGAGATGCCAAGTCAATTTGGTGTTGTAACCCTTCTGTTAACTTTACATGATTTTCATATTCATCATATGGTAATACTTTGGCTTTAAAATGATTATGAGTCTTCTTTAAATTTAGTTGGATCTCATGAATACAATCTTCTGTCACCAATTATATAATTTTATGCTGATAATATTCCAAAGGATAGAACATGATTGGTACTTCTCCCTTATCCAATTATTTCTTAATGTTTAACACATCTTCATTGTCTTTCACTAGTGGTTTCTCCACATGGGCTGACCAAAGTGGATGATCTATATTAAAAGAAAAATGACCCATGGGAGGTTTAGATAATGACTATTACTTTGATATATCTTCTGGTTGGGAAAGTGATCACCTGTCAATGACAAGGCATTATACATGTCTGGCCTTTCGTTTTCATGTGCCTCGAGATAAGAGGGATTTCTCTTCGCTACATTGCTAATTATAGAATTTTCTTGTCAAGGGTAAATACTAGTGTGGAGAGGTCTTTCACACCAATTTCCATCATGTGGTGGGTCATCATGGTGTATTACAGCATGGAATAAATCTTCTTTCTCCTTGGTCTTATGGCCACATGTAGGGTTGTTGTGGATCTCATCCAGGTATATGTGCTCTAGATTGACCTAATTCTCATGATCAAAGACTTCATGATGAAGTATCAAATTAGGAACTTCATAATTTCTACTACCACTCTCATTATCTGGTATTGAGAGGATAGGATCTTGAGCTACAACAGATAAATGTATGAGGGCTTCAAGAACTCCAGTATTAAGAAGATCTAAATTGCTACTTGACTGTTGATTTTCAAATAGTTCTTGGTGATACTTCTTATTAGATGTTCTATAATACATAGTTGATCCACTTTCTAGGAAATGTGGTTATCATGGGCAGGTGTGTGTGCCTGGCTTGGTGTGGTTACCATAACAGACCGATTATCTCCAATTGGAAAGGGTGTATGTTCCCGATCTTGATGTCCATATGATTTGGGGATGTATCCCACATGACCCTCCTGGACTGGAACAAATGTATGTATCTATTCTAGAATGGAATGTCGATGTATCATCCCATGATTGGGAACATATTTATGTGTATGTTACCCTAGTACTGCTGAACTAGTTGTTATAATATCCTATAATGTTTCAAGAATATGGATATGGATTTACATCTGCCCTTTCACCATTGATAAAATATGTTTGGTTATATCAGAAACCAGAATGAGAAAATATGTCCATTCCGTATCTGGAGTATTTTAATGTGCTTGCTCCTGTACTCATTTTCCTGTCAATGGGTACTGACTGTACTCAATCATGGGGCATAGAATTAGGTTTTCCCCAAATTTGTCATCGGATCTTTCCAACTGACTTTTTCGGGTCCTACCAAACGAGACTGTTGGCAGACATGATGAATGTTGGTAGATGTATGTGCCAATTAGCTTTTTCCAATCATGTATGTCTAATGGGATTTTTCAATACTGGTAGATGAGACTGCTAGAAGAATTGGTTATTGTAAACAAGTGTATGTTCCTATTTACAAGTTGCCACCGCATTACGTTGGTGTGCTTATTTAAATGCAGTCAGACAAGCCCACTGACTAGCTGATAACATTTAATCATATGTATGTGCCCTTTCATGGTACTCCACCAGATTTATCTGCTGGGATTGGTGGGTTGCTTCTAGACGAGTCTGCTGAGCAGCAAAATTAGGACGGACGAGTGTATATACCTGGTCATTGTTTTCCATCAAGATAGGTTGATTGGCTTCTCCAGAAGGGCTATAGGTAAAAACCTGCTCCATGTTGACTGGACTTTGTCCTTATTGGTTCTTATAGCATGCCCAAGTCTGAGAGACCTCGTACAAACTTCTAGAGACAACCCCCCCCCCATCATGTTGGGGGTTCACTACCATGTGATTCTGCTGACGTTGATTGCTAGTGGGAGTCCTCCGAAAGGACTCCTTCATTATTGAATCGAGGCCTTGAGTGGACTCTTTCTTCACCTCCCTATAGTATGGTAGGGATTTGTTGTTGCATTCAAGGGATAAGGACCCAAAATGGTTAAAGAGAGTGGTTGGAACCTTCTGATTCTTGATCATTGGTCATCATTGGCCAAATGATCGAGGATTATTATTGACCAGGAGGGCCTCCAGAGTAGACTCCAAAATCGGGATTGTACCGTGCCTATGGTATTCTTTTACCATCACATTTGAGACCTAGTGTTTAAGATGATAGGTTGGTGATGAAGTCCTTCCCGTGGATGGAGATCCATCTTGAGCTGCGTTCAAAATGTTCATAGATGTTTCCTTGACTAAATCCATTTTGTAGTGAAGGGAATTCTAAGAAAAACTGTGACCAAAAAACAAACTCCATTAAAGAAACTTTTTTTGGGATGGATACATGTGTGACTGATTTCTTTTGATGGACTTACTTTATCAACTGATAGGGGCCTAATATGTGGGTAACATTATTAACTTGGTTAAGTATTCACGTCAGGTTCACCATTTTTGCTTCGTAGTTCCTTGAAATGTGTATTTTATTTGTAAGAAACCCTACTTCTAGGAAGTTTCCATTGAATTTTTTTATGGAACTGGAAACATCCAACCGTTCTATATCCAAAAAGGGACATACTTTCCAAATTCATGTGTTTGTTATGTTTAAAGATTATGATACTTAAGAATGTACATTGGTCGAGAGGATGGGTGGTGGGACTCACCACACCCTTTGGGGGGGATTGTTGTCTACTTTGGGACTCTATATATAAATTTAGGACATTTTCATGAATATTTATCAATTCACCATGTATTACATAAATTTCCTAGGTAATTGGAAATCACGTATTCATATGTGTAAAATTTAGAATCATCATAATGTATTCAATGTTCTTCATCAATGGAGATATCTGTATGTATTCAAGGTTTTCCATCAATGGTATCCTCTAATATACTATTTCAAGACTATTTTAATCATCATTTTGATGATACTGGTTTTTAATCCACTCGATGGGGCACTATGGAATTTATTTTCATCCAAGGAGATGAAGGTATGGTTTGATTTTGGGATCGTGCCCATAAAATCGGCTACCTATGTATCATTGTGAAAGGAATCAGAACACTCATAGTTCGGTTCCAATGAATGGGACACATCATAACTTTTTAAGATCATGTGATAAGGACCTAGACATACAGTTTAATGTCATGTGTTATGGACATCTAACCATAAGGAGCTTAGTAAAAACATAGTGTGGGACTTATGATGAAGCAGCCGAAGGAACATGGAAAGAATGTGGGTTTCCAGGTAGAATCAAAACCTGTTGGGAATATTTCCCACAGATAATAGGGTTGGTTTAAGGTATTATGTTTGAACCCCAAGGAGGCTTCTTACGTATCCCATATAGATGGGAATCAAATCCCACATAGTTCGATATGTCTCATAGGATAGTATAGTATTTTGAGTGAAATGATTTTGGGTTTACTTTCTGAAAAGGATGACTTAATGATTTGATGGTTTAATTTGGGGATTATTCCTAAAGTGGATGCCCAAATTAGGGGGGTTATGATTGGATTCATTTAGAGGATATTCTGTGAGGTCGGGCCCTGATAGGGTTTCCTACATCTCCCAATTATGGTGGGAATCATAGTTCTCTTAGTTCATTTCTCATGGGCGTTTGTGCATATGTTTTAATCCTTACAAATATCTAAGCCCACGTGAGTTGTGCTTGATGTGAGAAACAAGAGGATGTGAAAGATTCAACAAAGACACTAGAACATTCAAAGGTTTCCTCCTTTGCTGGTGGAAGAGAGTGCGTCGACTGTGGAAGAGGGCCAGGTGACCCAATAAGAGGGAGAGGCGACATGCATTCCCTCTATTATCGTCACATTGGACAAGCATTCAATTGAAGGAAGAAATAATGAAGGTTAGGGGATTACACCAGGATGGATACTCATGGTGACAAAGCCCAACGGGAGAGGGAAAGGGTAACAAGAGTCTCTATGCCCATATACCTTCTGGTCTTTGGCACCAAAGAATAAAGGAGGAGCGTTGATGCAACCTCGTGCAAGAAAATCCAGGGGCTTATACCAGGATGGTTTCCCTAAAAGTGATCCTGGAAGGGGTGAGAGACTTATCCTTTGCTTGCATTGAAAATAATGTGTGAACCGTACCTTCCATACCATTGACCAGAGGTTCCGGGTCCTAGAGACCAAAATGGGAGGAAATAACCCATACCCTAATTCTCCAAACTGGGAACTTCCCAACACTATTTATGGGAGAAAGCTCCATGTGACTGTAAATATAGAATCCAACACACACTCTATTAATCCTAACCCCACTGTGAATCAAATGTGGGAAATCTATTACAGTGGAAATACAAACCAAAATAGGAGACATGATGATGTGTCTTTCCTAATGTTTGGATAAGTCATGAGGTTTTTGTGGAGGCTTCAACATAGTCCCGTTCAAATAAGGGACCCAAGGACGGAGATACCCTAACATGAATGGATTTTAAATAGGGTACTTGAGTTGGTATGTTGGATTTATACCATTCCCTATCGCATAGGTACCTCGTGCATGTATTCTGCATAGGTACCATGTGTTGATGTACCACATATGACGCGCAGGTATGCAATGCAAATGTGGCGCGTTGGTATGCCGCATATATTTAGATGATGACAGGAGAATGTATTTCACATAGGAGAACCAAACATATGTAAAAAATTGTAAACGACATTCAAAACATGATTATTCTGTTTAATTATCTCTTCTCTAGGGTTTTAGAGAGCTACACGAGACAATTTGATGGATCTAAGAGAAAGTTCTATGCAATGGAAGCTTCAGAGAGTCTTTCAAAATTTTTATTCCTTGAAATGGGGATCCCAATTGTTCTATTTATAGTCACGGATGGGCCTGGTCAAAGGAAGTTTTATATGCACAGGTCCTCCACACAGGCCCTCTGTGTAGGTATTCCGCATAGGGGAATAGAAATTATTCTACCGTAGAGCTCTGTCGTGCAGGTCAGTCATGTAGCTCTGCCGAGCAGGTCTTTTGGAGTATTTGAATTTCCATGAACTCTTAGAACCTTGTCTTGGTATTTTGAAATATCCATAGAGATCCTCATGATCATTTTGTATTCTTTAGTAGTTTCAATAGCCTATTCTATTAAAACTCATTAAGCGTGCTCAACATTCGCATCTCATCTATTGGTACTACGAGTACCATGTGCTGATCTAATGTTGGGGATATAGATGGTGCATAACCTGGTGGTGCTATCTCTGGTACAAATCCATGTACTGATGTCTCATCACCCAATGGATCATCCTTGTTATCACGCGGTGAAATCCTGGCTGGATATCATTGTGGAGGCATCTGGAATAAAAACATGATGTACCACAACAAATTGATTATATCTAGAGAGATGATTCAAGAAGAAAATGGAAGAAAAAAAACATTCTTATTTTATTTATGCACCATTCATTTCCATGAAAATAGTGTTTTCATGTAATGAGTCAGAAAGTAGGTGTCCAGAGTCTTGGTGTATGGATAAGTCTATCACTGCAGTAAAACTGGAGTCCCCAGCCTAAATGAAAAACTTGAAACTCTTAACATTATTTCCCCAAACCACTCTCATAGACTCTCACTCCCAATGTGGAACCGAACCAGTTCTGATACCACTCTGTCATGACCCGTCCCCCAGGGACCATGTCATGACTACTCTAACCCCTATTCTGATAGGCTTGGGGCTAAGGACTAGTGCCAAGTAGGCATATCCCACAAAAGGGAGTAATGTTTCTATGAACCTATACATATGCATAGAACACCAAGATAAGGGTTCTTGAAAGTAAAAACACTAAGTAAATAAAAGTTTCCATACTACCCCAACTCAACAATGGAGTAAAAAATATGGTAAAGCCGTAAAGTAAAATGGTTCCAGAATACATGTCCACAAAAGATGGATAGCAACAAAGTCCATCTTGCAAACAAGGGTTCTGAATCTGTTGTAGAAAGCTGTCGGACACACCTCAGCCCATCTGATATCAAAAGTCACTATTCTGTCTTGGTCCTGGTGTTTCTTTTCCTAGGAATCCACCAAAGTGTCAGGAATCAACAAAAGACATGACATGTGAAGGAAAATCCTTTAAAGGTGTGAGTAAAATAATAATAAGTAGGACACCCCGAAACCACAATGGAAAATAACAAAAAAATGAAATGTTATCTCTATATAGGTATACTCCAATACATACACCAAGGATATCTAGATACACTCAAAACTAGATAAAATGAAAAACAAGGTATCTCATAGATAGTTGTTAGTCCTAGGATTCAACTCAAAGCATGCTCATATCGGGAGTCCCACTCCTCGATCCTAGATGTCATCTGGGACTCTTACAAGTTGTCCCATTGATCTTGGGCCCCACCCAAAGAGAAAAAATTGGTCAATGGTCATGGAATAGAGGAAAGGTATTTATGAAGAGTACTAAAAAACCATCATGTATTAACCCACGTCATAGTGGATTCTCAAATAATACCACAAACCCAACGATGTGGCTCATAACGTAGGGGATTATGTAGAATACAGAGAACCCTATGATACAGCTCACTAGATGGAGGATTAATTCCCTAAGCTCATAGGTAACTTCATTACCCAATGAACTCCATATAGGGTGATAGAGTATCACTCCAGTCCCAAGGCAGAGTTACAACTCTATATGGGATTCGTCTCTCAAGGGGATTGCCTATCAATGTCATAATGCACCCTCGAGAGAAGAACCATGGAAAGAATATGCACTTATAATGGTCCATATTAACAACCCAAACAACCATATCAAAAGTACCACCTCATCGCGAGGGTTCCAATGCTACAAATGGATCATCAACCGGACTTATGGTTTGAGAGTTATGGTTATTTATGTAAAAAGGGGACGATGGAGTCTAGGTCCATGCCGATGTGGTCAGTCTAACCCAACCTGACCTGCTGGGTCTGACATGATCTGCTGGGTTGGCCCAGTCCACTAGGTGGGGCCCACTACTGGACCAGTGGCTCTGAGCCATCCTGCTCCGAGTGGGAATGTTCTTCCACCCTGAACACAGAAACCCGCTGCATCCCTTTGTGTCAAGAGGCTAGCTCGGCTGGCTGATATTTCTGCACGCACCCCATAGCCTAAGTCATGGGTCCAGATCCTCCTATAGTGGCTTGATGACGAAACTCCTCTAACACAGCGGCTTTGAAAGATGTGTCGGTGGGACCAACCACGATCCACCAGACATAATATTGTTGTACATTATTTAATCTGGAAGATTTTTCGGAATCTTCAGGCCACATTCTTCATCGCATGGGATTCAGATCCTCAATGTGATCTATAATGGTGCAATTTCATTCGAGCAAAGAAATCTCTTGCACCACTTTGATCTATTCTCCACCATCATCATCACACCATTTCTATATTGTGTCAATTCCAAATCCAAGACATCAGATCGTTTCACAAATAAATTATTGGGAAAAGATCGATTGTTTTCCAACCCATAAAGAATCCGAAGAACATCAGTGAGAAAAGGACAATAAGAAACCCGAGGATTGATCCTCAAAAGTTTTTCATTCCATCCTAGATCTGATCTCTTAGAAGGATCTTGAAAATGATGAAAAAAGGATAAATCAACCAAATCATCATCAATCTGCAATAAGCCCCACAATGTGAAATCCATCTCGTAATAATATGCATGATCCATGAATTGATCCATTCATCAATCAAATCATGTTCATCATAAGAATTAAAATATGAGGAAATGGTGAAATTTAAATAACAACCCCTACCTGGATGTCTTTCCATTGATCATTGACAAATATATTTGTGTCATGTACATTCATCGAACCACAATCATTGATTCTTAGGATCCATTTCTCTTCTAATCCAAGCTCTGATCATGATTCGCCAAATCCATTGGCATTCGTCCTCAATAGATTCTCTCCACATTATCTCAAAGAATTTATAGGGTTATAGAAATATCTCTCAAATTCAAACAAAGGTAACATTACAAGAAATATTCACACTATGTGTTGACACTCCTTTCCTTCAAAGAGAATAATGACTGAAAAAGGGGAATTCCTTAATCAAAAAGAGATTCATCCTTTGAAAAAAAACATAAAAAATGGACAAAGTAATGAACAAGGATTTATTTACAGATGGGTCGTGCAAGTTTTACTCTGGTCATGCAAGTATAATTGCGCACCACATATGGGTCACATAGGTGACTTGCACCCCTAATTATTTTTCACCCAAGGTCCTCAATGGACTATAAATACCTCATGTGGTCCCCCCATTTCGAGGATGAAAAATCTAAGTCATATTTAAGCTCTCAGTGTCGTAGTCTCTACATGAAGTCTTCTGAACACTACTAAGGTAATTTTTTACATATAATGGAAGATCTAAAGAGGGGGATTAAGTCCTAAGTGTTGAAATTCATTAACACTTGCACGCCTAAGTGTCTAACGCTTAATGGAAGCAAAGAAACTTGTGCACCACCATATCCCTTAAACAGAACTTGTGCGCCACCCTTTTGGAAGCCTTTAGGGATAATACTAAGGGCTTGAGACAAGTCCCACCCAAGTATTACCCTATTGGTTAACCATCGCCCAAGTACACCCATGTCGCGCAAGTATACTTGCGCGACTAGGACTTGCGTGCCTGCCTCTTTTGGAGTTCACCTCCTTTCAATTCACTTCATTTCTTCAAATCCACCTCTCCTCTTCAATATTTAGCCTTCAAAACCCTCTTAAAAGACATTTATTGAATGGTTCCTTGCTTGGATTCCTTATCTGAAAGGGATTCTATGGAACATCTCTCAAAACATCATGATTTACATAACCTAATGTCACTAAGGTTAGATATTTCATTCATTCAACTTCATCCTTTAAGTTGAGAGTTCCCTAATCTGGGCATCCTCTTTAGGAGTAAGCCCCAAGTTCCCTATTTATGGGAATCCCCCATAGGAGTAAGCCCCAATCATAATTTCTCTTAACCTGGGCCTCCTTTTCAAGAGTAATCCCCGGGCTTAATCTCTTTCGACATGGACTTCCTTCTCAGGAATTAAAACCCAATCATTAGTCCCTCTCTAATTTGGGAATCCTTCTTAGATGTAAGTCCTATGTTATGTATTTAAATCTCTATAAAGTACATATACCTTTATGGACCTTGTTCCTGGGCTTCTTTCCTAAAATAAGTCCTAATCCTCATTTACTTGGGCCATCATACATTCTTAAGCCCCACATCATTTCTTATGATTGCATCTTTTGTGGAACAATTGTCGGGTTTTACAAATACCTCTTGTTTCTCACACCGAGCATAAATCACGTGAGCTTAGAGTGTAAAAGTAATTATGAAATCTTCCTTTGATCCATCAATCATGCATAGACCTCGTACTTCTTCACTCAAACTACATAGGTTCTGATTCCTTTTCTGAAAAAGGATACATAGGTAGCCCATCTGCGGGTACGATCCCAACTCTAAAATAATCCATGTCCTTCTGAATGAAAATAAACTTCAAGTGCCCCACTGAGTGGCTTTAAAACAAGAATGGTCATCATAATGACCAATAGATTTCTATATAATGTATTTAAGGATACCATTGACTAAGAATCTCCAACACATATTGATGATTATCCATCGATGAATAACCTCAAATACATATAAAAGATTCTCTAAAGCTCATACATATCAATTATTGATTGCAAGATCTAAAGGAAAACTCATTTTCATACTTGGTAAAATAATAAGGATTCTTGAAAATAACTTAAATCTATGAGAGAGTCCCGGAGTAGGCAATAATTCCCCTAAAAAAGTTGTGATGATCCTGACTGCCCATCCTCTCAACCAATTCAAATTCATAGGCCTCATCGGTCCACAACTAATGAGCACCTACCTTTGGAAAGTAGGTCCAAATGGATAGAGAATAATTGGATGTTTCCGGTTCTATGAATAAACCTGTTAGAAACCGATTGGAAAAGTTTGAACCTTAAAAAAACGAGGTCATCCCCATTTCCAGAAGAAACAAAAAATGGTGAACCCAACGTGAATACTTAACCAAGTTAAATGATGTTTTCCTTATTTGTTAGGCCCCTATTTAATTCAATGTGAGGTCCAACAAAGCAATCAATAACATATATTCTCATCCAAAAGATGTAGTGGCCGAACTTATCTTGATTATATCTATTATATAAAACATGCACTCTTTTCCAAGATCACTCTGCGTTATAGAAATGGATTATCTAAGGTTCACACCTGTGAATGCCTCTACTACTACTCCTATTAGATCCTCATCCGCTCTGAGGACGACATCACCTACTTAGCGTCTTCAATGCTGGGTCTCAAATGCACTGGTTATGGAATACCATCAACACAGAACCATTCTGACTCTGGAGGCCGCTCGACAAGCCCTCCAAGTAAATAATTCACCTTCGTTGTCCGGACATCGACGACCAGTGATCAAGAAGCAGGTGCTGCCAACCACCGTATCCAACCGTTTCGGGTCTTTATCCATGAAACTCAATCACCAATCCCTCCCAAATTATGGGGAGTTAAATGAGAAGGTCACTCAAGGCCTTAATTCAGGAAGATCGGAGTCCTTCCCGAAGGCTCCCATCAACAATCACTGCCAGACTCGTGCGGCAGTGTGCCCTCAACATGATGAGGGTATCGCCATTAGGAGTTCGGCTAACGTCCCTCAGACCCGAGCACAGAAGACGAACCGCCAGAGGTGAAATCTGGCCAATAGGGAGAAGGTTATTACCTCTTACCCCTCTGGAGAAGTCCATCAACCTAACTTGGTGCCAAGCAACGAGCGGGCACATACACCCGTCCGTTCTAATCCTGTTGTCCAGTAGACTCGTCTGGCAGAAACCCACCAATCCCGCCTGGAAATTCTTGAATAGTATCATAGGCAGGCATATACACCTATTTATAATTCATCAACCAGTCAGTAGGCTCATATGACTACACCCAAAGAAGCTTGAAAATATAATATGGGGGCAACTGATAAGCAGGCACATACACATGTTTACAATCAACAATTCTGCCAGTAGTCTCGTCTGCCAGTATTAAAGGAAATTTGTCAACCATACATGAATAAGAATACACAGCAGGAACATACACCTTCCAATGTTCAACAAGCCTACCAAAAGTCTCGTTTGGTAGCACCTAGAGAAGACAGTTGGAAAGCTTCGAAGACAAATTTGGAGCAGACTCAACTCTCTTCCCCTATGCATTAGTACTGTCAGAATTCACTGATATGAAAAGGAGGAAAGGAGTAGGCACATACACCTACTCCAGACATGGAATGGGTGTATATTCATGTTCTGGCAGCTAAAGTCACCAAGAACATTCTGCAATGGTGAAAGAGCAGAAGAAAATCCCTGCCCATATTCTGGATGTCTGTCAGAATATTATAACAAGTTCAGCAGCATCAAAGGGAAAGAAATGTTAATATGTCCCTACCAGTGGAGTGACTCATCAACATGTCACTCCAGAATAGATACGCACCTCTTTTCCAGTCTAGGAGGGTCATGGGGCATACTCCCCCATATCATATAGACAATCAAGTCAGGCACATACACCCTATTTGAATCAAGATAATCAACATAACCTGATTATTTCTTCTGAGAAGGCACATACAACTACCCATAATAACCACTTTTGTCAACAAGTGGTTCCCAAAATGAGTAAGAAGGCATCTAAGAAGAAGAGTCGTCTAGCATAGTCAAGAAATAAAGAGCCAATATGTAATAAGTCCTTGCTCGATGCTGGAGTTCTTGATGAACTCAAGCAATTGTCTGTTGCAACTCAAGATTCTACTCTATCATTTCCAAATAGTGGGAACAATAATTCTGAAGGTCTTCATCAGACACATCCTCATGAAGGCTTGCTTCATGAAAGTTTGGTTGATCTTAAAGTATCACCTTCAAATTAGAGCCATGATAACCCTCTACGTGGCCAGATGATCAAGGATCATAAGGTTCTATCTTTTGCTGTAACCCACCATGGTGGTCCTCCCCATGATGATGAATTTAGCTGCGAAATTCCTCTCCACAGTAGTAATTCACATTGCCTGGAAAAAATTTCAAAGGACAATGAAGTAACGAGAAAGCCCCCTTATCTTGAGGCACTTGAAAATGTGAAGCCAGTCATGTCTGATGCTTTACCGCTAGTAGGTGAAATACTTTCTCAAACAAAAGATAGCACAAGATTTAGGTCATTCTCTGAACCACCCCTGGTTCATTCATCTTCTAGTTTGATAAAATAAATATCTAAAGAATCTTGTGGAATCTGATGAAGCAACAAATAAGCACCAGCTTTTGTCTAATCAGGTAGAATAATATTCATTCAATGATAAAGAGTAAGTGATGAATATGAGAAACCAACTAGAAAAAGGTGAAGTAACAGTCATTTTTTGTCCTTTGGCTGACTCTCAGTATGATATTCTAGAAATGTTGACAGAAGATTGTATTCACGATATTTGTCTCAACATGTGGAAAAATCTTTTTCAATTGAAAAATAAATTATTATATTATGATCAATATGAAATTCATGTAAAGATATTAGAAAGGTTACAAAGCCAAATTGATTTGGCATCCCTCTCAGTTTCCGGATATCCAACGGTTGAAAAGCAGTAGAGAGCCCTTCAGCGTTCATGCATTGGAGCACTAAAAAATTACGCCAGTTAATTGCCAAGGCCCCACCTAGTATTCATATCAATGGATGGGGTGTTCATGGAGAACTTCATTTCACTGTACTCTCTAGTCAACAAAGCCTGCCAAAGATAGTCTCATGAAATGTTATTTCCCATGGCTGGCCACAACCAATTGGTTATGTTTGTAATCAAAGGCTTGCTCAGGAACATGCCTCAACTACTTCTTCCCAGAATCAGGCTTACAATGAACAAGTTGTCAAATTACTCTTCCATCAGGAAAATGATAATATTGAACATGCTTCTCATTTAGAGCGGGCGTATCATCTAGTGACAGAAGTGTGAGAAATCATCCAATAGTCATTTGAGCCAAGTGATTTGAGTGGATGTAGGTTGATGCATCTATCCAATTTCTAGACTAAGGTCCGCAAAATCAGGAGAGATTTTAATAAAGTCTCATATGGAGAAGCTCAAAAACCACCCCAGCTTACTAGACTTGGGACTCTTTTAACCCAACCCTCGGAATCAACAAATAGGATTCAAGGAGTTGAGAAGGAAAAACCCCAGTCCACCGGACTGGGGACTTTTTCATATCCTCAGTCTCTTCCTCAGCAAAAGTCGGACTTCTCTCGATTAGGGAAGAAGCGACAAGAGGAACATAGATCCAAATTATCAATAGATTCCCTCCAAATTAGGGTTCATCAGGAAGTTCGTAAGGGGTCAACTTAACAAAAGGCAATGTCTCATTAAGGACATGGAAGAATACGGCATCACAAAAATGCCCATAGAAGGGATGCAATGTGTTATGCATCAATAAATGTCATCAATTCCATTGTTTCTAATCCTCCAAAACATGAGCCTCACCCATATGGATCATATGAAGAATTTCCTGATCAAGAGGTTGTACGCACTGAAACAAATGAGGAAGGTGTGTGTACCCGGAATCAAAGGATTACCCATAATTTAGGTATTCCATTAAATAACCAACTCCACCATCTCTGAAAGGCATACAACAAGGGGAAAGGGAAGAATCATGTTACATTCCACCTTACCTATAGAGAAGGCCAATCACTCTCATTAGAGGAAAGGTTCGCACAACAAGAGGCAGAAATGAAGGAGTTAAGGAGGTTGAATGAAGAACTACTTCAAGGCAGTGTTACTCCTAAGCGTGCTAGAGTCAGTTAATCAAGGGAATTCATTGCCGCAACTGGGATAGATCAATAATATCCTTTATTACTAGTGCACCCTCACAAGTCCAATCCTATAGGTTTTACGCAACAAAACCAGCTATACTACCATCAGTTATAGTTCCAGCCACCATACCTGTCCAAGCTCCAGTTATTGCATCTTCTCAGGCCCAAGCTCAACCAAATGTTTCTCAGAAATTAATGACTACCATTGAGTCATTAACAGCTCGGTTGGAAGCTATGGAAGGAAAACGTGCACCAGTTCAACCAGAGAAAAGATCTTAACCTGAATGGGTTGATGAAATTCCTCCCCCATCAAATTTTTCGAGTACCACATTCCCAATTTTTAATGGTTCGGGAGACCCAAAACAACACTTAAAACATTTTGTTTCTTGTTGTTATCTCATGATGGGAAATACTCAACAAAAAAAAGTAGTTATGCATAGGTGTTTTGTACATTCATTACAAGGACCTACTTTTGTCTGGTATACAAGCTTGCAATCCCAGTCAATTACTGGGTGGGAGGATCTCCGTCAATAATTCCTTCTTCAATTCATCTCAACATTCCCAGAGACAACAGTTTTTGATATTACAAATTTTAAGCAAAGGGAGAAAGAAAGAGTTTTATATTTCATTGCTCTATGGAAGGGATTAACATATTCCTTATGTTTAGAACTCCCTCAAGAATAATTGTTTCCAATCTGTGTGGAAAATTTGCGTGATGAATTATGCACATCGTTGATCCCTATGAAATACACAGAATGGATTCAAGACCTTACATTGATTGCTCAACAGATCGAAGATTCTATTACAAAGACAAAGGATAAAACTCGTGTAATTCCATCAGTTCTAGAAAAAAGGATGGGTAAAGCAGAGAGTGCTACAGTCACACTTAAACAAGCACTTTTACCTGCTTCTACTTAAAAACCTTCATCTTAACGAAGGGATCTACCATATGAGCATAAAAAAAGAGGTCGTTTCTTCAAGATGATCAAAGAGATCAAAGGTAGAAACAGTTTGAAGATTTTAAGAGTAAAGTTTATTCTTTCCGAAATGAACAAGTTCCTGGTTACATCATTTCGGCTCTGGAGAATAATTTGGTTCAGTTTCCAAGGCCTAAAAGGATGAACAAGGATGGAGATGAAGACTATCCCAAATATTTCCCATTTCATAAAATGTTGGGGCATCCCATTCATGATTTTATTGTATTCAAAGACCTCCTACAAAATATAGTGGACTTGGGATAGGTCAAACCGAAGGGTTCTTCAGCCCACGTAGCATGTGTTACTGCAATAGATCTAGAGGCAGAAGGTGAGTGGAATGAAGTCAAAATAAAAAATGTGTAGAAATATGATGATTGGATGGTCAGAAAAATAATCAACCGAACTCATTACATTTTAGTAATGTCACTGAAGAAACCAATTGTGTCTTCTACTATGAATGACAAAGAAAAATCTCCTTCATCATAAGAAAAATCCTCAAAGAAGCGACATAATTTGAAGAAAGAAGAATAGTCAGATAGAAGATGAGTTTGTGTCAAAGCCTAAATTGTCTTTGACTCTGGAAGATTTTATGCCATCTACTTCAGTAGTAAGGGAACTGATCCACCAAACGGCACAGTGTAAACTGGCTAATCAGGCAAAGTCTTCCTCAGATGAAGAGTCGATCTTTGGTTCTATTAACATGATTCACTTAACAGATCCTTATGCCTGTCACCATTTTGACCATAATGAGCATGAGTTCCCTGTATCAAAAAGAGGAACTAGAGGGATTTCCAGAGGGCTAGGATACAGAGGAAGACATGGATATTCCAGAATCCACTATTTCAATCCTACCACTTCCAAAACTATATATGCAGTAGAAACTCGTAGCAGATCCCTTCAGCGGGCTCAACATGAACAAGCAAGTTCTTCCACACATGAAAGATTCAGTCCTAGAACAATTATTTTCGATGATCGGTTAGATGTTACACCTTCTTCCTCTTAGAAAATAAATAGACCTAGTTGGTCTAATCTTCCAAATCCAGGAGTATTTCCAACTCCTACCCTGATAGAAGATGCATCTACTTCCAAAACATAAACTTCTAAGGCACCTGTGAAACCACATGTTCCTGTTGGGAAACACAGACCTGTGGACCAAAAGTGTGATGTCCTGAAACATTAGGCCCAAGTATCGGCCAAGTTATCAATTTTGGATGCCTTGAATCTATCAAAGGATTTTTAGGAGGCACTTATTGAGGCTTTGTCATGTCCTCAGGATTTCAAAACTGAAATTGTTACGGCTGATGTCTACCATGTAGAGAATGGTCCTGCAGAATGCCATGCGGTGATATCTTTTACAGATGAAGATGAAGAAGATGTTGTACATGGATATATTAGACCTTTTTATTTATCTAGAAAGGTCAATGATATATACATACGATGAGTTTTTATTGATAATGTTTTAGGAGTCAACCTCATACCTATTCATACACTTCGTCGATTGGGCCTCACCGAATCTGATTTATCTCCTTATACTTTGATGTTGCAAAGATATGATAAAAATGAACAAGAACCTCTGGGTGTGATTACACTCAGAACTCTGTTTGGGGATCTTGTATCCAATTCAGATTTTAGGGTTGTTCGTCATGACACAGCCTTCAATATTTGTCTTGGATGACCTTGGCTACATAAACATGCAGCTATACCTTCATCAAACCACCATTGTCTTAAATATTATTTCAATGGTCAAATTGGGACATTTTATGGTGATAAATACCCATTCGAAACATGTGAATATCAATACATTGAGTCATAAATCAATCACATGGTAGGGAAGGAGGTATCCATAACAATGGAGGTTACCAAAATTAATTCTCCATATGGTTTGGAAAAGATTCCAGTAAACCCATTTATACATAGGAGTACAGATTATGTGTTTCCTATCAGTCAAATTGACAGGATAGACCCAAATCAAAATACTCTTATTGAAACTTCCATAATGTCATTTAGGGCAATCAAGCCAGACAACATGGGAGAAATTGGTGATTCACCAAGAAATGATGAAAGCTCAAATGGATATGTCTTCATTTAATCTGATGAAATACAACAATACAATACTTCATCAACCAGGCTTGAAGAAGTTATAGAAATGTCAAAGACGAATGATGATGTCGATTCTCAATCCATCATCTCCTCTTTATTACCCAAGGAAGACCCTTTATCATCAATAGGGTCAAAAATGGTAGCATCTTCTTCAAGATGTTCAAATTTCAACATCTCTCTTGATCATGGAAATTCTGCTTCATCATCTACTATACAAGTAGAAATAGAAGAAATAATACGTGTTGAAGAAGAAGAGGCAGATCTCAGGGATGCTCCTCCAGCTTTTGAAGAGGGCATATCTACCACTAAGGATGAACTCAGAGAAATAAATCTGGGTACAAAAGAGGATCCACTCCCCACTTTAATTAGTGCGGCCATGACTATTGAAGAGAAGGGAATGTATATTTAATATTTAAAGCAAAATCAAGATATATTTTCTTAGAAATATAAAAAAATTTCAGGGCTTGATCCCGATGTTTCTACTCATCATTTGGGTTTTCCAGAAGAACATCGAGGATTCAAGTTACCCACAAGAAGAACACAACCAACTTATGCTTCCGAAATTGAAGTTGAAGTGGATAATTTTATTAAATCTAGCTTCATCAGAGAAGTTCAATATTACAAATGGTTGGCTAATATTGTCCCTGTGAAAAATAAGAATGGAAAAATTATAGTTTTCATTGATTTATGAAATCTTAATTGGAATTTTCCCAAGGATGATTTTCCAGTTTCGATCACAAAACTCTTAATTGATGCAACAGCTGGCTATTAAGCACTTTCCTCCATGGATGGATATTCCGGGTATAATAAAATCCGAATGGCTCTAGAAGATGAAGAATCTACAACCTTCAAATCCCCTCAGGGTGTGTTTTTCTATCTGGTAATGCCCTTTGGAATAAAGAGTGCCAGCGCAACATTTCAACGTGCCAGGAACCATATCTTCAAGCCCTTTTTAAGGAAGTTTGTTTAATGTTATATGGATGATTTTGTGGTTAAATCCAGACAGCGTTCTAATCACTTGGCTGATTTGGAAATAATATTCCACAAACTTCGAAAACACAATTTGAAGATGAACCCCTTGAAATGTGCTTTTGGGGTAACCTTAGGAAAATTTCTCGGCTTCGTGGTACACCATCATGGTATCGAAGTCGATCCTGAGAAGACAAATTCAATCCTTGGGTTGTCACCTATCACGACCCACCTTCACCAAAAGGAGGCAAGGGTTAGCAGATTGCTAGGCCCTCCCTTCTTTAATTTCAAGGAGATATAATGACCCCTGAAACCCACCTTCAATAGGTCCCGGAGTGGCGACCAACGCCAAGGGTATAGAATCACACACTAAATGGAAGGCACTACCCTTTATCTTTTAATAGGATCGGGAGATAAGATGGTAAATCTCATAACACCAAAACTGAAAGTAAAAGTAAATCCATGAACCATTCCCAATGCATGTTATGAAAGTAAAAGTCCCTAATGTATAAGGAGACTACAACGAAAAGTACCAAAAGAATGAACAACAGCAACTGCAATGATCTGTCACAAGTTCTGAGCCAGTACGGTCCAGAACGATCCCTAAAGTCCTTCTGGAAACCTGAAAATAGTTTTATATACGTAGGGTGAGCATACAAGTATACTCAATAGGGAAAAACCTAAAGCTCTCGTGCACAAGTGGGGAGGCATACTAATTCCCTATGAGAAAAGAGATAACCAAGCACCTAGCAAGGAAACTTACCACCCAAGACTCACCAAGGCACACACCCCAAATAATGCAAGTCGTGTAATGTATAGTAATAGCACATCGATGTTTGGGTACCCTACGCCGCTTTCCCACTGGTTATTAAAGACATCATACACATCGAACCAATCTCGCCATTCTCACCACAGTCCCACTGCCAAACCCTGCCCGCACACACCTCAGCCACAACCACTATCCCGCCCGCAAACACCTAGGACACAACTGTCACACATAACCACGCCTGCAAACACCTAGGCCAGAACAACCACTGCCACACCCGAAGACACCTGGGCCTCATGCCGAAGATACTTTTGAAACCACCTGCCCGTACACACCTCAGCCAACCACAGCAACCACCCCGCCCAAAGATTCATGGGCTAATAATGTACCTCAGACCATCACATCCTTCCCGAAGGTACATGGGATATCTGGGAAAGGGAGCAGAAAGTAGCTAATAACCAGACAATAGTAGAAGTGTTGGAAAAAACACCCTCCCCCATGAAATAGTGGTGTTCGGAACTAAGTTCTCAACTTGGGTGGGGCACGAATAAGAAACACAAAAACTACAAGTAAATGTATAGGTAACCGGCAATCACCCAATCTAGGTTTTTCTTCAGCCATCCTAAAGAACACAATCCACACCCATTCCCAAGTCACAACTCATACCAAAACAAAACCATTGTCCCATACTCATTTTCATGTTCAGTATTAATGTTTAAATAAGTTTCTGCACCTACTTGGGAAACTAGCAAGTGAGTATAATCAAACATCAACTTAAACATTCACACCCGGTTCTCTTGTAAAGTTACAACAAAAAAAGGGAAAAGTGAGATCCCTCAAATTAGTGGAACCAAGGAAAGACCCAAGATACTACCCCATGTTCCCAAACCCCATGAGCCAATGGTTTCTCAACAATAGAGGATTCCACCCCAATTCATGATTTAATCAAGGTGACCACACAGCCTCAAATTTTACAACCAGCGAATCCATACCAACAGGGTATCCCATCCCCACCCACATAACCCATCAATCGTCCCATGAAAGAAAAACAACCAAACCAATAACGCCAACACAAAGCAGGCCCATGCCGGTATTTTCAGATTTAAAATATTTAACACACTCCATGATTCCAGTTCTGTTGTACCTTAACCAGGGTTATCACAGAAAAGGATTGATCCTACTGCTTTCAATTTATTAGTCAAATATACATAATTAACCAATTTCCTTTACACAACCAACATAAGAAGTAAGGGTTTATTAATTCACAGAGAAAGACAACCAACGGCCATGATTTTTAGTAGACCCCGATACAAATAAGAAATCATTAACCATGAAAGAGGATAAAAACATAGCAGCATCATCGGTCACACCCCTCCCCTTCATTCATTAGAATCCATTTATTATCTTCATTAAAGTTTGGATCATCCAATTCAATAGAAACAAAATCATACCCACCCCACATGATACACAGAGAGGAGAGACGAAGGTGAAACCCTACCTGATTGATCAACGATCGAAGCTTCTATTCATGCGCGAGGGACAGCGGATGCGCAAATTTAATGGGTGTGACCTTGGGAACTCAAGGAAGAGAAGAAGAATCGATCACAGGGTGGCCAAGAAAAGGAAACCAAGGGAGAACCCTTTGGTTTATAGGGCCAGGGACGGTTGAGATACAGAGATAGGAACGCGAAAATGCGTAAGGAGTGGGGGTCGTGGGTTGACCACACAACCCCACACATCATTAAAGGGTACCCACTTTATGGGTGGTTTAAACCGACACACACAGCTGATCAAACATTATATTAAACACCATTTATGGGCGTTAATGGGCTTTAAAACAAGATTAAAGGGGTCAAAATAGGGTTTAAAACCCAATTTGAGAAAAAAAGGAGGCACTATTGGAAAACCTATGGGGGTAGGCAAGAGCCATCGGTAGACGAGAGATACCGGTGGCTGACAGCTACGGGTAGGCTGCAGCCACCGGTAGCTGAGAGCCACCAGTGGCTGACAGCGAGCGGTAGCTAAGCCACCGGTAGGCTGTAGCGACTGGTAGCCGAGAGCTACCGGTGGCTGACAGAAACCGGTATCTGAGGTACCAGTGGGCTGCAGCCACCAGTAGCCGAGAGATACCGGTAGGCCGAGATATCGGTATGCCTGATACTGGTAGGCTAAGGCTACCTGTAGGCCTACCGTTAGGGTCAAATCTTCACCGAGAAGCCTTGATAACTTTCCCAGAACACCCAAAATCAGATTTTTACATAGTAATGGACTCCCAAAAACCCATTCCATTGCATCAGATACCTCTCAAACTATTCTCACCCTCGAGAATCAAAACAACCAGAAGGAAAGAGAGGGTCTGAACAACCACCTCAAAAGATACCTCTCAGGAGCGAACCCCGTTGTTAACTAAAAACACCTTCCTCTTAAGAACCAAGCAACATACAATGTCAAACTACCCAGTCAAGTGGGTTTGGGAGTCTCTTCCCCCATGTCAAGATACTATCCTCTTTGGGCGACACTTACTCACCCGCATGGGTTTAATCGTATCCACCTTAATGCATCTTGGTTAGGGGTCGGGTCCTCCCCTCCCCATAGCCAGGACTTTTCGCACACATTCAATGGAAGGAAAACCACATATTTCATAGCCAACAAGGTAAGACGCTCCACCACAAGTATAAATAGAACAGTACAAAACTGAAAATAGCTCAGGGTACAGGGTACGCATCTGAGCTTCCCTCTCCCACGTACTCTCCTCAAGCCCACCATGTCTCCATAACACATGTACCAAGGGTATGGTTTTCCCATGAAGCACCTTCTCCTCATGATCCTCGATCATCACTAGTCTTTCCACAAAGGTCATGTCATCCTCTATGTCTAGCTCTCCCCAGAAGAGGACGTGTGAATCATCGTGTAGATACCGACAGAGCTGGGACACATGGAAGACGTCATGTATCCTCAGTAGCAGCGGTGGTAACGCTAGCTGATAAGCCACTTCACTGACCCACCGCAACAGTTAGAAGGGTATGATGAACCTGGGATAAATCTTACTCCCCTTGTCGAACCTCCGTTGTCCACACCGAGGGGAGACCTTCAAGAACACGTGGTCTCCAACCTCAAACTCCAAGGGCCTTCTCCTGGTATCAACATACTACTTTTGTTGGTCCTCAGCTGCCTTCATCCTTTCCCATATAATCTGGACCTTCTCTTTTGTACTCTGCACCACCTCCGGGCCAAGGATGCATGCCTCTCCGACTTCGGTCCAACACACAGGTGAGCGGCATGGCCTCCTATAAAAGGCTTCAAAAGAGGCCATACCAATGGTAGAGTGATAGCGATTATTGTAGGAAAACTCTACTAGAGGCAAGTTTCGCACCCATGACCCCCCCTGAGTCCAGAACACATGCCCGCAGCATATCCTCCAAGGTCTAGATGGTGCGCTCTGTCTGTCCATATTTCTGGGGATGGAAAGAAATGCTAAGACGTAGCTAGGTTCCAAAATCATGCTTAAATCCTCTATATACCTGTGAGGTAAACCGTGAATCCCTATCCGAGACTATGGAACTCGGAACTCCATGCAATCACACTACCTCATCCACATACCTTCGTGCTAGAGAATCCACTGCACTCGACTTCTTAATTGCCAGAAAGTGAGGTGACTTCGTTGAGTGGTCCACCACTACCCAGATGGTGTCTCAACCCCCCGGTGCCTTTGGTAGTCTAGTGAATAAATCCATTGAGATGTCTTCTCACTTCCACTGGGGGGGAATCTAAAGGTTGCAACAACCCTCATGGAACACGGTGTTCAACCTTTACCTGCTGACACACTGGGCACTTGGCCACAGACTCTGCCACTGCTCGCTTTACTCCGGGCAACCAAAACTATCTCTTCAGACCCTGGTACATCTTGGAAACTCCCAGGTTCACTACTAAGCATGAGTTTTGGAACTCACTAAGAACCTTTCCATGCATCGCCTCTGGAAGAAACATCTTTACTCGGAAAAGCATATGGTTCTTACCATCTTCCATCCACCCTTATGGATCATTTCTCTACTCAACTCGGTCACACATCACATAGCACTCTGGGTCTCCCCACTGAGACTCCTCCACTTGCTACAACAGAGAAGAGTGCACTATTATCTGATATATGCAACCTCTACCACCATCCGTCCTTGCATCCAAGTGCAAGGCAGCCAACTCCTCCATTGTATTCCATGCATCTGCTGACTCTTGGACCACATCCTTCTGCGACCTCCTGCTCAAACCATCGGCCACTACATTCCCTTTCCCTGAAGTGTAGGAAATCTCGAAGTTGTAACCCTTGAGGAACTCCATCCACCTTCGCTGCTGCAAGTTTAGGTCCCGCTGGGAGAAGATATACCTCAAGCTTTTGTGATCCGCGAAGACCACAAAGCATTCTCCAATGAGGTAATTCCGCCATAACTTTAGTGCAAAAACGACCGATACAAGTTTCAAATCGTGGGTGGCATAATTATGCTCATGAGGGAATAACTGCCTTGACACATAAGAGATCACACATTGTTTCTGCATCAAAACACATCCAAGGCCTTTCCCTGAAGCATCACAGAACACCTCATATGTCGCCCCCCCTTCTGGTAGTCTCAACACTGGGGAACTAACCAACTTCTCCTTCAGATAGATGAAGGTTGTCTCACACTGCTCACTCCGCACGAAAACCTGGTCTTTTTTTTTCAAGCCTATCAAAGGGGATGCAACTCGAGAGAAATTGGGTACGAACCTCCGATAGTAACTTTCCAACCCGAGGAAACTGCGAACCTCTACCACATTCTTGGGTGGTTCCCAAGAAACAACCGCCTCAACCTTTGATGGGACCACTTCTACCCCCGGCTCAGACACTACGTGCCCAAGGAAGTGCACTTCTCACGTCCAGAACTTGCACTTCGACAACTTCCTATAGAGCTGGTGCTATCGAAGGACCTCCAAAACCATCCTCAGGTGCTCCGTATGGTCCTCATATGATCTTTAATAGATCAGTATATCGTCGACGAACACAGCTATGAACTGATCTAGGTACTCCCAGAAGATGGAGTTTATAATCCCCATGAACATAGTCGGGGCGTTCGTAACACAGAAAGGAATGACTACAAAACCGACGTGTCTATATCTGCATCTGAAGGCTGTCTTCGGGATGTCACCCTCTTTCAACCTCAACTGGTGATACCCAGACCGTATGTCAATCTTCAAAAACCATCATTCTCCTTTCAACTGGTCGAAAAGATGGTCTATCCTCAGACGAGGGTAGTGATTCTTAATGGTTACCTAATTCAGCCTCCTGTAGTCAATGAAAAACCTGAGAACACCATCTGCATTCTTTGCAAACAATACTGGAGCACCCCACGGTGACGCACTTGGTTGAACATAACCCCTCTTCATCAGATCATCAATCTGAATCCACAACTCCCGTAGCTCCGAAGGTTCCATCCGGTAAGGAGCCATCGAAATCGGATGAGCACTGGGCTACAAGTCTATCCCAAACTCGACATCACGTCGAGGGGGTAGAGTCGTTACCTCTTTAGGAAAGATGTCCATAAATACACCGACGATCCCTGGTACCTCCACCATCTCACCATCTATTGACTCTACCGACAGATCAGCTAAAAAAGAGAGGAGGGTCGTCGGTGAAAGTAACGTGTTGGCTGCCCATGTTTGAGAACAAAACCCTTCCTCGGAAGAAGTCGATGACGGCACACATAGAGAACATCCAGTCGATTCCTAGGATGACATCGTATGGTTGTATCTGTAGCAGTAGTAGATCCTTGACTGACTGATGAGGCCCTATCATCAGTCTTCATCCTCGAAAAACATATAACATGTCGGTCTGACCTCCAACTGGTGTGCTCAGCACCAGGGGAACTGGAAGTCTCTCTGAAACTAGACCCAGAGCACAGGCCAGATCGGGTGCATCAAAGGAGTGCGAAGCTTTGGTATCAAACATGGAATAAGAAATGGTACTGAACAAACTGATCATACCTCGGACAACCTCTGGTCCCGCTGGAACTGCTGCCTCTGCGGTGTGCAACTGTCCACGCCCATCTCTTCTGCCTCTCGGCTGTCGGCCACCTCCTCGACCACGCCCTAGTCGAGGTCCCTGAGGAGCACCTTGAGGTCAGACTCCCCCTGAAACGTCGGCCCTCGGAGGAGCGGGAGCTCGCTGCCTCTGCTGCTACTGATGGAAGTGCCTCGCTGGAAGCTGCTGTTGAGGTGGGTGTTGGGCCTACTCCCTGCTGGTCGGAACCGAGAGGGCCCTGATGTTGGTGGTCTGGTGCTAACATCCTTCCCCTTCGATGATCCCAACTGGATCCCCTCTCGTGTCACACCTCCTTGAGCATGCATCCTCTCCACCACTTCGGCCTTCTTCTAAACCTCCATGTATGTCGGCAGGGTGAAGGGCGTAACTACGTACTAGAGGGAGGGTCGGAGCACCTCCTCTAAACGTCTCGCCCGAGACTCCTTGTCTGGAAAGAGGTCTGGAGCAAAGTAGCGGAGGTCCTTGAACTTGATTCCCATCTCCCTTACTGACATACTCCCCTGCTGGAGGGAGAGTATTTCATGCCTCTTCTCCACCTTCATCGTAAAAGAGAGGAATTATGCTCGGAACTCCTTCTAAAAATCAGCCCATGCCACCTCAGCCTCTCTCCTCTCCCCCAGGTAGAGCGTCCCCCACTGACGCATTGATCCCCATATCTGGCTGATGGCCAGAAGAACCCAATACTCGGTAAAAGCCCAAATCAAGCTGAAGGCTATCACCAGCTCCTCTAGCCAGCCCTTTGTCTTCGTGTCATAGGTGCTACCCTCGTACATCTCGAGGGTCTGTCGCTAGAGGGCTCGATGCGTCTTCTGCCACTGGTTGTCCTCCTCTTCTCGATCAGCCCTCCGCTGATCGGCCAATTCAACCTCATGAGCCTAGATCACCCATAAAACCCATGGTCATCTCCCGGGTTCCATAGCTGCAAGGTAAACAAAGAATGCCTAAGCCCAAGTAGTGAAGAATATTTTTCTTAAAACTTCTTAAACTTATTATTTTTTTCAAATTCCCAAAACACCCCAGAAACACGATAACACAAGTCATTATGATTCATGTAACGTTCCTAGGGTCTCTACCCTGCAATCACTATGGCCTCACTTGGTCGTTTGGTAGGTCCATAGTCCTTGCATCGGATCACGGGGGCCCCCTAAGATCTTGTGTCCTAGCTGGTCTTCCCTGGCCTAATTCACGCACCAAGATCACCCAACACCATTTCCCTACCAGACCATGCAATCCTTACTATTCCTAACTCCAGACTCCATCCTATCTCTCAACCATTCACTTTGATACCATTCTTTCAATACCTGCCTTCACCAAAAGGAGCGAAGGGTCATCAGATTTCCAGGCCTTTCCTTCTTTAAGTTGAAAAAGAGATAATGACCCCCAAAACTCACCTTCAATTTGTCCCGGAGTGGCGACTAGTGCCAAGGGTGTAGAATCACACACTAAATGGAAGGCATTATCCTTTCTCTATTAATGGGATTGGGAGATAAGATGGTAAATCTCACAACACCAAAACTTAAAGTAAAAGTAAAGCCATGAACCATTCCCAATTCATGTAACAAAAGTAAAAATCCATGATGTATAATCAGAATAAAAAGAAAAGAACCAAAAGAATGAACAACAGAAACTGCAATGATCTGTCATATGTTCTGAGCTAGTATGGTCCATCACGATCCCTGAAGTCCTCCTGGAAACCTGAAAACAGTTTTATATACGTAGGGTGAGCATACAAGTATACTCAGTAGGGAAAAACATAAAGCTCTCATGCACAAGTGGAGAGTCATTCTAATGCCCTGTGAGAAAAGAGATAACCAGGCACCTAGCAAGGAAACTAACCACCCAATCCTCACCAAGGCACAGTCCCCAAATAACGCAAGTCAAGTAATGTATAGTAATAGAACATCAATATTTGGGTACCCCGCGCCACTTTCACACTGGTTATTGAAGACATACTATGAATCGAACCAATCCCACCATTCTCACCGCAGTCACACTGCCAAACCCCTCCTGTACACACCTGGGCCACAACCTCACCGCAATCCCACTGCCAAACCTCGCCCTCACACACCTGGGCCATAACCACTATCCCGCCCACAAACATCAGGTCCACAACTGTCACACATAACCACGCTTGCAAACACCTAGGCCAGAACAACCACTGCCATGCCTGAAGACACCTGTGCCTCATCCCGAAGATACTTAGGAAACCACCTTCCAACACACACCTGGGCCAACCACAGCAACCACCCTGCCCAAATATTCTTAGGCTAATAATGGACCTCAGGCCGTCACAACCAGCTCGAAGGTACTTGGGCTATCCGGAAAAGAGAGCAGAAAGCAGCTAATAACCATCCACTAGTAGAAGTGTTGGTAAAAACACCCTCCCCCCGTGAAATGGGGGTGTTCGACACTAAGTTATCAACTTGGGTGGGGAACGAATAAGAAACACAAAAACTACAAGTATATGTATAGGTAACAAACACTCACACAATCTATGTTTTTCTTCAGCTAGCCAAAAGAACACAATCAACACCCATTCCCGAGTCACAACTCATAACAAACCAAAACCATTGTCCCATCCTCGTTTTCATGTTCAGTATTAATTTTTAAATACGTTTCTGCACCTACATGAGCAACTAGCAAGAGAGTATAATCAAACATCAACTTAAACATTCACACCGGTTCTCTTGTAAAGTAACAACCACAAAAAGGGATATGTGAGATCCCTCAAAGTACTGGAACCAAGGAAATCCCCAAGATAGTACCCCATGTTCCCAAACCCCGTGAGACAATGGTTTCTCGACAATAGAGGATTCCACCCTAATTCGTGATATAATCAAGGTGACCACACGACCTCAAATTTTACAACCAGTGAAACAATAACAACAGGGGATCCCATCCTTACCCACATCACCCATCAATCGGCCCGTGAAAGAAAAACAACCAAACCACTACCACCAACACAAAGCAGGCCCATGTCGGTATTTTCATATTTAAAAGATTTAACACACTCCATCATTCCAGTTCTGTTGTACCATAACTGGGGTTATCACATAAAAGGATTGATCCTGGTGCTTTCAATTTATTAGCCGAATATACGTAATTAACAAATTTCCTTTACAGGACCAACATAAGAAGTAATTGTTTATTAATGCACAAAGAAAGACCACTAAGAACCATGATTATCAGTTGGCCCTAGCACAAATCATAAATCATTACTCATGAAAGAGGAGAAAAACATAGTAGCATAATTGGTCACACCCCTCCCCTTCATTCATTAGAATCAATTTATTATCTTCATTAAATTTTGGTTCATCCAATTCTACACAAACAAAAGAATACCCACCCTGCATGATACACATAAAGAATAGAAGAAGGTGAAACCCTACCTGATTGGTCCGCGATCAAAACTTCTATTCAAGCGCGAGGGACAGCGGATGCACAAATTGCAGGGTTGTGACCTCGGGAACTCAAGGACGAGAAGACGAATCGATCGTAGGGTGACCAATAAAAGGAACCCCAGGGAGAACCCTTTGGTTTATAGGGCCGGGGATGGTTGAGATACGGATATAGGAACATGAAAACGCATAAGGAGTGGGGTTCGTGGGTTGACGATGTGGCCCCACATGTCATTAAAGGGTCCCCTGTTTAGGGGTGGTTTAAAGTGATGCACACACCTCATAAAATGCACAATTAAACGCCATTTAAGGGTGTTAATGGGCTTTCAAACAAGCTTAAAGGGGTCAAAATAGGGTTTAAAACCCAATTTGCGAAAAAATTGAGGCGCTACTGGAAAACCCGTGGGGGTAGGCAAGGTCCACCGGTAGCGGAGAGCTACCGGTGGCTGACAGATACCAGTAGCCGAGCTAACAGTAGTCCGATCTACTGGTAGGCATGCTACCGGTAGGCTAAGGCTACCGGTAGGCCTACCTTTAGTGTCAAAACTTCACCGAGAAGCCTTCATAACTTTCCCAGACTACCCAGAACACCCAACATCAGATTTTTACAAAGTAATGGACCCCCAAAAACCCGGGACATTACATCACCTCCTTCAAATTTGAAATGATTGTGAGGACGTCAAGGAAACTTGGCCTATATTCAGCATTTCATCACCAATCTAGAAGGAAACAGTTTACCCATCGCCAAATTGATGAAGATGGGAGTCACTTACCAGTGGACTGAAGAATGTCAAAAATCATTCAATATTCTCAAGAAATATCTCTTGAGTCCACCGGTATTAATGCCACCTGTTGATTGAATACCACATATTCTTTATGTGACAGCTTTAGAGAAATCATTGGGTGCCTTCCTTGCCCAAAAAAAGGATGTTGGGAATGAAAACATCCTTTACTATCTCAGTCAGACTATTCTTGAATGAGAAACCTAATATTCAAGTATTGAAAAGTGCTACCTAGCATTAATCTTTGCAGTCTAAAAATTGAGACACTACATATAACATCATGAGGTCCAATTGGTATCTCACAATAACTAGCTAAATTCATCCATAGTCGTCCAATTCTTACAGGACATCTGGAAAGGTGGGCTGTTATTTTGCAGCAATTTGATATCCAGTATGTGTCTCAAAAGGAAATAAAGGGTCAAGATCTGGATGATTTCCTTGCTGAACATCCTTTAGTAGAAGATACATCTTTAGATATTGAACTTCATGATGAGGAATCCTTTTCTATTCAATATAATCTTCAAACATGTGAAATGTACTTTAATGGTGCTTCTAGAAGTCCAACAGGGAAGAAAATGGAAGATCCTAAATTCAACAAAGTTGGGTTAGGAATTGTCCTTATTTCCCTGGAAATGGCAGTGCTACCCTATTCCTTCATATTATGGGAAGGAGGAACAAATAATGAAGTAGAATATCAAGCTCTCATCACAGTATTGGAGTTGGCGCTTCAGGCACAAGTGAGTCACTTAAAAGTGAAAGGTGATTCAGACCTGGTTATCAAACAAGTCAATGGGGATTATGAAATCAGAAAAGAAGAATTAATCCCTTTGAATGATTACATCAGAGAGTTAATGGCATAATTTCCTTTGGAACCAACATTTTATTATGTCCCGTGATCACAAAATACTCATGCTGATTCACTGGCTAATATAGCCAAAGCTCTGGAATATCCAAATCCGGATGAAACAATCATCAGTATTGCCCACCGTTGTAAAGTTTCACCTTATGTTAAAATTAGAACAGAGGAAATCAATGAAATTAGTCCCATTTCTGAACCATATGGTCATACTAAAGGATGGATTACACCTATCAGGGAATACCTTCAACATGAAAAACTCCCACCTGATAGAGCCGGGAAAGAACAAATCCGGCGATGTGTGGTCAATTTTACTCTTTATGGTAGCCCAGATCACCTAGAAAAATTATCTAAAAAGGAGGTTTTGATGGAATTCTCTTCAGATGCATTGATGGTGAAGAGACAATGGTTTTCATGAAAGAAGTACATGTAGGAATCTGTGGTGCCCACCAGTCTGGACATAGACTATCTGATCAAATTTGAAGGTTCAGATACTTTTGGCCTTCAATGATACAAGATTGTGTTGATTTCACTAAGAAGTGTCATTATTGAAAAGTATATGCCAATTTCATTCATCAGAACCTAGAGTTGCTTCATACAGCTAAGTACTCATGGACATTTCCCACATGGGGAATGGATGTAGTAGGACCTTACCCTTCATCTACATCCAATAATTTTAAGTATATTCTTACTGCTACTGACTTCTTTTGAAAATGGGCAGAGGCAATACATCTCAAAAAAGTTACTTCTAAATGAATTGTTAGATTCATCATGTCTAAAATCATTACCAGATTTGGTGTCCCTCATACAATATTGATAGATAATGGCACCAACTTCTGTTCATTCGAGGTAAGGAATTTGTTTCAATAATACAACATCAAATCTAACCATTCATCTTGGTATCATGCAGCGGCCAATGGCCAAATAGAAGCCTCCAATAAGACTCTTTCAATAATACTAAAAAATATGGAGGATAAAGATAATAAATCATGGCCTGATATACTATTTCATGCTTTATGGGCTTATCGAACCACCAACCGCACTGCTATGCGGTCAACTCCATATTCATTGGTATATGGAATAGAAGCAGTCTTGCCCATTGAAGTTCAATTTCATTCACTAAGAGTTGGCATTTGTGGTCATTAATATATATATGAACAATCTCAAAATCGATTGGATGAATTGGAATGATTAGATGAAAAAAGATAGTGCACCCTGCACCACTTGGAAGTCTATCAAAATCGAATAACATGAGATTTCAATTCGTTCATTCATTCAAGGAGAATTGGTATTGGTTCTAAAAACTCAAATGATACTAGGAATGAAACCTCCCAAACTTGAGCCAAAGTGGGAAGAACCTTCTCAGTACATAAGGTCTACTCCAATGGAGCTTATTCTTTAATCTCAATGGATGGAGAACTCATTACAGCTCCAACAAATGCAAGATTATTGAAGAAGTATTTTGTGTAACAAAAATACCCTTATGTCAAACAAGATGTTAAATTGTGTCCCCCATTGTCCTCACAGCAAGACATTAAACAACATATCCATACGTCCTAGCAACATGAAACTAAACTGTACAGTACCTTGTCATCCAACATGGCGTTAAACTGTATTGTCCCCTTGTCGTCCAACATGTCGTTAAACTCTGTTGTCCTATCTACATGACATTAAACTGTGCAGCACTCGTCCTTGCTATATGACGTTAAACTATATATCCCATATTGTGTCCTTACTGCATGAAATTAAACTGCATAGTCCCCCCCCCTAAGTCCTTACTGCATGACATTAAACTGCACAGTACCTTCTTCGTCCAACATGATGTTAAATTGTGTCATGTCCCTTATGTCCAACAAGAAATTAAACTATGCATTGTTAGGGTCATTGCAACCTCTTGTTTCTCACACTGAGTATGACCCATGTGAGCTTAGAGTAAACATCAATCATAACACCCTCTTTGGGCTGCTAAGAACACATAAGTACCAACACCATCTTTGGGTTGTCCTAAAGTAAAAATTGATCACCAATTCATTCTTAATCGAACTACGCAGAATTTGATCCTTTCCTTCTAGGCTGGGTATGTAGGCAAGCTCCGGAGGTTCAAGCCCAAAACCAATCTATTCACATCGGTTCACCTCCATCTCATACGATGTGGATTTGTGATGCCACCCCCAGAACCAATATTTTTACATTGGTTCACCATCGTCCTTGTTATATGACGTTAAAATATTCACACGTTTTTCTGTACAACAATAAAATACAACATTCATTGACACCATCACCTGATAGGGAATCATTATTTACATTGATCTGCAATCATTTTATATTTCAAAGACTACGTGCATACATGGCAATGGCCGAACCTTTAATCTTGGGTTAAACCATCGTTTCACTAAAGTCCCCTTTCACCCTTCACATGTACGAACCAAATCTGTACAAAGGGTATTTTAAGAACTACGTGCGTCTTTATTACCATCCTTATAGGATACGTATGAATTTTTGAGCATCCCTCAAATCCAGCACCATGTCTTTGGGCCTAACCCCAAATTCCACTTTCAGTCCCTTGGCTGAAAAGTCATTCTTTCACATCAGGATTCACAAACACAAAATGTGTATTCCTCATTATGGTCTGAGCTCTATAACACTAAACTACACTCTCTTCCAACATGACGTTAAACTGTATTTCAAGAACTATGTATGGCTTGATTCCCAATCTTTATGGGATACTTAGTGAAGTCCATCACCTCAATTCAGGACCCAGCCACAACATTATTATGGTTTAGCATTGATCTATGTATCTCCTTCATGCATTGGACAATCCCCATTTTCATGTGTCATACTCCTAACCTTAAATACTCCCAGATCTCCATAACCATTTTCTTGACTTCTGGTTACAAAATATCTGATACCTAAGAGTTCTTTTGCCTGACTATGCAGCACGAGCCCTTATGCGGCCTTGCATAAACAGTCTACATAGTGGACCTGTCACAAAAAAATACTATTATTTGACTATGCACCCAATGCCCTTAAGTGGCCCTGCATATTTCAACCCCCTAACAAGTTTTCCAAATAGTGGAAACTTCATTATTTAGAGGTAATCCACTTTTTCCTTATTTGTCTTAATGATAGTATGTATGGATCCACAAAAATAGTCATCCTTAACATATTTTTCCCATACTCTTTTTCATGATCTAAAAGTATTTAAGTCTATGGTTTATATTTTCCTTCCCTAGGTTTGGGTTGGAACTCTGTAGGAGTGACATTCATCCAATTCTTAGACAATCTTGATTGGAAATATCCTCTCCATATTCATGTACCTCTCTCCATACAGTAGAATCTATTCTTTAGAAAATTTGAATCTCTATAAACTTTCACTGGCTTTTCAGCAATAGAAAAGTAAAATTTTTTAGAGTTCTTCTCCTTGACTATGCAGCACGTGCCCTTAGGCGGCCTTGCATAAGTAGTCTACATAATGGACATGTCAGCCAAAAGATGCTATTATTTGACTATGTAGCCAATGACCTTAAGTGGCCCTGCATAATTCAACCCCCTAACGGGTTTGTTAAATAGTGTTAACTTCACTCTTAGGAAATACTTTTTCTAATTCCTTTTATCCCTTTTTTCATATCATTCCTCAAATTAGAAATTTCATAATTCATAGTTTACATTTCCCCCCATACTTGAATATGGTAATATGTTTTCAGATAAATTATCAAGGAATTGAGTCAATTTTAATCCATTCGGTCAAATCTATTTGACCTCAAACATTAGCATTTTTATGTTCGACGTGCATGACTTTAATCTTACCATAAAAGACAAGGGAACTATGAACAAATGTCAAGTCCCAGCTCACTATATGTACATTTTGTATGATTTAGGTAATATTAAGCAACAAAAAGATGCAAAGTTTGTAGGGTTATTTTTATAATCCTAGAAAAAATCAAACTATGCTTACTAGGCCCATTGGCTTAGGTAAAAATTTTAATCAGGTAGCAAAAAAATGCAGGCACAAATGATTGAAGATGAAAACTTTTTTCATTTATGCACAAGAGTTAGAAGGACATCCACAGACCGGAGTATCTTCTCTTTTTCAGAAATTACAAGAGGCTTTCAACATAACCCTTCAATTGATTTATGACATCCCGAGCTTCATTAGCATCCACTTGAAGTTCATGCACTCAAATAGCTTCGATCTATTCAACTTAATGGAGTGCTTTCTTGGAATCTGCAATGGATTTCATACCATATGTTTAAACTCCTTCCAGTGAATTGTTAAGCTGGTCAAGTTCCCCAGTAATAGTATCTAACTGTTGCTAAAGGTGCATCTACTGGAAAACTTTCTCCTTGATCTTATGTTTCAGCTCCTTCAATTTTGCAGCATGATCAGCCTTATCTCGGGACACTGCAACCAATAATTCGCTGATATTGGCCAATAGCCTCACTCTGGCTAGGTCTTCATGGTACCTTGGCTCCTGCTCCCTCATTAAAATGACTTGTTTCACCGCGGCATGGATCTCTTGATATCCAAAACCGCCAAGTCCCAACATGACGAATAGGGATGACAGTCATGGGATCTTTCAAGATAGCTCTTCAAGAGGCACTTTAGATGTGATATTTTGTATGTTCTGCCACACCTTGAATCATGAAAACTAGAGCGCCTTTTGTACCTCCGGGTCTAATTCAGCATCACTATCATCGGGGGGAATATAATCTGGAATTAATGCACTTAAAAAAGTGCCATGTTCTTCTCCTTCCCCCCTGACCCTTGTTAATTCACTTTCTACTCTAGTTGGGGCAGAGGATGAGGCTTCACCTCCAGATCTAGCCACTGAAATTGACGGCCCTGCATAGTCAATTGAAAGTTTTCTTTAGTTTCAAAAGATAAAAAAATTTGATTATGTTGTCTTGAAAATTAACTACAGCCACAAGTATTATTATCTCTTACCCAATGGTAGATCAGCAATATGATAATACTCCTCCCTGTCTTTCCTAGCTTCAACAGGATTTTCAGGACAGGTTTTAGGGAGCTCTACAGGGTTCATCTCCACTTGAGCTAGTGTCTCTGCAATAGTAGGGTTCTCTATACCCCCTTCAGGCATTGGCTATTCAGTAGATTGCTCATATGGAACTACACATTTCAACCAATCATGGTCAGGGATGTAATAAGAAATTATTTTAACAGGATGAAGGATAGAACACACATCCAAATCTTCTAAATTACATGGTAATTTAACATGTTAGAAAAAGTCTTCAAAAGATGATCCACGTTTCATCATTTCATCCAATGATATCTCAGATTCCTGGTTAGTCTCACCTGTGGGAGCATTCGATGTAACTTCTTGGAGACCCTCATCCTGCAGCCACTGACCCCGAATAGCTTCTTCAGATAAAATTACTGCATCAGTTGCAGTGGCCTCAAAATGTTCTGGTGCAGGTGTTGAACCTAAATTACCACAGAATGGAAGTCAGTTGATGTTTTCATTCTACATTTAATGAATCAGTATTATATTACCAGAAGTAGTCTCTTCTCTCCTTACAGTAGTAGTAGGAGCAGTACTGGGAATAGATGCTAGCTCTTCTTCAAGAGAAGCCAAGTCAGCATGAACTTGTGATTGTTCCCCAGCACCCTCCGTCATTCTCAGAGGATGGTCAGTCCTCTCCCTCAAAAGATAAATTGAAGAAGCCTCTACAATTCCAAGAAGTATGAGAAATATTTTCATGAGATAAGATTCATGACTATCCGAAGAACATACCACTACTGATGAAGCATTTAGCTGTGGACATCTTCCATCGATGTCTTTGATTCTTTTTCCTTTTTGGAGTGTTGACGTCATCATCTCCAAATACAGAAATTGGAGAATGAAAAGCCATGTGTAACTCCCCCTCCATAGCTTTCTGGCCTCGAGATATCCAACCCGGATCTCTAGGAGATTCAGTAGCTCTGATGGCGGTGCCACCAAGGCTATATTGTCATGATGGAACCTCCGCAGTTTCTTTCTTTTCAACCTGGAGGATGAAGAAAGTAATTTCCTTGAGTAACAAAGCTTTAACTGGAATCAAGTTTCATATCAAATAAGGAAAGAGACTTACATCTTCAGGAGCCAAGTGATCGTCCCACTCCTCATCTCTAGAAGCACCAGTCCCCTCAGTGGTTCCACGATGCATCATTTCCTTCACCCGCTTGGTGATAGGAATGGAATCATTGGTGGAATATATGAGAATCTCCAGCTCTCTGATGTAAGCCCACACTTCATCGGGGTTATCCTAAAAACTGATATAAGTATAATCCCAAAGATTCCCTATTCCAGGGATGTGTAGCCCTTTACATAAGTCCATCCAGGCGGTTTCAGCATCACAATATAAACTCCACCATGTCTGGACAACCTATGGTTGTAGATATTCAGCATGTGTACCAGAAGGCTGAGGGGAGGTTCCTACAATCTTAGAATTCAACTTCTTCCCAGCTTCTGCAATCACAGATAAAGGATAAGAAAATAAATCTTGTTGCTCTATAAGTAATGGCGATTAAATTTCCTAAATTGCCTCAGTGATATAACTCACTAGGAGTCGATGTAGTAGGTCTCCTAATTTTTATAGGAGGATTATATCTGGAACGAGGCTTCTTTGACACATGCCATGCCTCATTATCCCCATCCTGAGAATCTGACGAGTCAGCCCTGGGTGAGGAACCCGATGAATCAGCTCTGGGTGTAGAAGATTCACCTTCCAGACGAAGGGTATCTTTCTCTACAATTCTCTTCTTTTTCCCCACCTGATGAACTGGATGATTCAGTACCCATTCATGGTATGATGATACCCAGTTCTCGGAACACTATGTAGTCAAGTTACTCGCTGCTCCACCAACTGGTAAATCAAACACTGCCATGGTCTTGTCCGTAGATGTCAGCAACCATATTTGTCGGGCAACCATCGAATGCTTCTCTGACCTGGCATTCATAGGAGGGGATACAATAGTCTGCCGCAGACTCTTGAATTGGCTTTCAGTTCTGTATGGAGCATTGGGCTCGCATATAATCTCTCCATCAATCCTGGTGGCCAATACACCAACTCTGTAAGATAGTATGTATGACCTCAAATCTAGGCCGGTTGTTCCATCATCAACAAACCAACTGGTTGGAAGTTTTCCATAAGGAAAGAAATGGAATTCCATGAACATGCTCAGCCTCTCCTTCCTATCATAGGAGTTGAGGGATAACAAAAAAATTATAGAAAATGCCTGCACTGATGGCCTAAAATAACTACCAGGAACCTGTACTCCGCTCTGTATAGAATATTTCCTGAAATGAGTGGAGATTTATCCCCAAAAAACATAGAATGGTCCCACTATTCTCAAAGGAGACTTACCCATAAAGACATGGAGTAACCTCCTGTGAATCTTTACCAAAATGGGGGTGGCCAACCCAACCATTTTCCTCTCAGCCAACTTGGTTGCAACAATGATGGTCCCTGGACTGACGCATCCCTTTGAATCCCTGACTGGAAGAAGATAAACACTATTCCACAAGGCTAAGAAGCCCGCTAGATGGGTCTTTTTTGGGATTCTCTAATCCACTTCTTACCCCCACTTCTCCAATTCTCCCGCTTCTAGAGTCGGCCAGAATGTGCCAAAATTACCCCTCTTCACTGTTCTGGGGTAGGTAGTTGGACGATTACAGGTGGGCTCGTTCTCTTTTTTCTTGGTAAGAAACATATCCATCCACTCCTCTGGATGAATATCCTTTCTAGAATGAGTTTTTTATGTCTTTAAGTTCTTGAGCTTGTAGAAAATTTTCAATAATTCCCAAGCCAAAGTCGGAGTCTTCTATGAATCATTCCAAGTCGCCTTGGGAGGTATGAATTCATCACACATATTGCCTAAAATTGGAGCCCCTGAGATCTTTTAGACATCCCACAAATGATGCCTACTTCTCCATGAGTCAGATGGAATGAATTGGTCTCTGGGATCTAGCAGCTGATTAGCTCTGGTAAAAAGTCATCATTCCTATAGACATATGTCTTCCCAGCCCATATGGCTTCATATATTGCAGCTCGTTTTAGATCTTCGAGAAAATCAGCACAAGTTTGTAACAACCAATATGCCCACATCCAAGTTGGATTTAAAACTCTTCCAGGACGGAAGTCCCAACTCTTATTCTATGCTTTGGATTGATCGATTTGAGAATTTCGGTTGATTGAGGGATAACAACGTGGTTGCATCTCAAGCTTGTGAGGTTTCAGATCTGGGGCACATGGGTTATGATGCATTATGAAGGCCTTCTCCACTGTTCTATCATTAACAAATGATCCTACAATTGAGGCATTTTATGATGAAAAATTGGTTTAAGTCTGAAACCAAGAATGCAGGAGATAGTTCTTTGGCTCAGGAACATTGACTTCTTGCAGATGGCCATTCCCATACAGAGGCAAGTAAAAATTTGTGGGAAATTAAGATGATTCTTCTTGAAGTACTTGGCCAAATATGGGAGAGTGCTATCGCAGATATTGTAATAATCATGGCCAACGATGCTCATAATTTCATCAATCCACTTTCTAGCCATCTCATTAGTCGTTCCAATTCTTCTGGGAGCCATTGAATCTGCACAAAGGTCGAATAATTAACTTTTAAGTGAGTTGAGTTTTCATAAAATTTGTGAAGAAATTCAAAAAAATGGCTAAGGCATTAAGGCGCGCAATTCCAATGATGGTGCACAATTATAATTCGGTCGCGCAAGTATGGGAACGGAAATGTCACCACGCTAGTTCAAATACCTATACAGAAGCACGACACAATTTAGAAGAAGCAGTGAACCGTGGACAATAGTGCCTGTGCGACGAGAGCTACTTGCGCGCTGAGAGCTCAGGGGTGTTTGAAACCGAGTTCTTTGCATAAAGTGGTGCCACATATTTATAGGAAAGGCTATGCCCCTACATGCCTTACCTTGGGCGTTTCACACCTGTGCTCCACTCCCTGCGCACTCAAAACCTGTGCGCCACCCCCTACACACTCAAAACCTGTGCGCCCAAAATTCCTTGGTTTCTCTCCGTTACCTCAGAGTAAAATCCTCCTTCCATTTTCAGATCCAACTCTGAGGGGGTGCTTTTGTTGACTCTCCTTTCCGTCAAAGAGTCTAATGACTAAAAAGGGGGAATACCATAAGCACAAAGAGATTCATCCTTTGAAAAATACATCAAAAATGGACAAAGGCATGAAGAAGGATTTCTTTACACATGGGCCACACAAGTTCTAATATGGTCATGCACGTATACTTGCACACCACATATGGGTCACGCATGTGACTTGTGTGCCCTAATATATTTTCTCCCAAGGGTCTCAATGGCCTATAAATACACCATGTGGGCCCCCTATTTTGAGGACGAAAAATCCAAAAGACAGATTTATGCTCTAGACACCTTAGTCTCTATATGAAGTCTTTCGAGACTTCTATGGTAATTTCATTCCTAGAATGGAAGATATAAAGTGAAGGAATATGGACTATGTGTTGAAATTCATTAACACTTGTGCTCCTAAGTGTCTAATCCTTAAGGTAAATGAAGAAACTTGAGCGCCACCTTATCCCTTCAACAGGACTTGTGTGCCACCCTTTTAGAAGCCTTTAGGTATAATAATAAGATCTTGAGCCAAGTCTCTCCCAAGAATTAACCTATTGGTTAACCGTCGCCCAAGTACAGCCATTTCGCGCAAGTATACTAGTGTGACCAGGACTTGTGCGCCCAAGCAGGACTTGTGGGACTACCTCTTTTTGAGTGCCCCTCCTTTCAATTCACATCCTTTCTTCCAATCCACCCCTCCTCTTCAAGAATTAGCCTTCAAAACCCTCTTCAAAGCCATTTGTGGCATGGTTCCTTTGTTGGTTTCCTTATCTTAAAGGAATTCTGTGGAACATCTCTCAAAACAATGTGATTTACATAACTTTATGTCACTAAGGTTAGAGATTTCTTTCATTTAGCCTCATCCTTTAAGACGATAGTTCCCTAATCTAGGAATCCTCCTTAGGATTAATCCCCAAGTTCCCTATTCATGGGAATCCTCCTAAAGAGTAAGCCCCAATCATAATTTATCTTAACCTGGGACTAATTTTCAAGAGTAATCCCCAGGATTAATCTCTTTTTACTTGGACTTCCTTCTCAGGAATTAAAACCCAATCACTAGTCCCTCTCTAATTTGGGGATCCTTCTCAGGAGTAACTCCTAAGTTAAGTCTTCAAATCTACATAAAGAACATATACCTTTATGGACCATATTCATGGGCTTCTTTCCTAAACTATGTCCTAATCCTAATTTACTTGGGCCTTCATACATACGTAAGCCCCACATCATTTCTTATGATTTCATATTTCATGGCACAATCATCGGGTCTTACTAATAGATATTGTTTCTCACAACGAGCATGACTCACATGAGCTTAGAGTGTAAAAGTAATTATTAAATCTTTCTTTTATCCATCAATCATGCATAAACATAATACTTATTCACTCAAACTATGTGGGTTCTGATTCCTTTTCTATACAAGGATACGTTGGTAGCCCATCTGCGGGTATGATCCCAACTCTAAAATAATCCTTTTTCTTCTGAATGACAATAAACTTCATGTGCCCCACTAAGTGGCATTAAAACCAGTATGGTCATCATAATGACCAAGATATTTCTATATAATGTAATGAAGGATACCACTGACAAAGAATCTCCAATACATTCAGATGATTCTCCATCGATGAAGAACATCAAATACATAAAAAATATTCTCTAAGTCTCATAAATATCAATCATTGATTACAAGATCTAAAGGAAAACTCATTTTCATACATGGTAAATTAATAAGGATTCGTGAACATAACTTAAATCTATGGGAGAGTATTGGAATAGGAAATAATTCCCCTAAAAAGGTGTGATGAGCCTAACCTCCCATCCTCTCGACCAATGAAAATTCTTAAGCCTCATCGGTCAACAACTAATGAGCACCTACCTTTGGAAAGTAGGTCCAAATAGATATAGAATCATTGGATGTTTCTGGGTCTACTAATAAACCCGTAAGAAACCGATTGAAAATGATTGAACCTTAAACAAATGAGGCCATCCCCATTTCCAGAAGAAACACTATGTCAAAAATATTTTTATTTAAAATATTTTATTGACAGTTATGTCCAAAATTTATCATTTTAATATAGCCTTCACCAGATGATGTTAGGCTCTGCCTAAAGAAAAGTAGACATTCTGGAATCAATGGTACCTTCGTATTTCTATTCCAAAAACCTTTTTAGGCTTTATTCCGCTTTTTTAAGAAAACCTCTGATGCACACTTTTGAGAAACATAACATTTTTCATCAGATTCTTCTGGGAACACCGAGCCTCAAAATCAAACGTTGTCTCAATGCCCAGTCTTCTAATTTTTTAAAGGATTTTCTAAAAACAGAACGGTGATAATCTGAGTTGATACAAGGTTATCCAATATTCATAAATCCCATTTTGTGAGATAAAACATCAAAATCAAGGACTTCATCGGATTTTTATCTTAAAAAACCCATAAATGGTGGATTGTATAACCATTTTGAATGATATTAATATAAAACTTTTTAATGAATGACACTAAATTAGTTTAACATTAATCCTCTTATATTACAATGTAGTTCTTGGATTCAACATCCCAAACATGTTAATATCCTCGTCGTACATTCTTCTGAATCATGCTGATGACCAGAATTACCATAAATCTCTATTAAAAACATGTATACTTCCTTATTTAAAAGGTTACTAGATATACTCCTTATATCCATGAATTTTTACACATCAACCATGGAAACATAGACTATATTTTCAATAAATCTTTAATCATATTTAATTAAATCAGTGCTATCCAATTTACATCATTCAAATCAATCATATCTTTATAAAAGTGAAACATAATAATGTCAATATATTTATCACATAAAGGGTTGCCTTCCCTTAATCAAAATATCACTTTTCTATGTATTTATCACCATAAAAAATATCCTTTTTAATACCTAGTGAAAATTTATACTCAAAATACTTATATAATTCATCATTCATATTACATAATCTTTGAATTCCAAATCATTAAAAATTCGTCCATACAACGTTTTTCCTAAATCATTACCATGATGGATCAAATTATTCCTTAATACCTCTTTCCTATAACATATTAATCATGTATTGTGGGTACTCAACCTCAATCAAGTCATGATTATTATTATTAATGTAAACAATAATTGAATAACATCACTTATATTTCACATGTCATTTATGTCCTCTTTATCTTCACAAGTATAACCAATACCCCTACCACCTTCCTTATTCTCATTATGAGATTTCTAATTGGGAAATAAAATTCCATAATGACTATACATTCCACATCTAAAACATTCAATGTTAACCATGTTCCTTTTAGTTCTCTTTATTGACTAAAACTAGATAGAACGGGATGAGAAAAACATATCCTAGAAGAAAAATACTTAAACATGAATAATTACTTATAAAATATCTAAATTATGACACCTTCCTTAATCTACGACACTATAGTTTTATCCTAGGTTATTCATATTCATCTTATATTCTGATTCTTCATAATGGTTCATACAGAGTTTGTGATTTTTCAATGCTTTTCCCTTGGGGGTGTCAAACCAGGTGTGCAATAAGTCCCGTTGTCGTGTACCAGATTACCCGAAGTTGGGCCCGGAACATCTTATCAGAGGTATTAATCTAAGGTAAATCTATTCTATATCTACATCTACTTGTATTATAAAATAAAAGCATTGATATTAGATTATTAGTATGGGTAAATAACAGAATTGTTTAATCAAAAAATGGAAAAAGGTTATAAAACATGAGAATTAAATTTATGATCATACCATACATATTGTAGATAATAATAAATATTGGATGTTCATAATACATGGATTATAGAAGAATTAAGAGAATATGTCATGAAAGAATAAAATAGTAATAAAACATGTAATTGTGGCAGAAACCAAAGCCTATAAAAACTCTATGTTAAAGAGGCCTTCCATGGCATTTGTAGCATGTTAGGCTTGGGTTAATCACATGTGTACCTGCATCAGGCTTGGGATTACCTCCCATGTAACTTATTTTTTGGGGCTTTGTATGTACTCCAATGTACCCTCTAGTTTTGGGATGGTTATTTCCTCTCGTATACCCTCTATTTTTTGGAATAGTATTTCTTCCCAGCTACCCTCTTATTTTAGGCTTGCGATTCCCTCATGTGTTCCCTTTGAGACCATAAAAATTTATCATTACGGAATAAATTTTATAGAGACATAAGTCCTACCAATATCATAATTAAATAACCCATAATTTTTACACACAATCATAGACAATCATATCATAATCAATTAAATTAGATTGGTTTCATAAACATTTAATCATATTATAACCTAAGGAAAAAAAATGGTTTCATAATCATTTCATCAAAAGTAGAACCCGTTAAAAGAAGTGATTTTTAAAATCATACAACCCGAGGAAGAGAAATGGGTTTCTTTATCATGATTCCATCAAAACAAAAACCATTCAAGAAGGAATATGAATGGTAATTTTTGATCATTTCATAGAAGGGAATGATTAACATCAACATATGTCATCTTAGATGTAAGACAACTTTGAAATATATTATGAAAATTTTTTTTGAGTAAAATAACATTTATTTTTAAAATAAAGGCTCTTTAAAACATAAATAACTTTTTTGAAACCATTTTTATGGAAATATACTTGAAATATTATAATGAAATATTTGAAAATGTTTTAAAAAAACATTTATTAGAAAACATATAATAAGATCATGAAAACGTTTTGAAAAATATTTTCATAGAAAACATATAAAATAATATTAAAAAACTCTTTAATACAATTATGATTCAAAACATAAAAAATAATATTCTAAATAATATAAAAATATTTTTAATTGAAAATACATTCAAAACATATAATAAATGATTGAAAATTTTTTGAAAGAAATTTCTCTGAAAATTACATTGAAAGATTATAATGAATGGTTTGAAAACCCTAAAAATTTTCAAAACCTTTTTCCTTGGAAATTATCTTCAACGATAATTTCGATACATTTTTGAAGACATGGTTTTTGAACTAAAATAGATTTCTAACTGAAGAGGGAAATACGTTGAAATTTTTCTTGAAAAAACTTATTAATTATCGTAAGTAAAAAAGAGTGGAAACTTATAATAATAAATTGTATTTTCTTGAATAGACAAAGGATAAGGAAACTCATTATTATTCTTGAGATATAGATAATAATATTGCATCAAAAGAAGTGTTATCATAATAATCTCGAAAAGAGAAGAGATTGTTTCAATAAACTCGTACCACTTGGTAACTTTGAAATATACTCCCCTTGTAAGAAAAATAAATTAAATTAAGATAAAAATATCCTTAATAGAAAAATATTCATCATATAGCTTGTATAATGAATTAAATACACCTCATATAAAATTATAGGTTTATAACATAACACGTGTCTCAAAGAAGGATAATTAAGACCAAATTACTTTACCGATTTGTTTACTTTTGAAACATAGATCCTATGAAAGAAATATCATAAAATTGATATTTTAATACTCTTAAAATTTATTATAATAATCATATAATACATCATTAGGTAGTATAAACACCACACAAAAGGAATTGGTGGTGAATAAAGCATGTATCTTAGGGAAATAAAAAGTGAAATTAAATTCTCCTGCCTTAAACTTCCTATGGTTGTGTGGTATTTATCATTTTGTATAGTGATATAAAACATGTTAATAACTTATACCATAACAATATTAATTTTTATAATATTATATATCTTTTTTTTATAATGTCTTACTACCTGTTTGTTAACAGTCTTTCATTATTTTCACTATTTTGGGTGTTAATTGCATAGTTTTCTCATGTATGTTTTGACTTGTTATTTTCTGCTACTATTACATAGATAACGATTTCATCATATACATAATTTAAAACCTGAAAATTTATTTTTTATCTTCATTACATATTTATTTAGAATAATCTATTTTTCTAGAAAAGAAATGAAATGCACTGTTCATAGGGACAATATTCCATACGTATGCATGAACGCTACTTACAATTATTTTTTGTATTAAAAGAATTAAATATAAATTATATATGTATTTTATAATTAAATTATCATATATTTGTAATATATGTTACATATTTTTATTAATACCATTTTTTTTGCATTTCGTGTGTGGAATTAATGAGTCATATCACATTGAGGGGGTGACAATCCACACATCCTTAAACGAAATTATCATATTTACACAAGATGGAAAACATAGAGGTATGTTATAAATAACATTTAAAAAATCATACAGACATTATAAATATCATATATATGATATAAAAATATATTTTCTATTATAATTGACACCATGAGAGGTGGTAGTGGAAAAATGAACAATCAACATTTTATGAGGCAGTATTTCTCCATACACAGAAACAATATGTTAATTACCCATTATTTGGAGGATTATGTAAGTGTAGGTAGAGATAATAATACAACAACATCCAAGTATATTTATAAAACTTTTTGTGGTATGTATGTATGTAATTATAAGACTATATAGAGTGGATAATCAAATGAAAAAAATAGATCATTGAAAACGTTACCTTAAAATTGAGTAACTCCTTTTAGTTTGTACTAAAGGGATTCTATAAAGACACAAGATTTTTGTACAAGGAAATTAAATTAAATTGGAGGAATAATTAATACATGACACATATAGATTCCTAAAGATCGAATTAGTTTTGTGTATTCGAAAACTTGGAACACAATCTTCTATCATGGTGAAGATCTTCAACATCTCTCATAATGATCTTCAAATTTTCTTTTCCTAACTAAATTCTTTCTTTATATCCTAGGGAAAAGAAAAAATAAAATGGGTGAGATGAAATTATCACTAAGGGAAAAAATTTAAAGCATAAAACAAATCATAAACATAATAATGTAAAACCGTTAACATAATGTTTAAAAATCATTCGTTATGAAATAAATATTAGCAGTTTATAAAGTATAGATCAAAAAGGAACATTAACCATGATAAAATTTCATTCTCATAAAACATGGTATTGTGGAAAAAATAATCTCATAATATGATTTCCATAGTAGCCAAGGCATTTCTTATAGACCATCATAGTGGAAAGAGTCTTTTACTAAATCAGAATTACTAGCTATTCAATCGAGGTATTACTGAACTAGATTTACATGACATTCCAACCCCGTATTACTGAACCAGACTAACTTGTTGTTCCAGTCCTATATTACTGATCCAGATGTACATGTCGTTTAGGACCTGTATTACTAAACTATTTTACTTATCATCCTAGCCATGTTTATCTCATGAGATATAAATCTTTAACCAATGCATTGGAGGGAGATATAGGTCACACGGATCTCATATTGAAATCATTTCTACATATTCCAAAAAACATAAACCATTCACCATATCATAAACCAAAAAATGTTTTTCTAAAAAATCTTTCTACCATAACATAATCCATATAAAATAAATTTATTTCATAAAAAATTTACATCATAAAAATAATAAAATCAATTTGATAATTGGGATAGAAACATAACCATATGCCATCTTATATGGAAAATAATTTTTATAAAACACTCAAACGTAATTCCTAAGGAAAATATATTTTCTTCTTCAAAAAAAATTTATATTCTCCAAATTCCATGTAATTTTAAAAGAAAATAATTAGTTGAAAATAAACTTGAAATAGTTTAGATTATACTTCATGGAAATAAGGTATCATGAAGCCAAAAAATCCATTCATGTCATATAATTTTAAAAACAAATCTCCTCATACTTTTACCAGAAAAATTAAAAAGTAGCTTGTTTGGTAATCAAAAGAAAGAGTCCTTATATACCATATAGTAAAAGTAAAAATGGGTAAAATTGAAATTAAAAATACATATTATAATAGTAAAATTTTTATGAATATATTTTTAGAAAATTTCGTCATTGATGATAAATATATCCCTAGTAAATACTTACATACAAACAAACTCAGATAAAAATGAGATTAAAAAAATTATCCCTTACCATAGGTCTGATTTCTTGAATATATGTCTGAAACTCTGGTATAGTGGATTTGAACATATTTTTAAATTATAATAGAACCATATTAATATCTATGATATAATATATGATTAGCTTATGACTTTATATTACCCGTTTATTTATCAATTACATGCTAAAACAATGTTTTGGGTATTAATCATTTTGTTTATCGTTTGTGTTTTGATTTGTTATTCTTGATCTTATTACCTAGATCATTATCTACTTACATCGTGAAGTATAAACATGATTTATATATCATAATTATTTAGTATATAAATATATATAATAGATATGTAAATTAAAGTTAACACACCGTTCTTGGAGACGATAGGTTGTACGTACGCATGAACACTTTTATGTTTCCTCATTGAATTGAATGGAAGAAATTAATAATATATATATATATATACATAAATACATTATAATTATTATGTCATATATTTCATTCTAATTTATTATATACAATTTATAGTCATTCGTGAATGGTTAATGTGGAGAATGAATCTCATCGCGTTTTGGAGACAGTAAGCCATACATACGCACGAGTAACGATATCATTTCCTTGATGGTTAAATTGTATGAAAGTGGATGGAATATGAATTTTAATGAAATAATATCTTGTTATATACATTATTTACATCCATTATACTCATCAATATACCCATCCAAATTATGTATTTTTGAATAAAAAATTAAACCATAGTGTGGAGATGGTAACCCGTACGCACGCACGAATGGTGATAATGTTATTCATAGGATGAACTAAAAGCGGTATAAGATTTTCCCATATTTATAATAATATATCAAAATTTTCTAATATACTAGATTTATTACTGTAGTATGGGAACAACATAATAAGAGGAAGTAGAAGAAAGAAAAAAATTTCAAAGAGGTGATAAAACAATTACCTCTTTTTTCCGGTATCTCCTTTGGTATGCACAAAAGGACTCCTTAAGATGGATTTATGCCCAAAGGGTGGACTCAAGGATGACTTGATGTAATTTTAGAGTATATTTGGTCAATTTTTGGCATATCCAAAGGTAACTTTATGTGTGATTAAAATAAAAGGATAGGTTCCATTTTATAAGAAATGGTAAGGGATCCTTTGGAAAGTCATCAAATATTAATTTATTATAAATTAATTTTCTTTTTATAATGCTACCAAACTCATTTTTTTAATATAATATGAGTATTGTTCGAAGTCCTCTCATCCAATAAAATTTATATATGTTTTGGTTTTATGTTAAACCTTATCATTTTGATTTATCCTTATTTAATATATTTAATTTTATTTTTGGTAATAAAATTCTAAATATGAAATGGTTATAAATTTATAATTATTTGTTTTAAAATTTCCATAATTGGATAATTTATGAAATTTTATACCATATATTTTTCACTTTTTATTTTTTAAATATTTTTGTGATTTTCCAATAATTTTATAATATGTTATTTTTATAAAATATCAATAGTGTCAATTTAGGCACTATTCATTTATTTGAAATTAAATTAAATCCACACATAACATAAATTAGACACAAAATATTTAATACCCTTCTAACATGTCATAGTAACCTATAAAATTATTCGAGAACATTAATTAGTTCATATTGTATTTATTTTTGTATTTTTCAAACAATTAATTTTATAATTCTATAAATAAAATAATTTCTACATCACTATTGGGTCATTATTAATGGTAATTACTGTAATGACCCACCAACTATCATTGGCTTGAGAGCTCAACAAGTCATTACTAAGCCTTATGCGACATCCCCAAGGCACCAAAGGCTGGCAATGAATGTTGAAGGGTTTCAAAATACATGGGGGACGATTTACCCTTTTAAATGAAAACAACCACAAACAATGCAAAATAGATAAAAGTCACCAAGAAACCACTATATGATGCATGATTTAAAACCAAAACAACTCAACCATTATTTTCATAATAACCCAACCAAGTGCAACAATGGAGTACAAAACAAAATTAGAGTAAATAGAGGAAAGACAACTACAAGACATCAAGAGGACAACCCAACTCCATGCTCCATAAGCTCCCAGCTCCAACATCACGAACCATCCCAAGAGTCACGAAGTGGTGCTATAAACATGTGACACATTACCTTTGCCAACATCCCGGTATATGACATCTACAAAAAGCACCATCGTGCCAAAGAAGGGGATGAGTATTGAAACCCAGTAGGTTTTCCCCGATGACTTCCCAACCCATGCCTCTAGGATAAAACATGTTATTACATTTATATAAAACAATTTATATAAAAAACTTTCAAAGCAGTTCACAACAGAATAAGTTCCATGTCAAAAACCATTTTCCAAAAAACCCATCTTTCTCAATAAAAGCAACCAAGCAATGTTCTGAATTCCATTCACATTTCCATTTGGCACATTCATTCCATTTTACCAATCCACACAATTAACCATGCATGCAACCTGGACCTCCCTATACTCACGAGTGGTGAGTTATCCTTCCACTAAGCTGCCACATAGTGGACTACCTTGATGGGGGTACTTCACGACCTTATCCATCCCAACATAATGATGGGGGGACTTCTCACCCTTATCCATCCCAATGCATGTGATCACACACCACAACCCATGAAATTCAATGCCCAAAACCATGTGTTTTCAAAACCATTCAATAAAGCATAACCCTTTTTATTGAAAACCAATTCTTTCAATAAGAAAAACCATAGCTAATTTAAAATCACTATTTTAAATTTACTTTAACAACCACTTTCCAAAAACACACAATTTTCAACAACCGTTACTAAAAATGGGTTTCAACCATTATTTCATAACAGATAAACAAACTATTTCAATCAAGGAAAACAAATTGAAACTAAGCCTTCAAGTTCTAATAAATAAAAATCAATAGTGAAGCCACCTACCTAAACAATTTGGGCGAAACAAACCGACGAACGAAGAACACCAAGAACACTGGGTCAAACTCAAAGAACCCTCCTTAGATCTATTCTCTTAACGAAACCAAGACCAAATATTGTCATATTTGTCATCCACACCCTTAGATCTACCCATGACTAGTGTAGATCTAAAAAATTGAGAGAAGAGGAGAAGTATATCTAAGTAGATCTAAGAAACCGATCAAGAACTGTAATGTCTCGACCGCAGTTACCCAGAGTCGGTGTATTATTTTAATACATTGGCTTGATTACAAGGAATCAAGCCCCGAAGAACTGATCAGTTTAGCAGTCTTGAAAAAATAGATCACATACATGAATGTTACATTTGCACTTTAATACGTACGAAACAACATAAATAATCTTTATGAACGCCATTATTCCCTTGGCTTAACCATGCATATCAATCACATTACACTTCTTGGAATCCTGGGTAAATTAAAACATAGAAAGGGGTGAGCTCAAATGCTCAGTAAGGGTAAGCAATACAGTGGAAACTTTCAAAAATAAGCATAAACATTTAAGGAAATGTATAAAACTAAAACGAAAGCCTTTTAAACTTGAACTTCAGCATAATATGGAAGAAATAAAATGAAATAATGCAATTTACTTATTCACATGGATATTCTACTAATAGAATAATCACATGCAATATCACTAACCACTTTTATAATGATGGAATGAATAATGCCGGACTATCATAACCACATAGCCAAGGCCTCGTCCCAAGACTAAAAATAAGATTTTTTCAAGGCCTTGTGGCAAGACACTAGTTTGTCTCATGATACCTACTGATGCATCGAGGAGCTATAGCGGGCTCCAACCGTCACTTACTAAGTCTAATTCATTCCTCAAATGAATAGGTTTAAACATAACATAAACACTCATATTAAAACTATCATACTAAATGTCAATACTTTCTCCATAAACCATGAATGGTATAAAAATAACACATCCATAGTCAAACATATCACAAAACCTTCAATACAATATGAATGTTTTGTATCATAATAGATCAACTTAAAATAAGATTAAAATCCATCAAAGGATGTTGACATGGATGAAATAAAAACTATTTGAGAGAAATATCCCTTTTTTCTGAAATCATTGAAAAGTCACACATTTATAAAGGAAGTAATTTAAAAGAGATTTTTGAATCAAAGTGTCTCATACCACTTTGAAACTTTTGAAAAGAAATATCATTTCAAAACATTCATGTACATATAAATAAATCCTTAAAATCATTTTGAAAACATGGACATTAATTAAAAAGATTTAGAAAGATGAATCTTTAAAACATTTAAAATTATGATTTGGATAAAGAGTACCTTTCAGAAATTCTTAAAATATTCATTTTGAAATTATTTAAAAGTCACATAATTATAAAATAAAACATTTACTTTGAAAATATACTTATAAGATTGTAAGGGAATCTTTGACGATTTTATAACGGTGGAAAATAGCCGCACCCGCCGTATAAGTTTAAAAAAACATGCTTACCTTAATTCTCTCGAAAAGGTTAAAAGCACCTTGTTTAGAAAACGACGGAAAGATTCCTTTATAAACCTCTAATAAAAATTCAAACAAGGGTATAAATGACTTTAAACCATATTCTTGTAAATAGTAAAAATGTTTTGAAATACATTTTTTAGAAACATGGATATGGATGATAAAGAGATCCCAGTAGATTATTACGTATAAACAACCTCGGATAATGAAGAGATTGAGAAATAAACCCTTACCATGTACTTTTCCTTGGTTGGGGTAGGTAAACCTCCTCTATAATGATGAAATAATTGTTATTAAATTATACAATAATCATATATATTAATATGATATCATATATGATCTTTTAACATTGCTTTTTTAATAATATCTTAGTATTATCGTCGTTTCGAGTGTTAACTTACTCGTTTTATTTTATATGTTTTCTTATGTAATCCATGTTTCTCATGGATAGGTTGTATCTTATTCATATCCAGAATGATATCAAGTCCTTAAACATTATTTTTAAATCATCAAATGATAATTATACTTGAATGGATACGATGGAGAATGAATCTCATCGTGTTCGTGGAGACAGTAGTCCGTACGTACGCACGAGCGAAAATATCATTCTTTTGATATTAAAATAATATATAATTGGATGTTATATCATATATACAGATTCATTATCATGTTATATTTATTATTTACATGAATTAAACATCATTATTATACCCATCCAGATAATAATTTATTGAATAACAATTACACCACGACGTGGAGACGGTAAGCCGTACGTATGCACGTATGGTGACATGTTATTCAAAGGATGGATAGAATAATGAATATGGTTGTAGCATATTTATAATAACATCACAGTATATATAAGATACTGGATTTATTAATTTATAATGGTAATAACAAAGAAAGAAGAAGTGGAAGAAGAAAGGAACTTGAAAAAGGGTGGTGAAATCATTACCTCTTCTTCGGATTATTCCTTTTGATTTGATCAAAAGGGCTGCTTAGGTTGGATTTCGGACTAAAGGAAGGATTCTAGGATGATGTGAGGGAATTTGAGAGAGTATTTGGGAAGATTTTGGCCGAGCCAAATGGCCTTGAATGTTTGAATTAATGAGAAGGGAGAGTTCCCTTTTATTAGAGTGGTGAGGGGAACCTTTGGAAAAGCTAGAAATATTATTTTATAATAAATTCATATTCGGTTTCTAATGGCTCAAAAGTGGATTATTTAAATGTTTAGGTGGGGATAGGTCGAAAACCACACAACCAATAGAATTTAGATAGGTTTGGTTCATTATACTAACCATATCTTTAAGTACTAACTCTTAGTTAATTAGTTTCACTTTTACAATGTCTCTTTGTATTTTTATATTATATGGTTAATAAACTTACTATTTACATCCAATCGACCCCCAAGTGGTCCATTAATGATACAACAATCATGATATAAGTCTCTTGGCCGAACCTTGTATTTTTAGGAATTTAATATCAATTAATAATATAATATTTGTTTTAAAAACTCTTTTATGTCAATTTTGACACTATTTGGAAAATTGATTTTTTTGAAAATCATAACAGAATGATTACTTAGAAAAAAGTTAATTAAATCATTTCTAACATGTCATATTAACCTAGAAAATTAGTGTAATTCATAAAAAGTCTCAAATTATATTTATTTGAGTATTTATAATATCAATTATTTTTATTTTTCACTATAATGGTAATTACAGCATCATCATTGTGTCATAAATAAATTAAATTATTTAATGTCTAAGAATTATAAATAAAATTCCATTATGTATGAAATATTTTTATATTTCTAATGAATATTTACAATCTAATTTATCTTATGTATAACCCTATATTAAAAATGTTTTAGTAAATAAACTTTGATTTTAACTCTTTTAACTCTTCTTTGAATTAAATAATAATAAATATCCTAATCTAATACAAATGGACCTAAATGATAATATTTTACTCCTAAGATTGTTTTTGGTCGAGAGACACTTTTCCAATAGAATTAGGACATGTGTTAGGGTAATATTAATATCATTTTTACCCTTAATTACCCTGTTTACTTTTAACCATGGTAAATAAAAGTAAAAAGTTACTATTCACCAAAAATTATTTTCATCTCATTGAACCACATTTTACTCCTTGATATTAACCGTGTCTCTCGGATTTTCGAAATTCCACTCACAGAAGCGGTAAAATTTAGTTTTATGAAAAATTTAGTTTTTTTAACTACCACTTAGTGGTTTCACTATTCATCAAAAAAATGAAAGTTTCCATAAAAATACCAAAACATAGGCCAAAGATATATTTGATATTATGAATTCAAAAATGATATCTATTTTACCAAATTCATAACATATCAGTTGCATTCATTAATTTAAAAATTAATTCTAGTCGTCAAAACAGATAGCGTGTTTTTAAGAGATAATAACTATCAAAAGATTGACACTTTTTTATGTCTGGTTTAAAAGTGAAATTACATCCAATGACCAAAATTGTATTAAATGGTAAAAATATATTCTAAATATACTTTAAAACCACTCAAATTAATAATTTATCACTATTAATTATTTCGATTAAAAAAGTTGTTTTTAATTAAAATTTAGTAATTTTCACTATTCATTAAAATATGAAATTTATCCGAAAAGTACCAAAATTTCACCCTAAGCTAATTTCGATATCATGAATCCAAAAATGAATTCCATCTCAAAAGATAAAATTTATAAAATTTTAAAAATTAGGTATTACTATTCATAACAGCTAGTTTGGTAAGTCATGGTGTGCTTGAACTCGGTGTTGCGTGTAGTGCAAGTTATTGAATTATTTTGAAGAAATAACACACTATGAAATCTTGGGGTGTTAAATTATCCCCTCCTTCAATAAATTGAATCCTCGCAATTTGAAATTGTTCTTCGAAAATAAAAGGTTGAATATAGAAAATATCTTTGTGGGAAAACCCACATCAGAAATTGGGTTAATAAAATTTAGTCTTAATAAGAGGAAAAGAGAAATGAAAGGGGTAACCACCAAATTATGATCTCTATTAGGAGAACATTGGTGGTAATTAGAGAAATATAATTAGAGGGAAAACGTAAATATTTATAGGTAGTGATTGAGGTCATCAATCACAAACAAGTGTAAAATTGAGGGCCTTAAATTCATCAATTTATGATGATTTAAAATACCATCGGTTCAGAAAAACATATGGTATTAGGATAATACATTTTTTGTTTTAAGACTCCTTCACTAAAATATAAGAATTAATTTCTTCATTGAATAAGAGATTAAGAAAAATATATACTTGACAAGTAGAGTCTCATCCTTTAACTAAGTTCCACCACAAACTCATCTTTCACTCTAAAAGATAATAGAACTTAAAAATAATATTCTATTTATCTTATTCATATAGGGTTAAAAAAATGAATTTATAATTCATCTAGTAGAACCATTAAAAATGACATTATTCAATCCAGGACATCACGTGGGTCAGTGGTAGGTGATACACCCTTGTCGCCCTTCGGTTGTGGGTTCATGTCTTGCGGCCTTACCGGACGCGACGGGTTGTCGTCCGACCTCCGAGTTGTCCTTTTATGGGAATCCAAAATAATCCATACTAGAACTATCCAAAATACTTCAGTCCGAAATTTATAAAGAAGGTAAACACAATGAAGATCCTTTTTTCCGCGTAATAACATGTGAACACCTTCATCATGTATTCTTTTAAAACACTGCAACATCCTGAATTACCATAAAACCTTATTGATTACATTCATGATCCCTTATTACTTAAAGAATAATAGATATACTCCTTCAATCCAAAAATGTTGTAAACCCAAAAAATGATAGAATATAAAAATCATTAATCAGTTCCAAGGTAGTCAAGAATTTCAAATATAATTTATCCAAATCAATCATGTATTATTCTAAAATCACTACCTCAGTATCAGAACCATATTATGGTTTATCTTTCTCTCAACCATATATTTTCCAAAAATTTAACCTTCTATTGAGTCACTTTTCTTTGTTCCACACAATCTCAAGTCCTTAATGAAATAGTACTCCAGTACAATCCTTATATACTCCATAATTATTATAACAAGTACATTGTTGATACAACACTCAAATGACATAATCAACATAAGAACTCTAATCATTCCTCTTCATATGAGGTAGTATCATAACTTGATTATTATCCAATAGCATCATTTGTGGCATAGTCTGATGACTGGTACATAGGTTCACGTAGTGTCCAAACTCCTTGAAAATGAAGCATTGTACATTTGAAACCATTTTCTTACCCTTGCAGTCACGTAATTTGTGCCATTTTCCTCCACACTAATAACAAACTCACATTCCTTTCAGGCATGTTCCAGGGTGTTTCTTCCCATAATTATCAAATATGGGAAAATTCTTCTTTTCCCTCTCCCCTTTGTCCATCTTTCCCTCTTCCATCCTTTTCATCTCTTGCTTCCCTTCAAAGCCATATCACTCATTAAACTCTTTAATTATCTTATCAACACATGATATTATTTTTTCATATGATGATAATACATGGGAGACTATTTCTCTTATAAATTCTGGATTAAGACCATGAAAAATATTATCCTTCTTTCTCTTTGGATCATGTGCATTGCTGGAGTTCTCATTCCTTCTACCGGGTTCCATTTCTAAACAATGGAATACACTAGATTAGTTTATGAATAACAATACCTAATTCCAAACTTGTAAAACACATAACATAAATTAAATAGTTTATGGATATATTCCATAATCAAAAAAAGTCCCCTTTGAGGAAGTATATACTCATAAACCCTTCATAATGGTTTGTAAAGAAAATGAGAATTATCCTAAGCATATCCCCTGGGAGTGTCATAACCAAGAGTGCAGTAAGGCCCATTGTCGTGCACTAGTTCCCGTTCGAGTCTAGCTCAAAGCGGTGTTTTTGGGATTTACCCCTAGGTACATCTGTGCCAGAGCCGCCTCTACCTGCTCGTATCCAGACAGGGATGTATTGCTCGAAAAACTCACAAAATCTCTAGAATACCAAAATTCTATGAAGTTCTTCTATATTAATCCTCATAGTCTATCTTAGGTCTATGTTCTCTAATCAGAGTTTATCTAAATCTAGTTTCCAAGGTTATTGCTAAACTTTCTCTAATACCAACTGTAACACCCCGACCCCAGTTACCCAGAGTCAGTGCATTATTTTAATACATTGGTATGATTACAAGGAATCAAGTCCCGAACGACCGATTAGTTTAGCAGTCTTGGAAAAATAGATCACATACATGAATGTTAAATTTGCACTTTAATACGTACAAAACAACATAAATAATCTTTATGAATGCCATTATTCCCTTGGCATAACCATGCATATCAATCACATTATACTTCTTGGAATCCTGGGAAAAATAAAACATAGAAAGCGGTGAGCCCAAATGCTCAGTAAGGGTAAGCAATACAGCGGAAACTTTCAAAAATAAGCATAAACATTTAAGGCAATGTATAAAACTAAAACAAAATACTTTTATACATGAACTACAGCATAATATGGCAGAAATAAAATGAAATAATTCCATTTACTTATTCACATGGATATTCTACGAATATAATAATCACATGAAATATCACTAACCACTTTCATAATGATGGAATGCATAATGCCATACTATCATAACCACATAGCCAAGGACTCGTGCCAAGACTACAAATAATATTTTTTCAAGGCTTTGTGCCAAGACACTAGTTTGTCTCATGAGACCTACCGATGCATCAAGGAGCTACATTGGGCTCCACCCGTCACTTACTAATTCCAATGCATTCCTCATATGAATAGGTTTAAACATATCATAAACATTCGTATTAAAACTATCATACGAAATGCCAATACTTTCTCCATAAACCATGAATGGTATAAAAATAACACATCCACAGTCAAACATATCACAAAACCTTAAATAAAATATGAAAGTTTTGTATCATAATAGATCAACTTAAAATAAACTTAAAATCCATCAACGGATGTTGACATAGATGAAATCAAAACTATTTGAGAGAAATATCTCTTTTTTTAAATCATTGAAAAGTCTCACATTTATAAAGGAAGTAATTTAAAAGATATTTTTGAATCAAAGTGTCCCATACAACTTTGAAACTTTTGAACAGAAATATCATTTCAAAAAATTAATGTCCATATAAATAAATCCATAAAATCATTCTGAAAACATGGACATTAATTAAAAAGATTTAAAAAGATGAATCTTTAAAACATTTAAAATTATGATTTTGATAAAGAGTACCTTTCAGAAATTCTTAAAATATTCATTTTGAAATCATGTAAAAGTCACATAATTATAAAATAAAACATTTACTTTGAAAATATACTTTTAAGCTTGTGAGGGGAGCTTCGATGATTTTATAACGGTGGAAAACAGCCTCACCCGCCGTATAAGTTAAAAAACATTCTTACCTTAATTATGTCGAAAAGGTTAAAAGCACCTTCTTTGGAAAACGACGGAAAGATTCCTTTATAAACCTCCTATAAAAATTCAAACAAGGTTATAAATGAATTTAACCCATATTCTTGTAAATATAAAAAATGTTTTGAAATACATTTTTTAGAAACATGGATGTGGATGATAAAGATATCCTAGTAGATTATTACGTATAAACAACCTCGGATAATGAAGAGATTGTGAAATAAACTCTCACCTTGTACATTTCCTTGGTTGGGGTAGGTTAAACTCATGTATAATGGTGAAATAATTGTTATTAAATTATACAAGAATCATATATATTAATATGATATCATATATGATCTTTTAACATTCCTTTGTTAATAATATCTTAGTATTATCGTCGTTTAGGGTGTCAACTTACTCATTTTATTTTATATGTTTTGTTATGTAAGACATGTTTTTCATGGATTGGTTGTATCTTATTCATATCCTGAATTATATCAAGTCCTTAAACATTATTTTTAAATCATCAAATTATAATTATACTTTAATGGATACGATGGAGAATGAATCTCATCACGTTTGTGGAGACGGTAGTCCGTACGTACGCACGAGTGACAATATCATTCTTTTGATATTAAAATAATATATAATTGGATGTTATATCATAAAGAAAGAATCATTATCATGTTATATTTATTATTTACATGAATTAAACATCATTATTATACCCATCCAAATAATAATTTATTTAATAACAATTACACCACGACGTGGAGACGGTAAGTCGTACGTACGAACGTATGGTGACATGTTATTAAAAGTATGGATATAATACTGAATATAGTTGTACCATATTGATAATAAAATCACATTATATATAAGATACTGGATTTATTATTTTAGAAAGGTAATAACAAAGAAATAAGAAGTGGAAGAAGAAAGGAACTTGAAAAAGGGTGTTGAAATCATTACCTCTTCTTCGGGTTCTTCCTTTTGATTTGATCAAAAGGGATCCTTAAGATGGCTTTCTGACTAAAGGAAGTCCTCTAGGATGAAGTTAGGGAATTTGAGAGAGTATTTGGGTAGATTTTGGCAGAGCCAAATGGCTTTGAAGGTGTGAATTAATGAGAAGGGGGAGTTCCCTTTTATAAGAGGGGTGAGGGGAACCTTTGGAAAAGATAGAAATATTATTTTATAATAAATTTATATTCAGTTTATAATGGATCCAAAGTAGATTATTTAAATGTTATGGTGGTTATAGGTTGAAAACCACACAACCAATAGAATTTAGACAGGTTTGGGTCATTATACTAACCTTATCATTAAGTATTAACTCTTAGTTAATTAGTTTCACTTTTACAATGTCTCTTTGTATTTTAATATTATATGGTTAATAAACTTACTATATACATCCAAGAGACCCCCAAGTGGTCCATTAATGATTCAAATATCATTATATAAGTCTCTTGGACGAACCTTAGATTTTTAGAAATTTATTATCAATTAATAATATAATATTATTTTTAAAAACTCTTTTATGTCAATTTTGAAACTATTTGGAAAATTGAATTTTGTGAAACTCATAACATAATTATTACTTCGAAAAATGTTAATTAAATAACTCTTAACATGTCATATTAACCTATAAAATTAGTTTAATTCATAAAAGGTCTCATATTATATTTATTTATGTATTTATAATATCAATTATTTTAATTTTTCACTATTATGGTAATTACTGCATCATCATTGTGTCATAAATAAATTAAACTATTTAATGTCTAAAAATTATAAATAAAATACAATTAAGTAGGAAATATTTTTGGTTTTCTAATGAATATTTACAATCTAATTTATCTTATGTATAAACCTATATTAAAAATGTTTTAGTAAATAAAATTTGATTTTAACTCTTTTAACTCTTCTTTGAATTAAATAATAATAAATGTCGTAATCTAATACAAGTGGACCTAAATGATAATATGTTACTCCTATGATTGTTATTGGTCAATAGAAACTTGTACAATAGAATTAGGACATGTGTTAGGGTAATATTAATATCATTTTTACCCTTAATTACCCTATTTACTTTTAACCATGGTAAATAAAAGTAAAAAGTTAATATTCAAAAAAAAATTAATCTCATTGAACCACATTTTACTCCTTGATATTAACCGCGCCTCTCGGATTTTCGAAATTCCACTCACAGAAGAGGTAAAATTAAGTTTTATGAAAAATTCAGTTTTTTAACTACCACTTAGTGGTTTCACTATTCATCAAAAAAATGAAAGTTTCCAGAAAAATACCAAAAATTAGGCCTAAAATATATTTGATATTATGAATTCAATAATGATGTCTATTTTACCAAATTCAGAACATATCAGTTGCATTAATTAATTTAAAAATTAATTCTCGTCGTCAAAACAAAGAGCGTGTTTTTAAGAGATAATAACTATGAAAAGATTGACACTTGTTTATGTCTGGTTTAAAAGTGAAATTACATCCAATGACCAACATTGTATTAAATAGAAAAATATATTCTAAATATACTTCAAAAACACTGAAATTAATAATTTATCACTATTAATTATTTCGATTAAAAAATTTGTTTTTAATTAAAATTTAATAATTTTCACTATTCATTAAAATATGAAAGTTATCCAAAATGTACCAAAATTTCACCCTAAGATAATTTCGATATCATGAATCCAAAAATGAAGTCCATTTCGAAATATAATGTTTATAAAATTTCAAAAAGTAGGTATTACTATTCATAACGGCTAGTTTGGTAAGTCATGGTGTGCTTGAACTCGGTGTTGCGTGTAGTGTAAGTTATTGAATTATTTTGAAGAAATAACACACTATGAAATATTTGGGTGTTATAAGAACGATAACATAACTTAAGAATCCGGCTTCGATTCGCCAAGAGAAGCCTTCGGATCACCATAGGAACTCTTGGGAGAAGTATTCCAACCTTCAAGGGAGAGTAATCCCGAGATAGGGCCGCTTAGGAGGTTTAAACAAGGCAATTAAAGGAAAAACGAGTAAGATCCACAATTTTAGGATCTAACTTTAAGTGACAGCATGGTTAGTCCGCACGGATTGACAAACCATGCGCTAACCATGCATTAGCTTCTACCTCAGCCATCCTTCAAGCATGGTTTTTCCGCACGGTTTAGAGAAACCATACGCCAACCGTGCGGAAGCTACTGCCTCCAAGAAACACTACGCACGGTTTGTCCATAAGGTTAGACAAACCGTGCGCCAACCGTGCGGCTTCCCCCTTCCCTCCAAACATCATTCAAAGTTCTCCAAACTCTCCCATTCAACACCATTGACTTTAAAACCATGAAAATCGTCATGAAAAGGTTACATACCAGAAACCGAGGGTACTACATTCTCCCCACCATTGGACTTTCTGTCCTCGGAAAGTAGAAAACCTTCGCTTGACTGAAAGAGTTCTGGCCACCGCTCCTTCATTTCTTTCTCTCATTCCCAAGTCTCTTCCGGAATCTGATCATGTTTCCACAAAACTCACACTAGGCTGATGCTTTTTCCACGGAATACATTATCCTACCTATCAACAATCCGCACCGGGATATGTACCAGTGAAGCATCCGACTCTATGTCAACGTGATCCCATATGATCACATCATTAGGATCAGGCTGATACTTCTTCAACTGAGATACATGGAACACATTATGAATTACACTAAACCATGGTGGTAATGCCAACCGATACACCACCTCGCCAACCCATTCCATTATCTCAAAAGTGCCTATATATCAAGGAGATAACTTGCCCTGGTTTTTGAAATGACGATGCCCAAGTCTTGGAGAGATCCTCAAAAAGACATGATCACCCACAAAGAACGACAACGGTCTTCGACGGTGATCTGGAAAAGATTTATGACGACTCTGAGACGTCTCCATCCTCTTTCTAATCAAATGAATCTTCTCTGTTGTTTCTTGTTCAAGGCTCGCCCCGACTAGTGACGTTTCACCTTGTTCCACCCATCAGAGTGGAGAACGAAAAGGACGCCCATACAATTCTTCAAACGAAGCCATGTGTATCAAGGCCTGATAACTGTTATTGTATGAGAACGCCACCAAGGGTATATGATCCTCCCATGAGCCACGAAATTCCATTACACAGGCCCGAAACATGTCTTCCAACGCTTGTATCGTTTGCTCAGATTTCCCATCCGTCTTAGGATGATACGTCGTACTCATCATCAACTGAGTCCCCATGGCTTGTTTTAATGATTTCCAGAAATGAGATGTGACCTTGAATATCTATCTGAGACTATAGACACTGGTACCCCATGCCTCTTTACCACTTCTATGATATATATTTGTGAAATATCTTCCACCTTATGGGTTTCAGGAATTGGGATGAAATGGGCCGACTTGGTTAAATGATCCACTATAACCATATTGGCATCATGTTTCCGAACCATTCTTGGAAGACCAGTAACAAAATCCATTTCTATCTGCTCTTATTTCCATATTGGAATAGGTAAATACTGTAACATACCAGCTGGTCTCGGATGCTCTGCTTTGATCTACTGACAAGTTAAGCATCACAGGACGAATTCGGCCACCTTCCTTTTTTGTTTCAAACAACATAATCCAAAAATATTTATTTTATACATTTAACAATATCTATACCCAGTGTTGCATAAAATAAATTCTATCAAAAGAACATGGAATTGTGTGTAATTTAGTCCAGTAATAGTGTTGCATCTACTGAAAGCTAATATGATGTTGTGTATAAAGAAAGAAATGGTTATAGTAGAGTAAAACACAAGAAATAAAAGAAATTAAAATGAATCCATCTCATAAAATATCTTGGTGTTACATTCTACCCCCCTTAAAATGAATTTCTTCCTTGAAATTCGCTAGGTTTATAAATGGTTTTCTATATGAAAGTTTCTTTTATAGAAATCCACATCGTAAAAAGTTATTCTAAAACAAAATTTTAAAAATGAAAGTTCGAAACATGACAGTTACCCAAAGTAAATCTTCATTGGGTTTCCACATAGGAGAACATTGGTGGGATGTAAAAACATGCATATGGAAGATAAATCTAACCATCAAATTATGACGAATAATGATAGAAATAATTTTTGGATAAATCTAACTACCAAAAGACATAAATTTATAATGATTTAAGGGACTATCTGATTCATCATATAAGAAGGTACTTTGATGAATTTTTTGGTTTCAAGATCATTTTTATAAAGTTGATGATTTTTTTCATGAGGGATAATTCTTACTTGATTTCAATGCAATGTCACCATTGGTTGTTCCCTGAATAATTTCAATTTCATCTCTTATTTAAAGAAATAAAGATGAAATTTTCATTCTGGATGTAGAAGATCATGTTGTAGAATGATAGGTCATTCCATCTATCAAAACATAAAGGATATCACAGGTAAAAAATTATTCATAAGTCCACTTATTGTGAGATAATACATTAATCTGACAAACTTCAAATGGAGTACAACTCATATTATCCATAAATGGATAACCTTAAAATATTACCAAAAAACATAAAATATAAAACATTATAAATAGTTTAACTAAATTGACAAAACATTTATCTACCATATCTAATAAGGTAGTTATTGGTTATCACATTCCAAACATCTGATTACATTAATCATTTATTCTAGTAAAACATCGTAATAACATGAATGACCATATAACCTTAGTGAAAACATGAATTCAATAAAAATTAACTCTTTCCACACAATAAAATTACCAAAAATTATATATAATCAATCCATTATATCACATTGTCCTTATATCCATCAAGATCTTATTAATACTCTCAAACATCTCATTATCTTCTTATCCCTTCATTATGGGCATATGATGTGCATTAAAAAAAATATTTCAATCACTTTTCATGGTTACTGGTACAATATAATTATGAAAAACCACAATGGACCAATACTTTTAAATTTAAATATTTTATAATACTATAAATAATATCCCACAACATGATTTTTTAATCCCATTACATAAACATGTAATCATTCCACTACTTAATGTTCATACTCCAAATCTCCAATAGTGATCACATGTGACTTCTGTTTTCCTTTTACCTTAAGAGTTTGCTGACGTAGACCATCATTAACCCCTGTATTAGGGCATTTGTTAGAATAATTCTCCATTTCCTGACAGTTGTAGCATTGAAGTGTTAGTGGTGCATTCTTTGTGGTCTTTTCTTTATTCACGTCATTAGAAAAAGTTTTCCCAATGCTTCAACACTCAAATGTTCAATGACCTTCAATTACACACTTCAAACATTTTCAATTCCCTTTAAGACAATTTCTACCATGTTTCCTTCCACAATTTGATCATAAGGAAATATTAATATTCTTTTCACCATTGTTTTTATATTTTCCGTTGAAATCCATCTTTTGTTTCTTATCAAAACTATGAGATTGATATGTAACCCCAAATTCTATTTATACCTTGATAGAACAATTCACAATATCTCCATAGATACTAAAGTCTCTTATAGATAATTCTCTTTGATGACTTGGTTTTAAGCCACTAAAGAATCTATCAACTTTTCTTTCAGGTAGGATAATAAAACCAGAAGAAAACCTTGAAAGTCTTGTAAAATTTTCCTCATTTGTACCAATATATTCTTGTTTCTTTTTATTAATATCAAGGAAATACTTTTCCCTATTTGTTTAAATAATATTTATGAAGTAATTATTGAAAAATATGTTCATCAACTCATACCATTCCATGGATTCCATTTCATCGTACTTCCTTGTATTCTTGATTAGAGCCCAACACGGGTCTGATTCCCTTCTAAATGATAAATATCCAAATGGATTTTTCATGTTCCAAACAACAAAGGATAGAAAGTCTTTTTAATGGTACTAATCCATTTTTATGTAACAAGTGGATTAGAAGACCCACTGAATGAAAGTGTATGTTTCCCCCTAAAGGCATCTATAGAACAATATTCCCTTCTCTGGTCTTTTGGAAGTCCATGATGATTCATTTATTGTGTAATTATAGAAATAAGATTTTACATTACATCTCCCATAACATTTGGTAGTTCAAGAGGACAATCATTGCATTGCCTTGTGCATTGATCATTAACATGGTTCCTTTAGGATCTAGCTATTGTCTAAAACCGGAAAAGAATAGTGTGAGGTGAAAAAATCATAATAAGAAAACAACATAATCAAGGGGGTTACTTTCAATATATATCATCTTAGGATTAATCCTAGGTTATTCGTGATCGTTAAAATAATTCAAGGACTGTAACCTATAGTTAAACATACCCTTAGGGACATCCCTAGACATGCCATATAAATATATGTACGGATATCACTACTTTTTTTGCATCCTAATTTCCAAAGATTAACTAAACCTTTACTATGAGACCAATTTTAAAACCCAAGATTGACTTACATGTACGTTACATTAATATTTTGGAATACATAATACATGACCCAAACAGATTCCCAAAGATCATGTTAGTTTAGTGTAGTTGAAAACATGGAACATAATCCTCTTGGTGAAGATCATCAACATATTTCATAAATATCTTCCCCTTTTATTTTACCAAAATCCTTTATTTATATCCTGGGGAATAGAAAACGCAAAAAGGGTGAGCTCAAATGATCGGTACGGGTAATAATTGAGAACATAAAACAAACCATAAATGTATCAATTTAAAAACAAGCACATAAAGTTTACAAAAATTATTCATGAAATAAATCATTTCAATTTGTAAGGAATAGATCATAAAGTAATATTAAACATGATAAAATAGCCTTGTCATAAATCATGGAATTGTGGAAAACAAATAATCTCATAATATGATATCCATAGTAACCAAGGCATTACTGCCAAGACCATCTTAGTGCAAATAATATTTTACTAAACTGAGATTACATGTCTTTCCAGCCATGTGTTACTGAACCAGATTTACATGTCGTTGAATCCTTGTATTACTGAACTAGATTTACATTTCATTCCAGACAAGTATTACTAAACTGGATTTACTTGTCGTTCTTGCCAAATATTACTGAACCTGATTTACATGTCATTATTTCCATGTTTATACCATGATATATAAATCTATATCCATTCATTGGAGGGAGATTTAGGTCCCACCCATCTCATAATTAAATAATTCTTACATTCACCACAAAACATAAACCATTAACCATAGAATAACCTATGAAATAAAATGGGTTTTTTAAACCTGATTCCATCATAACATAATCTATATAAAAAATGGATTATATAAAAATAATTCCATCATAAACCCAATAAAATAAAAGTAATAATAAGGATAAAAAATAACATTATGTCATCTTCGATAGAAAATAATTTTGATGAAACACTGGAACTTAATTCATGAATAAAATATCCTTTCTTCATCAATTTTTTTTATATTATCAAAATTCCATGTAATTTTAAATGAAAGGAATTTAGTTGAAAATAAACTGGAAAATTGTATAGGACTCTTCATGTAAATAAGGAATCATGAAACTATAAAAATCAATTCATACCATATAAGTTAAAAAAACCTTCTCCTCATACTTTTGCTGAAAAATACAAAATATTGATCGTTAGGTAAACAAAAGAATGATTCCTTCCATTCCATGTAGTAAAAAATAAATAATGGGTAAAAATTACATTAAATATATGTGGAATAATAGTTATCATTTTATGGAATTTTTTTTTGAAAACATGTACATTGATGATAAATATATCCCCAGTAAATACTTATGTATAAACAATCACTAATAAAAATGAGATTGCAAAATTATGCCTTACCTTAGGTATGCTTTCTTATGTATGTCTATGAAACACCCATATAGTGGGTTTAAATATAATATTAACTTGTAATAGAACCAAAATAATATCTATGATATCACATATGATTAACTTATGACTTTATATTACCCATTTATTTTTCAATTCCATGTTAATGAATCCTTTGGGGTAATAAACGTTTTATTTATCGTACATGTTTTGACTCGTTATTCTTGATATTATTACATAGATCATGATTTACTTACATCCAGAAGTTATAACTGATCTATATATCAAAAATATTCAGTATAGAAAAATATATAATAGATATATAAATAAAATGTAATACACCGTTCATGGAAACGGTATGCCATATGTATGCATGAACATTGTTTCTATTTTCTTATTGAGTTGAATGGAAGTAAGTAAATAATATATATATATATATATATCCAATAGAATTATTATGTCATATATATTATTCTTATTTCTTATATATTCTTTATAATCATTCTTGAATGGATAATGTGGAGAATAAACCTCATTGCGTCGTGGAGACGGTAAGTCATACGTACACATGAGCAACAATATCATTCCCTCGATGGTTAAATGGTATCGAATTGGATGGCATATGAATTTAAAAAATTAATATAATGTTATATTAATTATTTGTATCTAATATAGTAATCAATATACCCATAAAAATTATGTATTGTTGAATAAAAAATTACACCACAGCGTTGAGATGGTATGTCGTACGTATGCATGCATAGTGATATTGTTATTCATAGGATGGATTAAAGAAGTTATAATATTGTTCCATAATTATAATAACATGTCAAAATGTAGAATAAACTAGATTTATTACTGTAGTATTGGAACAATATAAGAAGAGGAATTAAAAGAATAAATGAAAATGGAAGAGGTGATAAAACAATTATCTCTTTTTCAGGTATCTTCTTTTAGTATAAATAAGACGACTCCTTAAGATGGATTTCTGGCCAAATGGTGGACTATAGGATTGATTTATCGAAGTTGGTGGAGTGTTGGTCAGGGGTTGGCATCACCAAAGGGATTTGGATGTGTGATTAAAATAGAAGGAGATGTGCTCTTTTATTAGAGAGGGGAGGGGAACCTTTGGAAATCTTTGAAATATTACTTTATTATAAATTCATTTTCAGTTTATAATGCTCCCAAATTGTTATTTTTTAGAATATAAAATGAGTATGGGTCCAAATAATCTCAAAAAATATTATTTATACATGTTTTGATTTCATTTTAAACCTTATAATTTTTATTTATCCTTATTTAATCTCTTTAATTTTATTTTTCGTAATAATATTCTAAATATTAAACGGTTATAAATATTTACTTATGTTTTGTTAATTTTCAATAATTGGGTATTATTTGAAATTTTAGACCATATAATTTTCACTTTGTAATTTTTAAATATTTTTTTTTTATTTTTAAATAATTTAGTAATTTTCATTTTCATAAAATATCAAGTTTTAATTTTGACACTATTCATTTATTAGACATTAAATAAAATGCACACTGAAGATAAAATAAACCCAAAATATTTAGTACGCTCTTATGATTTCATAATTACCTTGAATTTTTTTGTAGAACGTTAATTAGTTCATATGATATATATTTTATTATTTTTAAAACCATTTTTTAAAATAGAGACATGAATTGGACACCAAAATCATGCCCCTAAAAAATTATTTAAATTTTTTTTCTTTATCATATTGTTAGTTACCCTAATTTACCCGATTTACCATTAATTATGGTAAATAAAAATTATTGTAGTTACTATTCATAACATCTCAAGAAAATAAAAGTAAACTATTTAGATCATTTGGATCCACTAATTCCAAATATGGAATCTATTTTCCATATTTTTACAGACAGAATTGGAAAAAAATAATTTAAATTTAATTCCCATTTTCAAAACCAAAAAGTGGGTTTTTAAGAGGTAAAAACTTATCAAAAGATTGGCATGTGTTTATGTCCAATTTAAATGTTAAACTACTCCCAATGACCAAAATTGTATTAAACTATAGAATATAATTCAATTACACTTTAAGAAAAATTAATAATATAATATTTCAATATAAATCAATTATATGAAAAATAAATTTTGATTTAAAATGCTGTATTTTTCAGTATTCATCAAAATATGAATTTAATCAGAAAAATAACAAAATTTCAAAAAAGATAAATTTAGATGTCCCATTACCAAATAAGACATTTATTTTTTCCAATTGAACATATAAATGTTTTAAAAGTATATTTAAAATTTGTGCTTTGTCAAAAGGCAATAAAACTACAAATTTTGAAAAATACTTCTTTTATCCTAAAAATTGAATTTGTTCTTATATAAGGTTCTTGAAAATAAAAAAGATTAATTTTAATGTTATATAAAACTAATATTTTGGTTAATACTATTCATAATGGATAGCTTATATCCCATTAAATCATAATATTTTTATAATATATCTTTGTTTAGTGAAAATCAGTATTGTGTACAAAGCAAGCTATTGAGGAAGGCCGCTCTCACATGTAATTAGAGCCAAGTTAGTGGTATATTTAGTGAAATAATCTTTTGTTGTTTCATATAACCTAATCCAAATATAATTCTTTTATACATTTAACAATGTCTATAATCAGTTTTGCATGGAATGAAATATGTCAAAAAAACATGAAATTGTGTGTAACATATGCCAAGAATAGTATTATGTGTACATAAAGATAATATGGTGTTTTTTATAGTGGAATATAATTTTCATGTATCATACAACATAGGACATCGATGAAATTGGAAAACTCTATCACATAAAATCTCGAGGTGTTACAGATTCCTTTTAAGGATTTATTCCCAAAAGGGAGGCTTAAATATCATGGTTATAGATTTTGGGATTCAATTTGAACAAAACATGTCCAATACTATGTTTTTATATGTTTTGGGAAGTGTGAGAAGTGGTGGCCTTTTATAGTGGAGGAGGAGTGACACTCTTATAATATTTTGACATAGAAATTCCATACATGTTTATCAAATTTAATGTGGAACTAATAATGGAAAAAATTCTTTAAATTGGAATATAGGGTTGAAATATTCCCTAAAAATACCAATTCGACGAAATTATAGGTCGTTTTGGTACTTATTATTATGGTAAAGTCCCTTATTATGATTAATTTAACATTAATCATTGTAATTATTTTTAATCACTTTCTCTAATAAGTTTTTTTAAAAACATTTGGCCTTATTAGACATTATAAATTATTAAAATTCCAAAAACAGAATACATTTTTCCAAATTGCATTCAAATAAGTGGGGGAAATTAATTTAAAAATCATCTTGTAAGGAGGCCGCTAACGCGGGTTTTTAAAGTAAAAACATTCGAAACATTGCTATGTTTTTATATTCAATTTCAAATTTAAATTTCTTCTAATAACCTCAAATAGATTAATTGATAATAATATGATGTAAATAAAATTTAAAACTAATACAAATAAATATTTAACCTTAAAAATAAATTAAAAGAAAAAGCAGTTTTGAACTAAAATTCAGTATTTTTCACTATTCATTATGAAATGAATCTTCAAATAGAAATACCAAAAATCCACCCAAAGATAATTTTTATCGTTTTATTTCAAATATTATGTTCATTTTTATATATTAAATTTATAAAAGGATAAATATTTGGATTTAAAATGGTTTCTCCATAAAATGGTGGTAAATTTTCCTTTCTAAAAATATTGGTTTTTATATGTGAAATTGAAATTGTTCTTATCTTATTCCTATCAAACCTACTGGATGAATATCATAAATATTTAATTGAATATGTAACATATATATTTCCATAAAATAACTCTGAAATTTTTGTTAATAAAGTTTATAAAGGAAAAGCTCCTTCAAAAGCATGAAAATAATAATAATATTTATTTTTCGATTCATTTGGTTCTTAGTTTGGTTTATAATTAATTGTTAACCAACAAATTCATGTTATATTTATATAAACCATAAAATTTCATAAGTTAGATAATATTATTCATATCATCTAATTTAATGGCTAGATTATATCTTATTATATTAAATAATAATGTTTTAGAAATATTTAATTATCTTGTAATATTCATTCTTGTGTTTAGTGTAAGATTTCGAAAAAGTCTCTCTTGCATATAACACAATATAAATAGATGTGGTTTTCAATAAAATCCAATGAATATATTATATTTATTTATGATAGTAAATATATTGTAATGTATTGGGTTATCATATTCCCCTTACACTTGGTATTGCGGGTGACAGATTCCAAGTCGGTGTTGCGTGTAACGCAAGAGATGTTGGGGTCGTGTTGCACATGACATGTTAGTATCATTTGAAAAGAATGTTTTACTTAGTTAAATACAATAACTATATGAAAATTAATTTATTTGAAACAAATAAGTTCCAATTTACTAGGGGCGTTACAACATCCCAAGGCCGTAATTATCTTTTCCCTTGAATTAAAGCATTTCTAAACAGTAATTGGATTTATAGTCCCACTAAATTATGGCAGACTCATTCTCATAAAGAGATCCTAAATTGAATAATATCTTCATGGAATTGATATCTACTTCTGGGAAGTGCTATTTTTCATAAATTGATTAATCATCCCTAATATATCCATGACATGATCAGTTCTAATACTAGCTATTTCGGCATCGTCATCATGGAAACCTATACATTGTTAATGAGTATTGATACCTTTCATTTATCTAGGTTTCATCTTTAGAAATTTTTATATACTGTATTAGCTCATAAAATTATGAATTTTAAATCACAATGTATATTTCCAAATATTGAGCAACTTTAAGAATAGATTAAAATTTTATGAAATGTTAGTCATAGAATCATAAACATTAGTTTCTTTGGGGATAACATTTCTCTAAAATCCATCATAAAGTCTTATAATGAAAATGTAAATTAATAAAATAATATTCTCTGGGATTATCAATTGAGGTTTGTTGTATGGTCATTTTCTTGTACATAGTTATGATATAGTCAATTGTGGTTCACCGATTTCTGAGTTATTACCCCAACGTATATGTATTCTAGAACTATGTACACTTGTACGATCCAAATAGGGATATATTTCAAGGACATCCCACATAATATATACCTTACCAAAACATTAGGATGTTAATTTATACATATCCTAAAACTTTATCTAAGGGTTATGTTCCCTAGAAATTTATCCCTAAATCTAGTTTCTAATATTTTTACTAAACTTCCATTGATACCAAATTTAGTGGCCCAACCCCAAAAATCATATATTCGATGCCTAATACCATTACATTGGCATAGGATAAAGGGAATCACATCCTAACAAACCAAATAGTTTAGTAGTTTTGGTAATAAAAATATTCATATATGAGTCTTACATTACATATTATATACAAAAATTACAACATAATATGTTATCTTTATGAAAAAAATTATTTCACCTAGAGAATCCCTTCATATCAATCATTATAAAATTTTTGAGTTCCTGGGGAAATGAAGGAAAAAAAGGGTTATCTAACAGGATTTTTAAGTTGTAAATATAGTGGAAGCAATAAAAAATCATTGACAATAACAAATATGTAATGGAAAATAACTGAACATGCATCCCATATAATTAATAAACTAAGAAGGAAGTGCGTAAACAATACATAAAGATAAATACCTTATGATACATTAAAATTAATAAATATCATGATTATCATAACAAGATAAGACATAATCAATATAAAAAGGTATATAACTTAATTTCGGGCCATTTAATTAGTAAACAAAAAATGTAATCGATCCATAGAATATTTTCATAGTAAAAATATCCTGGATAATAATGACTGAATCTGAAAGAATAAAATTTCCATCACCCCCTCCCCTCAATGTGTACCACTCCTAGGCCTGAAATGAGAGGAGAGCGATAGTGACACCCAGCCCCCCCCCCCCCTCCTGTAGGCCCTGGGATGGTGACTAGCATCGAGGGTATAGTAAACACACAAATAAGAGGTATTACCCTCTAAGAGAACAAAAGAAAAATAGAGAGATAAGACAGACATCAACCAAATCTTACTCAGACTAAAATATAAAATATATCCCAAGTACACATATATATTATCATGAAAGAACTACTAAAACTAGAAGGTAATACTAAAATTACCAAAATAAAGTAAAACTGTAGCGACCACGAAGCCCGAACAGCTCATACAACCCCAAGCTAGTAGTAATCAGCCTGATCTATAAGCTACTATATGAAACCAAAAAAATAGTTTATATAATTTAGTGTGACTACAATGTTATACTCATATGGATCTTCCCTAGAGAGTCTCATGAAAAATTAAAGGAAGCATGGAAAGTCATAGTGAACAAAAGTAAAACTAAATCATCACCTAAACAGGTAGACTATGTTTTCAACATCATGATGGATAATCTCAAAAATTATCACAAAAAAGAGTATATAATTTTGTAAAGAATGTTAGGGGTACCCCTTTACGACTTCCCCATAGGTTTTCCTTATCTCACCAATGTTGCACATCCTAAGAATATCTCTCCAAAAATTATTTCCTAAAAACACCTAGATGAATCACCATAAAATGCACCTCAGGAAACACAACAACGATTTTCATATAACCAAGGTAAACAGGTAGTTTCCAATATCCACCAAATCTCACATAACGTGTGTCATATTTCAAGTATTATACCTAAATCTAGTACAGCCCTTACACTGAGTAAGGATCGTCAATCCATCACAACCTATACACATTACACCTATAGTACTCCATATGGAACTATATCCAGAATATATGTGTGTGAATAACCAAAATACATTACATTACTCTACACACGTATATTAGGAAAACTAACCACCATTCCTACTAGCACAAGTAACTACCAAGAGAAGAGAGTAGGGCCAAAGGGGGTAGTCATCCTTACATCCTCCCATCAGGATGTTGGGGAAAACACCCCCCCCAGGGCTCAAAATCTCTATAGTGTTAGTTTCACTAACATATCGGGAGGAGTATCATATAGAAACCCAAAAATTAAAGAATATACTATAGCTCACAATAACACTATGGGAATAACCTAGTCTTAGACACAACTGTAACTAAAGTCTCTTGGACTCCCAACTACCACTATTAAGAGTAAGTATACTATAATCGCACAACCATTTAAAGAGCTACATTAGATAAATTTATCCATTTTATCAATTTCAATTTTCATTACTTAATTATTTAACAATTAATTAAAAATTATCATTTCCACATTACACTTCATTAACATCAATCAAATGTACTATACCCACCATGCATAACCAAACCAAGCCCATAGTTCCTTTAAAAATTTAACGTTAGCATTGCATCCCAATAATCTCCAACCCCATGGTTTAACATTATTTATTCCTCCATTTATTAAAAAAATATGACATTTCTATAATTATAGGTATTCTAGAAAAAAACATTCTATGCTTCCAAACACAAGGCGCTCAACACAGCGAGTACATGAACTACCCGTAGAGTCTTTTCTAACTATAGCTAGAGCATAGGCCCATCCACCTATGAGAAGTTAAACACATAAAGCAATTGGAATACCCCATGAATCATTGATTAATTTGGAAGGAGGGTAAGTAAGATCATATTCCTCAATAATTGGGTATAGTGTTGTAGATAAATAAACAAAAAGATTCAACAAGCATCCAACATTCACATCCTACCCGTTTCATCATATCTAGTGTCCTCCCCAACACCCACATGAATAAATGGATGCATCTCACTGATCTAGGTGTAAACTGCATCCACCACAACCACTAGGACTCCCTCCCCCCTCATACCACAACAAGCCTCCAAGATTAGCCATCCCAGGCTCACACCACAATGCAGGCAACAAGAAACAAACAACATAGAAACTAGGCTCTTGGCCCTAGACAATGCAATCAACCATCACCCACTACAAGCTCTCACAACACAAAAGAATAAGGTGCTTTTCCTTTAAAATAATGAGGGTATATCTGAACCCTTCAATTAATTATCATTATCGCACAACTGGTCCTTCATTCTATATTGAATTAACAGATTCATTTAAAAATGCATAACAGAATACATTTGATTTATCATCAAGAACAATAATAAAAACCATATTCGTTAACATGCCTTTTAAAATTTTGCAAAAAAATTACTATTATTCTCATATTTAAATTATTTATCAATTTCCATCATGAATGAAATGATAAAAAAAGAAAGGAATATAAATCATGATATCTTGAAAATCAATACGCAAACCTTTATAACAGTGTAAAAGAAAAACATACAATCAATATCAATTATTTACACCAGTTCAATATTCATTATAACAATTTAATTGTGGTTCAGTTGATAAATCATACTAACTATACGATTGCATGAAAAAATAATATATAATCAATGAATCCCCAACCACAAATTTTTTATGATGTTCTTTGCATGAGAACAGGCCGACATAATATATAATGGTCACCTCTCCCGCAATGTCTGCATCCACCCGAGGACGCCGCGACACAAACGCATCAACCAACAGCCACGAAAGATCCATTAAAAACATGGATATCCCATGGATTTACATTGAAATGATAATGGGAGTAAAAGGACCGAGGAAACCATAATAACGAGGGTATAACATACCTTATATCGAGGACGGATCGACACTTCCTTATTGCACCAAGACAGGGGTGCACATTCAGTAGGAAGAACAACAAGGAAAACATAATCCAAGTTCCACATCACAATCTTATGCATCCTTGGGAAAGAAAGGTTATGGTAACCTTTTGCCCAGAGGGAATAAAATAATTTATTTAAGGGAAGGCCCCATAGTTTAGAAGGATTAGATCAAAGTCTCCTGGAAGGTGAAACAGTTGACTCTCCATTAAATTTAGATCTCAATAACCCATATGGTTGGACCAAGTAAAAACCTTGGAACCGTTATGGATTTATTGATAGGAGTTATGGGATTTCAATGGATCTTAAATACCTTAAAAAGAGGATTTGAATTAATCTTAAGTAATAGAAATGTAAAACAGGGGAAACTGTAAGAAGCTGGAAACACTGTTCAGCAGTTGATCTGGAAACACAGTAGCACCTACCGATAGATGACCTACCAACAGATGACCTACCAATAGTTGAATCTCTGAAAAAAGAATCCCCAACAGATGAATCACTAACAGAAGACTCATTGCTAGATGACTCAATGACATATGAATCGTCAAAAAATAACTCACTAAAAAATGACTCGATGGTAGATGACTTGTCAAAAGATGACTCGCCTACAGATAACTCCCCGATAGATGACTGACTGACAGATGGATCCCTAATAGATGAATCCCTGAAATATGATTCATTAAAAGGTGACTCACTAACAGATGGATCCCTAACAGATGACTCACCAATAGATAACACATAGACAACTGACGCACTGACAGGTGACTCTTTGATAGAATACTTACCAATAGATGACTCACCGACGTATGACTCGCTGTCAAATGATTCACTGATGGATGACTCACCGACAGTTGACTCACCAACAGATGACGCAGGGATAGATGACTCCCCATTTGATGAATCATGGAAAAATGTCCCACTAACAGATGATCCACTGACAAATGACCCACCGACAGATGACTCACCGATGTCATTGTTCACCGAATAGAAAACACCATTCACAAAACTAAAAATAGGGAAATGTGTTGGGAAGAATCCACCTTGACCTCATAGAACACCTCAACCACCAGATTTTAGAAAATTAATGGACTGGAGAGGTCTGGGCCATTACATCAGATACCTTTCAAAACATTTTCTTCCTTGATAATCCAAAACCAACCTAGAGAGGAAAAAAGAAAAAGGGTCCAAACAACCTGCCTTCAAGAAACTTCTCAAGGCTCTCACCACCAAAGGATCTCAACCACATCATCAATGGGATAAAGTGAAACCACGAGAAACTACAACCAGCTCCTAACTACTCTCTATGTGGAAATACCCCTAAAATGATAGCTATCCATAACAAGCAACAAGAGAAGCCATCTCTTTAACATGAAAGGTCTACAACCATAAGATGAACATCATTACAAGAAAAGAGTTAAACATCAATCATATCAAGGTACTGAGCACAAATGTGAGACTATATTCCCATGTACACTCCTCCACGCCACCATGTCACCACAAGACACGAACCAATGGAATATCATGCTCGTACAACACCTTCTACATACGGTACGAGATATCTACAGGCCGCTCATCTAAGGTCGCATCGTTGTCAACATCGTTCTCACCCCAATTGATGACATGAGAGTCTTCATAAAGATAATGATGGAGTTTAGGTAGTTGAAAAGCATTATGAATGATGCTCACTTTTAGGGGGAAGTTCTACTCGATATTCCCAAGCTCCAATAAGAGAAAACACCTCCAAAGGCCCAACTAAACGAGGATAAAGCTTACCCCCATGACCAAACCATCACTTCCAAAAATAGGGAGTCACCATCCAAAACATGTGATCCCCAACATCAAAATACAAAGGTCTTCTCCTATGATAAGCATTGGATTTATTACAATCATGTGTTTCCTTCATCCTCTTACGAATCACCAAAACCATCTATGTTGTGTTATGTACCAGTTCTAGCCCAATAAATTCTAACTCTCCAACCCTAATCCAACAAAATGGTGAACAGAATGGTCAGAAATACAAATCTTCAAATGGAACCATACTAATGGTGAAGTGGAAGATATTGTTTTAGGAGATCTCTACCATGGATAAGTTCCAAACCCAAAAACCTCAAAAACCAGGGACACAAGAGTGAAACATGTCTTCAAGAGTCTTGATGGTCCACTCTATCTGATTGTCCATCTGCAGATTAGAAGAAGTAATAAAGAATATATAAGAAGAAAAATAACGTTAGAGACCTCTCCAAACCCGAGAGGTAAAATGAGGATCTAGATCATAAATTATTGTTCTAGGGACCCGGTGGTGTCTCACCACCTCCTCCGGATATTGCCTCAGCAAAACCTCAACTGATCTCGACTCCTTGATTAAAAAAATAATGTTGATTTTGTAAAATGATCAATAAATACCTATATAACAGAATATCCTCCCTGATCTCAAGGTAAAATGATATTAGAGCCCATCTAGATGTCTTATCACTTCCACTGAGGTTCATCTAATGGCTGGAGAAACCCACCAAGAACACAGTGCTAACCTTTAGCTTCTAGCTGACCAAACATTTAGAAATAAAATCTGCAACTGCATGCTTCAACCTGAGCCACTAAAACTAAATCCTCAAATCTTGGTACATCTTTTTTATGATAGGATGTACTGAAAAAATAAAAATAGGGAACTGTCTAATAAAAATATCACACATCGCCAAAGGAATGAACATCATTCCCTGAAACAACACATGATGTTGTTCATCCTCAGACCATCCATCAGGGGCCTCACCACAAACAACTCAATATCTCAAGACCTCCAACTCAAGATCCCCCAACTAAGAATCTTACAACTTCTTCACAAAAATGAATTCACCGTCATCTAAAAAAGACAACCTCTTACCCCAAATTCTCCCATATCGAGATGTAATGCTAAAATTTATCCCATTACTCTCTGGGAATCACCTAATTCATGGACTGCATCACTACACGACTTCCTTATCAATACATCGTCTATAATATTCCATTTACCATGTGTATACAGTATTTATAAGTTTCAATACAGTAATAACTCCATCCACTGACACTATCTCAAGTTCAAGTAATTCTAGGAGATAACACAATTCCAGATTTTATGATCGATGAAGACTACAATGTGTTATTTGATGTGGTAATGTATGCACAACATCAAGTAAAAAACTACTACTGTCAACTCTAGATCATGGGTGAAATTTCTACACTCATGGGGATGTAACTACTGAGAACCATAAGAAATGACTGATATATGCTACATTATAAAACATCTTAACCCTAGACATCAAGCATCACAAAAAACATCAAACTAAACTCCTTCTTCTGGCAGATAAAGATCTAGATAACTAGCCGACTTCTCCTTCATATACTCAAAGGAAGCCTGACACCGATCCATCCATACAAACACATGATTCTTATTGGTCAACACAGTTAGAGGAGTTTCTTCCCAAGAGGAATCGGTTAAAATCCTCCTACAATAGCCTGTAAGACCAATGAAAATTTTCACCTCTCCCACTGTCTTGGGGGATTCCCAAGAAACAACTGATCTATCATCTATGGATCTATAGCTACTCCCTTTTGGGATATAACATTCCCCATGAAATGGATTCTCAAGCCCAAAATCACACTTCAACAACATCCCAAATAGCTGTTGTTGATGAAGAACTCCCAAAACAACATGAAAATTCTCTACATACATTTACTAGGACAAGGAGTACATAAGGATGTCTTCAATGAAGACCACTATGAAACTGTCTTGGAAAACATGGAACACAACATTCATCATCCCCATGAAAATAGCTAGAGAATTCTTCACACTGAATGACATCACAAAAAACATGTAATGCCCAACAGAAATCTATCTTCATGATATCCTAACCCTTCACATGCATCTGATGATCTCCTAACCACAATTCGATCTTCAAGAATAAACATTCACCCTTAATTTGATCATATAATTCATCAATACATCAAATAGAACAGATATTCTTCACTATCACCTTGTTTAAGTGATGATAATCGATACAGAAAAGAAAACTGTCATCAGCCTTCTTCACGAACATTATAGGTGCGCCCCATGGTGACACATTTGACTGAAAAAAAACATTGTAACATACCATTGATCTGTATATGCAGATCCCACAACTCATAATTTGACATCCTATTTGAAGACATAAATATAGGATACGCTCTTGGCTATAGCTCGATCCCAAACATGATCCCTTGTCAAGGGGGTATTACTACAACCTCTTATGGAAAGACATTAGGGTTCTTTTCACAAGACTGGGAAACACCAACTAGTGAACCTCCGATGAAATTAGCATCATCTCACCCATCAAGGAGGTCAAGAACAGAAGACGCCTTTGACACATCTGATGTTCTCACTCGCCAACAGACATCGTTGGATCTCTATCAGCATTTTAGAACTAAACATTACTCCTAAAATAATTCATGAAAAATTTCACCAAATACAACCAATACATGTCAAAGATGACATAATATGGTTTTATTCGTAAAATTAGGAAATATCCCCATGAGCAGTGCTTCCCCAACACTAGATTGTAGTCTATAAATTATTCAAACAAGTCGGCTCGACCTCCAACTGGCGTAGTCAACACCAAAGTCACTTAAAGTCTCTATAACTCAAGTCCCAAGGCATGGACAGGGTAGGTGATATAAAGGATTATATAACTCTTGAATCAGACAAGTCATACACCCAAGTACAAAACAAGAAAATGGTACCATGAACAACATCTATCTCGCCCGAAGTTAGCAACATTAAATCATGAATGTGAGCACGAACTTCTCCGTGGCCGCAATGACCCAACTAATGACCACCACCTAATCTATGATCTTATCTGTAAGGATGAGGAGCATCTTAGGGTTATCCTCTTCCCACTACATCTTCTCTCTACTGATCCAAAGTTAGAGAAACTTGTAGCTCCTACCTCGACTGAAATTACATAAACATATGTACTTAAAGCGGAACACCTAGCGCACACTGAATGCAAATAATGGTCAATCACTCTCAATGTTTATGGCATCTTCCTCCATAAGAAAAACAATCACATGATCCCTTGGCTGAGGTCTGAGATCCACTGGCCCCAAAAAAATGAGATATTAAGGTATGGGGCCTACCCCTGGTCGAACGGAAAACTCTTCTTCCCTGAAAAATGTGAACCCCATATGATATCTCTACTTCCTAAGGAATCATGATGACTACCTTCTCATGACGATCCCATTCTGGATAACTTCCTCTCGTTGACCTATACCCTCTCCAACACCTCAAGATATGTCTTTAGCATAAATGGGGTGACTGGAACTAGATCTCTGGGTGAAAAGTCTCCTCAAAATAAATTGCACGGGCCTCCTCATATAGAAACAGGTCTGAATCATATCATAAATGGTTCCTGAAATGGATTACAAACTCTTGCACACTTAAAATCCCATGTGAAATGGTAATCAGCTCCTAGTGAATGGATGCCTTCACAGTTGAAGAAAGCAACAAGAATCTAAACATTTGTTAGAACTCCTCCCATGAGACTACCAACCCCTTATGATCCCCGAGGAATATAACCACAACTACCTTAGTACACTATACAGCACTGTCACAACCAACAACACCTAATGATCTTTCTGATCATGGATTGAGATGAAAGCTATATCCAACCCCTCTAACCATTCTTCCATGACCACATCTGAAATGAATCCCTCATACTTTTATAGACTACGGAACTTACACTCTTGGAGTTTCCTCCTCCACATGTCGTCGCCATCGACCTCTACTCTATGACAATCAGCTGGTATATATTTTTGAACATCTTATGTGAAAACCCGATAAGGACAATGACCTGGAGTCAAAACTATAAAATAACAAATAGTTGGAGCTCCAAAACCTATAATATGGAAGACTCAAAATTAGTTAATTAATTGTTTTCTTTTATTCATTACAGGTTAACCTATCCCATTTTATACCCATTAAAACACAATCGCAATGAAAAATGATGCATGATCTTTTCCTATGTCTCCACCCTAAAAAAAGTATCACCTAAATTAGTAGTCACTATAAACTTAAAGGTCTATGAAAAAAATCACATGGATCCCTAAATACCCATGTCTCAGCTAGTCCCTCATGTTTATAGTGCTTCATAAACATAGTTGACATTGTTTCCTTACCATCCCATGCAACCTTGCATGCGCCTAACTCCAAAAACCATCCAATCTTCCAACCAGAGCTTTGTTACCACACTATCTGAAGCCCATACCAACAATGTGTACCCCACATGAGGTGTAAATAAGAGGATATAGATAGTTATGCTCAAGTCCCACCTCTAGTAGGTCCCGGATTGGAGACTAACCCCAAGGGTATAATAAACACACAAATGAGAGGAATTACCCTCTAAGAGAACACATGTGAAAGAGAGAGAAAAGAAAAACACCAAATAACTCCTGCTCAGACTGCAATATAATAGAAATACCAAATACATATATGAAATTTCATTAAAGAACTACTAAAAATGTTAGGGAATCCTTAAAGTACCAAATGAATGTAAAATGATAGCAACAACGAAGAACGAATAAATACTGCAACCCCAAGCTAGCTGTAACCATCCTGATTTACAACTTGATCCAAGTGACCTGAAAAAAAATTTATAAAACAAAGGGTTAGTATAATCGTATACTCATTAGGATCCTCTATGGAGCCTCTTGTGCAAATGTAAAGTAAGCATGGTTAGACACAGTGAACAACAAATGAAACTGACTCATCGCCTAAATAGGTATAATATGTTCCCCACCTCACCATGGATACTCTCACAAATTTTTTCATACAAGAGTATATAATATGGTAAATAATTTCAAGGGAACCCCAGTACCACACCTACACTAGTTTTTTCCTTTTCCGCATCGTCGCATGTCCTGAGTATCTCTCTCTATACAGACATGCCCGCAGACACCTGGGGGAAGCACCATAATATTCACCTCATTTAACACAATCACCATGACACGTAACCAAGGTAACCAAGTTGTTTCTCAGATCCACCAATGCTCACATAATGTGTATAATATGTCAGGTATTATACATTAAGCCATTATAGCCTATACAACATGTAAGGATTCTCAAGCCATCACATCCTATACACATTACACCGATAGTTATCCATATGAAACTATATACATAATAAATGTGTTTTAACAACTAAAATCCATTATATCCCTCTAAAAAAATATATGTTGAAAACTAAAAATCATTCTTACCAGCACATGTAACTTCCAAGAGAAGAGAGAAGGGACAAAGGGGGTAGTCAGCCATCCATCCTCCCATCAGGATGTTAGGGAAAACACCCCCTTAGGGATCAGAATCCATGGGGTGTTAGTTTCCCTACCTGACAGGGTGGAGAATCATATTAAAACACATAAATTACATAATATATTATATATTATAGCCACACTATGGGAATAATCTAGTCTTAGACTCAACTGCTACTAATGTCTCTTGGAATCCCGACAACCACTGCTAAGACTAGGTATCCTATAAGAGCACAACCATTTAAAGATCTACATTATAGTACTTTATAACTTTTTATTATTTTCACATTAATTTAGTTAATTATTTAAAAACTAATCAACCATTATCATTTCTATATTAAATTTAATTAGAATCACACAAAAGTTTCATTCCCTCCTGTTATAAGTAAATTATGTCCACAATTCATTTAAAAATGTATCCTCGGAATTGCATCCAAGAAATCTCCAACCACATAGTTTAACACCATTTATTCAATCATTTATAAACAAAAATTATAACCTTTCTATAAGTCCAGGTATTAAAGAAAAAAAATTATAGGAATCCAATCACAAGGGGCCCAACACATTTAGTAGATGAAATACCTATTGATTCTTTTCCACCTATAGCTAGAGTGTAGGACCATCCACCCTTGAGAAGCTAAACCTGGAAAGCATGTGGAATACCCCGCTGTCTTTGTCTCTTTTATTAGGAGGGTAAGAAAGACCATCTACCACAATGAGTGGGAAGTTAAAGAGGATAAACAAAAAACATGATTAAAAAAGAGTCCAACATTCACAACTAGTCTATTTCATCATCTTTGGTTTCCTTCCCAACACCCACATGCATAAACTAATGTATCTCGCCGCTCTAGGCATCAACAGATACCACCAACCCCACCAGGAATCCCTTCCCAATATACCACAATATCCCTCTAGGCTTAGCCATCCCAGTATCCCACTATAAAAAAAAGGAATTAAGATACAAACAACATAACAACTGGGCTCTTGGCCCTAAACAAGGCATTCATCCTTCATACACAATGGGCACTCGCAACACCAAAGAATAAGGCCAGTATCCTTTAAAAGAATGAGTGTAACGTAGAGCTCTTCAATTCATTATCATTATTACACAAGTGGTCATTTATTACATATTGAATTAACTGATTCATTTAAACTTGCATGACTACATCTATTTCATTTATCACCAAGCATGACAACAACCACATTCATTGACATGCCTCAACATCTTTGGCCAAAAAAAATAAAATTAATATCATCTTTACATTATTTAACAATTTCAGTCAAGAACAACATTCTGAACAAGCAATTCATAGATATCACTCAATCTAGAAAATCAAGGGGAAAACTTTTATCACGGTATAAAGCAACAATATACGATCGATACTACTTCATTACTATGATTTAATATTTATTATGTTAATTTTATTTTGGTCTAATGGATAGATCATAAAAACTTTATGCTACACATAAAAAGAATATTGGAGCCATGAATCCCCTGCCTAAAAAGATTCATGATTTTATTTTCATGAGAATATTCCAACACAATGGATCATTATCACCTCTCCTTCAACAACTACATCCACCCGAGGACGCTATGGCACAACCGCATCAACCAACACCCATGAAAGGTCCATTAAAACATTAAGATCACATGTAACAACATTAAAAGTATAAAGTGAGGAAATGGATCTAAGAACCTATAAGAACGAAGGTATGACATACCTTATATTGAAGATGGATCGACACTTCCCATTTACACCAAGACAGTGGTGCACATACAGCAGGAAGAAGTCCAATGAAAACATGATTCAATGTCCACACCATAATCACACTTCTACTCAGGAAAGAATGGGTTTTGGTTCCTCGTATCATGATAAAGGATAACAAAAGAATGTAGGGAAGGACCCATCTAAGAAGTATTAGAATCGAGTCTCACGGATGTGAATTGGTTGAATTTACATTAAATTCGGATCTCAATAACCCATGAGGTTTGAAAAAGAGAAAACCTATAGACCCTTATGGAATTAATGATAGGAGTTATGGGATTTGAATCGGCCTTAAATACATTAATACAAGTCTTCAAATAAATTTTACATCAATGAAAATTTCAAATACTAGGAACAACACGAAGCTTGAAGCACTGTTCAACAGTTGATCTAGAAATACTATAACATCGACTCATAGATGAACTACAGATAGATGAACTATTGAAAAATGATATACCGAGAGATGAACCACTAATAGATGATGCACCAATAGATCATGTACCAACAGATAACTCACTGACAGATGACTCATTAACAGATGACTCACCGAAAAATAACGCACCGAAAGAGGAATTACTGAGAGATGACTCACTGACAGATGACTTGCCGATAGATGACTCGCCGATAGATCACTCGTTGATAGATGACTCAGGGATAGATTAATCATAGATAAGTGACTCACTGATATAATCATCGATATATGACTCACCAATAGATGAATCACTGACATATGACTCACCGATAGATGACTCGTCGATAGATGACTCACCGACAGATGACTCACCGACAGATGACATGCCGATAGATGACTCGCTCATAGATGACCCGTTGATAGAACAATCCCTGACAGATTAATCCCAATAGGTGAATCACCAACATATGAATCAGCGACATAGGACTCACTGAAAGATGACCCACCTACATATGACCCATTGACAGATGACTCGCTGACAAATGACTCACCGATGACACTGTCCACATAACTGCAAACACTATTCAAAGAACATGAAATATGGATAAGTTTTGTGAATAAGATACGTTAAACTCCTAGAATAACTCGAAAACTAGATTTTAGATAAAGAATACATTGTACAAGTTCACACCTTTACCAAAAATATTTATTATTGGATTCTATGTTTCCCAAAAACATAAAACTTTTACAGTCAAGATCTATTCAAAAGAAAATTAAAACCTACTCGGTAAAAAGGCATCTAGTTTGGCCAATTGATTCATCTCAAAATAATACAAATGCATCAAGTGATATCATTAGCTGGGACCCACCAATGTATTCAGGTCCAATTAATTCTAAAAGTATCAAATTATAAATTTAATAATGTTCTTTATCATCAAATATCTATATTGATTAAAGAATATAAATTTATCAACATTTACCCAATTAATCAAATAACTTTCAAAGTAAACACCATATGTTAAAATGGTATATGGTTTATGTAACACCCTATGCTTCCATGGTACATTACCCTTCGAATAATGCAATAGCTTGTGTTGTACATAACTGAGAGTTTTAACACACCACGACCAATCAAACTAGTCGTTATGAATAGTAATACCCAATTTTTTAAATTTTATATATTTTATTGTTCAAAATGGACTTCATATTTGGATTCGTAATATAGAAATTATCTTAGGGTGTTTTTTTCATTTTTCTAAAAACATTAAATTTTTTATGAAAAGAGAAAAAACACTACATTATTGTTTACAACTGACTTTCTATTTAAATAATTAATTATTTTATTTAAATTTATATTAGGTCAAAATAGATACATAATATCTATATATGTTCAACATAATTAATTGGAGTAATTTTATAATAATATTAGATATATAAAATTTTATAGAACTATTTGCCGTCTCTAACCCACCTTCATGGAGCATTTGAAAATTTGAATAAATCATATTTTTACCACTTCTATGAGTTAAATTTCAAAAATATGAGAGATACGAATGACATTATTAAGAAAAATTTGGTTTAATAAGATGAAAATAATTTTTAGTGAATAGTAACTTTTGACTTTTATTTACCGCAGTTAAAAGAAACTAGGGTAATTATGGGTAAAAAGGATATTATAATTACCCTAACACGTGTTCTAATTATAATGGATAAGTGTTTCAAGACTAAAAGCTGCCCTAGGAAGAAAATATGATCCTTTTGGTCCACATGGATTATATTATAAAATTTATTATTATATTATTTCACGAGTTAAAAGTGTTAAATTAAATGTTTAATAACTAAACCATTTTTAATATAGGGTTATACATAATATAAATTTTACTATAAATATTAATTAGAAAGATAAAAATATTTAATACATAATTATATTTTATTTTTAATTTTTAGACATTAAATTAAAAAATTTATTTATGATAAAATGATGATGCAGTAATTACCTTATTAATGAAAGATTAAAATAATTGATATTATAAATATCCAAATATATGTAAATGGTGACTTTTGATGAATTCCAATAATTATCTAGGTAAATATTACATGTTAGGGTTGATTATATATATTTTTTTCAAAGTGATAAACTGGTTATGACTTTCACAAAAACAAAATACCAAATAGTGTCAATATTGAAATAAATAATTTTTTAAAACAAATACTGTATTACTAATTGATATAATATTCTTAAAAATATATGGTTCCACCAATGAACGTACCTAAGGTTAGAAATATCAATAAAAACCCACATGGGTTTCTCTTGTCTTTTTATACTAATATTATTAACCATTTATTATAGTAATATAAGAATAAATGGTAATGGTTAAACTATTTAACTAAGAGTTAAATCTAAAAGATAAGATTAATATAGTAACCTAAAACTATCTATCCTTAAATCATGGTAAAATTCCATAAAATCATGCCACAATTATTTTCTCTATGTTTTAAGATAAATCATTTCACCGCACACCTCATGTATTGTAAACTAAAGATACTTTGACTCCATAGATGATAAATTTTAATTAAAAATACACACCATTAAAAAAGGCGTGCTCATAGTGAAACATATAGTGTTTTAGTGTGATCCAACATATTATATCTCTGAGGATATATGATACCCATAAATTTTGGAATGGAAATAATTTCCATGCTCCAATGAGGAAACTAATAGGCATATCTAACTGCTCTCATCATTAAAATCCCTCACTACTGTCTTTGTATTTCACCTCCACTACTTAATACCCACTTTTATACAGTCATTAAATGGGATGGTTTATTCCACTCAATTGAACTATGAGATGAAGAAGGGATTCAAGAATAATATTTTCTAATACAATATTTGATACAAAAAATGAAACAACGTGCTTAAAATCTTAATGGGGGTATCCTATAGTGATCAATATGGATTTACTGCAGAGATATCACAAGGAAATCAATGGATAACACCCTATAGATTCACAATAAAGAATATATGATAAAGTATAATGACATTAGAATAGAATTTTACCTTGTTTCGTTTTCATTGTTGAAACATGAATACCTATTCTGAATGTTCCATGTGATAAATATATGATTTTAATCAGTTTAAGGGTTATATAAGATACCTAGGGATCTAAAAATCACTCCAAAAATAGTTGGTGGGTAAGGGGGAGAATATAAAAATTTTAGAGAGAAGAATATAGGGTTCAACAACTCTTTGTAAATAAAATGTAGGTTATCACCTTCATAATGTAAATCCATCATGTCTTATCGAAATTCTTAATGTATTGTCAAAAAACCATTGAATGACAAGCTCCATCACACCATAAATGACCTTGATCAATCTAAGAACCAAAACCATGGCATGACCAATTCCCATATTAACTCATTGGAAAACGTGATCAACACTCATAACTACATGTTTCTCAACCCCCATTACAACATGTTGATGGTTGTCATGATGTACTTTATCCTATGTCAGATTGACCAAAAACCTCAAAATGACTTCCATTGTGTAACAACCATTGTTCTGGTGAAATAGATCATAGTTAAGATTAATCTAAATTTGAATAAAATCACCAAACCCCAACCCAATAAACTATGCATTAAAATAAATTATCCTATTGAAAATAGTGTTGGAGTTTCTTCCAAAATTCTAAATAATTTTTACATTAAATTTCTTATATATTCAGTTATTTTAATGTAATAAATTTCATAATAGATATTTTTTATTCTTCTATATATCATTATTATGATAATGTTATATATTAACTATCCCATTGAAAATATAATAGTAGTTCCTGACTATCATAGAAATATCAAATTCTATGACAAAATTCTAAAATCATTTTTCTATAGTCAGGTTTCCTTCTATGTGGGGACTCATATTATGTTGGTAATCTGGTTAGATTACTCGTAATAAGATGGATGTTCATCTCATGAGGTTTTTTATTGGTAATATTTAGTGTGGGATAGTATGAGAACAACCCCACCTATAGGATATTCATATATTTATGTGTCATTATATTTTATTATATGTGAGTGTTCGTAATGATCCTTATACTTTAATATTTTTATTAATGCATGTAATGACTCGAGCACTTTGATGTATTGTCTTTAACTATGATGGTATATGTCTTGAAAAATCTGGATAGGATGGGTATGTCATGAAAGATATAGTATTAATGAATAAGTCAAAGAAGGGTCAATCCCTTCCATATTACTGAAATTTTATATTTTGGACCATTGATTGGAATGAAACCATTGAAATAAATTCTATTACCATGGTATAATGATGAATTTAGTTTATATAGTTGAATAATGATATATTAAGCATATGCGATCATGATAAGGGTTTCAAAAATACTTATGAGATATCATGAAAAAGGGATTTTATTACATAGTGGGGGTTCATGGTTGAATTTTGTTATTTCAACATATCCTATTCCTTAATGGGTTCCTTGAAATATTTCTAGATAGTAACATGGATTTTAGGCAAGAACGCCTAACGCCACTAGAAAATAATCCCAGATAGTGACACACAAAGGATTGTTTTATCACAATTAAATATTATATTTAATTGTTGAAATAAATATTACTATCCTAAGCTAAAAAAATATTTATCCTTGGTTTATTAAATGACAGGATAATAATTATGCACAAAATTATCCTCCCTATGGAACTATCTCTCAATGAGAACCTCTCTTGGGTTTTCTATCAAGTTCAAGGTATTCTATCTTCCTCCTTTAATTTCTCTTGAGATGAAGAGATTAAGAGATAATCCATCTAGGGATAAAGGAAGTAATGCAATATTATTAGTATCTTTATGCAAGAACATGGAGTACCATCAGTGATGTTGTATGATCAAAGGAGAATATGTGAATCACCGCTTGGTGGGCTCTAGTTTGGGTCATTATCAATGTAAAAAAACTAAAATTTCATCATAATATAAACACTTGAATCAAAGAAAGTACTTAAGACCAAGGTATTTTTTCATGCTATTATATTAAATATAAATTATAGTGAAAAATCCTCTCTTTGTTCTGGTGTAAAATCATATCAGTAATCATTCGCAAAAATTTCATTGGGTATAGTGTTTATGTTTGTACGTTTCAAATGATTTGTTGAATCTAAAAAAACCGATTTATACATAGGAAAAAAGGATCGTCTGCTATGTCTGAAACCATCAATTGAGATTATAAAAAGTTCTCATTAAGTATATAATTATTTATTAGTTTTTGATAATTTTAATTTTTAAAATTGAATATTAATTTTATTGAATTTATTTTTATAATCTGGTTATAGAGATAACTTATTCCTTCATTATATTCTATCTAATTATATATATATATATATATATTAATTATTAAAATATAAATAATCAATTCATAAGTGATAGTAATTTTGGATGGAGAACACAAGAGTGTATGTTGTGTAGGCCAAAGGTGTAACACCCCAAGCTTCTACGGTACGTTTCCCGTCGAATAATGCGATAGCGTGTGTTGTACGCAACCTCGAGTTCTAACACACACCACAACTAATTAAACTAGCCGTTGTGAATAGTAATACCTACTTTTTGAAATCATATATATTCTATATTTCAAAATGGACTTCATTTTTGGATTCGGAATATCAAAATTAGCCTAGGGTGACATTTTGGTACATTTCGGATAACTTTCATATTTTGATGAATAGTGAAAATTACTAAATTTTAATTAAAAACAACATTTTTAATAAAAATAATTAATAGTGATAAATTATGAATTTTAGTGGTTTTAAAGTATATTTAGAATATATTTTTACATTTTAATATGATGTTGGTCATTGGGCATAATTTTACAATTAAACCGAACATAAACAAGTGTCAATCTTTTGATAGTTATTATCCCTTAAAAACACGCTTTTTGTTTTGACAGCGGGAATTAATTTTAAATTAATTTCTGCCACTTCTGTGTTTTGAATTTAGAAAAATGGATCCCATATTTGGAATCAGGATGTTAAAATTGTGTAAATAGGTAACTTTTATTTTTAGACATTTTGAATAATTACTGCGGTAAATATTTTATTTACCATGGTTAAGGGTAAATCCGGTAAATAAGGGTTAAAAAAATAATATTATAATAATACTAAATTACCCTAAAAACGAGTCTTAACCCTATTGGTTGATACATGGTCGACCATGGGAATCTTTGTGTCAATTTTGGGACCCCATGGATCCACTTGTAAGTGATAATGACACTTTATTTTAATTAAGTTAAAATGAATACAAAAATGACACAAGCATATATCTTTTAGAACAACAATTGTTACATAGGGTTATATATGTTTGATTTTAGATTATAAATATTCATTAGAAAGATAAGAATATTTCCTACATAATGATATTTTATTTATAATTTTTAGACATTATATAATTTATTTTATATATGACACAATGATGATGCAGTAATTACTATAATAGTGAAAAATTAAAATAATTGATATTATAAATACCCAAATAAATATAATATGAAACTTTTAATGAATTAAACTAATTTTCTAGGATAATATGATATATTAGGATTGATATAATTGACTTTGTTCGAAGTAATCAATCTGTTATGAGTTTCAAAAAAAATCAACTATTGAATAGTGTCAAAATTGACATAAAAGAGTTCTTAAAACAAATATTATATTATTAATTGATATTAAATTCCTAAAAATCTAAGGTTCGGCCAAGAGACTTATATCATGATAGGTTCATCATTAATGTACCACTTGGGGGTTGCTTGGATGTATATAGTAAGTTTATTAACCATATTATATAAAAATACAAAGAGACATTGTAAAAGTAAAACTAATTAACTTAGAGTTAATACTTAAAGATAAGGTTACTATAAGTACCCAAACCTGTCTAAATTCTATTGGATGAGTTGTTTTCGACCTATCCCCACCTCATCCTTTGAAGAGTCAACTTTGGAGCCTTTAGAAACCGAATATGAATTTATTATAAATTAATATTTCTAGCTTTTCCAAAGGTGCCCCTCACCCCTCTTATAAAAGGGCACTCCTCCTTCTCATTTCTTCACACCATCAAAGCCTTTTGGTTCGGCCAAACTCTGCCCAAATAATCTCCCAACATCCCTCACTACAACATAGAGGCCTTATTTTGATCAGAAAGCCAACCTAAGGATCCCTTTTGATCAAATCAAAAGGAAGAACCCGAAGAAGAGGTATTGATTTCACCACCCTTTTCTAAGTTCATTTCTTCTTCCACTTCTTCTTCCTTTGTTCTTACCATTCTGAAATAATAACTCCAGTATCTCACATATACTGTGATGTTATTATAAATATGGTACAATCATATTCAGTATTCTATCCACCCTTTGAATAACTTGTCACCATACGTGCGTACGTACGGCTTACCGTCTCCACGTCGTGGTGTAATTGTTATTCAATATAATATTATTTGGATGGGTATAATAATGATGTGTAACTCATGTAAATAATAAATATAAAATGTTAATGATTCTGTATATATGATATACCATCCATTTATATATTATTTTAATATCAAAATAATGATATTGTCGCTCGTGCATACGTACGGACTACCGTCTCCACGAACGTGATGAGATTCATTCTCCATCGTATCCATTCAAGTATAATTATAATTTGATGATTTAAAAATGATGTTTAAGGACTGTATATCATTCTGGATATGAATGAGATACAACAACCATGGCTTATGTAACAAAACATATAAAAGAAAATGAGTAAGTTAACTCCCGAAACGACGATAATTCTAAGATATTATTAACAAATCAATGTTAAAAGATCATATATGATATCATATTAATATATATGATTCTTGTATAATTTAATAACAACTATTTCACCATTATACAGGAGGTTAACCTATCCCAACCAAGGAAAAGTACAAGGTAAGGGTTATTTCACAATCTCTTCATTATCCGAGGTTGTATTATACGTAATAATCTACTGGGATCTCTTTATCATCCACATCCATGTTTCATCGAAATGTATTTCAAAACATTTTTACTATTTACAAGAATATGGGTTAAAGTCATTTATACCCTTGTTTGACTTTTTATAAGAGGTTTATAAAGGAATCTTTCCGTCGTTTTCAAAACAAGGTCCTTTTTAACCTTTTCGACAGAATTGAGGTAAGAATGTCTTTTTTTAACTTATACGGCGGGTGCGGTTATTTTCCGCCGTTATAAAATCGTCGAAGCTTTCCTTACAAGCTTATAAGAATATTTTCAAAGAAAATGTTTTATTTTATATGGATCTTAAATGATTTCAAAATAAAAGGAGATATTTCTTTAAAAAGAATTTTGATTTCATCTATGTCAACATCCTTTGATGGATTTTAATATTATTTGAAGTTGATTTATTATGATACAAAACTTCTATATTGTATTGAAGGTTTTGTGATATGTTTGACTGTGGATGTGCTATTTTTATACCATTCATAGTTTATTGTGAAAGTATTGACATTTCGTATGCTAGTTTTAATACGAATGTTTATGTTATGTTTAAACCTTTTCATATGGGAATGCATTGGACTTAATAAGTGACGGGTGGAGCCCGCTATAGCTCCTTGATGCATCGGTAGGTCTCATGAGACAAACTAGTGTCTTGGCACAAGGCCTTGACAAAATCTTATTTGTAGTCTTGGCACGAGGCCTTGGCTATGTGGTTATGATAGTCTGGCATTATGCATTCCAACATTATGAAAGTGGTTATTGATTTTTGCATGTGATTATTCATTTAGTAGAATATCCATGTGAATAAGTAAATGGCATTATTTCATTTATGCCATACCATGTTGAAATTTCGTATTTAAAAGGCTTTTGTTTTAGTTATACATTGCCTTAAATGTTTATTCTTATTTATGAAAGTTTCCACTTTATTGTTATCCTTACTGGGCATTTGAGCTCACCCCTTTTTTTTTATGTTTTATTTTTCCTAGGATGTGAAGAAGTAAGCTATGAATGACCTGCAGGGATTTTATGAGGGGTTAATAGTGTGGATTGTGGAAACATTATGTTGTTGTATTAGTTTTTCATTTTATGATGTAATGTAAAACTTATGAATATATCTACTGTTTCCAAGGCTACTAAACCAATCGGTCTTTCGAGATTTGATCTTTCCTGTGATCATGCCAATGTTACGAAGTAATGCACCGACTCTGGGTAGCTGGGGTCGGGGCGTTACAGTTGGTATCAGAGGAAGTTTAGTACAAACCTTGGAAGCTAGATTTAGATAAACTCTGATTAGAGCACATAGACCTAAGATGAACTTTGAGGATTAGTATAGAAGAACTTCCTAGAATTTTGTTATTGTAGAGATTTTGTGAGTTTTCCGAGCAATACATCCCTGTCTGGATACGAGCAGGTAGAGGCGGCTCTGGCACAGATGTACCTAGGGGTAAAACCCGAAAACACCGCTTTGAGCTAGACTCGAACGGGAACTGGTGCACGACAACGGGCCTTGCTGCACTCTAGGTTACGACACTCCCGGGGGATATGCTTAGGATAACTCTCACTTTCTTTACAAATCATTATGAAGGGTTTATGAGTATATACTTCCTCAAAGAAAACATATTTATGATTATGGATTATATCCATAGATAGTTCAATTTATGTTTAGTGTTTTATAAGTATGGGATTATGTATTTTGATGCATAAACTGATCTAGTTTATGCCATTTTTTTTAGAAATGGCGCCTAGTGGAAGAAATGGAAACCGTATCAATGCACGCACTCCATGTAGGGATTGCCCTCCTGCTCAAGATAATTATAGTGGGGCTGGTGATGCAACTGGTGCTGATCAGCTAATCACCGTACTGGGACAACTTACTCAGGTTATGAATAATAACCTTACCCGTATGGAGCACCCTGATCCACAGCGTGGAGGATCAATGTTAGATCGATTCATGAGACAACAACCACCAACGTTCAATGGGAGTACAAATCCCTTAGTAGCTGAGCAATGGATATTTTCCCTAGAGAAAATATTTCAGGCTTTGGGGAGTAGCGAAAGGGAAAAAGTTACCATGGCAGTTTACCGCCTCACTGGAGATGCTGATCAATGGTGGTCATTGATTCAAAACATGAAGGAAGATGATGAAGTATCAAACATGGAATGGAGGGAGTTCAAAGATCTGTTTTTAGAAAAATACTTCCCTCGCGACCATCGAGCAGATATGGAAAGGCAATTTCTGAGTCTGAGACAAAAGGAGGACGAGAATGTCACAAAGTATGAGGCTAACTTTACAAGGTTAGCGAGGTACGCTGGTGATTATATTCGCAACCCAAGAAGTAAGATTGATCGTTTCTTTGATGGGTTAAAACCATTTCTCCGTCGAGCATTAGTCTCACAATCCTTTTCATCGTACGAAGACATTGTCTCATGTGCTATAAAGACCGAAAAGGAATTCTCTAAGTCTTATGACTTTAAAGCAAAGCAAGAGAAGAAGAGACCTGCTGATCAATCTGGGAATGGAAATAAGGGGAAGAAGGGAAAGGTTGAATATCCATCTTGTGGTAAATGCGGGAAGAAACATCCTGGTACTTGCTTGAAGGGAATGGGAGTCTGTTACAAGTGTGGTGAAAAAGGCCACCAAGCTCTTGATTGCAAGGGGAAGAAAGAAGCTACCAACGTTCAGTGCTACAATTGCAGGGAGATGGGGCATTATGCAAATGCATGTCCTAAGCGTCAGGAGAACTTACCTCAGAAAAGGCCAAGGGATCAAGGCCAGGCTTATGCTATCACTACTGCTGAGGTAGAAGCTCCGAAAGACGTGGTGGCAGGTAATTTAATGGTTTCCTCAAGTTTAGAAAATGCATTATTTGATTCTGGATCATCGCATTGTTTCATATCTTCCCAGTTTGTTAAGAAAATTAGATATTTCCAATTTTATTTAATAAGGGAGTTGTCAGTTAAAACTCCTAAGGGAAGTATCGTTGCAACAAAGTTTTGTGAATCAGTCCCCATTAGAGCACATAAATTTTCTTTATCTGCTGATTTCATCGTCATACCTATGATTGAGTTTGATATAATCCTCGGTATGGACTGGCTTTTGGACTATGATGCGAAGATTTATTGTAAGAAGAAAGAGGTTACGATTCTTGATGATAATGATAAGGAGCACCTTATTTTTAGAGCAGAATCGTCACCACCTAATTCTTATTTAGATCCACCCCCTGTAGCTCAACTTAATTCAATTATCGGGGAGGAAGAGAATGAAATAACTGTCGGTGAGGAAAGGAATGTTTAAATAGAGGATGTACCTGTTGTGAAAGAATTTGTAGACGTATTTCCAGAAGATTTACCTGGACATCCTCCAGAACGAGAAGTTGAGTTTTCTATTGATTTGATTCCTGTATCAAGGCCTATATCGAAAACCCCTTATAGAATGGCCACTGTAGAGTTAGTCGAACTAAAGAAACAACTAGAGGAATTGAGTAATAAGGGATTTATTCGCCCTAGTGTTTCTCCATGGGGAGCCCCTGTTCTTTTTGTTAAAAAGAAAGATGGATCTATGAGGTTATGTATCGACTACAGGGAGATCAATGCTATAACGATAAAGAACAAGTATCCCCTACCTCGTATTGATGATTTATTTGACCAACTGCATGGAGCTCAATACTTTTCAAAGATTGACCTTCGATCTGGATACCATCAGTTGTGTGTGAAGAAGGAAGACATTCCGAAAACAGCATTTCGAACCAGGTACGGGCATTACGAGTTTACTGTAATGCCGTTTGGATTGACTAATGCACCCTCTGTATTCATGGATCTGATGAATAGAGTCTTCAAGGAGTATCTCGATGAATTTGTGGTGGTATTTATTGATGATATCTTGGTATACTCCAAAACCTACGAAGATCATGAAAATCACTTGCGCATTATCTTGAAGACTCTGAGGAGGCATGAATTATATGGGAAGTTTAGCAAGTGTGAATTCTGGCTTCAGGAGATTTCTTTTCTTGGCCATATTGTCTCTAAAGATGGAATCTATGTTGATCCTTCTAAGACCAAGGCAATCCAAGAATGGCCAGCACCTACGAGTATAACTGAGGTACGTAGTTTTATTGGTTTGGCAGGTTATTATCGACGTTTCGTCCAGAATTTTGCCCGATTGGCTAACCCATTAACGAAGCTCACACGTAAAGGGGTCAAATTTATTTGGACAAAAGAGTTTGAAGAATGTTTCGAAGAACTGAAGAGAAGATTAGTCAATGCTCCTATATTGACTCTACCATCGGGGAATGATGGGTTCGTTATTTATAGTGATGCATCGAAGAAAGGACTTGGCTGTGTCCTTATGCAGAATGATAGAGTTATTGCCTATGCATCACGACAGTTGAAAATTCATGAACAAAACTATCCTACTCATGATCTTGAGTTAGCAGCTGTGATCTTTTCTTTGAAGATATGGAGGCACTACCTCTATGGTGAAAAATGTGAGATTTATACTGATCACAAGAGTTTGAAGTATATTTTCTCACAAAAAGAACTCAACATGAGGCAAAGGAGATGGCTTGAATTACTCAAGGATTATGATTGTACGATACACTACCACCCAGGGAAGGCAAACAAGGTGGAAGATGCTTTGAGTAGAAAAGACCATGGAGTTTTTAACAATATGAGAATTGAAAGGGATCCAATTTTCATGGAGCTAGTGAAGATGGACATGGGAATAACCAGGGAAGGTGAAACATCAATACTTTTTCAAATGGTTGCCAAACCATCTTTACTAGAAAGGATTAAGAGTTCTCAGACTGATGATGAAGAATTCCAAAAGAAGATTAAAGCTGTGAATGATGGGAGATTGAGAGACTTTGCGTATGAAGGTGGAATTTTGAAATTCGGGAAGAGACTTTGTGTTCCCAATATACCTGATCTAAAAAGGGAATTGCTGGATGATGCTCATAGTTCCAATTTCTCTATACACCCTGGGAGCACCAAAATGTATAGAGATTTGAAGGAACATTTTTGGTGGGACAACATGAAGAGGGAGATTGCTGATTTTGTGTCAAGATGTATGGTTTGTCAACAAGTGAAAGCTGGAAGGCAACAGCCTGGAGGAGTCATGCAACCTCTTCCCATACCGGAGTGGAAATGGGACAATGTTACGATGGACTTTGTCATGGGGCTACCAAAGACTCCTAGAAGGAATGATGCAATATGGGTTATTGTTGATCGTCTTACCAAGTCAGCACATTTTCTTGCTATAAGAGAAGATCTACCCCTGGAACGTCTAGCAAGACTATACATTAATGAAGTTGTGAGACTTCATGGAGTACCCCTATCAATTGTTTCTGATTGTGATCCCCGTTTTACTTCAAGATTTTGGAAAAGTCTTCAGAAATCCCTGGATACTGAACTTCATTTGAGCACTACTTACCACCCTCAGACAGACGGACAATCAGAACGGACTATTCAAACCTTAGAAGACATGTTGAGATCTTGCTCACTTGACTTTCGGGGTATGTGGGATCAATATTTACCACTGGTAGAATTTTCCTATAACAATAGCTTCCATTCGAGTATACAGATGGCACCATATGAAGCGTTATATGGAAAGAGATGTCGTACACCAACCTGTTGGGATGACGTTGGTGAAAGAAAACTTGTAGGCCCAGAGCTGGTGGAGGAAACGGTGGAAAAGGTGAAAGTAATCCAAAATCACATCAAAGCAGCTCAAAGTAGGCAGAAGAGCTATGCCGATAATCGAAGGAAGGATTTGGAATTTCAAGTCGGTGATCATGTTTTTCTGAAGGTATCTCCGTGGAAGGGAGTCATACGTTTTGGTAAGAAAGGTAAATTGAGTCCCAGGTACATCGGACCTTTCGAAATTCTAGAACGAATTGGGGTTGTAGCTTACCGATTGGCAATGCCGCCAAGTCTCTCCAAAGTTCACGATGTGTTCCACGTATCTCTATTGAGGAAATACATGCCTGATCCGACGCATGTAATCACCTATGAGGAATTAGAACTGGAACCCGATCTGTCTTATTGCGAAGAGCCCGCCAGGATTCTTGATACAAGAGAACAAGTACTGAGAAACCGGACGACGCGTCTGGTAAAAGTTTTGTGGAGAAATCATAAGATGGAAGAGGCAACGTGGGAACCCGAGGAACTTATGATGAAGAACCACCCGAGTCTTTTTATGCAGTAATACCCTAGAAATTGCGAGGACGCAATTATTTGAAGGAGGGTAGAATGTAACACCCCAAGCTTCTACGGTACGTTTCCCTTCGAATAATGCGATAGCGTGTGTTGTACGCAACCTCGAGTTCTAACACACACCACAACTAATTAAACTAGCCGTTGTGAATAGTAATACCTACTTTTTGAAATCATATATATTCTATATTTCAAAATGGACTTCATTTTTGGATTCGGAATATCAAAATTAGCCTAGGGTGAAATTTTGGTACATTTCGGATAACTTTCATATTTTGATGAATAGTGAAAATTACTAAATTTTAATTAAAAACAACTTTTTTAATAAAAATAATTAATAGTGATAAATTATGAATTTTAGTGGTTTTAAAGTATATTTAGAATATATTTTTACATTTTAATATGATGTTGGTCATTGGACATAATTTTACAATTAAACCGAACATAAACAAGTGTCAATCTTTTGATAGTTATTATCTCTTAAAAACACGCTTTTTGTTTTGACAGCGGGAATTAATTTTAAATTAATTTCTGCCACTTCTGTGTTTTGAATTTAGAAAAATGGATTCCATATTTGGAATCAGGATGTTCAAATTGTGTAAATAGGTAACTTTTATTTTTAGACATTTTGAATAATTACTGCGGTAAATATTTTATTTACCATGGTTAAGGGTAAATCCGGTAAATAAGGGTTAGAAAAATAATATTATAATAATACTAAATTACCCTAAAAACGAGTCTTAACCCTATTGGTTGATACATGGTCGACCATGGGCATCTTTGTGTCAATTTTGGGACCCCATGGATCCACTTGTAAGTGATAATGACACTTTATTTTAATTAAGTTAAAATGAATACAAAAATGACACAAGCATATATCTTTTAGAACAACAATTGTTACATAGGGTTATATATGTTGGATTTTAGATTATAAATATTCATTAGAAAGATAAAAATATTTCCTACATAATGATATTTTATTTATAATTTTTAGACATTAAATAATTTATTTTATATATGACACAATGATGATGCAGTAATTACTATAATAGTGAAAAATTAAAATAATTGATATTATAAATACCCAAATAAATATAATATGAAACTTTTAATGAATTAAACTAATTTTCTAGGATAATATTATATATTAGGATTGATATAATTGACTTTGTTCGAAGTAATCAATCTGTTATGAGTTTCAAAAAAATCAACTATTGAATAGTGTCAAAATTGACATAAAAGAGTTCTTAAAACAAATATTATATTATTAATTGATATTAAATTCCTAAAAATCTAAGGTTCGGCCAAGAGACTTATATCATGATAGGTTCATCATTAATGTACCACTTGGGGGTTTCTTGGATGTATATAGTAAGTTTATTAACCATATTATATAAAAATACAAAGAGACATTGTAAAAGTAAAACTAATTAACTTAGAGTTAATACTTAAAGATAAGGTTACTATAAGTACCCAAACCTGTCTAAATTCTATTTGATGAGTTGTTTTCGACTTATCCCCACCTCATCCTTTGAATAGTCAACTTTGGAGCCTTTAGAAACCGAATATGAATTTATTATAAATTAATATTTCTAGCTTTTCCAAAGGTGCCCCTCACCCCTCTTATAAAAGGGCACTCCTCCTTCTCATTTCTTAACACCTTCAAAGCCTTTTGGTTAGGCCAAACTCTGCCGAAATAATCTCCCAACATCCCTCACTACAACCTAGAGGCATTAGTTTGATCAGAAAGCCAACCTAAGGAGCCCTTTTGATCAAATCAAAAGGAAGAACCCGAAGAAGAGGTAATGATTTCACCACCCTTTTCTAAGTTCATTTCTTCTTCCACTTCTTCTTCCTTTGTTCTTAACATTCTGAAATAATAACTCCAGTATCTCACATATACTGTGATGTTATTATAAATATGGTACAATCATATTCAGTATTCTATCCACCCTTTGAATAACATGTCACCATACGTGCGTACGTACGGCTTACCGTCTCCACGTCGTGGTGTAATTGTTATTCAATATAATATTATTTGGATGGGTTTAATAATGATGTGTAACTCATGTAAATAATAAATATAACATGTTAATGATTCTGTATATATGATATACCATCCATTTATATATTATTTTAATATCAAAAGAATGATATTGTCGCTCGTGCGTACGTACGGACTACCGTCTCCACGAACGTGATGAGATTCATTCTCCATCGTATCCATTCAAGTATAATTATCATTTGATGATTTAAAAATGATGTTTAAGGACTGTATATCATTCTGGATATGAATAAGATACAACAACCATGGCTTATGTAACAAAACATATAAAAGAAAATGAGTAAGTTAACTCCCGAAACGACGATAATTCTAAGATATTATTAACAAATCAATGTTAAAAGATCATATATGATATCATATTAATATATATGATTCTTGTATAATTTAATAACAACTATTTCACCATTATACAGGAGGTTAACCTACCCCAACCAAGGAAAAGTACAAGGTAAGGGTTATTTCACAATCTCTTCATTATCCGAGGTTGTATTATACGTAATAATCTACTGGGATCTCTTTATCATCCACATCCATGTTTCATCGAAATGTATTTCAAAACATTTTTACTATTTACAAGAATATGGGTTGAAGTCATTTATACCCTTGTTTGACTTTTTCTAAGAGGTTTATAAAGGAATCTTTCCGTTGTTTTCAAAACAAGGTCCTTTTTAACCTTTTCGACAGAATTGAGGTAAGAATGTCTTTTTTAACTTATACGGCGGGTGCGGTTATTTTCCGCCGTTATAAAATCGTCGAAGCTTTCCTTACAAGCTTATAAGAATATTTTCAAAGAAAATGTTTTATTTTATATGGATCTTAAATGATTTCAAAATAAAAGGAGATATTTCTTTAAAAAGAATTTTGATTTCATCTATGTCAACATCCTTTGATGGATTTTAAGATTATTTGAAGTTGATTTATTATGATACAAAACTTCTATATTGTATTGAAGGTTTTGTGATATGTTTGACTGTGGATGTGCTATTTTTATACCATTCATAGTTTATTGTGAAAGTATTGACATTTCGTATGCTAGTTTTAATACGAATGTTTATGTTATGTTTAAACCTTTTCATATGGGAATGCATTGGACTTAATAAGTGACGGGTGGAGCCCGCTATAGCTCCTCGATGCATCGGTAGGTCTCATGAGACAAACTAGTGTCTTGGCACAAGGCCTTGACAAAATCTTATTTGTAGTCTTGGCACGAGGCCTTGGCTATGTGGTTATGATAGTCTGGCATTATGCATTCCAACATTATGGAAGTGGTTATTGATTTTTGCATGTGATTATTCATTTAGTAGAATATCCATGTGAATAAGTAAATGGCATTATTTCATTTATGCCATACCATGTTGAAAGTTCGTATTTAAAAGGCTTTTGTTTTAGTTATACATTGCCTTAAATGTTTATTCTTATTTATGAAAGTTTCCACTTTATTGTTATCCTTACTGGGCATTTGAGCTCACCCCTTTTTTTTATGTTTTATTTTTCCCAGGATGTGAAGAAGTAAGTTATGAATGACCTGCAGGGATTTTATGAGGGGTTAATAGTGTGGATTGTGGAAACATTATGTTGTTGTATTAGTTTTTCATTGTATGATGTAATGTAAAACTTATGAATATATCTAGTGTTTCCAAGGCTACTAAACCAATCGGTCTTTCGAGATTTGATCTTTCCTGTGATCATGCCAATGTTACGAAGTAATGCACCGACTCTGGGTAGCTGGGGTCGGGGAGTTACAAAAGGTACACATCATGTACCCATGTTCAATGCACTAGAATGACTCTGGAATTCAATCAAAGAATCGTGAATTCAATACAAAAAGTAAAAAATAAATTCTCATCATATATTGGTAGGTCCATGCATGCATATATCTTTCCATACTTTATGTTGTGTGACATGCATATACACCATGTAGTCTAAGTGTTTTCTTGGAAAAGAGTATGGTGTCCAATTCATGTTCTGAATTTATTACAAAACATGAGGAATTGAAACCATGTTACAGGGTGAATACATGTTTTTTACAATATGTACATATCATTAACCTCAAAAACGTTTTTATAGAGATAAACATTAAGTCCCCAGACTGGTATCATAAACATACAGTGATCTCTATACACAGTATGTGGCTTGATGCACACACCATATACCAAAACTGATTATGAAGAAAATTCATTTTAATTTATTTCTCCATAACCCTCATCATTATGTGTTATGTGTGTTACTTATGGACTTTTACATTCCATATGGTCACATTTATATTATATTAAATGTTTGATTATTTTTTTTCTTTAAATCTAAACTATATTTTATGTATAGTTTCAATTTGTAGACTACTCCATCCACATAAAAATAATTACGTGAAAAATTAATTAAGATGTGGTTTGTGTTTCATTTAATTGAGTTAACAAAGGTACGCAATTACATGATAAAACATGTGTTCTAAATTTCATGTGATCATTCTATATATGATCTTAATACATTCTAATTAATTAAAATTGGTACACGACTAGTTTATTATGGGTTCAAGTTGTGTAGTAATTATATTAAAATAAAAAATAATTTATTTAGTTTATTTAAAATCATAATTAATGGTTATCTCAAGTTAATATTGGATAGAGATTGAGTTAAATTTAATTTTTTTATTGATTAGATAAATAATCAAATTAATTATCATGCTTTAATCTTAATAAAAAAATGAATCGAAATGAATGCTGACTAATTATTTTAAATGTGTCTTTGTCACAGTAGTGGATGATCATGATATTAAACTTTCCTATGTATGTGAATAGTTTCTTTAATTTATTTATTGTATGGTATTTATTATTATTTTATTACATTAAATTAATGTAAAATGAGTCATCCCTCACACATTATTATGTATGGGCCTACATGCCCATGGTGACTTTATTGTGAAAACCCATTTCTAGTTCCCTTTACCTATGATTGAAGTAAAATAATTATAAAGATGAATCCCATGGACACATAGATACTGTTCAAAATAGGGTTGATGGAAAACTAAACACTGAGATATTGAGGACATTGGTGGAATGCTACAAACTTGAGCCTTGATCGTCTCAATGGAATTTTTTCCCTAGGGTCAATTATTTTCTTGTTATCCACTCAATAAGAAAACAACTATAGATAATGATCATGATGTGTTTTATTTATTTTTATTTTTGTCAATTTCATGATTTATTATAGGAATTCAATACTGTGATCGAATAAATGAATGGATTAATATATAATTATGGAATTATTGTATAGGTAATGTGTGGAAATATTTTATCAGTACATGGTTAATCACTTAAGAAAAATCCACTTAATATTAACAAGAAATGTGAAATATAAAATAATTAAATTTATGTATAATAAAAAAACTCAAGTTAATATTAAATCACTATACCTTGTGTTATCTAAATTAAGATGAATCCATAGTTATAGTTTTGATTTATCCTTCATTGTGGATACTTTTAATTATTGGGAAGTCTTAACATATACATTGGTTAGACATAACTAAATATGAATTGGATTTAATGAACTTTTATCAAATAAAAATTAAAATTCAAGTGTTAAGAATATATGAATCAAGATTTACGAATTGGGAAGTCCACTCAATGACTCAAGGAGCTTCCAATTTTCAGTTGGAAAGTATGCCTTCCTAAGTACTTTCTTATAATTTTAAATGACTCCGTCTAGATTTTAATAAGGGAAATATATATAACATATAATATTTTTCCACATGATGATACATTTTATTTTCAATGGTGAGGATTATTGAAATTGTCTAAAATAATGGGAGACTTAAAATTAAAATTATTATATCTCACATAATTTGTTATCATGTAAAGTACAAATTTACACATTTCAATTGTTGTGAAATGGGAAGTAAAACCTTTAAAACATTTAGGTAATTACATTACATAAGGAATTTATTTATATTAATAAATTTCCATGAGTGGAAATGATATTTCACACTACTTTATTGTTGAATAATTTGAACTATGTATTAGAATTCCCCAAACCAGATAATATTCCCACCATGTATAGATAATATTGGATACATAAAAAATACATGTGGAGGGTGATTCAACCAGGATATCTTATCTTTTATCAATTTAGAATAAGAAAGAGATATTTAATGATAAATGAGACTCTCACTACACTATTTTAGAGTAAACTAGAAAGTTGGTTCTTAGCTTGTAATCATGTCTTAAAGTATTAATGTAAATCATTAGATGTTATGATTCCATTTATATATGACATTATATATGAAATTCAAGTCATAATCCATAGAACAAAGGTTATCTTTATTCAACCAAGAATATATGAATATTATTGGGTAATCTCTTGTAAATAGTTTTTTCTAACTTCAAGTATAAAAATAAGTTTTGTTGGAAACTTATTTACTCACTACTTATGGTGAGAAAATAAAAGACAATTTTTATATCCCGTGGAAATTGATGCCTATGGTTTAATTATAATGTTCTCAAAGATACAAATGATTCCTAGGGATGGTAATTAATAGAAGGATATTTACTTCTCATATATAAAAAATTATTTATTGGATGAATTGTAATAAATTAAAGAAGAATTAGTTGTAAAATACTATAATATTAATCAATGAATATAAAATATCTTTGAGACTAATTTGGAATTAAATATAAACTTGTTTACATTAATTAATAAATTTCACAAATATTATAATAATTATGAAAAAAAATTCTAGATGTTTAGAAAGTGTGACTCTTTTGTCCGTAGTGAGAAGAAACGAAATCTTATTTTCCAAAATTGACCAAGTCTAGTTTGTAATGAGTGTTACCAAAACATTAGTATGAGTGTCCAGCTGCACACAATAATACAATTTTTAAATTTTTGAATAAATAATATTATTTTTACATCACACTAATTGGGTGGTTTAGAAAATCTTGAATCATCAATTCGCATTGCAATGAATGATTAATATCAAATATAAGACTCTTACCCAATTATAGAAAGATAAATATTTGTAAAATATAATAGAATGTGGATAAATTTTTTATAACCATCAATGTTTTTAGTAAATATTGAGATAAAATAGTAAGTAAACTAATAAAATAATAGTAATATTTTAGATAAATAAACCTTTAGAAATAAAAGTTATTCCATAATGATTTTAAATTTATTTCAACAAGGCCTTATGAACTATTATAATGCTAGAGGCAAATTCATATATTCATGGGATTCCTTTAAAAATTTATAAATTCTCATTGAATTAAATGAGTCCACTTAGTAAATATAGTGGAACCTATTTACTAGCTTGTTGGATAACATCTTATGAAATTAATCATTGATCATACATTTGGAGTAAAAGTATTACCAACCCACATTTACTTATACACATAAATATAGTGATGGTAGTAAAAGAAATATCAATGACGAGTCATATATAATGAAAATTTTCCATAAATTTACCCATCACATGTTTTTTAAATATTAATGAAATAACTAACCACATGATAACTATATTGACTAATGGATGTCATATCAAATTTCATCTGATAAGGATGTATTTGGACACAAGCTTGAGTTTCTGTTGATATTTTTTTGTAAAAAGTTGTATTTAGATGAAAACTAACATCAACTACATAGTGAATCTCATTTAACAATCCTATAGCCACTAAGGGTTTTAACCCCTAGTCAAGATGAAATTTTTTTTCATAAATATTGCTTTCCTCTAATGTTATTGGGAGCACAATAAGTTTTTCGGATAGATATTTTGATAGTATGTGTAACAATGATATTGTTTCGTAATATTTTTTTAATATTGGGGAAGGAATTTAACCAAGAATTACTTAAATTAGAAACATTTTCTTAGGGAAAATGATATATAAAATAGATATGTGGGTTTTTATAATTTATTTTTATAATAAAATTATTTAAAAATAAATTTTATACAATTCAAGACTAAATTTTTTTTAGAATATAATTTTCTAGTAGATCATTCATGTGTATAGGATGTGATTATTGAGACTAAAATTTTCACATTCTTATAAATTATATCTTATGACCTGATATGTACTAAGATTTTATATCACTGAATCATGATGCATTGAGATTAATAACAAATAGATCTAACATAAATACACTGAATTATAGTTCGAACTATCAGATAATACCTAAAAATGTAGAAATGGGTGAGTTCCTAATTTTTATTAAAGTGGGATTACAGGTATTGTAAAGACCTTAATTCCAGTAACCCATAATTTTTGTCAAAATTATTACAATAGAAAAAGATACAGGGGATCTCATCTCAATTTTTTTATTAATTTAATGGTCTTCAAGAACCAGATATGTATTTTATTCCAATATTACATTAGATGTAAAATATAAAACATTACAAAAAAAGGTTCTTAATCCTTAAACATCATTCAAATATATATTTTTCATATCTTGGGGAATAAAACACAAATAGAGATGATCTAAAATGCTCAGTATGGGTAAATTAAAATAGAATCTATTATAAATATGGAATAATCAATATAGAAAGGTAAATAGATGAAATAACATACAATTTAATCAATAACGTAAGAAATAAAATACATCCATGGAAAATATTGAATGAAATAATCTAATAGATGAAAATAATGTTGTCATAATTAATTTAATTTATTAATATTGTATTTCATGATCTCAAATATCATTATATATTTACCATTAAGAACTTTCTCCATGATAGTTTAATAATTTTGATAGGTATACACCAAAATCTCATTTAGTAAGGCCTCCCGACTTCTTTGTCTTATAATACCTATCAATTCATTGAGGGGAAAGGTTATTTTTGTTCTAATAATCACTTATCATATATTTAATGTTTAATTTAATTCATAAATAAATATCCCTTATCAGTTAATATTCACACTAAATAAATAATATAGAATAAAACTATTTTTTAGTCAATAAAATATCTTTCAAAGTAAAACATTTTCTATTGAAATGATATACAATATGAGAAGTAATCCTATATATGATAAAAATACTTTGTAAATTTAATGTAAATTTAACATTTAATGACCACAAGTATGTAAATGTTTTAACAGAATGTTAATGACTACAAAATTAATAAGAGATAAAACATAACCATGAATTCATTAGAAATGTAGGTTTTGTAACCATATAATGTCATTTAGAGAAATGGAAGTGAAAATTTAAATTATATTTCAATAATAATTTTTCTTTGAAAACCCATTTAAAAAATTTATAAGATTCTAAATAGTGTATAATAGCCATATTTGTGATAAAATATTTTACCATTGTATACATTAAAAACATTCTTTAGTATTTTTGTTCAAAAAGTTAAAAATGACCATTTTAAAAACCACTATAACCATTAATTTATGAAATTTAAAAAAATTAATTATAATATAAAATTTCCCTAATAAATAATTTGATGAAATAAAATGTTTTTGGAAAAAAATAAAATATATGATTACCGGAGATAAGTATATAGAATCAAAAGCAGAAGATCAAATTTTCATTTAAACATATACTTTTTTATTTGAGTTCCAAAGAGAGTAAAATTAGTATAAAATAGTGATACTCCTTAAAAATAAATATCATAATAAAATATACGGGGGTTATGAAGGATAAATTATAATGTTAAATTAATGAAAATATGATAAATCATCAAAAATGTGATTGTCAAATAAATCCTTAACTCTTTATTTACATTCTAATTATAACCCCGGGATGAAGTAAACATGAAAGGAAACATTAGTTATCCTGGATAAATATATATTAGTTTTGAATACCTCTATGTACAATTATATTCACCACATAGAAATATATAGGTGTTTAATACCATATATGTCTCAATGGGGTCTAAATTAAGATGAAATCCCATATAATGATCATAATGTTGAAGTGGGAATTAATAAATGAAATGATTATGTGTATAAAATGTTAATCCACAACTAAAAAAAATAAAAAAAATTAATTAAAAAATAATTCATTTCACACATAATCATTTCATTATAAAGTCAATGAAGAAGTGATTTAACCCAATGAAAGGAAATCCAGTTAAGAATCCCCTTGCCTCAAATTTAAATTACCTTATAAGTGATTTTAACCTCCTGTATACTAAATTTATATTTATTATAATTACTTTACATAACCATATACATATATTTCAGATCACATATGATCCATTTATAATATTATTTTACCCATTTTTTAACAATATTTTATTACTATCATTATTTTGCGTGTTAACTACTTCATTTTTACGGTATCTTTCCCTTTTTTATCTTTGGTACTTGCATATTTCTCATGATTCCATTATATATAGAATTTTATTAAATATATTGATATCATATATATTCAATATATATATATATATATGGAGATTCATCTAAATGATATAGAGGTGTAAAAATGAATTACACCGTTCATAAAGACAATAGGTCGTCTGTAAATAAGAACGTTGTTATCACTTTTCAAGAGATGGAATGAAATAATGGTAAAAAATAATATAACTTTTCATAATAATTAAAATATCATATATTTAATATATAATTATTAAATATATCCTTACAACAATCCATGTAATTAAAAAATGATAAAAAGAATCACATTGCATCGTAGTGGTGGTAGTTGACATGTACACATGAGTGACATTATGATTTTCCAAAGGATTGGTAGGTTACCATACTAATATGTTATTATAATTTCAGAAGAATAAATATGTCATAAATATCATATATATTAATTAGTTATGTCTTTATAACCATCCATGTAAAGTGGTGATGAATAAAAAATTACACTGCTTCATGGAGATGGTACGTCATATATACACATGAGATTTTTTTTTATTTTCATAAGATTGAGAATTTATGGAATTTTATTTTCCTGTAATCATAAAAAAATTATTTTTATTATAGTGGATATATAAAATTAGGATAGATACATCATATTTAGTTGAATTACAATAAGAAATAAACTTGAAAGTGTTGGTATATATGATTACCTCTTCTTTGATAGACTTCATTTATCTCCCTTCTTAAGGACCCTCAGAATGGTATATCAAGAATACAAAAACTTCTAATTTCTAGGTAAGGATGTTTATAAGGGAATAGAGTAATGGTTGATCCAGCCAGGAAGCTAAATGTGGTGTAATTAAAATATAGAAGTGGTGTCCTTTTATAAGTGAGGGGAGAATAATTTTTTGAATTTCATAAAGTATTAAATTATCATAAATTATTTAACATTTTCAAATCTAAATTGATATACATCGAAGATAAGATAAGGATGAGTCAAATTCATCTCATCTAATAAAAATTGGACATGTTTTAATTATGTTATCACACTTAACACATCTCTAATATGTTATAAATATCTATAAAATTCGTGGGACACAATAATTCACCCATATTGTATTCAATTTAATATTTTTAAAATCAATTATTTTATTTCACTATTAATAGAATAAATATTTTGTATGTGTTTCATATGCATTTAATCCAATTATTCAATCACTAAAAACTAAAAATAAATTACGATTATAAAAATAAATTATTTATGTAACAATTGGTCTTTTATATTCATTCATAACATATTCTTATAATTATGTTAATATATAATTGAAATTAAAAGAAACATCATGACATTTTGAATTTTCGTTACTTTTAAATATATAAATGTAATTAATAATGTCAAATGGCACCAAAATTTGATATATTCAAATTGGTTTAGTTATGGATGAATTCATTACATATTATTTAATAAAGGATAGTGTTAGTTTGCTTTTCAATATCTTATCACATTATTTTTAACCATAATTACTTGATTTACCCTTTATCGATGTGATAAATTTTATAACATTAACTATGCATAATGACTAAAAAAAGGACCTACTTACCAAATTTGAATTCCAGATTCCAAATATTGTTTCCATTTTTAAATATTCATTATCTAGAAATGGTAGAAATTTGTTTTTTATAAATGCATAAAATGCAATGATAAGTTGTTTCAAGAGAAATTTATTTTAGGCATAAAAATTATCTTATTTTAAAATAATAAGAACTATTGATTCAAATGAGATTATTGTAAATAAAACTGATCATATTTTACTTTAATTCAAAATATATATTATATTTTGAATTTTAAGATACTTTATTGATGAAAAAAATTAATGTATTTCAAAACTTGGTATTTTTCACTATTCACTAAAAAATAAATCATTTTAGAGAAATATCAAAAATTAAACATATGAAAATTTTGTTATAATGATTTTAAAAATGATATTATTTTTATCACAATTTTTTAAAAGGATTCTGAATCTTATGATAATATTCTCTCACAAGAATCAATTAAACCATTTTTGTAGATAAAATATTTTTAAGAATAAAGCATCTTTACTAAAAATTAAGTTCTTATTTTCTAATAATTAATCAATACATTCATAAAATTTATATATATTTCATAATTTGGATAATAATATTCATTATAAACAATTCAATGGCTAGGTTATAATGGTCTTATTTAAATAATAATATTTCATGGTTCATTTAAGCTTAGTGCTGTGTGATGTATATTCTGTTAAATAAAGTGTTATTTGAAAGTATTAGGTTGCTACAAGTTATCATGGGACATTGAAATTAATTTAGTTCAATTGGATATTATATCACAGTAAGTGTAAGGTAATATAGAAGGAAAACTCATTACATCTTTTAGTTTTCATATCTACAAAAACTGTGTATGATATGGATTCTAATAAAGTATAACAAGTGGTTTTGAAATACTTATTTCTTCTTTAGGGTTGTATCAAAATTGGAATTTTTATCATTGTTATAATACTCTTTGACTATGGACTTATCAAAGATGTAAAGTTTCTATCATGGTAACAAGATGTGGATACTTGTTAATATAACTGCATTGAGGATTTTATCAAGGTAGAGATATCATAGTAATTAAATTCACCACATAGTCATGTGGCCATTTCAACTATATCCACAAAAATATGGGAGGTCTTGCGGCTATATATATACACTAATCACAGGTGTGTTTAACATGTGATAACTAACCTATCATTATGGGTTGGTTGTATTTCATGTTGGAACCTATTTGAGCTGATTCCCTAGAACTAGTTACTTTGTAATTTATTTTTCCTGTATACCGAAGGATTTTAATATTATTATAAACATTATCCATTATTGATTGTTATTCAATATAATGTTAATTTGATAATGTTAAAAATATATATCACATTGAAAAGAAAATCGAATTTCCCACTATGATGAGATCCATCAAATTATTTGATAATGTTATTAAACATTGTTCTATTTTCGGGTAATGGTCTATGATGGGACACATAGTATGTATAACATCCCGCCTTTTTATTACACCACATTTCATTACATTTTACAAACATAGGATCTTTAATGTCTAGAGTCATGGAAATCAGGAACATCAAACATGGGATCAACATAAAACATTCTTCTAAACCACTTGTAAGGATTCATCATAGGTTCATCCTATGTACATTTACTACATCTCATATCTTGGAGACAAACATCAAAGGAAAGGGTGACCAGAAGGCCCAGTAAGGGTAAACAAAGGAGTCAATGTACTTGTGATATCAATAAGAACTTGAATAAAAACATGAAGACATGTGAAATGGGAGCATAGTAATATCATAAAAAAAGAACTTGAAACATAACTTCAATATGTGGCTACAACATTTCATTTAGACATTCATGGACATATCACCAAGGTTCATCCCCAAGGTGTCATAAAAATTACCAATGTTATTCACAAAGGTATCGTGAATCTTGTAATCTCTAGAGATTAAATCGTTACCCAATGCATTGGAGATCTATCAAAGAAAACCATAATATGTATTTACATACATGTGATCCACATATATCATAATCAAATATTTCATAAATAACCCATATAGAATAAAAGAAATGGAGTTTATTTCAAAAACGCGATGTTTTAAAAGCTCTTAAAAATAAGATCATTATATCATTTATAACCCATGGAAAGGGAGTGAGGGTTATATGTATGTCAATTCCAGAATCAAATATTTCATCTTTATATATTTATAAACATCCATAAAAATGAAATAGGTCTCGGTATTGACATAAATAAATAAGGAAATTTCTTGAGAGAAAGAGATAGAAATTTTGAGATGAAATTTATGCAGCATAACGGCTATATAACATGGTTTTAGAAAACATTGAAAAAATAAGAGACAAGGGTCACCCACTCCTAAATAATTCCAAAAACAGTATGGGTACTAAGTAATATCATGGTATGAATATTTGAAAGACATACCACATGAAAAGGAAACATTAAAGAAAAGAGAAGATGTGATTTCTTTAACAAGAAATTCGACAGCCTAACGACGTCACTTAAAAATTCAGAAAACAAATTGATGAGATAAGAAAGGTTCTATCATACTTTTAACATGAAAAATAAGTAATAATAACATATAATAACATACCCTCAACATAAAAAGATGGAAACTAGAAGACACAATAGAAAAGAAGTCATGACTTAAAAGAGGAGGGTGAAAGGATCCCTTACCTTGAAGAGTAACTTCAAAAACATGAAGGTCGACACCTTATGAGGATTGAGGGCACCTTGAGAGAACTCCTTGAGAGGTAAAGATTCCATAACATATTTGGAAAGGATTTTTAAATGAAATAAATGAGGGAAAGGCTAGGTATTTATATGAGAAGTGAGGGGGGAAAGCATTAATTGCCAAGGGACACCTCATCGGTGGTATTGGAAAAACCATGGTATTGCCCATGGTATTTTCCCATGGTATTGGCCACTTGGGAACTCTAATACCTTATCTTACTAGTCATAATTTGACCAGAATTATTTCATTGTTATTACATCCTTAATGATGTCATTAAACACCCAAAACTCAAAAACTGTATTTTCACTATTCACCAAAAATTCAACTTTCTTAGAAAAATCCCAAAAATTCACCTTAACCAAATATCGATGCTATGATTTCAAAAATGAACCCCATTTTATGAAAATAATTTCCTAAATATTTTTAATTTAATTTTTATATAAAAACACTATTCACTGAAAATTCATCTGTTTTAGAAAAATCCCAAAACATCACCTTATCCAAATATGGATGCTCTGATTTCAAAAATGAACTCCATTTTATAAAAATAATTTTCTAAATATTTTTAATTTAAATTTTATGTAAAAAACTATTCACCTGACGAAAACTCATACTTGACTAATAATTTCTAAAATAGTTATCTACCTATTTTATTGAATCACATTACTTAATAAAGGTGCCTAAATTATATTAATAATTTATTTAAGTGAGATTACTAATCAATTTGGTCACATAACTAATCCTAAGAATAAAATCACTATTCATATTTTACTACTCACAAAAAATTAATTTGATCTTATTAGATTCTAAATTTCTTACTGAACACATTTCCAGAAGACAATTTTTTTAAAATCATTACACATCATTAATTATTTGAGGATTACATAAATATTTTGAAATATCTTTTTTCAAAAATTAATCAATAATATGCATACGATATTTATCCGAACATTTTAAAATTCACAAACATCACCATATGAAGACATCCCAATTTTTCTTTAAATCAAAGGATTAGAAAACGAAATTACAGTCTCGTTACATAACTCGTTATTACACAAGCATAGGACCTAAGAGTAAGGTATGCAAGGGTGATAGAATCTTAGGGTGGCTCAGCCAACATTGCCTGAGTAGTGATTTATATCAGCTTGAACTTCTCGCAAAGGTGATTCTCTTCCAGATTCACACGATGAAGTTCAACTTGGGTTTGGTCCAAATCACAGCCCAAAGGTGCTACCTCCTTATCGAGTTCTGTAAGATGGGCATCAATCAGCCCGAGACTACTCGATGGCTCCATCGAATCTTCTTTCTATATTAATTAATCAAGATCACTTGTATTGAGAGACAATAATCGCAACATTTAGTTTCCAAAGGTCATATTGACCGACGATCATATAACAGTCGAAACCCAATGGTCTTATTTTAATTATACTAATTTTATTAAATGGAATAGTTTTGTTGATTATAAAATAAAATAACACACAAAGTTAGGAAACAAAATTTATTCAAAATTTCGGGTCGTTACAATCTTCCCCCCTTAAGAAATTGCATCCTCACAATTTTGAAATTGGGCGTGGAAATTTCATTGATTGTCCCACATCATAAAAAGAGTCAGTAAATATTTTACTTTAAAAGAAAGAAAAGGAAATAAAAAGGTAACCCGAGTTAACCCATACAAGGATTCCATGTAGGAAAACATGTATATAGAAGAGAAAACAAAGGGTCATGTTCTGATGAAGAGTGATAGAAAACATGATTAGGAGAAACTTAACCACAATAAGATTAAAAACATAAGAAGTGTTAAATTGTCTTTGATTACCCAGTAGGAAACATAATCCAATAACATTTTTTTACATTCCTTTTCACAATTTTGGGGAATTCATATACTACATAGAATAATAACATAAGTAAATATACTTACCTTCAAGTAGGGTTTCATCCATTAATTAGTTTCCACCAAGACTAGTCTTTTCTCCAAAAAATGAGCATTAAAAAAACTTGGTCTCATCAAAATCACAAGAATCATCTTCTAGAGAATCATATAATCCACAAAATAATAACTATATTTTTCCCTAGTATTTTGTCATCAACTAAAACTAAAATGGTTAGTACGAGATCATATAATCCCCAAAAAGTATAATACTTTATAAAAAGAAATATGACTATTAATCTCCAAAATTTAACAAAAGTACCCAATGTTCCAGAATGAACATTCGATACAAAACCATCGTTAAAATGCTTCAGAATAATCCAAACTAATATTGGAACCCAAAACTCAGAAGGATTTAATCACATAGTCTTCCCCGATAAATTTTAACATTTATCTCCAAATAACATCGACTACTATTAAAGTCTCATTCTAATGTATAATTAACCTATTCAAATATTCTCTATACTAGGTTTATCATTTTCCAGAAATAACCCAAATCACCATATGTCCATAATAAATACATAAATTCTTAAAAAATAAAAATTCAACCATTCCACCTTAATTTAAATCCTATAGTATATTATTTACCTTATCCATATAGTACTCCAAAATAGGAAACATTTTCCAAAATAACCTTTATCATTTAATCACCAAATCATTTTCCAATACAAAGGATATCCATTTGATAAAAAATAAGTTTCCAAAAATCTACTTATTCTTGATCCATAAAAATAGCAGGTGCATCAGTCATTCCAAAGGGCATAACAACAAACTCATAATGTCTTGATTGGAAGGCAGTTTTTAGAATATCATCATTTTCAGCCTCAATTGATGATTACCAGAACAAAGATCAATCTTAGAGAAGAATTGAGTCCCATGAATTTGGTCAAATAAGTCATCAATTTTTGGAATAGAGTATTTGTTCTTCACTGTGATCCCATTCTGTTCTCTATAATCAATAAATAGATGCATCAATCCATGCTTCTTCTTCACAAAGAGAACTGGTTCTCCCCAAGGAGACACACATGGTCGGATAAACCCATTCTAAAAAAGATCTTGGAGTTGTTTCTTTAATTTCTCTAGCTCCACATTTTCTATCCTATAGGGGGTCTTTGATATCCGATTAGATCTAGGTACGAGTTCAATGGAGAAATCTACCTCTCTTTCTGGGGGAGGTCTGGGTAACTCTTTAGGAAATACGTCAACGTATTCCTAGATGATGGGGACATTTTATAAAAGAATAAATCCTTCGTGAGTAAAGTATTTTATTTATGAATATTTTAACTAAAAAAGATTTTATGTCTTAAAACATCATGCTTAGACAATTACATTTTTTCTATAATTTATTCATAATGATTCAAAAAAATCTTGTGAATAACAAAACATATCTCTTGGGAGTGTCGTAACCAAGAGTGCAGCAAGTCCCATTGTCGTGTACTTGTTACCATTCGAGTCTAGATAAATGTGGTGTTTTGGGTTTTACCCTTATGTACATTTGTGTCAGAGCCACCTCTACCTGCTCATATCCAGACAGGGATGTATTTTCTTGATAAACCTCTTACTCAGTACTCACCAAAATACCAGCAATATTTCCTATATTTAAACTTTTTTATAGGGTTCTTCCCAAAGTTTTTTTATCCTAATTTACATAAATAACTAAACTATCCTTTGATACCAACTATATCATCCCGCCTTTTTTTTACATTACATTTCATTACATTTTACAAACATAGGATCTTTAAAGTCTAGTGTCTTGGAAATCAGGAACATAAAACATGATATCAACATAAAGAATTCTTCTAAACCAATTTTAAGGCTTCATCATAGGTTCATCCTATGTATATTTACTACATCTCATATCCTGTAGATAGACATCAAAGGAAAGGGTGAGCAAAAGGCCAAGTAAGGGTAAACAAGGGAGTCAATGTACTTGTGATATCAATAAGAATTTGAAAAAAAACATGAAGATATGAGCAATGGAAGCATAGGCATATCATAAAGAAATGAAATTGAAATATTACATGAATATGTGGCTACAACATTTCATTTATACATTCATGAACATATCGCCAAGTTCCACCACCAAGGTGTCATAAAAATTACCAAGGTTATTCACCAAGGTATCGTGAAACATGTCATCTCTAGAGATTAAATCTTTACCCAATGCATTGGAGTGCTATCAGGGCATACCATTAATATTTCCTTACTTACATGTAATCCACAAAGATCATAATCAAATATTTCTTAAATAACCCATATTGAATAAATGAAATGTGTTTCATTTCAAAATCGTGATGTTTTAAAAGCTCTTAAAAGTAAGATCATTATATCATTTATAACGCCTAGAAAGGGAGTGAGGGTTATACGTATGTCAATTACAGAATCAAATATATCATCTTTATATATTTATGAACACCAATAGAAACGAAATAGTTCTTTGTATTTACATAAATAAACCAGATAATTTCTTGAGAGAAAGAGATAGAAATTTTGAAATGAAATTTCTGCAGCATAATGACTATATAATATGGTTTTAGAAAACATTGAAATGAGAGGGGACAAGGGTCACCCGATCATAAATATTTCATGACACATTATGGGTACTGAATAAGATCATGGTATGGATATTCTAATGGCATACCAGATGAAAAAAAGAAAACATGAAAGTAAAGAGAAGATGAAATTTCTTTTACAAGAAATTCACCAGCCTAACGGCGTCACTAAAAAATTCCGAAAACAAATTGATGAGATAAGAAAGGGTATATCATCATTTGGACATGAAATGGACAGTAATGAGAACATATAAGAACATAACCTCAACATAAAAAGATGGAAACTATAATACATAACATAAAGGAATTCATGACTTAAAAGAGGAGGTTGAAAGGATCCCTTACCTTGAAGAGTAACTTTGAAAGCTTGAAGGTCGGGACCTTGGGATGCTTGAGGGCACCTTGGACGGACTACTTGGGAGGTAAAGAGACCAAAACATTGTTTGGGAGGATATAGATATGAAATGAATTAGGGAAAGGCTTGGTATTTATAGGATAAGTGGGGGGACAAAGCATTAATTGCCAAGGGACACCTCATCGGTGGTATTGGCAAAACCATGGGCATGCCCATGGTATTTTCCCACGGTATGGGACACATGGGAAACCACATACCTTATATTACTATTCATAAGTCTACTAAAATTATTTCATAATTATTACATCCTTAATGATGTCATTAAACACCCGAAACTCAAAAATTGTATTTTCACTATTCACCGAAAATTCAACATTCTCAGAAAAATCCAAAAAAATCACCTTAACCAAATATCAATACTCTGATTTTAGAAATGAACCCTATTTTATGAAAATAATTTAATAAATATATTTAATTTAATTTTTAAACTAAAAACACTATTCACTAAAAATTCAACTGTTTCAGAAAAATCCCAAAAAATCACATTAACCTAATATCGATGCTCTGATTTCAAAAATGAACTCCATTTTATTAAAATAATTTTCAAAATATTTTTAATTTAATTTTTAATTAAAATACACTATTCACCTGAAGAAAACTCATACTTGACTAATAATTTTTGAAATAGTTATTTTCCTATTTTATTGAATCACATTAATTAATCAAGGTGCCTAAATTATATTAATACTTTTTTTAAGTGATATTACTATTCCATTTGGTCACATTACTAATACTAAGCATAAAATCACTATTCATAATTTACTATTCAAAAAAAATAAGTTGATCCTATTAGATTCTAAATTTATTACTGAACACATTTCCCGAAGACCATTTTTTGAAAATCATTACACATCATTAATTATTTAAGGTTTACATAAATATTTTGAAATATCTTTTTTCCAAAATTCATCAATAATATGCATACTATTTTTATCCGAACATTTGAATATTCACAAACTTCACAATAAAGAATACATTACAATTTTTATTTAAATCAAAGGATTACACAAGGAAGTTATGGTCTCATTACATAACCCCTTTTAACATCAGCATAGGACCTAAGTGTAAGGTGTGCTAGGGTGATAGAATCTTGGGGTGGCTCGGCCAACATTTCCCGAATAGTGATTTCTATCAGCTTGAACTTCTCACAAAGGTGATTCCATTCCAGCTTCACACGATGAAGTTCAGCTTTGGTTTGGTCCAGAGCAAATCCCAAAGGTGTTACCTCCATCTCGAGTTTTGTCAGATGGCCTTCGATCAGCCCGAGACTACTGGATGGGGCCATCGAATATCATTTATATATTAATTAATCATGATCACTTGTATTCAGAGACAATAATCACAACATTTAGTTTCCAATGGTCATATTGATCGACGGTCATATATCAGTCAAAACCCAGCTGTCATATTTTAATTATACTCATTTTATTAAATGAAATAGTTTTCTTGAGTATAATATAAAATAACACACAAAGATAGGAAACAAAATTTATTCAAAATTTTGGGTCGTTACAATCTTCCCCCTTAAGAAATTACGTCCTCACAATTTTAAAATTGGGCTAGGAAGTTTTTTTGAAAGTCCCACATCAGAAAAAGAGTCAGTAAAACTATTACTTTAAAAGAAAGAAATGGAAGTACAAAAGTCACCCGAGTTAACCCATACTAGGATTCCATGTAAGAAAACATGGATATAGAAGAGAAAAAAAGGGTCATGTTCTGATGAAGAGTGATAGAAAACCTGATTAGGAGAAAATTAACCACAAGAAGATCACAAACATTAGATGTGTTAAACGGTCTTTGATTACCCAGTAGGAAACGTAATCCAACAACGTTTTTGTTTTACGTTCCTTTTCATAATTTTGAGGAATTAATTGACAACATAGAATTAAAGCATATGGAAATATACTTACCTTCAATTTGAGTTTCATCCCTTAATAAGTTTCCAACAAGAATAATATTTTCTCTAAATAATTAGCATTCAAAAAGACTTGGTCTCATCAAAAGCACAATAATAATCTTCTAGAAATTAACATAATCCACAAAAGAATAACTATATTTTTCCCTTGTCTTTAGTCATCAACTAAAACAAATATGGTTAGTACAGTATCATATAATCCCCAAAAATGATAATCCATTATAAAGAGAAATGTGACTATTAATATCCAAAATTCAAAAAAAAGTACCCAAAGTTCCCGAAAGACAATTCGATTCACAACCATCCTTAAAATGCTTCAGAATAATACAAACTATGATTGGAACCCAAAACTCAGAAGGATTTAACCACATAGTCTTCCCTAATAAATTTTAACATTTATCTACAAATAACATTGACTACTATTAAAGTCTCATACAAATGTTTAATTAACCTATTCACATATTCTATATGCTAGGTTCATCATTTTCCAGAAATAACCCAAACCAATATATATCCACAATTAATACATAAATTCTTACAAAAACAATTCAACCATTCCTCCAAAATTTTAATCATGTAGTATTTTATATCCCTTAGGCATATAGTACTCAAAAAGAGGAAACATCGTCCAAAATAACCATTATCATTTAATCACCAAATCATTTTCTTATACAAGGGATATCCATTTGATAAAAAATAAGTTTCCAAAATCAACTTATTCTTGATCCATAAAAATAGCAGGTGCATTAGTCAGTCTGAAATTCATAATTCATAATACCCATATCATGATTGGAAGGCAGTTTTTGGAATATCATCATTCTTTACCCTCAATTTATGATAACCAGAACGAATATCAATCTTAGAAAAGAATTGGGTCCCACGACGTTGGTCAAATAAGTCATTAATTCTTGGAAGAGAGTAATTGTTCTTCACTGTGATCCCATTCAGTTCTCTATAATCAATACATAGCTGCATCGATCCATCTTTCTTCTTCACAAAGAGAATGAGTTCTCTCCAAGGAGACACACATGGTCGGATAAAACCATTCTCCAAAAGATCTTGGAGTTGTTTCTTTAATTTCTCTAGCTCCACATTTTCCATCTTATAGGGGGTCTTTGACATCGGATGAGATTCAGGTACGAGTTCAATAGATAACTCTACCTCTCTTTCTAGGGGAGTTCCGGGTAACTCCTCAGGAAATATGTCAACATATTCCTAGACGATGGGGACATTTTCTAAAAGAATAAATCCTTCATGAGAAACTTATTTCATTTATGAATTTTTTAACTAAAAATGATTTTATGACATAAAACTTCATTCTTAGACAATTACATTTTTCTACAATTCCTTCATAATGATTCATAAAAAGCATTCCATTAACCAAACATATCCCTCGGGAGTGTCGTAACCAAGAGTGCAGCAATGCCTGTTGTCTTCTACCAGTTCCTATTCGAGTCTATATCAAAGTAGTTTTTTCTTGTTTTACCCCTATGTACAACTATGCCAGAGCCACCTCTACCAGCTCGTATCCAGACAGGGATGTATTTTCTTGATAAACAACGTACTAAATACTCACAAAAATACAAGGAAGATTTCCTTTATTTAGAATTTTTTATAGGGTTCTTCCCAAAGTTTTCATTTCCTAATTTCCATAAATAACTGAACTATCCTTTGATACCAACTATAGCATCCCACATTTTTATTACATACCATTTCATTACATTCTACAAACAGAGGATCTTTAAAGTATAGTGTCTTGGAAATCATGAACATAAATAATGAGATCAACATAAAACATTCTTCTAAACAACTTTTAATGCTTCATCATAGGATCATCATATATAAATTTACTACATCTCATATCCTGGAGACAAACATCAAACGAAAGGGTGAGCAGAAGGCCCAGTAAGGGTAAATAAGGGAGTCAATGTTCTTGTGATATTAATAAGAACATGAATAAAAACATGAATACATGATCAATGGAATCATAGGAATATCATAATGAAAATAACTTGAAACATAACTTGAATATGTGGCTATCACGTTTCATTTAGACATTAATGAACATATCACTAAGGTCTATCCCCAAGGTGTCGCAAAAATTAACAAGGTTATTCACCAACGTATCGTGATACTTGTCATATCTAGAGATTAAATATCTACCCAATTCATTGGAGAGATATTAGGGAGAACCCTTAATATGAATTTACTTACATGTGAGCCACATATATCATAATCAAATATTTAATAAATAACCCAGATAGAATAATAGAAATGGGTTTCATTTCAAAATCGTGACGTTTTAAAAGCTCTTAAAAATAAGATCAGTATATCATTTATAACCCATGGAAGGGGAGTTAGGGTTATACTTATGTCAATTATAGAATCTAATATATCATCTTTATATATTTATGAACACCAATAGAAACGAAATAGGTCTAGGTATTCACATAAACAAACAAGGGAATTTCTTGAGAAAAAGAGATAGAAATTATGAGATGAACTTTCTGCAGCATAACGACTATATAACATGGATTTAGAAAACATTGAAAATAGTGGGGAAAAGGGTCACCCGCTCATAAATAATTCATAATACAGAATGGTTACTGAATAAGTTCATGGTATGGATATTTTAATGACATACCACATGAAAAGGAAACATGAAAAAAAGAGAAGATGCGATTTCTTTTACAAGAAATTTGGCAGCCTAACGGCGCCACATAAATATTCAAAAAACATTGATGAGAGAAGAAAGGGTCTCTCATCATTTGGACATGAAATTGATGGTAATAAGAACATACCCTCAACATAAAAAGATTGAAGCTATAAGACACAACATATAGAAATTCATGACATAAAAGTGGAGGGTGAAAGGATCCCTTACCTTGAAGTGTAACTTCAAATACATGAAGGTCAGGACCTTGGGAGGCTTGAGGGGTCCTTAAGAGGACTCCATGGGGGATAAAGAGACCATAACATTGTTGGGGGGGATTTATAAATGAAATTATTGTGGGAAAGGCTTGATATTTATAGAAGAATTGAGGGGACAAAGCATTAATTGCCAAGGGACACCTCATTAGTGGTATTGGCAAACCCATGGGCTTGCCCATGGTATTTTCCAATGGTATTGGATTCTTGGGACACCTCATACCTTATCATACTATTCATAAGTCGACAAGAATTATTTCATAATTATTACATCCTTAATGATGTCACTAAACACCCGAAACTCAAAAACTATATTTTCACTATTCACTAAAAATTCAACTTTCTCAAAAAAATCTCAAATATTCTCCTTAACTAAATATCGATGCTCTAATTTCAAAAATGAACCCCATTTTATGAAAATAATTTTCTAAATATTTTTAATTTAATGTCTAAATAAAAAAACTATTCACTGAAAATTCAACTATTTCTGAAAAATCCCAAAAATTTACCTTAACTAAATATCGATGCTCTGATTTCAAAAATGCACTCCATTTTATAAAAATAATTTTTTAAATATTTTTAATTTAATTTTTAATTACAAAACACTATTCACCCGAAGAAAACTCATACATGACTAATAATCTATGAAATAGTTATTTACCTATTGTATTAAATCACATTACTTAATCAACGTGCCTAAATTATATTAATACTTTCTTTAAGTGAGATTAATAATCCATTTTGTCAAATTACTAATTCTAAGAGGAAAATTACTATTCAGAATTTACTATTCACAAAAAATTAAGTTGATCTTATTAGATTCTAAATTTCATACTGAACACATTTCCAGAAGACCATTTTTTGAAAATTATTACAAATCATTAATTATTTAAGGTTTACATAAATATTTTGAAATATATATTTTCCAAAATTCATCAATAATATGCATACTATATTTATATGCACATTTGATAATTCGCAAATTTCACCACAAGTAGACATCACAATTTTTATTTAAATCAATGAATTACACAAGGATGTTATAGTCTCCTTACATAACCCCTTATAACACCAGCATAGGACCTAAGAGTAAGGTGTACTAGGGAGATAAAATCTTGGGGCATCTCGTCCAACATTGCCAGAGTAGTGATTTCTATCAGCTTGAACTTCTCGTGAAGGTGATTCCATTCCAACTTCAAACGATGAAGTTCATCTTGTTTTTGGTCCAAAGAAATGCCCAAAGGTTCTACCTCCTTATCGAGTTCTGTTATATGGGCTTCGATCGGCCTGAGACTATTGGATGTGGCTATCTAATCATCTTTCTATATTAATTAATCAAGATCACTTGTATTTAGAGACAATAATCGCAACATTTAGATTCCAACGGTCTTATTGACCGATGGTCATGTAACAGTCGAAACCCAGCAGTCTTATTTTAATTATACTCATTTTATAAAATGAAATGGTTTTGTTGAGTATAAAATAAAATAACACACAATGTTAGGAAAACAAATTTATTCAAAATTTCGGGTTTTTATAGTATGTCAGTTTCAAGGTGTGTGTTATAAGAATATAAGAATTCCTCTCATTAATTTCACTCTAGGTAACATATAATATGGGAGACTATAAAAAATACCTTCCTATATGAAATACACATATTTATGTGCTATTGGATATTCCTATTTTCTCTCATGGGCCATGATCTATATAATTTAATATTGTCATTAATGCATGTTTTGAATCACTCATATAGATGTATTTATATAAACCATGATGACATATGATCACAGAAAAGTTGGGTACATTGGGTGCCCCAAAAATGAGATGTAATTAATGAATATGGTGAACATGGATTCCACTCTTACATATTTATTAAATTCGGTATCATGACCCTTTAATTAAAATGGAATAATCCCATTAAATTTAATATTCATGGTGTAACAATGCATTTATTTTAGATATTCAAAGGAAGATGTATCAGGTATATAGGTTTATGACATGGGTGAGAAACCTTCTTGATGAGATATCATGGGAAAAGGATTATATTACCCAATGATAATTTTTATGTGGTTTTTTTATTGAAACATGTCATATTCCACTATGGATGCATTAACTTGTTTCTATACAATAATATTGGTCTTTTAGTAATATATCGCAATGCCACTACAAAATATACATAGAGGGTTACACACAAATTGTTTCCTTTGAGGTCGATTAAATATTGTTCTTAACAGCTTCAATAATTATTATTCTCCAACTTGATAATTAAAATTTATTCATCATGTATTAAATTATCAAACAATTAAATAAATATTTATTCACAAGGTAAATGTTTAATTACCAGACTATATAATATTAATTTATCACTTATTATTTGCAGGGCAATAAATAATTATTCATGAATTTATAAATTTTTTATTTAATTAAACAAATATCAAAGTAAATGTTTTATTAACGAGATTGTGAATAAAATATTCATTTTTTGAATAATTTTATAATATTTATCTCTTGTTATTCTCAATGTAAAAAATAATTATTTATTAACCAAATATTTCATTAGTTTGATTAATTTTAAAATAAATATTTTCTACTCCAAACCACGAATATTATATTTATTTATGCTGTTTATTTTGAAATTAAATAATTTTTATCGCTGACAAGAGAGCTCGGTTATTAGCCTTGTGATAAAAATTTATTTACCAGATTGTAAATAATATTTTCACAAGGTTCATTTTTGGTATGGCATATTATTAAGGGACTTTATGAAATTAATTAATATGAAGAAATAGCCAATGGATCTATAAATATAATATTATGAGAATTATGAGTTGTTGGTCATTAGGTACAACATTATCCTCTATAAAGGATTGTACCTCATCTATAGGCTTTCCACTCATGATTGATGTATTCTCTCTCCCATAACCATTTGTATCAAGCTTAAGAGATCTAGATACAAACCTTCAAGGGTAAAGGGTTCATGGTTGTGATCAAGGGAGTGACACAATATGATTGGGACAACCACACTAGCACATAGAGCACTATTAGATACATTTAGATATCAAAAGGGAAATTATAGATCACTACTGTAGGGGATATACTCTTTGACATCATCAATGAATAAAATACATCCGAACAGATTTCATATGATTAACACATACATTGATGAAACAAATCAAGAAAGATGTATTTCATCATGCTACCAAATTAATTATTAATTAACATAAAAAGGATTCTCTCTTGGTTTTGGTGAAAAATATTATCATCAGTATTCAGAAATATTTTCAATGGTCATGGTATTCATATCATGTACATATTAAATGATATGTTGAATACAAAAAATTATTGTTAGCTATAGGCCCGACATGTGCTTCCTTTATGTCCAGAACCATCAAATAGAACACCATGTCATAATGAAGACCATATCTAAAAAAATTAATTGTTTGAGAGAAAAAATCCATTCCATTATACCCTCACCACCTTCAAGTATTTTCTTCTATGAAAATAAATAGTCACTTAATCATGTTGGTACTAATTCCACGTATGACTCTCACATTCTCACAAATGTTTCTAAAGGTTCCTATGCTACCAAAATACATGCACCAAAGGTCTCTTTACATCAATCCTTGATATCCATTGGATACTCTGAGAATGTAGCATCGTCCTTAAAGTCTAAATATACACAATTTAGGATGACTAAAAGGTCATTCATATATCTATTCAGTTTTGGTATATAGAAGAATTTGTGAACCCAGTCTAATTGTGGGAGCAATGATAGATGGTAAAAATCCTCTCTCATCTATTTCCAAATCTAAAATGTCCTGATGAAACTATGGGATAACATGATTCCAAAATCTGACCTCTAAAAACCATTTTGAACACCCCTATTGATGACATTACAATGATTATACACCAAAACAATAAGAATTTAAAGGTAGCATGATCTTAGGGCCAGTTTTATATTTCCATATTCTCTTGCTACAAAAATATTAAAACTAATGTTTCTATCCCAATGAATAAATACAATCAGTCACTTCTTTTAAAATAGTTCCCTAAATATATGTGTGAACCTAAAATCCATGTCTAAGTCTTCTAATGAGACTGAATAAATCAAAAAAAATAAACCAAATGTTTTTTCACTCCTTTGTTAATATTACTAATGAGAACATCTATAAAGAGAATTAGTCTCGACCAACTTCCTGACATCACACCAGAGCTTGTCTGTGTCCCAATCCATGAAAATATAATATGGGCATTCTTAATTATTTAGATAACCCTTTTTGTTGGCTCCAAACCCTACAATAACACCATCTAAGGAAAAAGTGACCACAAACCACAAAATTTAGATAATATATCCTCCTCCACAACATTTTAATAGTTTTCATATTATGGTTTCACTCACAAATATTTTATAGGAATACACAAATGGGGGAGACTCCCCGCTTGGGAATCCCTAAGAAAGGATGTATATCACAAGATTTAATATGAATAATAATGGAAAATATTTCTCTTATGGGAGGTGGGATATATGATCCCAAAAATTCATAAAACACTTTAAGTCCCTGAGATAAGAACATTTTTACTCAAGACCACAAAATTTAGATCTCCATTGTTCTCTCACTCAAATAAAGAACAAGTGTGATGCCGCCACCATTGATTGAAGGTAGAATGTATCTCCATCTTTAAACAAGATCATACTATTTTTAGGCTAGTTGTTCAAGTGATTAATCCATCAATTGAACATTGAATTCCTACCATCTAAATCATCCACCATACAATGACAATGTAACTTTAATCTCATCAATTACCGTAGATTTAATTTCACAAAGGCCAACTATTACTCCATGAATCTTTAATGCACACTATGAGAGTTTACTATACAACCGAGACTCTAAAAGTAAGACTATGGAAAATCGTAAATTTATTTATAATATCCTATATGAAATAATTGGTCCATATATTCTATAATTGAATCAAGGGTTTCTATCATTAAAATTGTTATTACCTTAATTCCATCTAGATATTGAAATCTAACACATATATTAGAATAGTGAGCCATATGTTTCATAAATAGATATTACATATTAATAGAATAATATTCATTTAATTTTACAAAAAAACATGTCTGGGGACCATAAAGGTTTAGTGTATTTGGAAAATTGGATACATAAATAATAGGTTTATATGTAAGTTATATCATCACCCACTATTTTATCCAAAACAATAACCCTTCATTAAAATATCATACAAAAAAGATTTCTTCATAACCTAGGGAACGGATGGATAAGAAAGGTTGTTATCATATTCTTTGTAATAGTAATTAAGGATGATATCAGTGATCAATTAAACATATCATGATCATAAGGGTATGAGAACATGATAATAACATTTGAAAACAATACCATGAATATCATATATCATAATCATAAGTCATTGAATTAGGAATGATAGTTTATGATACGTGAGTCGTAAAGGAGTCAAAGAACGTGATTTGTTGTACGATAACATTGGGATATAATGTATGTTTTTAGAAAAAATAATTTCGAGAAATAATTTCTATAGTATTCAAGGATTATTGACCATACTATCCTAGTGGATCGGTTTACTCCCCAAACCATCATGGTTGTGAAGGTTCACTCCAAGTACTGTCATAGTTGAATTGGTTCACTCCCAAAACCATATTAGTATTAAAGGTTCACTCCAAAGACTATCTTAATGGGAATAGTCCCTTAATGAACCGGTTTTACTCCACATTCTAGTCTAGTTTACCTCATGAGATATATATTTTTACCTAATGCATTGGAGGGATATAATATTCTAGGCCCAGTCAACACATAATTAAAACCATATAGATGTGTGATCCAAGATCATAAAAAATTCATCACATCATAACCTATGAAAAGGAAATGGGTTTTTTAGTCATATCATTATTTTTATACTCCATGTAAAAGTAGTGGGTTTCATAATCATTGTTTCAATTAATCATATCATAAACTATGGAAAAGTAATTGGTTTCATAAACACCTATTCAATATAATTATAAAACATATAGTGAAATAATAAGAATATTATCACTGTATCATATACCCAAAAAGGTTAAGAAACATCAAAGTATTTCATCTTATAAAGAAAATTATTTTATAATATCACTATGATCATTTCTTGAGAAAATACCCTTTATTTTTTAAATTACTTATTTAAAATATAAAAATTTCCAAACATATAAAAAAAATCTATGAAAGGAACCATGGAAACATGTAAACTAGGCTTTCTAGAATTGACTTTTCATTATGATGGGGAATTTCATTCATGCTGTATTTGATAAAAAATTGAATCTAATCACATTTTCTGAAAAAAATCAAAATAACCTCATTTAGAAAATGAAAAGAACATTACTTTAAATATTTTTTATGAAAAGTAAAACTTGGGTAAAATTGGTTATAACTAATCATTTTAGATTATAGAATAAATTCTTGAAAAAAAATTATAAATCATGGGTATGAAAGAGAAATGATTTTTTACTAAATAGAGAAGTAAATTCGATTTTAATTAAAATTATTTTACAATATATTGGTAACATAAAGTGTGGAAAATGAATGAAAAATATTTAAATTCAATAAATAACTAAAGGAGAATAAAATTCATGAGAGAATTTAGATTTATATCAAAAAATTCATCATTGTAAGAACAAACTTTACCAATCCTAATAAACAATGATATTGTAACATAAAATACATACCGCATTGGTAATTTTTTAAATCATAAGTCCCATGAAATAAATTACCATATATGGATATGTTAATTCTAAAAATTTTTAAAATAAGAATCATAAAAATCATTCACAGGTAGTATTGGGTACGAAATTTATTTTCAATACTCTGTATATTTTTTATTTTGATTTTCATAAATACGATTGATTTTTTCCTAATAAAATTAATTCAAGTGTTCTATAAGATTATATTTCTTGACAAAAATTATATATTTTTTGGGTTAATTTTATTTTATAAAATTTTCTACATATCATTCTATGTTTTTAGAATCTCTTATCATTCCCGAAATTTGTAAGAAAAACATAGTTTTTTTAAAACCAACATTTAGAGTAAACATATGTGTCATATCCCATATGTTTTTTTAAATTTAGGGATTATGAAATGAAATTTTTAAAGGAACGCTAAGTTTTATTACATAACATATGGTTCAACAACCCATATTCTTAAATCCATTCATATGTTGTAACTGTACATTCAAGGTTAATCATATGTTTGACTTGGTCAACTATGGAGTTTAAATTTGAGATATTTTATGAGATTATGAAATGATCTTTATGAGATTATTTAATATATTTTCAATGTTTTGTAAATAATGATTCAAACCATTATTTTTAATAGATTTAATTGTTCTTATTTATACAGTATGTTATGACTTTATTTGAATGATTAATGTTTAAATACTAGTGATTTTCAGGACTTATTTTCAGATCTATTTTACCTAAATAAAATTGAGTTTCTCTTATCAAATACCATGAGTGAAAAAACTTGTAGAATTTGTACCTTTTAAAAAATAAGAACATATATGTTATTATAAATACATAAACATTAGATATATACATGTTTTTTATCTTTTTTTTACTATAATCCTATTGTTTTTATTCCTATTGTTCGTTTACTGTATTTCATGTAAATAATTTAAAAAAGTGATATATTCATAGTTTTTATTTCTTAAATAATCTTATATATGATGAATATGATCCACTATCTATCAGTTCTTAAGATAACTTTGATCTAAATTTGTTTCATGTTGAATTAATTAATCTTGATTTATTAGAGTATTAGATGATCATATTATGTCATAGTGGGGTGTCATCTTCCCGCATTATGTTATGGATTATGAGGGATTCTATAAAAACCTATATTATTTCATTTAGTCAAATTCCTGTAGTAAGCTGTGGATGCCTTATTGTAAGAGGTCATATTTAGAAAAAATCACCAAGGACACTGATATATTGTTGGTGGAGTGGACTATGGGATCTTTGGGCACATAATCACTATAAAAGTAATGTGTTCTTGTTTTCTATTTTTACACTTCATAACGATCATAAATAATTGATTGTTATTTATCTTCATAATATACATCGGGGGATAAATTTGAATATATCAAGATGTGAAAAAGTACACAATTCACCACCTTGTGTATTACTATGATTTTACAATTGGTATCAGAAGTTTGATTTTTGGGGAAGTTTGATTAGATCTGGAATGATTTAGTTAAAGGTCTATATGAATAAAGATGATGATGTATGGACTAAAAAAATGTCAAAGATCTGTGATAGTTATTTTAATTGTTATATTTATTGATTCTGGAAATCTCACACGGTTATCTATTTGAATAATATTCTATTCAATGTTTACATGAATATTTTAAAACCATATTAAATACATAGAGAACCATAAAAGTGGGATATGGATAAAAAAGTTGAGTATGATGTCAATTAAATATATATGAATTATATTATAGGTGGACTTATTCTAGATTAATTTAATTGTGTATCTCAAAGTACTACTATCTATGAGATACGTAAAACTATCATTTTTTATTATTAAGGAACTGAAAATGTCATAAAATTATGGTAAAATACTACAAAGTTGAAAATAGAATCATTTAAAATGTGTGATGGTGAAAGAATCATATAGATTAATGGAATATTGAAAAAAATAGTCAATTTTGTTTCTTCCTTGGGGGATGAAATTAAACAATAGGATCAATATTTTTACATTATATGAGTATAACCTTCTAAATGTGAGGGGATATCAACTACTATCAAATAATATTCTATTGTCTAATAACTGAAAATTAAGGTGTTTATTGGAACCCCAATAATCAATACTATAAAATTCAAGATATATATAAGGATAATAAGATTAAAAAAAGGGGAAACACCACCCTTAATGTTAATACTAAAAAATTTGAAAATAAAAAAAGATGATGGTGTATTCTAAAATGATTTAGAATGCTTAGATTCTAAAATAGAACTGTCTCATCTAGCCAAAAGATTCATCAAGTTTTATATGAAAAAGAAAGGCTTCAAAAATTCCTTGAATGGTATCAAGAAAGATGGTCGATGACTTAAAGATGTAAGATGTTATGAATGAAAAAAAATTCTCTATATTATACCTGATTTCCAATAACAAAAATAAGAGAAAAAAATGGAAAATAATGAAAATATGTTTTAGAGGAAAATTTGTAACAACGTAGAATTATATCAATGGGAAGACCCTTCTTATAATTTTTATATATATTATAAATCACAAAAAAACACATATAGAACACAATATAAACTATATAAAATATGAATGAATGAAATAAGATGTATTTGTTGAAGTTAAGAAACCATTAATTATGGAATAGTAACTTGACCATTGAAATAGTAATGTGACACTTCTAAATTGTAAACTTGCCTATAAAAACGTCAAATAACCAATGAAATTATATGAAAAATCTAGGCATCTTATAAATTAAAATATAACATAATTACACTATTGTATAAGTAAATCAATGTTTTGGGAATGATAAATTCTGTTTTTGTATTTTTATAAAACATAAATTTTTATTCTAAATTTTATAATTAATATAATTATTTAAATAAAATTTAATTTTATAAAGTAGATTCATTAATTATTATTTTTTTGTATTACTATTATAAGATAATTTTATGGGACAATAATTAATTTCTCATAGTGTTGTAAAATCAGTTATAATTTTAAAATTGGCATTTTTAAAATAAATGATTATTTAATTTAAAAATTATATTCATCATATTTCGAAATAAAAAATAAAAAATGGTGTTCATTTTGGAATTCTAGACATCGAAAAATGTTTAGGGTGATTTTTTAGGTATTTTTCTAAAATAGATGATTTTTTGGTGAATATGGACATACAATAATTTGTACTATAACTAAATAACTAAATTGTTTAGTCATCATTGAGTCATGGATGATTAAAGTGGAAATTGGTTGGAACATATATTCACTATTTACTATATTTATTCATAAAAATCAGCATTATTTCTTATCCTGAGAAAAATATGAAAATAAAAAAAAACACCACTCAACGCCTCTTCTCCTCACACCTCAAAATCCTTAATGATTTTCCAAATTCTGATCAATCATAATTATAGGCCTCTCCCTCAAATATAAGATCCATGGTTTTCAACAAATGTATAAACTAAATTCCCTTAAGGTGGTTCTCAACGATAGAAACTCAAGAGGTAAAAACCCCTTTCATTTTCGTTTAATTACTTTTCAATTTTCCCTTTTCTTATTATCTCCTAAAATATCATTATCCAAGACACATGATAACTAATGTATCTTTTATATAATATAATGTTATTTCGTTATTGTAATAACTCATCATCTTTTATCTTCCCCTCTTATTTTATTGTAAAAATAAAAACTTCATACATAATGTTCCGATTTACCACCTTGGTGGATGATGTGTTTTCATTTTTCAATTCCTCCTTAACGGTTAATCATAAACTAATTTTTATCATTGAAATAGATTTTATTATATGTATTAAATTCTATTTAATGATCTAGAACTAGTATATATACTTTATATTAATTAATAAAATAAAATTAGTTTCTGATGATAAAAAACAACCAAAATAATCTAAACAATTATCACTAATGCCTTATCTAAGGATTCATCCTTACCTGAAATAACCAAATGAATTATATAAAAATTTAATATTTTTTATGTTAGTTAATAACACATAACTTCAATTATGGAAAACCATTCTCATTTCACATGATTTTTCTTACATGTATACAAGCAAAATGATCATGAAAACCAGGGAAAGCAACTCTCCCAAACGATGAAATTGAATCTCACATCCCATAAAAAGAACATAAAATTAATTGAAAAATATAATAAATCAAATAAATGTATAAAAATTTATAAATTAATTAATTAAGGGATTTAATTTTGTTATCCAATATATTATGTTCACGTTCAGAACATTTCATACATAAGGTAAGGGATTCTTTCTCAACCATCATTTTTCCTTCGTGTTACACTTTCTCTATATTTACCCCAATGTAACTATCCATTCATCATATACATTTCTTATAAATTCCATGTATAAGTTTCAAACTCATGTATCAAGATCATTACATCATTCTTTTTTGGGGAAATATGTGTTTTAAAAATGTTCCCTTCTCAACTCTCCCTAGTAAGCAATCCTGATTAAAGGGAACTTCCCGATTTCATACATGTTTTCAAGTGCATGCCAAAATAAATATTAATAAATATTGTTTTTATAAAAGATATCATTTTTAATGATACAATCTTGGTTCATTTTTTGTTTTATACAGATATTTATTCCTTTTCAGTTTTAAAGAAACTTGAAAATTTTCCCATAAACCGCCCTCAATTGTTTTATCTCTAAAGTTTATTTAAACCTATTTTTTCATGTTTTCACTTTAGATTGAAATACATTATCCTTTTCTATGACTATTTTACATTATAAACTTCCATATATTATTCAAACCCATTCATTAATGCACACTATTATAATATTCCATTTTCTTATTCCATTTAACATGATTATGATACATAATTATTTCCATGGGTAACCCATATGTTTATGTTTGATTACTTATGTATAATTGTCATTGTGGGAAAAACTATTCATGATTAGGTTATGATAGGTGAATTGATATATCTCTCAAATGTTTTGGGAAATACTTAGTCTCATGATATGTCATATGCAACAATTTTGGTGGTTATCCTTAACTCAAGATACCCGTGCAACAGTTTCGGTTGTTAGCCTTGACTCATGATCCTCTATGTGAAATAAGTATTGACTCATGATTATGTCATGATTTATTTTTCTTTCACATTACTATTATAACATTATTACATGATCCTATGTTGTATGTGTAATTCTTATAGGTTTTTATTCATGTTCCATATTTTTTTAGGTCATCATATAATTACTTTTAACCTGTGTGCTATTACTTAATCTTATGTTTATTCCCTTACTGTATTTTTATCTCATCCATTTTTCATGTATTTTCTAGGTTATCATATGTATGTGTAAGGTCTCGAAGGGTTTTAGGATCTCGTTATTATGATTAAATAAAATATCTCATGAATTTTGGTTCAATGATTTTAGTTTATATATCTAATCTTCCAAATTCAATAGAGTTTATGACCCTTGGTTTGTATATTAAGTCTACTTATTCTTAAAATAAAGTAATAATATTTTTAAAATGATAGGGTACTTATATTTGGTATCATAGCGTGGTCTATTTATCTTTTGAGATTAGGACTAGAGCACTTTAGTACGATCCCTAGGGATAAATATATCACCACGAATAACCTAGATTGCAACTTGGGTTATCACAATTTGGGATATAATTTTCATTTATAAATTTTTTTCCTTTTATTTTCAATTATTTGTTTAAATATTTATATTATCTAAGTATTAAAGCCCCCTAATTTTAATTTCATTTCATAGTTATTGGCTGGAAATAGATGAACCCATGTTAACAATCAATGATATAGAAAATGTGATTATTTCCCAAATGATGTGAAAAAAATGATAAGAATGTGATCTCAAAACGTCACAATAGTACTTCACAAATTGGATAATGTTATGAATAATAACTTGAATCATGCGGACCACCCTCCATCACCTGAGAAAATAGAATGTTTTAGTCAAATCCTTCACACGACAAAGGCCTCCCATGTATAAATGATCTTCTAATCTGATCATCACAAAACAACGGATTAACTCCATTGAGTAGATATTCACTATCCTATAGTGATTATAAGAAGATAAATTTGTGTAAGAAGTCAATAATTTTGATGGGGAAGTTGATCAGTGGATAACACTGATCTAGAACACAATTTTCTCTGAGGAAATTGATTCCATGTAATTGAAATATTTCATGAATATATTTTTCAATAAGTATTTTACAAGAACTCTCCATCTAAAAATAGATATAGAACTCCTCAGTCTAAAGTAAAATAAAGGAGAGTCTACCATGTCATATGAGGAAAACATTTCAAGGTTTTCAAGATAAGACTCCAGTTTTTTCATGAACACCGAATCCATGGTGGGTAACTTTTTTAGAGGACTGAATTTGGTTCTATGAAAAGCATTGATGATTCAACACCTTTAAAACTATGTAGAGATTTTTTATTATTCCCTAAAGGTTTACATGGATATAAGATAATCTAAGTGGTCTCATTTGATCGATGATAAAAATGAAAAAAAATATAGTCTAATATGGCATCATCAATAGATAAATACCATGATGGAAAGAAAACCCAACATCCCACATGTCAAAATTTTTATAATAAGAATCATGGGAACTATCTAAATGGAACCTAGATAATATTAAAGAGTAAAAGATATGGGAATCTAACTATTAAATCCTAAGGGAAATGAGGAATCCCACAAATGTGTAAGAAGTAAGAGAGGTTCAAATCAACACTCATCCAGTAGTGTGGTGTTTCAACTACAAGGAACTTGGGCATTACGGGAACCATTTCCTTAAGCCAATGGTTTCTAGAGGAAATAAACACCAAAAACCACCAAGGAAGAATGGAAGGGAATTTTTTATCATTATTATTATTTGGGAGTCCAAAATGATGTGGTGGTAGGTACACTTTCCATTCATTCAAGAATAAATAACATACTATTTTATTCTAGTTCTACGAATTCCATTATATCTATTATGTTTATTTGAATTATTCAAACACCACCCCAAAATATGGAGGTTGAGGTATCTATTAGAACATAAAATGGGGAAGTTATTGCATCCAAGGTATATAACTCCTTTATAGTTAATGTTTGTGGATTGAACCACCCATAAAATATTTTCATTCTTCCTTTGGTAGAGTTTGATGCTATTTTTGGGATGGATTTGAGATCATTATAAAAATCCAACATCAACTGTTAGAAAATAAAGATCACTCTTTACATCCCAAATCATCATCTAGTTCATTAAAAGTGTAAGGATGAAGATGAAACAACTTTATAATAATAATCTCGACAATGGATATTATTGACTTATTAGAAAGTAAATCAAGTTCAACAGATTTAAACAAAAGAGATAATCATGATTGAATATATGCCCATTATGAGGGACTACACTCATGTGTTCCCTGAAGAATTGTCTAGTCTTCCTCTTGACTGATTATTTGAGTTCTCAACTGAACTTATTCTCAAATATATTACAATAACATTGAAACCTTATAGAATTGACACCATTTAGTTGGAAGAACTCAAGAAGCAGTTATTGGAGAATCTATACAAGGGTTTTATATTCCCGAGTTCTTTACTGTTGGGTACACCAGTCCTCATTGAAAAAAAATAATGGATCAATGTGCCTCTGTCTTTATTATTATGAGATAAATAAAATCAAGAAAAAGAAAAAATATCACCTTCAATGGATATATGACTTGTTCAATCAACTATATGGAGATAATTATTTATATAAGGTGGACCTTTGTTTTGTATATCACAAATTAAAGGCGAGGAAAGAAGAAATTCCCAACACTACATTTCAAACAGCTTATGGACACTATGTGTTCATTGTTAAAACCATTAGACTTACTAATGCTCTACAAATTTTCATAGATTTAATGAACATAGTATTTAGATATTACCTCATTAAATTTGTGGTATTATTTATTGATTATATTATGATATAATCTAAGAGAAAGGATGAATATGATAAGCATTTGAATACTGTGAAAAATACTTTTAGAAGGGAAAATCTATATGAAAAATATATTAAATGTGAGTTCTTGATAAAGGAAGTATCATTCTTGAGGCATGTAATCACCAAAAAAGTGTTTTTTGAGGACCCATCTAAGAAAAAGGGAATCAAAGAGTGTTCCATGATATCATCTATAGTATAGACCCATAGTTTCCTTGGTGTAGGTGGGTATTAACAATGATTTATAAAAAACTTCTCACAATTGTAGAATCCACTATCCAAGCTTACTCAAAAGAGAGAAAAGATTGTATAGACTAGTGAATGTGATGACTAATTCAAAGAGTTAAAAAAGTGAATTATAACTACACCAGTGCTCACACTACCATCATGTGGGGAACTCTTTGTGGATACATTGATTATTCAAATAAGGGCTTAGGTTGTGCACTATGGAAAAATAATAAAGTTATAGAATATGCCTCATTTAAGATGATGATTCACGAGTAAAACTATACAAAGTAAGATCTGGAGTTGGGAGATGTAGTATTTGAATTGAAAATATTGCAGAATTATCTTTGTGGGGATAAGTGTGGGATATATACTGATAATAAGAGCCTCAAATATATATTCACATAAAATGATCTTAATATTAACCAGTGAAGATGGTTAAAAGTCATCAAGGATTATGACTTCTCAATCCACTACCATCTTGGTAATAAAAATAAGTAATACCCCAATATTTCAAAGTAAGTTATGTCTTTAAAGTAATTCAATAGATTATACTACATGCAACAGTGACGTGGCTTGTGTTATATGAAAGATTCAGTTTTTTGCGATACAATGCATTAGTATAATAAATATTTAAATGATATATTTATTTATCAATTAAATATTTTTATATGAGTAGTAAAAAAATAATTATTGTTATTTATAATGTTTTTACATAAATAAAAAATATTTATAAGGAAATTTATATGTTTTGTTAAAATAGTTATATATTTAGAAAAACAATTCTCTTAAAAGAGGTACTTTTTATGTCCTCTTTTGTACAATAATAAAAATAATATTAGACACTCCTAAAAATCAAATTTGGTTAATTTGACTTCATTTTTTGATTCAAAATATCAAAATTAGATTAGGGTAAATTTTTTATATTTTTCTAAAAACTTCATATTTTTGATGAATAGTAAAAAATACTGCATAGTACATAAAAACCAACTATTTATTTAAATATTTATTATTTTTATTTAAATTTATTTTAAATTTAAAATATATACTAATAACTATATTATTCTAATTTAATTCATTGGAGTCATTTTATAATAAGATTAGATATATAACATTTTATTGAACATTTTATCATCTTTTACCAGCCTTCTAGGCACATTTGCAAATTAGCATAAAATGTAATTTTACCGCATCTGTGAATTGAATTTCAAAAATCTGAGAGACATAGTTGAAATCATTAATAAAATTTTGGTTCAATGGAATGAAAATAATTATTAGTGAATTGTAACTTTTGAATTTTATTTAGCACGGTTAAAAGTAAATAGGATAATTAAAGATAAAAATGATATTATAATTACACTAACACATTACCTAATTATATTGGATTAGTTTATTTAGACAAAAATCAACCTTAGGAATAAAATAATATCCTTTTTGATCCACTTGTATTAGATTAGGACATTTATTATTACTTTATTTAAAGAAGAGTTAAAAGTTTTAAATTCAAATTTAAATAAATAAAGAATTTTTAATATAGGTTTTTACATAATTTAAATTAGACTATAAATATTCATTATAAATATAAAAAATATTTCCTATGTCATGGTATTTTAATTATAATTCTTAGACATTAAATAATTCAACTTATTTTGGACGTAATGATGATGGAATAATTACTTTATTAATGAAAGATTTAAATAAATGATATTATAAATATTAAGATAAATGTAAATTGATACATTTTATTCATTCAACTAATTTTATAGGTTAATATGATATGTTAGGGTTGATTAAATAAATTTTTTCGATGTGATCATGCAGTTATGACTTTCACAAAAACCAAATACTAAATAGTGTCAAAATTGACATAAATGAGTTTTTATAACAACAACTATTTTATTAAATGATATAATAGTAATAAAAGTATATTTTTAGGAAAAAGGACTTAAATAAGGTTATATTTGTCAATAATGAACCACTTAATGTTTTCTGGGATTTTAATAGTGTGTTTAATAACTAGATATTATAATAATACAAGAAGACAAAATAAAAGTTAAACTATTTAACTAAGAGTTAAATCTTAAAGATAAGGTTAATATGGTGACCTAAACTAGTCTAAACAAATTGGTTGAGATTATTTCAACCAATACACACTTTAGGATCGAAATAAATTCATTAGGATCCATCAAAAACCTCAAATTATTTTATAATAAAATAATATTTCATGCTTTTCCTAAAGTGACACTCCTCTCTGTTATGATAGGGTACTTCCCCTTCTCTCAAAATCACACCTCCAAATCCATTTGAAACAGCTATACATGGCTCAAATATCCTCCCAAGTACCCTAAATTCAACCTATAGACCTTACATTGATAAAAAATCCAACCTAAGGGTTCCTTTTGTTCAAATCAAAAGAATGAACCCGAAGAAGATGTAATTACATCATCACCTCTTTAAAAGTTCTTTTCTTCTTCAACTACCTCATTATTTGATGTTTCCATAATAAAATAATAACTACAGTAAAATATATATTCTGAGATGTTATTATAGATATTTTACAACCATATTCATTATTCTATCCATCCAATGAATGACAAAGTCACCATATGTGCGTACATACAGCTTACCGTCTTCATGTCGTGGTGTAGTTTTTCATTCAACACTTCATTTTTTGGATGGGTATAATAATGGGTATAACTGATGTAAAAAATAAATATAATATGTTAATGATTCTTTATATATAATATTTCATCCAATTACATATGATTTTACCACTAATATAATGATATTGTCACTCATGCTTGCGTACGACATACCGTCTCCACAACGCGATGAGATTTCATTCCCCATCATAACCATTCAAGAATAATTTTCATTTGATGATTAAAAATAATTTTTAATAAATTAATATAATTATGTATATTAATAAAATTCATATTATCCATAACAAACATGACTTATGTAAAAAAACATTTAAAGGGAAACAAATCAGTTAACACTTGAAACAATGATACTACTGAAATTTTATTAACAAAGGAACATTATAAGATCATATATGATATAATATTTTTGAATGTGATTTTTTTATAATTTAATAAAAATTATTTAACTATTAAACAATAGGATAATTTACCCTCAATCAATGAAAATTACAAGTTAAGTGTTAATTTTACAATCTCTTTATTTATCTGAGGTTGTTTACACGTAAGTATCTAATAGGACCTCTTTATCATCCACAACCGTGTTTCTTAAAAATATTTTTCAAAACATTATTACTATTTCCTAGAATATGGGTTAAAGTAATTTAAACCTTTTTTTGAGTTTTTATAAATTATTTTTTAAGTAATATTAATTTCGTTTTCCAAACAAGGCACTTTATGAACTTCTTGAAAAATTGTGGCAAGAATGTTTTTTTCTCTTATACAGCAGGTGTTGCGAATTTCCCCCATTATAACACCTTCAATACATCCCTCACAAGCTTATAAAAATAATTTCAAAATAAATGTTTTCTTTTATAATTATGTGAATTTTAAATGATTTCAAAATAGAAAGATATATATTTCTCAAATAGTTTGGATTTTATCTATGTCTACATCCTATGATGGATTCTACACTTGTTTGAAGTTGATTAATTAAAATATAGTATTCCATATTGTATTGAAGTTTTTGTGATATTTTTTACTATGGATGTGTTATTTTTATACCATTAATGGTTTATGGTTAATAATTTAACATTTTGTATTCATTTTATAATATGACTATTTATGTTATTTTTCACCCTTTTCATATGGTGAATACACTGGACTTAGTAAGTTATGGGTGGAGCCTACTACAGCTCTTCAATGCATCGGTAGGTCTCATGAGACAAACTTGTGTCTTGGAATAAGGCCTTGACAAAATATTATTTTTAATCTTGGCACGAGGCATTCACTATTTGGTTATGATATCTGGCATTATGCATTCCATCATTATGATAATAGGTATTGATATTACATATAATTATTTTACTACTAGAATATCCATGTTAATAAGTAAATGAAATTATTTTATTTATCCTTTCCATATAATGCTGAATTTTAAGTTAAAAAGTCTTGTGTTTTAGTCTTATACATTGCCTTAAATGTTTATTCTTATTTATGATAGTTTCTACTATATTATTATCCTTAATAAGCATCTGAGATCACACTTCAATTATGTCTTCTTTTCCAAAGATGTGAAGAAGTATATTATGATTGACCTGCAGGGATAGGCTAAGGGATATAAGTGTATTCAAAGGAGACACAATGTTGTTTTTTATTTCATAATGTAATGTGAAATTTATATATGTATCCAGTACATCCAAAGCTACTAAAGTAATCTTTTTTTCGAGACTTGATATCTTGTGATCATGAAAATGTATTAAAATAATTCACCGGCTCTAGAATTCTAGGGATGGGGAATTATAGTTGTTATCAGAGAATGTTTAGTTCTACCCTTAGAAACTATTTTTAGAAAAAATCTAATTAGAGAACATTACCCTAATATAGACATTGAGGATTAGTATAGAATAACATCCTAGAATATTTTTAATATGGGAATTTTGTGAATTTTATAAGGAATAAATCCCTGTATGGATACGAGAAGGTAGATATATCTCTAGCATAGATGTATCTAGGGGGATAAACTAAAAACACCGCTTTGAGATAGAAATGTGTGGGAACTGGTGCACGACAATTGGCCTTGCTGCACTCTTGGTTATGACACTCCTAGGGGGATATTCTTAAGATAATTATCATTTTCTTTAAAAACAATCATGATTGTTTTATGAGTAAATACTTCCTCAAAGAAAACGTTTTTATTATAATGGATTATATGTATAAACTTTTCAATTTACATTTGGTATTTTACAATTTTGGAATTTTTCATTTTGATTCATCAACTAACCTAGTGTATGCCATTATTTAGAAATGGTCCCCAGTAGAAGGAATGAGAACTCCAGCGAAACACATGATATGAAAAGTAAAAAGGATCATATATTTTATAGTCTTAAGCCATCATTTAGAAGGGAAATAGTCTCCCACATATTTCCATCATATAATGAAATAGTATCATGTTTTAATAAGATAAGTAATAAATTCTTTGATTCCTATGGCATTGAGGGAATCCAGAGAAGAAAAGTATGGAAGAGAGAAATATGGGTAAAGGGAAGATGGCAAAGAAGGATTTTCCCATATGTGATAACTATGGAAAGAATCATCTTGGTAAATTATTAAATGGAATGTGAATTTTTTATTAGTGTAGAGAAAAATGAAACCAAGTATGTGATTGCACGGGTAACAATAAGGTTTCAAATTTATACTAATTCATCTGCAAGGAGTTGGGACACTACATGAATCAATGTCCCAAACATTAGAGTATACCGAAAGTAATGATATTGGATAATAATCAAGTTATGATACTACCGCAGATGAAGATAAATAATTAGTGTTCTTATATTTTTATTAATGAATTATGTAATTTGAGTATTTTATCAACAATGTACTGGTAATATTAATTGTGGAAATACATAATGATTGTATTACTATACTATTTCATTGAGTATTTGCGATTATATGGTACTAAGAAAAGTGACTCAATAAAAAGTTAAAATTTTTGTAAAATATATGGTTGAAGGGAAGATAAACCTGAATATGGTCATGATACCAAGGTTGATATTTTGGAAAAAGATATGGTTGATTTGGGTAAATTATATTGGATATTCTTGACTACCTTGGAACTGATTAATGGTTTGTTTATTCCATCATTGTTGGAGTATTCAAGATTTTTGGATATATGTAATATATCTTCTATTCTATAATGAATAAGGAAGAAATAATTTAATCAATAAAATTTTCTGGTAATTCAGGGTGTTACCATGTTTTAAGAGAATACATGATGCAGGTACTCACATGTTATTATATGGAAATAGGAGATCTTTATTATGTTATGTTGACCTTCCTAGTATTTTTTTGGTCTATGAGTTTGGACACAAGTAATTTGGATAATTATAAAGATTGAAATGGATTAAGTTGGACATTGGATACTATGGTTTAAGGTTAAAACATATCATAATATTACATTTGAACTTTTTATAATAAGGACAACACAAATATCAGGTGACAACCCATCACATCTAGCAAGGCCGCGATACTTGAACATGTAACCAAAGGGCGATAAGGGTACATCACCTACCGCCGGCCTACATGATATCCTGGTTGGTTTAAAGTAGTTTTTTTAAATGATCTAATAGATGAATTATAAATTCATTTTTTAACCCAATACGATTAGGAATAATTGAATATTTTTATGTTCTATTATCTTTTCGAGTGAAAGATGAGTTTGTGGTAGAAATTAGTTTATGGATGGAACTCTACATGACAATTTTTTTCATATTCTATGAGTAAATTAATTTATAAACTTTAAAGAATGGATTTTAAAACAAAAAATGTGTTATCCTAATACCTTATATTTTGATGAACTAATGATATTTTATGTCATTATATATTTATGGATTTGAGTACCCTAATTTTTTATTTATTATTCACTTGTTTGTTATTGATGACCACAATCACTCTGTATAAATATTTAAGTTTTTCCTCCAATTATGTGTCTCAAATTGCAACCAATGTTCTCCAAATCGAACTCATGATTTGGTGGTTACTTTTTCATTTCATATTCCCTCTTATTAAGACTAATTTTTATTAACCATATTTCCAATATGGGGTTTCCACAAAGGTATTTTCAATTTTAAACGTTTTATTTTTTAAGAACAATTTCCAATTGAGAGGATGCAATATATTGAAGGAGGTTAGAATGTAACACCCTAATATTTCATTATAATTTATATCTTTAAAGTAAGTCAATAGCTTATACTGCACACAACACCTACTTGGCTTTTTTTATACGCAAGATTTAGTTTCTGAGAAATAATACATCTGTATTAAAATTATTGAAATGATATATTTATTTATTAATTAAATAGTGTGATATGAATAGTAAAAAATAAATTTTTATTTTCATTTATAATGTTTTCACAAAAATAAGACATATTTATAATGAAATGTATATGTTTTGTTAAAATAGTTATATATTTAGAAAAATAATTTTCTTAAAAGAACTACTTTTTATGTTCTTTTGTTAAAAATAGTAATATTAATATTAGACACTCCTAAAAATTATATTTGGAAAAATAGACTTCATTTTTGGATTCGGAATATCAAAATTATCCTAGGAATATTTTTTTGTATTTTTATAAAAACATTAAATTTTTTATGAATAGTGGAAAATATTTTATAGTACATAAAAACTGACTATTTATTTAAATAATAATTATTTTTATTTAAATATATTTTATTGTAATAATATATATATAATACTTATTTTAGTCCAATTTAATTCATGGGAGTCATTTATAATTGGATTAGATATATAAAATTTTATTGAACTTTTTAACGTATTTTACCCACCTTCTAGGGACATTTGCAAATTCACATAAAAAGTAATTTTACATCTTCTATGAATTGAATTTAAAAAATCCAAGAGTCATAGTTAACATCAGTAAGTAAAATGTGGTTCAATAAGATGAAACTAATTTTGAGTGAATCGTAACTTTTGAATTTTATTTAACACTATTAAAGGTAAATAGGGTAATTAAAGGTAAACATGATATTATAATTACCCTAACACATGTCCTAATTCTATTGGATAACTGTATTTTGACCAAAATCAACACTTGAAATAAAATAATATACTTTTTGATCCACTTGTATTAGATTAGGACATTTATTATTATTTTATTTAAAGAAGAGTTAAAAGTGTTAAATTCAAATTTTTAATAAGAAGACCATTTTTAAAATAGGGTTATACATAAGATAAATTCGACTATAAATATTCTTTAGAAAGGTAAAATTATTTCCTAAATAATGGTATTTTATTTATAATTTTTAAACATTAAACACTATATATATTTATGATATATGTTTGATGCAGTAATTACCTTATTAATGAAATATTAAAATAATTGATGTTATATATATTAAAATAAATTTTAATTGAGACTTTTGATGCATTCCAATAATTTTACAGGTTAATATCACATGTTCTGAAAAATCTATTTTTATATGATTTTGAAAACCACTTTTTGGGTGAGCAGGAACTATACACAAGATTACCAAATTACCGAAATCCAAAAACCACGTAGACAAAATGCACATTTGATTCAAAATTCAAAATTGTGGTCAACGAACCATCTCAGGACATAGATACACGATTCGCCTCCTTGATCAGCACCTCTGATGCCATCATCACTGTCGTAGCATCTGAAGAGCATCGAAAAACATCATCACCATGGAAACTATTGTCGTCGCCGCCCATCAATGGAGCCGGTGACCAGAATAATCAAACCGTAGAAGAACATTCAACATCAGAAAACATCCTTCATCGTCTAAGATCTTCCAATGAACTCATTCCATCACTAGCATCACACACCAACCACACAGACCGCACAGAGCATCAATCATCATCGCTAAAACGAATCCCGTATAAGGTTTCACTGATGCCAAAGGGTATGGAAACGATCCCCAACTCGAACCATCTAAATGGAAACATTTTTAGAATCACAAAACCCCATAAGGACTTCAACGAAAGAAACAAATACCACAGCGGACGCAACACTAGAGCAGACCAACCACAAACCACATACCCAAATCCAAACCGCGAGCAGAGTCGCATCCAAATCTCACATCCAAGATCAAAAAATGCAGACCAAGGAACAGACAACACAAACCATCACCGAAAAAGGATCACCAAAATCCAGAACAAACCAGAAGAAGCCAGAACAAATCTGAATAATTCAACCCACAAACCTGAACTGCAGACCTGCCGTTACCTTCACGCCCGCACACAACGACCAGATCCTCCCAACACACCAACAGACGGCGCAGAAACGAGACAGAAAAAAGACATAGATAATGTTAGATATGTGAATAATGAACCCCATTGGGTTATCTTGGCTTATTATAGTATTTTTATTAACCAATTATTATAATTACACTTGAAGACATGGTAAAAGTTAAACTATTTTACTAAGAGTTAAATCTATAATATTATGTTCATATGGAGACATAAACTTGTCCGAAACCAATTTGTTGAAAGGATTTATAACCCTCCCCACATTATACTCGAAATAAATCCATTTGGATGCATTATAAACTGAAAATGAAATTATAATAAAATAATATTTCAATCTTTTCCTAAAGTGACCCTCACATCTCTTATAAAAGGGTACATACCCTTCTCTCAAAATCACACCTCCAAATCCATTTGTCTCAGAAAAACCCTACTCAAATATCCTCCCATCTACTCTCACTTCATCCTAGAGGCCTTAATTTTATCATAAAGTCATCCTAAGTATCCTTTTTGTTCAAATCATAAGGAAAAACCAAAAGAAGAGGTAATTAATTCATCACATTTTTAATTGTTCTTATCTTTTTCCACTTCCTCAGTCATTGATGCTTTCGTAATAAAATAATAAATACATTACCTTATACATACTGATATTTTATTATAAAATTTTTAAAACCACATTCATTATTCTAGCCACCCAATGAATTAAAAAGTCACCATACGTGCTTACGGACATTTTACTGTCTCCACGACGTGGTGTAGTCTGTTTTTCAGAACTTCATTATTTGGATGGATATTATAATGAGTATAAATGATGTAAATAAAACTTATATAATTATGATTATTATGTATATATAATATATCATCCAATTACATATGATTTTACCACTAATAGAATGATATAGTCGCTTGTGGGTTCGTATAGATTACCGTCTCCACGACGCGATGAGATTTCGTTCCCCATCATAACCATTCTTTAATAATTTTCATTTGGTGATTAAAAATAATTTTTAATAAATAATATCATTCTGTATATGAATAAAATACATCCTATCTATAACATACATAACTTACATAACAAAACATATAAGGGAAAACGAATCAGTTCACACCCGAAACAATGATACTTCTGAAATATTATTAACAAATAAATATTAGAAGATCATATATGATATCATATTTATGTAGGTGGTTATTTTATAATTTAATAACAATGATTTAAAAATTATATAGGAGGATAAAGTACGCTCGACTAAAGAAAAAATACAAGGTAAGGGTTAATTTTACAATCAAATTATTTATCCGTGGTTGTTTATACGTAAGTATCTACTAGGACTTCTATATCATCTACATCCTTCATTCATAAAAATATATTTCAAAACTTTATTAATATTTCCTCAAATATTTGTTAAGTTAATTTATACCACTTAATTTATTTTTATAAAATGTTTTTAAATGAATCTTTTTTTTTCGTTTTCCAAACAAGGTACTTTATTACCTTATTGACAAATTAAGGTATGATTGTTTTTTAACTTATACAGCGGGTGAAACTATTTTCCGCCATTAAAACACCTTAGAAGCTTCCATCACATGATTATGATAATATTTTCAAATAAGATGTTTTCTTTCATGATTATGGGACTTTTAAATGATTTCAAAATTGAAAGTGATGTTTCTCTCAAATAGTTTTGATGTCATCTATTTCTGTATACTTTGATGGATTTTAATATTATTTGAAGTGGATTAATTATGATATAATCTTCCATATAGCATTGAAGGTTTTATGATATCTTTGACTATGGTTGTGTTATTTTTATACCATTCATGTTTTATGTTAAAATTATAAACATTTCGTATACTAGTTTTATTACAAATGTATATATTATGTTGCAACCTTTTCATATGAGGATAGAATTGGACTTATTAAGTGAGAGGAGGAACCTGCTATAGCTCCTCGATGAATCCGTACATCTCAAGAGACACAATAGTGTCTTGCCACATGGCCTTGAAAATATTATATTTGTAGTCTTGGCTCGAGGTCTTGACTATGTGGTTATGATGTCTGACATTATGTATTCCATCATTATGAAATTAGATATTGATATTACATGTCATTATTCGACTAGTAGAATACCCATGTGAATATTTAAATGGCTTTATTTGATTTGTCTTTTCTATATTATTCTGAATTTTATGTTAAAAGGCTTTTGTTTTAGTCTTATATATTTCCTTAAATGTTTATGCTTATTTATTATAGTTTCCTATATATTATTATCCTTACTGAACATATGAGACCACCCCTTTCTTGTGTTTTCTTTTCCTAGGATGTGAAGAAGTATATTATGATTGACCTAATGGGAAACTTTATGATATATAAGTGTGTTCAAAGGCGGAACAATGTTGTTTTTTTATTTCATGAAGTAATTTAAAACTCATGTGTGTATCTAGTACTTCTAAAGCTACTAAACTAATCGGTCATTCAAGACTAAATCTGTTATGATCCTCCCAATGTATGAAAATAATGCATGTGCTCCGGGCTTCTGGGTTCAGGGTGTTACAGAATAAGAATTATATTTTTAATGATGCATAGAGATCAACCTTGTCTATTAACCCAGGGAGCACAAATAAGTTTCGAGATCTCCAAAAAAACTATTAGAGAAACAATATGAAGAATGAGATAACTAAATATATATCAAAGTTCCATGTGTGTAAACATGTGTAGGCTGAAAGGAAAAAGTATAGGGGTTGATGATACTATTACCCATGCCAACAAGGAAGTGGTAAAACATCACCATATACTTTATCACCGGACATCCAAATACATCCATAGGAAACACTGATATATGGATTTTTGTGGATTGTCATAAATAGATAGATCACATTATCACAATTCAAGAGGAATTCACATTGGATCAACTGGAATATATATACATCAAATAATTGGTATGTATGTATGGATTAAAAAATCGATTGTATTTGATTGAGATCTGAAATTCACCTCCATGTTCTGGAGAAGTCTCCAATATGCACTAAATAATGAGTTGAACATTAGTACGACCTATCACCCTAAAATAGCTTCCCAATCTAATAATATTATTCATACATTGGAATATATGTTCAAGGAATATTATATGGACTTCAATAGAGTATGCGACCAATACCTACCTCTGGCCACATTATCCTTAAAAAATTCTTCCCACTCAAGAATCCAAATGAATCCATATGAGTCCCATCATTGGAAAAGATACAGAACACTGACATTCTGGGATGAACTCAGTGAACGTAAGATACTATGACTTGGAATGGATGAAGAAATGGTTTTAAAGGTGAAAAAAATTATGTAGAATATCATGGAATCCCAAATTCAATAGAAGATATATGAGAAAAATCGCTGATGAGACCCAGAGTTTATGGTTGGATACATGGTATTCTTTGGAATATCTCTATGGAATAGGATCAAGATATTTTGGATGTAAAGAAATATATGTCCCAAGTACATCATCCCATTGAAGATTATTGATCATGTTGGAGTTGTGGCATATCGAGTATTAATTCCTCCAATAATTTTTCAATAACATTATGTTTTCCATGTATCTTTTTTGAGGATGTACATACCATATCCCTCAAATTTACTGAATTCAGAGGTGGTACAACTAGAAAATGACCTCTCATATGAAGATAATCCAATAAGATCATGGATTGTAGAGATACATTTCTACACAAAAAAGACTACTCAATTGTTCAAATTACTATGGATGAACCAAATGTACAAATATTCAACAAGGGAACCATTAGAATCAATGAAATAGAATTACTCGCACTAGTTTTTACCTTAGAGTGTAAAATGAAATATCAATGGTGAAATATCATAAGGGGGAGAATGTGACATCCCATAATTATATTAATGGAAATTACCTTCTTAATATTCTGTTATATGGTAGAAATCACATAAAATCAAAAATATAACAAAATAAAAACATTTTAAATGATGAATGAATGAAATAATAGGTATATCTAGAAGTTAATGAACCTTTACAAATTGAATAGTAACTTGGACTTTGGAATAGTAATTTGACCATTATGAATAGTAAATTTGATAATAGAATTGTAAACAAACCATTTTATTTTAAGAAAAATTTTGGAATCTTATAAATGAAGATATGACATAATTATACCATAATATAAGTAAATAAATTTTTTGAAATGATAAATTATATCTTGGTATTTTTCTAAAACATAAATTTATATTTTAAATTTCATAATTTATAAAATGATTTAATGAAAAATTATTTTCATAAAATAGATTCATTAATTATTACTATTTTTCATTATTATTATAATATAATTTTATGAGGCCTTAATTAATTTTTCAATGTGTTGTAAAATTAGTTAGTATTTAAAAATTGGTATTTTTCAAATAAATTAGCATTTTTAAAAAAAAAATTATATTTCTCATATTTATAAAATTATTTTCAGAAAATGGAGATCATTTTTTAATTTTAAATTATGAAAAATTATCATGGTGTATTTTTTTCTAAAATAATTGATTTTTTTAATTGTGAAATATTTTAATTTATTCCATAGGTAAATAAATGAATTTTTGAGTCATGCTTGAGTCATGGATGATATAAGTGGACATTAGTTTGAAATAAAATGAACTAGTTACTATATTTAGTCACAATAATCCACACTATTTTTTTTATTTATCAAAATAACAAAAATGAATAGAATAGTCAAAAAACACTCATCTCTTCCACTATAAATACCACCCCTCACAACCTCTTCTCCTCACACCACAAAAGCCTTGATGCTCATAAACATTGTAACCAATACTCCTCCAAATCCTATACCCCAAATCCAATATCCTTTTTTCTCAAAAAAAATAACCAATTCAATTCCTCTAAGGAGATTCTCATGGAACAAAATGAAAGAGGTAAGAACCACTTTCTTTTTCTTTTAATTTCATTTCAATTTATTTTATTTTCCTATTTTATGCTAAACTAACCTTATAAAAGAGTCATGATAACTACAAAATATTTTATATACTACAATATTATTTTATTTTTTAAATAATGAACCCATAATATTATCGCTTCCCCTATTATTTTATTCTAAAAATAAAAACATTGTCTCTGAGGTGAAGATTTACTACCTTTAAAGACGATGTTTTTTTTGTTTTTGAATTATGCATTCAAGGCTGGTCAGAAAACTATTTTTATTGTTAAAATAGATTATATAATATGTTTTAAAAACTATTTAATATTGGGTAACCAGTATATCAACATGATATTAATTAATACCACCAAACTAGTTTGTGATGATTGAGAAAACACCAAAAGAATCTAAATAGTTATCACAAACTAATTTTATGATGATTAAACCTCACCCCAAATAACAAAAATAATTTATATGACCATTTAATCATATGGATGTTAATTAATAACATATAACTTCTATTCTGGACAACCATTATCGTTTTACATGATTTTCCATACATGTATACAGGTAAACTGATCATGAATTCCAAGGAAACCAATGCTCCCGAATGATGACATTGAATCTCATAACCCATCAAAAAGTCCGTAAATGAACTTAATTAAATTATAATAAATAAATTAAATATATAAAATTTTCTTAAATAATTAATAAATTTATTGTATTTTACTATTCAGGATATTAAGTTCAAGTACAGAACACTTTCGTACATAATTAAAGGGATTCTCTCTGAACATCCATTTTTTCCTTCAGGTTACGCTTTATCTCTCTTTACCCCATGTAACTATTCTATATTTTTATATAATTAACAGAAATTATATTTTTATGTTCCAAAATCATTTATCATTATTATTAAATAAATATTTTATAGTGAAATGCATGTTTTAAAAAGGTTCTCATCTCAATTATTCTCAATTAGCAAGCTCGATTAAAGGAACATCGCAATTTCTAACTTATTTTCAAGGGAACTCCAAAATCAGTTTTAATAAACCATTATTTATAAAAAATCACTAATTTTATCATGAAAAACTATCATTTCAAATTTCTGGTTTCATACAAACAATTAGGCATTTTCAATTTTAAAGAAACATGAAAACTTTTACCTTTAACTGCACTAAAATGTTTTATCTATAAAGTTTCTTAAACACTATTTTTACATGATTACACTTTAGTTATACTTAAATTATCAGGATATATACCTATTATTACTAATAAAATTCCATGTATCATTTAAATCCATTATTCCATGGACACTATTATGATATTAACTTTTGTTATACCTTTTGACATGATTATTATACTTTAAAGCCCCAACCTTAAGCATTACTTAATCTTGAGTTCTTTCAAGAATTAACATTGAGGATCTTCTCAGGTTTAGTGTTTTTGAGAATTATATCATAAATCATGCAAAACATTAAACAGTTTAAACAAGGTGGTAACAACAACGACAATATTCATTCTTTTCTATCAAAGGAAACTTATTTAAAATAAAACATGGTTTCTTTCTTGAGACTTCCTTGACACTACCATCACATCATGAACATGCCTCTTGACCTGTGAAAAACATTTCAAAAACTTGGTATGTGCATAAGAAGCTCAGTAAGGAATACCCAAATAAGGAAACTATTAATTTTTCAAACCAACAAGTAAACCATTAATACTTTAACATAGGTAATACTTTTCACCTTTATGAAGTAGTAAATACTCTTCACTGAATAAAATATCACTACTTACCATTTTGTAACGAAAAGATTACCCATATAAAGAATACATAACGTATAAAGATAACTTGGAACATAAACATAATTAAATAGAATAACCATACGGTCTACTTCCACACATATCACTAAATGGAATAGCCATACGGCTGACTACCATACCCAATGCATTAGAGCTTATAAACTAACCACCCGTCCTGGTATTCATGAAACCACTTGTTATTTGGTTTATCACGTAACCACCCATCAAATGTCCAAGTACCATTATAAAATCAAAATAAATAAAACAAATATAAAGGAAAGATAACATTTCCACATTTCAATTAAAATATATCACTTAAATATATTGACATAACAAATCCATTACCAAAACCATTTTCAATACCGAAATACATAATATAGTATATGGTATTTATTTTCTTTTAAAAAACATTACGGCTTGTTGGGGAAACCAATTAAAAAATAATACTAGTGGCGGTGGAAAGGTCATTGTCACCGCGTACGTTAAAAGAAACATTCCTTTTTTTCATTTAGGAAAACGCTTCGTAGAAAAAGATTACCTTTGAATGAAATGAAAATTAAAAGGTTTTTATACAGAATATAAAATAAATTCTTTTATTAAAACAAAATATGCCTCAATGAAAGGAGATAGAGATTACGTCCCTTACAAAGACGGTATCTTTTAATTAAGGATAAATCAATTACATAATTATGTGTGAAAAATATAAATACACCCAATATAGGTTTATATTAAGTGTAAAACAATCAGAGGTCATCCACACATATTCATAGTACAACATAATCAATAAGTATTGGTTTAACCCAAATAATTGAAATAGGGTTAAGAAGTTCCCTTACAGAAATTCGATAGCCTAACACCGTCACTTTAAATTTAGAAAATGAGTTGATGAGAGATATATAGGGTGTATTATCAATTAGACATAAAATTTACCGCAATATGTATATTTAATAAAATATAAAAACCTTATGATGATGTAAATTACAATACCTAACAAAAATAAGTCTTTAATAAAATGAGGGTGAAAGGCTCCCTTACCAACTTGGGTAACTTTCGAAACGAACACCCCGTGAAAGAAGGACTATACAACATTGATGTAAATACACATAAAAGAAATTATATTACAAAAATAGTATAATAATTGGTAGTACATACAACAATCAAAGGATATAGTGACATATATAGCACGAGTCTCATAGGAATAAACAGTGAGATAAAAACCCTTACCTCATTGTAATAAATCGAGTCATATGACCAAAAGATAATAAGAACTAAATGAATCAAATAATAACATGAATATAAATAGAATCAAGATAATATATATCAAATTTAAGTACACAATACAACACATGAAAAAAATAATTGGCTAACAATGGAGATCTCACGGAATTGAAAGTGAGATAAGAAATCCCCTTACAAAAATTCGGCAGCCTAACGATGCCACTTAAAACTTCCAAAAATGGATTGATGAGATAAAATAAGATATCTCATAAAATGAACATAAAAAGTAAAGTAAGAGGAATATAAAATGACATCCAAAAATATAAGAAATAGGAGCATAAAATAATTGACATAAAAGAGAGTACTTAAAAAGAAAGAGAGAGGTAGGATCCCTTACCCTGAGTCTGACTTGTCTCGTTCATTCTTTATATTCCTGAATAATAAACATAGGTCAATTTATAATTTTTTAATAAATTATGTTAATGTTTATATTTCAATTCATATCACATAATATCATGTTACAATAATTATTTAATTATGTGAGGTCATATTAGACGTTTTTGTCGATGTTTGGTGCAAGAGTCAAAAATAAACATGTTTGAAGAGAATTCTCCATGTAGTTATAAGTACATCATCTCCGGAATGGTATTCATGATTTAAATATCATATATATCTAGTATATATTAGTTTTATACTATTCCATAACATTTGAAGATAAAAAATCAAATGCACCGTTCATGGAGATAGTAGGTCGTACGTACGTATGAATGGTACTTTCATTTCTTTGTCATATTAATGGAATTAAAACTAAATAAGGGATATATATATATATATATATTATAATTCCAGTATAATATATATGTTATATACGTCACATAAATTCATTAATTTTTTTCTTTATACATTCCATGTATTGCATGAACGAGTCACATCACTTGAGGGGGCGAAAATCCACACTTCCTCAAATGAAATTATCGCAATTACACGACATGAAAAGATTAATGATATGATTTAAACATAAAATAAAGAATCATATATAAAATATAAATACCATATATATAATATATAAATATAGTGTCATGTAAATGGCCACCATGAAAGGTGTTAGGAGAAGATTGAACAATCATCGTTTCGTGAGGCAGTAATTCGCCACCCACAGAAACAGTATGTTCCTTAACCATTAAATGGGGGTGTGTGTAAGTGTAGGTATAATACTTATCATAAAAAATAATAGTATATTGAGGATACTGGTGTTATTATGGGATCAAATAATAATAATATAGTGGTTATTGAAGAAGGAAAATAAAAGGAAGAAACTCGAGAGAAGACACTACCTCTAAATCGGGTAACTCTTTTCGATTTGAGCCAAAGGCTTCCTTGGAAAGATTTTTTCCCAAAGTTAGGCTTCTAGGAGTACAATAGGGATTTGGATATATAATATGAGCCGATTTTGGACGAACAAAGGGCTTGAGAGGTGTGTTTAAGGGGGTACAGGTGGGGGATTTTTATAAGATGGAGGAGGGGCACTCTTTGAAAGTCATGAAATATTAATTTATTATAAAATGTATTTTCAATTAGAATGGTTTCAAAACGATATATTTTGAGTAAAATAGTATAAGGGGTATAAATCCACTCAAACAATATGATTTAGACAAGTGGAGGTCATATAATGCACCTTATATTTTCATTTTAACCCTTAGTTATAATTAATAATTCTTACCACGTTTTTTTTATTTTCAAACTATAAGGTCATAATAATTACTCTAAAATACCAATAGTCCCAAAATTGTATCAATAATGAAATTAGTAATATATTATAAGTAATTTTTAAGAATATTATATTTTTTTTACTTTTATACAATTTAATAAAATAACATTTGTTTTAAAAATTCATTTACGCCAATTTCGACACTATTTTGTAGTTGACTTTTGATAAAGGCATAAAAGATTTATTCCTTCGAAATAAAGGCATTACCATATATTTTAAATTTCATAATTATATATAAAATTAGTGTATAGAATCCCAATTTTCAAAACAAAATTATTTTAACACTTATAATATTATATATTTAAATCATTCATTAATGAGGTAATAACTACATCATCATTGTGTCATAAATAAATTAATTTATTTAATGTCTAAAAATTATAAATAAATTACCGTGATGTAGAAAATATTTTTATATTTCCAATGAATATTTATAGTCAAATATATCATTTATATAAACAAAACTAAAATTGTTTTACATTGGAATTACATACTTTTATTATATTTCCCTTATAAAAAATAATATGATAAAAGGTCCCTATCACACAAAAGTGATTCCATGGGGTCCCAAAGTTGGAACAAGGAATCTCATGGCCGAACATGACTAAAAAATATCATTAAGACACATGTATGTGTAATTTTATATAATTATAACAATATTTTGTTTACCCCTTTTTACCTGATTTACTAATTAATCACTGTAATTAAAAATAATTACTGTAATTACTATTCATCATGTCAAAAACAAAAGAGTCATAATTACATAATTTGGACCTTTTGATTCCAAATATTTAATCCATTTTACCAAATTCCAAACACAAAAATTGCATTAATTAATTTAAAAATAATTCTTGTTGTCAAAACCAAAGACGAGTTTTTAAGAATTAAAATTTATCAAAAGATTGAATCATTTTTACATCAAATTTGAGAGTTAAATCACTTACAATGAACAAAATTGTATTAAGTGATAAAAAATAATTCAATTAAACTTTAAAACCAATTAAATTGACAGTATAACTATATAAATAAATTAGATGAAAATGCAGTTTTGAAGTAAAATGCAGTATTTTTCACTATTCAATAAAAATGATCATTTGTCAGAAAAATACCAGAAATTTATCCAAAGTAAATTTTATATTCCAAATTAAAAAATTATTTCCATTTTACCAAATTCAAAAATATAAGTTTCATTAATTAATTTTATAATTAATTCCCACTTTCAAAACAAATAGCGTGTTTTTAAGAAACAATATCTATCAAAAGATTGACACTTGTTTATTTCCAATTTCAAAGTGAAATAAATTTAAATGACCACCATTGGATTAAATGGTAAAAAAAATTTAATTAAACTTTAAACCCAATTATAAATAAAATCTATCCATATAAATAAATTAGATTAAAAGGATGTTTTGAATTAAAATACAGCATTTTTCACTATTCACTAAAAAATGAACTTTATCAGAAAAATTAAAAAAATTTAAAAAAAGTAAATTTTGATGACTTGATTCTAAATAAGTATTTATTTGTCAAATATAACATATAAAATTGTCAAAAGGTAGATTTAAAAAAAAGTTCTCCATCAGAAGGTGGTAAAACAATCTTTTGAAAATATTAGAGTATTCTATGCTTAAGATTGGATTTACTCTCATTTTAAGCCTCTAAAACACAATCTAATTAATAAATAGCCATATATATGAAAATATATTATTCTTTACTTACTTGGGATGTTACATCCTTCCCCCTTTTGGGAATTTCTTCCTCGCAATTTTAAAATTGGGCTCAGAAACTTCATTGAAATCACCACATCGGAAAAAGAGTTAATAAAACTATCACTTTCAAAGAATGAAATAGAAGTAAAAAGGTCACCCGAGATAAAAAATAATATTATTCCATGAAAACATGGATATGTAAGAGAAAACAAAAAATCATCTTTTGATGGAGAGTGATAGAAAACATGTCTATGAGAAAGTTATCCACTAGAAAATCACAAACTTGTGATGGGTTAAACAGTATTTCATTCCCTCGTAGGAAAAGTTTACATACAACATTTTTGTTTTAAGTTACTTTTCATTGAGGAATTTATTTACGGGATTAAATAAAACATAAGTAAACATACTTATTTGTCATGTATACTTTCATCTCTTACTAGATTTCTAACCCAAAGTCATATTTTCTCCAAAAGATGAGTATTTAGGAAGACTTGTTCACATTAATAGTTCTATAATCAACTTCTAGAGAATAATCTCATCCAAAAACAAGAACTACATATTTCCCATGTATTTAGACCTTAACCGAAAAAAATGTTTAGTACATGATCAGATAATCCCCACAAAGGATAATCTTTTACAAAAATAAAAACTATTCTTAATCTCCAAAATTTGTCCAACAAAACCCAAAGATCATCAAAAACCATTCAGTAAACAGCAATCTATAAAATTCGACAAAGTACTCCAAACTAAGATTAAAACCAAAATCTCTGAATGATTTAATTACATAGTGTTATAAGGTAAATCTTAACATTTATCTCTAAATAACATCAGATACTCTTAACATCTCATACTGAAAAGTAATTAACCTAATCACATATCCTCCATGATAGGTTAATCATTTCCATAGATAACCCAAAATCTATTTATAAGATCATTTAACTAAAAATAATTAGTCATAATAACCAGGGACTTCATGTATTCTAGTGGAAGGTGATAAATCTCAATCGCACTTTGGGTGTGGGTTCGATTCCCGCAGCCTCGTCCGACGCGACGGGGTGTCACACGGTCTGTGTGTTGTCCTTTTTGTAAAAATATATAATTATTAAAACATTTCCCAAAAAAGAGATAAAAACTTCAAAAATAACCATAACATAATTTAACCTCAATTTTATCTCAGGACATTCATTTTCCATCATAACATATAGTATCCCATAATTACCTCAAAAGTAAGGATCATATAAACCCTAATGGTTACCTTTATAATTATTATATGAACATCCAGATCGAGTTTTTTCCCTCATACATGATGAATTAGAGAACTGTTCAAGTGGTTACTCATGACTCTCGATAGTTTTTTGAGAATAACTACAAGGATTCTCATTGCATCTCCCATATCATTCAGTTGTTCTTTCAGAAAACTGCCATAGTTTTCTTCACATCCACTGTTACTGTGGTGCCTACTAGATCCAGTCATTTACTAAAACCAAAAAAATCAGTGTGAGTATATCATTAGAATCATCATATAACATCTTATGAGGAGGGTAAATACTAATATATAATTATTCATGTTATCTTAAACTCATTCACTTTATCTAAAAATATGACTCTTTCTGAAATCCTAACCATTATGGTAATGTCACTTATGATTAAAGAATACCCTAACCTCTAAAGTTTCTAAACCGACCTTTGATACCAACTATAATGCCCCAGAATTAAACATTACTTAATATTGAGTTATTTTAAGAATTCACATTGAGGATATTTTCAGGTTTATAGTTTTAGAGAATTAGATCATAAATCATGCAGAAAATTCCACATTTTAAACAAGGTGGTTACAATAGAGACAATATTCGTTCTTTTTCCATCAAAGGAAACTTCATTAAAATAAAACATTGTTTATTTCTTGACACTTCCTCGACACTATCATCACATCATTCAATTTCCTCTTGACCTGTGAAAAACATTTCAAAAACTTGGGATGAGCATAAAAAGCTCAGTAAGGAATACACAAAGAAAGAAACTATTAGTTTTTCAAAACAACAAGTAAACCATGAATACTTTAATATAAGTAATAATTTTCACCTTTATGAAGTAGTAAATACTCTTCACTTAATAAAATAACACTACTTACCCTTTTTCAACCAAAATATTACACATATATAGAACACATAACATATAAAGGTAACTTGGAACATAAACGTACTTAAATAGAATAACCATATGGTCGAATTCCACACATATCACTAAATTGAATAGCCATACGACCGACTTCCATACCCAATTAATTAGAGGTTATAACCTAACCACCTGTCTTGGTATTCATGGCACAACCCATCATTTGGTTTATCATGTAACCACCCATCAAATGTCCAAGTACCATTATAAAATCATAAAAAATAACACAAATATAAAGGAAGGAAAACATTTCCACATTTCAATCAAAATATATCACTTAAATATATTGACATAACAAACCCATTCCCTAAACCATTTTCAATACCAAAATATATAATAGATTATATGGTATTTATTTTCTTTTAAAAAACATTACATCTTTTTTAGGAATCCAAAGATCAAATAAAACTTGTGGTGGCAGAAAGGTCATTTTCACCACGTACGTTAAAAGAAACATTCCTTTTTTTCATTTAGTAACAAGATTCGTAGAAAACGATTCCCTTTGAATTAAATGAAAATTAAAAGGTTTTTATACAGCGTATAAAAGAAAGTCTGGTATTAAAACAAAATATGCCTCAATGAAAGGAGATTGAGACGAGGTCCCTTACAAAGACGATATCCTTTGATTAAGGATAAATAAATTACATAATTATGTGTGAAAAAATTAAATACACCCAATATAAGTGGATATTAAGTGTAAAACAAGAAGAGGTCATCCACACATATTCATAGTACAACATAATCAAGAATAGTAGTTTTAACCCGAAGAATTGAAATTGGGTTAAGAAGTTCGCTTACAGAAATTCGACAGCCTAACGACGTCACTTTAAAATTCAGAAAATGATTTGTTGAGAGATAGAAAGGGTATTTAATCACTTGGACATAAAATTTACAGCAATAAGGATATATAAGAATATATCCCAACATTATGACGATGTAAATTAAAAGCCCTAAAAAAAGAAGCCTTTATAAAAAAAGGAGTGTGAAAGGTTCCCTTATCGACTTGGGTAACTATCGAAACGTACACCCCATGAAAGAAGGACTATACAACATTGATGTAAATACCCATAAACGAAATTATATTACACAAAGAATAGAATAATGGGAAGTACTAACACATCTCAAAGGAGATAGTGACATATATAGCATGAATCTCACGGGAATAAATAGTGAGATAAAAACCCTTACCTCATTGTATTAAATCAAGTCGTATGACCAAAAGATAATAAGAACCAAATGAATAATATAATACCATGAATATAAATAGAATCTAGATAATATATATCAAATTGAAGTACACAATACACCACATGAAATAAATAATTTGTGAACAATGGAGATCTCGCGGAATTGAAAGTGAGAAAAGAAATACCCTTTCGAAAATTCGGCACCCTAACGACGCCACTTAAAACATCCAAAAATGGATTGATGAGACAAAATAGGGTCTCTCATCATATGAACATAAAAATTAAAGTAAGAGGAATATAAAAGAACATACCCCAACATAAGAAATATGATCTTAAAATAAGTGACATAAAAGAGAGTACTTAAAAATAAAGAGAGAGGTAGGATCCCTTACCTCGAGTCCGACTTGTCTCGTTCGTTCTTTATATTCCTGAATAATAAAATTAGTTCAATTTATAATTTCTTAATAACATAAATTAAATTTTATTATTCAATTCATATCACATATTATCATGTTATAATAATTTGTTAATTAGGGGAGGTCATATCCGACGTTTTTGTCGATGTTCGTTGCAAGAGTCAAAAATAAACATGTGTGAAGAGAATTATCCATGTAGTTATAAGTACATAATCTCCAGAATGGTATTCATGATTTAAATATCATATATATCCTGTATATATTAATTTTATACTATTCCGTAATATTTGGAGATAAAAATTGAAATGCACCGTTCATGGAGATGGTACGTCGTACGTACGCATGAACACTGCTTTCATTTCATTGTCATATTAATGGAATTAAAACTAAATGAGGGATATATATATATATACATATTAATTAAAGAATAATATATATGTTATATATTTCACATAAGTTCATTAATTTCATTCTTTATACATTTCATGTATTGCATGAACGAGTCACATCACTTGAGGGTGCGGTAGTCCACACTTCCTCAAATTAAATTATCACAATTACAAGACATGAAAAGCATAATGATATGATTTACAAATAAAATACAGAAGCATATTGGAAATTTAAATACCATATATATCATAGATAATTATAGTTTCATCTTAATGGCCACCATGAAAGGTGTTAGGAGAATATTGAACAATCATCGTTTCGTGAGGCAGTAATTCGACACCCACAGAAACAGTATGTTCCTTAACCATTAGACAGATGTGTATGTAAGTTTCGGTATAATACATATCATAACAACATCCTACTATATTTAGGATACTGGTGTTATTATGGGATCAAATAAGAAGAATATTTTGGTGAGTTAAGAATGAAAATAAAAGGAAGAAACTTGAGAGAAGACATTACCTCTAAATCGGGTAACTCTTTTTGATTTGAGCCAAAGGCTTCCTTGGGAAGACTACTACCCAAAGTGATGCTTCTAGGAGTAAGAGAGGGATTTTTAGAGATAATATGAGAAGATTTTGGATGATCCAAGGGCTTCAGAGGTGTGGGTAAGTGGGTAGAGGTGGGGGGCCTTTTATAAGAGGGAGGAGGGGCACTCTTGGAAAGTCATGAAATATTAATTTATTATAAAATGTTTTTAAAATTAGAATGGTTACAAAATGATATATTTCTAGTATTATATGATAATGGGTACAAAGACACTCAACAAATAGGATTTATACAAGTGGAGGTCATATAATTCACCTTATCGTTTCATTTTAACCCTTAGTTAAAATTAATAATTCTTACAACGTCTTTTTTTTTCAAACTATAAGGTCATGATAATCACTCTAAAATATCAATATTCCAAAAATTGTATCAATAATGATATTAGTAATATATTATATTTCATTTTTAATAATATTATATTTTTGGGACTTTTATACAATTTAATAAAATAACATTTGTTTTAAAAACTCATTTATGCCAATTTGGACACTATTTGGTAGTTGACTTTTGATAAAGGAATAAAAGATTTATTCCTTATAAATAAAGGAATTAACATATATTTTACATGTCATAATTATCTATAAAATTCTTGGATAGCATCCCAAGTTTCAAAACAAAATTATTTTAACACTTATAATATCATATATTTAAATCTTTCATTAATGAGGTAATAACTGCATCACCATTGTGTCATAAATAAATTTATTTATTTAATGTCTAAAAATTATAAATAAAATACCATGATGTATGAAATATTTTTAAATTTCCAATTACTATTTATATTCAAATAGATCATTTATATAAACAAAATTAAAATTGTTTTACTTATGTATTACATACTTTTATTATATTTCCCTTTCTTTAAAAAAATGATATGATAAAATGTCACTATCACACAAAAGTGATTACATGGGGTTCCAAAGTTGGAAATAGCCATCCCATGGTAATCCATGACTCAAAACATAGCATTAAGATACATGTATGGGTAATTTTATATTATTATAACATTATTCTGTTTACCCCTTTTTACCCGATTTACTAATTTATCACTGTAATTAAAATAATTACTGTAATTACTATTCATCATGTCAAAAAAAAATATTCCTAATTAAATTATTTGGACCTTATAATTCCAAATATGGAATCAATTTTACCAAATTACAAACACATAAATTTCATTAATTAATTTAAAAATAATTCTCATTGTCAAAATCAAATACAGGTTTTTAAGAAGTACAATTTACCAAAAGATTGACTAGTTTTTACATCCAATTTGAAAGTGAAATCACTTCCAATGGAAAACATTGTATTACATGATAAAAAATAATTCAATTAAACTTTAAAACCATTTAAATTGACAATATAACTATATAAATATATTATATTAAAAAGCAGTTTTGAAGTAAAATGCAGTATTTTTCACTATTCCTTAAAAATGGACATTTGTTAGAAATATACCAAAAAATTATCCAAAGGAAATTTGATATTAAAAATTCAAAAATGATTTCCATTTTACCAAATTAAAAACATATAAGTTTAATTAATTAATTTTATAATTAATTCTCTCTGTCAAAACAAATAGCTTGTTTTTAAGAAACAATATCTATCAAAAGATTGACACTTGTTTATGTCCAATTTCAATATGAAATTAATTGAAATGACCACCATTAGATTAAATGGAAAAAATATATTTTAATTAAAATTTAAACCCAATTAAAAAAAATAATCTATCCATATAAGTAAATTAGATTAAAAGGAGGTTTTGAATTAAAATACAGCATTTATCACTATTCACTAAAAAATGATCTTTATCGGAAAAATAACAAAAAGTTACAAAAAGTAAATTTTTATGTCTTGATTCTAAATAATGATTTTATTTTTTCAAATATAACATATAGAATTTTCAAAAATTAGATTTGAAAAAAAGGTTCTCCATCAAACGGCGGTAAAACAATCTTTTGAAAATATTAGAGTATTTTCTGCTTAATATTGGATTTATTCTCATTTTAAGCCTCTAAAACACTATCTAATTGATAAATAGGCATAGTTATGAAAATATATTATTCTTTACTTACTTTGGATGTTACAGATACTCAATTCGTTCCATAGGTAACCCTTATGTTTATTTTTGATTTTTTATGTATGATTATTTATTTTGAAGAAAAAATTTATGAAAATGTTATTTTGGGTGCACCTATATAGTTCTCTAATTAATTGGGTAATGTTTATACTCATGAGATGTCATGTGCAATGGTTTTCGTGGTTAGCCTTGATTTTTTCTCTTTGTGAAACAGTCTTGGTGGTTAGCCATGACTCATATTCCTCCAAATGCAATGATTCATTGATCATAATTATTTCATTCTTTATTTTTCTATCACATTAATTTTATTACATGATTACATGATCCTATGTTCTATATGTTATTATTTCATACGTTTATTCATGTTCCTTTTTTAGTACATTATGTAATGCCTTCTAACCCATGTGATATTCATTATTCTTATGTTTGTTTTATCATTGTGATTTTTCATTCATCACTTAATTCATGTATTCCCCAGGTTATCCAATGAAAATTTATGGGATCAATGGGTTTTAGGGAGTCATTATGATGATAAAATAAAATATGTTTTCTTTTTTGTTTTGTGATTTCTAATTATGTTTCTAGTATTACAATGACACTGAACTATATAATCCTTAGTTTTTATTTGAAGGATAATTATTCTAAAAATCATGTAATAATATATTTAAAATTCTAGGTTCATTATAGAATTTACTGTGGGAAAAAAGGTAAAAACTTCGATGAAGTCCACTTAGAGTGTATCTATGGACACTAGAAAAAATTCTAGAAGTGATTTAGAAAAATATCCAACCAATATAAATAAAATATTTTCTTTATGTATAAAGAGTAAGAAAATATAAAATATTCTTATTCATACTCTATTGGTGAAAAAAAATTTCTAATAGTAAATTAGTTTCTTACGGTTGAATACTTGAAGATAAATACGAATCTCTAACAAAAAAAATAATTAATCGCTAAAAAATATTTTTAACACTTTTTAAATGAAAAGGATAACTTTCTAAAACAACACATGTAATTAAAAAAAGTATTTAATAAACCTCAAATATACTATTCATGGAAAAAAATTAATGAGTTTTAGGATCAAGTAGAGTCATTCAAAAGTTAAGATAATATATTAACTAAGGGAGAAGAATATCTGAATCAAGTTCTTAATAATATATTAATAAGAAGGATAAATATTAAATATGAATAAATGGAATGAAATAAATATTATATAGACATTATTTTATTTATAGCTCTATGAATAATATAATATCAAGAGTCGTCATATTTAATTATAGAATTAAAGTCCATTTTTCTAAAAACGGTTGTTTGATGAATCTCCAAGTACCGTATGTTTAAGGGTTCAAGTCCATATGATAATTATATCTCAACTATGTTGTTATTATTTTTATTTTTATTTCTCAAATAATGTCTGTTAGTTTTAAAAAGACAAACTGATTGTGTTTTGAGCACCAAAACTATGAATTTTTATAAAATGGATCTTCAGTTCCTGTGTGATCAAACATTGTATTGTTTAACTAATAAGACACCTGAATCATGGATTTTTAATAAAATACATGAACACTATAATGTATTTACTTTTTATATATTATCCAAGAATCATTTAGTTTTTTATTCAACCAGCTCTGAATTCAATAAAGATAGATTTTGTAATGGAGGAAAAATAAGAAAGCAAAAAAAGACATCATTCAAATCTATTAATATTGTTGATACATCTAAACCACAGGAAATTATCCACATAGATTATTTTAAACCATTAAGATACAAAATATTTGACAAAATATTTGATTTTTTTAGTTAATGAGTTTTTAAACTTTATTTAAGTTTATTTCATAAAACATAAATGCGAGGTTTTCTATATTTTTATAGGATTCGGTAAAATAAATCAAAATAAAAAATATTTCAAAATAATTTTGTTAATAATTTATCATGGTGGGGAGTATTATAATCACGAATTTTATTCCTTTTCTCATGCCAACATATTAAACATACATTCTATACTGCACAAACACATCAATGAAATGGAATTATAGAAATAAAGAATAAAAATATTTAAGAAATTAAAATAACTATGCTAAAAGAATATATTTTTTCTACCTATTTTGGGAAGAAGTTATTAAAAAATATTTACATGTCACTAATACATATTAAATTTTACCATTTAATAATAATCCACCTTATGAATTATGAAACACTATGAATCCTAAGGTAAGATACTTTAAATTGATTGGATTCAAGGTGTATATCTGGAATACAAAAAAAATCTTCGTAAATTTGATATAATGGATGATAAAGGAATATTTCTGGGATACTCTACTACTTTTAAATATTATATTGTGAATGATAAAAATTCGAAGATACTTAAAGATTCATTTCATGTGATGTTTTTTTAAAGTGATCCTTTTTTCTTAGAAAATATAAAATAGATGAAATCATTAATTATTTATACAATGTAATAATTGAATCTCCTAACAATATTTTTTAAAATAAACTAGAATATGATAAATCTATTTTGGTATAGAAGAATTTAAAGCGGGAGAACCTGAAATTTTCTTACCTAGACAACATAGAAACTTGAAGGATCATCCATTGTAAATAATAATAGTAAATCTACATACAGGAGTTTGGAAAAGATGGGGTGTATGAAATATAATCGAATTTTCTACCTTCATATCAAAATTTGAACCTAAAACTATAGAAGAATCATTAGAAGAATAAAGTTGGATAATAGCTATAAAATTGGAACTTAACATATTTATAATAAATAGTGTTTGGGAATTATTTGATATAATGTACCATTATCAATTAATAGAAACTAATTTTTTTTAGAAATAATTATGAAGAACAGGGGATAATTAAAAAAACAATGCTACATTAGTTGATAATGGATATAATAAAGAAGAAGGAATATATTATTACGAATTCATTTCACATGTTTCTAGATTAGAATCCATTAGAATATTTTTTACTTATTTATAATATATTAATCTTAAATTATATTATATGGGTGTATAACCTACTTTTATAAATGTATATTTTGTGGAGTAAGTTTATATTGAACAACCAAAACTATTGAATAATTATTTATTTAAAAATAAAAAATATATAAAGGTGGTATGAAGTGATGTATATATTGAACAACCACATAGTTTATAGTATCTAGATTTACCAAATTTAGTTTTCAAAATGACTAAATATCTTTATGGGTTTAAACAATCACCAAGAGCTTAGTATTAATTATTAAGTTCTTTTATATTATAAAATGTGTTTTCTATATGATTATATGTTACTACTCCCATTTAGATTTTTTTCTAAAATATTTTTAGTACATATTTATGTAGATAATTTTATTATTTGTTCAAATAAAAAAATATTTGGTATGATTTTCAAAACTTATATACAAATAATTTGAACTGAGTATGATGGTTGAAATAAATTTATTTCTTTGTTTTAAAATCTATCAAAACTATTATCAGAATGTTTTAAATGAAATTAAATATATTAATTATTTATTAAAAAAATGTGGTCTAGAAAATATTAAAACATATACAACTCCCATGTATACCAATATAAAACATGAATTGGATAGATCTGAGATTATAGTTGACAACAAATTATATAGATGTATTATTGGATATTTTCTATATATTACTACTAGTAGACCAGAAATTATGTTTTTTTTTCGACAATTATGATAGATTTCATTCTAACCCAAAATAATCCCATCTTACTACAATTAAATGATTTTTTAGATTTTTGAAAGGAAGTATTTTTCACTAGTCACATTACCCAAAAACACATGATTTTAATTTAAAGTCGTATTTAGTAGGTGATTTTGGAGGTTGTTGGATATATAAGAAGGGTACCTATAGAATTATTCACTTCTTAGGGAATTACACAATTTTATTCTTATGTAAGAATAAATGTTTAGTTTCTTTTTCAACAACTGAGGTATAATATATCTCTAATAGATGTTTTTGTGTACATGTTTTGTGGATGGAACACACAATACTATAATTTTGACTCAAATTTAATAATATTTCTATTTTATGTTAGAATAAAAATGACATTAATGTTTCAAAAAATCCTGTAAGTATATTAAGGACTAAGAATATTGATATGAGGCATCATTTTCTAAAATATCATGTTCTAAAAAAGGATATATCTTTGAAATTTGATAATAAAGAATATCGGCTTGCATATATTCTAACGAAACCACTTCTTTTTTCTAGTTTTGAATTTATTCAGGGCGATACTTGTATATTTAATTTTAAATAATTTTCTATTTTTTAATATTATTTATTTTTATTCTACTTCATGTTTAGATATTTATTATTTACAATTAATTTAATAAATTATTTATGTCTTTCTCTTTTGAATATTTGTCTTTTGAAAATTAAAATCAATAAAGACTACTATGAATATTTTGGGCTCGAGATACCAAGTTGGCCTTAACAAAAACCATCAGAAACTCTCACCCTCATACCCTCAATATTAATCCTCTTTGAATTTCAGAGATCTCAATTTCTCTCTAACAACCTCAAAATTAACCTAATTCCTTTATATTCCTTATAATGGGTAAGAAAAATAGGATATAAGAAGGTATACCGAGTAGATCTACGGTCCAATGAAGTTCAGGAGATGAAAAATGATTCCTCCAAGTGAAGGTTGCTAACATTGAGCTGTTGTTTTTGAAAAATCTACTACGAATGAGCACATGATAATTTAAAGGTTTATAATTTATTTTCATTGGTTAAAATACTGTGTATGTTTTCAAAAATGGTGAAAATGTGTTTTACGAACATGCATAGTATAGTTTGAGGGGAAAAAATAATTTTCCCCTTCAAAGGTAAATGATATGGAATTTCTTGTCTCTTTAGTTGAAATATCCTGGATCATTCAGGGTCCCCATGAATGGCTTTATCCCTTTAATAATCGATAAATTTGATATGAAAATCATAAATATACGGCTATTATGTATTTTATTTTTGGATTCACCTTGGTAAGGAAGATGGATGTAAAATATAAAAAATATGACTATAAAATATTGTTCAAATATATTCAATCTGCAATTATGTCATGGGTTTTTGAGTGAGGGAAAGTTCTCTTTCCATATATAAATATCATAATTTTTATGTTATGTGAATTCATGTTTACTTTTAGTACATATGTGCTCATGTACATGCATCACTATTGTAAAAAAATGATAATATAATTTCATTATCCGTACGACATAATTATTTATCTATTTATGTATAAAAAAAATAAGATCAGTGATATTTATATGGATTTCATATTTCAGTACAATAATATTCATTCTGATTGCACCTTATGGTTTTTGTTTCATTTGTATAATGTCTAATGGAAATATGATTTGAATTGGTTCTTATTATTAGAAAGTATCTTGTTACCATGATAAGGGGGAAAAGTAAATCAGATTTCATATATATTAGTATTGCTTTATAGTTAAGATATTGGAGAACCGATTATAAAGGATACAGTTGGGGAAAAATAGTAAGACTTAGGGTTGATGTCAATAAGCCAGGAGCTTTATGAGATGTTCAGAATTCTATTGATGAACTATCAGAATAGTTTGGTAATGAATCCCTTGCAATAATTCCAATAAAAAGAAAAGATCCTATGGTTCAGTCACAAGAGTCTGATGATGCATATGTTTAACTACCTGGGTTTATAGGTGAACCAAATACCTCTGTATAAAAACCAACTCAAAATAATGCAGAGCTTGGGGATTTATTAAAAAATAAGGTTGGAAAAAATTATCAAGATTGTTAGAAATTGAAATAATCAATTGTTAAAACCATGAAAATAATTAAAAATAATATAGATTATCTTTCTTCAAAATCATTGTCAATGATTTTTAATGAATACTCTGAGAAAACATAAGTGGTTGGACCATTTTCATCATCATCTAGAGAAATGATTGAAGGTCATTCCCTTATTATATTTGAATTAGGACAAAAATAATTAATACAATAAGAATAATCTTCACATTATCTTAGTGAAAAAATTGAATATTTGGTGTTAAAATATTATTTTATGAAATAAGTAAATAAATCTATACATGTTGAGTTGGATGTTTTCAAAAAATCATTGGAAGATTGGAAAAGTTATACTATTCCAAAAACGTAATTACAACCAGTTCAATTAAATATTCTTAATCTAATAAAAAATTATATTTCCAAAATAAATTATGATGAATTTAAAATATAAATTTCTAACCATCTTGGGAAGCTCAAGGAAGAATTGGACAAAAAGTCTTATTTTAGTGGCATAAAGGAAAACCATGGGAGTAAATTTGAATCAATCGAAAGTAGCTCAAGTGAAACACGGGATTCTACTTCCAGTAATCCAACTTATATATATTTAATAATATTATTAGAATCTATGGTTTTAGTTTTATCTAGAATAACAGATCCTATTGAACATTTTCATTGCGATACCATTTTATTGTACAATTATAATGATCTTATTGATAGAATAACATATGTTGAGCCTAGTATTAAAATCCTTCCTAATGTGTTATATGAGATGATGATAAAGTTTATATAGTATGCATAGGATGTATATAAGTTTTTAATGATAAATTTAGAAGGAAATATGTAAATGGTATAAGAATCATAGCTTTGGATGAAACAGTGTGATGATACATTTAATAAAGAGTATCAGGGAATTATGGTTGTGCTCAATGATTTTCATTAGGATTCTAGAAATTCATTCACCTAAAAGACCTCATAACAACCATAACATTATCCCTAATCAAATCCTTCTTATTGAATTTTTTATCCAAATTTTGTTGGTAATAAAAAATATTTTAAACTCTTTTCTTAAATATAATTTCATTTGTTTATTTTTTGTTCTATATTCATCTCTCACTTTATTTTCCATGAATCATTTCTATATTAGTTTAAAAAACATTCACTGTCGGTTTAGTTCTACAATAAATGTTTTATATACAATTTATTGATACTTTCTTTATGATATCATAAAAAAGAGAGAGAAAATTGGGTAAATAAACCATTATTATGATAAAAATTATTTAAATAAGAAAAATAATAGAAATTTAGAGATTTAAATACTTATTTCAATGTCTATAGTTTTTCAATATAAAATGTTTATAATATTATTTGTTTATTGATAGCTTATTGGAATTTACATGTGAACTATAATTTATTTTATATTTCTATTTTACTCTATTTTATTTGTGTTTAAATTTACTATATTTTCTATTAGGTTTTGACATATGGATTTTCTGATCATCAAAAATGGGAGATTGTTGGGCATGTATTTTCCCAAAAATAATTTAAAAATATTCTTTGATTTGATGCTCGTAAATACCCTTGTTTGTTTTACTAATGAAATAATTTTAAATATTTTTAAAGATTATATTTATTGAGAAATCTTATCTTATTTTTTTTTTGTTACTGTTTTTGTCAAAAGTGTTATGGATATGTGGAATGTGATGTTTTGAAACCCTATATTTGGAGTAAATTAATAGATCAGATATAGTATACTATTGTAAATATATGGGTCAGGAACCATACTTTTGAGAGAGACCCTACTTTATTGAAACATATGTATGGTTCAAAAACCCTACATTTTGAAGTTAGTCATAAATTTTCAACTGTATTTTCAAGGTTAATGCTATAACTCGCTTTTTCAACTAAAGAGTTTAAATTCTAGATATTTTCTGATATTTTCACAACAATATTGATAGGATTATTTAAAATCTTCTTGAATATTCTAAAAGTCCATCTCAAAGTCGTGTGTCCAACTTATAAAATCATTCTTACTTCTAAGGGAAGTAATAGATTTCATTGAACATATTATATTTATACAATAATGATTTTTCCAAAGATATTTTTCGATTTATTTAACGAAAAATAAAATTATTTCTATCTTATTAAATACCATGATTTATATCATTAAAAGTTGGTGTACCTTGTATAAAATAATGAACATATTTCATATTCTGATGATATACTCTTTGAAGGCATATATGTTTTTTTAATTTTTTTGTTTGGATTTTATTATATTGTTTCTATTGATAATTTTGTATTTTTTTTATTTCATTAATATCATTTTAATCGTGCTTCTCGTTGAATCAATTCATTATTTAAGAATATTATCTATAAATAAGAATATTTATTATATGTTATTTGATTTTGTGACTATGATCTAAATTTGTTTCTCATAAAATCAATTAATCTTGATTTATTAGAGTATCGTCTGATATTACTCATTCATGGTGGGGTTTTAGCTTCTCCTAATAAGATATATATTAGGAGGTTTTTTGTAAAATAAATTGTCTTATTGTAAGCTGTCAACTGCCTGCACTCGTTTATGGAGGCTTTATGTTAAGAAGAACTATTTAGTAAAAACCAACAAACTCTATGATATAGTGTGAGCAGAGTTGACCTATGGATCTCTATGACCTATGAAACTATAAATCTTAATGTATTCTTCTATTTTTTTCACATAATTACTAGCTTAAAGAATAGAACATTTTGTAACTTCATAATATATAAAGATGGATCAAATTTGAATCTATAAAGATCAGTAAAAAGACAAAATTAAGCCACATATTTTTATCTTCATATTATTCCATACTAACATTTATTATATAAACCAAATAAAATAACTTAGTGGTGAATATGTCATGTGCCCCATGTAAATAAATGTGAGACTAAAACATGTTATCTTATGTTCGACTTCCTTTGTAAATATTGGAATCTCCTTTATAAAAAATATTGATTTATTGTACATATATTATTGAAAATTAATCATATATATAATAGCATATTTTATTTATTTATAGCCTTTTATCACCCAGTTATTAGTAAGTATTTGTTAAAATAACTGTTCTTGGGGATAACTACTTTGTTTTTCGTATATGTTTTGGTTTGATAGTTTTGGTCATTGTACTTTATCATTGTTACATAATTTCAATAATTTTAATAATAATATAAAGTCTAAATTTTTTCATCATATAAACATTTAGATTCATCCATATAATTTATATATCAAAAAATTAGTTATATTGTTCATGGATATGATAGGTTGTACGTATGCATGAATGTTGTTTTCCATTTTTGACAGATGGAGTGAAATAAAGTCAAATAATAATTAAAAATTAAAAAATTAATTAATATATCATATAGATCATATATATACATAAAATAAATCCTTATTTTCATCCTTTTAAAATATAAATGAAAATTGAATCACATCACTTCGTGGTGCTGGAAGTTAACACGTATGACCGAGTAACGTTATCGTTTTACAACAAGTGGAACGTTAAGATGAAAGATATGGTATTATAATTATATAAGTATAATTATGTTATAAATATCATATATATATATATATATATATATTTACATTAAATAAATCATTATATCTATCCTTGAGGGGTGATGATGGAAAATGGATTACATCGGTATGTGAGGTGGTAATCCACCATACACATGATCAATAGTTTTTTTTTCCATTTATGGAAGATGATATGGATAAAAGTTATGAAATTAAAATAATAAAAATATATGTATATGGAATATTTATTTTTTGTTATTTCTTAATATTTTAAATATATTTTAACTAAGTGTATTAAGAAATAAAACCAAAATTATTGGTCAATAACGATACATCTTTTTTGGACAATCTCATTTGGTTTTCACAAAAATCAATTTTATAATTGATTTCAAATCAAAAAATGACTCTAAGAAATGGTAAGGAATGTATTAAAGGGATATTTTAAGGGTTTATCTAAACTAAAATGATAATTATTTTTTTATAGAAGAGGATAGGATGTGTACTTTTGTATGTGGGGGAGGGGACCTACTTGGAAATTTATTTGAAAAATAAAAAATGATAAAGTCATTCTCTAGAAAAACACTACCAAAGGAACAAAAATTAAAATTTTGGATAGTATTAAGTTTTAAAATTTCTATAAAATTTTATTTAGACATATTCATTTTAAAAACATACCCTTATATTTTGGTTTAACCCCCCAATAAACCAGTTTTAACCTTAACCATGGTAAATAATGTTTACTGTTTTTACTATTCATTATGACCAAAACATAATTTGAACTTGTTAGATAATGTTAATTAATATTATTAAAAATATTTATACCATTTTACCTAATTCAATTATCAAAATTTTGAGAATATAATTTAATATTAAACCTATAGAGAAGATAAAATTCAGCTTTCTAATGAAAAAGTTTTCTTAAGTATAAAATATTTTATATCATAATTTGACATAGATTTAATTACAATGAGCCAAATTGGATTAATGATAATTTTAATGATATAATTTTTCTCTAAAATAACTTTAGATAAAAAAGTTACATTTTAAATTATTTAAATGAAAGGTAGTTTTCAATAAAAATCATTATTTTTCACTATTCCTCAAAAAATTAATCTTTTAGGAAAATTCTTAAAAATTTAATATAATAAAATTTTTACGTTATCATTTAAGAATTTATGTAATTTTTTTAAAATAATTTTTCTAAAATTGTTAAAATTAATTTTAAAATAAATATATAAAACATGATAAAGCATCTTTTTTGAAAAATACTATTTTTATGCCCGAAGGTAGATTTATTCTTATCTAATGGCTAGAAAAAATATTAGATGAATGGTAAAAAAAATTCTTGAATATATAATATATAAATTAATTTAAAATAATTAAATAATATGGAATGATTTATTTTATTAACATAAAAACCCATTTTAAGCCTAAAAATCCTTTTTCAAAGAAAACACTTCTATTACTTTCCGGTTATTTTTTTCATTTATAATCAATCGATAAAAAATTAATTTATTTTATAAATTTATTGATCATTTAATTTTTATAAGTTATTTATCTATATGAATATCTTCTAGTTTTAGGTATAATTTATAATGGTGTACTATGTTACAACTTGTTTAGTCTGGGGTTTCACGTATGGAAAGCTATGGAAGAAGTTAAACTTATTTGAAAAATATATATCATAAAATGTCAACGTGTTATATTCTACACCCTTAAATAGAGTTTCCACCTTGAATTTATTTCACTATAATAAAAATTAATGAGGATACTTTTCCCTCATCATAACCTCAGGATACCATGTAGCTTCCTCAAATTGGTGGTTTTTCCACAAAACATTAATCTAATGATAAATATTTTTTCATAGAGCCTTGTGTATACCATCTAGAATCTCCACCAGTTAGTACTCATAAGGGATATATTTCCCTAGAGGTATAAAATCTATGTTCATTACATGTGATGTTTTTTGGTATGTACTTCCTTGGGAGATATACACAGAACACATCATGTACTAGAGAGAGGTTTGGTGGAACCATAAAGTGATAAGATACTTTTATTACTCATTGAAGAATATTTAAATGAATAATATACATAAGGATTAAATTTAACTTTTTTCATAATATAACAAGCTTATTCCATTGATAAATTCATAAAAAAACCTTCCCACTAACTTCAAATTCAAGATCATGTTGGTGATTTTCGGTATAACTTTTTTGTCGACTTTGATCTGCATTGATGTTTTTTTGAATGTATCTAACTTCCTATGTCATTTCACCAATAATATAGGATCCTAAAATATTTATTTTTCAAAAATTATCACAACACTTTAGAGTTTTTAACTCTATTAAATAGAAAAATTCATAAGAAGTCATCTAAATTCTTGAGTGAAAGATATTGTAGTATGAAACTCGACTAGAGGATAGTGTAGATACCAACCCCCTTTAAATTTATAAAATAAGATCTCAACATATCCTATAGTTTTTAATGCTTCTCTCAGACATTCCATCAATCTATGGTTGATATTTTTTTTTCAAAACACAACACTAAATTAATATTATTTTTGTAGACTTTTTCATAACTTCAAGGTAAACCTTAGATCTTGACATGATACAAGGAAATGTTGTATTATATGAATCCATAACACTTATTTAATGTAAATTATGGATGGTTGATAAAGAGACAAGTCTTATCTATTGGAAGTGAATTATGATGAATTTATAATTAGATAAACTATAACCCAATGTGCATTATGGACCTTAGAAATTTTGAGGGAGTCTGATGAAAAAATCCATGGTGATGTTTTTTCATTTCCAATCTGGTATGAGTAATGGTTATAACATACCCATATACTTTTATCTCTCTACATTAACATTCTAGAATACCAAAAACCAATATAAAAACTCTACAGTAACTCTATTTATTTCATCACCTTAGAAATACTATTTCATATTTCTATACATCATCATTTCACCAATATAAACAAATAATAAAGAATTGTGAGCCTCCTCTAACATCACATTCATAAAATACAGTGTGGATGGAACACATAAAATGTTATGAAACCTTATCATTACATCAAATTAATGTTTGAACCAAAGAAAAAAAATTATTTTATTTTATAGATCTATGTCTTCATTTTAACCTTTTTAGTTATCCCTTGTATAGATGGTTGAACACTTATTTTATAATGAAAATATTTCTCCCCTTTATTATTTCAAGAACCATCCCCTACATACCAAAAAATATTTTATTGTTTTTTATCATTTTCATAGATAATCTAGTATGATCATTTCAAATTAGATCAGTTTCCACCTCCTTCACTTTACCATAGTGGTAATGTGTTAAGAAGACATAATCTTTAATCATCTCCCACAATCTTCTTTAGACAATATTCAACTCTTTATATGATAAAATATTCTGTAAACAATTATAGTAATTATATATATCCTACATTTATCCATAAATACAATTCCTCCAAATCATTAATGAAAAAATTACTATATCTAACTCAAAAACATGAGTATTCAAATTTTTCTCATAATCCTTCAAATAATGTAAGGCATAAGCTAAACAAATATGATTCTTATTGTGGAAAAATCATATTCCCTTCCTTTGTGCATAAAAATAGAATAAAACCCTCTTCCAATTCAAGGTAATGTAATTATAGGTGCACTAACCAACCTTCTAATCATTTCCTTGAAATTTTTTTCACATTAAATTTTCTAGTTGAATTTAACTCCCTTAAAGGTTAAAACTATGAGTGGATTGGTTAGCTATGAGAAAATTTCTAGAAAGAATCAATATTATCAATGAAAACTAATAAAACTATGGATATCATTTAATTATTTTCCCTGGTTTAACATTTAGTGGACTCAATCATTGATGGATCCACTAATTTAACTTTTCTTGAGATTACATGTCCCAAAAATGAAACTTTTCATATCCAAAATTCATAATTTATAAATTATTCATAGAGATTGTACTTCTTTTGGACTTCATTATAATCCTTAAGTTTTTTTCATGCACTTTCCTTCTCTTTTAATATATAATAATATCATTTATAAATTCTTCCACAAACTAGTCAGGTAATTCTCTAAAGACTTTATTCATTAAATCCAAAATGATAGTGAGGTATTTCAAAGACTAAATGGAATCAAAATATATTTTTAGATTCCATACCTTGTATAATATTTTTTCTTGGGCATGACTTCATTCATGATAGTCGATTGATTATTGAAAAAATAAAGATCAATCTTAGAAATTTATTTTACCTCTTCATAGTTGATCAAAAAAGTCATCATTACAGGGTAGAGGTTACTTGTTCATGATTTTTATAGTGTTAAGTTCCTAATATTCATTATAGAGTAACATTAATATATCATTATTTTTTATACAAATAATATGTTCACAAGAAGGTGACACACTTGGAAAAATTAATACCTTATCATGATTCTCAAGGATTTTCTTCATTAATTCATGTAACTCAATTAGGGCTATTATATAGGGATTCATTAAAAATATTCTAGTACCATGTATGGTTTTTATTGATAAATCATCTTCATGGTTGAGTGTAAGACCATGAAAATCTTTCTAAAAGACATAAAAATGCTCTCACACAATAGTAATATCGTTTATATTGAGTTTCATTCTAACTATCTGATATAAACAAGCATTTTGAATAGAAATCAAGACCCAAAAATAGATGTTGTTTCTATTGGAATTTCATTTTTATTTTCACATTCATATATTTTCACAGGCTTATTATGAATACAAATGTGACTTCTCTTCCATGAAAATTAACATTGGATTTAGGTAGAGAAATCCAATATTTTCTTAAAATAATATCAAATTCAACTAGATAGAGAATAACAAGATTTTTGGGTATCAAATTCCCAGAAAAATCAATCAATGAATAAGTATAGAATTATATGTAATAATTATAGTAATAGGATATTTCATTAGCTAGAATATTCTAATCACATCAGAATTTGAATGCCTGATAACAGTCAATTGAACACATAAAATATTTACCAGTCCCATTAATAAAATTTCATTCATTTTTCCTTCCACACATTAAACATACTGGAAGGAACATCTTCTACTCTCGATGGTTTTTAGAATTTCATTTAAATTCCATATTTCTTTTCTTATGAAAATCATATGATTTATAGGTAACTAAAATATCCATTTCCACCTTGATATCACATTGAATGATTTATTTCAAGTTACTAATATCCCTTATGTATTAAAAATTTTGAATACGTTGTTTTATGACTCTAAAGAATAAATCCACCTTAAATTAATTTTTGATGATAAATCCATGTAGAAATTTCCTCTTATATACCAATAGATTCATCATCCCTTTGATTTAGCCCAAAAAATTCCTTCCTCATTTTCATATGAATAATATGAGGAATGTAATTATAGAAAAATAAACTCTTAAAATCATCCCAAACCATTGATTCAATTTCATTATGTTTCCATGTATTCCTAATAAGATTACAACATTTATCAGCTTCTCCTTACAAAATATATTAAAACAAAATGATTTTTCTATGATCTAAACATTAGATAAATGGATATACAATTTTAGTGATAATGATCCATTACACAATAACTACAGAACCAACAGTCCTCATAAAATTATATGGGAATTTCATTATGAAGGACTTAGGATAAAAGTATCCCCCCCATTTATCATTTGGAAGTTTAGTATTAATCATAACTTCAGTAAGTTTTTTGATCATAACAATTAGATTTTTCATTATATCTCTCATTTAATTTAGCTACATAGAAGGGAAAGCATTTCATTTTCCATCACATTCATCATTAACCCGATTCCGTTAGGTTATATAAATTGAATCATATTAAAAATAATATAGTGGGAAACTATAATCAGGGTGGAAGACCATATAATCATGAAGGATCATTTAAATGATGCCTAAATTGTGAAACCTTATTTCCAATTTATGAAAAAATAGTTTTAACCTATGTCATTAATGGTCATCAATGATTCAAATCCTTCATAATGATTAGTAAAAATATGTGAATTTACCCAAAAATATCCTCTGGGATTTTCATACATTATGAGCAGTGAGGACTATTTTTCATGAAATGGGCGACTATCAAGTAAACACCCAATACACCATTTTCGAGGTTATTACCCCTAGTAAAAAAGTTAGGTTTATCCACATCCACTTATATTGTTCATACATTGTTGTTTGGAAATGAATTTCACACTCCTTTCATTACCATATCACTAGACATTGTCATATACGTAGGATTATCCTAAGGGTTCTCACTAAATATTTCTCTTCCTAGTTTATAAAGTATAACTAAACCTATTCTTTGAAACCAAAAATTGTGAAACATATATTCATATATAGATATTAAACCTTAATAGATGAATATTAATTACAATTTTTTTAAAAACATGCATGAGGACAACAACGTTTTAGTGTATTTTGAAACATGGATACATAAATAACTTGTTTGTAAGTGAACTACATTGTCTCCGAGTATATTCTTCATAAATATGAATCTTATTATAAATATCATACATAAAAAATTTCTTTATAATATGGAGGAAAAATAATAAAGGGTGAGATTATATTCTCTGTAAGAGTCAACAATGGATATAATAATGATCACTTAAACATAACATGATCACATGGGTATGAGAACATGAGCATAACATTTGAAAACCATACACTATATATAATAGAACATTATCTTGATTCATGGAATAAGTCTAGATATTTCATAAGAAATTAATCATAAATTAATAAAATATCATGATCCATGAGATCATAACATTGGAATAATATGTATGTTTTTTTAATAAACATATGCATAGCACATAATTTCCTTGGAAGTTAAGGATTGTTTCCAATAAAATCATAGTGGATTGGGTTCACTACCTAGATGATAGTATTAGAGAATGTTCACTCCAAATAATATCATAGTTGATTAGGTTCACTCCCTAAACCATCGTTGTAGTCAAGGTACACTACCAAGACTATAATTGTGGATAGATCCCCATACTAAAAAGGCTTCAATCCCCAGTCAATTAATATTTATCCCATGAGATATCCATATTTACCCAATGAATTGTAGAGATATATAATTTTTTCCCCAAAAATCAAATAATGAAAATCATACATATGTGTTCTAAAATTTCAAAAAATAGTCATCATATCATAATTCGGGAAAAGGAAACAAGTCTCACAAACATTTCATTATGGCATAAACAGCTGAAAATAAATTGGTTTCATAATCATTATATAAATTCATAATTGCATAACCCATGAAAAAATGGATTTATTTTCATAAAAAGAATTCAAAAATTATCATAAACTCTCTAGAGAAACAATAAGTATGGTATCATTGGATAATATCCCTAGTAATGGATTAGAAAAATCAAAGGATGACATCTTAAAAAAATAATTCATGAATAAAAATAACATTTTTCATATAAATCACTTTTATAATATAAAAAATTTCAATTATACTAATGAAAAAATACCTTTAAAATAAACATGAAAGAGTTTAATGTAATCATTAAATAATTGAGCAGTTATGATAGTAGAATATTTGGTTCATTCTGTACATGTTAAACCATAGAATCCTTTCATATTTTTTAGTAAAAATTCAAAAAAACATTATTAGTAAAATGAAAATATATTCCTTTATAACCATTTTTAATAAATTATAACATAGGTAAAAATTAATTTATGTAATCATTATAGAGTAGTAAAAATATTCGTGAAAACATATTTAGAAAATATGGACATGGAAGAGAATGGATTTTCGGCCGTGAGAGAAATGTAGTCGATTTTCTTTAAAACTTTCTTTCAATACCATTAGTGAATAAAGATATGAAAATAAAATAAAAACATGTAAATTATATATATAACCATCGTAGAAGATAATTAATGATATAATTGATAGGTAGATATACAAATTTCATCCTCAGATTCATAATGATGAATAATCTCGATAAATAATGAGATTGTAAAATACAATCCTTATAACTTTGGTAATATTAGAACCATTATACACATAAAATAAGTAATCTTGAATATATACTTAAATATGCATAATTTTAACAAAAATAATCATAAAATACATTCATGGAAAATATATATACCACATAAAAAACAGGTGGTTAATATGGCGTGTAGCCCATGGAAATAAATGTGAGATGAAAATCCCTTACCTCAAGTATAAAATCCAATGTATAGGTTAAAACCTACAATATATTAATTATATTTTTATTATAAATATATAATATTACCATAATAAAATATACCACACCATATATAATTTAATCATATCTTTTTATCACATATTTATTTACAATTCTTTGTTAAGATCATTATTCGGTGTGATAACATCTTTGTTTTTCTTGTATTTTTTTGTTTGAAAGTCTTGTTTCTTGTACCTTGATCATGGTTAAAATAATTTTTAAATAGTTAATAGTGATATAAATATCATATATATTCATTTTATTCAAATTAATATTCATCCATAAAAGTTATGTATTGAAAAATGAGTATCATTGTTCATAGAGAGGGTAGATCATACGTACGCATGAACACTGTTTTCATATTTTGAAAGATGGAATGTAAGAAATGAATATAATAATTCACCTTTAAAAATTCATTATTATATCATATAAATAAAAGAAATTCATAAAATATATCCTTATTATGAAACATGTAAAATAAAAAATAAATATTAATCACATCTCTTTGTGGATGTGGTAGTCCACACGTACGCACGAGCGATATTATAATTTTCCAATATGTTTCAAGGTAAGAATATAGAAATGATATTAGAATTTAAAAATTATAAATATTCCATCCAAATATTATATATACAATAAATCCATAATTACATCCATCTGTGAAAGGTAGTGATGTAACACAAATTGCAACGGTTCACAAGGCGGTAGTCCACCGTACGCACGATCGACAGTTTCATTTCCCATTTGTTATAAGAGGAGATGGATGTAGCTTTTAAAATTAACATAAAAACATATAATTATATAGAATATATTTTTTTAAAAATATTTTTTAATATTTTTGGGAGGTGGAATAAGAAATAAAACAAAAAACTCTGGGTTAAGAATGATATATCTTCTTCATACAACCTCTTTAGGTTTTCACAAAAATCCTTCCAATAATGGTTTTACTATAACAAATTCCTCTAGAACCCTAGATGGGATCTAAGGAAGGCTTTTGGGTTTGTAATTTTGGAACTAAACGGATCTTGATCTGTAGATAAGAGAGGATATGTGATGTCGTTTTATAATTGGGGTAGGGGACCCACTTGGATTTCTATTAAAAAATATGAAATGATAAAATAATTCCTAAGAACAATGATTTAAAATTTCAATATATTAAAATTTGGTAATTTTTAAAGTCTAAATATGGATATAAAATAAAATTTATATATGTAATTTTGAAAAACATACCACTTTATTTTGGATTATACCTTGGAAAACATGTCTTAACCATAACTGTGGTAATTAATTTTTATTGTTTTTACAATTTATTATAAAAAAATTAATATATAATTATTAAATAATATTAATTATTATGATTATAAATACTGAATCCATTTTACTAAATTAAAATCACCTTATTGGTAAAATTTAATTTAAAATTAAACATTCAAACATTATGGATGGCAGTTTTCCCAAGATAATGTTTTCTTAAGTATAAAAAAAATTATATCAAAATTCAATATGAAATTTATTACAATAAAATAAATTGGATTAATAATTGTGAAATTAAACTAATTTTACTTCTAAAGTAATTTTAAAATAAAATGGATTTTTTAAATGCTTTAAAATAAAGGAATTTTAAATAAAAATTAATAATATTCACTATTCATCAAAAAATTAATCTTCTCATAAATTTATCAAAAATTCACTCTATTATTATTTTGAAATGATGAGTTAAAAAATGAAATTAAATATTTCAAATAGATTTTCAAAATTTTCCAAAAAATATTTTTATGATAAGTGCGAAAAATGTAATGAAACTACTTTTTTGGAAAATATAGTTTTTAATCATAAAACTAGATTTATTATTATCTCATGAATTGAGAAAATATTAGATGAATGAAAAAAAATTTCTTAATTATATAATATGTCAATTAAATAAAAATAAATCATCTATAGTGACAAATTTACTTTCTTAAGATAAAAACACATTGTGTGTATAAAAATAGTTTTTCTAAAAAACATTTCTTTTTCAAATGATTTTTATTTTCATTTTTAATAAATTCATAACCAATTAATTTATTTTATACATTTATAAACTATATAATTTTCATAATTTTATTAGTATTATTTTTATCCACAAATTATAAAACTTGACTATAATGTAATAATATATTACAGATCATTATTAATCAAGGTTTCATGTATCACAAGCTATCAATGAAATTGAATTTATTAAAAAAACATACAATATTTGGGGGTAAAATTTTGTCTCTCATAATTGGAAATCTATGGGTTTATTATCTGATGTTTTTAAAAAACCCTGAATTTATTCCTTTAAATTGAATACTTGTTTCCCCCACTTCATCTACTTTTTTTAGTTTATCCTTGATTGGGATAAAGAAAGAGTATTTTCGTAGATTTTATAACCATAAGTTTGTTTCGTAAAGTTAAAACACTAAAATAGGAAGTATAATTCCATAGTTCAAAGCAGCATGTTGTAGAGGAATTTATTTCATCATGTTGGGCAGGGATGTACCCTATGATTTTAATAGATAAGAGGCCATGCTGCTGGGAATGAGTTTGTGTTTTGGTGATGGTACCTCATGGTGGATTCACCACAACCTTCATCATAGAGGTTGGTTTGGGGAGGCTACATCATGGTTTCATGGAAAATACATATGAACACTTTTTCACATCAGTTCTAAATGTATTTCCAACACTTAGCCATTAGGGTATTTATGTAATTTAGAGATCAATTATGGAATTTATTAAATGAATTCATTTTTTTTTAATTTGAGAGGACCATTAGTGGTTTCCTAATGAGTATTAAATCAGAATAGATAATATTCTTTATATAGATACTTCCCTCTGATGAAGGATGAAATTTGATCATCTCAAAGTGTTATAGATTGAACTCCACATGATAGACTTAAAATCCTTGATGCAGTCTTGGTCTTTTTGCAAAAAATGCATCCTGGTCCTATGTTGTAGTGTCACTTTCTATGATTTTGTGTCAAGACATGAATCATTGTGTATCATTACCTATATCATATATGGTATTTATTCCCCATGGTGGTGGTATCTAGAAAAACTCTATGCCAAATATAACCTGACATGCACTATAGAGACCACCGAATTTTAAAAATTATCTTCTTTCTCATTTCCTAGACCGAGCTTGAAGAACCCCTTGATGAAAATAGAATTCATGAAATAATTAGTTATATAATTTAACCTCTATCTCCTTTAATTACTCTAAAACCAATTAAATGTTGGTTTTGGACTAGATCTAGGTGGCATTGGTGGGTGATCATGTACTAATTGGTGTAAAAATGGTTCAGGTAATGAAAATTTCGAAGAACATTTACTATTATGTGACAAATTTGGTGTAAGAAGATCATTTCCATGCATACGATATGGTAATGATATGTTGATTATGCTTGGTTAACATGTTCTTGATACGATTTTTATGTCATTGTGTGAGTTTCCATGAGGTTTTTTTATTATGATCATGTTATTCTGTGTGGCTCTTGAAATTTGATCTTGATGTGGTTTGTTATTCCATTATATTAAATGTATTTATTATAGTGTTTATTATTATGTGGAACCATGTTTTAGCTATCGAGATGACCATGGGGAGCCTTTAAGTTTTTGGTATGTAGTCCAAATGTCATTAAAGGTGAGCATATCAATCCCAATAGATGGATGTTTATATGTGGCTGGTTATCCAAACTGATGCAGTCTAAAAACCTTAATCGTGGGTATGGCTATCTTTGTTGAGGGATGTGAATAAGTGGATGACTGGAAGATACCATTGTGAGGTTCTTATAGGATCGTTCCATAAGTGATTAAAGGATAATTTGATTGGGAATTTCCATGGTGGAATGGGAATCATTATTGATGGAAAATACCAGTAGGGTGGGGTGTGTTGGGATCCATGTAGGGTGGTATAGGTTTGACTTATTGATATTCTTACCTATGATGTGCTGATGTTGGTGGGATCATCATTCACGACAGATTAGTCAGTTCAAGATGACTTGGAATATGTTTTTTGTATGTTTATTTGACCATTTTACTTATATCCTGGAATACACTATTATATATAGTCTCTTCTTATGCTAATGATGCAATAATAGTTTCATATTGAGTCATGTAATCACACCCTACTAAGGCGTTTCAGTGTGCATGTTGATGTCATAGTCAAATATTCGTCAAAGGGAAAGGGCCCTCTAGTGGATAGTTGAGTAGTGTAGAATAAATATGGAGTGGATCTGAACAAAACCCAAGGGACCCTATATATGCATATTTATTTTTTTATATATTGATATGATACGCATAGATTTGACATACATACCAATTTGGGAGGCATTTTTATGTGTATTTCATTTATTTAAATTTCATGTTTTTCTCAAATTATTTATAATTTGACTTATTATTTATTATTCAACCTGTTAAATGATACTTAGGGTATAGTCTCCCCTCTTATTTACTATGTCCTTTACATCTAGTTGGAAGCCTCTTGTGTATGGGTCATCATGCATGAGGTCATGTGACCTTGCAGCTCAGAAGTGGTGGTTTAGATCGGGATGTTACAAAATTGTATTAGAGAATCAGAAATCAATAAATTGTATCATACCATACATTGATTTTGGGATAGGGTAGGCCTAAAATTGTGATTTTATTTTGATCAGGGGAACTATGAAATTTCTTAGCCCACACTATATAGTGGACCTCCAAATTACCATAAAGTAGGGGAATTACATTTTATTTTTAGCAATGTTTAAATCCACTTGGGGGGATCACCTGATGTTGATATGTGATTTATGAGATTTTGGGTGCATTCATGCATCATGAATATACATTTAGGTTCACATGCCATATATATACGTATTTTTGTGTTACATTTTTGTAATTTAATAAAACTAATTGATTTGTTCTTTCCATCCGGGATAGTTTCTCTCAATGTGATATAATGGTTTTATAATGATATTGTGATATATCATTATTGAAATTAATTAGTTGAAGTAATAAATTTTTTATGTTTGTATATATATTATTATTATGACTAACATGTAGGGATGGAGACCAAAGCAACTACTCAGAAGGGTATACCATGGTTTGAGGGTAGACTCCTAGGAGAAACTTGTGTGGTCCCACAGACTGGTTAGGAATTATTGTATTACTAATGTTATTCATATTAAAAATATTTCTCCTTGGATACTAGTTATGTTCACATCAAAAAAGGTACAATATTTCATGATTAATAGATAATGGGAACTATGATCAAGATTAGTCAGACCAGACAATATTCTTCTTGGCATGATCACTACACAAATAGAAGGATTGGATATTTTGGTAGGATTTGTTGTAACATGCACATATTTTTATATAGTCATGGATCTATATCACAAATTATATTCATATAAATTTATGGGACTCCCCGTGATAGAATAACTGACTTAGAATCCAAGGCCATGCTGGGTTTGCAACCCATTTTGATACCCCTTTATCATATTTTACTAACTAAGCTGATGGAGATCAAGTTAAAAATAGAATACATGTAGAGGAAGGGTTTTTGGACAATTACTTCACCATGTGGTGAACCTTTGTTGTTCACCAAGAAGGAATACAATATTCTTCATCTTTTCATTAATTACCAAAATAAGGTAATGATGAAGAAATAATACCCATTACCTATAATAAATGATCTTTTAAACTAGTTAAAAGGATATCAGTGTTTCTCCAAGATTGATCTATGATTGGGATATCACCATTTGTAATTTAGATGGGATTAAATTCTATAGATGTCATTTTATAGTAAGTATGGGAAATATGACAATTTGGTGATGTCATTTGGATAAATGAACATAAGAGATGTTTTCAATGACCTTATGGATAAGATCTTCCACCCATACCTAGACTCATAGATCATGGTAATTGTTGAAAATATCCTCATAAAATCACTAGCTTTAGAGAATCATACTGTCCAGCTTGATATAGTCTTCAGTATACTTCAAGCACATAGGATTTATAACATGTTTTCAAAGTGTGAGTTTCAAATTCAAGAGGTGGAGTTCATAGGACTTGTGGTTTCTGATATGGGTATATCTGTTGAACTAGAGAAAGTTGAGGCAATCATGTCTTTGTCACTTTCCTAGAATTTTTTTCATAAAAGGATCTTTCATGGTTTAATATTATATTACCAGTGTTTTATCACAGAATTATATCAATTATCAACAACCTTGAATGTGATGATGGATAAAGGAGTGAAGTTCCCATGGTTGGACCAGTGTGAAGAAGTTTTATTTGAGATGATGAGAATGTTAATAGAAGCTTTAGCACCTAAACATCCCTAAGCCTAATATTTGTCATGTAGTGTACTGTTATGCATCAAGCATTGGTTTGGGTGAAATGTTGATATAGAGATAGCCTAAGGGTCATGTCAGCTATATCCCCATGAGTGGAACTGCCATACAGTTTTCATAGAGGTGGTTTTATTAGTTTGTGATCTAAATAGGTGGAGGCACTGTCTCTTCAATGAGATACTTGTTTTACACACAGACCAACAGATATTTATCTACATATATACATAGAGGGACATGAACCTAAGAAAGTGTCACTAGGTTTATTATATGTATACACTCAACTATGACATAGAATATTCACCAGGTAAAAGATATAATTATTGTAAATTCTCTATGTTTTAATTAATAGGTTGAATTAGAGCATGGTGAGAGGAATTCAGGTAAGTAGTGGTTCTTGATTAGATTGTTGCATGACTGGATGGTGGATTCTTCAGAGGATTATGGATATTTTACTTATTAATCTTTAGTGATAACATGCTCACTCATGGATTAGGTGAATACTGGTAAGGAGTTAGACCCATAGTGTGATGTGATGAGAAACTGGCTATTGAGGGTGACTAGATACCCATATGGTCGATAGACGACAATGATGTGATCTTGGTATATTAGATATTATTGGTCCCTACTTTAATCAGATATGAGATGATGATAGATTAAAATACCTCTATATGAGTAATGAATCCTAGTCTGAGGAAGATGGATCAGGAATTTAGAAATCAGTTTAAGTGTCTAGGGATGAATAAGGGCATATATAGTTTTGACTCACGATGCCTTACTTGTCATCTTGTGAAGGCTAATCACCAGTAACCTAGTAGGTTTCATCATCCAATTAATATTACCATTTCAAAGTGTAAGGATTTAATTATGGACTTTAATACAAGGTAACCCATGACCTAGAGGATCCCTAATATTTTTTGGGTCATTTTCAATTGGATTAAGAATGTTTCCCACTTTTTAGAAATCTGATAGCCACACTCAGTTGAGGAGATAGGTATGGTCTATGTACAAGAGATATTAAGATTACATGGAGTTTCATTGAGTATTTTATCAGATTGGGATTCACACATTACATCATGGTTAAGGTAGGGATTACTATAATCTCTAGGGACTCATGTGAGATAGAGCACAACATACCATCCCTATACAGAGGGACAATCTATATGGAATATATACATATTGGAGGATAATACTATAGATTGTGTTATATAATTTGGTGGATCTTGGGATGATCACCTATCATGGGTTGAGTTTTTGTAAAATAATATTTACTAGTATTTGATTCATATGGCATATTATGAGGCTCTATTAAAAGTTCATGTCATTCATCACTCTGTTTGCATTAGGCAAGTGAGAAAATAGGTGTGGGGCCTAGTTTGGTTGAAGATACCTCTGAGAGAGTGAAGTTTATTTAGAATAGGTTGATCACTACTTAGATCATACATATTTATTATACCTATAATAGGATGAGACCATTGGAGTTTTTCTTCAGTGATTAGGTTTTTTAAAGAGTAAATACTCAGTTATGGAATTGATGCATATGGGAGTAATGAAATCTAGAAAATTGTTTTATTAGATAGTTTTAGTTCACCTAATAGAGAGAGAAATTGGAATTCCATCTGGAACATCCTCTATTTTATCAGAACATCATTGATGTTAACCATGTTTCTTATCTTTGAAGGTACACACCACATCCTACACATGTTGTATACTATGAGAAGGTTGAGTTAGAACCTAATGCATCATATGAAGAGTGTTCAATGTAGATCATAGACCAGAGTGTGAAATTGCTTAGAGTGAATATGGTACCAATTTTTTAGATTTAGTGGTATCATTGATAGATATATAAGGATACATGGGAGAGAGATGATGAGGTTCAAACAAAGTGGTCTAAGTCATTTGAGAAGGAACCATAATGCCACTTCATGAGGTTGAAAATTCATTATAGGGGGGATTATAAAACCAAAAAAAATCCATTAAATTAAAAAAATGTTTCCCCCACTTATTCTCTTTTTTTTATCAGATGATCCAGGATTGGGAAAAATCTTATGTACTTTGTGAAGCTTTTGTAGGCTTAAGTGTGTTTTGGAAAAGTCTACTATTAAAATATGAGGAATGGTGCCTTATCACAAAGGACCAATCCACAAATTCATTTTCTATGTCATGTTGAGTACGAATACAATATAGGGGTGTCCTGGATCTGAGGCCATGCCACATGGAATTAGGTTGTGCTGTGGTGATGGTGACTGGTGGGGGCTAGGAGATAACCTATGCCATGGAGTGTGGTTTAAGGTGGTTGAATCATGGTGGCTACAACTATTAAAAATAACCTTTATCTATTTCAGTTTCAAAGGGTCTTCTGATTCTCAATCATTATGGGAGTTATGGATTTCTGGAAACGGTTTTGGAATTAATTTGGGGAATTCATTCTTTTTTTTTAAGAAGAGGAAAATTGGATTCTTATGAAGTCTTAAATCATCATAAACAATCTATTTTATACTATTAATTTTCCAATATTGAGGATGATGTTTGAGAGTCTTGAAGTTCTATAAAGATAACTCCATGTGACATACATCGAACCCATGATACATTCTTTGGACCTTCACCACAACAACTCACAACATGCCACAATTCTGTACTATAGTCTCCATTTCTATTTAATTATTTCCAGCCTTACACTATGGTGGATCATAACAAATAACACAACCTCTTGTATTATTCCATTTTGGTGGTCTCTAGTGCACTATTATGCCACATCCCCCTGCCTTTCACTATGGATACCCTCAAATTTTCAACAAGATCTTCATTTTAATTTATTAGACCAACTTGAGGAACCCCTCAACAATGATTGATTTAAAGTAAGAATTAGTCCCAACCTTTAACATAAATCTCTTGACATTACTGTAGAACACAATACATGCGGATTTGGGACTAGTTCCTTGATTTAGTGGGCAATCTTATTCCATTTGGTGTAATCATGGTTAATGTGATGACACTTCGGAAAACAATGACATTGATGTGAAAACTATGAGTTAAGATGTTTCATTGCATTTTGTGCCATGTATATTATGGTCACATTATATATTGTTTATGATTGATTTTCCTATTATTAATATGAGCTACATGTGGGTGGGTGGGTTTCCATGAGAATTTCATGATTATGACAGTGTGATTATGTGTGGTTCCCAACATTTGATCATGATGTTCCTTTTGGATCGTTTATATGTAATGTAATTATTGTTGTGTTTATAGCCTATGGAACCATGTTTATGTATCAGGATGATCTTGTGGAGCCTTGAGGTTTCTGTGATTTGGTAAAAACATAATTAAATATCGGTGTGGCTATCCCTATATAGGGATGTGAACATGCGGATTGTTAGCCAACCTGACATAGTCTAGATGTCCATAAAGGCAACTGTGGATGTACCTGTAAATGGATGTGTGTGATTGAATGACTATAAGATACTATTATTTGCTTCCTATTTACATGGGATACATGTGATTAAAAGGATAAGCTGTCTAGGGATCGATATGGTGGAGTTTTTATCATTCCTGATGACAACAATAAGATGGGTGTGGTGATATATGACACCTTGAGGGTGGTACTTTTTTTACTTGTTGAAATCCATACGAATAATGTGTTGAAGAAGGTGGGGTTGGGGTTCATGGAGGCTTGGTCAATACATGATGACTTGTAATATGTATGGTTGTATGTTAATTTGATAATTTACTTATATCATAGAATAAACTATTAAATATATTGATCACTTATGTTAAGGATGCATAGGCCGTGTAACACTGAGTCTTGTACTGACACCCTACCTTGGAATTTCGTTTGCCTTGTAGATTTAATTGTCAGAGACCCAGTAAAGAGAAAGGGCCTTATGGTGGATGGTTGAGTACAGGATTATGAAGTTGGAGAATATGAGTATTTTCCCCATTAGACCACATTGATGTTTATTTATCTATATCTTAAACATTAGAGTAAATTACCGCTTTGGGAGCTTTTATTATATGTACTCCATTTATTTAGTTTTTTGTGTTTACTTTAATTATATATTATAGTATTTATTTTTTATTATTGATCCTATAAAATAATACCAGGGGTATGGTATCCCCACTGATAGACTCTGAACATCACTTCCGGTCAACTGCCTCTTGCATATGGGGAGGGTATGAGGATATGTGACCTTATTGATTTTACCCAGTGGTTCAGGTCAAGATGTTAGAGTATTCACACATCACACCACATTAATATAAATCATATTCACATCTATGAAATTTATATATAAATCCTTTTTTACCAAAAAATAAATATGTGGCTACCACTATTTGAGGGTTAGATCTAATCACCACTCTTGAGGGATCCCACTCATTGTTGATGGTGAACCTCAACTAATTTACTCAACAACCAACACCAAATGATACTATAAATGGGTAACCAATCCATGTAGACGTAGATATCATGAGATATCTTCTATACCATAAAGGAACCCCTTAAAATATATCATCCTCCACTAAGGATAAAATCCTATTACCAAAAGGGTTGAATGAAATATTGTTACCATCAAAGGAAATTCAATAGATGCTGAAGGTCAGACTAAGTGATCTACTAGAATTTCTATCTTTTGGAAACTCCATTCAAGAATACTATTTCATGCTTTAAATATCCATTAAGTGGATCAATCAATAATATACATGAATATTATTCTAAAATTTACTCATTGATTTTCGACTATATACATCCATCACACAAATTTACCCATGGATTTGATTGTCAGCACCCCATGCATTATAGGATCTAGATAAAGATGGTGGTTGTAGGAATAGAACATTACATAATTCATATCCAAAAAACAAAACAAAACAAACTTTTTGATCAAAAAAATTGCACTATGAAACACGGACATGGATCACATGATGATGATCGTGGGCCTCAAAATGTACTACAAAATGATCAAGTTTCCCTACAGATGGTTTGGTATGATCCATACAGGGAGATCAATATATGATTTACTATATTTTTAGTGAGCTTAAAACCCATATTTTAATAACAGTTTGGATTCCATCCAAACTTCAATCACCAAAGGATTAGGATCACCACATAAACCCATGATACCATTATCATCAGGTCACATGTAGTGTGTTTGGCCTATGGGTAGTCTCATCTAGCTAAATAGTAAATACCATCTGATTACAATTAATATTTCAATAAACTAGAAAGGGGAGGGTGGTTCCAGAAATAATTTTTTTCAATATCTACCAATAGATTACTAGAAAATCAACACATAACCACTCAATTATTGTTGATGAGAGGTCCAACTATGGGAACATTTCATCAATAATATTACCCTACACACAAGGTATAATTTTGTGGGTATCACCCTTATTTTTATAGGATGAAATTATATTGATCATAGTATTGTCTAGATTGGTTGAAATGGGGAGTACATGAATGATCATAATTGACCACAATAAAATGTGTGTACTAATATTCATACATCCAACAACTGATATCTTTGAGTTATGGGATGAATAATAGTTCATCAGTGTCCCGATGAAAGGACACATTGGAAACCACAACTATACTAGTCTCTATAGTTTGATAACAAAACTGAAAGCCTCATGACATCATTTCCATAAATACCCAAATGTGTTCTCAAATAACTAAAAACATAAAACTCCATCATTAGGATTAACCATTCTAATTTCACTCTGACATGGATCGGCCCACAAGGACCTCACCTCGGTTTCTCATAAGTTGAGTGTGCCACCCTAATCCCCCCTAATAGGACATGTTCTATTGATTAGAACTAAATCGACATATCTCAAAAAATGGGTGGCAATAACCCATATGAACCCATAATAGACACATATATATTATGCACAAAATTACTATAAACACCATCATTGTATTTATATATATACATGCTCACACAATTGAATATCATAGAATACTTGCATGAGACAAAATCGAAAAAGTACATTTCCACATAGGAAATAACAATAGGAACTATACATATGATAAATATTAAAATTCCAAAGAAAACATATACGATAAAAACCCTTTTTCACTACTAAATAAAACTCTAACCGAAAGATACACTTCCACCATCATAAACCACCATGCTCTACTATGTATCACCAAGTGTCGTCATGCATCAGCTCTAAACAAGTCGCACATACTCTGCACCCCCAAGAGTATCTATGAACTACAAAATGTCTAAATTGATAAAACATATATGGGTACACATACTATATAGGGGTGTGTATAAACATACATAGTAGGATTCCCCAAAACATTAAAGGAATGATAACATAATACATCAACTAAAAATATACAATAGGAGTGGGATCAGATGAAGAAAATAAATCTAGATATCCTCTACAACTGTAAGTAACTAGGATATAAGGGTGTACATATCATCACAGTAATACTAAAAGGTGGATCATTTCTCAGAAGAATCATTAGATTATAAGAGAAAATAGAAATATCAACAATTTTTAAGTCTATATCTTATATGTATGTTCTGATTCAATGGAAAAAAAGGAATTATTGGGGTTTCATAAGGCTTAAAAATTTTTAAAGTCCATCCTTTATAGGGAATCTCCCTAAAAATAGTGGGGGACTCACTCCTTTATGTAGTATGCGTGTCAACAAAGGGAGTACCATACAAAAATATCTAAATTCATAATGTCGTATTCTAGAATCCACTTTAAGGAATCCCACACCGTGTCTTGGAACAATTTTTAGGAAAGGCAGTATTGACCCCTACTATTATAAATACACAGCTATGGGAAAATATATGTATATCATAGAAAATATAATTGTAGAATCATGCAACACTAAAATAAATGATTCTATTGAGGGAATAACAAACCATGATGGAGGACTTACGCCTCATCATATATTGCACATTGGATGAAGGATCTCATACCTTTATTGATAAATGGATTATCACCTGAACAACCTAAAAACTTCAAGATACCTAGTTAAATTTAATACATGTCACCTATTAGAGTTTGTTAAATAGGGTCTAGGACATAAAAGGTAAAAATGTCGGTCAAGGGAGTACCAACACATAATAGGGACTCTTGCCATATCGAGCATTTTGCTTCAGATAAGGTAGTACCATACTCGATGGATATATGACCTCTATTCTGAGTATATGGGGGAGTATAAAATTCCATCAGTATTGTGTGGGGTGCCAAAACCTAATCAATGATTAAAGGAATTGTAGAAAGATGCCCAATCTGGAGGACCAATACACCGAGTATCGGGAGTATACCAACTCTAGGAAGAATATAGAGGTCCCATGGCCTATTACTCACATGATACCAAGGGAGATCCTAGACACATTCCCACTTTGATTGTATTACCAAATCATAATTGTATCTTGGGTATGTAATACAATTATTCTATGATAATGTACTTGCATCTTACCTTTGATTTCAGAGAGAAATATACCATCACATTATATATAGGAACTGCTCAGGTTAGTAAATAATCTACCCTTAATCTAATATATGGATGAGAATATATATAAATACCTATTACGGGATAAACTTAGGACTTTCTCTCTAGGGGTAAACATGGAAACAACATGGGTTATACTTTCAAGTTTCCATTCCTGACTTTCAATTTTTATGTTATAATGGAAACTCCACACATCATAATGAGTGAATTTTATCATCCATTATGCAATAAAATACACATGTTCACAAAAATGTTATCTCATCTACTCTATATCATAAAGTTATATGATGTGACTCACCTATTGCATGATTATCTTGGGATATGCGACCTCTGTGTAATATTAACTCCAACTAGTCATACACACCCCTATGAAAGGGGAAGTCACGGTGCAAAATATAATGTTTCATCATGATCCTTTTCATTAGGTATGAAGGAGATATGAGAGACCCAAATATCATGACATGTAAATACTTATCAATCCATAATGTTATAACCAATATCACTATATCACTACTCTAATCATTTATATCTTGTGCATTAATCTTTGTATTGAACCTTCATCACTGAACACCACTGTCGCAACCCATCATCATAAGGTTTGGTGGATTTGACCAAATGAAAGCACTTGAAAAATAAGGTATTTAGAAAAAAATATTAAACAATTCCATAAATAATATGGTAATCCCAATCAGAAGGGTTTAATATGAAATTGAAATTACTATAGTTATTAATAGGGATTTAGAACAGTGATATGATAAAGAAAATGATGGAGAAAAACTTATAGATTCACAATAAAAACATGATATAATAGAACATGAGATGAGATACGATTCGCAGATTAGATCTAGATCATTTCTACCACTAGAATTCATACTTAAATGTGGAAGCGGGTCAAGAAATGGTCATATATTGTTAAAATATTCCCCAAGATAATATAGAATATAGAAACACGCCACCATAAGATGAGTGGTTAAGGGAAAAAACAAAATACAAGGGAGAGATGGTTTGGATAGTAATTTTAAAGAAACCCTGGAATATAAAATTCAGGTTTGGACTACCTCATGTCTAGTTTCCATACATAATGGTTTGGAATAAGACCTTATATGAAAGGAACCATCACACAAACAATCCCATTAGTTAATTTGATATCTGAAATCCATGCCAGAATCAAAAAATTTCCTATATTTCTATAAAACCTGATTAAATATCATGACTCCAAATAGATAAAACCCCATTTCAATGTGATAAATGGTGAAATAGTAAAATATATTTGGTATTATATTAACTAGAAATGTTAAAATGATAACCACGATCAAAACCTACAATAATAGAACAACACCTCCTAAATGATATTAATCTTTATGAACCATAAATCCCTATGGTGAAACCTAATACACCACAGTTTAATGGAAATCATCATGGAACAAAATATAACACCACTCCAAAATGATTCTCAAAACTCAATAATTTATTTAGGGTGTAAGAAAAAAGTTCTAGGTTATTATTCATTATTTTCATTCATCGTGATAATCAAAATATTCATAACTATTTTTTAGTTTTGTACACTATGCCCTAATTTAATACACCTCAAAAATATAAAATATCTTTTGATAATATTTCCATGGGTATTATTTCAATTTTTCCATCAATACTGATAAATATTCTTTACTTCATGAGTTTTAGTACTTGAAATTTGATAAAACAACTTTTTCATCTTCTTAACACCAAATCCACAACTCTACTAAGAATCATTAATTTTAAAATCCACCTTCATATAACATCAAATAATATCTTTAAAGCAATAATCTTTTTTAATCAAAAATAATTTATGTGGATTTTTTCAAAAACACTAAATAATTGATCAATTTCACTTTTGGGATCCATGATAAAATGGGAGGAATTATTTTCAGGTCTTGTAATGTTTCACTAATATGACCAATTATATTTTTCATTTTTTCTAAAAATTTCAAGTAATTAAATAATCATTTTTATTTATATATTAATGATAAAATATATTTTAAGAAATATTTTCCCAAAATCCCCCCATTCTTTAAAGTTAATTTATTTTTTTTCCTTTGTGTTCTTGAAAATTGTTTGTCATCGGTCTACATCACCATCCAGAATATAAATGGATAACACAAAATTTTAATGTCTATATCATTTAATAAAATATTAAATCATATATTGTGATTTTATTTATTATTTAGTGATTTGTAATTTGGAATACACATTAAAGGATGATGGTCATTATCACCTGAAGAACTCAATAACCAATTACTCCTTTTTTGTTTTTTGAATTGTTTTAGATAATTTAAGTTGTTGTGAATAACCTAAAATATCCATGAATGTTAAAATAAAATAATTCATAAAAAAAATTACTCTATTCATTATTTATAATTAATATAATTTCATTATCTATAACATTCATTGTTTACTTGGTTATTTTGGGTTCAATCCATTGACTAAAACAAAAATGGTTAGTGTGAATTATGAAAAACAATATGTAATAAAATCATGTAAAATAATCATATTAATATAAAATATTAATCCTAAAATTCCTTATCATGTGGAATGTTTAGTTTAACCTTGGTTTGTTTATGTTTTATCCATTTATAATTCTTAACCATATCTCCAAAACTAAACAACACCTTCTCCAATATCAACTGAGACAACCACATCATAACGTATAATGATTTAAATAATCTTACATTATTATACATTACCAATACTGAAAAAAAAACATACACTGAAAACCCAATGGTTTATAAACATTAATGATCATTTACATATCCATCCTATTACATAATATACCAGTAAAAATCATTAAAAAGGACTCCTTCGATAAAAAACATATCATTTCCTAGTAAATATTGGGTACATACATATTAAACATAAAGGTTGATATTATATCCATGTAATAGGAAATATAATGGGTAATTTCAATTTGAGATACATGAATGATCATGATAAATGACATAATATAACGATCATATCAAAACCATAGATATGATACGTGAAATAAAACTGAGAAATTCATAATAAAATGATTATAAAATATATAAACATATAAATAACATATGACACAGTAATGTGTCAAAAAAATAATCATAGAATACCATAATCACATTTCAAGATCAATTAAAAACCCATCATGGAATAGAGGATTGTGTTCACATTCTAAGTCCCATAAATAACATTTTTTTGTGTTTACTCATCACATCCCCTGAAAATTATAATCTCATGGGATTTAAAGCCTTACACAGTTCATTAGTGGGGAATTTAATGTTTGTTATAATTATAAAATTACTATAACATTAGATTTCTATTTCTTATGTATATGAAAAGGATCAGATATCCCTCAAAAATCATAACATGATTACCCTTTGAAAATGGAATGGTATGCATAAAAACTTCAATGAGGTATAAAAATTATTCACTCAGAGAAATAAATTCAAAGATACAATGAAATTGAATACTAATATTAATAAAGAAAATATAAAAGAATATTTTTTTATATTTTCAGTTATAAATGGGTGTTGACATAGATAAAAAATCATTTAGAAGAAGATAATAAATTAATAACATAAAATAAGATGAAATATCTTTTTCATTTGGATGGTTTCACTAACAATGATTGTATGAAATGGTGTCCAAATAAATGAATGTATAAATAAAATTTATTTAATTGAAATTACATAAGATAACATAGAAATTTATCTATAAAAATAATATAGATGAATACCGTGATTGAAAGAGACTAAACGTGTAATATAAAGTATATGGGGGTAGAGAGAGTGAAATTCAATTCAAAAAATTACAAGTAAGATATAATTAATAAGATATCTGAGATATCTATAAAAATACATAAAAGGAAATATTAGGAATCCTTTAAATGAGATATAGTATAAATAATATGGATATGTGATAGAAATATCCAATCATAAAGATAGGTAAAGAAAACTTCTTCTTACCTTAACTCCCAATTTGTTCAAAGGAGTTCTCACTCCATATATAATCAAATTAGAATTATAAATGTTACATTTTAAAATGAAACTTATATTGTTTAAAATTAATATTAATTAATTATATTCTATTATATTCTATTAATTAGTCGGTTATAGTATAATTTATTCAATGATGTTAGTAGTTTGAACAGTTTTATAATTGTTTTGTTATGGAGATCTTGATCATCATTAAATGTTCGTAAGTTTATCATTTATAAAATAGTTGTGGTACTTAAATAATAATTAGATAATTAGATATAAATTTATATATTTATTAAATGTGATTTTTCATTATGGTTTACTAGTAAACATCAAAAGATTCACTCATTGGTGACTATTTATTCAACTACATGGTATTATTCTAATAAAAAAATTATTTTAATATTCGAATTTCTGAACAGTAAACATTTATTAATTTATTAATTAATAAAATATATTATCTATAGCTTTTTTATAATTATTCAAGATGAAAATGATGAAAATATTATATCATTTTGTATGTTATTGGTTAAACTAAACCAAACATGGATATGTTATAATAAATGGGTGAGTAATAATTTTTAGTTATATTGTTGTAAGATTATTTTTATAGAATAATAATGATGTTAAATTTATGTTATTATATTATTAAATTATATGTAACAAAATTATCATGGAAAGATAAATGAAATAGATGATTATGAAATAATTACATACTTTAACAAAACCACTTATTTTCTTAATAACCGGCATTGTAGTGAAATCTTTGGGAGTATTTATAAATAGAGGATTGAGAAGATTAGAGTGGATTATAGGGGAGGAAATATCTATCTATATTGGGTAGGAAATGGAATAATAGTTTTAGGTTTAATTGGGTGGATGAGGGGTTCTTTTATATTTATGTTTGAGTGGAAAGTTTTCAAATAATCATTTCTTAATAGTTCAGGAGTGTCATTTTAAGTTGAAAGTGGCCGAAACAAAAGAGATTTCTATAATGAATTTTTTATTCACACAAGTTTATGATAATGGTTTCTTATATATGAAATAATTTTTAAATAATTTTTACCCTACCACATTTATTATTTAGAGACATATTTCACTATTCACCTAGTGGATTATTTTCTTACAAAAATGAAATTTACATTGTTATATAATTTTTATGCCCTAATTAAATATAATTTAAACATTTTACTTAATTAAAACTATAAATATAATAAATATATATTTTAAATGTAAACATATAATATATAATAAAAAATCAATAAAAACTTTTTCTTAAACTAAAAATATTTAAATATTTTGTTTCTAATAATTACTTAATTATTTATTGGATTCTAATTATTTTTCAAAAAATTTAAATTTATTATTTCTAATAAATTTCCCACTACAATATTATATTTTTAATCCAATTATACTAATTTTAATAAAATCATGGCATATATGTATACCCAATGGCTATATATAATCCCAATGACCATATAATGTCCATACTACCTATTTTATCCCCATATGTAACCATACATACTTCTATAAGAACCATTCATCAAATTATTCAAAAATTCATATCATATTTATCATATTTTTTTTCATTTATATAGTTATATTTAGTGGTATGATTTTTATAGGAAATCGAATGGAAGAATCCTTTAATCTTGGAATAATTTTATTTGATTATGATTATTGGACACTTGTAGTTTTCATTATTTTTTTTAATATATGTTTGACAAAATGAAGATATTTATTTCATCTTATGTAGTGTTGAATTAAATGATTTATTATTTTACATTGGTTTTTTCTATGGGAAAAGTTATTTAAATATGAAATATATCTTAAAATAAAACATTATGCCACAATAAGGGGTTCCACAAAATCAAAAAAAAAGTTTAGTGTGGTTGTAACAAACTAGCCAGAGTACCTAGACACTATATCCAAATTTGCATGTTTTGGAACTAAGTTTCATTCTCAATCACCCATGGCTGGTATATGTTATAGGGTATCACCCTTGGAAATATCAGAATTATTTACCCATTATAATGCTATACAAAAAAATGAAGAAAAACTCAAGCCAACCAAATCCTATACGACATATAATTAAAAATACGAAGAAAAAAATTACATGAATAAATAATTTAATAAAATAATTCCACACAAAACTCCATGCAACACATGAACAATATCATATCTCAACCACTTTGTAGATCCATAATTGAGTTTATGTCTCTCCTTGAAATAATGTCGACTTTGATCATTCCTACAAGGAAAATCTAGAAACATACAAAGAATATACACACAATCGAGTGCATGTGTAGGGTCTTATCCGAAACCCAAAAGGATAATATAAAGAATATCTATAAATCCTTTAATACTAAAAAGTCACTATACCTGTTTGAAATAAAATTTATAAACAAGTTTTGATTACTTTTGTTTACAGGGAAAAACAAACTCCTTCCATTACCATTTAAAACCCATTTCACTTTTAGAATAATCATAAACATATTATAATCCAATAAAAACAAAAAAAAACTCATTTCATAAATTTAAACAAAGTAAAGAGAAATTCAAAAAATCAAGTAAGGTACACTACAAAATAAAAAATGAAAACATAGATTAAGTCAAAACATAAAAAAAGTATAAAATGAGAAAGAACCTATATTATAATCGAATACACTATGAAAAATATTATGGAAAACCGTTTAGCCTAGGATTAACCATATAAACTCAAACCCCAACTTACCCTATTATCCTTGTTAGAAAGAAACCCCCAAGTCTTGGAATGAAATTTTTGAGATGACACTAACTACTATATAATCTAAGATAGCAGAGAAATCATGCATATAACCCATGTGGATCAACAAAACGACCTATAACCAAATTATTTCAAACCATATTCACTTTATCAATCCCACATAATATCATACAATACCTAGTTCCATCAATTTTTGAAAATATCATCAAGGGAATGACCAAAAAATAATCAATAAAAAAATATTACAAATATTCCTTTATAATACATGGAATAATGTAATGTTTAATAAAAAAAATTTAAAAAACAAAATAAAACACACCCTTAATTTATAAATTCATCTAATTCCAAATGATTCTCACCTAATTTCATCAAACACTTTCCTATTTTAAAATTTATATTTTGATGATCGACATTTGATATCCATAAAAAACCGTTGTTTTAGAAATTAAATTCCATTCAATAAATTATATTATTTATGATTTAAATTACATAAAATAAGAAAAAAAAATTCGAAAAAAATCATTAAATAATTATAAAAAATTAAATTATTCATGGTTAAAAAAATACATACCCTCCAAAAATATAATTTCTAATAAAATATATTATATGTCTAATCCATTGTTTAAAAAATAAAATCAATGTAAATAATAAAAATATCAGTCATCTAATGTCAATGTGTCCTTTGTAGGACTAAAAAACAAGTATTTATAATTATTGATGTCAATATCATTGATAATTTCTTACCTCTGATATGGTTTATATAAATAATACAATGTAAAATTAATATTTTAAATAGTGTACAGGGTATGAAATACATGATAATCAAAAATAACCCATCCAATTTTACAAAAGGTTAACTTATATGAAACTAAACAAGTTTCAAAACACTATACATCATGAGAAATCTATGTTAGTATAGGTCATGTTAATTTATAATCATTAAAAGTATATAAATTTTTTAATTCATCATTATTAACAAATAGTGGGAGTATAAATAATTTTATATATTGAATGTAAATAAACTAAAATATTCAAAAATTCATCTATAATTTATATTTTCTCATTTTCGATGGCTAAAAATAGTCTACCAAAACATTGTGAAGAATATTTTAAGGAAAATAGTAGAAAGAAGAAACTTATAAAATGTGTAAGTGAGTCATCATGATAAAATGATACCCCAATGTAATATCTTTATGGTATCTATGGGTTTGTGTGGACACATAATATTTAAAAGTCTTAACCTTAGTTTTAGAGAATATAGTGGTGGATTCTTTAAGAATGCAATGCCTTTTGTAGAACCAATTTTGTTTGTGGAATAGAGATGAAGCTCCTCTTTGAAAACATGACTATAATATGATTAATCCATTTTTAGTGGCACTAAATTGGGTACTTTATAAAATTGTGGATATATTTTATATAGTATCAGTTCCAATAATCCTAGTTTGAACTGTTAAATTTTTTTCATATAAATAAACACTAAATAGGCATTTAAATACATAAATTAAATTCTATATACACAATGCTAAAGAAATCCAATCATTTATGAGAACATATTTTGAGATAAAGTCATTGGAGAATAATTCAGAATGGTAGAATTTGAACTTAAGTTGAAATAGTGGGTGCCTACTCCTGTAATATTTTTGTGGACATACCACACCAATAGAAAATGTTTATGGTATGATCAATGTAAAACCATCGCAAGAACCCCCTATCATAACCTGTGTGGCTTCTTGATGAATGGATCTACACCTAAATCTTAATCACCATTATATTTATTTTACATATTTTATTTTTATTTAATTTATATATATATATATATAATACCATGGGGTATGATAAATTTTTATATTTCTTCTTAATTGGATATTTATATTTTAATTTATTCATATTTAAAAAATTATACGGAACATGAATATATTTTACATAGCAATTTTACATATATCAAATTTATATTGTATTAATCCACCTTATTATATACCAATTTAAAATATGTTGTATACATTACTATTATAAAATTATTTTTATTTCATGTAACTTATTATATGGTAAAATTATGTTTCAATTTTCCTTAAGAACATAATTACAGTTAAAATGTTATAATCATTTAAATATGTATGTTTAACATTTGGGAATGGTTTTTCCAAGGATAAATTATTTATTGTGTGAATGTTCTGTACTTTTTTAGTTATGTAATATCTATTATTTTCAAACAAATATTTCTATTACATGTTATTTTTTATAATGTTCATTTATGTTTAAATTTTCATTAATATTTAAGTAATGGATTTTATGTTTTAAAAATTCCAAATTTCATATTAAACAAGGTCAATAATTCATTCCTGTACTTTAAAAATCAATGTATGAAATATTATATTAAAAAAATCTTATATAGTTTTTAAAATATTTTGTATTTAAAGTTTATAGAGAAAAAATATATATATTATATCTATTCATAGAAGTTGTGGGATTATATGAGTGGTAAAGGCTATCTGTAATCATGCATCATACCCAGGTTCAAATCCGGGTAGGAAAAAATTATGACTAGAAGGCAGTGATACATGCATCACACATGCATCTAGTGGTATAGACATAATGTAGGACTGGTGATGCGGCAATGTGATACAGTCATGACAATACACAGGGCCTTTAAGCCAATTTTTGAGCATTTTAGCCATGTAATGGGATTCATCTTCACTAGTCCTTATGCTATGTTTTGAATAAATAAGGCTTGATGGGTGGGATATTCTTTGGGGGGATATCACCTACCATTCAAGCCTGTGTTTGTGGTTTTTTTGTTCAATTTAATTTCTCCCCAAAGAAGCTAATATATATATAATTTACTATTTTTAAAACTTCATTGAGTTTTTTATTTTAAATTAGGATTTATTTTTATTTAAAGTGCACAACATATAAGAGAACATTTTTCCCTATATAACTTGTTTTTTCCAATATCATACATTCAAACACCTAATTTAAAACTCAGGGAAATTAAAAACATAACTATATTATATAGAAAATGACATAAAATTAGAATATAAAAATATAATAAATATAAAATATTTTAAAAGATGTTATAAATTGTTGATTCAATATAAAATTTCATACTTTAGAAATTTTTTAAAGTGATGAATAAAATACATTGAATAAATAAACAAGAAATAATGAATATTTAAGACATATAAACCATAACATCAATATTAATGAAATTTTAAGGACAATATACCTATATATCAGATAAACTAAAGAATAAAAATATAAAAATAATAAATAGAACATTATTAATAAATTATTGAGAATTTATTAATTAAATAACATCTCCTTGAGTAGAATGCTAACTATAGTTAACTATAAAACATTAAAGGAATATAAAATTGAAAATATAATTATACTATAAATAAAATTTGAAACTTAAGTTAAATATTTTACATAATATGTGTAATAAATGGAACATTATAAAAATAATTTTCAAATAATATTGTAATTAGGCATAACACACATGTGATTAATATATAATGAATTGTACTTGAGAAAAACTATTGTGCATAGAACATAATCCTACTATGTTCATAAATATACAATAAGACAAAATATATTTAATAAAAACCAATATGATATAAACATTAATAGAATATTATTTTTCAAGAAAAAATACTTACAATAAGTAAATTTTTTTTGATAAAAACACATTGAATAAATAATAAAATTTGAATTATTTGAAGTGAAAAAATATTTTCAATATGAAAAATAAGTTTCTGAAAAAAAAAATTATATATCTAATCCATAAATAAAAAATCACATCATGGTAACTGTTGAAAAATTAATCATCTTATTTGACATTAGTCAAAAATTTGTCGACCTCCTTTTCAATGTTGAACTAATTAATAGTTTCACTTTATCAATCATATGATTATTAATGATAATATAGCCAGAAGGTCCGATCCAAGCAAGCTTGGACCACAAAATTTATTAATAAAATAAAAGTACAGAGATAGCAGAAAGGAAGAGAGAGAGATTACATGTCAAAATATTCATCGTCACCACCCCCATACCCGATCGTGTCATCAGCATCAGCTGATTCCCATTCTGATTGAGTCTCGTATTGTTTAAGAAACTTCTTATAAAACTTCCTTTTATCCAGTTTCTCCTTCGATAGCTTCTCGATCTCCCTCTTGGCAGATGCCCTAGTGGTCACGGTCCACAGAACTGTAGAGTAGTCCTTCCTTGGTTTCCTTGAAACAGGGGAAGATCTGACACCCTCATTGTCAGAGCCTCTTTTCTTTTCTCCTCGGACAATATCACTATATGATATCTTATTCGCATCCATATCTCTTCCCTTGGTCTCACCATGAGAGTCACCCCCTTTTCAATGGTTTAGGTCCCCAACTCCAGGAGTGAATTCCTCCTCCCTTCCTTTCTCAGAAGCAGAGGAGGAGGGTTGTGTATACTGTTGTGGAGGATCAGTCACCATCATAGCGAGGGATGTAGTCCGAGCCTTTTCAGAGGTAGGCTCATGAGCTCTAATATGATCAGAAGATCGAGGTGGAGAAGCATCAATTATCACCTCTTTACCATTCCTAGAAAACGGCAGCTCACGAGTGTCAGATTCCAAATGAGGATAAATGTCCCTGGTGTCAAGCTTTGGTGAAGGCGGATCCTTTAGATTCACTTTACGACGACAATGATTGGAGGGGTGCCCTCACAATCCACACTCTTTACAAGTAATGTTTTTATGAAATGACTCCAAAGAGGGCCCCACATCCATGCATTTCGAGCAGAAGATGGGTTTGTTTTCATATTCAACATCAATCAGAATTTGATCAGAGGGAATAGAAAGCAATACCGTGTCAATGAGAGTGGACCTAAGGTCGACTTCCACCATCATTCTGGAAAATTTCCTATACCTGACATCTGTCGTCTCCTTATTAAGATGGATGGGTGTTCCGATTGCCGTTCCAATATCATGCAATATTTCTGGATGCCAAAGGACCCAATTCAGCCCATGAAGACGAACCCATACCTAGGCGAAGACATTTTAGAACTTGATACATTAAAATCCAATGACCATTCATGCAGTTGAATCCATCCCAGCTTTAGAAACATGGATCCAAAGCTCCAAGCTTTCATCTTCAAATCATCCGATGGAAATAAACAGTGAAAGAAACCCCGACCAAGAGAGACACATTTCCAGTTGTCAAAACCCACAATGTCGAAATCCTTCGGAATAAATCTTTGCATTTACATGGAGAAGCACCTTTAAGAAGAACAACACGAGCAATCAAAGAGTTCTCCCCTAGTACCAGTTATTCTGCAATGACACCAGGATTAGCCTCCACATGGGCAAGAGATCCCTTTCGAAGGATCCTCCTATGGCCCTCTTTCTTAGACACAGGTGCGGATCCCTTTATATGAATATCTGGTGTGGCTAGAATCATTTACGAAGACTGAGTGGTGGATTCCTTGTGAATTAAAATCTCATTTTATTATTGATTATATTTTTTAACATAGAAATAGAGATCCTTTTTGACCACATGACTCGGATATGCAAGATCTATCATTTTTCACATTGTGGTCAGGAATTTGAATAGTTAATAATGTCTTTTATATGGTAGTGATTTCAATTATCCTAGGAAGAGAAGTTACTAACACTACCTACAAATAAACCCTTAGCGTGCATTACAATACCTGAAGTATTTTCTTATGGAATAAATCATTATAAATCGGATTATTTACAAGTAAATCTTTTTAGATAATGGATTTGAGGAAGAATTATAGTATGTACACATAAAAATTTACTATAAAAGAGGGGGTGGCCTCTCACATAATATTTTTGTGACCATACCTCACCTATATAAGATAGTTATGGGTTGGACCACATAAAACCACCAATGTAAAAACGTTATGTATCCCACATAACTTATTCATTAGTGGTTGTCTATGTAAATATTATGTAGTTGTTTTCCTTTAATCACTTTTTTAAAAAGAATATCACTTATCTGTATAGAGGATTAAATTTTATATGATATAATTGTTTCCTAGAGAATTTGGGGATTTCTTATTGATAGATCATATCAGTATATAATTTTTTATAATATTTCACTTTTATGATAGATTAATTCTATGGGTCTCTGAACACTCCTATCAGTCAGAAGGACCTTATTAGAATCTTTTTTCCAAGGTCAAAAACCTAAAAATCTTATTTCATTAAATATTCATCCATATCCATTGATCTTAGATGAACTGGCCACTATGTGCATTTATGTACTTCACATTAATTGTGTATTGAATTAATTATATAAATTGGGAATCTTGTAAGATATGTCCTAATAATTTTCATCCTAAACAATAGGGTCTTAGTTATATAGAAAATTATGTATTCCCATGATAATTAGGATCCACGTATTTATCCAATTAGTGGATCTCTTCTTGATGCATGAGACTCTTCCTAGCTTCTTTACACAAGTCTTAATAGAACTTAATCATTTGATCAACCCATTTATGGATACATAATGTGTTTGAGACAAAAATGGCCTTCTAATTCAATGTAATTACCAAGTATTATTTACTATTTCACATCACTCTTGTTTCTTATCATCCTTCTCTATCTAGTTACAAATCAATAAAATGCATTCAAAAGGGGTATCACATGTATAAATAATTCATGAAACATTAATAAGTCCCTTTAACAAAGTATTATAATCTATATGACTCTAAACTCTTATAAATCAGTAAAATTTGTATAAGCATAAAATATAATACTTTATGGTATTGGACATATAAATGTGGAAGTAACTTATTTTCTCTAGGATACATAACCTTAAATGGAACCTCATTTTTCATGGTTGCATGACCTTAAATGGAACCATAATGGGTGATTCCATGAAACCCTAAATGTTATGGAATATTTTCTCAAATAGAACTGATTTGTGTTGGATTTTATTCCCTTTAAATGGATACCTAGGTATCCCTTTTCATGGGTGAAAATCCAACTAATATACATGTATGAAATCTATAGATGATGATAAATTATAGAGTGACTAGATATATGGATTTATAAAAGTGAAACTGACCAATAAGGGGGAGATGGTGAACCTATCATATTAATAGATGGATAACCTCTTATACATACATATTTTTACATCGATCCATTGTAATAGTTGGTCATGTTCATGGAAATGGTAACTAATATTGTTATTAGGAAGGATTATACATGTACATTGTAAATCTATGAATGATTCATGAAATCGGAAAAAAGACCATTTATAAGATGATCCAACCCCCATCTTCTTGATCTTGATGTGAAATTCAAAGTTTCATTAGCTCTTCCAAACACCTTCCTACACTTGAAAAATGATTATACGACAAAAAAATAAAGATATTAATTTGAGGTGGAATAAAAATTTTGGAGATGCTGTTAAATGCTTTAACCATGAAAGAATTAAATTTACCGTGAACTCTTACTTATGATGCCACACTGAGGGGTTAATTTTTTCTGCTTATACCTCTAACTCACTCCCATTAAATTCAAATGGAAGCATAAGTCAACACATCATCAAGAATAAATTTTCCTATCCATGTTTGGGGAAGTTGAGGAATAATACCAATACATATTAATCACCAATAGATTTATCCCTAGATGTATGCCTCATCCGCATGGATTAACACGGTCCCTCAATCCCAACAGGTCTTATCACCTACCCAAAATCTCCAATTATATGTAGTGAATCACCTAGTTCAATAATATAACAAAAATTATCCTTCAAAAACATTAAATTGGCTCAGAATATACTTTAAGAACTGAATCCTCATCGATCCTCTTATCAATTATTCACCAATGGGAGAAAACTTTCCCCTTTTACATCCTCAATCCACATCAAAAGAATCTCATTGAATTGAGGATATGTGTATTTCCTATACCATATAGAGCTAAATTATGGAATTTATTATTCCCATATGGAATCCTAGGAGCATCCTAAGAGGGATTCCATAAACCATAGACACTAATCACCTCTCAACATCAATCTATAAATAGTCTATTTAAGAATCTATTACTGATTCTTCCCCTCAAGTCATCTAAAACAATGTACTAAGAAGGAGTTCTTGGAGAGTTTGAATATCTATCAAGGCCGAAGAGAATTATATTTCTTCTCGGGCCACCAATGTCCCTAGAACCCATCAATATATCCCAACAGTAACTCGTGGATGATTCTGAATCATTAGTGGAATAAATATTCATATTATGAAAAGGTAAGAACTTCTGACTATTTTAGAAAGGATCTTCCTAGTGATGAGAGAAAAAAAATCTTTAGGTCCTACCTAGATAAATAATCATGAAGATCTTCTCTATGATAATAAAATGATAAACATATGTCCTCTCTATAGTGGAAATCAAAAATTCACGACCTACATGGATCGTCCCTATGGTCAGACTTAAGAGGATAGATCTATAGGTCCTCATTATATTCCTTATTATGAATGTCATCCTTACATCCATATGAATAAAATATATAGAGTCCCTCCCCATGGAGAATCAGCATCCAATAATCACACTTCTCTATCCTTTTGATATCAATTTTGTAGTTCCTCCAAGTGATGTTTGTTATAGAAGTCCTACCCATGGTGAAAATATCAATAAGAAGGGTGGTACTAACCTTGTTAATCAATGTTCAAATTGTTTAAATATAGATCCTCCTCATTTTAGTAAAAAATAAATTAGTTCTCATTAATTCCATCACAATGTTGATCAATCTAACAACTTTGTAGGTCCTCCCTGGGTCATATATTGGATTGTTCCACCCAGTTAAAATATATATTACTGAAGTGTAATACCACCCCAAGATTGAAAACAAGAACATTAGAACTATGAATATCCACCCAATGGTGATTAAGTAAACAACTAAATTGGAGGTCTTACCCATGATAGTGAATCTAAAATCAATAACCATAAAGATCCTCATAATGGAACTTATTGTAAAGTCCTCCTGATGATGGCATTTCTCTATGGTACAAAGTTCCTCCCCATGTCACAATGATTGCAAAGATAAACTCATATAAAATTTAATTGGAAAATTTTATGTTAGTTACATTGGGAACTTTAATATCATCTAGTAGTGTTTTTTTCAAATAAATGGGAAAAAAGGAAAGATCATCATTTCTGACTCTCCTAAATTAGATAACCCTAGATATAATTGAGGATATTCATAAGGGTCTCTCTTATTTTTAGGATTTTTAGGGTTACATGTGAAAAAAATGTAAATAAAAGTATCCAAAACCAATGTCTTAATTATTAGATAAATGAAATACATGTGTAATAGAAATTAATAAATGAAAAAATGAGTATATACATTACACTAAAGTAGTCAATGTTTCATATTCATCTTCGCTTCTTATTGTTGATCACTAAGGAACAATCAAAGGATTATTCTCTCTATAGGGTATCCATTGCTTGTTCCTAAATCACTTATGTCATAAACAAGTTCCTTCACCCTATATGGAATGTTATTTCCTCGATGTGAAAAGGATGTAAAAAAAATAGAGCTATCGATGTTGAGATGTTTTGACTATGTAAAGAAAAAGTAAGTAGGCATATCAAAATGGAGTTTCCTCCTAATACAAAGCCTTGAGTATACTCCCGGAGTGTTTTCTCATTTACTATTGAGTTATAATGAATTATTAAATGTCTCCTCCACTTCATAAAACACATTAAGGAATGCATAAAACTCCCTTGCATTAAATTTAATATTGTGATTATTTAATGGAATCCCACATGAAGGATTTCAATTTCCAAAATTATTGAGTCTAGTGGTATGTATATATCATATGATATGGATAGTCTTTCCCAATGAGTGAATAGAAAATGGATTATGATACCCATCAATTCTATATTATGACTGAAATAGGAAATACCATGAAACCAAATTTCATTACCTTACAATATGTCCAAATCATACCTTATGATTGTCCTGGATAGAAACATGGTTTCATGATTTATGATATCTCATATGATTAAATATGGAATATTTGTTTACATGATATGTACATTGGGATTTAGGGAATAACATCTCTTTCAATCTACCACTTGTACTATTCCGTAATATAATTTGTTTCATATCAACATTTATCCTATCATATATGATTACTATTCAAATCATATCAAAAAAACATTTTTATATATTCCAACACAATTTTGGGTAGAAATATAAAAACTTCACTATGCATCACATAATATGAAATACCTTGTGAAAACCAATCAAAAAATCTTTTAGATTAACTCTGAAACACATTTAGATAAAATATCTAACTCAATCCTAATACATTTTTAGTCAATTAAAAAGTGTGATTACACCTAAATTTTTAGGGTTGAAAAAATATGAATCTTTGAATTAAAAAATTTAAGAAAATGGTGGATTTGGTAAAATAATCAATGCTACTCAAGATATAGAGGTATAATTCATGATCTCTATCATACAAGTGAATATTTTTATCAGTTTCCACCAATAACATTGCATGTTATCCTGAACTATAATATATTCCATTTTTCTAAGACATTAGGTGATCACAAGAGCCTTAGCCCTATTGGTGAGGACTCGACAAGTACATCCAAGAGACCTGAGTTCAAAACCGGGTGGTGACATAATTTCTAGGGGGTACTTTAGTAGGTATTGTAACAGGTATTATACCTAGTACTATAATAGCCAGAATAATTCGTCCATTTGGGCTTTCAGGCCACCAGTTTAGGCCTTGGGTCCTTTAAGTCTTTAGCCCCCCCCCCCATGGCCTTCCGACCAGTATGTATTTTGGGCCACCTCAAGGCCTTCGGGACACCTAAAATTGTGCTTAAAATGATCAGACAAACTCTATAAGCAGAAGACACTAGATGAGGATTCAGAGCAGTCGCTTTCACCAAAGTAGAAGATAAGTGAATTTTTCAGAAATAAAGGGTATGGAATTTCCATTGGGACTAGCCTTTGCATGCATTGTAAGCCTAGAAGAACAATCCGTGTGAGGGTGGAGAGTTGATATCATGATGAAGAGGCATGGGATGATCTGTTCCAAGTATAGTCTATATATTTCCTAAGACCTATGAGTTAGATAATCTCTATGTCTATGGGCCTTGTAAGGGTTCCCCTGCATCCCTTGAAAGGGGGGATATTAAAAATCAATAAAAATAAGGCCTTCAGGCTATTTGGGATAAGACATTAGGTGACCATGGCACATGGAATATATTAATCCCATATAGGCAACTCATACATTATTGATTATCTAGGAATAAAATTACATGTCTGTTAAATACATCATTGTTATCCACCATTATGAATGATTGAATCACATTTCCCTCAACCAAATAGATAATAAAATTATAAGTACTATTTTGGATTGGCCACACACTCCTTAGTCTATCTCAATTTAGGTCCTATATATAATAATTTTCATATGAGAGCACAAATCTCATCTTGTTTAATCCCTTGAAAATGACATGATGGGGATTATACCAAACAACCCCTAATTAGATAATACACAAGGCTTAAATTAGAAAGGTATCAAAAAATGAAGGTTACCGTGTAAGATAACTCACTATCCCTGACTAAGAGGGACTTTATATGATCCATAACTATAAGGCCCCAGCCTTAAACCTTACTTAAAATTGAATTAAATGAATAATTCACATTTAGGATCTTTTCAGGTTTAGAGTTTTAGAGAATTATGACATAACTATTACATCTCAAAATATTACAAAGTAGTCTCTTCTACTAAATTTCCATAAAATAAAAATTCTTAAAAAGAAACATGTCTAGTTTCATGTTTTAGGTAGCATGACTTTCCCTTGATCCCATCCTTGACCCTATTCCATGCTAAGTCCTGTGAAAAACATTTCAAAAACATGGGGTGAGCATAAAAAGCTCAGTAAAGGATACAGAAAGAATGAAAACTGTTAGTTTTTCAAACATCAACTAAACCATATATACTCTATCAAAGTAATACCTTCATGTTCATGAAGTAGTAAAAACTCTTCACTGAATAAAGTATCATTACTTACCTTTTTGTAACCAAAGGATTACCATAAAACCCATAAAAAGAACACATAACATATATAAAGGTAACTTGGGACATAAACATACTTCAGTGGAGTAACCATACGGTCGACTTCCACACATATCACTTAATGGAATAGCCATACGGCCAATTTCCATTCATACTTAATGGAATAGCCATACGGCCAACTTTCATACCCAATGCATTGGAGGTTATAATGTAACCACATGTCCTGGTATTCACGGCACCACCCATCATATGGTTTATAACGTAACCACCTGTTAAAATGTCCAAGTACCAGTATAAAATCATAAAACATAAAACCAATATAAAGGAATGATAACATTTCCACATTTCAATCACAATATATCATAAATATATTGACATAATAGAATCATTTTTCAATACCATTTTCAAAACCAAAATACATAAAAGAGTATATGGTATTTATTTTATTCTACAAACATTACGACTTGTTGAGAAAGACAAAGACCAAATAATACTCGTGGCGGCAGAAAAAGTCATTGTCACCGCGTACGTTAAAAAAACATTCCTTTTTGTCGTTTAGTAAAACGCTTCGTAGAAAAATATTCCATTTGTATAAAATTAAAAGTCAAAGGGGTTTATACACCGTATAAAAGAATGTTGTGTATAAAACGAAATATGCCTCAATGAAAGGAGATTGAGACGAAGTCCCTTACAAAGATCATTTTTTTAAATAAAATAGATCTATTATTTTTATTCACTATAATTACACATAATGAAAGTACAAATACAAGATAGGACATAATAATATCATGACGTAATTTTAAAGTAGGAGATTAACCCAAAGAATGGAAATTGGGTTAAGAAGTTCCCTTACAAAGATTATTTTTTTAAATAAAAGAGATCTATTATTTTTATTCACTATAATTACACATAATCAATGTACAAATACAACATAGGAAATAATAATATCATGACGTAATTTAAAAGTAGGAGATTAACCCAAAGAATGGAAATTGGGTTAAGAAGTTCCCTTACAAAGATCATTTTTTTAAATAAAATAGATCTATTATTTGTATTCACTATAATTACACATAATGAAAGTACAAATACATGATAGGAAATAATAATATCATGACGTAATTTTAAAGTAGGAGATTAACCCAATGAATGGAAATTGGGTTAAGAAGTTCCCTTACCTCGGGTCCGACTTGACTCGATCGTTCTTTAACGTCCTGAATAATAAACTTGAGCTAATTTATACTTGATTAAGAACCTTTTTAAAGTTCATTATTCCTTTTATATCACTTATTGCCATGTTATAAACATTATGTAACCATTTAAGTAAATAATGTTTGTTTTGTCAATATTTGGTTCTTAAGTCGAAAGTGGACTTCTTACAATTACATATTCTTCGTGTGGTCAAAAGTTCTTTATATCCAGAATGAAATTCCTGATTTGGGTATCATATATATCATATATATCCAGAATATACATGTATTTATAATATTACATAATCATTTAGAGGTAAGAAATGAAATGCACCGTTCAAGGAGACGGTAAGCCGTACGTACGCATGAACGCTACTTTCATTTCTTTGTCATATTAATGGAATTAAAACTAAATGAGAGGTATGTATATTTTAATTCCAGAATTATATTCATCATTTAGATATATCATTAATTATATATATCCATTATATACATGTACTTTTAATAGTACATTACATTTGGGGATAAGAAATGAAATGCACCGTTCATGGAGACGGTAAGCCGTACGTACGCATGAACACTACTTTCATTTCTATCTAATACTTTAATGGAAAGAAATAATAATGATATAGAATTATATTATAATTCCAGTATAAAATCATATATAATAACTTTAAATCCATCCTTTACACGTCCCGCATATGGCATTAACGAATCACATCACTTTGAGGGGGCGGTAGTCCACACTTCCTTAAATGAAGATATCGTGTTTACCCACAATGGAAACCATAAAGGTATGACCAAAATGAAAAATACAGAAGCTTAAAGAAAACAAATAAACATATTATATATCATATATAAAAATAGTGACATCATAATGGACACCTTTGAAGGTGTTAAATGAGTATTGAACAATCATCGTTTCGGGAGGCAGAATTTCGCCATCCACGGAAACCGTATGTTTATTAACCATTTGATGTAGTTGTGTGAGAGTGTAGCTCGAATAAATCTTATAACAACATCCTAGTATATTTAAGGTACTGGTGTTTTTACAAAATAAGTAAATAAAAAGAGTTTAGGGGGTTGGAGAAGCAAAATAAAACAAATGAACAAGAGAGAATGAATTACCTTTAAAAGTGTAACCCCTTTTGATTTGAGCCTAAAGGCTTCCTTTGAAAGGATTATTCCCAAATGTAATCCTCTGGGATGAGGAGAGGTAAGTGGAGAGAGTAAATGGGAAGGGGTTTGCCGAGCCAAAGGCTTGAGGAGTGTGTGAAATGAGGTAGAGGTGGGGGCCTTTTATAAGAGGAGAGGAGGGCACTTTTGGAAAGTAAAGAAATATTACTTTATTTGAAAATGTGTTTCGGTTATAAAAGGTCCCACATTGATATAATTCTTGGATAAGGTGATAAGGGTTCGAAATACACTCATCCAATAGGTTTTGGACATGTTTAGTCCATAGATTTTACATTATCTTTCTATTTTATTTAAATTGTTAAATAATGAGGTCATCACTGCATCATCATGATGTCATAAATAATTTAATTTATTTAGTGTCTAAAAATTTAAAAAAAAAATACTATGATGTAGGAAATATTTTTATCTTTCTAATGACTATTTATAATCAAAACTCTGACTTGTATGACCCCATTTAAAAATTGTTTTAGTTAAACATATCATGTTTGTGTCATTTTTACTTTTACATTAAATAAAAAGTTATTTATGTCATTTCCCAACCAAAGTGTCTCCATGGGGCCCCCAAGTTGACCCTTGGCTTGTCTTGGTCGGCCATTACACAACCAATGACTGTAGGACATGTGTCAAGCTCATATTATTTTATTAATGTATTATTTTTACCTTAAACTATACTAATTACAACTAATCACGATTAAGAACTTAATAAGTTACTATTCACCAAAAAATTATTATAATCTCATTGAACCACATTTTAATTCTTAATGACAACCATTTATGTCGGATTTTTGAAATTCAAAACACAATGATGGCAAAATATCATTTAAACAGAAAATCAGTCTTTATAAGTACCACTTAGTGGTTTCACTATTCATCAAAAATTGAAGTTTTTCAGAAAATTACCAAAAATTCACCCTAAGATATATTTGATATTACGAATTCAAAAATGAAGTCTATTTTAAAAAATTCAAAACATATAAGTCACATTAATTAATTTAATAATTAATTCCCGCTGTCAGAGCAAATAGCGTGTTTTTATGAAACAATAAGTATCAAAAGATTGACACTAGTTTAAGTCCGATTTCAAAGTGAAATTAATTCCAACGAACACTATTGGATTTAATGGTAAAAATATTTTCTAATTTCACTTTAAAACTAATTCAAAAGATAATATAATCATATGAATAAATTATATTAAAAAGAGGTTTTGAATTAAAATTCAACATTTTACACTATTCATTAAAAAAAGAACTTTATCAGAAAGGTACCAAAAATTTACACAATGTAAATTTTGATGTCCTAATTCTAATGAAGAGTTATTTTTGGTCCAATAAAATTTATAAGATTGATCAAAACTATATTTAATGACGGTTTGCCGTCAAAAGGTGATCAGTGAACCCTTAGTGAAAATTAGGGTAAAAATTCCTACAATTGAACTCTTTCTGTATTTTAAGCCTTTATCTTTTATTGGGTAAATGTAAAAACATTTAAAAACATATATAATCATATTTTAGTTATTTCTATCCATTCCCGCCAGTACAACGGCTACTCCTTAACTAACATATAAAATATTATTATTTTATTACTTGTGTGCAACGTAAGTTTTCAAAGAAACTCATCGTTGCGTACCGAGTACGCTATCGAACGTAGAAACCCCTTTTAATTAAAATAAATATTTAATTCGTAAATATTAATAAATATGAAAATTATTTATTCTTTATTTACCTGGGATGTTACATCCTTCCCCCCTTTTGGGAATTGCTTCCTAACAATTTTATTCACTTATCAAAATAAGTGGGGGTATTTATCCCTCAGAGCATTTTCAGATTCCCACGTTGCCTCTTCAATCACATGGTTTTTCAAAACCTTTACCTGATGAATCACCTTATTCCCTAACACTTGCTCCCTGTGGTCAAGAATCTGGACCGGTTATTCCTCATAAGATAGGTTCTCTTCCTGCTAAACTACCTTTGGTCTCAAAACATGAGATGGATCTGACATATACTTTCTCAACATCGAAACGTGAAAGACATTGTGTACCTGAGATAAACTCATAGGTAAAGCCACTCGGTATGCAACTGATCCAACTCTCTCAAGAATTTCGTATGGTCCAATGAAACTTGGACTCAACTTTCCTTTCTTACCAAATCTCATCACACTTTTCTAAGGAGAAACCTTGAGGAAAACATGATCACCTTCCTCGAAAGATAGATCCTTCCTCCGGTTATCCGCATAACTCTTCTACCTGCTCTGAGCTGTTCTCATGTGTTTCTGAATCAACTGAACTTTTTCTGCCATCTCTTCTACCAATTCTGGTCCCATCAACATCCTTTCACCCACTTCATCCCAGAAAGCTGGATTTCGACACCGCTTCCCATATAATGCCTGAAATGGTTCCATCTGTATACTGGAATGTAAACTGTTATTATATAAAAATTCGACCAAAGAAAGATATTGGTCCCAACTTCCCTGGTAATCCATAGAACAAGCTCATAGCATATCCTTCAATGTCTGAATTGTTCGTTCTGACTGCCCATCTGATTGAGGATGAAAAGCTGTACTAAAATTTAATTCAGTACCCAACGACTTCTGAAGGCCTTTCCAAAAGTTAGAAGTGAACCTGGGATCACGATCAGATACAATGGAGAGAGGAACTCCATGTAACCTGACTATCTCTTTAAGATACAAAGGGGAAAGTTGATCAAGAGAGAAAGTATCTCGTATAGCAAGGAAATGAGAAGATTTGGTCAAGCGATCAACAATAACCCAGATTTCATTATTACCTCGAGATGTCCTCGGTAATCCCACAATAAAGTCCATGGATATATTATCCCATTTCCACTCTGGAACTGGTAAAGGCTGAAGCATCCCTTTCGGTAACTGCCGCTCTGCTTTAACCTGATGACATGTCAAACACTTCACAGTAAAATCAGCAATATCTCTTTTCATTCCATCCCACCAGTAATACTCCCACAGATCTCTATATATCATAGTACTACTAGGATGAACTGAAAACGAAGAACTATGAGATTCACATAACAACTCTCTCTTCAACTGTGAATCACAATACACACACAATCTCTTCCCAAACCTCAAAACACAAACACAAACTTATCCAAGAACTCATGGAAAATTTTATTCATAAGGTCTATGAATACAGCAGGTGGATTGGTTAACCCAAAAGGCATAACTAAAAATTCATAATGGCCATATCTAGTACGGAACACAGTCTTCGGAACATCTGCTTCTTTTACTTTCAACTGATGGTACCCCGACCTCAAGTCAATCTTCGAAAAATACTGAGCTCCCTGGAGCTGATACCAATTCATTCTATGGCCCAACATCTGCTGAAGTTGTTGCAAAGGATTTCACCACCCCTTTCTGCTTGTAGTCTGGCTGCAATCCCCCAGTTGAGTTCTTCTTTGGACACTCGTTTGCATAATGACACATTTCATTACACTTAAAACATCTTACCATTGGCTTTTCATTTCTTGCTTGACCATCTTCCTTACAGTTACACGCAATATGACCAGACTTACCACACCGAAAGCACTTACCAGACTTGGATAAACAATCTCTAGGATGCATTTTACCACACTTCTCACAGGATGGATATTTGGTTTTCTTACCTCCTTGCTTCATTGATGAATTCTTCCCCTTTGCCTGCCAACTAGACCTCTTATTCTGTTGTTTGTCATAGAACACCTGATCATCGACAAACTCCATTTCCACCTTCTCCGCACATCGAACAAGTTTTTCATAACTTTTGAACTCCCAAGAAGCTAAAGCCCTTCGATACTTTGGCTTTAACCCTGAGTAAAAATGGTTTATTTTACTATTAAGATCTCGTATGAAGTTTGGAGCATACCTTGCCAACTGAGTGAACTTTTCTTCATAAGCAGCCACTGAATCATCCTCCTGCCTCAATTCTAGGAACTGTTTTTCATCCTAAGACGAACCACCTTAGGAAAATATTTCTCAAGAAACATACCTTTGAATTCGTCCCAGTGAAGATCCTTAATCTCATCACTATCCCTTATATTTTTCACCATCGACCACCACTGATCAGCTTCACCATCAAAACGGTAAACAGCAAGACTAACCTTTTGATGTACTGAACACCCCATGACATCAAAAATCTTCTCCAGTGCTTTAATCCACCCTTCATCTTGCACAGGGTCCGATGATCCTCTGAATGATGGGGGATGTTGCCTCATGAAATGTTCCACCACTGACATGTTCCTCTGTGGTAGATCTGGCTGATCTCGTGCATGGATACCACCACCATTTATAGCCTGAGTCAACTATGCCATCACTGCAACAAACTGTTCAGTTCCGATTCTGACCATCTCAGGTTGCTGATTTGGAAGGTTATCTTCCTCCTAATGTCGTCCCAACATAGCTGCTTTGTTTCCTCTGTAGAAAACCATTATGAACACAGAAATATCTTAGGCGAAGAAACATGGTAATCCCTAAATGCTATATCATTTCAATCATATTATAATTTAACACTTTTCTATCTCCTAAAGTTGTCTAAACCGACCTCTGATACCAACTATAAGTCCCCAGCCTTAAACCTTACTTAAAATTTAATTAAATGAATAATTCACATTGAGGATCTTTTCAGGTTTAGAGTTTTAGAGAATTAGGACATAACTATTACATCTCAAAAGATTACAAAGTAGTCTCTTCTACTAAATTTCCATAAAATAAAAATTCTTAAAAAGAAACATGTCTAGTTTCATGTTTTAGGTAGCATGACTTTCCCTTGATCCCATCCTTGACCCTATTCCATGCTAAGTCCTATGAAAAACATTTCAAAAACATGGGGTGAGCATAAAAAGCTCAGTAAGGGATACGGAATGAATGAAAACTGTTAGTTTTTCAAACATCAACTAAACCATATATACTCTATCAAAGTAATACCTTCACCTTCATTAAGTAGTAAAAACTCTTCACCGAATAAAGTATCATTACTTACCTTTTTGTAACCAAAGGATTACCATAAAACCCATAAAAAGAACACATAACATATATAAAGGTAACTTGGGACATAAACATACTTAAGTGGAGTAACCATACGGTCGACTTCCACACATATCACTTAATGGAATAGCCATACGGACAATTTCCATACATACTTAATGGAATATCCATACGGCCGACTTCCATACCCAATGCATTGGAGGTTATAACGTAACCACCCGTCCTGGTATTCACGACACCACCCGTCATATGGTTTATAACCTAACCACCCGTTAAATTGTCCAAGTACCAGTATAAAATCATAAAACATAAAACCAATATAAAGGAATTATAACATTTCCACATTTCAATCATAATATATCATAAATATATTGACATAATAGAATCATTTTTCAAAACCATTTTCAAAACCAAAATACAAAAAAGAGTATAGGGTATTTATTTTATTCTATAAACATTACAGCTTGTTGAGAAAGCCAAAGACCAAATACTACTCGCGGCGGCGGAAAAAGTCATTGTCACCGCATACGTTAAAAAAACATTCCTTTTTTTCGTTTAGTAAAACGCTTCGTAGAAAAATATTCCTTTTGTATAAAAGTAAAAGTCAAAGGGTTTTATACACCGTATAAAAGAAAGTTGTGTATAAAACGAAATATGCCTCAATGAAATGAGATTGAGAAGAAGTCCCTTACAGAGATCATTTTTTAAAATAAAATAGATCTATTATTTGTATTCACTATAATTACACATAATGAAAGTACAAATACAAGATAGGACATAATAATATCATGACGTAATTTTAAAGTAGGAGATTAACCCAAAGAATGGAAATTGGGTGAAGAAGTTCCCTTACAAAGATCATTTTTTTAAATAAAATAGATCTATTATATGTATTCACTATAATTAAAAATAATGAAAGTAAAAATACAAGATAGGACATAATAATATCATGACGTAATTTTAAAGTAGGAGATTAACCCAAAGAATGGAAATTGGGTTAAGAAGTTCCCTTACAAAGATCATTTTTTTAAATAAAATAGATCTATTATTTGTATTCAATATAATTACACATAATGAAAGTACAAATACAAGATAGGAAATAATAATATCATGACGTAATATTAAAGTAGGAGATTAACCCAAAGAATTGAAATTCGGTTAAGAAGTTCCCTTACCTCGGGTCCGACTTGACTCGATCGTTCTTTAACGTCCTGAATAATAAACTTGAGTTAATTTATACTTGATTAAGAACTTTTTTAAAGTTCATTATTCCTTTTATATCACTTATTGACATGTTATAAACATTATGTAACCATTTAAGTAAATAATGTTTGTTTTGTCAATATTTGGTTCTTAAGTCGAAAGTGGACTTCTTAAAATTACACGTTGTTCGTGTGGTCAAAAGATCTTTATATCCAGAATGAAATTCCTGATTTGGATATCATATATATCATATATATCTAGCATATACATGTATTTATAATATTACATAATCATTTAGATGTAAGAAATGAAATGCACCGTTCATGGAGACGGTAAGCCGTACGTACGCATGAACACTACTTTCATTTCTTTGTCATATTAATGGAATTAAAACTAAATGAGAGGTTTGTATATTTTAATTCCAGAATTATATTCATCATTTATATATATCATTAATTATATATATCCATTATATACATGTACTTTTAATAGTACATTACATTTGCGTATAAGAAATGAAATGCACTGTTTATGGAGACAGTAAGCCGTACGTACGCATGAACGCTACTTTCATTTCTATCTCATACTTTAATGGAAAGAAATAATAATGATATAGAAGTATATTATAATTACAGTATAACATCATATATAATAACTTTAAATCCATCCTTTACACATCCCACATATGGCATTAACGAATCACATAACTTTGAGGGGGCGGTAGTCCACACTTCCTTAAATGAAGATATCGTGTTTACCCACAATGGAAACCATAAAGGTATGCCCAAAATGAAAAATACAGAAGCTTAAAGAAAAAAATAAACATATTATATATCATATATAAAAATAGTGACATCATAATGGCCACCTTTGAAGGTGTTAAATGAGTATTGAACAATCATCGTTTCGGGAGGCAGAATTTCATCATCCACGGAAACCGTATGTTATTTAACCGTTTGATGTAGTTGTGTGAGAGTGTAGCTCGAATAAATCTTATAAAAACATCCTAGTATTTTTAAGATACTGGTGTTTTCACAAAATAAGTAAATAAAAAGAGTTTAGGGGGTTGGAGAAGCAAAATAAAACAAATGAACAAGAGAGAATGAATTACCTTTAAAAGTGTAACCCCTATTAATTTGAGCCTAAAGGATTCCTTTGAAAGGATTCTGCCCAAATGTAATCCTATAGGATGAGGAGAGGTATGTGGAGAGAGTAAATGGGCAGGGTTTGGCCGATCCAAAGGCATGAGGAGTGTGTGAAATGAGGTAGAGGTGGGGGCCTTTTATAAGAGGAGAGGAGGGGCACTTTTGGAAAGTAAAGAAATATTACTTTATTTGAAAATGTTTTTCGGTTTTAAAAGGTCCCACATTGATATAATTAGTGGATAAGGTGATAAGGGTTAGAAATACACTCATCCAATATGTTTTGGACATGTGTAGTTCATAGATTTTACATTATCTTTCCATTTTATTTAAATTGTTAAATAATGAGGTCATCACTGCATCATCATGATGTCATAAATAATTTAATTTATTTAGTGTCTAAAAATTATAAAAAAAATACTATGATGTAGGAAATATTTTCATATTTCCAATGACTATTTATAATCAAAACTCTGACTTGTATGACCCCATTTAAAAATTGTTTTAGTTAAACATATCATGTTTGTGTCATTTTTACTTTTACATTAAATAAAAAGTTATTTATGTCATTTCCCAACCAAAGTGTCTCCATGGGGTCCCCAAGTTAACCCATGGATTGTCTTGGTCGGCCATGACACAACCAATGAGGGTAGGACATGTTTCAAGCTCATATTATTTTATTAAAATATTATTTATACCTTAAACTACACTAATTACCACTAATCACGATTAAGAACTTAATAAGTTACTATTCACCAAAAAAATTATTATAATCTCATTGAACCACATTTTAATTCTTAATGACAACCATGCATGTCAGATTTTTGAAATTCAAAACACAATGATGGCAAAATTTTATTTAAATGGAAAATCAGTCTTTATAAGTACCACTTAGTGGTTTCACTATTCATCAAAAATTGACGTTTTTCAGAAAATTACCAAAAATTCACCCTAAGATATATTTGATATTACGAATTCAAAAATGAAGTATATTTTACAAAATTCAAAACATATAAGTCACATTAATTAATTTAATAATTAATTCCCGCTGTCAGAGCAAATAGCGTGTTTTTATGAAACAATAAGTATCAAAAGATTGACACTAGTTTAAGTCCGATTTCAAAGTGAAATTAATTCCAACGACCACTATTGGATTTAATGGTAAAAATATTTTCTAATTTCACTTTAAAACTAATTCAAATTATAATCTAATCATATTAAAAAATTAGATTAAAAAGAGGTTTGAATTAAAATACAATATTTTACACTATTCATTAAAAAAAAGAACTTTATCAGAAAGGTACCAGAAATTTACACAATGTAAATTTTGATGTCCCGATTCTAAAGAAGAGTTATTTTTGGTCCAATAGAATTTATAAGATTGATCAAAACTATATTTAATGACGGTTTGCCGTCAAAAGGTGATCAATGAACCCTTAGGGAAAATTAGGGTATAAATGCCTAAAATTGAACTCTTTTCGTATTTCAAGCCTTTATCTTTTATTGGGTAAATGTAAAAACATTTAAAAACATATATAATCATATTTTAGTTATTTCTATCCATTCCCTTCAGTACAACGGCTACTCGTTAACTAACATATAAAATAATATTATTTTATTACTTGAGTGCAACGTAAGTTTTCAAAGAAAATCATCGTTGCGTACCGAGTACGCTATCGAACGTAGAAACCCCTTTTAATTAAAATTAATATTTAATTCGTAAATATTAATAAATATGAAAATTATTTATTCTTTATTTCCCTGGGATGTTACAATAACACCCAATTATACAATAAATATTTTGTATGACACTCCATGTGGTATACTTAGTGGATCATCCAATGAAAAAAACCATTTTTATGCCTCATGATAATATTCTACATCTTTATATGATAATCATACAAATTATAACCTTAAAATGTCTTCAAAATATATAATAATTCTTGATGAACATAGATTAGGGACAACTCAAATTCATTCTTTGATAGTTCAATCATCATTACATTTCACAAAATTTATATCAATATATATATATATATATATATATATGTGTACCTAACTTGAACAAACAATACCTTAAATATTTCCTTTTAAATGATAAATTTTATATTATTAATACTTTTTTATGAATACTTTATAGAAACTTATATAGTTTCTTGTAAATCAGATCATATATGGCACACTTCAAGATCATCCTTATGATTTCTACAATTTCTATAGTTTTGTCTACTCATTACATATATATATAATGCATACCACATCTATAAGTGATAATGTGATAAAACCATCAATATAATTATTTAGTGAGTAGAATTTATGATAAATTAGATGAATATGACTATCCTTTCCATATATATATAGGGGTTTAATTGTGAAACATACATGTGACGGTTACTTTATATTTTGAATTGTTTTATATTATTTTTGGATAATCAAAGTTTCCAAGAAGTATTGTCTTAAAATTCGAAAAATATAGGGTTTTTTATGCTATACGTGGTTTGTGTATATGGTTGAAGATAAATTGGGAAATTACCATTATAAATCAGTAATTTGAGATCAATTTGTCCATTGCATAGTTGGAATACCTAGGTAGTGCATAGTTCAATCAAAAACATATAAATCCTAGGTTAAATTGTCTTTGGCCATTTGTGTGTCTGGGTACTGGAACACATCATACACATACTTTGGTAAGTAATTTGGTAATCATGTTATGTGGGTGTTAAATTTTATAGTGCCTTTCAAAATATTTTTTTTCGAGTCCCCATCAGTAATTGATTTGGTAAGTTAGTGTGGGAAGTGGTTCCCAAATGGTTAGAACATGGTTTTATAAGTCATGTATCCTTCCTAGATTTATTAAAAGTGGAAATTATATATTTTTCCTCCCCATATTTGAGTCAGTAATACCACTTATTCTACACCTTCCAATTTTTTGGGGATGGATACCATGATAAAGGGTCATCATAATTCCTTACTCCCTCTCACTTATATCGTCATTTTCATTATGTTCTAGTAGGTTTCAAGGTTTTATCCCTCATTTCATCTCCATGTCTCACCCATTCCTCATTTATCCCCTGTGTATGTTCTCCCCATGAACACTAGGATCCGTGAGGATAAAAATTATGTTTAAGGATAATATAATAATGCGGGGTTTTCTAGATAGGGTTAAGATTAACCTCTTGTGTCATAGTTCAGTGTCTTCCATTGAAGGTGATAAATTCCAATTCATTTCCACTTCTATCTATTGTGTTAAGGTAGGTGCTTATTTGTAATCTCTTTATATTAAATTCCATTGGGTGATTGAGTCTTATAAAATGTTTTCTATTTAAAAATTAAGCTTATGTATATATTTTAATGATTATTATTTATAAATGTTTTTAACCCTTACATGGAATTGGATCCATGACAAGTGTTTATAAAAATTCCTATGTAGATTTTAAAGGGTTTATAAGTTCTTAAAATGGTGTTTTGGAAACCTATTTTATAATTTAATGGTATTATATGCTTAATGGTTTATCATTAAATAATTTTATGTCTTGAAATAGGTTTTGTTATTTGAAAAAAAGGGAATGTTCAAACATTTGAATTTCATTTTAAAACTTTTTGATAATATTGATTCTTTTATAAGTTGATTTTAATGTGAGTATAGATTTTATAATATATTTCAAGGAAGTATTCTACTATTTAGTTTCAAAAAAAATTTAAAATAAGATTCAAAGTAGTGTGTGTTGTATTTTAATTCCAAAACTAATTTATAAAAGGTCAATATGGCATATTATGAGAAACCATTTTTAATGATAGAATTATGACACTAATGTTCAGCTTGTATTTTTTTCAATTATTTGGTGTATCCATATTTTGTGGTATTTAGGAGACATAAAATGGGTTTTTTTCCATGAATGGTCCTCTAAGGTGATGTGTGAGTTTGTTTATAAATGTATTGAATTTGATTTATGAATGATGTATTTATATTCTTGATTACTCACCTCATTGTTTCATGTTATGAATTTCCTAGGTTTCTAGGTAGAGATATGGATAATTTTAATTCCAAGTGTAGATGGTGTGTATACTATGGAGTGTGTCCTACAAGACCAAGGGAGCTAATAAAATTTATTGTGTCTGAGTAAACCGAGTGAACTAGTGGAACTAATTATTTCCTTGGGTAGTAGTGTTCTCCCAAGATGTTTTTTCTATAGATAGTCTAAGGGTACTATTAGGGATTTGGGTGGTTTTTTAAGTTTGTTTTGGGTTATTTGTTTCCATTTCAGATCATGTAACATGATTCTAAGAAATATACCCAGGATTCTATCATCCATTTTAGAATTATTTTTTGGTATTAGTTTTTTCATTTCTTGTATCCTTTTTTATAAAGTTATTTCATTTAACTATTTTCTTGTTTGTATAATTTTACCTTAAAATTGATTCCAATGTGCATTTTTTTCCCATCCTGGGTAGTGTTTTATTAATTTTCCAATATGTTTTAGAAATAGTTTTTAATGATGTGATACATTGAAAATGAAATGGTATTTCTTTTTCAATTGGTTATTTGAATAATCTAGTACGAAAAATGAATCAAATGGATTTTTTTTTGAAAATGTAGTGTGTTATTTTCTTAAACATGTTTTTATTCCACTATGTCTGGTATACTTGTAAATTAGTTTGCAGAGATTTTTTTAGAAACCCATTTGAAATTAAATTACCATATTATGGATTTAAATTTGTGTTTCAAAAAGGGATGTTTTGATAATGTAATTAAGGTGGAATTTTATTGGTGATTTAGTTAAAAAAGATTCATCCAACGAAAATTGTCTTATCAATTATTGTTTTTATTTAATGGAAATAAATAGATTGTTAAAATAACCTTGATGTTTTAGTTTCAACATGTAATAATTTATGAATAAAATTAATGTATTAAAAACTAGAATTCATGTAATGAAAGTTGAAAGATAATTCAAAGACTTGACAGAAAGTGTCTAAAAAGTACGTATAGATCACAACTATATTTTGTGGGTCTAGGAACTCTTCATTTGGAATATTCTATATTGATATTTTAATGGAGACATTGAGTTTGGGGTGGTGACCATAAGTCACTTGAAAGTTCCATGTTATGGTTTGGGTAATTTCCTTTAATTTTAAGCATTGTATTGACTACTTTATCATGTATTATTTTTATGATTTGACTCTACTTATATATTCCCCCATTGTATACTCATTATAGATTCATTCATATGTTTTTATTGGGTGTTTGTTAATTTTTTTGGGTTCGGTTAGTTTTCTCAATTGTTTAGCCTAGTTCTTTATATTGTTATATGAAAAAAATGTTTCCCTATGGTGTTTCATAATTTTCACACACAAGATTCCAACCCTTGGGAATCAGTAATGACCTTTGGTATAATGGCGTACTAGGTCGGGTTCTAATTAAGATGACACCCCTAGCCAATTCTTTATAAATGGTATTATATCCTAGTTTCTCAATGTAGTCTATGTTATATAAAAGATCTATTTTCATTTGATGAGTCAATAATTTTGAGTTATGGAAGTCAATACTGAAAAGGTAAGTGTGTGGAGAGTGTTTCCAGAACATTCTCACCTTGAGCCTTCAATTTCAATGAGTAGTTGAGATTATTATTTTGGATTTCTAAACACTAAATAATAAATTTGATAGATTTTGATTTAATGTTTTATAAGTGGTTATTTGATCTTAATTTTCAACACATATGTTTTCATAGGGGTCATACTTAGTATTTTGGGATGAATATGAGAAAGGGGATCATGGTGTATGTTTTTCAGGAAAGGATTGAAAAAAGCTTTTGGAAACCAAGATTTTGATTCTTGGTATGGTCTAGGGAACACTGTATTATTTCCATGTGGTTTTCTACCTTGTGGATAGGTCAATCATGGTTTCATATACCTTTTTTCCTATTTATACCCGTTTATGTTTTAGTTTCCTAGCGTGCTTTATGTCAATGGGAAAGCATAAAATTATATCTTGTGATTCATTGATGCAATTGATTTGGATTCTGGTTAAGGTTATTTTGTTACTTTTATTATGTGATATTGTGTTTGATGTGAAATTGAATTTATTTGTGTAAAAAGTGGAATTCATGATAAATGTATTTTTTTTAATAAGGCATTATGTCTTTTTTTAACATTATATTTCACACCATTAAGTGTATTACTGTTTTTTATTTCATTTGAAACTTTTGAAATATTTTTATTTTTAAACTAGTTATAAATACTTTAAAACAAAAATGTATTTTTTAATAAGATAAATTTTGAAAGTAATTTATTTTGTAATCAAGGGACCATAGTTCATTGAAAAATTCTAGTGGGTAAGGTGTTTTTGTTAGAAAATGTTAATACAAAAAGTGAGCATTCATTTTTATATAAGTTGGTGCTTTCAAAATCACCACCTTGGAAAGAGTGTAGAAAATAGGTTTTCTTATTTTTCCAAAATTTATTCCTTTTTCATGTCATTCATGAATGGCATTTGTCCCCTATTTTATTTTGTGGATCCTTGTAAAAGAGATTGGTGGTTTTTAAAATAAGAGTTTTGTTAATGATTTTTTCTTGTTTTCGTGAATGGGGTAAGTTTTTAGGCATGATTGGATTGATTTTTTCCTCTTGTGGTTTAGTGTAAGCCTCCCCAAAAGGTCTAAAATATCATTAGAGTGATTGTATTTAGGTTATTTACCTCATTCTTGAATTAACACAATTTATACTCTTAATAGACATGCAGGTTTTTTATTTACTCTAAATTCTTTGATTGGATGGTCGGATTAATGAGGATCAATTTCCTTAGATACTTGGGTGTGGACTCTAGTTTAGGCTAATCATTTATTTTGGTATTATTTCCCAAATGATTTTGGGGATGTTTTATATTGATGTAGTTGACATGGGTTGATATATTCTTTCAATTTGTTTTTATATCTATTTTGAGAGCATTATTTAGTTTCCTTATGAATTATTTTCTGATTTATATTTGGTGAGTTTGGAGAAATCATGTATTTTATGTTATAACATTGGTTATATTATTTTATTGGCCTTGGTTTCTCTTGGGTGATCAATGTTTGTTTTTGGATTATTATGCCTCAAATCTTGATTGTATTTGTTATTTTTTAAACAGGTTTTAGTACATAAATTTTGATTTTTATTCATTATTTTGTACATGGGTAATACCTAGGGTGACTTCATGGGTTACAGGGATTTTGGATTATTTTTAGATTATGCTTGGGAGCCTCCAGGTTAATTTCTTATATTAGGAAAATTGTGGGATAAATTTTATAGATAATGTCCTTGGTTTCCTTCATTAATAGTTAGTTTCCTTTGGTTTCAAACCAATTTGTATCTTGAAAAGTAATATTTATAGCTTTTATTCTCCTTAGTTTTGAGGATTCCATGAATTCTGTAATCTTTGTTTCTCTAATAGTGTCTTCTTAGTAGTACTAAGATGGTTATTTATCATTTGGATATGATCGGAGAGATTTATAGGTGATGAAATTTCTTTATAGGAAAGAAATTGATTTTAGTTCCACAATTTTATATCATTTATAAATGATGTGGAGACATATGCTATGTCTCTATATTCATAGAGCTATAGTTATGTGGTAATATTTTGGACCATTCTTGGAGTTGTTTAATATTGTTTAAGGATGATTATTTCTTTTGAGGGATAATTTTGAATTTGCAAATTTAACTTAGATACCTTTAGGATTCATCTCTAGTAGCATACTACCTTGAAATAAGACATTATATGGAAATAAAGTGAATTGGTGGGGAAAATTGTGACACTAACATGCCAATATTACTTTAAATTCTATATTACTATATATTATTTTGGGTTAATATATTTTTTCAAGAAAGTTTTTACCAAAACTTGAAAAATATAATTATCTTCCTTATATGAATGGTTTGAAACCATGTTATAAGAGAAACTACTTATTTTCCTTTTTTTTATTGTGATTTTATTTAAATTTTTTCAATCTACAGTTGAACAACATGGGTAGTGTATGATTCCATCCAAACCATGAAAATCCTAGGGGAAATTGTGTGGAGCCTTTGGAACATATGGGTACTTGAACATGACTTTCACATGGTTAGGTAATCTCAGTGACAAGTCTTTGAGTTTTTTATATTATTATATAGTGTCTTTTTGCATGGTTATCACATAGTTAGTTAAACCATGTAAATTATCCCAATGAAACATTATGTGGTGGGTTGGGCAAGGCAGTTGTTTCCACATGGTTGGTGCATGGCCATGAAAATTGTGATTCCTATATATATTTATTAAAATTTAAAATTATAGCTTTGACTCTACAAAATTTTAATCCCTACTCCCTATAATTTTCTCATGTTAATTATATTTTTTCTAATTTACATGGAAAGGAATCTTACTTTCATACTCCCTATTATTTTTATAGTCCTTTTCCTTCAATTCAACTGGGATTCAATGTATTCACATTCAATTCATCTCCCTTATTTATCCTTTCCTTCAATCTCACTAGTTTTAGTTTCACCCAATAACCCTAAAATTACTAAAGGAAGAAATTATGGTTAGGGTAACATTAATATTTGGGGTTTATCTTGTTAGGGATTCATATGGACCTCTAATGGATTAGTTCATTGTTCTCTATTGATGAATATAAATTTTAACTAGTTCCCACATGAATTAATTAGGTTGAATTAGGAGTTTCTTATCGCCAATTTATATTACATTTCATTGGTTGATTTAGTGTTATATAATGTTTTCCATTTTAAAATTATGCCAAAATATGTGTCCTATGATGGAATTAGGATAATTTCAAAAAAAAATTAACCCATGGAATAAAATATTCTCCATGATAAGTGTTTATAAAATTCAAAAAGTGGATTTTAATGGTTTTAAAATAGTTTTAAAAGGGGTGGTAGTAACATTTTTTATATTTTAAGGGTGTTCCACACAAAATTGTTACCAATTAAATATTTTCAAGTTTTAAATTGGGTTTCTTTATTTAAAAATGGGGTTGGTTTTCCTTTATGAATTTCATTTTGAAACCTATTGATAACTTTGATAAATTAAATGATTTTTTAAGGGGAGAGTGAATTTGTAAATGGATTTCATGGAAGTGTTTATTTGATTTGTTTTATATTTTTTAAAAAATGGATTTGACATAGTATGGGTTGGATTTTCAATCTAATGGAATTTTATAAAAGTCATATTTAGAAACTTATGAGAAATCATTTTTAATGAAAACATTGTGACCCTTTCGTACACCTATTATATTTTACTCCCATTTATGGGTGCTCCATTTTTATGTGTCATTTGGGAGATAAAATGGGTTTTTTGTGTGAGGGAATTAGAGGTCAGGTGAGAATTGTTTTTATAAATGTATTGAATTTGAATGATGCTTGCTGCATTTATCTTCATTATTTATAACCTCATTGTTCAATGTCACAAAATTATTAAGTGACTGTATACAAATCTAGATAAGTAAAATCAATAGTTTATATGGTACACAAAATTGGTAGTTTTTCTCACTAGAACGAGTGATCTGTTAGAATTGAATGTGTCATACTAGGAAAAGTGATCCAGTGGAACTAACTATTGAACAAGGTATCATTGTGTTCCTGGGAGGTTTACTCTATATAGTTTGATGAGAATATATAGGACATATGTAAGAACCTGGGTTTTTAGAACGGGTCCAAATCTCGACCTTGTTTGAATTTTTGACTGGTTTCTGAGGAAGCTGGATAAAATGCAGAGTTTCTGGAAATATCCAGAATACACCCCGTGTACTTTACGTACATGCCGTGTATGTGTAGACGAGTGGCCGACCGTGCGCTCACCGAGTACATGCCATCTGGTGAACTTGTAGAATTGTCTTACTACACGGCGTGTAGTTCTGAACACGTTTTGTAGACCCCCGACCGTGTGAGGCCATACATGGCGTGTAGGCCATTGGCCGGGTAAGAACCAGGGACACGCCGTGTTCCCTTTGGACACACCGTTTAGTCTAACCGTGTATGACGGATATACATGGCATGTGGGTATGTCGGTGAGGAACAGAAGAGGAACCCGGAACACGCCGTTTACCTAGTGGTACATGCCGTGTACCCATGTCTGTAGGTTCGGAAAGTAACTCGGTAGAATCAACCATCTTTTGAATAGTTAAATGAAATATACACGTCGTGTAGTCCTAAAGTACACACCATGTACTTTCTTTTTTTTCTTAAATAAGGTAGTAGCCTCATATTGAGGAAGAACCTCATGCCTTCCGCCTGGATGCATGAACCAAGCCGGCTGGATCTTCATTTTCTTCTCAGTTCTCCATCCAAGACCCGATTCGTTCACTGATTAGTGCGTTGGAACCCCCTCACTAAGGTATTGATTCCTCTTTGGCCGTTTTGTCTGATTTTTGTTTTAGAACGGGTTATAGGGGTTTGAGCGGTTTGGATTCTTTTGTAGATTTACCACGTTTTAGACCGAATTGGCGGGTGTTACCGGAGGAGTAGAATCGTCCGAGTCTCAGGTAGGTGGTGCATACCTCATTTTGTGTTTTCGTGGTTGTTTGGGTGACACGGTTTTGGCGCATTTTCGGGTATTTTGAGCGGGGCCCATTTTATCTACTTTTTCATACTGTATTGTTTATGGGACCTCTAGGATGCCTTTGGGTATGCCCGGTTACGAGTTTTCATGAGCGGGGCCGGGTGAGGGGTCGTTTCTCATCGGGGAATTTTGGTCGGGGAACGCCAAAATGGTTTTAATTTAAATATGATTGTTATAAACTATTTATTTTAATTTGTTAAAGCCTATTATAAAATTTTAGAGGCATTTAAGACCTCTATGATGGTATGGGACAACACCTGGTATAGTGCAATTCCACTGTTTAGTTGGTTTTGCCTGGTTATGTTTTCTGTTTAACTATGTTATATATGCGATTGTTGAATTTCATTTGCTGGACCCTTTGGGTTGTGTTGGGTTTGGCCCGGTTACGCTTGAGTGATGCTGATCACAGGTTGGGGCTTTGCCCGGGTTACTTTGGGTCATCTTGACCACGGGATTGGGCGTTATGGTCGTCGGTTTGAGGCAGTACGACTGTCAGGTTGGGCATGGCCCGGGATACTATGGTGGCGATGCCATCGGACTTGAGCGACATGGTCGCAGGGACACGAGGTGTCAGACATATTGGTGGCTTAGGACTATTTTGGTGATTACCCCTCACCAAGACATTGAGTAGTGTGCACATAGAGATACTCTGTGATGAGATGGTTTTGACCCCTCGTGTGGGTAGAGGCCCCCGTATTTGCGGTTAGGTATTTTGGTTGGGGGTTCTTTCCGTAGAAAGCCATGTGGGAGGTGAGGAGCCTTCAGGAAATGGGCGTGCCTTCGGGGCATCTGTACTTGAGACACGAGGTGTCAGGAGGCACATGGTGTCGAGTTAAAATTTTGGGTGTGCCTTTGTGACGTCGGTACTTGAGACACGAGGTATCAGGAGGCACATGGTGTCGGGTTACTCTTTTGGGCGTGCCTTCGGGATGTCGGTACTTGAGACACGAGGTGTTAGGAGGCACATTGTGCCAGGTTACTATTTTGGGCGTGCCTTCGGGATGTCGGTACTTGAGGCATGAGGTGTCATGAGGCACATGGTGCCACGTTTCTATTTTGGGCATGCCTTCGGGACGTCAGTACTTGAGAAACGAGTTGTCAGGTGGCACATGGTGCTGGGTTATATGATAGAGATTTCAACGTTGGCCGAAGCAGGTGACACTCCATGGTCGCTGTTGAGCACTAGTGGAGTTTGTGTTTATTTGTGCATTGTAATGATTACTTATTTCCTTTTAAATGAATTACTTCTTAAACAAATATATTTTCTACACACTGTTGGGTGGTATCCTACTGAGATTTGTCTCACACCCTGCATGGGCCCTTTGGGATGCGTGTAGACATTATGGATTTACGTGCAGGAAAGAGGTCAGCTTCAGGAGCTGGGCTGCGTTAGTTGTTGCATGGAGATGGTATGGACCTTGAAGTTATACCTAGCTGGGGTTTACTTGTTGTGTTTACTTTTCTATATCAGCATGCTTACTTGTTGTAGCTACTATTGGTTAGCCAATGGAACCCTTTTTATATTTAGCTGTGTATGACCTGCGTTGTATGCATGTTTTCCAGTTCAGTAGTAGTTACATGTTATCAGCATGCTGTTGTGTTTATTTCCGCTGCTGTAGTGTATACTTATTGCTTCCGTTGTATATTGTTATTGAATGTGATTCTGCTCTGCGGGTCTGGTTCGAGTCTGCTGAGCCTTTCTTTCCGCTACATCTTTACTGTTATACTCGGACCAGTACCCTTACTATGATCCTCCGAGAGGTTATAGCCTCCCCACTATACCTATTCATACCCTCGCTGCTAGTCGGCAGCCTTTGGCATTCAGGGGAGGTGCGTCTAAGGTAGTGACGCCCGACCCGTTCAGCACTGTTCGGGTGGCTGGCCGGGTTCGGGACATTACAACATAATGGGTTTTTTAGTGTCAGCATAGGTTATGTGTTTCAAGTTTAGCTCATGTAACATGAGTCCTAAGAAGATTCTCATGATGATATTATTCTATGTAGGATCATTTTAGGGGATTTAATTTTTTCCTTTATTCTATCCACTATGTATCATGTAATTTCATTGTACCTTTTTCTTGGTTGTATTATTTTATCTTTTAATAGATTCCATGATGGTGAATTTTGATTGTTTCCCATTTTGAGTGGTGTTTTGAATATTTTTACACCATTTTTTGGAAATTGTTTTTAAATATTTAATATTTTTAAACGTAAATGGTGCTTATTTTATAATGTGTGATTGGAATGTTTTTGTAATAAAAATGAAATAAATGGTTTTATTTTTGAAATAATAATGTTTTACAACCCATATCTTTCAGAAACATTACTTAGAGATTTATTACGTGATTATACACTTAATAAAACACAAAAATATTATGTGGGATAGTTTCTTTGGGTAATTAGATATATAAAAAAACAACTTGAAACTAAAATAAAAAGACCTAAAATGAAGCTCGGTAACATTCCATTAACATCATTGATCTTCTAAAACAGCACAAGATAACACGGAGACATATATAATAAAGGGGATAGATAAAAATCCTAGTATGAAAATAATAAAATAATAACATAATCAATGTAATAAATTTTATTCAATAGGCAAAAAAATGTTACAAAATAGGGGGGATAATCATATACATGGTCATCAAAGCATGATATAAGATGATAACATAAAGTAAACATATTAATGTGGAAACAAAATAGAACATGGAATTATAAAAATTAGTCAAGGATACCCTCTAATATATCAAAACATAGTGTTTATAGGATGACCTCACAAGAACCAGACATGATATCTCATGACTTATGAACATTATTCAATTCATTTTAGGTCTATATAATTCATTGTTGACCTATCACATTCATATCACGTACATGAATAAGTGTGCCACCAATATTATACAACATAAGGATGTATCCAATCAATTTTATTCCCCTGAATAAAGAGAATGGGTTACATATATGTAATTATAAAATAAATTAATGATAGGTACGTCTAGGTGAAAACACTTCATTTGTAATGTTAAAGGGTCTTCACTACACGAATGTATGTCATAAAAAATTATAGAACAATTTTGGTAGCATAAAAATGGTACATAGTTGTTCAATGAAGGGTTTAATGAGAGTGAAATGGGTATCTTATCACTTTTAAATCATATTTCATGTAATATGGATTTTTAAAAACATATCTCAAAATGAAAAATTAGAAATAAATGAGGCATAACACAAGGAAGATTCTTGAATGGAGAAGAAAAATATTGGATCCCTTACCTTGAGAGGGCAATTCTAAAAGAATTATATAAACGTATTAAGAGTTTGGGAAACCAAGGGAGGGAACTATAGAGATAATAGTACACTAAATTAATCCTATAAAAGTTTTTAGTAAATTTAAATAGGAGGCTGGGCTGGTTTTTATATTAAAATTTAGGATAATTTTCTATTGATTTCTAGACAGAGGTTTTGGACTCCATATGATATACTAATAAAAAATAAAAACCATCATAAGATTTTCACCATTGTTTTTTTAATTGGATTTAGTCTCATTACATTATAATAATAAAAACATAACTTCTTTATATAATACACTTAAAGATGTGAAATTGAGTCATGTTTGTAAATATTTCATTTTAAAACCATAAAATATAATATAGATTTTGGAGGATTCCTTAATAGTTAATAAAAAAATGAAATAACTTCAAAAACAAATTATTTTAAAGTGGAAAAATAATTTCGTTCATGGATACACTTTATAGTGTTTACTACATCACTTTTTTCCTTTATGATGTCATAATACATACTGTATAATTACACCGTATTTATTTTTTACCAAAAAATTAGACTGTCTCAAAAAAAACTGAAAAAATAATTGTTGGATAATTTTTCATGAATATTTAAAAAATATTATTTATATTATAAAAATAATCATATAAATATGATAATTTATATATTTAAATCATCAAATCCCACTTATTGAAATATATTTGTTTTTTCAAAACAACAGTTTTTAGCCCTAATAAAAATTACATTTGAATTCAACAAAATATATTATAATTTATATTTAATATATATTATTTAATAATAATATATTATTAGAATATCATTGATTTCCTAAAATTCTTTAATTCATCAAAAATATTGTCCTGATTGAACCAATATATTCCCAAAAATAACATTTATGTTTAATCATATCAAAATATAATTCTTACAAATATTATTATTTAATAATTATAAAGTAATAAAATATAAATATAATAATTATTAAAAATATAAAATTCTAATTTTTACTGTCTATATACATAACCCTTTTTAATACTATTGAATTCCCTATAGGTAGGGCGTGTAATGGTGTGATTTTCATGGGGTGGGTCAGTGAACATGGGTTGGGTCGTGATCTTCTAGAGCATGAACATATCTAGTAAAAAACTTATCATTCTTATTTATTAAATATTGACATAGTTTTTGTCATGGAAATTTCTTAGTGATTTTATCCCTTATGGAAGCTCTGATAAATGGGATTCATAGAAAATGATTATACGGTCTAAGCTCATTGCTTCTTTTTAGTGTGTCAAATGGATTTATCATAACACTGTATATATATTAATCACACGATCATTTTATAAGTACTAAAATAACAGTGGGTATGATAATGAAAGGTCCTTCAAATCCATTAGGATATAACTTATTGTGGTCCAAAATAACCAAAGTTGTGCATGTTTTTTCTACAATATCATTTCTTAACAAGTAATTTCCTCATTAAAAGGGAATCTCATTTATAAATGTTATGTTCATTAAATTATTCCCCTATTCCGAAATTTTACCGTTAAAATATCATTCATACACAAAAAAATGAGGGTAATTATGTTTTTTTACCTCTTCTGATTCCCTTGATGCATTCTCAAATATGTAGTTCTTCCATGGATCTCTGACTTGTTGAGTAGTCTAGTATCATAGAACCATGAACCTATAATCAATGATATTCAATAGCTACTCCTCATAATAAATATAATTGTCCAACTATACCACCTATAGATTATTACATGTGATGGGTATGGTATATACTTCCTCAATAGTGATACATGGAACATATAATGTAATTGAGATAGGTTAGGTGGAGTGTTTTTCAATAGCTCACTGTTCTAATGTGAACAAGGATATAAAAATGGTATATATAGCTTGGAATAAGATATCCATTCTTCCCAAACAACTTGACATTCTTCCATGGTGATATATGAAATAACACATAATCTCAAACCTAAAAATCTATCTATCAGTGATGATTATCTATATGTCTTTTCAGATGACTTTATGAATATTTCATATGGTATTTAATGGTTTGAAACTTCCATGTCATCTAATGAATAAGGTTAGGTACCATCAGTTTATTCTCTCCAACATCATCTTAATATGATGGATTCCAACACCTCTTCTTCTAAAAAGCCACATAAAGAGTCATTTGAATGTTATAATGGAAACTATAATTATATGAGAACATCACAAGGGTAAGGTGTGGATCCCAAAATCCTTTGAAATCCATTGAACAAAATATTATCATATCGCGTAGGGTTTTTATGGTTATTTAAGTCTAACCATCTATATAAGGGTGATAAGAAGTTCTAAAGTTGAGTTCTATATCCAAATCGTATTGAATGCTTCTCCAAAACCTCTGGGTAAACATTAAATCTCAATCAGAAACAATATATAGTTGAACTCTGTGTAGTCTTACTACTAATATTATATAAAACTTAGTGAATTGGTCCAGAGGTAAATCTTCCTTGATATTATTGAAATATGATGGCATGGTAAGGTGATTGACTACCACCCAGAAAGAATAATTTATGTATGGTTCCTAGGGTCAACTATGATGAAATCCATGGTTATTTTTTTCCATTTATATACTACTATTATAAATGGTTTAATCATACCTTTAAAGTTATATCATTCCTCCTTCACTTATTGGAATACCATGCATCGTGATAAAAATTCTTTAATCTTATTATTCATGTAATCCCACTAAATTTTTTGCCTCAAATATTTATACATCATAGTGATTCTTCGATGAATATATAATGATGATATATTAACAACATATAGAAGTTTCCTCTTTATTTATAGCGTTTATGGGACACATATATGGGTTATAAAACATATATATCCTTCTTTAATAAAGTTTAGCTATGGAATATTAACTACATTTTTCTGTAGAACCTCTTTATTTATCTAGGACTCCTTCATCCTCTCAATAATAGATAGCTAAGTAGTCATTTGAGAAAGGTAGGATGAATATTCTCTTACTATCCCCATTTACAACCTCTTTATGTCTAATAAAATTGGATCCCTTTCAATTTCATCATGTATAGAGTTGTAGGATCCATTCTACTCGAAACATATTCCAATTTGTTTGTCTTCCCAGGATGAAAATTGTAACACACCAGAATGATAAAGGGTTAAATGACTTAATGATATGAATCTTGTCAACATGTTTCACCTATCGTTTTGGGAGCCTTCCTAAATAGAACTAAATAGTTAAGCATGTTTGTCCTAGAGTAGTGATCTGGATGGGTGACCTCTTAGGAAGTTTCCCAATTTTTGTGATTGAGGAAAAAAGAACCCGAAAAGAAAAATCAATGTTTTGTGGGTACAATATTTATTCTGATGACATGTTCAGGTACATGGGTGGGCCCCTGGTAGGGGACCATGTGCCTTTGGGGAAATTGGTGGAAACTAGCTGGCCTGGACACAAATTATATGTTATGGTGAGGTGTCTATACTATTAGTGGGGAAAAGTTGTTTCATATCTTTTAAAGGAGGATCCCAACCTTAAGTGTGCTAGAACTTTCTAGGTTGAGATGTAGGGCCCACAATTAGTATGTGGTTCCCTAAAGGGGGTGAATGTAATACCCCTGAATGATAAATGGTTCAATGGTTAAATAATATGAATCATTTCAATAAGATTAACCTTTATTTTCGACAGCTTGCCTGATTATAACTCTATAGTTAAGTGTGATTGGCCTGGATTACTAATTAGGATGAGTGCCCTCCTAGAAATTTTCCAAAGTTCTGTGTCCGTGAGGAAAATATCACACTAAAATAAAATGTGTTGGAATTTTGGGATAATAATTAGTCTGATGACCAGTTCATGCATGTGGGTGGGCCCTAGGTAGGGAACCTTGTGTCTTCAAGAAAACTGGTAGAACCTAGTGGGCCAGAACCCAACAGTCAAGTTAAGGTGGTGTGTCTATTCTATCAGTAGGTCCCATTTGTTACAGTATTCGATTAAACAATAAAAATAATTAACCATATTTAACCACCTTCATTGGTGTATACTATGATCTTTTAAGTGAATATATACTTAATGGTTTTATAATCTATATATATTTCACACTCCCCCCCCCATAGAGATAATGTCACAAATTATTCTATGTGACTATCAATATATCCAATTCTACATCATTTTTTTCATAGTTAATCTCATGGATATTCAATTTGAGGGTGGCATAGGCTATTAACTTTTAATATTTCATGAGTAAAAAATCCATGCCTTTTTTTGAAGCATAATTATAGATAAAAAATACTTCCCCACTAGTGACTAATGTGAATATATGTTTAGTTATTAGCCTCTATATCATCTCATTAAGATTTAATCACATTGACAATTCTATATAAACTTCACCCTTTTTTGAGTTGTCTTGTTTAGTGGGAATGAAAATCATGCAAAGTTTCCCATAAATTGACAATAATACCCAGATAATATAAGGAAACAACATACCTCCATAACAGATATTAGTCTGGCACATTACATAATAACCTCGATTATTGAAGTATCCATAGATATCCCTTTATTGGTGGTAAAATTCCCTAATAATGTTACTTTCTCCATCCAAAACACACATTTACAATATGTTCCATACATATTTTATTTCTATAAGGTATACATTGAAAAATCTAAATACTCCTAATGTTTTTCCATTATTTTGGATTATATAGGAATATTTTCCATATAGAACACAACAAATATTTTGGATTAATCCTTAAAAACTCTATTCAACAATTCCATGAATATTACTGGAAAATTAGTTAGCCTAAATGGAATCACAATGAACTCATAGTGCTCGTACCTTGTACAAAAAGAATCCTTGATTATATCCTCTTTCTTCACCTTCACTTGATAATATACTACCCAAATATACACCTTATATACGCAATAGGATCCACATAGTGGATGAGACAAGTCATAAATCTTTGGAAGGGGTAATTATTTTTTATTTTTGTTTTTTCATCTCACAATAATAAATATAGAGGTGAATTGACCAATGCTTATTCATTATGAAGAGTATTGATACACCCCAAAGTGAGTAACATTGTTATATAAACCCTTTAACTAGATTATCTTATAGTTACTTGTTAAACTCCTCAATTTCAACAATGGCCATTCTATATTGATTCTTGGATATTGGAAAAGATTCGAGTATAAGTTCATTGAAGAACTCAACCACTCAACTTGGGAGAAGACTAGAAAATTATTTTGGAAACACATTGGAGATTTCCTTTATAATTATCATGTCATCAAGGATGATCTTTTCTGTAGTCTAACACATTTTAACTAGATACTCTTGCTTATAAAGAAATAATATCCATTCTTGAGATTATGATACCAAAAGAGATTTATCATCTTACTTGAACTTGTATAGAATTAATGGGAAATTAGCAATAAAGAGGGTGATTTAATTATCTCAATAAATTGTGTTGGATATATACATGACAAAAAATACATTCTTAGAATAGAATATAATTACACTAATGGATGTATCAGAATTATTTTTAGGAAATTCAAAAAACAAATTTTCATAGGGGATGAGTTAAATGCTTGGTATTCAATAATTGTCCCATTTTTTATCATCATCGATAATGTTACTTTAATATTCTAATCTGGTTTTTGTTTATTTATATCAAACATTGATGATTTTAAATAATTTACAATACCAAAATCAAATAGTACGTTCAAGATACATGATTGAATAACTATAAAACCCATCACCAATTCATTGTTGGGATCCACCTCATTAGTTATGATGGAGAATCTCACCCATTCTCTCTTGGCCATGGTGGTTATTGTCGCAAGTTGATATCAACAACACTGGGCTAAAATATTATATTAATATAGTGTATTTTTTCTTTTCAGTTGAAAGATTGGATAATAGGTTGGTGGTTTACTAAAGCTTTATTTCCCTTAATGGAATTTTTGGGTTTCTCCCATTAGTAATAAAATAGTTAGGTTCCCTTTATTCCCATACCTAAATAAATTACTTTTCCCCTTCCCGTAATTTTTTGAATGCTTCTTTCTAACCTTTTGACAAGTGGGATGTTCGAATTTTTCCCCCATGAGACTGTCACCACCATACATTATATACATTCCCATCTTCTTATCTCCAAACCCATGAGACCCATGATATTGATAATATCTATTTACAATTTGATTCAAAAACATATAAATTCTATATATCATTCAATACTAAGAAACACTATTTCTTTCCATAGACTATTCTTTATCCACCACAAAAGTAGACAAATTTAGATTCAAGTGAAATGAAAAAGTTAAGGGCATATCATGAAAGTATTGTAATGTTTCCTCCTATTCCCCGACATATGAATCATCCTTTTTCTTGTGGGTATGGAAATACACCTATTTTTTAATGTCCAATAGTGTAAGGAAAATACATATTGAAGAATAGTTTTCAGAAAAAATTACAATCCACCTCTTTGATCTCTTCGTTAGTCTTTGTGTCTTTTATCAACATTCTTCATTGATTTGTTTATTCCTATATATGGTAAACAGCTAGCACAACCTCTTCCTGGTCAAATAATTATAGAATAGAGAAGATATTTTTAACGGACTTGATTGACTTTTCTATGATTAATGTATTATAATATTCATTATAATATGGAGGCCATTGTCACATAAGGGTCTCAATTATTATTTTACCATTTGTAGGGGGTATGGTTCCTTCCTATGATTTTGGTTTCAATTCAAAAATTGATTAAATTGAGAAACTATTTCCATAATGCTCCCAAATCCTACTCCCATTATGTTTCATATATTATTTTTATGGTCAAAAAATTTCTCATCACACTAGTTTTGACTTGATTCTTCCTATTTCCATCCATTGACTAAAATAATGGGAAAATATAGGATTAGAATATTTAAACAATTAAACAAATAAATTGGAAACCATAATAATTAAATGGATGAGTAATTAATGACATAAACTCCATAAACTATAAATTTATATGTGTCAACCTATGATTTCCTAGAATAATGTATTAACATAATGTCTTGTGTGAATTTTCACCCCTTGATAATGGTTCATAATGATCTTGTCAATTTACCAAAGAATATCCACCAAGAGATTCAAACCATGTGTGAAAAAGGCCTATTTTTCTTAAACCAAGTGATGATCGTGTCCATATTCATGAAAATGTTCGACTTTATTACCCCTAGATACAAGTACACTAGAGCCACATCCACTTCTAGTATCTATACACTACAAAAAATTCACCATTTCACATGGGTTATTTTTTTGGTGGTGGTTTAAACTGACACCAAATTTTTCTACGATAGATTCAAAAAACCACCACTAAAACGAACAAAACCACCGCTAAATAATAGTATGACATATTTAGTGTTGGTTTAAACCGCTGAAGAAAAAAACCTCATCTTATAGTGGTAGTTTAAACAGCAACTAAATGATGATTTACAAAAAAAATAGGTTGCATTATCTACAGCCCCAGAACACCCCTGAAAAAAATGAATAGAAAATTCCATACAGTGGCATAGATAATAATTACACCTTCTCATTTTACACAAAATAGAATATTCTATCATATAGTTATAACAAAATATACATATCTTATAATCATAGAACACATAAATAAATAACATAATTCCATAACAAATGAAACACAAAATAAAAGTTTATGGTTATAAAAAACACATATAGGTCACCCTATGTCCTAATCCCATAAAAATATAAGAATAATATTAAAAAAATATACATATTGGACCTGCTGAAATACCTAAGACACATTACTCTACCTTCAACTACTTGTCAAGATTCTCTATTCCAATTCACTACACATTCTAATATATGGAATGAAAAAATAATAATAATGTATATATACAGACAAACATTCCTATCTAAGGTGTGAGGGAAATCTATGTAGGGTCTCAAAAAGTTTCCATAGTACACACCATCATATACATATATGCACTAGTTAAAAATAAACATATCACGTAAGATCAAAAATGGAATTTTCTACCTTGTATACCATGACTCTTTTTTCATTAAGCCATTATGTGATAATTGGGACACTATTATAACATATTATACCTACATTGATTTCATGTTAAAATATCAGCACAGCCTCACCACTTGCCATCATACTCATGAACCAATTTATACCTGAAGACTAAGGGTGGGCATCATCTAAGTCTTTGACTCTCTACCAAAAAATAATGCTAAAATATTACATGTGAATCGTAATCCACTACCTCATCAATCAATTTAGTGTCCATAATCCATGAATCTCTTTATACCATGACCCAACCCTCTCACACAGCATGTTCCACTATCACAACCCAATATTACTCATGGAAAGTTCAAATATCCCAATGAAGGACTACTCAGTACAAGGTACTACCTCAAGAACAAAAGGAATCCATCTCACCCTGGGTAGTTTAGGCAGATCCATCTCACTCATAGTGAGTCTAGGCCTTAGGATCCTCTTCCCCACCAGTTCTATTACCTTTCATGAGAACACAAATTCACACACATGAAATAAAAATTGTGGATTGAATCCAATCACATTACTCATCAAAATATCCCATGGCCCAAGTCACTTGATACCCACCCTATCAGGGAGCTGAGTAGATCCCTTATACGCATCATTATTTATGCTCAATGATATGATCTCATACCTATCACCTATTAGTCACACCACTACCCACAATATCCCTTGATCCAAACCTTAGGTCCTACTCCAACTATACAAAATACCTTATATCTCATATTCCAACTACCCAGGTATCATCCTGAACTATCATACTCTATACCCATTGGAAAGATGTTTTCATGTATTGAATAACTCCTATAACATGAATTTGGTATTATTTCCCATATATTATGGAAGATATTTAAGCCTTCAACCTGGTTAAAACCCTTCTCTATCACACATCATCTCGTCCAAAAGGAATAATCCCACTCATAGTGTTCATTAAACCTCAAACCACACTTATGATGGTGTTTGTCGTGAATCTGGATCCATATGGTCTTCTCATCCATTTTTTACTAGTCTTAATCCTCTCATAAATATCATACTAGACTTATGGAACCCAACCAAGGATACCCACATCAAGTATCATATCCAGACACCACCTGACATCTCTTTTCTACTTACACAGTACCCACTAACAACGGTGAAATTGTCACCATACAATTCTAATTTCTTATAGTGCTGAAGTGAACTTATTCTACGAATAATAGGCCCCCAAAATACTATATATTTCTCTTTTTTTCATAGACTATATTCATATACATAGTCCACTAAAACATGAATAAATGAATATAATCTTAATGAAACAAGTATATTAATTTACAAAAACCATAACATTCCACCATATAGTTATAAATAAACATGATATAAATTTTTCAAACCTCTTCAATCATGGGAAATAATGAAACTTTTATGTGAATACACTATGCCAAAAATGATACATGAACAAAACCAATTTTCCATATTGGTCCAAGAGATCAAAGAGACCACTAATCAGTACCTGATGATGAACTTTTCTTGTCACCTTCTATATATCCATCTCTACTTCCTACTACTGGAACCTGCAAGAAAATTATATTGAAATTTATACTTTTTTGTATATTTAAATTTTAAATTAAAACAAATAATTTTTTTTGAACAAAATGATTTTGTAGTTGTGTGATTTACCTTCTCACCACTAGTCATCAATGCAATATCACTAGGGTCTGATCTGATCATCTTATGATATAAATTAACCAACACTTTCTGCAAAGTGGATATTTGAGCCCCATATTCCAAAATTTTGTTTTGCATAGAAACAAACTCTATCTAAGCATATCAGGATAGGGAGTGACTACAACCATAAGTAAAGGTATTTTCAATCCCCGATGGAATTCTAAAGACCTCTAATAGTAATGGTACCAAACCCATCCCCTGCACTCTACCAGGATGGCACTTACCACAGACTTTACCAATTGTGTCATCTGGGTTGACTGAGAAGGACTGCATGGGATTGGCATTACATTGTTCTTTAATTTTTACCTATAAATCAAATATCAGTCATATTTGAAGAAATATATTTTAAAATAGCGAAAACAGATAATAAGTTATTACAATGAAAAATTAATTCATACCACATCTTATTTGGGAAAATTATTAACATAACTCCCATATGAATTTTTATGAACATCCAATGATAGTTATTTTTAGAATACATAGTGAACTAAATTTAGTGACTACATTAATCAAAGATAAATCATCAATTTAATATATGGACAAAAAATATTTTCTTATAAATATTTAAAATAAAAAAGATTACCAGAGTAGATTGATTTCTAAAAATACACTTTGATCAGGTATTATGAGGGGTTATTTTCGTAGATCAAATCAATGCATTATTCCTTGAAACATCCTGAAATAAATAACATGTAATTTCATAATAATTTATGCAATGTCATCTCTTTTTTATATGCATATATAAATATAAATTGATAGTAATATAATAATATATATTTAAATTCCATGTTCTTATCATGATGATGGATATCAATAAAAACATTACATTTATCTATATGTACCCCATTGGGTACCTTATCATGCAGTTTTTGGGTGCTCAATGAATAATAATTGAATTAGTTCTATAATCTCCATTTAAAATCCTTCCATTTCATACCCAAAATTTTCATTGTCCACTTTCATGCTTAAAGATCATTTATAAGAAAGTATGAAAACATCTACATAATGAGATTAAATTTAAAAATATTTTAATTTAATAAAAAAATTACATTCAATTACACTATAATATATTAAAATTACCTTTATATATGAATCAAAAAAAAATCCTTTTTTCACGATGAAGGAATATTCTTCCAATCAACATATCTATTCGAAAGGGTGACAGGATCCACTGCCTGTTGGCCTAGAATCTTTCCAAATAATCCCATGATTCCATCCTTGGGGACCCCATAATAGTAAAATTGGACAACTCCCTTTACTTTGTTCAGACTCCAGAAATTTTAACTTTTCATGTTTTTCTCTATAGTAGCATTGTTTCTATATTTTATGAAAAAATAGTTAGTAGTATAAAAAGTGAAATAACTTTATTCATATTAAAATTTATACCTAAAACTATCACCCTTTAATATACCTACAAAGAAATCGGAGTGGTGACCAACTCCCTCGCTACTGAGGCTGCTGAATGGGGAGCCATTGGCTAAGTTATTGATGGGAAAATGATTGAGGGTGCGAGAAATGGTGTTGGGGGAAAGTGGAGCATGTCTCAGAAGCTATTGGGTGTGAGATTTATAGATCATAATCTATCGTTATAGTCAAGGGGATGTCGACTAAGAGTCAAATTGCATCAGTATAACACTTTCTAATAGGAATTCATGTCATTTAATAGAATAAAATTAAATTCAGAATATATATTTCAAAAAGTTCATGTTTAAAAAAATAGAAATGATAATAGATGCACAATACTAAAAAACAAAATATACACAAATATGATAATTAATGACTTCATAAATAACATAATTGGTTGATAAATGAAAGGATGAATGCACATACAATCATTTTATCCATAAATCAATCCATTTTTCTAGTCCATCATTTATTTATCTACTTCATCCACCATTATAAGGATAATATTTTCAATATCATGTAGGGAAAATAATTTTTTTCTGAGGGTATTCAATGTCACGGGTAAAATATTCCACTTCATCATCCATATCATACAAGTCTCTTTACTTTATGTGAGCAACTACACTCCAATATTCATCGATAATATCTTCCACATAATATTTCATTTTCACTTGTGATGATAAGATATTCAAGTCATGTAATTCACATTCATCGACATCCATCATGTGAAATAATTTTACAGAAGTAAATTTCAAGGAATATATTTTTACACCCGAATAATATCAACCCAACATCATTTCAATAAAACAAATGAAAATATTATGTGGTAGTTTAATTTGATAATATCATTCAACTTTCCAAAGTATCCCAGTTCAGGAAACATAAATATACCACTATTCTATGTTTTCAAAAACCTCTTCCCAATAAACTATACAAAATTTAATGTCATTCACATTATAAGCGTCGATCATTCTAACATATTTTAGAGGACCTCGAGCAAGAAACTTCTAATATATTGACAACACAACATGATTATAATTATTCATGATCTAATAAAAGTAATATCAATTATTATATATAAAAATTTCGTGTGTCAAACTAATATTCGTATTAATTTCAATATTTATGAACTTACATGAGGTGAAAACCATTCAACAAACTCTTTATTAACATATTTTTATATATCTTTCTCATTTCAAATTGGGACTCTCATTCATATCATTTTTTTGAATCATAAAATATTCAGTAAATAGATTTTTAATTACACTATTTTTCATCACATATCTATGTTCTAATAATAATTCCATATTTTTAAGTGAACATTTTAGCTCCTCCAGCCTATAGTAGGAAGGATTTTTTTATTTCCTATGTAGTTGATATAACACACTGAGATTTTATGAGATAGAATATTTTTGATTTATTCTATCCCTTGTGTTTTATTCCACACCATTATTAGCTTGTAGTATATAAAACACAGACTTGGATTGCGTTACACATAAAAGTTACCTTCCTCGATAACATGTGTTTTACGCAATACCGAGTTTTTACCAAATAACGATATATTATTAAAATATTATATAAACAAGCCTTTATTATATATTATTAACGAAATATTATATTTTATATAACATTAACATTCATCTAATGGTTTTTCAAGAACATGATATAAAAATAAATTCAATTTTTCAGATTAAAGAAGTATTTTTCCCAAATATGCAGTTTTACCACCACTTGATGGAGCACCAATTTTAAATATAGTATTTAACACTTTCATATATTATATTTGACTAAATAAATTTCTTTTTGGGAAGAGAGACATAAAAAGTATCTTGTTTTAAATTTTTTTCTTTTTTCTGATGAAATTCATATTTTGATGAATATGGAAAATACTGCATTTTAATTCAAAATTGACTTTTGCTCTAAATTATATATATAGTGATATTATCTTTTTAATTGTTTTTAAAGTGTAATTGGAATATTTTTTTAATTTAATTCTATGTTTTTCATTTTATGTAATTTCAGTTTTAAATTTTTCATAAATATATGACAATATTTTGATATGCTTTTACTTCGTAAAAACTAGTTTTTTGTTTTTTATAACCAAGAATTACTTTTAAATCAATTTCTGAATTTTTTTTGAATTATGAATAATGGATTCCTTATTTGGAATTATGGGGTCCAAATTATGATAATAGGTTACTTTTATTTTTTGGAAATTTTGAATAGTAACTACAGTAAGTTTTATTTAGCAAAGTTAAAGGTAAATCGGGTAAATTAGGGTAACTAACAATATGATAAAGATAATAAAATTACCCTCACACCAGCTGAAATCTTCTTGGATGAATTAACATTGAATAATTTCACCTATGGGTAAGAATTAATTCATTTGATGGACTCTTTTCCATGAAAGTGATGTAATTATAATTAAAACAAAATAAGGTGAAAACAAGTCACTCTCATATATATTATAAGTATAATAATTTTAATATAGTGATATACAAGATAAAACTTCAAACATAAATAGTATCCAAAAGTATAATTAAATTTTATAAATCATGTAAAATTATTTATAATTTTTATATATTATATAATTACCATTAATGATGACACAATAGTTATGTATAAATTTCTTTATTAATATAAATATCAAATAAATGGTTTTAAAAATATTTATAAAATATCATATGAAATAATTAATGTGATCCAAGAATTTAGTATGTGAAAATGACATGTTAAGAGTGAATTAAATATTTTTTTCCAAATTTATCTTCTAGGTGGATTTTAGTTAAATTCAAATAATTGAAAAGTGACAAAATTTACACTATTGATTATTAATAAAAATAAAATATTATTAAAAAATTTCAAAATCAGAAAAATAATTAAGTATTAAAATTAAAACTTATATGGCCTTAAATTTCATTAAATATCCAATTATGGGAAATTTACAGTACATAAGTAAATATTTATAACATTTTAGTATATATAATATTTTTACTGCAAAAAAAATTTAATAGACTAAATAAGGATAATTCATGTTGATTATGTTAAAAATAAAATCAAAACATGTCTAAATTTTAATGATTGAGAGTATTTCGATCCATAATAATATTATCTTAGAAGTAATTCACATTGGATGCATTTTAATTTAAAAAATAATTTATATTAATTTAATTTTTTTGGTATTTCCAAAGGTGCCCCTAACCTCTCTTATTAAAGGTCCCCTCTCGATCTATTTTAATCATACCTCCAAATCGCTTTTTCTTGGCCAAGACCTATCCAAATATCCTCCCAAATTCCGTAAATACATCATATATTCAACCATTTGGGTATAAATTCATCTTAAGGAGTCATTTTGTGCATACCAAAAATAGATCCCTAAAAAATAGGTAATTGTTTTATCACTTCTTTCAAAACAAAATTATTCTTCTACTTCTTCTTCTAAAGTAGTTTCCATACTAAAGTAATAAATCCATTTTATTATTCATTATGATATTTTAGTATAATTATGTGATAACATTATAACTCCATTTATTCATCCTACTAATAACAATATCACCATGCGTGCGTGCATAAGACATACCTTCTCCACGCTATGATGTAATTATTATTCAACAATTCTAAATTTTTAAGGGTATATTGATGAGTATAATGGATGTAAATAATTAATATTAAATAATAATTATTCATTAATATTCAATTAGCATCGAATTCCATATTATTTATTCGTCAAGGGAACGATATCGTCGCTCGTGCGTATGTGTTGCTTACCGTTTCCACGACGTGATGAGATTCATTCCCCACATTAACCATTCAATAATGATTATTAAGTATATATTATAAATAATAATGAAATATATATTACATAATAATGATTCTCGGTTTATGTATGTATATATATATGGAATTTACTTTCTTCCATTCAATTTAATAAATAAATAGAAACAGCGTTCATGTGTACGTACGACCTACCGTCTCCAGGAATGATGTATTAGATTTAATTAACATATCTATTATATATATTTATATAATTAATATATATGATATATTAATCATGTTTTACATTTTGGAATTAAGTAAATAAAAATCTATGTAATAATATCAAGAATAACAAGTTAAAACACATACAATAAATAAAATAATCATTACAAAAAATGTTGCTTTAATAAGGAATTGACAAACGAACAGGTAATATAAATTCATTAGTGAATCATATATGATATCATAAATATTAAAATGGATCTATTATAAGTTAATAAAATTTTTAATCCCACTATACAAGAGTTTCAGAAACAGATGGAACAAATCGATAATATGGTAACAGATAATTTTGAAATCTCATTTTTATCTAAGATTAGTTATACGTAAGTATTTATTGGGGATACATTTATCATCCACGTCAATGTTTTCTAAAAAAATCATTAAATTTTTATTATTCTTGTATGTATGCTTAAATCAATTTTTATCCATTTTTTGACTTTTACTACATGGTATGGAAGGAATCTTTCTTTTTTTTACCATACGAGGTGCTTTTTGACCTTTCTGGAAAAAGTATGAGGAGAAAATTTCTTTAAAATATACATCTTGAATGGATTTTATACGGTTTCATGATGCCTTATTTCCATGAATATTCCTATACACTATTTCAATTTTATTTTTAATTGAATTCTTTTCTATAAAAATTGAATGGCATTTGGAGAAAATAAAACATTTTTGAAGAAGAAATGAAATTTTCAAAAATAATTAAAATCAAGTGTTTTATCAAATTTATTTTTCATCTATGTTGAAACTCTAAAATAGGGTTATGTTTTTATCCCTATTATTCCTATTATTTTATTGATTTAATTATGGATTTATATTTTATTTTGATTTTGTTATGATGGATTGATGTTTAAGAAACCCATTTTATTTTTCGTGTTATGCTATGATGAAGTATTTACATTTTTGTGGCACATGTATTAATGATTTCAAAATGTTATGGGTTGAACCTATATCTCCTTAAAATTCATTGGTAAAATATTTATATCTCATGATATAGACGTTATTGGAATGGAAATTAAATCTTGTTCGATAATATAGGGCTGGAACAACTTGTAAATCTGGTTCAGTTTTACATGGCCGGAACAACAAATAAACCTGGTTCAGTAATAGACTTTGTCCAGTATAATGGTATTTCCAGTAATGTCTTGGATTCTATGGAAATAATATTATGAAATTATTTTTTTCAACAATTCTATTATTTATTCCAATGCTGTTTCATCATAGTTAATATTCATTTATGATCTACGTCTTGTGTACTACTAAAATTTATTTCATGACTCAAGATTTTGTAATTTAAATTTTATGCTCATGTTTCTACATTATTAGGTTTATTGTATGTTTTATGTTCTCCCTGATTACCCTTACTGAGCATTTAAGCTCACCCTTTTTATGATTTCTTTCCCCTAGGATTTAAAGAAAGGGTTTTAGGTGGAAAATCAAATAGGGAAGATCTTTATGGGCGATGTTGAAGATCTTTCACCAAGTTAGAAGATTATGTTCCATGTTTCCCAAAACACTAAACTAATATGGTCTTTGGGATTATATTTGTGTAATGTATTAACTATTATGAAAAATAAATCAAATGTCCATGTATGTCAAGATTGGTTTTTTTGAGTTGGTATTAAATATAATGGTTAGTAAAACTTTTGAGACTAGGGTGAGAAATATTTAGTGAGATCCATAGAGATATTTCTATGATATTTCTAGATATGTACCTAAGGGTAATTCTACCTATAGGTTACAGTCCTGGAATTATAGTAAAGATTGTGAATAACCTAGTATTAATCCTAATATTTAGAAAATTTAAAGTATTGCCTTTATTATATTGTTTTCCTATTATGACTTTATCTTCTCACAATATACTTTTTGGGTTTTAGAAAATTTCTAACAGAATGAGGATTAATGTTTATAAAAAATATGATGGAAAATGGAATGATAATATTCAGGAGAAACCAAATGAAATGGGAGTTGGAAGAGGAAACATCATTATTATTCATAATAAATAATCTCATTATATGATAAATAATCTCAACTTTGGTGAGTTTCATGACTCAGCTAATAAGAGAAAGATGGAGTTTTATAGTGATCATAGAGGAAAGAAAGTTTCATTTTCTCATGTAAATAATGTGTTAAGAGGCATCAAGTAGAATGTTTCAAAGGAAATAGAAGATTATTTTGGTGTGGAAAAGAAGGACACAAAGCTCATAATTGAAGAGGAAAAGGTTCAGTTAACATAATGGAAAAAGATGATGGTATTTATAAGATATCAACAATAGTTAAATGTTTCAAACGTGGAATGTAACGGCATTATGAAAATTGATGCCCTAATGGAAGATATAATGAAGAGAATCAGCATGGTCTTATGGGTCTTATTTATGTTGATGACAATTAAGGGACTAAAAATGATATATGAGATGAAATAAGTGTTGAGGAATAATGTGGTGAAGGGCGGTCAATGGTTTAAGATGATTGTGGAATGATTTCATGTTTATCAAGAGTAATGTTGTATAAGTAATTTTATGGTACTATGGAATAATGAAAAATATATGGAGTGTTACACTAATGTTTTTTCCGTAGGTATTTGGAAGTATTTTTTTAATGGTACTAGTAACCATGAAAAGTTATTCAAATATTTTTTGGAAAACACATGATATGGGAATAATGATGGTTTAAGAATATAATGAGTTGTTTGATAGTATTAATGTCTTCAGGACTAATATAAGAACAAAGTGATATATTGGTTTCATTACATAGAATTTTTGTTATTTTTGGTGTGTGGAAAGAGTAAATTTTGATAGAATTCATGTTTTTACTAATCCTATATGGTAATTGATAGTATTACAATGTTTCAATAGAATACATGATTAAGGAATTCACAGTTTTAGAATTTTACAACCAAGAAGTACCTTAAGAGAGGTGATAGATAAATGTTAAGTAGATTTATTTCACCTCTTTCTAGAGTTTTATATTTTCAATTTTTGGAAGGACTGTATGGTTATCCATTTATGGATAGTATAGGTTATACTCCGGTTGATGTTTTTTGGATCAATATATTATCTCACTATAGATGTCCTTATGAATATTTGATTAACTGTGCTAACCATTTTCTTGAGATAGATGGAATTCCTTATCATTTTATTGCATGATCTGCTAACAATTCAGGAATGAAAAATTCAACTTCATTTCTTTAAATAATATATCAAGTGTAAATTGTTCAAGGCATGAACAACAGTGATATTAGAACCAAATCTAGTAAGTATTTATTCTCGGGAAAAATTCTTCATTTTTAGTGATAGGATATTGAAAACCCAAAATGTTATTTTACTTCCTTATTATCCAATGAATCAAATAGCCCTTAAATCATGACTATTTTATGGTTTTCTGGTTGTTAACTTTCTACAAATAGTGTTCTCCATCACTATCCATACGAACTTGATAGTTATATTTTTCTTCCACTTCCATGTTTTTTACTTCCAACCTATGTTCTCCTATGTGGAAACCCAGTGATGAGTTACTTTGGGTAACCTTTATGTTTCTAACATTCCTTTTTAAAATAAACTTTTAGTATTCTATTTTAAGATGTCAATTTCTATGAAATAATCTTCCAAGTAGTAAACTATTATAACCCCGACGAACTTCAAAGGATAAATTAATTTTATGGTGTGTATAATGTAACACCTAGTGATTTTATGAGATATATTATTTTTAATTTCTTTAATATCTTGTATTGTATGCTACACCAATATTAGCTTGTAGTGTATTCAAGACTGACTTAGCTTGTATTACACGCAAGAGCGACCTTCCTCGATGGCTTGCATTGTACGCAATACTGATTTTTCACTAAATAACGATATATTATTAACATATTATACAGACTGGCCATTATGAATTATATTAACCACATTTTTAATTTTATATAACATTAACATTTATCTTATTTATTTTCAGGAACATTATATATGAACTATTGGAGTCCTCATGTATTAATCATGTTTTAATGACAACAACCCCTATTTAGTCTATAAACCATGTTAACTCTATGTAATATATCTCACATAAAATGCACAATTGTTTAGTAAAAGCTATCCAAAGCTCTTAAGTTCTATACAGTCAGTTTGGTTACTATAAAATATCTTTTTATTCACTTTATAATGATTTATCTAACAAATGATTAAGTTTAATTCATTCCATAAATATCATTGCTTATGTCTAAATACACATATTTTCCTAAGGGCGTGACACCGTGGCAACCAGATACCATGAATAAGACACCGTGAATAAGAACCCGTGAACAAGACACCATGAACAAGACACCGTGAACAAGACACTGTGAACAAGACACTATAAACAAATCACCGTGAACAAGACATCATGACATTGAGACATCGTGATCCAGATACCGTGAACCAGACACCGTGACCACAAGACATTGTGACTAGTATAGACACCGTGTAAATGAGACACCATTTCCATGACATATTGTGACACTATTTCTTAATATATTTTTTTTCATCTTTCAATTTAATCTATAACGGTCATATTTAAAGATTTTAAATGCACTGACATAATTAATATTTCTATATAGACATGTCATTTGAAAATACGAGGTACGAGGTGCAAAATACATGCAACCTGTTGACTCAAACACATGCAATCCAAGGTAAAAGAGTAATGTGGCTCAGGAAAAATTAAGAGTGTGGAACAATACAAAAAATCAAAACAAGCAGGTGGGCGTGAGAATGATAAAAGAATAAACTTAGAGAATTCTTAAAGAAATAATTGTCTCATGCAACTCAACGCTGCTGGAGAACACCTGAAGCTCAATTGAATCCTAGAATCGAGAACATCTTCGCACTGTCAAACAACATAATGAACACAAGACAAATCTATCTGACTTGCAACACTTTATTTTTCATACGAGGACTTGATTTCCACATCCACTTCATCTCATAAGTCCAGAGCTGCAAAGACTAACATTCGGAGCATTTCTAAACATATATCAATATTTTTTCTCTGTTGTGTATCATTTTACTATATTTCAAGAAGTGTGTGTATTTTTATAACAACTCACTTTTTCTCCTCCATTAAAATCAAGGATACAATATATCCTTACTCAAACATCTTTTAATATTTGTATACCCACTGATAAGTGTGGAAGAGGTCCCTGTGTGGCCTGGTTTTTTGTTCCCACAATGAATAGTGGAAGAAGTTCATGTGCAACCTGGACAGTCTTGTGTACTATTGTTTATCCCAAAACCAAGGTGTGGATCATTTTTATTTATATAAACTTCTTTGTGGCAGGTGATCACCATGTGGAGTGGATTAGGTCTCATCTTGATACTGAACCACTTATTTCATATCCGCTATGCAGCTTCATTTAGTCTTCTTTGTTTTATTGCTTTACTGTATAATTTAGATATCGCTAAATTCAATTTGATATTTAATCTTAGAATGAAGTTATAACTGTCTTGTCTTAGTAGAATAGCATAAAAAGTAATATTAATAACTAACACTACGATTACTGAGAACTAATAAATCTTATAAGAAGTTATTTAAACAGTCAAACTCTTAAAACAGTATAAACTTGATTCACTGGGTTGTATTTAAACTTTTGGGGAAACCTTTATAAGGATACTTTTTAACCAGAAATTTTTATAGATACTCAATTCACCCCCCTCTTGAGTAATCAACTCCGACAAACATTTGGTATCAAATGTTTTTTATTAAGAATTTGTTTAACCTTATTCAGATGTGATTGTATTTGTACATTGAAGATCTATAAATTTTTGTTAATTCTGAATTTATATCTCTCTCAATGTATTCTTGTATTATAGATAATAGATTTGAAGTTGATTCAACCAACAGACAACCATTATTTAATAGAACCAACTATGCTCAATGGAAATTTAAAATGAAAATTCATTTAGAGAGTATGGGTTTGAAATTTTGGTCTTCCATTATAGATAAATGTGAATTCCTTCTACTGATAGAATCACATGGGATGAACCTCTCAAAACTACCTATAATAATAATTTCAAATCTATGAAGGTTTTATACAGCTCCTTAGGAGATGAGGAATTCAATATAATTTCTTCTTGTAAAACTGTTCATGAAATTTGGGATAACCTGTCTGTCTCACATGAAGGAGCATCTAGTGTAAAAGAAATGAGACTTAATACTTATACAATTAAATATGATAAAATTAAAATGAAACCTGGTGAGCCTATCTTTGACATGTATCTTAGGTTCAATGATATTGTCAACACAATGATTTCTCTTGGAAGAGAAGTCACTACCAAGGAACAGATCATGGGAATTCTCAGATGTCTGCCTAACAGATCGAGGGGAACCTCTATCTCTATTAGATAATCATGCGATGTTAGTAATCTACCTTTAAAAGAACTCATTGGTAAAATGATGATGTATGAAGAAGATATAAAATTCAACAAGGAATAGGAGGAGGAACCAAAAAAAATATGTTGCATTCAAAACCACCAACTCTAAACACAAAGGAAAAGTGAAATTGTAAGATTCTGTAGAATGTTCCAGTATTGAACAATCATAACCTAAAAGTGATGAGGAGATGGCTCAATTATCCAGAAGATTATATAAATTTTACAAGAAGAATAAAATTTTGCGAAAGCCTAACTTAAAGGGAAAATATGACCAAAAAGGATGTTGGAAGAAGAATTGGAAGAAAAAGCGACAAGACTGATGAAATTGTCTGCTGTGAATGTAAGCGCAAATAAAATATCAAGCCTGAATATCCAATGCTCAAGTACAAAAATAGATATGAGGATAAAGACATGAAGTATAAAAAGGCAATGAAGGAAACCTGGAGTGCTTCTGAGGACAGTTCATGTGACTCAAAAACATCCCATGATGAACAAGCTAACAAAGACAATATATGTTTTATGATAAACACATCTGATGTAACACTGGACTCTCAAATACATAATTCATACTATTCTAGAGATGAGAGTGACTCTAAAAATATGACCAATGAAGAAATGTTTGAATACTGTAACATTCTTGAAGAAACATGCAATGAACTAAAATAAAAATATAAATCATTGAAGAAACAGTATGCTCTTACTATGACTGTTAAATCTAAACTCACAACTGAAAAAGAGAAAAATGTTCAACTTCTCATAGAGTACAACGAATTAAAAATTCCTAATGAAAAATTTAAGAATGACCTAGAAAAGTTTACCAATGGGAAAAATACCCTAACTCAAATGTTATGTAAACAAAATTCCCCTAAATATAACACTAGCATTGGTTATCAACCAGGAAAAAGAGAAATTGGTAGAACAAATTTTGTTTCTAAATATAGGATATATATTTTTACTCCTAGTTCTAGACACAAATCAACTAATTCAATTTATGATACACTTTCTATTGTTTCATGTTTTTCTAGACCAAATAGCGTTTACTTTTCAAATACATTACTTAATGCTTATAGAAAACCTACGAGGAAGATATGGGTTCCTAAAGCACTCATTAATAATATTACTGGACCAAAACAATTATGAGTACCAAAATCTATTTTTGCTTAATCGTTTTGTATGAAAGCTACTTAAATAATTCCTATAAAAGTTTATGGTACTTGGACAGTGGATGTTGAAGACACATGACAGGAGACTACTCATGCTTCAAGAACCTAATAAAAATATATGGAGGGTATTTCTCATTTGGGGACAATGACAAAGGAAATATTATTAGCCTTCTCCAAATCGGTAACTATAACTCCGTTTTAATTTCTAAAGTACTATTTGTTGATTGATTAAAATATAATCTGCTTAGTATCTCACAATTATGTGATGATGGATTTCATGTTAGATTTGAAAATGATTCTCGAAATGTCTTTAATTATAAATAATAATTAGTATTTTCTCCATTAACAAATGAAAATGTTTACTCTGTTAACATATATTCCTTATCTTCTCAAAATAATTCATACTTAAGTGTATTTCATAAAGAGTCTTAGATCTGGCATAGGAGACTACGAAACTATAATATTCACTCCCTTAGAAAGCTAACTAGAAAAATCTTAGTTAAAGACTTACCCAAACTTGAGTTTTGAAATGACAAAGTGTGTAATCCCTATCAAAAGGGAAGCAACAAAAAATTTCCTTCATACCAAAGAAAGAAGTTCAACTTCTCAACCTCTCGATCTGTTTCATGTGGATTTTTTTGGAACTTCTAGAGTTTCTAGTTTAAATGGAAAGCACTATATTTATGTTCTTATAAATGAATTTTATAGATATACTTGGACTTTCTTTATGGATCACAAAAGTGAAGCCTTCTCTTATTCTACTAAATATGCCAAGTCTGTGGAAAATATTAGTACACTTAGAAGTAAATCCTTAAGAAGTGATCATAGCCATGAGTTTTAAAATCATGAGTTTGAATCCTTTTGCTCACAAAATGGTTATAGTCTCAACTTCTCTTCCCCTAGAACACCCCATCAAAATGGAGTTGTAGAAAGAAGAAATAGAACCATTTAAGAGATTTCTAGAAAAATTCTTAGTGAATATGTCCTACCTATTTATTTTTGGGTTGAAGCTGTCAATACAACATGCTACATAATCTATAGAGTGTTCATTAGACCTATTCCTAAAAGGACTCCTAATGAGTTATGGAACAATTGAAAACCCAAGGTTAAATACTTCAATGTTTTTAGTTGCAAAGTCTATATTTTTAATACTAAGGACAATCTTGAAAAAATTTCATCCAAGAGTGATAAAGTTATCTTTTAAAGATATTACATGGATAGTAAAGCCTAGATAGTGTTCAATAAAAGAAACAAATGTGTGGGAGAATCTGTCAATGAAAAATTTGATGAAGCAGATCTACATGAGTCTAAAACCATTTTAGAAAACCTGGAGGATGATGTATCAAATCTGAACATTAATTCTAAATCCTCAAACCATTATGTAAAAGAATCTAAGAAAACTTTCAGTTCTGTAAATTCCATAGACTCAAGTCATAATGAGCCTGAGCCTATTGATGAACCAGAAATCACTAGTACCTCTCTTTCTAGAGTAGTTAGAACTCTTTAGAACCATCCTTTAGATTCTGTTGTAGGATACCTAGACAAAGGAACTCAAACTAGAGCTTCTCTTAGAAAGTAGTTTTAACATCAAGTCTTCTTATCATACCATGAACCTAAATACATTAATGATTCTACCGATAATGAATTTTGGGTGATGGATATGCAATAAGAACTTAGTCAGTTTGAAAGGAACAAAGTTTGGAAACTTGTTGAATAACCTAAGAACACATTCACCTTAGTAAAAAAATGGGTGTTTAGAAATAAGGTAGATGAAACTGGTAAAATTGTTATAAAAAAGGGTTGATTAGTTTCACAATTCTATTGTAAATAAGAAGTAATTGACAATGAGGAGACCTTTGTGCTTGTAGAAAGACTTGAAGCCATCAGAATCCTACTTGCTTATGCTGCACATCTGAATTTCAATCTTTATCAAAGGGATGTTAAGTGGGCATTATTAAATGTGTATGTAGCTAAGGATGTCTTTTTGAAAAACCCTTTTCTTTACAAACCCCCATTTACCAAATAACATTTTTAAATTATCGAAATCTTTATATGGTTTAAAACAAGCTCCAAGAGCTTGGTATGATAGGTTGCTTACTTTTCTTATTTCCAAAGGTTTTACAAAAGGAATAGCTGATCCTACCCTGTATATAAAATTAATTTTTTATGATGTTTTAGTTTTTCAAATCTATATAGATGACATTATCTTTATATCTTCACATAATTCTTTATGTGTTAATTTTTCTAAAATGATGCAAAATGAATTTGAAATGAGTTTAATGGGTGATCTAAAATTATTTCTCATATTTTAAATCTTTCAAAATAATGATGGTATTATTTTAACTCAATGTAAATATAATAGAGATATTCTAAAACGTTTTTGATTGGATAGCACTAAAATTAGTGACACTCCCCTGAGTACCACTTGTAAGTTGGATCTTGATAAAGATTGAAAATCTATTGGTCAAACCACTTATAGAGGAATGATTGGAATTTTACTCTACTTAACATCTAGTTGACCTAACATTATTTTTCATGTGTGTATGTGTTCTCGTTTTCAAGAAAATCCTAAGGAATCTCATTTAAATGATGTAAAGAGATTTTTCAAATACCTCAAGCATACACCCAACCTAGGACTGTTCTATCCAAAAGGAAAATCATTTTAATTTGTTAGTTATTATGATGCTGACTTCGGTGGCTTTAAGTTAGATTAAAAAAGAACCTCTAGAACATGTCACTTTTTAGGCTAGTCACTAGTATCATGGTGTAGTAAGTAACAAAATTTTGTTACATTGTCTACTACAAAAGCTGAATATATAGCTGCTGGAAATTGTTGTGCACAAATCTTGTGGATGAAACACACATTACTAGATTATGGATATCAATTCACGCATGTACCTACAAATTGTGACAACAAAAGTGCTATTAACATCTATAAAAATAATATTTCACATTCTAAGAAAAGTCATATTTATGTAAGACATCACTTTTTGAGAGATCATTATCAAGAAGATGATATAACTTTGGAAATCATTGGTACTGAGTATCATCTTGCTGATATAATTACCAAACCATTTAATTTTAAATGAATAGACTACATCATACATGAACTAGGCATGATAAATCTTAAGTAAATTTCTTACTATTTTATATTTTATAGTTTTATATCTTACTATTTAATGTTTACAGTCTCCCAGTTAGTATTTCGTGATTACTGTCTGACAGTCACTGTCTCACCGTAAGGATCAGTCATTGTCTCGCCATAAGGATCAGTCACTGTCTCACTGTCAGGATCAGGCAGTATCTCTCTGTTAAATTCATTCACTGTCACACCGTAAAGACATGATATGATCTCACTGTAATGATTTTTTATGATTCTTATTTACAAATTAATAATTGTATCACGATAATTATTCATTTCACCTTTTTATTTTCTTGTTATTTTACTTTTACGACATTTGGTATTTCTAAATGATAAAATAATTGAAGTGTCACCTGTCATTCAATCGAGCATTATTCTATTCACTAAATTTGTAACCCTTCTTAAATCCTTCAACCATTCTCTCTCTCGAACCATTGGTGAATGCCCAGGATGAAACTCCCTTCATCGTCGACTCTTGAGAAACGTAGCTCAATGACGATGAAGATTTCACCTAAGTTGGCACTTGAAGGTCCTCTAAATCCAAATCTAGTGAACCGAGTAGTATTATCTGAGAAATAGATATTCCTTGAGTGGATTCTATCGAGTAAGTCTCTGGTTTTGAATGTTTTAAATGATCAAGGCTGGTTAGAATGGTTTTTGAAGAAACATAAACCTATCTACCCTATGCTTGTGGCTCAATGTTATCAGTATGTTCAGTTCTCCATTGATTCTGAAGATGGTTATGCTATGAGAAGCTGGATAAATGGCTAGAAATACTCATTCTCTTCAATGATATGGGGTTCATGCCTTAGGATACCTCATAAAGGAATCTGTGAGGACTATCATAGAGGACCTCCACCTTTCAGTGAATTATTTGTTTTGGAAAATGCTCTGAAAAGCTTAACCGAAAATGCCACCAAGAGGAGACCCATTTCTTCTGAGCTTGATAGAGAATCCAAACGTATGCTTAAGTTTATACAGAACATGATTAGCCCCAGAAAAGGTGATTTTTCTATAAAAAAATTTCAGTATGTGTTTCTGATTCACCATATGAAAAATGGTCATAAGATCAACCTGTGTATGTATGACATACACCATATGTGTGAGCTGATCAAAACCACATCCAAGTCAACCTCCCTATTTTCTTCTCGGCTAATCTCATCCACGCTTCATGTCAATTGTATGGTTGGACCTAATGAAGAATTTATCAAGTATTGTGAGTTCTTCCTTTCAAAAGTCATTATCAAGAGGATGAAAATCAATTGGAATCCTTGGGAAAAGGCATGTGTGGAAGAAAATGATAGGATTTATGAATAGTTCAATCCAGTGGGAAATCCAACAATACAAAAAGATAATATTGATCATGGTTTGGAACTAGATGATTTTGTTGATTATTCTAAAGAATAAGAATAAGAAGATGCTGATGTGCCTCCTAGGAAAACTATTTCTAATAAGAAAGAAAGTAGTCATGTCCCTCATGTATTAAGTGAAACGGATTACCCTTCTTCTAAAGCTGTTGTTAATCTGGAAGGTCAACTTGAAGTTGAAATAGAATCTTTTTTCAATGAAATGGAAAATAATTCTATAGAAGATCTTATAGAAGATGAATTACCTATTATGCAAGAAGATGACATTGAGAAACTCCCAGTGGAACAGTATATTCCTGAAGTCATTCCTTCAGCTGAGGAAAGGCTGGAGATGGCTTTTCAGTTGGCTAGACAAGAAATTAGAGAGGAACTATGAGATTAATTCTTGGAAATAGATCAATACCCTAAGCCTCTCAGTCCTAAGAAGGATTCAACAATTGAGGGGAAGTAACCCCCAAATCTCAAGTCTATTAAAGTACCAAACCAAATTGATCCAAGCCCTATAGACACTCGATATAAATTACCTATCTTTTATGATGTGAATGACTCCTAGAATGTCTCAGTTAAAGGCCTTGATCTTTCTACTAACATACAATTGAAATCTGCCTTTAATCTTCCCCCTGAAATTGATCATAAGCCCCTATCAGTCCCTATATTTGAACCTTCACCAGAACAACCATCCTTGGTGAGTAAAGATGATCTGAATGAATTTAGAGCTACCATTTTTGCTGGAGTTAAAAAACTCTGGAATACCCAACTAGCTCCTGTAACAAATCTAAGTGAGGGAGATGCCTCACAGTTGTTGAAAATTTTTATTTGGAAAATTAAACTAAAAATTCTTCCTGAGATTCAGGAAGTCAGAGTTGAAAACAGACTTCTTATTGAAGAAGTAAAGACTCAAAGAGGTATGATTTAAGGCATGTAGAAAGTGATGAATTCGAGTTCAGATCTTGTTTCTCATCCTATGGAACCTGTTGTTCCTCCAACCCCACAGAATATTGCCTCTCAGATTCAACCTCATTTATCATCCTTAGCTAAAAAAGTGGCAGAAAGAAACAAACAGATTGTGAAATAAATTCAAGAGCTTGTGGTTAATCTTAACAAGATCACTGATGAGTATATGGGGTGCCTTCAAAAAGTGCTAAATCAACTGAAATCTCTCACCTTAGTTGTCACTGCTTCTAAGACATCTGAGCAATCATCTCAATCTTCCTTACACAATAACCTGCTCAGAACAGTGGTCAATGAATATCATCATACTATGCTTAGTGTTTTCAATAAAGATTCTCTATAAGAAGTTATCAAGAATAGTGACAGAGTTCTTGCTCTGGTCTAAAGCCATTCAAAAATTTCTAATGATTCTCATCAATAAATTTCCAAGAATGTGTATCTATACTTCAATCGAATCTTCTCAAAGTCTAACATGATCAATCCTTTCCAATATCTTGTAGAAAATATGAGGATTCCTACTATTACTCAAGATTTCAAGACTTAAGTCAAAAATCTCACAGAATTCACTCGTCTGTTGGACAATTTATGGAAAACAAGGATGACTTCGAGAAAGCTATGCAGTATAGTGGAGAGATCATTGAGGATTTTATTAAGAATCTGAGGCCCTATCTTCATGTATAGAGTACAACCATTGTTGCTTCTGTGGTTGCACCTTTGAGGATTGGTTTTACTACATTCACTTCTGCCCTAGCCTTCACTTCAATATCTATCAGTCAGGTACTGAGTCAGATCAGAAATGTGATGCTTGATCAACAACTTCCATGGTCTTATACTACACCTACTCTAGCTCCCTCTATCTTTGAAGGTCTTCCTTTAACTTTTATATCATCCAGCTCACTCCTTTCTTCTACCTCAACCTCTTCTCTTATGGTTTCCTCTTTTGTAGCTTCTACTAAGGGAAAAAGAAGACTAGCTAGGGAAGAAGGATAGTGATTACTCTTTTTTATTGTAATCTTGTAAATTTTATTTTACTTTTTTTAATGCCTCTATTTTTATCTAATACATTATTCCATTTTCTTGTCTCTTTTGTATTTATTTTTCTTGATACTTTTTGCTAATCCCAAAAGGGAGATAAATATAGGAGACATATAGGAGAAGAGAGCACTCACTCTATATATGTTACATGCACATTCAAACTATGTTGTTAGAACAAATATACACTCTAAATATACAATATTTTTTATCATCAAAAGAAGTACATTGTTGGAATCCTCATGTATTAATCATGTTTTAACGATCACAAATCCTATTTAGTCTATAAACCATGTTAACTCTATGAAATCTATCACGCATCAAATTCACATTTGTTTAGTAAAAGATATCTGAAGCTCTTAAGTGTTATACACTCAGTTTGGTCACTATACACTATCTTTTGATTCAATTTTTAATGATTTTTCTGACAAATGATTATGTTTAATTCATTCCATAAATATCAATGCTTAAGTCTGAATACAGATATTTTTCTAAGTTCAAGACACCATGAACAAGAAAACACCCTGACAACCAGACATTGTGAACAAGACACTGTGAACAAGACACTATGACCAAGACACCGTGAACAAGACACCGTGAACAAGACGTCGTGAAGAAGACACTGTGATCAAGACGCAATGATATTGAGACATTGTGAACGAGACACCATAAACCAGACACCGTGACCACAAGACACTGTGACCAATCTAGACATCGTGTGAAGGAGACACTGTTTCCATGACATACTGTGACACCGTTTCTTAATATGATTTGGCGTATTTCAAGTTAATCTCTAACGGTCATATTTCAATATTTTAAATGCACTAACTTAATTAATATTAATTTTATACATTTCATCTTACAGTACGAGGTACAAGGTAAAGAATACATGCAACCTATCAGCTCAAACACATGTAGTCCAAGATTAAAGAGTAATGTGGCCCAGGAAAAAATTAAAAGTGTGGCATGATACTAAAAATAAAAACAAGTGGGTGGGAGTGAGCACGATAATAGAATACACTTAGATAATCCTTAAAGAAAGAATTGTCTCATGCAACTCAACGCTGCTAGAGAACACACGAAGCTCAATTGAATCCCGGAATCAAGAACATCATTGCACTGTCAAACATCACGAAGAACGCAAGACAAATCTGTCTAACTTGTGACACTCTATGTTCCATAAGAGGACATGATTTTTGTCTCTACTTCATCTTAGAAGTCTAGAGCTTCAAATACTAACATTCAGAGCATTTCTAAACCTATCTCAATATTTCTGCTATGTTGTGTATCATTTTACTATCTTTCAAGCAGTGTGTATATTGGTATAACAACACAAACTATCTCTTGCATTAAATTGAAGGATACATGGTATCCTTACTCAAATATATTTTTATATTTGTATACCCACTGATAAGTGTGGAATAGGTCCTTGTGTGGCTTGGTTGATTGTTCCCATAAAGAACTGTGGAAGAGGTCCCTCTACGACCTAGACAGTCTTGTGTAATGTTTTTTAACCATGATTTAGGGTGTGGATAAAGTTTATTTATATAAAATTCTTAGTTTTAGGTGATCACCAAGTGGAGTGGATTAGGTTTCAGCTTCAGGCTGAAACACTGGTTACATATCCGCTGTGCTGGTTAATTTAGTCTTATCTGTTTTACTGTTTTGCTATATAATTCAGATGTCAGTAAATTCGCATTGATAGTTAATCTTGGAAAGAAGTTATAATTGTATTGTATTATTATTATATCTTCAAAAGTAATATTAATAACTGACATTAAGATTACTAAGAACTAATCAATCTTCTAAGAAGTTATTTAAACAGTCAAACTCTTATAACAATATAACATTGATTCACTGGGTTGTATTTAACCTTTTTGGGGAACCTTTTTAAGAATACTTTTTAACCAGAAATTTTTATTGATAATAAATTAACCCCTCTCATGAGTAATCTAATCTGACCAATAAGAACAAATTCAATTTTTCAGATAAAATAAGTATTTTTCATAAAAAAATTTGTTTTCCAATATTTGAGGATGCACCAAAGTTATATCTAGTTTTTATCACTTTTATATATTATATTTGACAAAATACACATATTATTTGTAACTAGAACATAAAAATTTAACTTGTATTAAAATTTCATATTTTTCTGATGAAATTATTATTTTGATGAATAGTGAAAAACACAGCATTTTAATTTGAAACATCCTTTTTATCTAAATTATTTATATAGTTATATTTTTTCTAATTAGTTTTAAAGAGTAATTGGATTATGTTTTTATAATTTAATCCAATTTTGGTCATTGGAAGTAATTTTACATTTAAATTGGAAATAAATACATGACAATATTTTGATAGGTTTTTACTTCTTGAAAACCTGTTTTTTGTTTTCAACAACGGGAATTAATTTTAAATTAATTCAGGGAAATTATGTGTTTTGAATTATAAAAAATGGATTCAATATTTTTATTTATTGGGAGAAATTTTTTCAAGATATTAATTTTATTTTTCAGATATTATGAATAGTAATTGTGGTAAATTTTAATTAACATAGTTAAAGGTAAATCGGGTAAATTATGGTAACTAACAATATGATAAAGATATTAAAATTACCCAAACTGCTTCTAAAATGAAATGAAATGACTTAGAGTTTACCAATATCACCTATGGGTAGGAATTGATTCATTTAATAGACCTTCTCCATGAAAGTGATGTAATTATAATTAAAAAGAAGAAGACAACATGCCACACTCATAAGTCTAAAATCTGTAATAATTTAAAATAGTGATAAACATGATAAAACTAGAAACATAAATAGTCAATTGAAATATAATTAAATTATCTAAATTATGTGAATTTATTTGTAATTTTTATGGATTATATAATTACCATTAATGATGACACAATAATGATGTAGAAATTATTTTATTGATAGAAGTATCAAATAAATGGTTTTATAAATATTAAAATAAATATTATATGATTTAATTAAAGTGATAAAAATATATTATCAGTGAAAATGAAATGTTATGAGTGTATTAATTTTTCTTTCAATTTATATTATATTTAGATTTTATTTAAAGTCAAATAAATGAATAGTGTCAAAATTGAGAGTATTGATATTTTATAAAAATAACATATTAATAAATTATTTAAAAATCACAAAAATATATAAAAATTACTAATTGAAAATTATATGCTATAAAATTTCATAAATTATCCAATTATAGACAATTTACCACACATAGCACAATATTTTTTACCATTTAATATTTAGGATATTATTACCACAATTCAAATTACTTTGATTAAATAAGTATAAATCTAAATGATAAGGTTTTAACTAAATTAAAAACAAGTCTAAATTTTATTTTTTGAAAGGATTTCTACCCATACTCATCTTATATTATAAATAATCCACCTTTTTGGCATTTGGATTTAAAATTTAATTTATATTAATTTAATTGTTTTCTTATTTCCAATGGTTCCACTCCTATCTCTTATAAAAGGGAACCTCTCTATCTCAGTTAATCACACATCCCAAGTCCTTTGGATCAGCCAAAACCTTCCCAAAATATCCTTAAAAAATCCCTCACTTCATAATATATTCCACCCTTTGAGATGAAAGTCATATTAAGTAGTCCTTTTGTGTATACCAAAAGGAGATACCAGAATAAAAAATGTAATTTTTTATCACCTCTTTCAAAATTCTTTTCTTATTCTACTTCAACATATTGTGTTGTTTCCATAATGAAGTAATTACTATAGTATATTATACATTTATAGATATTATTATAATTATGTGAGAACCTTATACCTCCTTTTATCCATCCTACGAATAACAATATCACAATGCGTGTGTACGTACGACTTACCGTCTCCACACCATGGTGTAATTTTTATTGAACAATACTTAATTTGGATAGGTATATTGATGAATAAAATATATTTAAATAATTAATATAACATATTAATTATTATTTAAATTTCATATACCATTCAATTCCATACTATCAAACCATCAAGATTCTTATATCATCGCTCGTGTGTATGTATTTCTTACAGTCTCGACAACGCGATGAGATTTGTTACCCACATTAACAATTTAAAAATGATTATAAAGTATATATAATTAATAATCATGAAATATATGATATAATAATACTACATTATTTATGAATATATTTATTTCATTTACTTTCTTCCATTAAATTCAATAAATAAATGAAAACTGTGTTTATGCGTACGTACGTCTTACCGTCTCCATGACCGGTATATTCCATTTCATTTATCTACCAATTATATATATTTACATACTGAATATATACGATATATTAATCATTTTTTACATTATTTAAGTAATTAAATCAGGATCTATGTAATATGATCAATCATAACAAGTCAAATCATGTACAATAAATAAAACAATTTTTACCCAAAACACCGCTTTAACATGGAATTAAAAAATGAAAATTTAATATAAAGGAATAAATGAATAATATATGATATCATAAATATTATTATGGTTCTGTTATAAGTTAATAATATTTTTTAACCCACTATATAAAAGTTTCAGACTCAAACTTAATAAATTGTACATAAGGTAAGTAATAATTTTGCAATCTAATTTTTATCTGAGATTTTTTATAAGTAAGTATTTACTAGGAATATTTTTATCATCCATGTCCATGTTTTCTAAAAATGTTTTCACAAAATTGTTACCATTCTTCTATGTATGTTTATAGTCATTTTTACTCATTTTTTACTTTTATAACATGGTATGGAAATAATATTTTTTTTCCATATGAGGTACATTTTGGCTTTCTCTAGAAAAAAGTATGAGGAAAATTTTTTTAATGTATACGGATTGAATGGATTTTTTACAGTTTCATGATTCCATATCTCCATGAATATTCCTCTACACTAATTCATGTTTATTGTTAATTAAATTCTTTTCTTTTAATATTAAATGTCATTTTCAGAAAATAAAATGTTTTTTTAAGAAGAATAGATATTTTCCTCAAGAATTAAGTTTAAGCGTTTTATCAAAATTATTTTCCATATAAGATGAATATCTTCAATATGGTTATGTTTTTATACCTATTATTAATATTATTTGACTATGTTAATGATGGAATTATATTTTATGTGGATTATTTTATGATGAAATAATGATTAAGAAACCCATTTTATTTCTTGGGTTATGTTATGATGACCGATTTATATTTCTATTGCAAATGTAAGAATGATTTCATTATGATATATGTAGGCCCTATATATCCCTAAAATTCATTAGGTAAAGATTTATATCTCATGATATAGAAATTACTAGATTTTAAACTAAATATGGTTCAGTAATATAGGTTTGGAACGATAAGTAAGTCGTGTTTAGTAATACGTGGCTATAATGGAAAGTAAACTCAGTTCAGTAATGGACTTTGTCTTCTAGGATGGTCTTGTCTTAAATTCCTTGGCCCCTATGGAAATCATATTATGAGATTATTTGTTTTTCACAATTCCAAGTTTTATTCCAATTCTGTTTTACCATGTTTAATGTACCCTTATGATCTATGTTTTACATACTACTATGATTTATTTCATGACTCAATATTTTGTTATATAAACATTATGCTCCTTTTTTATATTCTTATGTTTATTTTATGTTTTATTTTCTCCATGTTTACCCTAAATGAGAATTTGAGATCACCCTTTTTATGTTTTATTTTCCCCGTTATATAAAGAAATGTTTAGGTAGCAAAACAAAAGGGAAGATCTTTATAAAAGATGTTGAAGATTTTTCACTATAGTAAAAGATTATGTTTCTTATTTCCAAAGACACAAAACTAATATTTTCTTGGGGCATATATTTGTGAAAAGTATTAAGTATTCTGAAAAATAAATATAATTCAGTTGTACGTCAAACTTTGGTCATTAGAGTTTGTATAAGAGGGTAGGTTTAGTCAACATTTTGAAACTAGGGTGCGAAAACTTTATTGAGATCCCCAGATATATTTATAAGGTATGTATAGGGATATCCCTAAGGATAATTCTAAATATAAGTTTTAGTCCTATAATTATAGTAATGATCATGAATAACCTAGAATAAATCCTAAGATGTTAGAAATTGAAAGTACTCCTCCTTGATTATGTTGTTTTCCTAGTATGATTTTAGTAACGCCCCAACCCCAGAAGCCCGAAGTCGGTGAATTGTTTTAAGACATTGGCATGATAATAAGGAATCAATTCCCAAAAGACTCTTCTGATTAGTAGCTTTGGAAACAAGATATATACATAAGTTCAACATTTCCACTTGAAAAGAAATACAACACTAATTTTTTCAATTAGAAACATCCAAGCCCCCTAGAGTATTCCTGCAAGTCACTCCAAACTAACTTCTTCATATCCTAGGAAGATGAAACATAAGAAAAGGGTGAGATCAAACGGTCAGTAAGGGTATGAAATATAGTGGAAGTTAACATAAACATTAGGCATGGTGAATAATTGAAAACACATGCCTTTACAAATAATAAACATGAACACTTTATCGCAGGAATATGAGATGAGTAAATAATGTCATTTTAAAACATATACATGGGTATTTTACTAGTCGAATAACCACATGAACCATTAATATTATTTTAATAATGATGGAATGTATAATTCCTGAAATTTTGAATCATTTTTTCAAGGCCTCATTCAAGACGTCTAAAAATGATTAAGGCCTCGGCCAACATCATAATCTAATTCGGAAAGGCCTCATCCAATTCCACGTATAACTATCTCATGAGACCTACCGATGCATCGAGGAGTTATATCGGGCTCCACCCTTCATTTACTACGTCCAATACATTTCTCGTATGAAAAGGTTGAAACATAATATAAACAATCGTATTAAAACTAGCATACAAAATGTCAATAATTTAACCATAGACCATGAATTGTATAAAATAGAACATTCATAGTCAAACATATAATAAATCATTCAATAGAATATAGAAGATTATATTATAATAAATCAACCTCAATAAATAATAATATCCAGTAAAGGATGCTGACATAGTTGAAAATGATCAGTAAAACTTTTTGAGATAAATATCCCTTTTTGTGAAATAATTTAAATGTCACACATTTATAAATGAAGTAATTTAAAATATAATTTAAATAAAAGTGTCTCATACCACTTTGAAACATTTGAAAATAATTATCATTTCAAAACATTCATGTCCATATAAATAAATCTTTAAAATCATTTTGAAAGCAGGGACATTAATTAAAAGGATTTAGAAAGATAAATATTTAGAACATTTAAAATGATGATCTAGTTAAATAGACCCTCCCTAAAACCTTAAAAGAATACTTTTGACATAATTTTTATAAAATATTTGTATCAATGATAAATATGTTCCAGTAAATATTTACACATAGACAATCTCAGTTAATAATGAGATTGAGGAAATAACTCTTACCTTGTACTTTCCTTTGGTCAAGGGTATGTTTAACCTCCTGTATAATGACCATAGTATGTTATTAAATTATAATATAACCATATTTATATTTATTATATCATGCATGATTCATTTATGACTTTATAATACCCATTTAATAATGATTTCCATGTTAAATTAACATTTTGGGTAATAATCGCTTTCTTTATCGTACGCGTTTTAACTTGTTATTCTTGATCATATCATTTAGATCATGATTATCATAATTCTAGAATATAAAACATGATTTACATATCATATATATTTAACATATAAATATTTATAGTAGATAGTTATATGAAATGTAAAGCACAATTTTTTGAGATGGTAGGTCGTACGTACGCATAAACGTTGTTTCCGTTTTCATATCGTATTGAATGGAAGTGAATAAGATATATGTAAGTACACATGCACACACAAACACACACACACACATATATATATATATATATATTCATTATCATTATTATTTCATATATTACATATTTATTAATAATATATATTTTTATAATCATCGTTGAATGGTGAATGATGAAATGAATCACATCGTGTTGTGGAGACGGTAAGTCGTACGTACACCCGAGCAGTGATGTCATTTCCTTAATGATTAAAAGGTGTAGAATTGGATGGTATAATAATTTTACAGAGACATTATAATGTTATTTTCATTATTTATATACATATTACTCATCATTATATCCATCCAAATAACATAGTGTTGAATAACAAATTACACCATGGTGTGGAGATGGTAAGCCATACGTACGCACACAGGGTGACATTATCATTCAAAGGAAATATTGAATAATGAATATTTTTGTACCATATTTCTAATAACATGAAAATATGTATAAAGATATTTAGTTATTATTATGGTATGGAAACAGCAAAGAAAGAGTAAGTGGAAGAAAAAAAGAACTTGAAAGAGGGTGGTGAAATTATTACCTCTTCTTCTTTTGTTTCCATTTGAGTTGACCCAAAGTGCTCCTTAGGTTGGATTTATGATATTAGTAAGTATTATAGGTTGATGTGAGGGAGGTCGGGAGGATATTTGGGAAGGGTTTGGCTGAACCAAAAGTATTTGTAGGTGTGATTTTGAGAGAAGGGGAAGTGCCCTTTTACAATAGAGTTGGGAGTCACTTTAGGAAAATCTTGAAATAGTATTTTATAATAAAATAATTTTTAGTTTATGATGGATATTAAATGATTTATTTCTAGGATAAGGTGGGTAGGGGTCAAAAACCACTAAACCAATAGGTTTTAGACCATTTTAGGAAACCACATTAACATTATCTTTTAGATTTAACTGTTAGTAAAATAGTATAATTTTTGTTGTGTCTTCTTATATTCTTACACTATATGGTTAATAAAATTATTCTAAACTTCCATGAGAACCTCGAGTGGTTCATTAATAAAATTTATAATATTATTTAAGACCTTTGTATAAACCTTATATCTTTACGAATATTATATAATTTAATAATATAATATATGTTTTAAAAACTCATTTATGTCAATTTTGACACTATTTAGTATTTGATTTATGTGATAGTCATCAAAAATTGATTAATTAGAACAAGATATGTTGAATCAATATTAAAATGTCATATGAACCTAAAAAATTCTTATATGTCATAAAAAATTGAAATTATATTTATTTTGATATTTATAATACCATTTATTCGACTCTTTCATTAATAAGGTAATTATTGCGTCATTATTGTGCCATAAATCAATTTAATTATATAATGTCTAAAAATTATAAATAATACCATTGTTTGGGAAATATATTTATATTTCTAATTAATATTTATAGGAGAAATGACACTACAACAAAAGCAGCCCTTAGCGGCGGTTTTTTTCCCTTTTAGCGGCGGTTTAAACCGCCGCTAAACTTGGCGTCGGCAATCTTTTAGGGGCGGTTTTTTCTATTTCGTGGCAGTTTAAAAAATGTGTCGTAGATTCCTCATTTCTCGGCGGTTTCTCTCCATTTAGCGTTGGTTTTATGGGTATGCCACACTTTTTTATTCGCGGCGGTTTTAACCGCCGCAAAATTATTCCGTTTGATGCGCCTATTTTGCGGCTGTAAAAACCGCTGCTAAATATAAATGTAATATATTTAGCGGTGGTTAAAACCGCTGCTATATGCTTCCCAGCAAGGCATTTAGCAGCGGTTTTAACCGCCGCTAAATGCTACCAAGAATGGCATTAGCGGCGGTTAAAACCGCTGCTAAATGCTGAACTGGAAAAACAATTTGGTTCTACTACACCACTACCCTGAAAAATAAATCAAACTAGAATATAGAGATCACCTAGGTTTCATGGGGATCTCGACCCCCTTCTTGTTAGTGTAGGATAGAGGTATAATAAATAGAGAAACAACATACAATAATTAAATCAACAATAAATGAAAGACAAAGCATTGGATGAATAATATAAACTAAATATAAAAGGCCAATGACAATTTACAACCATGAATTCATGTCCAAATGAAGATAAAAAACTAAAAAATAGTATACATATAGAAGGTAGCATGATACACATTAGTACATGAATAAATAAAATAACTAAAATCCCTAAGGGAAGAAATCTAAGAAACATACATCCACCCGAAAAATAGGGGAAAAGATATTGTACATTGATAAATTAGGGATCGATGGTAATAAAATCTGATGATCGATGAAGGAGAACCATCAAATCCTAATGAAGGGAGGTGGAGAAACCCATAGAGGAGGGAGCTGTGAATGCGGGAGAAGAAGGAGGAGGAAAGAAAGGGAGTTAAAACATTTAACCTATTAATGGAAAAATGGTAATTTTACCCTTAAGATTAGTTCACATGGTTTGGCTATATGAATTTCCAAACCGTACACCAACCGTGAGACTCCCACTACTTAGGAATCCTACCTCACATGGTTTCCCCACATTGTTTACCCTAACCTTGTGACAAATGTGTAATGAATTGTGTGATAATAATGCCTAAGTGGCACTAACCATGTGAGCTAGGAACACAGTATGGAAAACTGTGTGCAGCCCGTGTGGGGCACTTCTTCTCACCTACTCCAGCCGCATGGTTTTCTACTATAGGTTCGCACAGTTTTAGACAAACTGTGTGCACCTATCATACCACCCAAACTTGATATTTTTGGTGCTTACCTAATCCCGTTCAATTAGATAAATGATCACATCATCATCCCTTTAAGCATCCAACCGATGGTGCTCCCCACCATAGGTTTTAACATTAACAGAAAATTATGAACCATAGTATTCTCCACCATTGTAATTTTATATAAAGAATATCCAAAGATTTCCAATGATAATATTGGAATTTTTCCTCTAATTGGGAAATCATAAATACTTCTGAGGCCATAATAGGGACCTTACTATAAATAAACAGTCAAATGCCAATCAGCCTAACTGAACCTAGTCATGCAATCTTTCTCAGAAGACATTTTCGACCCACCATATAACTGATGCTCTCTTAGTGCATCGAGGATGACGTAAAGATAGGGGACATGCTCTTTTCTAAGCAAGAGTAAACTAAGAGAGTATAAATATTATCAGAAGATTGGAGACACTTCCATCACCTCTAATACACTTCCATCACTTCTACTGCCTAGAAGGAAATTTTTACTATATTTGACACGATGTTCCCCAAATTAGGAGTGTCCTAGTCATGAAAAGAAGAGATAGACCAACTACTCATAAGAGAACTAGGTTAGATTCACCTTAATCGCACATGTGACACTTATCTGATTCACACTCACAAACTCCATAACATTTGTCATAAAAGATGAAACCAACCCGACCAGCGTGTCAGAACACCCAAACCATTTATGAATTGAGCTTACACAATGGGGCTACCCGAATGCTGTTATATAGTAGAAATGGTATTAATATGGGTTACATATATGGAAATGTTTGGTGGAAACTATGTGCCACAAATGTTACATATACAAACCAACCGTTATAATACTTGTTCAACACATCAACATTACTACTACTCGTCATCTGATGCTGCATCGTCACCCTCTCCACCTTCATCCCCACCACCTGCCGCCACCTGTAAGAACATTATATTTAAAATTAAATATTGTTGCATATTTATAATAAATCTTAAAACCAATAAAATTTTGCAAACTAAATGATTTTTATTTTTTTGTGATTTACCTGCTCACCACTACCCGATGCACTACCACCGGGGGCATATCTGCTCATATACTGATGTATTTCAAGCAACTCTTTTTTCATAGCAGATATCTGATCCCCCTGCTGGTGAACTGTGTTTCATAGAGAAGACATCTCCCTCTAAGCATCTTCAGGTATGAAATGACTATAAGCAGGAGTAGATGTAGCCGAAATCCCTGATGGCATGCCACTTCATGAGTTAGGTGGTTTTTGATGACATGAATAATCTTTGCAATCGAGGCTTCAAAGGAAAGTAACACAAAACTTTTGCAGGTGTGTTCCTTTTCTTCTTCTCCATGAAATTATGTTCAATCATACTTCCAACATTACCCTTTGACTGCCATCTAGAAGAAGAACATTTCTTACAATTCTGTCTACTTAAATCCTCTCCCCAGTAAAGCATACAATCATTGGGACACACATGTATTTTTTTATAATTCAGACCAAGCTTGTTTACAACTTTTTTCATCTCATAAAACGATTCTGGGAATTTTTTTCTTCAAGAAATGCATCACGAATCAATTCCAATAACATAGACATTGCCTTTTTTGTAATTCCACAAAGACATTTGATATGGTACAACTTCAGCAGAAATGAAAGTTTTGAATATTTCAAACACCCACTATACAACTCTTGATTTCCATCGTCAACTAAATCATGAAACGCATTTTCCACACTGAGGTTTTCCCTTACATTTGGATCCACAGAATCAAGAGGAGGATCCAATGATATGTTACACTCTTGATCTGCTTGTGTTACAGTCTCAAAAAACATCACTTGTCACGTTGCAATTTGTAGCATCATCTTCTGGTTGTTCTGATATGTTTTGGTGCTCATAGTGGTGTCTTGCAGTGAAGAATGCATCATTTATGAGGTTTTCCATTTCATTTTCCATTGGCGACAATCTTGGGATCTCATTCTGTGGATTAACATCAGTCCTCAATCTTTCTGTATTGTTTGATTCTCTATGCCAAATCCAACATAAATATTGATCAGGGAATTTCTTCAGTATTAAATGTTCATAAACTTCATCTCTCTTCAACCATGTTCTAAATTTACATTTAGGACGTGGACATCTTATTCTCCCTTCAACGGATCGATTAGAAATTGCAAAATCTAAAAACTCATTCAAACCCTTAACATATTGAGGTGTGTTCCTCAGTAATGTGATCCAGCTTTTATCCATGTATATCACAATGTGCCTACACAAAAATATACGATAGTGTAAGATTACAGAAACATAATATAATAAAGATGAACCATTGATCATAAAGTATGCATAATATAATAAAGATGATTCATTGATCACATTTACCACTTCAGACCAACAGAACAAGTCTGGTCCATAGGAGACAACGTCAACACCTCATTGAGGAGCAATAAGAATATCAGGCTACACACTTATCATAACACTATCGATCACACATTTATGTTTCCTCAAACAACACCCCATTGATGTGTGATCGAAACAGATCATAATAAAATTTAAACCTGAGACATTATGTGATTTTTTAGGCTTGACCTTAGATGTCCTCCAAGAGGAATGTTGTTTCTCAATGGTTTCATACACAACCAACTATAAATAGGGCCACTATGTTCACTTTATTTATCGAAGTGTCACCTCTCTAGGTTTGAGTATTACAAGTTAGACATTTATAATCATGTCTTCAACCATCGACATATAAAGAACCAGTTTTTTATTCAAGGGTTGTCTTAGACATTGAAACATTATTAATCTCATTTATAAGAATTTTATTTTAATAAAAAAATTTAAATTTTTAAAAGGGTTTGATCACTATAGTGGTGAGAATGTAAAACACATACATACATCAAATTCATAAACACATGGGAAGTGCAGAAGGACTACTCACATCAATTCTATTTTTTCACTTTTTAAGAACAACCCTATAACTCTTGTCTATGAATTTTTAAATCTGAAATCATATCTTTAGTACCTATCTCACGGAACAACACCAAATACATAATTATATACAATTTATAGTTAATTATATAATTTTATTATAAAAATTATAATTTATTTCAATTAAAACCAACAAGGAATAATTGCCTAAAAATCACCATCCCACGTCATCACACCTATATAATAACCAACCACTTATGTATTGTTTGTGGTTAACTCCAACCTTTATCCCAAAAAAATTACCTATGAAGTTGAACCAAGTCAATCAACAAATTAACTTAACTTAATATAATTTTAATTAAAACTATTTAAAAATTATAAATGGTGATGTACCTCTAACCCAATGACATGTTACAGCATGAGATAATAATGTTGGGACATCTCATATCAGTTTTGAGAAAAATAATTATCAGATCAGATGATTTATAAAATGATCTAGTGTAAATAATCTCCAAAATCTAACCAAAAAATCCAAAAATAAATGAAGAACAATATAAAGGTAACATCAAATGTAGTCATACATAATGGAAATAATACTACATGTTTGACCCCAACCATGGCCATGAATGATTTTGTAGAGGAATTTATCCAAGGTTGATGCAAGTAGTTTATAATCAAATGATGTCCTATTTGACATTAGCATCACCTTTTTGATGTGTTGGTTACATATACTTCTTCCTAACCATATAATTTATTCCTCTTTCCCTTCTCTATCTATCTGCCTCTCCCAAAAACAATGTCTACATCATAGGAATATATGTTGGTATTTTGAAATATTTATGTTATGTAGTTGTTGATAAGGTGGCATGTATATTTGTCATAATTGAAATAATTTTTTAGATATTTCATTATTTTGATGACCCATGTGTTTTTATTTCCCATTATGGTTTTTTGAGACTCGACGCAGTAATGACCACCTCACGGTGGAAGACTAGGCCACCAAAACCCAATTATTTCCACCATAGGCCATTTTTTAAAGATAAGTGACGAGAATGAATAATTATAATGGTAGGCCTCTTCATAATGTACATGTAGGCATGCACCCAACCATATATATGAATATGTTCATAATAATAAAAATAAGAGAAAATAAACTAAATATTTACATTCTATCATGTTATTTACTTTAGAGAATAAAAAATAGTACAATAGGTAATATGAAAACAAATGGAAAAAATATACACCTAATAGGTAAATAATACATATCCTAACAATAATATGAAACGAATGAATTATAGAGAGATCGACTATTGATCTATAATCACCGACCACCATGTAAGGTCAAATTAACCCAATTATCCCTTTTCCCAACATAATACACAACTAATTTTTACATTATCTATATATACATGACATGTGTGGGAATAACTCAATTAGGTTTGAGAACATATATACCCAACCTTCTTCATCCAAACCCGATATAGGAGGAATAGAATACATGTTAATATTAGGAATATGAGCCTAAAGATTGACGAAAAACTAACCCAACAATAAAGAGATATGTTCTTCAATGAAAATCGAAAAGGAGAGAAAGGTTATATCTATCTCAAATACCAGTCCAAAATAATGGTTTCACAAATTCTCTAATGAAATATCATCAATGCCCAGTATCATGCTAATTTGTTCAGGGAATTATTGAGGAGGACCAACACCTCATCAATTTTCTATAATCTTATGGATCATAACAACAGTGGATTGAGGAATATCTACATTGTGTAATAGTGTATTACCTCCTTTGTTTGGGCATAATGTGTATGGTGGATCCACAAAACATGTTCCTGGGGAGAACCATCCTGTTTGATGGAGGGCCCTCTTCCTAGGGTTATAGGGGTTACATAATATATTTCTACATAATGTTTATTGTGAACCTACACCCTAGTGTTAAAGGGGATACAATATTTATGGATATAGGACCAACACCCTAGTGCAATATAGAATGGTACTTCAAGTCATATTATATAAATAGAGAAGAAGTACACTCAAATCACCCAAGGGAATGGGTCCCCTATCCTTGGAGAGAGTGCTCCCTATCACACTAGGGTGTAGGTACTATATATTCACCACCATCACACTCAAGAATGGGTCCTCTTTCCTTTATGTTTACTCTCTATTGGCATGTGGGGAAGTGGAAATGTGGGATCCATCCTCATGAATTATTTGGATATAATAGTGAGGTACTAGTCATCAACGATGTATCTTTAAAGATATAAAAATAATCATCATCCTGGGTTGGTAGGATAGATACAGATTCCCAGTCTTTCTATTATGGGATTCATCATTTTACATATATATTTATTATTGGGTACCATTTCATTATTTCTCTATGCAGTTCGGAATTCTTATATAATGTCTTTTATTTATCCAAATTCAATTTTCTAGATGTCATAATGGGTATGTGACTAATCATCCTTTCATTGTTATTGTACAAAATGGTCTTGTATTATAAAAAGGTCAGATAAAACTATGGTAGATTTGGTGGTGTTTAGAGATTATTTTGTGACTTTAATTGTTTACAGTGGATGAGACTTGGATATTGTGATTCGTGATTGATTCTATTTTTTCATATATAGTTTCTATTATTTTTAGAAAACATTTCATGTTGGGAATGAATATATTTACATTAATTTTTATATTATATTACCATAATATTTTTTACAAACTAAAAATTATTAAAAACCTTAATTTTACTACAATGGTCAATGTCTTCACATATTATAACTCTACCATTTTTAATAGATATGGATTGTTGTGTGCATAATGATATATTAGTAAAAATATTACAATAGTAATTATTATTTTTGGTTCATGTTTCTAGCCTCATTCCAATATAGGTGTTCTTTGAGTTGCGGTGGACCAGTTATCCACTAGCACCGGGGTCTAATGGGTTGGGATGTTATATAATGTTATCTGAGGTGGTTGAACCTAAAGAGGGTGTTAATATTTATTAACCTGGTGATGTTTTATTTATAATTTAATAGAATTTGGTCAACTAGTCTTGGTTGTTGCATTTTGTCTAGGGATCAAACTGTTTGTGTTCTAGCTATTATGTCCATTCATCTAGAAATGGACATCATGATTCTTCACTCAGTATACTGAGACATTGGTTACAAAAAAAATTGGTAATTTTATCACATATGATTGAGTACATTGATTTTAAATCGCGAGATTTTTCCGTGTATATATATATATATAATCCCATAATACCATGGTATATCTTGGTTATTTTTTACGATAAAACAAAAATATATCTATATTTTTTACTAAATTCTGATCATTATGAATTGTCGATTAGTGATGGGGACATTGTTCTAGGGACATATCACAATGTCATCCAACTAGGCGTGTAGGTAGAAACACCCCCACATATCAAGCACCATATTATACTAGTATAGTAGGATAAGGATGTGTATAGTCTTAGCACACTCCATGATCCACAATACTAGATTCCACTAAAGTTCCATAGAGAGGCAAATTCCCAGGAAAGAGAAGATTACATTCAATTAGTGGTATTGGTGTTTAGATACAAGTCCCCATTATTCCAAAACTATAAATAAAAATCAATTCCCCCCGACTAGGAACAATATAATCATGATATCAATTCCCCAGCCCGATTCACTAATATGTAAACAAATCAGGTCATTAGATTACCTCACAAATCAGGTACGGGGGTCGCCGAAGGCCGCAGGGGGCATGGTGGGTGCCGGGGTCGCCGGAGGGCGTGGGGGGCGCGGGGGGCGTGGGGGGCGCGGCGGTCGCCGGTGGTCGAGGGGGTCGCCGGTGGTCGAGGGGGGCGCCGGGGGGTGCGAGGTTTGCCGGAGAGCACGGTGGTGAGGAGTCACCAGCAGCGCGGGGGGTGGGGAGTCGCCGGCAGTGCGGGGAGGTGCGGAGTCGCGAGGGTTAGGGATCGCGAAGGGGAAGGGGGAAAGGGTCGGCGTCTGTGTAAAATAATTCGGGTTTCGCGGTGGTTTATTAAATACCACCTCGAAACCTTCACCGAAAAAGGTTTAGCGGCGGTTTTGTGAACCGTTGCCACAAAACCGCCGCTAAACCATGCTTTTTTTGTAGTGTGATAACTTATATAACACTTGTATAAATTGTTTTACTAAAAGATATTTGTTTATGTCATTTATGTTTTTACTTTAAATTAATTAATATAAAGTTTCATTATCACTCTCAACTGGCTCCAAGTGGTCCCAAAATTGACCCAAGGATGCCCATGGTCGGACATGTATCAACCAGTAGGAATAGGACACATGTTATCATAATTTAATATTATTATAATATTATTTTTTTACTATTATTTACTGTATTTACCCATTTAACCACGGTAAATAAAATATTTACTGAAGTAAATACTCATAATGTCTAAAAATAAAAGTTGTCTATTTTTACAATTTGAAACTCTTGATTCCAAATATGGAATCTATTTTTCTAAATTCAAAACATTTCAGTGTTAGAAATTAATTTAAAATTAATTCTCATTGTCAAAACAAAGAGCGTGTTTTTGAAAAATAATAATTATCAAATGATTGGCACTTGTTTGTGTCCGATTTCAAGGTGAAACTACTTACAATGACCAACATTAGATTAAAGGGTAAAAATATAATCTCATTATACTTCAAAACAATTCTAATGTATAATTTAACACGATAAATTGTTTTAACTTAAAAATATTTTTTCAATTAAAATTTAGTATTTTTAACTATTCATCAAAATTTGAATGTTATCAGAAAAACACAAAACAATTATCCTAACTAAATTTGTATGTCTCGATTTCAAAGAAAAAGTTTATTTTGTAAAATTTAATATAAAAATGTGTCAAATATTTTATTTAAAAATGGTTCACAATTAAAAGGTGGTAAAATCGTATTTTTTGAAAAATACATCTTTTATCTGAAAAAATGTATTTGTTATTATATTATGTATAAAAACATAATATGGATGGTAAAATTATATGGAGTATATAAAATTCAAAATACAGTTAATACTCTTCATAAACTTTTTTAAGGCTATTTTGGTTAGTTATGGTGCGCTCGAACTCGGTATTGTGTGTAGCTCATGTTATTGAATTACTTTGAAGAGATAGTGTACTATGAAATCATTGTGTTTTAAATTATCCCATCCTTCAATAAATTGTATCCTATCAATTTGAAATTAATATTCTAAAATAAGAGGTTTAATATAGGAAATAAATTTTTGGAAACCCCACATCAGATATAGGGTTAATATAATTTAGTCTTAATAAGATGGAAAGGGAAATTAAAAAGTCACCACCAACTTATGTTTTCTAATAGGTGAACATTGGTGGAAATTATAGACACATTATTGGAGGAAAACATAAATATTTATATGGAATGATTGATGTTATCAATCACAAAAAAGTGAAAAATTGAGGGTCTCAAAGCCATCAATCTAAGATGATTTAAAATATCATCGGTTCAACAAAACCTAAGGTATTAGGATAACACATTTTTGGTTTTAATACCCCTTACCTAATGTTTAAGAATTAATTTCATCATAAAATAATATATATATATATATATATATGTATATGTATGTATATATATATACTTGACAAGTAGAGTTCCATCATATAACTAATTTCTACCACAAACTCATCTTTCACTCCAAAAGATAATAGAACTCAAGAATATTATCTTTATCCTAATCATATAAGGTTTTAGACATATTCCAGGACGAAAAATAAATTATAATAACCAGGGACTTCTTGTAGGCTAGTGGTGGGTCATAAAGCCTTGTCGCAATTTGGTTGTGGGTTCAATTTTTGCAGCTTTGTCCGATGCGACGGGTTATCACCCGACTTGTAGGTTGTCTTTTTTCAAAAACTATAGTATTATAATATTCCAAAAAAAAATTATAAATACTATCCAAAGTTCAACTTATTCTATTCCAACCTTTATAGCTATCCAAAATACTTCTTCCCAAATTCTATCTAAAAGGTCTCTAAATTCCAAAATAAATTGTGACATCAAATTCCCCAAACATTGTAAAGTTTCTCTTATTGTAACATACTAAAAATATGATTACCTTCATGATTTTATAACCTTAATGAAAACAAAAAGTACTACTATATAGTCTTTATATTTATCACTTTTTTTATAACCAGAAAATAATTCTTGAATCCCAAAACACAAATACATTAATTATTCCACTTCAACTATAGTAACAATATTAGTTTAGCCTTGCTCCTTTGGAATTTTCTGAGGTATGTTTTCTTTTCTCATAGGACATTAATTTTCATAAGGACCCATTTCTCTACAATTTTAACATTCAACATTGTCAGCCTCTTTCTTTCCCTTACAATCACAAGCCTGGTTACCTTTTTCCAAACATTTGTAAAAAACTATCATTCATTTTAGACATGCACCAGGGTGATTCCATCCACAATTATCACAAGGTGGAAACTGAACTCTTCTATTCTTTCATATTTCTTTATTTTCTTTCCCATAGTGTTCAGTAGATCTCTTCTTCTCTTTCTTTTCTTTAATGTTGTAAGACATAGAGAATTAATTTTATGTCCTGATAACACATGAGAAAACATCTTCGTATGATGAGAAGTATTGCAAAAATAATTCTCAATAGAGAAATGGTTTTAACCCATCAAAGAAACAATCAAATTTACTTCTTGGGTTGCATATATAATATGCAGCATACCTTGATAACCTTGCAAATATAGCTTTATACATTGAGACATTCTCATCCTTTTTTTCCTCAAACTCAGAAATTTCCTTTCCATATCCGCTCGATGGTCACGAGGAGAGTATTTTTCTATGAAAAGATCTTTAAACTACCTCCATTACATACATGATACTTCTTTATCCTCCTTTGATTTTTTTAATTAATGACCACCACTAATTTTCATCTCCCGTGAGGCGATAAACTTCCATGACAACTTATTCCCTTTCACTACTCCCCAAAGCATGAAATATCATTTCTAAGGAACTTATCCATTGCTCAGCTTCTAATGGATTTGTACTTCCATTTAATGTGGGTGGTTTTAACCTCATGAAACAGTATAACATTGATCCTCCACATTGTGAATCATGGTGATCCATACCAGTAAGGTTATTATTCAAAAACTAAGTGACTTGTCCAAGTATTTTGATAAGCTGGTCAGCACCAGTTGCCCCACTAGCTCCTCTATAATTATCTTGAGTTGGAGGTAAATCCATACATGGATTATGTGCATTGATATGGTTTACATTCCTTCCATTAGGCACCATTTCTAAACAAGGGATTATCCAAGATTAGTTTATAAATTGCGATACATAATTCCAAACTTGTAAAACACTTAACATAAATTGAACAAATTAATGATATATCCATAATCATAAAAATGTTTTCTTTAAGGAATTATATACTCATAAACCCTTCATAATGGTCTGTAAAGAAAATGATAATTATCCTAATCAGATCCCCCAAGAGTGTCGTAACCAAGAGTGCAGTAAGGCCCATTATCGTGCACCAGTTCTCATTCAAGTCTAGCTCAAAATGGTGTTTTCGGTTTTTACCCCTAGGTACATCAATACTAGATCCCCCTATACCTGTTCATATCTAGAAAGGGATATATTTCTTGAAAAACTCACGAAATCTCTACAGTACCAAAATTCAAGGAATTCCTTCTATAATAATCCTCAAAGTCTATATTAGGGTAGTGTTCTCTAATCATGGTTTTTATAAATCTAGTTTCCAAGGGTTGTACTAAACTTCCTCTGATACCGAATGTAATTCCCTAACCCCAGAATCCTAGAGCAGGTGCATTATTTTAATACATTGGCATTATTCAAGCAATCAAGTACCAAATGACCGATATGTTTAGTATCCTTGTAAAAAATATATATACATAAGTTCAAAATTACAACTTGAAAAGAATTATAACACTAAATTATTTCATTAGAAACATCCAAGCCTTCTAGATTATGCCTGAAATTCACTCATAACTAACTTCTTCCTATCATTGGAAAATGAAACCTAATAAGGGCTGAGCTCAAACACTTATTAAGAGTAAGCAATATAGTAGAAGATAACCTAAACATTAGACATGGTGAATAATTAAAAACTTATTCCCTTACAAATAAATAAAATGATCACTTTAGGGAAGGAATATGAGATGAGTAAATAATGCCATAATAAAACATAATCAGGGGTATTATAGTAGTTGAATAACCACATAAACAATAAATATTATTTTCATAATGAGGGAATGTATAATGTCGAACATTTTGAAACTTTTTTTCAAGGCCTCGGCCAAGACATCTTAAAGTGATTAAGGCCTCGACCAAAACCATATATCAAATTGGGAAATGCCTTGGACAGTTCCACATCTAATTGTCTCATAAGACCTAACAATGCATAGAGGAGATATATCGGGCCCCACTGATCACTTACTAATTCCTATACATTCCTCATATGAAAAGGTTGAAACATAACATAAACATTAGTATTAAAAATATCATACAAAAAGTAAATACTTTACCCATAGACCATGAATGGTATAAAATAGAACATTCACAGTCACACATATGATAACCCATTAAATAAAACATGGAATATTGTATTATAATAAATCAACCTCAATCAAGAATAATATCCAATAAAGGATGCTGACATAGTTGAAATGATCAGTAAATCTTTTTGAGAGAAATATTCTTTTTGTGAAATCATTTAAAAGTCACAAATTTAAAAAGGAAGTAATTTAAAAGATATTTTTTAATCATAGTGTCCCATACCACTTTGAAAATTTTGAAAATAAATATGATTTCAAAACAATCATGCCTATATAAATAAATCCTTAAAATCATTTTGAATGCATGGACATTAATTAAAATTATTTATAAAGATAAATCTTTAAATCATTTAAAATGATGATCTAGTTAAATATACCCTACCATAAAACCATAAAAGATTCCTTTTCAAACCATTTTTATGAAATATTTTTTTCTATGATAAATATGTCCCAGAAAATACTTAAACATAAACAATCTCAGAAAATAATGTGATTGAGGAAATAACCCTTACCTTGCACTCTCCTTTGGTCGATGGAATGTTTAACCTCCATTATAATGACCATAGTATGTTATTAAATTATACCAATACCATATTTATAATTATTATATCATACAAGATTCATTTATTACTTTATAATGACAATTTAATAATTATTTCCTTGTTAAATTAACATTTCTAGTAATAATCGCTCTCTTTATCGTACGTGTTTTGACTTTTTATTATTGATTGTATCATTTAGATCATGATTTACATACTTCTATAATATAAGACATGATTTATATATCATTTATATTTAGAATATAAATATGTTTAGTAGATACATATATGAAATGTAAAATACAATTTATGTAGACGGTAGGCCGTACGTACGCATAAACATTGTTTCCGTTTTCATATCATATTGGATGGAAGTAAGTGAATAAGAAATATGTACAAACATACACACACATAGATATATATATATATATATATTCATTATAATTATTATTTCCTATCTTACATACTTATTAATAATATATATTTTTATAATCATCGTTGAATGGTGAATGTGGAAATTAATCTCATCGCATCGTGCAGACGGTAAGCCGTACGTACACACGAGCAACGATGTAATTTCCTTAATGATTAAAAGGTGTGGAATTTAATGTTATATTATTTTTACAGAGACATTATAATGTTATTTTCATTATTTATATTCATATTACTCATCATTATACCTATCCAAATAACATAGTGTTGAATAAAAAATTACACCACGGCGTGGAGATGGTAAGTCGTAAGTACGCACGCATAGTGACATTATCATTCATAGGATGGACAGAATAATGAATATTATTGTACCGTATTTATAATAACATCAAATTATGTATAATGTACTTGAGTTATTATTTTGTTATGGAAACAACATAGAAAGTGGAAGTGGAAGAAGAAAAGAACATGAAATATGGTGGTGAAATTATTACCTCTTTTTTGGGTGTTTCCATTAGAGTTGATCAAAATGGATCCATAGGTTGGATTTATGATCAAATTAATGACTCTAGGATGATTTTAGGGATGTTGGGAGTATATTTGGGCTGGGGTTGACCGATCCAAAAGGATTTGGAGGTGTGATTTTGAGAGAAAGAGAAGTGCCCTTTTATAAGAGAGGTGAGGGTAACTTTAGGAAAATCATGAAATATTATTTTATAATAAAATAATTTTCAATTTATAATGGCTCCAAATTTATTTATTTCTAGGATAATGTGTGTATGGGGGAAAACCACTCAACCAGTAGGTTTTAGACAGGTTTAGGTTACCATATTAACCTTATCTTTTAGATTTAACTCTTAGTTAAATAGTTTATCTTTTATCGTGTCTTCTTGTATTCTTACAATATATGGTTAGTTAACATACTATAAACTTACAAGATAATGAAAAGTGGTTCATTGATGACATATATAATATTATTTAATCCCTTTGTCCAAACATTAGTTTTTAGGGATATTATATAATTTAATAATATAATATTTGTTTTAAAAACTCATTAATGTCAATTTTGACACTATTTAGTATTTGGTTTATGTGAAACCCATCACAACATGATTACTTAAAAAAAGAAACATTTAATCCATAATAACATGTAATATTCACCTATAAAATTCTTGGATGTCATAAAAACTTTAAAATTATTTTTATTTTAATATTTATTATACCATTTATTTGATTCATTAATTTCCACCACCAAATACTTTTATCATTTTCTAAAGAAGCCACATTAAGGGTGAGTGAGAACCTTACAGAATCTGATACCTAAATTCAAACCCCCCCCCTAAAAAACAGTAACATATCATTACACCATTCCAAAATCCCATTCAATGTTCAAAATTTTAAAATTCAAAATCAAAAAGTGAATCCTCATTTCTGTGGGCAAAGCGAGCTGCCCGAGAAACCCTAAAGTTACGACACCATTGCGGTCATCGCCCACCTATCATCTCGAAACCATCACCACTGTCACATCGATGCATCACCGTCTTCGTCATCATCCACTTCACCGTCGACCACCACCAACACCAAAAACCCAAGCACCGTCGTCTCGCCGGTGAAAATATGTCGCGAGCCACCATATAAATCAGCCAACAGAACCACAGAAGAACCTCCTCGACGAATCTAGTGACCATAGGAACCCTCCAACACCGTCAAAAACCTAAAATATCCTGCAAATAGAAAAATAATGAACCCCGAAAAACCGGCGAGCCATTCGAGGAACTCTTCGCCGTAGTTAGTCGACACCAACATCCACAAAACAACCGACACACCTCCATCCGAAGGGAAGAAAAAAACCCCAAAAAATGCACTAAGACACAAAGAAGGAAAATAGAGAACCACATAGAAGGAAGAATAGAACTGGTGATGAAACTCTAAAGGAACCAGAAACATGGGGAAACCGGGGAGGAAACACTGAAGGAAACAGGGGATGAAACCCTAAAGGAAAGCCCCACGACTGCCAAACCGCATTTCCCAAAACCTCTGAGTATCCATTGCTACAAATCCGACCTGGATAGGAGTTGTGGAACGTGAGATCAGAGCATGGATGAGCCAGTCGGGGGTATGGAATGAGAAAGAGTAACACCGGTATTGAAACCCTATGGGAAAGTAGAGATTGAAACCCATAACCTAGAAAGAGGAAGGCCGGAGAATTTAGAGGAGATTCCTCGAGGGGACCTCGAACCCCAAAGAGGAATATGGTGAATCCAAAAGACAAAGAAGTTGGAGGAGGAAGAGAGGTATGTCACTGCCAGGAAGAGCTCAGAAACCTAGGAGGAAGAAAACGAAGCTGAGAACTGGAGCCGAGAGCGGGTGCCGGGAGAATGGGGCACCATTTCCTTATTTGATTCATTCATTAATAAGGTAATTACTGCATCATCATTGTGCCATAAATAAATTTCATTATTTAATGTTTAAATATTATAAATAAAAAACAATTATGTGGGAAATATTTTTATCTTTATAATTAATATTTATAGTTTAAATGATAACTTATATAACACCTAGTAAAAATTGTTTTACTAAAAGAAATATGTTTATATCATTTTTGTCTTTGCTTTATATTAATTAATATAATGTGTCATTATCACTCTAAACTGGCTCCAAGTGGTCCCAAAATCTACCCAAGGATTCCCATGATCGGGAATTTATCAACCAATAGTAATAAGACACATGTTATAGTAATTTAATATTATTATAATATTATTTTTTTATCCTCATTTACCAGATTTACCCCTTTAACCATGGTAAATAAAATATTTATTGAAGTAATATTCATAATGTCTAAAAATAAAAGTTATCTATTTACACAATTTGGACAACTTGATTCCAAATATGGAATCCATTTTTCCAAATTCAAAACATAGAAGTGGTAGAAATTAATTTAAAATTAATTCTTGTGGTCAAAATAAAGATTTTGTTTTTAATAAATAATAACTATCAAAATATTGGCACTTGTTTATGTCCAATTTCAAAGTGAAATTACTTCCAATGACCATACATAGATTAAATGAAAAACATATAATCTAATTATACTTTAAAACCAATCAAATGTATAATTTAACACTATAAATTATTTTAATTTAAAAAGTAATTTTCAATTATAATTTAGTATTTTTCACTATTCATCAAAATATGAAATTCATCAGAAAAAGTACCAAAAATTTATCCAAACTAAATTGGTATGTCCCTATTCTAAAGAAGAGGTTTATTTTTTCAAATTGAATATAAAAAAGTTTCAAAACTTATATTTCAAAATGGTTCGCCATTAAATGGCGGTAAAATTACATTTTATGAAAAAAACATCTTTTATCTGAAAAATTGAATTTGTTCTTATATTATGTCTAAAAAAAAAAATTTGGATTTTAAAATTATATGGAGTATATAAAATTAAAAATACAATTAATAATCTTCATAATCATTTTTTTTAATGGCTATTTTGGTAAGTAATGGTGCCCTCGAACTCGGTGTTGTGTGTAGTTCGAGTTGTTGAATTACTTTAAAGAGATAATGTATTATGAAATCTTGGGGTGTTAAAATTTTTACCTCTTCCACTATTCTTTTTGGGTTTTATAAAATGGATAGAAACATGAGTATTCCTACAAATGATTAATATTATGGAAAATTCAATGATATTCTTCATTAGAAACAAAATCTAATGGGAGTTGGAAGGCGAAGCATTGTTATTATTCCTAATCAGAAATCTCATAATATGATCAATAATCTCAGAATTGGTGGGCTTCCTGACCCATATAATATGAGAAAGGTGGAGTTTCAAGGTGATCATAGTGGAAATAAAGTTAAATTTTCCTCATGTAAATCTTGTGGGAAGAGGAATCAATGAGAATGATTCAAAGGAAATGGAAGATGATCTGGGTGCATAAAAGGACACAAAGACAATAATTTCAAAGGAAAATGTTCAGTTAACACAATGGATAAAGATAATTTTATTTATAATACAACAAGAATTGTTAAATTTTATAAATTTGGAACGTATGGGCATTATGCAATTCGATTCTCAAAGGGAAAATCTCAGGAAGAGAATCATTATGGTTGTATGGGTAGTATTTATATTTGTGATGATGAAGAAACTACTAATGATATATGAGATGAAAGAAGTGTTAAAAAATAAAAACATGAAGCTTGATTGATGGTTTAAAAATAGAGTTTAATGATTACATGAATATCAAGATTAATGTTGTATAAGTAATTGTATGGTACTATGGAATAAAGAAACATCTGAGGATTATTAAACAATTATTTTTCCTTAAGTATTTGAAATTATATGTTTAAGGATATAGGTAACCATGAAATTTTATTCTCATATTTTTTGTAAAACACATGATTTGTGAATAATAATGGTATAGGGAGATAATGAGTTATTTCATCGTATTAATGACTTCGGAACTGGTATAAGGAAAAAGTGATATAATGGTTTGAGTATATATAATTTTTGGTATTTTTTGTGTGTGGAAAGAGTTAATTTTGACATAGTTCATGTTTTCACTGAGGTTCTATGGTAATTCATATTATTACAATATTTTATTAGAATATGTGATTAAGGTATTCACATATATGGAATGTGACAACCAAGAACTAACATATGAGATATGGGAGATATATGTTAAGTCTATTTAGTTTACCTCTTTCTAAATTTCTATATTTTTAGTTTTTTGAAGGATTATATGGTTATCCATTTATGGATAGAATGAGTTATACTATGGTTGACGTTTGTTACATCAATATATTATCTTCATATATATAGACTTATGCATATTTGGTTACCTATGCTAACCTTGTTTTTGAGACAGATGGAATAACCTATCATTCAATTGCATGATCAACTAACACCTTAAGAATGAAAAATTCAACTGCATTTCTTTAAATAATAGATGAAGTGGAAATTGTTCAAGGCACGAACAATGGTGAGATTGTTCCAAAATAAAGTATTTATTCTCATTTACAACTCTTTAACTTTAAGGAAAGGATCAGGAAAACAAAAAATTTATTTTTTTACCTTCTTATCTAATGATTCATATAGAAATTGCATATTTATGGCTTTCTGGTTGTTTACATTATACAACCTGTGTTCTCTATCAATATCTGTCAAAACATGATGGTTTTATTTTTCTTCCATATCCATGTTCTCCCTTCCCACCTATGTTCTCCTATGTAGAATCCGAATGATGAATAAAATTGGGTAAACATTATTTTTTTAGCATTTCTTTTTAAAATTAATCTTTATTATTCTTTTTTATGATGTTGGTTTTTATAAAATAATCTTTCAAATTGTATACCTTTTATAACCCTGACAAATTTCGAGGGAGAAATTCATTTTAATGGGGGTATAATGTAACACGCCAAGATTTTATGAGATATAATATTTTTATTTTATTTTATGTCTTATGTTTTACAATAAACCAAGATTATCTTGCATTATATGCAACACTGACATGGATTTCATTACACGCAAAAGTGACCTTCCACAATAGCCTCCGTTGTACGCATTACCGAGTTTTCACAAAACAAACATTATATTATTAAAATATTATGTAAACTAACTATTATGATTTGAATCAACCAACTTTTTAATTCTATATAACATTAAAATTCATCATATTTATTTCCTAGGACATTATATAAAAACAAATTCAATTTTTCAGATAAAACAAGTATTTTTTAAAAAATGATGTTTTCCCTCCTTTTGGTCGAACTCCAATTTTAAATCTAATTTTTAACACTTTGATATATTTTATTTGACAAAATAAATGTATTATTGTGAAGTAGGGTATCAAAATTTAACTTGGTTGAAATTTTTGTATTTTTCTGATGAAATTCATATTTTGATTACTAGTGGAAAATACTGCATTTTAATTCAAAACAACATTTTCGTCAAAATTATTTATATAGTTATATTATATTTTTAATTGATTTTGAAGTTTAATTGTATTAGTTTTTTTATAATTTAATACAATTTTTGTCCTCGTGAGAAATTTAACATTTATATTGGACATAAATACCTGACAATATTTTGATAAGTTTTTACTTTTTAAAAACATGCTTTCAGGTTTTTGACAACATGAATTAATTTTAAATTAATTTATTTCTATTATGTGTTTTGAATTATGGAAAATGGATTCCATATATTGAATCATTGGGTCCAAATTATGTTAATAGGTTAGTTTTTTTTTGATATTATGAATAGTAATTACGGTAATTTTTATTTACCACAGTAAAATGTAAATCGGGTAAATTATGGTAACTAAATATATGATAAAGTTAATAAAATTACCATAAAACCTTTCAAAATACAATTAGATGAATTAAAGTCGTCCAATATCCCTTATGTATCACAATTTATTAATTTAATGGACTTTTCTTCATGAAATTGATGTAATTATAATTAAAAAAAGAAGGTGACAACATGTCTCCATCATATATCCCAAAAGTATAATAATTTTAATATAGTGATAAACATGATAAAACAACAAAACTAAATAGTCTCAAGAAATATAATGAAATTATTTTCATTATGTGAATTTATTTATAATTTTTTAGAAACTATTTAATTTCTATTAATTATGACGTAATAGTGATATAAAAATTATTTTAATGATAGAAAAATCAAATAAATGGTATTAAAATGTTAAAATAAATATCATATGATCTAATTAATGTTCTCCCTAAATTTTCCTGGTGGGAATGACATTTTATGGGTGTATTAAATATTTTGGATCGATTTTATTTTCTGTGTGGATTTTATTTAAATTCATATAACTGAATAGTATCAAAATTGACAATATTGAAATTTTATAAAAATAACATGTTATTTAATTATTTAAAAATAAAGAAATTTATTTAAAAATTACAAAGTGAAAATTAAATGGTCTAAAATTTCATAAATTATCCATTTATGGATAATTGACAGTGAATAAGTAGATATTTATAACCATTCAATATTTAGAATATTATAACCACAATTAAAATTAAATAGATTAAATAAAGATATATAAAAATGATAAGGTTTAAACTAAAATAAAAATACGTATATATTTTATTTTTTTATATGATTTATACTCATCCTCATATTATCTTCGAAATAATCAACTTTTCAGGCATTTTAATTTATAAATTTATTTAAAGTAATTTAATAGTTTTGGTATTTCTATAGGTACCCCTCCCCTCTCTTATAAATGGGAACTTATCCATCTATTTTAATCACGCCTCTAAAGACCTTTAGATCAGCCAAAACATACCCAAATCTCCTCCCAACTTCCAAAACTTCATCCTAGAGTCCACTATTTGGCAATAAATCTATCTTATGGAGTCATTTTGTGCATACCAAAATGAGATACATGAAAAAAGATGTGGTTGTTTTATCACCTCCTTCAAAATTATTTTCTTCTTCTACTTCCTCTTCCTATGTTGTTTCCATACTAAAGTAATAACTCCATTATCATATACATTATTAGATGTTATTATAATTATGTAAATCCTTATACCTATGTTTATCTCTTCTATGAATAGCATTATCATCATACGTGTGTACGTACAACATACCCTCCCCACACTGTGGTGTAATTGTAATTCAATAATACTTAATTTGGATGAGTATATTGATGAGTATAATGAATTTAAATAATGGATATAACATAATAATTATTCTACAAAATTGTAATATGGTCCAATTCCATACTATTTACTATCAAGGGAATGATATCGTCACGCGTGCATACGAACGGCTTACCGTCTCCACGATGAGATGAGATTTATTCCCCACATTAACCATTCAAGAATGATTATAAAGTATATATAAAAAATAATAATGAAATATATGAAATAACAATTATTCTATATTTATGTTTTTCTACATATATATATATATATATATCATTTACTTGCTTCTAGTCAATTCAATAATGAAACAGAAGCAACGTTCATGCATATGTACCCTCTACCATCTCCATGAACGTTGTTTTCCAGTTAATGTATCTATCTATTAAATATTTTTATATACTGAATATATATGATATATAAATAATATTTTACACTTTTTATATAATTAAATCAAGATCTAAGTAATAAGATCAAGAAAAAAAGTCAAAACACATATGATAAATAAAACAATTATTACCTAAAACGTTGCTTTAACATGGAATTGAAAAATGAGTGGGTAATATAAAGTCATAAATGTATCATATATGATATCATAAATATTATTATGGATTTTTACAAGTTAATAATATTTTTATACCCACTATACAAGAGTTTTGGACAAAAATGGAATAAATCAGACCTTAGGTAAGAGATAATTTTGCAATCTCATTTTTATTTGAGATTGTTTATACGTAAGTATTTACTAGGGATATATTTATCATCAATGTCCACATTTTATAAAAATGTTTTAATAAATTTATTACTATTAGTATATTTATGTTTAATTTTATTTTTACCCTTTTTTGACTTTTACTACATGGTATGGAAGAAATCTTTATTTTGTTTAACATATGAGGTATTCTTTGACTTTTCCAGCAAAAGTATGAGGAGAATTTTTTTTAATATATACGGAATGAATGGATTTTTTATTTTTTCATGAACTCTTATTTATATGAAGCTTACTCTATACTATTTAATGTTTATTTATAATTAAATTATTTTTTAAATTGAATGGTATTTTTAGAAAATAAAACATTTTTTAAGAAAAAAGAATATTTTCTTCAAGAATTAAGTTCAAGTGTTTTATCAAAAAAAAGTTCATCTAATATTCCGATCTTATTTAGGGTAATGTTTATATCCATATTATTACTATTTTTTATTGTTTTAATTATGGAATGATATTTTATGAGTACTGTGTTATGATAGAATGATGTTTAAGAACCCCATTTTATTTTTGGGTTATGATACATTGAATGAATTATATCTTTGTGGAACATGTACGAATGATTCAATTATGAGATTTTTGTGATCTATATATCCCACCAATGCATTGGGTAATGATTTATATCTCATGGGATAGACATGAATTGAATGGAAAGTAAATCTAGTTTAGTAATATAGGGCTGAAATGATAAGTAAATCTACTACAGTAACACATAGTTTGAACAACAAGTAATCTCAGTTCAGTAATGGAATTTTTCCACTATGATGGTCTTTGCAACACTGCCTTAGCTCCTATGGAAATCATATAAAGAGATTATTTTTTTGAAATAATTCCATGTTTTATTCCAATACTATTTTATCATGGTTAATTTTTCTTTATGATCAATGCCTTATATACTATCAATTTTTTTTTAATGATTCATGATTTTGATATTTGAACTTTATGCTCATGGTTTTACATTATTATGTTTATGGTTTGTTTTATATTATATATGATTATCCTTACTGAGCATTTAAGCTCACCCTTTTATGGTTTCTTTTCCCAAAGATATAAATAAAGTTTTTGGGTGGGAAAACAATAGGGGATGATCTTAATGTTAGAAGTTGAACATCTTTCATCAAGTTAGAAGATTATGTTCCATGTATCCAAAGACTCTAAACTAATATGGTCTTTGGGAATATATTTTTGTAATATATTAAGTATTACATAAAATAAATTTAATGTCCACGTACGTCAATATTTAGTTGTTATAGTTGATATTGAGTTGATGTGTCATCATAACATTCAACTTGATTGAATCATATCTCAACATCATACCATTATCTAGAACAAAAGGTAAGACACTCCTCTTCCAAATAGCATTTAGAAATAGATCCTTCAGGTTGAGATTTATTTTTCACATATGATTTCAAATTCCCAATATATCAATGAAATAAAATAAAAAATATAATTTTTTATTTAATAAAGTGGAAATAATTGTTTACTTAAATGAAAAATATATATTTAAAGAACCAATAAATTGGATACATCCATCGATAATGTATGAGGCCTCCTAATTTAGCTTCCTCAGTAAAATGCATAGTTAAATGCATCATGAAAGTAAAAGATGAGGGAGGAAATATCATCTACAATGACCAAAATGTTAATAAAAATCTCTCCTGAAGGTTTTCAAGATCAAATAGTTATAGATTTTCTCACATATCTATCTGAAGAATGTGAAAAACTAATGTACAATAGTAGTGACCTTTTAAGGTAATAATGTACGCAATGCTGATGGTTGTAAATACATTAACAAAAATATGTGAATAATAACTTTTCAATCCATGAAACCACGGATTCTTTAAGTTAACACACATCAATATGTTACTTAAATACCCATTAGATACATTCACATGTCGTAAAATTATAAAGAATGTGTCTTTATCCCTATTTTTCATTGAAAAAATTGTCAGATCGTAATTTCCATTCTCATATAGCTTGAGATCCTACTTTGATGTTCACTATTTGTAATTCCTTCCAAGAATAGAGATATTCTTACAATTTTCCATGATCATAAAGAAATGTGAAGATCAAATTGTGAAAAACATTCTTATCAATATACATAAAATCAATATTTTTTCATAACAAATTAAATTCCAAATATGGATGTTAGAATAATATAATTTTTTTCCTTCCATTTGTGCATTCTGATTTCACTTAATGATTCACTTCGAAATCATTTCGCACTATCATTTAATTGATGAACCTTCCCAAATTCTATTTCAACATTTCCATTTTGTGCCAATATTTTAGAACCAATCAACAAATTCGTAGTTAGTATATGACAAATAGAACCATTGAATTTTGATTTGGTAAACCGAAATCTAAGAGATACATCAAGAAATGTTTGGTGACACAAGAATAAACCTTTTTACTATAAGGTATTCATTCAAGCTCAAAATAAATGTTACAAAAAGGAAAATCCAAACATGTGTGAGTCTTCAAACCAGCTAAATTTCTAACACCAAGGAAGTCAGCAATGATCAACATCAGAGCATCTTGCATTTTGGACATTTTTATAGAAGATGAATCATATGTATCAACATTTTGGCTCTATAAATATGGTAATTCTTCAATTACATGATGCCAGTATACATCAATATAATTTTTGATCATTTTTTTCAAGGAATAATCATCAAAATTATAAAATGTGTTTTTTATTTACACATCCATTGAGGCAGATTATAAGGGATTAAAACAACTGTCCAAATTCTATAACATGTTCTCAAAGTCCCAAATGGGTTGAATACATTAGTAGAAAATCCCAATTGAATATTCCTAGGATCAGATAAGAAACTTTAATGTAATGAACCAAATGTATTCCACTATTTTGAATCTCCTAGATGTCGCATTAACCCATCATTGTTATTATCTATAGAGTTCTAATTCAAGTGATCAGTGGTTTTCGATGTCATTAATAATTTTTTCATGCATGGATTTAATGGAGAGTAACACAAAACCATTGTAGGTGTGTTCCTTTTCATCTTATTCATGGTATTATATTGATTTATACTTCCAACATCACTCATTGACTGCTATCTAGAATAATTTAAAAAAAATAAATCCTATCAACTTCATTCTTCTCAAAAATAAAGCATACAATCATTGGGACATGCATATATTTTTGTATTATTCAAACATGGCTTATTAAAAAATATTTTCATATCATAAAAAGACTCAGGGATCTTTGATTCAGGAAATACATCACACACAAATTCCAATATCATGGATATATACATATTTGTAATTCCGCATAGGTATTTGATAAGGTACAACTTCAATAGAAAATAAATTTTTTTATATTTCAAACATTCACTATAAAACTCTTGATTTCCATCATTAACTACACCATGAAACTAATTTTTCTTCTCAATGATTTTTTCACTTAAAATAGTATCCACATAATCCTGAAGAGGATCCATAGATATGTTACAATCTTGATCTGGTCACCCTATAGTCTAAAAACATCACTTTTCAATATTCTATTTATAGAACCCTCAACTATTTTTTATAATATGTTTTGATGTCGATATTGGTGACTTTTAGTGTCTAATGCATCATTTATAAGGATTTTCATTTCATTGCCCATTTTAGATGATGTTGGGAGCTTATTCTATCGATTTACATCAGTGATCAAAATTTCTCTAACGTCTGATTCTCTACATGAAATTCAACAAAAATTTTGATCAGTTAATATCTTCAATATCAAGTGTTCATAAACTTCATCTCCCGTCAAAAATATTATATATTTACATTTAGGATATGAAAATCTTATTCTCTCACCAACAGATCGATTGGAAATTGATAAATATTAAAACTCTTACAAACCCTTCTCATACTTAGGTGTTCTCATCGGTATTATGATCCATATTTTATACATATATATCACAATGCTAATACATAATATTAAAAAATAAAGCATATAAGTATTATACCCACGATATATAGTGACCTTGTGTTACCTAATTTTTCTTAATTCACACAAATTACTAAATATGTCTTCTGTAGAAGATGTGGTGATTTTGTAACCTATAAAATACCATTTATGGAACTATAATGAAAATATATCAATTTAACCAAATCGTGTAAAAATCACATCCATTTTTACTATAATTGTTATAACCCTATAAATCCCTCACACTCTTTACAAACCCTACCATTAGAAAAACAATAATAAATGTCATAAATGTATCTATAACCATGAATATAGTATGTGAAATAATGAATCATATTTTCTTAATCATGAATATTTTCTACATACAAATCCGAAAATATTCTATATAATTATCTGATAAATATTTATAAACATCATTTATAAAAACATTGAAAAATTTTATAAATACATAGAAAACCGAAAAATAATATAAATTCAATTCATAATCAATTATTAAAACATTATAAACACTAAAAATATAAATAATGTACACAATGTCCTTTAAAAAAGTTTTTGGAAATTGTAATAATCAATTCAACTAAGTTGGGTACTTGTAAACACTTTGATAAATGTATAAGATACTATGATAAAATAGTTCTGTGAGAAATTATAATAATTTAATTAAAATAATTGAGTTATTTTTAATATTAAAAAACAAATAAACAAACATCAAACATACAGAAAATTAAACCAATAAATAACTTTATCCATATCAATAAAACGTGACACTAAAAAACTCTATGAATTTGAAACCTAATTAAGAGATATTTTCATTAAAAAATTTTGATAAAGGTAATTTCATATATTTAAGAGTGTGATTAATCAATATTATTATTATTTATTAATCATAATGAGAGGATAATTTATTATAAATTAAAATCATTATATTTTTTTAATACACTTACCATTCCATCAACCAATGATATATAGTCTAAAGAAGGACTTCCTCTTTGTTTACTATCAATATCTATATTTCTATCACCATATAAACATATCAAAACTATCTTACTTTTTCGATTAGATTATAAACTTAATTACACATGAAAATTAAACTCATTTATCATCTCAATCATATTATCTTCCATATCATAAATTTCATTATTTGATTATTACAATGTTTTTCAGAATTTATCATATATAAATTGACAAAATTAAAATTTTTATTTGACTAATTTATCAATCCTAACATGAATAGGAATAATCAACTAATAAGACATTTGATCATTTTTTTCATTATTTAAATTTTCAATCTCAAATTCTGATCCAATTGTGGTAATATTATTCTCCATTATTGTTTGTATTCAATCTCTATTGCAAACAAAACATACCATTGTAAATTTAGGCAGTATTATTATTATTTGTTTGTAATAGGAAAATAGTTCATAAAGACTAGAATTATGTCTTTTTCTCTATTCATATTTAGGATACATTGTAGAAATATATTTTCATCATTAAAAATAAAATAAAAAATAATTATTATAGGAAATTTAAAAAACACCTACCACAATATCAAATTCTTGACAAAAAGTGAAATCAAACAAATATGACTTCACCTTCGATGTGGGATCAAGAAAAGGAAATGGAAGGGAGAGGGATCGGTATGGATGATGAATCGAGTGATGGTAAATTACGGGGAGATAAGATGGGGATATGACCACAGTGTTGGGAAGGGCTCAGGAGTGTCGACGATGGGGGTGGTGCTACTGTTTGGGGTCTGGGGGAGGGGCACAACAGAGGGCTCGGGAGCACCGATAAGGGTATAGTGCTACTGTTCGGGGTTGGAGGCGGTGGATGGCTCAGTATATCTAGTGAGGGTATGTTTTTACATTTTTTTAGGGTGGGGGTGATGTGGGGGGGATCGGGAGTACTTGTGAGGATTCGTTATAGGGTTCGGGGTTGACGGTAAAGGGGAGCTCAGGGAAGAATGTGTGGTATGACGGAGGGATCTGGAACGCTAGTGAGATTGGGTTCATGGTTGGGGGAAGGAGAGATCCTAGAGAGAATATGGATAAGGGTGGGTAATGGGGGGAATGTTTGTTTAAATGAATCATAAATTTTAGTGAAGGTTTATAAAAAAACCCCTGTGAAATATTGTAATATTTTGTAGAGGTTTAGTAAACCACTTCTAAAAACTCCCGCTAAACAAAGAATATATTGTAGTGATACAGGTATTTATTTTATTAGAAACCACTTACACTAAACTTTAACAAAATTTAATTATGTTTTACTATGTCTATTCTTATCTAAAAGTCATTCACTAGAGTTTTCCAATCCTAACACCCAAAAAATACAAGAATTTTCTTTGATACCAACTATAACAACCCATATTTTTCATCAACACTATTTAGTGGTTTATTATATAAAGAAACATATATTAAAACTCCATAATATCATGATTCATAGTGTGTTTGGGTAATAATAAATATATAATAACAACTTTAATTAGAAATACATAGATATAAACTAAATCTATGTAACATGACATTGAATATTCTTGATCTTCTAAAACATTGTGTGAAACCCTTTGGACCTACATAAGAAAGGGGTGAGATATAAATCCTAGTAAGGTAATAATAAATGAATAACATGACATGAGTAATAAATTTGATTCCTTAGGCATATAAAGGAAACATAAGATGGGTGATACTTATAAAATGGATCATTGAAGCATGATATAAGATGATAATATAAAGGAAACATTGGAATGTGGAAACAACAAAAAATTTGACATAATAAACATAAGTCTAGGATAACCACCATGAAATTATAATATAGTCTCTGTAGGATATCCTCCAATCAACCGTAAACTATATTTCATGAGATAAAAACATTACCTAATGCATTGGAGGGCTATATAATTTCAGGACCACCTGTCACATTCATTTCATGTACATGCATAAGTGTGCCACGTAGATCATACAACATAAGGATGTACTTCATCACAATAAATAACATGATTAAGTATTATATTCTAAACACATGGAATTACCCAATAAATAATGTATATTTTCATATAGGTGGATACCCTTTACTGTAAGTGGGAATGGTTATTTGTTGGACAAATCTTATGCATGGAAAATAACAGGATAATTTCAAACGCATAATGGGGGTACATAAAGGTTCATGAAAGGTTCTAATGAGAGTAGAATGGGTACCCAATAACTTTTAAATAATAATGAAATTAATTGGTATGTATATAAGTAATATACAAACATGAAAAATTGTAAATCAAAAGGCATAACATAAAGAGGGTTTCTGAATAAAGAGGAGAAACGAGGATCCCATACCTTGAGAGGCCATCTTCCAAATTTTTTTGATGAGATTATTAAGAGATTAGAGACACATTTAGAGGTTTATATAGAAATAATGGTATGGTAAATGTTTTATCCAAGATTTTTTTGTTAAGAGTAATGTGAGTTTGGTTGGGTTTTTATAGAAAAATAGATGAAAATTCATTATAAATTTATAAACATTGGTTTCATACTATATATGATAAATTACACCAAACCAAAAACCAACCCATGATTTTATGCCATTGTTTCATCCAAATTAGATTGGGCTTCATTAATTTATAATTATATGAATTTATACCCTTAAAATAATACCCTTGGGAATGTTTAAGTGAGTCATGTTTATATAGAATTGATTTTAAAACCATATAATATAATATAGGGTTTAGAGGTTTTATTATGGGTTAATAAAACTAATGAAATAAATTTAAAACGAACTATTTTATAGGTTGGAAATTATTTTGGTTTTGGATACTATTTATTGTATTTACTACGACACTTTTTTTCTTTTATAATGACATAAAAATTATCGTTTAACTATAACCTATTTTATTTTTATCAAAAAATTTGATCTTCTAAAATAATATGAAAAAATAAAAATTGAATAATTTAAATTTTATAAATACAAATATATATATATATATATATATATATATATATTATCAATTCTAAATATGATAATTTACACTTTGAATAAAAAATACCCATTTGTTGAAAAGCACTAGTTTTTTACAATAATAGTTTTATGACAATTATAAATATTAGAATTGAATTTTTAAATTTATTTTGTCATTTATTGTTAATATATATTATTAAATAAAAATATTTTTTATATATTTAACTTATTTCCAATAAAACTGAATTTATCAAAAAGTGAGTCTTGATTGAAACTACATATTCCAAAAATACCATTTTGGTTTCATCATATCAAAATATAATTTTTATTAATATTAATATTTAATCCTTATAAAGTAATAAAAGATAAATATAATAATTATAATAATATAAAAAATACTATTAGGGTTTAGATAAATATCCCTTTATTACACTAGTGAATTCTTTGAGGGTAAGGTGTGTGATTGTGACATTTTCTTGGGGTGGTTTGTAAAACATGGTTTGGCCCATGATCTTGATTAGCTTGAGCATCTCTCTTAAAAAAAATTCTCATTATTTAGTTGTTAAATATCATCTTGATATTTGTTAATGAAAAATCTTATTGATTTTATCTCCCACAGAAGCATCAATAAATGGGATTCATAGGGTAAACTCTTACTTCTCAATGTGATCGCTTCCAATTTATATTTCAAATGGATTTATCATAACCCAATATAGATACTAATAAGAAAATAATTTTATAATTTCTATACTATCAATGGTTATAATTCATAATGGACTTTTAAATCTAACATGATATATCTCAGAATGGTCCAAAATAACCCAATTATTGAATTAATTTTCAATAATTTCATTTCTTAATATGGAAATTTCTAATTTAAAAATCTAATTTTATTTAAAAATTTATATTTCATTACATAGTGTGTGGGTTTTTAAAACATGGATTCAGATCTCCATGCCTAGTTTACTTATAAATAGGTTTCAGTTTTTTTCCAAACTATTTAAAATTGACGAAATTTTTCTGGATTTGAAGATGTGTTTTTAAAAGGATGTTTTGAGAATTTACATATTGTGAAATTTTAATGTTGTTTTTATAATGGAGGAATCATCCAATGAAATTTTTTTTCTAGGTAATTGTTTTCATTTAATGGAAACAAATAATGGGTTTTTAGAACAACCATGAAGTGTTTTTAGTTTAGTCATGTAATGATTTGTGAAAATATATTTTTCTAATGTATTTAAATAAAAAATTAATGGAATGAAAATTGAAAGAAATTTCCTCAAATCTGAGGATGGTGACATAATGTGTTATATATCTCACACCTATATCATGCAAGTACAGTTTTTATTCATTTTGATTCATCTCTATTAGTATTTTATGGAATCTTTTGGGTTTAGGGAAGTGAATATGGGTCATATAGAGGTTCCTTAGTATTTTTTGGCAGATATTTTATAGTTGTGGGTGTTGTATCAGCCACTTTGGCCAATTTTATTTTTATGTGTTACAACTACTTGTATTTACTTCTATTCTATACTCATTTAAAAATTAATTCATATGGTTTCTTCAATGTTTATTTGTTATATTGTGATTAGTTTTATTTCTCGTTTGTTTCCACTACTTATATATTTTAATATATGAGAGAAAGTTCATAACCAAGTTGTTTTTTGATCCCTATGAACTAGTTACCAGTCCTTGGAGGTCCGTAATTCCCTTTGGTCTTGTGGAAAACTGATTAGGTGCGGGTTCAGATGACACTTCTGGCTGATTTGTTTATTGAAAAAAAATTTACATTCACATCATTAATGTAGAAACTCTTTTCTACATTAATATAAAGAAAAACATATTCTATATCAATTATTCATTTGTTTTTCACTCAGGTATTTTTAAAAAATATGTAAATCAGACATTTGGTATCATATTCTTTTAAAAACTAAATAAAAAAATTCTATAGCATGAAAAAGTGACCTTAACATTATATAAATCATTATAAACTCCTTATGTTATTCAAATCAATTATATCCTATATAATCATTACTCCACATTTATAATAACACCAAGGTTCCAATGAACTTAAATATCAACTCAAAAAAAAACATTATTGGCCTCATGAACTGACTTTTTTCATTGAGTTATAACTTTTACACACTTGTACTATAACCACATCACCAAATCCTAGATATCCCATACATGATTCGAATTTTCTAAAAACATTGAGAAACTGGGTATGATTTTCCTAGACCCATTTATATTTTTTAAACATTTCCATATATTCAAACTAAATTAATTCCTTAGAAAGAATAATACTTAAAGAAACATATAGTCTCACCATGTAAGTTAATGTCCAATAGTATTGAATATATAAAAAGAGAGTGAAATTCCATATGTTATCTTTCACTTAATGCATGTGATACCCTAATTGAATCAATAAATGATTCTCACAAGTATCTTGATTCATTGAGTTCTAACTTTTACCCACTTTGGGCATGCTCCTATTACTGTGGTGACATCTTGGCTCTCGATGTTTCCATATCTTCGAGGTGAGGGTTCTTGTTCCAAGGGTTCGTGGGTCCTCTGGCGGTGTCATGGGTGGTATCCATCAATGAGCATCTGCGACATCGAAGGTTTGTGACCTTTGGTTGACTCGACATCTCCATTGCGGCACGATGTAGTCGATTTTTGGTCTGATGTGGTCTGAGGGTGCAGTCGTGTGTCAGTTGTGTGATTCGGTTGGATCTATGGTCTTCTCTAGTGATGGTGGCGAAGAGTTTGGCTTGGTTACATGTAGTGAAATTTCTTCCCGTGTTTAGTTAGGGTGGCCAGATTTTTTGTGATGGTTTCTAGAACTCTATTTCTTTCCTTGATTTTTTTTTATTTTGGTTTCTTCTCGTGGGTTGTTCGATTCTTCAGTTCATGATCTATTTTTCTTTTTCTTTGGTTGGTTTTGTGTGTTCTGTAGATTTTTTTTTGACACTAGTATCTATAATAGATTTTATGGAGAAGGAGGTGGGTTTGGATTTTTTGGAGGTGATGGTGTGGGAGATTTTTTGAAGGAGTGAGGTCTGGTGTTCAGGTGATCTGTTTGGTTTGGGATGATTGTGGTGAACTAGGACATTCTAGGAGCCCCTATCATTTTTCAGAATGTTATTATGTATCAGTTAGGTTGTTTTGTTCATGGTGTTGCTTGACCTAGACATTCCAAAATGATTATTTCATATGATAATTTAGAGCAAGTTGCCTTTATCATGCATGGATATTCATATTCGGATGATTGAGAGGGTATGGAATAGCCATCGGTACTAGGCCCATCCATTTATACATGGGACACCTTGTTGAGCAGTCATGCAAGGTGGAGGCATGCCATATTGTGGTCGATGTTGGGGAAGAGTTTTTCGACGTTGTCTTCTCTGTGTATGATTGCAACCCTTTTGATCTTTAGATTTTGTTAATTTCACTATGTTGTGGAGTCTTTTGAGGTTTCCACCTTTTCCCTTAAAATTTGGTTTATCCAAGAAAATAATAAAAATTTAGGTCTTTGGGCCATTCAGTCAGTGTTAAGATCCAAATTTCATCATGACTTAAACTGGGCATCACATAAAAAAGTAATGACTATATCTTGATGAAATCTATTTTTAGTCATATCATATATGATTCTTGGATAACATAGTGGATAAATTTTTTTCTAAATCCATGATATGTATATAAACTTAACCATATTCCTCTATTATCCTAATGATTATGGTTTCTTGTATATGTGTAAACCAAGATAAATTCCAATAATAAAGAACATAATAGTTAGGGTCACCTCATTATATGATTTACTTATGAAAGATAAATCATGGGTACATAATGGTCAGGATCACCCTTATTGACATATTATAGCCATGAGTAGCACCACTATGGAAGGAATCTAACACTTAGTATTTTAAAGGGGGTTTTATCTCACTGATTTATGTCATGTTATTAACTTTATATATATATTATCTTAAATATTTAGTTTTGGAATACCTATTCCAACAACACTAAAGGTAAAATAGATTTATCCACACTTTTTAATGTTATCCACATATATAAATGTGGCTAACATATTTACCTATGTTTTTCAATAATTTAGTTAATGAGTTCTTTTTAAATATCAATTATATGAAAACATTTGTAAATGTGGGTAAACTCTTAATACGTACCCAAATTTTCTAAAAAAATGTGGGTAAGCGCATTTCTAATTTTTTTAAAATTTTATCACTTCATTATTTTCGTGGATTTTTTCCTTATTTTTTTGCCTATATTTCACACAATGTCCCAATATAAATATAGCTAATTTATTTACCTACATATTTAAAAATGTATTATAAATTTTCACTAAAAAATTCAACTGGTTAACCCATCATTATAAACATGGGAAATTGATTAATACTTTCCCACATCTTACACTAAAAGTGTGTGTCATTATATTTTGTTATATGTTTATATATAAATTAATATATAATCAATTATATATTAATATATATCATATTGTATATGTTATTATTGATATCTATTGTTTTAAATTAATATATATTTTATTATATTTTTATGTATAAATTAATATATTTATATATGTTATTTCATATATATGTATATATATTATTAATATATGAATTAATATATTAATATTCTTATTAGTTATTCACATTTAAAAACATGTCTAAAGCATTTTCTAATTAAACATATTTCTAGGAAAATATAGTTAAATTATAATTTAGACATCTTTTATAACGCTGCTAAAAAAATACGGCTAAATTAGCCACATTTTTATGAAAACACATATAAATTAAATATTAGTCATTTTTCAAAATGTGGATAAATTATCCATGTTTCTAATAAAATGTATATGAATTAAAAAATATTAATTTTTTTTAGAAAGTGTGGCTAATTTCCAATTTTTTGAAGTTCCATAAATTTAATATGATTAAACCGTATTAACATGTAACTCTTTACACAACCCACAGTTTGTTCTACTCTCCCAAAAATATAATCCAAGCATATTTACACATATAAAAATTAACCTATGCATAAATTACATGATATTTTATTGTAAAGACTTATAATTATGTCAAATTTATAATCTCTACATGACTAATTTGGAGCCATAGATATCCAACCCCCCACTGTTCTATAAAAGGGCATAAGCTTGCAACATAGTAGGAAGTCTAACCCAAAGTCCCTTTATTAATAGATAATTTTCTCAATATTTAATCCAATTAATCATAACTCTAAAACCAAATATGTATAAACTATTTTTAACAACTAAATTAAAGATAATAAATTTGTTATAAATTGATATTAAGGTAAATGAAAACAAAATCCTATGTAACCATAAATATCATGTAATGAAACCCATTAAATTTTATAAGAAGTTGTTTAAAAACATTTAATTGAAGCATAATGATATTCACAATGTAAAAATTATATGACCATGAATAATTAACAAGTTTGTAACTTTTAAACAAATGAATACTCCCTAAATTTTAAAAAGTGATAAAAATCTATGAATACATCATAGATAAAAAATAATTATTAACACTTTATATTTTTAGATTATTCATTATGTACTTTAAATTATCCTAAATAAAAACAAATTATATTAAATTAATAGTATGAATATTTCATTTTATTCATTATATGGAATTTCACATTAAATATATCTTATTTTATGAATTATAAATCCTCGCTAATCTAATTTCTATTATTTCAATTTTTTACATAATGAAATACTTAAAATTATTTAAAAATTGATAAAATAAATCCTCAATCATTTTGATGTAGTTTAAATAATATCAAAAGTCAAGGTTTTAATTTGAACAATTAAAATCAATTAATGGTGAAATATTCATAATCCTAAATATAAACTCATTATATTATGTCCTTATTTTTAATTTATAAACACATTATATACTACCCTTCAAATTTCTTAAAAAATTTACTTCTAATTCATAAGGAATGACAAATAATTTTGGTTTATGGTGTCTTAATATACACATTTAATATTGATTATTATTAAATATTAAATTTTTTAAAAACATTTATTAATTAATTATAGACACGTTATAATTAATTAATTTATTAATAAATTATAAATTAATAAACATCCCCAAAAAATATTTTATCATTATTTATTAATAATTTATAAATAATAAAATCCAATCCACAATTGAACTTTAAGGAAGATAAATTTTCTCAAAATATCATATTTTTTGTTTTATCTTTAATAATGTGATAGGATTCATAGTCCACATCACATAAATCCTTTATGACTAATCAGTAATATTTTAATACTGATAACATAATCATAAAATAAAATATGCAGTCATATTTTATAATATACATAGATATTTTAGGATAAATACGACACATTTGCAAAATGTGATACAGTATTATCATAAAATATAGTATCCCAATATCTTATACTAAGATTAATAAAATTTAATTTATTTATATTGAATCCTTAGTTATAATATTTATACATTTTAAGTAGTGACTCAATCATCCCAAATGAATCTCTATGAAATATTTTATGATTGAACATATGATATGAAATATGATAACAATTTCTTTATTTCACTGCATGATTTAAAAAATCTAAAAACATGGAATGTTTTGATAAAATAGATGGGATTCATATAGATCTAACAAAAAATTTAATGACAAAAAATAAAATTAAAGAATCCCAATCCAAGATGTTTATTCTCAGATAAATGATAAACCTGTGTATTAGAAATAAATATTACCGTGTGTCATCAGTTTTTCATCATATAGAGTGATGAATTTGGAAATAATATTTTTATAATATATTTGAGAATAAGATACTACAATTTATTCATACTCATGAGATTCCATATTTCATTCATCTAATTTTCCAAATGAATATTTAACATGTGAAATAGAAGTTTTTTTATTGAATCGAAAGGGCAACCTTTTATACTTTTGTGAAAAATAATTTCTTTTCAACTTTTTGTATTTGATCACATTATAATATTTTGGCTAGTTTTTTGAAAAATTTGAACAAGATACGTAGAATAATACAAGTAAATAATTTATAAATTTTAATAATAAGGTTCTAGGATTTTTAATAAAAAAAATGATGTGGTTTTTTTCTAGCACAATGTAGATAACATTTAACATTATTGAGTGAAAAATAAAATAGAATAATCCTTAAATACATTAATCCTTATAAAAGATAAATTATGTAAGAAAGGATTTATAGTAATGTGACCAAATAAAATTTTAAAAAATGTAATTATTTTAATAGGTTTAAATATAGAAAATATGAACTTCTTCATAATTATAATATTTATTGTATTTCTTATACAGTAAAATAAGGTTTTAGAGATATCTAAAGTATATAGAAAATAAAGTATACAAAAATAGATTAAGACTTAAATTAAAAGAGTAAAGAATTGAATTTATCAAATTTTTAGAGATGTCATTTTCCCATTTATTAAATAGTTAATACACCATAACTACGGTGATATAAAATATAAGATACTTCCTAAATCTATGATTTTAATTATGAGGTTTTCATTGGGAATGAACTAATTCAGAGTTAATCACTCTTAATTGAGATTTTCATCTTCTAAATGGACATCCAATTTATTTTTTAATGATGCATCCTAGTTTTTTAATCCTCTAAAACATCAAATATAGGTTCTTTTTTGTACCCATTTTCTTTTGGTTCAACAGTTGTAGAAATTAATTATTTAGGTAACCAAATTTTTTTATATAGAGTAAGGATTCTCATATTCAAGTTAAACAATTATTTTGAGAAATAAACATTCTTTAAACAAGAAATTTAAGGATTTATAAATTATAAATCATTCTCATAATTACCATTAATACCACAATAAAAAAATTTAATAGTAGACATTTTTTTTCTATTCAAATGAGGAACAAAATAGTTTTTATATAATTTTGGTATTTTATTGTTTCTTCTTATTCCAAATTTTCATTTCTATATTATATTTTTACCAAATATTTAATTTTAATATTTTTCTCATTTTATCAAAATACTTATGTCTTGTTTTAAATTATTAAATTAATCAAATAATTCTTTAATTTTAGTATCATGCAAATCATAAGAAATTTTTGAAGCATTAGATTCTAAATATATAATTTGTTTTAACATATTTTCATTATCTAATAAAAAAATATCATAATTTTTTCCAATTTATATAAGATATTTCATTAAGGATTCATATTGATCTTGTAGAATAAATAAATTTTTATTTAAATCACTATAATAAAGTTTTCACAACTATAGTTTTGAGAATTAGATGATTGTACCTCCTCATAAATATAGGCCATAAGAAATACCATTTATATTATATGCTCAGTATCAGGATCTGTATAAGGTTCATTGTGTGAACCAAAACTATTAGTCCAGGTAGCCTTCATATTTTTATTGTAACACCCCAAACTTCCACGGTATGTTTCTCTTTGAATAATACAGTAGCTTTTGTTGTATGCAACTTCAAGTTCAAACACACAACAACCAATCAAACTAACCGTTATGAATAGTAATACCCATTTTTAGAAATTCTAAAAAATTTATCATTTAAAATGGACTTAATTTTTGGATTCGGAATATCAAAATTAGCTTAGGGTGAATTTTTTATATTTTTCTGAAAACTTTCATGTTTTGATGAATAGTGAAAAACAATGAGTAATTGTTTAAAAAAGAATTTTTATTTAAATAATTATTTATTTTATTTAAATTTATTTTAGCTCAAAATAGATACATAATACCTATATAATCTCAATCTAATTCATTGGAGTCATTTTATAATAATTTTATATATATAACAATTTTATTGAACTTTTTACCGTCTTTTACCCACCTCCTAGGAGCATTTGAAAATTAACATACAACATAATTTTACCACTTCTATGAATTGAATTTCGAAAATCTGAGGGAAACAGTTGATATCAATAAGTAAAATTTGGTTCAATGAGATGAAAATAATTTTTTGTGAATAGTAACTTTTGACTTTTATTTACCACTGTTAAAAGTTAATAGGGTAATTAAAGTTAAAAATGATATTATTATTACCCTAAAAAATGTCATTATTCTATTGGATAAGTGTAATTCGACCAAAAACAACCTTAGGAATAAAATATGACCCTTCATGTCCACTTGTATTAGATTAGGACTTTTATTATTATTTAATTCAAAGAATAGTTAAAAGTGTTAAATTCAATGTTTAATAACTAAACCATTTTTAATATAAGGGTACACATAAGATAAATTCAACTATAAATATTCATTAGAAATCTTAAAATATTTCCTACATAATGGTATTTTATTTTTATTTTTTAGAAATTAAATAATTTAATTTATTTATGACACAATGATGATGCAGTAAATACCTTATTAATGAAATATTAAATTAATTGATATTATAAATATCCAAATAAAAGGAATTTGAGACTTTTTATTAATTAAACTAATTTTCTAGGTTATTATGAAATTTTATGGTTGATTAAATGAATTTTTTTCAAAGTAATAATTCTGATAAAAATTAAACAACAAACAAAATAAGAAATAGTGTCAAAATTGACATAAAATAGTTTTTAAAACAAATATTGTATTATTAATTGATATTATATTCCTAAAAATCTAATATTTGGCCAAAGTTCTTAAATAATATTATATGTGTCATTAATTAAACACTTGAGGTTCTCTTGGATATTTATATTATGTTTATTAACCATATAATATAAAAATACAAAGAGACATGGAAAATGTCAAACTAATTAACTAAGAGTTAAATCTAGAAGATAATGTTAATATAGTGACCCAAACCTGTCTAAAACCTATTGGTTCAGTGGTTTTAGACCCATCCCCACCTTATCCTAGATATAAATCATTTTTGAGCCATTATAATCCAAAATTGATTTTATTATAAAATAATATTTTAATCTTTTCATAAGGTTCCCCTGACCCCTCTTATAATAGGAAACTTACCCTTATCTCAAATTCACACCTTAAAAGCCATTTGGATTGTCTAAACCCTTCCCAAAATATCCTATCAACTATCCTCCCTTAATCCTAGAGTCCTTCCTTTAGTGATAAAGCCAACCTAAGGATCCCTTTTTATAAAATCAAAAGGAAGAACCCGAATAAGAGGAAAATATTTTATCAACTCTTTCAAGTTCTTTTCTTCTTACACTTCCTATTTCTTTGTTGTTTCCATTCTAAAATATTAAATCCAGTATCTTTTATATACTATGATGTTATTATAAATATGGTACTACCATATCCATTATTCTATCCATCCTTTGTATGACATGTCACCATACGTGCGTATGTATGGCTTACCATCTCCACGTCGCGGTGTAGTTGTTATTCAATACATTATTATTTGGATGGGTATAATAATGATGTTTAATTGATATAAATAATAAATATAACATTATAATGATTCTTTATATATGATATAAAATCCAATTATATTTTATTTTAATATCAAAAGAATGATATTGTCACTCGTGCGTATGTTCTGATTACCGTCTCCACGAATGCAATGAGATTCATTCCCCATCGTATACATTCAAGACTAATTTTCATTGGATGATTAAAAATAGTGTTTAATGACTTAATATCATTTTTAATATTAATAAGATAAATCATATCCACAATAAACATTACTTACGTAAGAAATAATATAAAGGAAAACAAATCAGTTAACACCCAAAACGATGATACTACTGAAATATCATTAACAATGAAATATTAGTAGATCATATATGATATCATATTAACATATATGATTCTTTTATAATTTAATAACAATTATTTCACCATTATATAAGAGGTTAACCTACCCTCGACCATGGAAAAGAACAAGGAATGGGTTAATTTAACAATCTCTTTATTATCCGAGGTTGTTTTTACGTAAGTATCTATTGGGACCTCTTTAACGTCGACATCCCTATTTCTTAAAAATGTATTCCAAAACATTTTTACTATTTACTATAATATGGGTTTAAGTCAATTATTCCCTTTTTTTACTTTTTATAAAATGGTTTGAAAGGACTCTTCCCGTCGTTTTCCAAATAAGGTACCTTATGACCTTTTCGAAAAAATTAAGGTAAGACTGTTTTTTAACATGTATGGAGGGTACGACTATTTTCTGATGTTATAGAATCGCCAAAGCTTCCCTTACAACCTTATAAGAATATTTTAAAAATAAATGTTTTCTTTTATAATGATATTACTTTTAAATGATTTCAAAATAGAAAGAGATATTTCTCTAAAATGTTTTGATTTCATCTATGTCAACATCCTTTGATGGATTTTAAGCTTGTTTGAAGTTGATTTATTATGATACCAAACATACATATTGTATTGAAGGTTTTGGGATATGTTTGACTGTGGATGTTTTATTTATATACCATTCAAGGTTTATGGATAAAGTATTGACATTTCGTATGCTAGTTTTAATATGAATGTTTATGTTATGTTTAAACCTTTTCATATGAGGAATTCATTGGACTTATTAAGTGACGGGTGTAGCCCGCTAAACCCCCTCGATGCATCGGTAGGTCTCATGAGACAAAATACTGTCTTGGCACAAGGCCTTTAAAAAATATTATTTGTAGTCTTGGCACAAGGCCTCGAATATGTGGTTAAGAAGTCTGGAATTATGCATTCCAACATTATAAAAGTGGATACTGATATTGCATGTGATTATTCGACTAGTGGAAGATTCATGTGAATAAGTAAATGTCATTATTTGATTATATCTTTTCAATATTATGCTGAAGTTAAATTTTATAACTCTTTTTTTTAGTATTATACTTTTCCTTAAATGTATATGCTTATTTATGAAAGTTTCCGCTATATTATTATCCATACTGAGTGAGATGGTGCCTCATTCTCCTGGTGCTCTAGAGCTCTTGGATCTCCTTCTTCCTCCTAAATTTCAAGCCTCCCCCCCCCGGCGGTGATAACTCCTCTTCCTTGCTCATTTCAAGTTCTCTCTTCTCTCCCTTGCTCGCTCTGTGCTGCATTATCTCCTGGTCTTTTATTCTCTCCTGCTTGCTCTTCTCACGGTTTTCCCTCAGCGTTTCACCTCCCTGTTCTGTGAGGTGTTTTGGTTTCTCCCTAGCCGTCTCTGTTGCGCTCTGACCTTGAGTTCCTACGCTCCTCCCCAAGTCAGATTTGGAGAGAGGGATACTTTGAGGTTTTGGGAAGTAGGTTTGGCGGATTTCAGATTTCCATACTCTCTAGTGTCAGTTCTTCTTACTAGGGTTCCATTCCCACTTTTCTCTTCATCATTTTGGGATTTCTTATTAGGATTTATTCCTCATCTGCCTCACCTTGTTCTGAACTAGCATTTCAATGCTCCGATCCAGGTTGGATTTGGAATGATGCATACATAGGGGTTTTGGGCCTTGCAGTTCGGCAGTCATGGAGTCCCCCATGTCGTCTTTCTTTTTATTTCTTCTTGTCTGGGTTTCATTCCCAGTCGCCTCTTGTTTCGGATTCTTTTCAAGATACTAACCTAGTTTTGATGTATATTTTGGTTTTCTTCCTCTATAGAAGTCTATGATCTACGACAGTGGATTTCGTTATCTGTGGTTGGTTTTTGGTGGCAATAAGATATGTCAGTGGAGACTGTTCGATGTTGTTGATGGATTCCGCATTCTGGGTGGATGTTTGAATAGTGATGAAGATTTGGTGATGGATCAAAGACATAGAGGATGTTCAGTGCTGGCGGTGAATGTCAGAGAAGTGGTCGATCATGATGAATCCTTGAAGACGATGTTGATGGTGATAAAACATGGCGATTGTTGTGATGGTGGCAAAAGGATAAGTTCGGCGTGCGATTATTGCAATAATGTCATGGGCAATGGATTTCTCTGATGGTGATGGATGGTGGCCGGCTGTTATGGGGTGGGTGAATCGGGTTAGTCCCACGTTTCAAATTTAAATTTTGATGTGTAAAAATCTTTTTTGGACGCGGTTGGTTAGTTTTGTGGTGGGTGGGATTTTTATCCTCTTTCATTTTTGCAATGGGAAATATTTGTATTAGGATGGATTTGTGTTGGTTTCACACTTACCCTTAAAAGTGTCATCTTAAAATATAAGAAAATATGTGTTGTGGATGTTATACTTACTAATCATTTGATCTCACCCCTTTCTATGGTTTATTTTTTCCAGGATGCGAAAAATTATTTTATGACTGACCTATAGGGATAGTCTGAGAGGATATGAGTGTGGTATATGGAAACAATGTTGTTGTAGTTTTTCATTTTATAATGTAATGTAAAACTTATTACTGTATCTAGTATTTCCAAGGATACTAAACTGACTGGTCTTTCGAGACATTATATCCTTGTATCATTCCAATGTTATGTAATAATGCACTGAATCTGGGTAACTAGGGTTGGGGCATTACAGTTGGTATCAGAGTAAGTTTAGTACAAACCTTGGAATCTAGATTTTGATAAACTCTGATTAGTGCACATTACCCTAAGATAGAATTTTAGGATTAGTATTGAAGAAATTAGTATAATTTTGGTACTATAGATATTTTGTGAGTGTTCCAAGCCATATATCACTTTCTAGATATGAGCAGGTAGAGGCGGCTCTGGAACAGATGTACCTAGGGGTAAAACCCAAAAAAAACACTCTTTGAGCTAGACTCGAACAAGAACTGGTGCACGACAATGAGTCTTGCTGCACTCTTGGTTATGACACTCCCAGGGGATATTCTTAGGACAATTCAAATTTTCTTTACAAACCATTATTAAGGGTTTATGAGTAAATACTTCCTAAAAGTAAACATTTTTTATATTTATGGATTGTATCCATAAACTATTCAGTTTATGTTAAGTGTTTTTCAAGTTTGGAATTATGTATTTTGATTCATAAATTAATCTAGTTTATGCCATTGTTTAGAAATGGAACCTATTATAAGGAATTGAAACCATATCAACGCACATAATCCATGTGGGTATTCCCTCCTACTGAAGATAATTATAGTGGAGCTAGTGAAGTAACTAGTGTTGATCAGTTTATCACCATACTGGGATAACTCACTCAGGTTATGAATAATAACCTTACCTATATGGAGTACCCTGATCCACCGTGTGGAGGATCAATGTTAGATCACTTCATGAGGTAAAAACCACCAACATTCAGGGGTAGTACAAGTCCATTAGTGGCTAAGCAATGGATAAATTACTTAGAGAAAATATTCCATGCCTTCTGGAGTAGAGAAAGGGCAGAAGTTGTCATGGCAGTTTACCGCCTCACTGGAGATGTTGTTCAATGGTGGTAATTGATTCAAAACACAAAGGAAGATGAGGAAGTATATAATATGGAATGAAGGGTGTTTAAAGATATTTTATTTGAAAAATACTTTCCTCATGACCATTGAGCAGATATGGAAAGACAATTTCTGAGTCTGAGGAAAAAGGAGGATGAGAATGTCGCAAGGTATGAACCTAACTTTACAAGGTTAGTGAGGCATGCTACAGATTATATACACAACCCAAGAAGTAATATTTATCATTTATTTGATGTGTTAAAACCATTTCTCCATCAAGAATTAGTCTCACAATCCTTCTCGTCATACGAAGATATTGTCTCATGTGCTATCAAGACAGAAAAGGAATTCTCTATGTCTTACGACATTAAATAAAATCAAGAGAAGAAGATATCTATTGAACACTCTAGAAATGGAAATAAGAGGAGGAAGGGAAAAGTTGAATATCCATCTTGTAGTAAATGTGGGAAGAAACACCCTGGTACTTTCTTGAAGGGAATGGGAGTCTGTTACAAGTGTGGTGAAAAAGTCCACCAAGCTCGTGATTGAAAGTTTTAGAAAGAGGCAATTAATGTCGAATGCTACATTGTAGATAAAGGGTGCATTATGAAAATAAATTTCCTAAGATCCAAGGAAACTTACCTCAGAAAATGCCAAGAGATCAAGGTCAATCTTATGATATCACTACTTCTGAGGTTGAAGCTTAGAAAGACATGGTGGCAAGTAATTTAATGGATTCCTCTAGTTTAGAAAATGATTTATTTGATTCTGGATCATCGCATTGTTTCATATCTTCCCAGTTTTCTAAGAAAATTAGATATTTCCGATTTGATTTAACAAGAGAGTTGTTAGTAAAAACTCCTACGAAAAGTATCATTGCAACATTGTTTTGTGAATATGTCCCCATTAGTGCATATAAATGGTCTTTATCTGCTGATCTCATCATCATACCCATGATTTAATTTGATATAATCCTCGGTATATATTGGCTTTTGTACCATGATGCAAAAAATAATTTTAAGAAGAAGGAGGTTACTATTTTTGATGACGATGATAATGAACACCTTATCTTTAGAGCAGAATCTTCACCACCGGATTCTTATCTATATCCACCCCCAATAGCTCAACTAAATTAAATTACTAGGGAGGAAGAGAATGAAATAACTGTGGGTAAGGAAAATAATGTTCAAATTGAAGATGCACCTATTGTGTAAGAATATATATATGTGTTTCCAGAATATTTACATGAACATCCTCAAGAACTAGAAATTGAGTTTTCTATTGATTTAATTCCTGGTTCAAGGCCCATATCGAAGAACCCCTATAGAATGGCCACTGTGTAATTAGTGGAACCAAAGAAACAACTAGAGGAACTTAGTAACAATGGATTTATTATCCCTAGTGCTTCTCCATGGGGATCACCTATCCTTTTTGTTATGAAGAAAGATGGTTATATGAGGTTGTGCATTGACTACAGGGAGATCAATGCTATAAAAATAAAGAAAAAGTATCCCCTACCCCTCATTGATGCTTTATTTGACCAACTACATGGATATCAATATTTTTCAAATATTAACCTTCGATCTGAATACCATGAGTTGTGTGTTAAGAAGGAAGACATTCCGAAGACAGCATTTCGAACCAAGTACGGGCATTACAAGTTTAAAGTAATACCTTTTGGATTGACTAATGCACCCTCTATCTTAGATCTAATGAATAGGGTTTTCAAGGAATATCATGATGAATTTGTAGAGGTATTTATTGATGATATCTAGGAATACTCTAAAAGTTATGAAGATCATGAAAATCACATGTGCATTATCCTGAAGACTCTTAGAATAAATGAGTTATATGGGATGTTTAGCAAGTGTGAATTATGGCCTCAAGAGATTTCTTTTCATGGACATATTGTCTCTAAGGATGGAATATCTGTTGATCCTTCAAAGACCAAGGCAATCCAAAAATGGCCAGCACTGACAAGTATAACTGAGGTACGCAGTTTTATTGGTTTAGCAGGTTATTATCAGCATTTTGTCCAGAATTTTGCCCGATTGGATGACCTATTAACCAAGTTCACATGTAAAGGGATTAATTTTTTTTGGAAAAAAGAGTGTGAAGAATGTTTTAAAGAATTTAAGAGAAGATTATTCAACACTCCTATATTGAATATACCATCGAGGAATGATGGGTTTGTCATTTATAGTGATGCTTCAAAGAAAGGACATAGTAGTGTTCTTTTACAGAATGATAGGCTTATTGCCTATGCATCACGACAGCTAGAAATTCATCAACAGAACTATCCTACTCATGATATTGATTTAGTAGCTATAATATTTTATTTTAAGATATGCAGACATTATCTCTATTGTAAAAAATGTGAGATTTATACTGATCACAAGATTTGAAGTATATTTTGTCCCAAAAATAACTCAACATGAGGCAAAGGCGATGTCTTGAACTACTGAAGGATTATGATTATACTACACAATACCAACTGGGGAAGGAAACTGAGGTGGCAGATGCTTTGAGTAGAAATGATCATGGATTTTCGAACAAGATGAGAGTTGAAAATGATCTTATATACATGGATCAAGTGAAGATGGGTATGGGAATAACCAAGGAAGGTAAAACAACAATGATTTTTCAAATTGTTTCCAAACCATCTTTACTAGAAAGGATAAAAAGATCTCTAGCTGATGATGAGGAGTTTCTAAAGAAGATTAAATCGTTGAATAATGGGATATTGAGTTACTTCATATATGAATATGGGATTTTAATATTTGGGAAGAGACTTTGTGTTCCTGATATACCTGATCTAAAAAGAGAATTGTTGGATGATGCTCATAGATCCAATTTCTATATACAACCTAGGGGAACCAAGATGTATATAGATTTGAAGAATCATTTCTGGTGGGACAACATAATGAGGGAGATTGCTGATTTTGTGACAAGATGTATGGTTTGTCAACAAGTGAAAGCTGAAAGGCAACAACCTGGCAGAGTCATGTAACCTATTCCCATACCTGAATGGAAATGGGATAATATTATAATGGACTTTGTCATGGGGATACCAAGGACTCATAGAAATAATGATGCAATATGGTTCATTGTTGATCGTCTTACCAAGTCAGCACATTTTCTTGCTATAAGAGAAGATTTTACACTTGAAAGTTTAGCAAGACTGTATATTAATGAAGTTTTAAGACTTCCTGGAGTACCCTTTTCGATTGATTCAAATCAAGATCCCCATTTTACATCAAGATTCTGGAAAAGTCTTCAGAAATCCTTGGATACTGAACTTCGTTTGAGCACTGCCTACCACCCTCAGACTGATGGAAAATCAAAACGGACTATTAAAACATTAGATAACATGTTGAGATCTTCCTCACTTGAATTTCATGGTATGTGGGATCAATATTTACCTCTAGTAGAATTTTCCTATAACAATAGCTTCCATTCAAGTATTCATATGGCACCATATGAAGAGTTTTACAGAAAGAGATGTTGCACACCAACCTGTTGGGATGATGTTGGTGATGGAAAACTCGTAGGCCCACAACTGGTTAGGGAAATGATGGAAATAGTGAAGGTAATCCAAACCAACATCAAAGTAGCTCAAAGTAAGCACAATAACTATGACAATAAATGAAGAATGGATTTGTAATTTCATATAGGAGATCATGTTTTCTTGAAGGTATCTCCACGGAAGGGTGTTATACGTTTCGATAAGAAGAGTAAATTGAGTCCCAGGTACATTAGACCTTTTTAAATTATAGAACAAATTGGGTTTGTAGCTTAATTTTTAGAAATGCCACCAATACTCTCCAATGTTCATGATGTGTTCCACATATCACTGTGGAGAAAATACATGCCAGGCCCAATGCATGTACTTACCTATGAGGAATTAGAACTGGAACTCGATCTTCCTTGTTGTGAAGAGCCTTTCAATGTTCTTGATATAAAAGAAACTACTGGAAAATAGGTCTATACTCACGGTTTTGAAAAAAACCATGGGTATTGGGTACCCCTATAGCCACGGTTCTCCAGAACTGTGGGTATAGGGATAGTATGAGGACCTATACCCACGGTTTTCCAAAACTGTGGGTATAGGCCACCTATACCCACGGTTGTGCCAAAAACTGTGGGTATAGTTTTATTTTAAGACCTATACCCACGGTTTTGGAGAAAACCGTGGGTATATGGTATTTTCTGAAGACCTATACTGACGGTTCTTGAAAACCGTAGGTATTGCGGTTTTTTTTTTGAAGACCTATACCCACGGTTCTCCAGGACTGTGGGTATAGCTTTCCCATGTTATGGCAGGGAAAGAAAATTAGGTGGGACAGGGAAAAAATTTGGTGGGGAGAAATTTATTCACGGTTTAGATTAATATATTTAGGTAAATATATATACATAATTTCAAGAATTCAGTAGCTCAGTTGGTAAACTGTTCACCGTGGATGCTGTAGGTTGCCCGTTCAAATCACCCTGGCTGCGTTTTTTGAATTTAATTACCCCACATGGATAATATTAATATAAATATGCAAATGTATTTATGAATAATGAATATGAGTTACAGCTTAGATGGTTCGTTGGTGGAGTGCGGTCGCGATGCTTAGCACGAGACGTGCTTTTGAATCTTCTGGTCTGTTTTTTTTAAATACATTGGATTAATATATATTCACAGACATATTTATATATAACAAATAAAACATACATGTTGGTTGGTCTGTTGGTGGGGCACGGCCGCGAGGATCAGCCCGAGGTGTAGGTTCGAAACCTCCCCATCCCTGTTTTTTGAAAGAAATAAAAACCCCACGGTTTGAAAACCGTTGGGTGTGTTGTGTGCCAGGTTGTTCCAGAGTGTTCCACATTTGACTCCCCATATACCCACGGTTCTCCAAACTGTGGGTATAGGCTGATACCCCTATACCGACGCCATTCCATCCCACATTTCCGAAAACCGTGGGTATAGCCTATACCCACGGTTTTACGGGCTATACCCACGGTTTGGAACCATGGGTATAGGTCGTTTTTACAGTAGTGAGAACAATTGTTGAGAAACTGGGTGACTCGTTTGGTATTAGTTCTATAGAGAAACCATAAGATGGAAGAGGCAACGTGGGAACCTAAGGAATATATGATGAAGAACCACCCAAATCTTTTTATGCAGTAATATTTTAGAAAATCCAAGTATGAAATTATTTTAAGGAGGGGAGAATGTAACACCCCATGCTTCCACAGTACGATTCCCTTTGAATGATACAATAGATTGTGTTGTATGCAACTTCGAGTTCAAACACACCACAACCAATCAAACAAGCCGGTATGAATAGTAATACCCACTTTTTGAAATTCTATAAATTTTATCATTCAAAATGGACTTCATTTTAGGATTTGGAATATCAAAATTATCTTAGGGAGAATTTTTGGAATTTTTTTGAAAACTTTCAACTTTTTTATGAATAGTGAAAAACACTGAGTTATTGGTTAAAACAAACTTTTTTTTAAATAATTATTTATTTTATTTAAATTTTTTTTATCTCAAAATAGATACATAATACCTATATAAGTTAAATGTAATTCATTAGAGTCATTTTATAATAAGTTTAAATATATTGAAATTTTATTTAACTTTTTACCATCTTTTACCCACCTCCTAGGAGCATTTGCAAATTTACATAAAACATAATTTTAACACTTTTGTGAATTGAATTTTGAAAATTATAGTGACATGGTTGATAACAGTAAGTAAAATTTGGTTCAATGATATGAAAATAATTTTTAGTGAATAGTAACTTTTGACTTTTATTTACCACGGTTAAAAGTAAATAAGGTAATTAAAGGTAAAAATGATATTATTATTACCCTAAAACATGTCCTAATTCTATTGGATAAGTTTAATTCAACCAAAAACAGCCTTAAGAATAAAACATGATCCTTTAGGTCCAATTGAATTAGATAAGGACATTTATTCTTATTTAATTCAAAGAATAGTTAAAAGTATTAAATTCAATGTTTAATAACTAAACCATTTTTAATATAAGGTAAAAAAAGATAAAATTGACTATAAATATTCATTAAAAAGATAAAACTATTTCCTACATAATGGAATTTTATTTATATTTTTTAGAAATTAAATAGTTAAATTTATTTATGAGACGATGATGATGCAGTAATTACCTTATTAATGAAATATTAAAATAATTGATATTATAAATATCCAAATGAATGTAATTTGAGACTTTTTATGAATTACACTAATTTTCAAGGTTAATATGACATATTAGGGTTGATTAAATGAATTTTCTTTGAAGTAATAATGCTGTTAGAAATTTAAAAAAAATCAAAATAGCAAATAGTGTCAAAATTGACATAAAAGAGTTTTTAAAACAAATATTTTATTATTAATTGATATTCTATTCCTAAAAATCTAAGGTTCGGCCAAAGGTCTTAAATAATATTATATATGTTATTAATGAACCACTTGTGGTTCGCTTGGAAGTTTATAGTAATTTTATTAACCATATAATATAAAAATACAAAGAGACATGGTAAATGCCAAACTAGTTAATGAAGAGTTAAATTTACAAGATATGGTTAATATAGTGACCCAAACCTGTCAAAAACCTATTGGTTGAGTGTTTTTTGACCCATACCCACCTTAGCCTTGAAATAAATAATTTTTTATCCATTCGAAACCGAAAATGAGTATATTATGAAATAATATTTCAATCTTTTCCTAAGGTTCTCCTCACCCCACTTATAAAAGGGAACTTCCCCTTATCTCAAATTAACACTTTCAAAGCCATTTAGATCAGCCAAACAATACCCAAATATCCTATCAACTATCCTTCCTTCATCTTAGAGTCCTTCCTTTATTCATAAATCCATCCTAAGGATCCCTTTTGATCAAATAAAAAGAAATAACTCGAAGAAGAGGTAAATATTTCTTCATCTATTTCAAGTTCTTTTCTTCTTCCACTTCTTCTTTATTTGTTATTTCCATTATAAAATAATAAATCAAGTATATAAAATATACTTTGATATTATTATAAATATATTACAACCATATTCATTATTTTATCCATCGTTTGAATGACATGTCACCATACGTGTGTACGTACGGCTTACTGTCTCCCTGTCATGGTGTAGTTGTTATTCAATATATTATTATTTGGATGAGTATTCTAATGATTTTTAATTGATTTAAATAATAAATATAAATGATAATGATTCTGTATATATGATATAACATCCAATTATATATTATTTTAATATCAAAATAATGATATTGTCGCATGTGTGTATGTACGGATTACCGTCTTCGCGAACGCAATGAGATTCATCCCCCATTGTATCCATTAAAGAATAATTTTCATTTGATGAATAAAAATGATGTTTAAACACTTAATATAATTATGAATATGAAAAATATACATCATATCCACAATAATCATTACTTACGTAACAAATCATATGGAGGAAAACAAATCAGTTAACACCCGAAACGATGATACTACTGAAATATCATTAACAATGCAATATAAAAGATCATATATGATGTCATATTAATGTATAAAGTTATTTTATAATTTAATAACAATTATTTCTCCAATATATAGGAGGTTAACCTACCATCGACCAAGGAAAAGAGCAATGTAAGTGTTAATTTCACAATCTCTTTATTATTCAAGGTTGTTTTTACATAAGTATCTAATGGGACCTATTTATCATTCACATACATGTTTCTTAAAAATGTATTCCAAAACATTTTTTCTATTTACTAGACTATGGGTTAAATTCATTTATACTCTTGTTTGACTTTTTATAAAATGGTTTGAAAGGACTCTTTCCGTCGTTTTCCAAACAAGGTACCTTATGACCTTTTCGACAAAATTAAGGTAAGAATGTTTTTTTTAACTTATACAGCAGATGAAGCTATTTTCCGCCATTATAATATTGTCAAAGCTTCCCTTACAAGCTTATAAGAATATTTTAAAAATAAATGTTTTCTTTTATAATTATATGACTTTTAAATTATTTCAAAATAGAAAGATATATTTCTCTAAAAAAATTGATTTCATCTATGTCAACATCCTTTGATAGATTTTAAGCTTGTTTGAAGTTGATTTATTATGATACAAAACATCCATATTGTATTAAAGGTTTTGTGATATGTTTGACTGTGGATGTGTTATTTATATACCATTTATGGTTTATGGATAAAGTATTGAAATTTCTTATGCTATTTTTAATACGAATGTTTATGTTATGTTTAAACCTTTTCATATGGGGAATGCCTTAGACTTAGTAACTGACTGGTGGAGCCCGCTATATCTCCTCGATGCATCGGTAGGTCTCATGAGACAAACTAGTGTCTTGGCACAAGGCCTTGACAAAATCATATTTGTATTCTTGGCCCAAGGCCTTGACTATTTGGTTATGTAGTTTGGAATTATGCATTCCATCATTATGAAAGTGGCTATTGATATTGCATGTGATTAATCAACTAGTGGAATATCCATGTGAATAAGTAAATGGAATTATTTGATTTGATATTTGTCATATTATGATGTTGTTTATGTTTAAAAGGATTTTTTAGTCTTATATATTTCCTTAAATGTTTATGCTTATTTATGAATGTTTCTGCTATATTTTTATCCTTAATGAGCATCTGAGCTCACCCCTTTCTATGTTTTTTTTTCAGGATGTGATGAAGTATTTTTTGATTGACCTGCAGGGATATTCTGAGGGGATATGAGTGTGGTCTTTGGAAACAATGTTGTTGTAGTTTTTCATTTTATAATTTTCTGTAAAACTTATGAATGAATCTAGTATTTCCAAGGCTACTAAACTGATCTATCTTTCGAGACATGATTTACTTGTATCATGCAAATATATTAGTTTTGATAGAATATATTTTATGTTTTTCATGATTTTTGAAGTCAACATGTATCTCAACTTTATACATAATTAATGACTGAATAATTTTTTTCATAGATAGATTTTTCCCTGGTAGTGATTGACATATAGTTTCAGATATTTCATTCCACTTAGAGGATAGTACTCAGAGTACATTTAATTATTTATATTATTTTGATGTTGGATCTCTCAAAGAACCAACATTATTAAAAATCTATATATATATTTCATTAATTTGAGTGATTGTCTCATCCCCATACTTTCTAAATGTATCAAACATTATTTCATAGTATTGTACCTTAATTGTATAAAATTTAATAGTTCCTTAATAGGAAATAGTAATCAGTTTCCATATATCATATGTAGTAGTACATTGAGATAATCGATTTAATTCATCAATTATTAAACCAGACACAATAAAATTTATAGTTATATAAATGAGATCATATTCTATTTAAAAACTATCATTCCATTTTTCCCAATTCTCCTTAGGGATCTCATAAGTCTTAACTGCCTTCAAATAAATTATTATTCTACGATTTTTCAAAAAAATAATAATACAGGCTTTACAGAATTAATAATTATCACCATTAAAGAATCATGAATAGTTTACATCCCTTATCTTGAATCAGAAATTATAAGATGTATTTTTTAGGAATATTTAGATAAGTATTGTTAGAGTTGGTAAATATTCTTGTTTTTCACAGGACTAGTACCAGCTTTGGTAAAAAAAAATATTCTGCTTATATATCACTTGTTAGCGAAATAAAATTTAATATTTCAAGGATGAAATATATAGAAATATGATTAATTCTTCTAATATAACTTTTTGATATCAGATAAGAATTTTCAAGAAGATATATTAGTAGAGAACTACTTTTGATTACAATTGTTAGATCAGGATAACAATAATGAAGATAATGAAATAATAGGGGGTGAATTCTCTACTTCACAAACCTTAATATATTATTAACAACTCTCTTGTTATGCAGCGAACCTTTCCATATCTCTTAAATATGAGTGATAAGAAATTTTTAATAAAGTAAATGAACACAGTGATGTATAGTGGATCTGGGCACAAAGATCCCTTAATCCACTCCACCAATTCTTGTCTCCCCAAACATGGTGATTTTTAGTAGAAGATCCTCTTATCCCAATACCTTCACAACTATGTGCAAGAAGTTGAGACCTTAATAGCTGACTCTATATATAATTCTAGTTCTTTTACAGGGAACTGTAAATCTACAACTTAGTATAATAATCTAACAGTTCTATAAAACTGATTCTAAGAAGTCTAAATTATACCTCAACTGATTTTGGGAAGTTGATACTCTAATATATCAATAAAGATTTATTTTTTTGAAGATACAGGAAAAAATTCAGACTTATAGTAGCAACTGATAGATTTATTAATATCTTCAAAAATGAAAAGTAGTAAATATATGTTCAACATTTCATAGGATTTATTCAAAAATGATAGATAAGACACCAGAAAATTGTATAAGAATAAATGAAACCAATTTTTGTCTATGAAAAATGTTTCCTCGAACTTTTAGAATAATATTTAATAATAAAATTCAGTTGTAGCGACAACAACAACAGTGATTCAATCAGATAGTTCAATACAAGAACATCTCTAAATTGCAGCCCTAAAGGCAACAACACACATATTTTCATTATGTATACCTCATCTATATTTATGTGTATATTTATATGAAAATTGTATCAATGTTTATAATATAGGTTAAAAAAATATTGGTCAAATATATCTAGAAATAGTGCACAATTAATCATGAAATTTGAATTCAAAATCATTCAAGAGAAATGTAGCATCCTATAAAAATAAAAACAATTTACTCCACTGAATAAAATTCTCTAAAACAATCACAATGATCCTTGGAATTGGTCTTAATTTTTTTTTGAATAGATCTTTACTTCTGTCAAGGAAATTTTATAAATATTAGATTATATTGTATGTTTAAAACTCTATTGTATAAAATTAAAACTTAGGGTTCCTTCATGTGATGAAGAAATCTCCAAACATAGGGTTAACAGTGTAAATTTTATTATTAAAGTAGGTTTGATATACCACACATTATATTCCTCAAATGTAGGTTTACTTATCCCTACTTTTCCATCAGTACAGGGTATATGATCCATATCTGCTATTCCAAAAATAGGTTTTTTGAACAATAAGTTGTGCTAATAAACATATTGTATGAATATTGTTTCTAGAATACATTTAAACACATACATGAATACTTCAAAAAATATTTCCAAAGTATCAATTAATTTAATATATTTGTTGAAAATATATTTCAATAAATATTAATTTCCTAAAATTCACGTAAAATAAAATTCATGAGTAACATAAATGTGGGAGTTTGTGTGCATCAAAACCAAAAAAATATTAATGAAATCATTAAATAAATACATGTTCAACATGGGTTTCTATGAATGGGAATATTATTTATTAAACCTTTGATAAACGAGAAGAATTTTAATGGAGAAATTCATTTTAGGAGGGATAGAATGAAACACCCCAGGTTTTGGGAATTATTATTTTTTGAATAAACTAAAATCCATTGATGTCATGCATTGCACGATACACCATGATAAGAATTATTTATACAGAACACATAGATTATAATTCTCTAAACACATTACATAGACTACTTTCTATAGACAAAACACTATGTTTTTCTTGTGTTATATACAATGTGGAGTTCCTTTGGTAGCTTGTGTTATATGAATCGAACTACAATATAATATTATTATTTTTAACATATTATTATACTTATCGCATGGCCATTTGAATTCAAGTTATGAATAAAATTAACTAAATTATGAAAATACGGTTCCCACATGTATATAAAATGAATTATTTTGTTATAAATAAAATGAAATGAAAATAAAAAACAACTGAATCCAAAGGAAGAAATTTTATGAAAAAACTATTTTTATGCCCACAAAGGAATTTTATAATAAAAATTTAAATTAATCAGTATAAGTGGGCTATATTAATAATATCTATATATTATAAAATAAAATAATTTTGTAAAAAATTTTCCAATGAGCTTGTTTGGCATAAAATAATAAAAAAAATCCAATTTTAGGCACAAAAATCTACATTTTTTTAAATGCAGTCTTACCGCCTTTTAATGGATGTTTTTTTTAAACTACTTTTTTACACTTTTATAACTGTTTTTTGAATAAATAAACTTCATTTTTTTAATCATAATATCAAAATTCACTTGGGGTGAATTTTTAGAATTTTTATGACAAGAATCATTTTTTGATGAACAGTGAAAATTACGTAATTTTAATTGAAAGATTTATTTTATGATTATTTATTTACAAAGATAAATTATGTATATATTTGGGTTTAAAAATTATTTAGATAAATTATAGATCTATTAATATAATTTAGGTTATTTTAATCAATTTCACATTTAAATTTCATATAAAAAAATGTCAAACTTTTGAACATTTTCACTTTAAAAACCCATAGTCTCATCCTGTCTATGGGTTAAATTTTAAATTAATTTCTTCCACTTATGTGACTATAAGTTTGAAAACATGGATTTCATGTTTTTAATATAAAAAATTTATAGTATCTAAATATTCCATGTTAATTTTTTAACTATACTGATTAGTTAAAATTGTTAAAATTAATTAATGTGATTAAGGTAAAAATGAGTTCAATTAATGAATTAACAGAGAATATAAGGTGTAAAAATGGAACTACACTTGTACAGAACCATTTTTATGGACATATTTCTACCTTTAAAACTCATTTATCTAATTTTGTGTGTTATGGAATGATCTTGGTTGGAAAAAACATCTGGAGAACACAAATTATTTTCACAAATGACAATTGTGTCATTTTCATCACTTATAAAAGGTAACTCACCCCCCCCCCACTTATCCACACCTCCCAAGATATTTGGATCATCCAAACCCAACTAAAATAATCTCCCAAAATCAATCACTTCATCCTATAATCATAACATTGGTCATAAATCCAATCCGGGAATCCCTTTCGTGCAAACGTAGAAGAGTTACCTAAAGAAGAGGTAACATCATTCACCAAGAATTTTTGTATTATTTATAATACCAACCCACAAATTATACTTATTCCATGATTATAGAATAACATCATTATCCTCAATATATTTATACATTTTTTAATGGTTTATACCTACACCTACACACACTCTTATCAAATGGGATACACAATCATTGTTTGTTTGAACAGAGGACTACCACCTCACGAACTGATGTCATTATTTATTTCATTAACACCTCTCATTATTTGTAATAATGATATAATTATAGTTTATATGTGTTATTTATGATATTTATTATGTCTTTATTCTTTTTTAATTAATATACAATGCATTACTTCACAATTTTGTTTTTTGGAATACGAAAACATCATTTGTGGATAGGTGGAATAATGCCTCCTGAATGCGGTATGAATTGTTCACACTATTAAAGGAATGTGTTGAGTATTTGTTTATTATTATATTTTATATTTATTGCATAATAATTATATCATTATGATAATATATATATATACTATTGTGTTTGAATAACTATGATAAAGAATAATACACAAGGAGGGGGTGAATTTTGTTCATCAAAAACATTGAAATATTCAAAAAAAACACTCTTGTTCGGAATCTAACCTTTACTCATATCTTAAAGAATATTCATAAGTGTAATTAAAGAATACAAATAACACAGCCATTTATTTTGGTTCATGTAACAATGTGACCCTAGTCCAATCAACTAATGCCCTACTCCACAAGCTTGGTGATTTCTACTAGTAGGTCCTTTATTCAGATACCTCATAATCAAAATAAATGAGTCCTGGTAGCTGAAACCTTAAAAGGACATTAAATGTCAATCTAGTTATTTTATAGGGAACTAGAAATCCAAATCATTGTACAAGGAGTTCACACTTTACCATGACTGATTCTGAGAAGATGAAACTCCAATAAATCTATAGAAATTGATATGACTAAGAAAACTTGTTTTACTTTATAGTTGAAAAATAATCATAGATATATTTATAACGTTAATAATTCACAACATCGAATAGATCTTCAAGGTTTCATATAGTTTATTCAAATAGATATAGAGAAAACACTAGACAAATTTATAAGCATTTATGTCTCCAACATGTATCTCTAAAAAATGATTCCTCAAAATTGTACAAGAAGATGAAACGATAAGTTTTAGTAGAAAAACAACAATATTATCAGACATATCAAAACATGTATGTCTATAAAGTGTATCTCTAAAGTAAATAACACACTTTTCTTCAAACACATATTTTCCTTATGCATATATCTATTTTGTATCTCATCTCTCATATTTTTTCCTGAGGAAGATTGTATCAATATTTACATTGTAGGTTGAACACCTCCTGGTCAAACCATCTCGAGAAATATCACCTGATTAATCATGAATATTTTAATTCAAGATAATTTATTATAGTAATAACATCCTATATGAATATAAATTTTTTATTCCATTGAATGGGAGCCTTTCAATCGATTATAAAATAGATCTGAATAGATATTTACTTCAGATGAAACCATTGCAGAAATCATGGATAATATCATCAATTTAAAAATCCATCATTAAATAGTCAAATGTAGGATTCCATCATGTAATGAGAAAATTCAAATTTAGGGTTGACAATTTATTACTGTTCACATACATAGGGTTGGTAAAAAAAATACTTTCATTTTTACAAACATAAGGTCTCTTGAAAATTTAGGGTATATAATCTATAAGTTTCCTTCCAAATGTAGGGTCTCCAAACCATACATTATACATACAAACGTTTGGTATGAAAATTGTTTATAGAATAAATATTCTAATGAATATTTTATTCTTAAAATATATTTAAATCAATCTTCATTAGTAATCTAAAATTGGGTGTTTCAATCAATAAAAACAAAAATAAATTAATGAAATTATTGAATCCAAGCATTCTCAAAAATTTCCCTCCTTTTGATGTTCATAAACCCCATAACTAAATTCATAAAATTTAAAAAAAATTTTATGATTTATAATTTTGCATAACCATTAATAAATTAAAAAAACATTTATTTTCTAGCAAAATTTATTACATGCACATAAATATTTCAATTAAATATTTCACAAATTAAAAATATCTTATATCTATATAAATCCCACCCTCTTATCCAATTTATAAAATTTCTCATAAATTATCTAATAATATTTTTTTCTAAAATATCTCTTCATTGATATAAAAACTTCTCCCCATTTTTGTGACATCAAAAAGATGAGAGTGAAAAGTATTAAAATAAAATTTTCCTAAACTCATGCTTCCTTAAAAAGATAAAAATACGTAATAAAGAAGTTTAAAACTATTATTTTTAGTGAATAAAATGTGTTTGAATTTATTATTTCAAACTACATAGATATTGTTATAAATATATATATAATTTATTAGAATAGTTGAACACTAGATAATAACTCCCCCTAATTCATAGCATATAGAATATGTAAGGAATTAAAATAATTTCATGGAATAAAAAAATTTCAACAACTTTTTTCAGAAATAATTTTTAAACAAAATTATTTATTTCTTAAATTAATGAAATAATTTATGTAATGAGATAATAAAATATTAAGTACATGCCTATGCATAATAACCAATAAAAGTATAAAAATTATAAATAAATTATGACACAACATATAGAAGTTATTATTTATAAAAAATATATTAAAAATAGTATATATATATATATATATAACATTTAAATAAAATAATATAAAGAAAATAAAATTAGTGTGCTTGGAAGGACTAAACTGTTCAGTTGAATGGTCCAAACTTCTAACATTTTCACTTAAATTAGATAAAATTGTTGACAGTTATTCTATTTTTCTTTGAATTTTTTTGATCTTTGATAAAATGGGGAAGTTGAAAAGTGTTCAACAAAGATAAATTTTATATTATCAAGATCCAAATTTGTAACAGCTTCTCTTATGCATAACTCCATAGGACTTATCATTTCTATTTTAAATGATTCAAAGGATTATTTTAAAATAGAATATCTTTATCATTCTGATCCTCTGTTTTATTTTTTCAAATCAATTTATAAGCATATTCATATATTCTTGTAACTTCATGTTTTCTTCATTCAAGTTATTGAATTGGAACATATGATTTTAGTAAGATATTTGAGATGAATAGAATCCCATTTCATTATAATCATGAAATTCTTTATTTATTTTAAAATATTTTTCAAATGAATCGATAACATATGAAATTAATTGCTCTTTTAACAAATTAGAAGTATTACCTTTTTCTATTTTTTGTGAAGGAATTTATTCTTAACATGAAGTATTTGATCGTTTCATCTTGTTATGACTAGTTTTTAGAATCCTTTAGAAATGATATTTTTTAAAAGACATAAACATAATTTAAAATATTGTATGAATTATATTCTATGGTTTTAAACAGAAAATGATACATTTTTTCATACATTGAGGATACTCTTAACATTTTCTAGCTAAAAAATAATGAATAATCATTATATATTATAATTTCTGAAAAGTCGTTTTTATAAAACAATGATTTTCTTTAAAAACATTACGAAAACAAAAGAATAAAAAATTAATAAAAGAATTAACATACTTGAATATTTTAACAACATTATTTAACAATAAAAAAAATATCTATTCCCTATAAAAATGTTGTTAATGTAATAATAACACATAGGTTAAATAGTTATAAAACACTTCATGGACTATATATTCCAGACATAGGATTTTTCTTTAATAATCAACTACTTTTGAGTTGATCATTCCTTTAAAAATGATATTTCTATCTAATAAACAAACAACCACTTTAAAATTTAATGATATAGCTCTATTGTGTATTCTTGTAAAATATCAAATAGAAGTTTATTTTACTGCCCATATTCTTTTGGGTCTAGCAGTGTTTGTAATTAAATGTTTCATCAACCAACTTTTTAAATTTTTGCAGGCATTCCACTATTTAATTCAAACAATTACTTTGATCATTAAAAAATTTTAAGATTGGAAATTTTTGAATTTCTAAAGAAATACTCATTTTCATAATGTCCTTTAAAACCACAATAAAAATATTTAATAGTTGACCTGTTTTTCCATTTTAACTAAGTACAAAATAATTTGTATATAATTTTTTTATTTCACCATTACTTCTTTTTCCATGTTTTTCTTTATAAATTATATTTTACCATTAATTTTATTTTAATAATTTTCAACCATTATTATTATACAAGAAGATTATTTTAAAGTATCAACTTTAACCAATAATTCTTTAATCATAGTTTCATGCAGATCAAATGAATTTTTATAAGATTTAGATTTTATATTTGTAATCTATTTTTAAAAATATTCTATAAATAACGTAACATCATCATTAGATTTTATAATTTTTCAATTATTTTTTTATTGATTAATTTCTTTATTATGCCATAAATCAATACAAATTTAATTGATCGTATGAAATTTTTTCACAATTAGAGTTTTGGGAGTCAGAAAATTAAACCTCATTACTATGATCCATAAGACACACCATCTATTTTTTCAGCTAAGAATCAATATCTATAGATGATTCATCATGTAAACCAAAAAAATCACTCCAAATAGCCATTATTTTATTATTTCATTTTCACATATAATAATCTTTCCTTTGAGCATTATGTAATGGGTGGTTTACCTTTTGGTGACCATCTTTTTACCTTCAAAACATATATTTTTTTTAGTACCTTTTTTTCTTTTAGTAAAATTTTCAAATATTTTAAAAATATCTGATAAATATCAAACTTAATCTATATGACCTGAATCAAATGATTAATCCATATTATTTAGATAATCTTATCCATGCTCGATATTATTTTAAGCTTTATCCTACATCTCATCTCCATACATTCTTAATGTTCCAATCAATTCCTTAAAATATAAATTTTTTTCTGGTTTTTTATTGATGTATATCTATAGATATTAAATTCCACTTAAATGGAAGTACTCTTAGTAATTTCTATTCTTAATCTGATTGTGAAATTGGATCTCATGAAGCAGTAACATTAATGAAAATTTCTATCAATCTCCCATTAATTTGAGTGATAGTTTCATCTTCAGGTATTCTAAAAGTATCAGACATTATCTTTATAGTAGTGAACCTTAATTTTATGATATTATTACTTCCTTCATATGAAACAAAAATTGTATTCCACATCTCATATGTAGTATCACTTTGAGAAACATTATTAAACTATTCAATTCTGAAACCACAAACAATATCATTCATTGCATATGAATTGAGGTCATATTATTTTTCTTTATCATATTCCCATTTTATAAAATATTTATTAACAATATCACAAGTCTTAATAACTTTTAAGTAAACCATTATTCCATGATTTTTCAAATAAATAATAATTTAGGGTTTCCATCATCCATAATTAGAACCATTAAAGTAAGGATCATGATTCATCGAAATTCCTTCTCTCAACTCAGTCATTTCAAGATGTATTTGTATGAATATTCTACTATAGAATGTTAGATCCATTAATGTTATTTACTTTTTATGGGAGTAGATACTATTGAAGAATTTTTTTTGAATCAAATATAATATTCAATGAATTTATTATAATTACTTGTTGATATATAATAGAATCAAAATAATTTTCAAGAAGAAAAATATAACAGTAGATCCTTACCATTGATATTACTTTTTGTGTCATAATGACTATGATGAAGACAAAAACACCAAATGGGGTTAAATTGTGTTCTTAAAAACATTAATAGATCCAGCACACATCTCTTGTTATACAATGATACTTTCTTTATCCTTTAAAGATGAGTAAATAATGGAAATAAATATGTAAATGAAAAAAGTGACATATAGTGGTTCTGGACAAAATGATCCCCTAATACTCTTCATAAATTCTCTACTAAATGATCTTGGTGATTTTACCAAGTAGGACCTCTTATCGAGAGACCTATTAATCCAAAAATTTGATTAAATAAAGATGACACCTAAACTCCTTTTACATGGCCTTCTAGTTATTTTACAGGGAACCATAAATACATACCATATTATAAGAAGCTGACACTTTACCACATATGGTTCTAAGAATATAAAACTCTAATAAATCAATATAGATTGATTTTATTTATAAAATAGTTTTTAATTAACTATTGCATTAGAAATTGATATATTTATTTAAATCTTAAATAATGCAGAGTAGAAAATAGATCTTCAACATTTCACAAGATTTCTTAAAATAGTGATAGAGAAAAATCTAGACAGATGTGTAACCATGTATGTCTATAATTTGTATCTCTGAAAAACTCATTTTTATCATCTGTAAGAATATGTAACAATAAGACGTGGCAGTAGTGATAGCAACATCTGTGAGTCTATTAGATAGATCAAAACAGGAATGTCCCCAAATTGTATTGCTAAATACAACGAAACAATTTTTTTGAAAAAACAATATTGCTTATATATATATTTTTTGTATCTCATATCTCCACTTTTTTTCTATGAATATTGTCATAATATTTAAATTATAGTTCGAACTTCTCTAGGTCAAAACAGTTCAAGAAATATTTCATAATAAGTCATTAATATTTTAATTCAAAATAATTTAATAGAGTTGTAACTTTTTTTAAGAATAGAAAAGATTTTGTATATTGAATGAGTGACTTTGAATTAGTCATAAAATATCTCACAATAGATATTTAATTTTGGTGAAACTATTGCTGAAATCATGGATAATATCTTGAATTTAAAACTCTATCATTGAATAGTCAAACATTGGGTCCCTTTATGTAATCAAAAAATACAAATGTATGGTTGAAAATGTATTATTTTTCACAAAAATACATTTGATAAACAATACATTACTTTTCTCAAACATAGGTTTTCTTCCAAACGTATGGTGTATGATCAATATGGTTTCTTCCAAAAGTAGGGTTTCCAAACCATGTCTTAAGTATACAAACATAGGGTATAAATAGTGTATCTATAAATAAAATTATAATTAATATTGTCTTCCTGCAATTCACATAAAATAAACATAATTAGTAACATAAATTTGGGTTTTGTATGAATCAAAACCAAAAATTAGCAATACTATTGAATCAACACATGCTTAATGAAATGGAATTCATGTATACGTACAGCCTACCGACTCCATGAACAATGAATTTCATTTCATATTTAAATATTTTATATATTATTATAAATAATTATATATAGAATATATATGATATTTAAATAATGTCTTATATTATGAAAATAATAAAATCATGATCTATGTGTCAGTATCAAGAATAAAAAGTTGAAACATATATGAAAAACAAAGTAGTTATTACCCGAAACGCAATTTAACCTGAAATTGTTAATCAAAAGGTAATATAACTTCATAATGAAATATTATATGGTGTGATATAAAAGAATATGTTTCTTTTGAATATGTATAATAAAATTATATTTATTAGATAGAAGTTTTTAATGTGCAGAAATAATTCAATACTTAATATAATAGTTTTCTCGCCTCACTTTTATTTCTTTGAGATTTGTTCTATAATCACATCTTATTACTATTTTGTGGGGTATATATTGAACTATAACATGTTATATCATTTATTATATTTATTTCATGATATTATAAGTTTCAATTGATTTTATTATTTCATGTCCTCATGATTAAAAAGTTACCCAAGTAGTAAGGGGTTCCCCAGTCTAACTTTTATTTCCCATTAGACACTTTCCATGTTCACGACCTATTTCTTATATATTGTGCGTATACATACCATATATATATTTTATGATTCAAATACTAATAATTATTTATATTTACACATCCATTTTATGATCTTTCTTTCATGGATTTTATGACTCAATAGTTTCCAAATCGATAAAGGACATTTGTCTCAATTTTCCTTCTTTGAGACATTTTTTATGAAATAGAACAATATTCTATTATTGGGTGTATATACTACCTATTTAATATGTTATATCATTAATATAATTCATTTAATTATATTTTAATATAAATGTAATGTTATACTTTCATGGTTATTGGGATTCTAGGTTACCAAAGTGGATAGAGTTTATTCCTACAATATCATCATTTATCGATATTATTGACGATTTCACTTATGTTGATGAAACATTATGATTCATAACTCAATAATAATAAATAATTTTCTTCTCCACGTTGTATTCCTGATATCATCATGTAATGGTACCATTTTTCAACTATTTTGGAACTTATGATAATTTTGAAAGTGTTTTTAATAAAATTTGACTTTATCTCTCTCCTCAGTGAGAAATAAGTGTTCATTAAAAACCATATTTTCTTAAAAATATTCAAAAAATTTATAATATACTCCTATGGTATTTAAGATAAATGTTTTCTATTTTAACTAAAATGTTTTTTAAAAGTAAATATTCTTTTTTTCTTATCTAGGCACCTTTCTAAACATTTTACGGAAAAAATGAATATTCAGCATGTATGGATTTATCAGCTGTCATGACCCTCATTTAATTTATGATTCCTTTTCATTCTTACAAGATTAATCGTTTATAAATTTTGTTAATATTATAGAAATTAATTTTTTCAGGTTGTTCTCAATGAATTTTTTTTAAAAAAATATTTATTTTCAAGATGTCATTTTAATAATTTTTAAAGATTCCTTTATTAGTTTTCAAAACTATTTTTAATGAAAAAAGTTTTAAAATTGTTCTATGTTATAAAAATATATTTTTTAATTATAAAATGTTATTATGAACAAGAAATGAGTTAAATGATCTTTAAATAATACTGTATAAGTTTTCAATGTGGTTTTTAAATAAAATTAATTTTAAAATGTATTATTTTATAAATAAAATGAATCTCAAAGAAATTTTATTTTCATTAAGAAAGTATCCATGTAATCTTTCAAAATAATTCTCTATATAAGATGAAATACTTTAATATTGTTTATAATTAACTAGGAATATGATCAAATGAAACAATTGTTATTAATTATTTGAATGGTTTATTTTTAAAATGAAAATTCTTTTATGAGACCCACTTCTATTCCATGGGTTATACCGTGATAAGCATTTCTAAAATCTATTCCCTTTCATTAGATATTCTATGATGAAATTATTATGAAACATGTATATTCACCACAAGTTATGATATGATGACATTTTTATGATACCTATTTCATTTCATGGGTTATGATATGATGTGTACAAAACCCACCACATGTTAGGGGTCATGATATAATGACTATTTTATTACCTCGTGTCCCGTGTATGAATGATTTCATTTTGTTATGGGTGGTACATATATCTCCCTCCAATGGATTTTGTAATTATAAATATTATATGAGCTCAAAGGGTAAATGGGTGGGCATCCCAAGCCTATAAAAATAGGTTATATGGGAGGTCATCCCAATACTATAATAAGAGGGTACACAGGAGGGTATCCCAATCCAATAGTAATAAGGTATACGGTAGGGAAAACTAAAACTATAATAAGAGGGTACATGGGTGGCCATCCAAAGACCATATAAATAGGGTGTACAAGAGGGTATCCCAATCCCCTAACAAGAGGGTATATGGGATAGAATCCCATGCTCAAAATAATATAGTACATGGGAGGACATCCCAAGCCTAAAGTAGGTAATCATGTTCTTAGCCCAATCATAACTTGTTCTGAAGGTCTTGGTAGGTATACTTGACATAATATTTTCTATTATTATATTAATTCCAAAATTCTATTTATTATTTCTATTTAATTCTCTTAAATATTGTGCTCTTGATTAACTTGTGGTTCATGACTTATGTACTGCCAATATATATAACAAGATTCGAGTCTATTGTCTTTTCTATATAAGGTATGGTATTAAAATTTTATTATCATGTTATCATTCCCCTATGATCATATAATACTTAAGTATCTCCATTATTTACCCTTACTAATCATCTGATATCTCCCTTTATTATGTTTTATTTCCCTAGGTTATAAATAAAAGTTTTAAGTTGGAGTACAAAAAGGGGGAGTGTTGGAGCCTCTCTCTCTTCCTTATGCCAATATCCACTATATCAGTCCATCCCCCTAGATGAGGGAGGGACCTTTTCCATCTCATAAGTAGTCTTCCCCTAGCCCCTTTGTTCCCTTATGCAATCCCTAATTTATTCCCCCATTCTAACTGATTTCTTTTTCCCTTAAAGTTACAAAAAAAATTAAATAGTTCCAACACATCCAAATCTTTCCTAAAGTATTCAATGAGGCCTCATATTTATTTAATTTGATATTTATTTCTCGGTTTAGACAGAACCAACATTAATATGATTCATTCGATAAACACATCTTCTGCTTCTAGATTTATCCAGATCATGCAATAGTAGTCCTTATTGATTTCAAACACATCATTATTAATTTCTCTTCCTATTAAAACATGATTCGAGCTTGGTCCAGTGCCCCCCATCCTCTAAAAGCGTCTGGTTATTCCTATTCATGTTGTCTTGTGAAATTCCAATGAAACGTGAAACTCCAACCTTAAAAACATGGATAAGCATCCCTGAGCTCTCATTACCACTTTAAAATCCCTCGATTTTTTATAATATATGAACTTTAGTGGGTAGATATCTATTCCTCGATAGTAAAACCAAATCAGTTAGTCACCTAAATCTTCCAGGAATTTTTGTAGAGGTCAATGTGTTATGATGTCCAGTTTATTTTGTTTGGAACACATTTAGAGAAGAATTTTGCTACAAAAAATTTGTGACCATTGATTCATGGAAAAATTATTTTCAATAATGTAAGATATTGGTTCATTCAATGGATTTTTGTCGGTGTGGGTTGAAGAACTTACCTCAATAGTTGATTTGGATGATGGAGGAAGTCTCCAAGGCTTGGTGCCAATTTCTGGTGAAGGCCTGAGGAATTAGTTGAAGGTGCCTGTGAATCGATGTTAGGGGGAACCTTATCTTAATAGTCTTCATGTGGGAAAATGGATGGTGGAAGAAACATTTAAATGCATAAGGACATATTTGGATAACCCTATGATAATAGTGTAGGTTCCTTTGGATCTAGTGGTAATTGGGGGGATTCCTACTTCTGGTGTCTTGATACAAACTACAAGAAATTCTTCTCAGATATCATATGCATGGGTGGGGCATGATGGCAGTAATTTTACCCTATATGAGGGGGTATAGTTCTTAAATGAAGGAGTACTTTGGGGATGAATGATCTAGGAGAAACCCTCTCAAATTTCTAATTAATGGTTGTAGGTCGATAATGGATCCAACCTAAGATGGACCACATCCTGTATGTATCTAAGAAAATGTTTTGAAAGTATGGGAGATGAAGTTTGGGCTTAGAGCTCTAATTTTAAGGGAAATGTTTAGGGGGGTGATGTCCATGTATAATATGTTAGTTATAATGAATATATCGATAGAGTCTTAGACAGCCCAAGAAGGAAGTAGGGGCATAGAGGAATCAGGGATTCAGGGAGAAACATTGTAAGAAAGAGAAAAATATCCAAGGAGAATAAATATTATTCATATTTTTCCCAAACTAATGGAGGCTGGGATAGCCAATAAAAATATACCCAAGACGATTGATACTATTTATTATGGGAAGGAGTCAGTGAAGGATATAAATCCCAATATAATGATTGAAAATGAAATGGACAAGGATGCTGGCTATAAGGACTATCCCATTGAAGAGATGGGTGACAGGAATGGAATCCGGCCCTAGGGAGAATTTTTTATTCTTATTAACCTGATAGTTCACCATGGGATTCATGGAAATTTGGTTGCAAAAGATGATGCAACATTGGAACCTACAACTTGAATACATTGGGAAGAAGGAGAGGAGGCAGTGGAAAAGTGGGGAATTCTCCTTCATTCCTCTAAATAAATATTAGAAGAGGCATTGATTATTTGTGCCTTTAGAAAGGATATAATAATAATTATAGATATACCATCATAGGTGAACATAAACTTGGATCATAAAAACTAGATAAAAATAAATACTTCATCCTGGTAAGGGGATTTTATGAAAGAATGTATCAATTGAATAATTCTTTCAACCGTGAGACTAGTTGTCTTAAAGCTTCTAGGATAGTATCAAATATGACCTAGATCATAAGGTAAATGATTTTTATGGAAAATTTATAGAGATACTTCTTCTAACAAATTAATTCTTTCATTTAATACTTTTTTAATCTCCAATCCAAGTTGATTTTTTTGGGATGTACTTACATAGTTTTTCACTTTTCCTAAAAAAGTTATTTTATAATAAAAATTTAATTTTTGACTACTAAAAGGAAAGGTATTTATGGTAGAATTTGGATATCTTTCAAAAATATTACGAGACATTGTGTTCCAAGTTTCCAAAGGCACTAAACTATTATGGTCCTCATTAATGTACTTGTTTAATGTGTTGAGTATTCATCTACAATGATATAATGTCCATGTATGTTATAACTGGGTCTCTATAGATAAAGAGATATGGCTTCATTATTTTCCACCATGTGAGAAATTGGGATCATGTTGGGTGTTTGGAGTCTGGTCAAATTTTTATGTTAGGTTATATATGGCTCAAAGTAGGAAGCACCTGATATGGTTTAAGATATGATATTAATTTTTTTTTCATTGGAAATTGTGCTCATAAAAATTGGAATGATTCGATAATTTTGTAATGCATCCCTTATTCATGAGATTTTGATCCTATTATATCACTTAGACCAATCAATTCATCTAGATACTCCTATTTGTGGTGATCATCCTCTCTCTCTCTCATCTTTTGATAGTTTGAGTTTTCTATCAAAAGAGAGACATTTTCCTGGGATATCATCATGATGAAGATGAATCCTTATAAATATGTATTCAGAATAAATTGGTTATTTGTATTATAGGAATATATAGATTATTATTTTCATAGATTTATTTGTCATTGTATAAATGAGTCAAGGTTCACCTCTATTGGTGAAATAGATCCCATATTGGAAGATATATTGCCCGAAGTGGTTTAGAATTATCTGAATGTTATCACAGAGGAAGTTCCAGGATTACGACTAATCAAAAGGTCAATAATATTATTGACATAAAACCCAAGACCACACTGGAATACATAGTGGGTTATTGGATGGTATTACCTAAGCTTAAAGATAAAAATGTACAATTGAAGGATATTCTCTAGAAATAATTCATTATACCCACTGTGTCACCCTTGTAAAGTTATCATCTATTCAACAAGAAGGTGTATGGGAATTTTAGTATTTTTATTGAATATCGTCACTTAAATCAGTGGGAAAACAAGAACAAATACTCTATTATGATAATTTATGATCTCTTTCGCAAACAAAAAGAATATATATGGTTCTCGAAGATTGATCTCAAGTTTGGTTTTCATTGGCATTGGGTTTATGAGGAGGTAATCCTAAAGACTATGTTCCACTGTTTCTACAATTATCATGAGTTTTTTGTAATTTTTTTGGAGTCATGATCTCCCCTTAAATGTTCATGGGAATCATAAACTAGATTTTAAAGAAATACCTGGACCAATTGGTAGTTGTTTTCCGTGATGAATTAATTATTTATTAGTCAAAGGAGGATAATTCTACTAATTTAAATATTATAATAGATTTTTGTGTGTGAAAATCATCTGTATGGAAAGATTTGGAAATTTATGTTCCGGATTTCAGAAGTTCATTTAGAGAATAAATTCATTCAATGGGGTGATTTTTTGATCATATTATGTTTTAGGATGTGATGGATTAAGATCTACCCAAGATAATGTTTGACATGAATAGATTCCTTTGGTTTGTTGGATATTATTATAGGATTATAATCCTAGATTGTGACCCTTATGATGACCCCTAATAAAAAGTTATACCCATTCGTCTTAACGAAGAATTGGAAAAGATCTTTTAAGGAGTAGAAGGAGAGATTGGCCCCTTCCCAATTTTTATAGTCTCTTGAAGAATGAGTATAGTACGAGGTGTCCAGTGGTGGATCCAATTATTTATTTGGTTGTGTGTTAATAAGGAAACAAAAAAGGATTACTTATTTGTCTTGGTAGTTGATACCACACATAAATAATTATGAAACCCATTACTTAGAGGTGGTAGTAGTGGTGTTCTCTTTGAATTTATAGATACATTATCTTCTTGATGAGAATTCTTATTTCTTCACATACAATAAGAGCCTAATGTATAAATTTTCACAAAAGAAATTCAGTTTTAGGTACATGAAATGAATGGTGATCATTTTGGACATGGAATTTCATATCTTATACACTCTAGAAAAGGTAAAAATAGTGGTATTTGGCCTCAGTAGGAAGTCTAATGCTTAATTAATGGATTTTTTTTTTGAGAAACTAGCATCATTGGATAAGATTATATGGATGAAGAAGAAACTTATTACCTTTTATTGAGTCAGATAGAACTTAAAAATTCCCTGGGTAGGGGAAATCTATATTATATGTATTGGTTTCAGGATTCTATGATACTATATTTTATCATGAGATTAACTAGATGGATTCTTTATTGGTAGGGAGAATTCCATCCTCTTACGAGGCCAAAACATTATTCTTGTGTTGATGTAATTGGAGGTGTTGAGGGATTTTTATACCACTTCACTTGTGGTAAACTCAACTGTGATGAATATATATCAGGATATCATGAATCATTTATAATTCCAATTCATGATGAAGAGCATTCCTGATGTCATTTCATGGTGCCTGAACTGTCAACAAGTTAATGACGTGTACTATGTTTTAGTGGTTTTTATATAGATTATTGAGGTTCCAAAGTAGAATAGATAAAGAATATATATGTATTTATTGATTGAAATTAAATTAATGCAAATGTTTCTTGATGTTTTAAAGGTTACTTTTGACCAACTGACCAAATTTCATCACTATCTTCACATTCAAGAGCATAGTTCAGAGGAGATATTTGCATGCATGTACACAGATGCAATTTTCCAATTTCATTGAGTATCCATGATGATTTTCTTTAACCATGCTGATTTTTAACATCTCCATTGTAGATTAATTTATAATGTTTTTTGGATCCTATAAAATTTGAGTACAATATGCCAACTCAATACAAACAATTAGAGAGAGAGGGCCATATGTGTTCTCAAAGAAATACTTAAAGAATTCATTCTAGAGTGTATAAAGATTTTTCTAAAACATATATCTTTGGTAGTGTTTTAATATAGTACAATATACCACTATACTATTGATATAAAACCTTTTGAAAACATTTTTGGGAGACCTCCCATGTAAAACCCATAGATTTTTGTGAAATATTTTAACCAAATCAATTTAATCTTTTTGAAAGTATGCACAACACTAAGTTAAGCATGCATTACATCAAACCGTGAGTTTATCTTGGGATACATTCAAAATTGAGTATAGATTTTTTTTACACACAACACTAAGTTTATCATTCATTACATGCAACACCAAGTTCAAATTAAACATGGCATAGTAATTAAATATTATTATTTTGTATGATATTAATCACCTAGATATTGGAATGGCTGGTGTGAATAAAATTAAATAAATTATGAAAACATATCATTACACATATATATATAATTAATTCTTTGCATACTAATTAATTATAAATAAACATAAAAACTATTTAAAAATAATGGAAATATTTTTTTGAAAAAATATACTTTTATGTGCACAAAAGTGTTTTACCTCAATAAACTAAAAAAATAACTTTTAGTGAATAAACATAATTATATATATATATATATTATATTCAAACAAATTTTTTACAGCCATATTATTTATTTCTGGAAAATAGATAAGAATTAATCATATTTTACATTTAAAATTTATTTTCCCGAAAAACGTTTTTCTCACATTTTGTGCACTAATTATAAAATAAATTTTTAGAAATTTAAGATATTTTAAATGAAATAAAAATAATTTTTGAAATAAAAATTTAAAAGATATATTTTTTTGAATTTTCTAGAATTTCGTAACAATATAAATATTTCGATAAATAGAGAAAAATATTGTTTTTATTAAAATTATCATATCCTTTAAAGAATTTAAAAACATAAAAAATATTTTAATATGGTTTTTATGTTAAAATGAGTGAAATTATATATCTATTAATACTATTTAGGTCATGTTAAACATTTTTATATAGATTTATTATATAGAAACAGTGTAAATGTTTGATCATTTTCCCTTTGAAAACTCACTTTCTCATCACGTTTGTGGGATTAATATTAATCTAAAATTTTCCAATTATACAAATTGAATTTTAAAAAATGGATTTAAATATAAGAATTAGAATAACATATAATCTATAATATAGTAAACAAATTTTTTAAAAAAACTATTGGTAAAAATTATAAAAATTAATAACCGCTATTAAGGTAAAAATGCATCAATTAGGGGGTTGAACTAAAAAGATAAAGGTTAAAATGAACAAAAACATATCAAAATCCTATTTTAGGTAAATATTTCCATCTAATAATTACAAAGTTATAATATAGGGTCTTTTATAATCCTTTTTCATTTGAATTTACATTTCATTTTGGATTCTTTTTGGAAATTTCTAAATAGTTTCCAAGTAGGTTCATTTCTCCAACTTAAAAAATACCACCACCATATTTCACTATTCAAAATTTTTAAGAAATTTATATCATCTAAATGAATCTAAAATCCTTCCCCAAAATAATTAAACATGTTAAATAACTTTTGGTACTATCAAAAGATCAACACCAGGGTCCTTAAAAAGTGAACCAAAGAGGTGCTTCTAAACGAAGGTAATATTCTTCACTAAGCTCCTTATTTTTATTTCTTTTTTTTACATATTAAATTATTCCATAAAAGGTATAATAAAATAACACTAGTATCACTTACATACTTATATGTTATTATTTTAATGTAATAACCTAGACCCATCTCATGTTCCATAATATTGAAAACAAAACCATCGATCATCTGTACGGTGAACTACCGCCTCACGAACTGATGTTGTTTTCTTTCCTCCACCACCTTCCAAGGAAAGATATAATGATTAATTTATCATATTCTTATGATATTTATAAAAATTAATATAATTATAAAATTATTATATCAGAGACAAATTATTACTTTCCGTAACGTGGGGGATCGATAACATCGTTTGTGTGTATGATGAACTACCACCTCATGAAGCGATGGGATTTGTTTTCACTTATGATTTACATGGAATGTAAGAAGGATAAATTAAATTAATATACATTATTTTTATTAAATTACAATTTTTCAACAATGGTAATATATTATATACCTTTTTTCATTAATTCTTTCAAATAATGGATATAGTGTTAATGAGAACATACGACTTACCATCTCCATGAATGATGTATTTTATTTTTTTTTATCTAACATATATGGATTAAATAAATAATTATATAGTGAATATATATAATATTTATATCATGTTTAAAATTATTTATCATATGTAACCATGATAAAAGTAATAGGACCAAAAATTAAAAGAAAAACATACATGAAAAATAAAGAAGTTATTGACTCAAACATGACTTTAACATGAAATTGTTAATAAACTGGTAATAAAATGTCACAATAAAATAATAAATGGTATTATATATATAATTATTGTTTTTAAATATATTTATAATATAAATATATTTATTGTAAAATATTTCTTAACATGTTCAATGTAATTCAAGGCTTAAAGTAAGGGATTTCTAGCCTCTCTTTGGTTTCTTGGAGACTATTCTAGTTCACCGCTCATTTCATTTTTTTGGTGTATATATACCCCTTTGAAAAGTTATATCATGAATATACTTATTTTAATTATATATAAATGTTTCATTTGACTATATTATTCTTTTTGGATTATTATTCATATGATTACAAAAGCAATAAGAGATTTGTGTCTCAATTTACTTTCTTTGACACATATGTTATGTTATGAACTTATCTTAATTTATGATGTGTATATGAAGACAATATTTCATGTTATATCATGAATTTATTAATTTTAAAGATATTATATGTGTGATTTAAATTTATATTTTCATGTTTATGACAATTCAATGTTACCAAAGTGGTGATTGATTTATATTACAATCTCATCATTTTTATGATTATTTATGATTATGCTTCTGATTTTTAAATATCATGATCTATATATCAAGAAACTCATGAATTTTATCATACTATAGTTATTTATAGAGAATAAAGTTTTTCTCATTATTTTCCTCTCTTCATGTAAACATGATTTCAAAAGAATGTTTTTATAAAAAATTAACTTTGTTTCTCTATTCAGTCTAAATCCATTTTTCTTCGAAACCCGTGTTTTCTTAAATAAAATTCATATTTTATTAATATTCCTCAAATGAATTATTAAATACATTTTTACCCATGTTTTACATATTTTTTTAAAAAAAATATAGGTCATATTCTTTCCATGTGAAAAAATACCATTTGGACTTTACTAAAAATGATAAATGAGTCTTTGTTTTAACATGTATAACATGAAAGGAATTTTCCACCACCATGAACATTATTTTCTTGTAATATTACTTTATATGTATGAAATTTTAATTTCAATGAAAATTATTTTCAAAAAAAATAAGTTTTAAAAATTATTTTTCAATGAGGAAATGATATTTTCCTCGACAAATGTTTTAAATGGTTTTTAATGCTTTATTTATAAATTCCCAAGGTTATTTTAAATGAAAATTATTTTAAAAAAATCTATGTCTTATAATTTTTTTCTAAAATAATAAAGGATATTATTATCAACTAAAATTTAAAAAAATTAAAGCCACTTTTATAATTTGTCAATGTTATTTTTAATGAAAAGGATTTTAAAATGTTTTATGTTTTAATCAATATTTTTTAAATAAGAAAGTATATATTTGTCATGGAATGTTGTAAATGATTTTGAAATATTCCTTTATATGTTTCGAGGGTTATTTTAACTGAAATGGTTATCCAAAATGTTCTATGGTTTTTTAATTTTAAAAATTTATTTTCAAATAAAAGTTATTTTCCTTAAGAAATGTTCCATGTAATCTTTCAAAATCATTTTCCATATAATATGACATACTTTGACATTACATATTCTTTACTATGGGTGAAATCCAAGGGTACAATTCAAATTATTTTTCTAAATGGATTATGTTTATAATGATAAGATTTTTATAAAACCTATTTCTCTTACATGGTTTATATGATAATAAAATCAATATGAAACCCACTTTTTTCATGGGTTATGATTTGATGAAATTATGATAAGATTTTTAAACCTCTCTATTTTATAAAAGTTATGATATGATTAAATGTTTGTGAAAGACATTTCATTTCATGGGTATGATATGATGAATATTTTATGATATTTCGGTATATATACATATGATTATAATTATTTTAATGGTGGGACCTCTATCTACCTCAAATAGATTAGTTAATATCGATATCTAATGAAATATTATGGACTTTAGTTCAGAGTAAACCATGTTCAGTAAGGTACTTTGTTTGTTATGATTGTCTTAGGAGCGAACCTTGACTTATATGATGGTATTGTGAGTTACTTGTGACTACTATTATGGTTTGGGAAGTGAACCCATTACACTATAACAATTTTGGATGTTTTTCTATGAAATAATGGAATAATTTTCTGTACTTATGTGTGTTCCACAATTGCATGACTTGTTCTAATTTCATGATGTCGTGGCTCATGTTCTTTTATTTCATTATAATACATGCCTTATGAATTTTCAATATTTATGTAGTAACTCAAGATTATGATATGTAATATGAAGGGTATTATTTTCAAATGTTATCCTTAGGTTATCATATGCTTATTCCCATGATATTTTGATATCTTTCCTTTTTACCCTTAATGATCATCTAAGCTCGACCATTTTTATGTTTCCCTTCCCCTTGTTTTGAAAAAAGTTTTTATTTTTTGTATGTTTAGGAAGTGTACTATGTGGGAAGATATTTATGCAAGATGTTGAAAATATTTTAAGAAATAATATGATTTTTGTCTACTCTCCAATGTCACTATACCTTTATGATCCTTAGGCATGTGTTTGTGTAATGTAATGAATATTCCTCAAAAAAGATATAATATATATGTATGAGAAGCATGGGTCAGGATATTTGGTATTAGATAAATGTTTTACATAATATTTGGAAACTAGGATGTCAAAATATTAGTGATTTACCGAAGGATATTTTTAAGGATATGTCTATGGTTATATCTAAGGATAAGTCCAAGTATAAGTCAAAGTATAGAAAAATTTTCAAGTATTTTGTTAAATGATAGAGTGAGTGGTTTCTAGGAAATTTCATCCCTATCTGGATACTAAAAGTGGATGTGGCTCTAGAATAGAGGTAAATTGGGGTTATATCTTCGAAAAGGGCACATTGAGATGGACTCAATCATTACTCGGTGCACGACAGTGAGCCTAGTTATACAATTGGTTTGACAGTCATGGGAAATATGATTTGGAAATTTACAAAATATTTAAAAACCATCATAAATGATTTAAATATAAGATGAATATGAATAATATGGGATAAACCTAAGGTGTCATATGTTGAGAATAATTGGTCATGATTTATACATCCTATAAGTTATTTTTCATGATTAGTGGTTTTCCTATTATGATTATAGTTTCTCACAATATTATTTTTTGTTTTAATAAATGGTAGGAACTAGAAAGAACTAGTTTAACATTGAATGTGATTAAAAAAATGTTGATGAGAAACAAAAATAGATAATTACTAGATTGAGGTATATTATTATTATGACTAATCTATTATCAGGATATGTGATTAACAATATAAAACATAACCAGCTTTCAAGATCACCAAATAAGAGAATGATAGGGTTAGTTGAGAGTTCAGGTGGTGGAGACCATGGAGGAATGAAAATTAAGTTTCCTCTATGTTGAAATTATGGGAAGAATAACCCATGTTAATGTCATAGGGAAATAGGAAGAACTTTCATGTATATAAAATAAGGACCCAAAGAAATTAATTTATGATCAAAAATGATAATTTTGGTAAATGAAATAGATTCAAATAATGGTTACCCAAAGGAATCATTAATGGTTGAATGTTATAAATGTGAAAATTAAGAGAATTATACAATCTATTTCCTATGGATAAATCTCATGAAGATAATCAGCAAGGTGGTATGAGTAATGGTTATACTACTAATGATGAAGATACCATTAATGAAATATAAACGTTATAGGTTATTCTAATAGTGTTTTTATTGTTAAAAATTAGAAGTGTGATTAAATTGAGGTTGATGAATATTAATACATGATTCATATAATATATCTTATGAATGGGGTATTAAAGAATAAGATGATGAATTATAGTTAATGTTTTAAGAATAAATTGAAATGATTGACGTTTTTGAATATTAAAATTCAGTCATTTTGTGATACGAATCCCGAAATATATATATATATATATATAGATTATTCATTATATGTTTTTAATTAATGGTTTTCAATAATATGTTTAATTATACAAATAACCTTGAAAATATTTTAATTTAAAGTTTATATTTTCTAGAAAACAGATGTTTAAGGGAAGGTAACACTTAATATGTTCTCGATATTGAGAAAATGGTGTTTGGTTTACATAAAGAGACGATTAATACTGATATAGTAACTTTGATAGTATTGATGAACCCAAAACTAATTAATGATTTATTAACAATGTTGTTTACCTTATCATTTATGGAGTTTATAATATTTTATTAGATTTAAGGAATATATCCAATACTCTGTGTTTTATTTAATGAATAATGAAGAATATTTATATTCATTAAGGATTTATGGTAATTCATGTTATTAATATGTATCAATAAAATACATGATAAAGGTATTCATAAATTTTGTGTCTTATAATGAATAGTCACTTAATGTTTTTGGGGTGATTAATGATTAGTCCATTTTTTTGAAACTTAATGAACATACTTCTAAAATTTTGGATTTTAAATTTTTTATTGTTAGTAAGTTAAAAATTCATGAAATGGTTTAATTTCAATATTGGATGATGTTTTAGAGAATAATGTATTAATTATCCATACAATAGGTTATCCGTACTGGATATCCAGTACTAACAATTTTATTATAATGATAACTAGAGAAAGAAGGAATAACTTATCATACTATTATGGATCATGTGATTCATTAGTGTTTTAGGATTAAAAAATCATCTTCATTTCTTATAATAATATAAGAATATTAAATTTATTTATGCACAACCAATGGATGAATTTTTTTTAGGATATAAAGTAAAGTTAAGCCTTAGGTATATCATTCCCTTCAAAATTATGGATCATATCGAGATGGTTTCTTATCGCTTGGAGCTTCCACAAAACCTCTATTAGGTTCAAATTTGGTCCATATACCTCTCCAAATGATTTAAAAACATGATCCATCACATTTATTGAACTTAGAAGTCATATTGTTGGAACATGATCTTTCTTTTAAGAAACAACTTGTGCAGGATCTCAATTGTGCATACAATGTTCAAGGAAACAAGACTGCTCACCTTGAAAATATTTTTTGGTGAAACTAACAACTTGGTGAAGTGATGTGTGAACTTGGGGGAGTAATTAGGAATAATTATCCTTATTTTTTTGTTCCAAATGGTGAATTTTAAGGGTGAAATTCATTTTATGGGGGGGTATAGTGTAACACATCATGATTTTGGGATATATTTTTTTGCAAATAAATTTATTCTTTTTCATAATTTTGACAACAAAAAGTTAATTTTTTATAACACATGAAAATTATTTTAGATTTCATTATACACAGCACTATATATATCTTTTGTTATATGCAATCCTGAGTGTAGCTTTTATTACACACAACACCGAGTTTAAATTAAATGTTACATACTGTTATAATAATATTATTTAATATGATAGTTATCACCATGCTACTAGAATTTCAGTTGTGAATAGTATTCAAAAATTATCAAAATATATAGTCTAAACATGTATATAAAATAAATTATTTGGTGACTAAATAATTAGAAATGAAAAATAAAATCTATTTGAAAATAAGGGAAATTGTTTTGAAAAAAAATATACACACAAACATGTTTTTCCTAAATAAATTTAAAAAAACCTATAGTGAATTATTTTAAATAAATTTTTTTATTATATATTCAATGAAAATTTTGAAATTTATCTTATGTGTTATCTATACAAGAGATAATAATAAATACAAATTTACAATTAAAAATAGTATTTGTTCTAAAAAGTATATTTGCCATCTTTTTTAAACTTAATTTAAAAATAATTTTTTAATATTTTAGAAAATTTATTTTAAAACATAATTTCCATTTTCTAAATAATTTCTCCAAAATTGTCTTTGGTTTATTTTTTGAGAATTTCTTGAGAACAAATACTTTTTGATGAATAGTAAAAACTATAAGTTTTATTAAAAAAAATTATTTATTTTAAAGAGTTTTGAAACTTATTCTTATTTTATGATGGGTTTAAATGTATAATTAGTTTGATTATAAATATATTAATTTGATCCTGGTTATTTGAAATTTTTTCTTACTAATATTTTCTATAAAAACATTTTAAACTTTTGATCATTTTTTCTTTGAAAACAAGCTTTCTTGTCGTTTTTGTGAGATAAATTTTGAATTAAAATGTTCCACATATATGATTTTCATTTCAAACAATTTACTCCATATTTTTAATTTGAAATATTTATGTCATCTAGTAATTTAAAACTAATTTTTTACCAAAATTAATTTTCAAAATATTAAAAAGGTATTATCATGGTTAAGGTTATAATGTGTTTACTAAGGCGTCAAACTAAAAAGATAAGGGTAAAAAATGAACAAAAATAAGTATAAATCATCTTTTATGGAAATAATTCCTTATTATAATTCCCTATATACAATATAGGGTCATTTTAATGATTTTTTAATGTAAATTACTTTATCATTTTGTGTTATTTTAGGAAATTTCGATGAAGTATCCATGTGGGTTTTTTCCGCCACCTAATAAAGGCCACTATCACCCTTCACATATTCACACTTATAAATCCATATAGTTTAGAAAAACCCATAAAAAATACCTGCCCAAAATTCATCTCCTTTTTATATGTCTGATGGTCCTCCTAAAGGACCAACATAAAGGTCTTTAATAAGAGATCCATAGTAGGTTCATTTAAATGAAGGTATCGTCCTCAATAAGATCATTATTTTTCATTATTCTTTTTCCACAATCAATTATTTCATAAAACATCCAATATATTAAAAAATTATATAATATATACTAATATTCTATTAAGTTAATGTAATAACCTATATATATCTCCCCATCAATCAAATGGAAAATGAGACCGTCGATTATGTGTATGGCGGACTACCACCTCACGATCTAATGTAGTTTTTTTCCATCAAAACCTTTCAAGTATGGATATAATTATTGATTTAAAATATTAATATTATATTTAATAAACTAATATACTTATGTATTTATGATATCAAAAATTCCTACTTACATTCCATTAAGTGGGGGATACGACAATGGTGATCATGTGTATGATGGACTACCGTCTCATGAAGCAATGTAATTCATTTTTACCCGCACTTTATATGTAAGTTAATAAGGATAAATTTAATAATTTATATATAATAAATAATAATTATTCTATAATGGTAATATATTATTTACCTTTACTTAATTTCTTTCGTCAAAAAATAGAAATTTTTTTGATGCGCACGTACGACCTATCGTTTCCATGAACTGCATATTTCATTTTCTATACGTAACCAATATGGACTAATATAAAAATATATATAATAATTATATTTTATATTTAAATTTTTTCTAAAATTATAGATATGGTTTAACAATGATAAAAATATAATTGTAAAATATAAAAAATGAAGATAAACGAGAGAAACAAAGTAGATATTACCTGAAATGTGACTTTAACGAAGAATTGTTAATAAACAGATAATAGAATTTCATAATAAAATCATATATGTTATTGAATATATATAATTTTCTTTAAATAATATAATTATAATAAACTTATATTTATTATATAACATTTTTGAATGTGCACGAAAGAAGTCAACACTTAATGTAAGGAATTTCTAGTCTCTCTTAAATTTCTGGGAGACGTATTCCAAGTCACAACTAATTTATTTTATGTTGTGTAAATACTAAAACTTTTATATATTATGTCTTTAATATAAATATTTTCACAATATTTAATGTTTAACTTTACGTTATACATTATTGAGGCTTACTATTCAAAATATTTATAAACCAGTAAGGGGTTGTGTCTCAATTATCCTCCTATAAGACATATATTATGTTATGAACCGGTATTCTTTTATGAGGGGTATATAAATCCCATTTTCCAATTAATATATTGAATTGATTTTTTATCATGATATTATATGTTTAATTTAACATTTTGCTTTCATGGGTATTCTGATCCAATGTAACCAAAGTGGTATGAGTTTTATGTTACAATATCATCATTTATTGAAATTGTTTATAAATATGCTTCCAGTGATAAAATATCATGATATATCTCTCAATAACTCATAAATGTTCCTATTCTATGGTTATTTCTTGATAATAGATGTTTTCCATTCATTTTTCTCTCTTTGTGTACTCAATTGGTCAAAATAACTTTTTTAGAGAAATCAACTTCATTTTTCTTATCTGAATTAAACCCTTTTTCATCAAAAACAATGTTTTCTAAAAAAATAAAAAATTTATTGAAATTATTATAATTGTTTATTAAAGAAAATATTCCCACGTTTTACTTTTTACAAGTTTTTTTAAAGGGTTATTCCTGTCATTTTCAATACAATTCTTATTTAGAGTTTACTGAAAATGTGAAAGGAATCCTTATTTCAACATGTATTGTATGTATATAATTTCTTGAAATCATGAAAATTATTTGATTTGAAATTTTATTAATAATTTTTAAGGTTTATTTTCAAATGAAAATATTTTTAAAATACTTTATTTTTTACAAAAAGTTAATAAGAATGTATATTTTCATTAATAATTTTTTTAAATTATTCTAAACCTTCATTTATATGATTTCAATGTTATTTTCAAAAAAATATATTTTAAATTTTTATTATTTTTAAAAAAAATAAAATAAAAAATGATAATTTACTCGAGAAATTTTTTAAATGATTTCTAAATATTATTTTCTAAATTTTCATGGTTATTTTAAAAGAAAATATTTATCAAAAAATTACGTTTTAAATAGTTTTGTTTTCAAAGAGAAATAGATATTTTCATCAAGAAAAGTTTTAAAAGATTTTTAATGATTCCATTTTATGTTTTCAAGGTTATTTTCAAAGAAAATTATTTCCAAAATATTTTATGAATTTTCTGTTTTAAAATTTTATTTTCAAATAAAATTTATTTTCCTCATGATATGTTACAACTGATCTTTCAAAATGATTTTTTCATATAAGATACCATAATTTTTTGTTACTTTTGATTTACTAGGGATATGATCAAAAGGTACCATTGTTATTCATTATCTAAATGGTTTATTTTTATAATTAAATGATTATTATGAAACCCGTTTCTCTTCTATGGGTTATACCATGATAAAATTATTATGAAACCTACTTCTTCTTTCACGAGTTATGATATGATGAAATAATTAAGTTATTATAAATCTGGTCTCTTTAACAATTTTTATGAAATGATGAAATTATTATGAGACCCATTTCTTTACAAGGTATGATATGATGAATGCTTTATGATATTATTGCACACATATGTATGATTTTCAATATGTGATGGGAGATACCTATATATCCAACCAATGTATTGGGTAAATATTTATATCTCATGAGATATACAAAACATGAATGAGGACTGAACATTGTTTATTAAGGGAATTTGTCATCTATTATGGTCTTAGGAGTGAGCATTGACTACTATTATTGTATTTTGAATGATCCTTGACTAATATTATGGTCTTGGGACTAAACCATGACTACTATGATGGTTTGGGTGATAGAAATCATTCTACAATGATATACATGGAAGGGATCCTTGAATACTGTGGAAAATATTTTCTATAGTTATGTGCATGCCATAATTATATTTATTATGACAATGTTATGATCTCATGGATCATTTTATTTGATTTCTTTATGATCTATGCCATATGAATTGACAATATTTATTCCACAATTCAATATTATGATATTTGATATATAGGGTGTGGTTTTAAAATGTTATTATAATGTTCTCATACCCTTATGCTCATGATATGTAAATAGTGCATTTGTTTACCCTTACTGAGATTCTGATCTCACCCTTTTTATGTTTCTTTTCCCTAAGTTATGAATAATGGTTTTATGTAGGGTATGTATAAGATTAGTACTATATGGGAAGATATTTTATGGTATATGGTGAAGATATTTCATGAAATAATAAGATTTTGTGTATAGTGTCCAATGTCACTATACATTTATGACTATTAAGCATGTTTTTGTTTAATTTAATAAATATTCATCTAAAAATATTTCATATATATGAAATAAAATCATGGGTCAATATATTTCATGTTTCTACTTTTCTGGATAGAGATTGATGAGTTATCTAACATGGGGCTTAATCTAGTGTGACTAATGATTATGATGGTATATGTGATCTATTAGAGTTTGAGGATGGACCAAAGCTATTATAATTCCAATTCTAATAGAAGATATATGCTTTTAGTGATCATTAAGGGAGACCATGTATTCTTAAAGGCCTCACCTCAACATGGTTTGAGGATGTTTTTATAGTGTAGTAATCTATCCCTTAGGCCAATTAGACCATTCTGGATTCAAATCAGGGTGAATGAGGTTTATTATTTCCTAGAATTACCCCCAGAGATGGAACAGGTGCAAAAAATATTCTATGTCTCATAGATAAGGTTCTATATTCTTGAATTATCACATATTATCGACTAGGTGGAATAGGTACTGAAGAATACATTTCCTTTATAGATTACCTAGTGTCTATCAATGACTGATAAGAGAAGACCCATAATAGGTGAATGATTCCCTTGGTTTATTTAATTTTGAAGCATGGTAATATCTAGAAGAGATCATGGGAATATGGAAGCTATATATGATATTTGTACCCTCTCCACTGTTCATGAGTTATTCTTTTTTAGGGGAAAATATTTAAATTTTATGAGGATTGGTGGCCTATATTTTTTATAACGGTGACTTTTAATATTTTTAATAATATTTATAAAAAATGTGAATCTAGAGCTTTTTTATTGTGGGGATATAAATATATATATAATATATTATTTTAGTCACATGTTTGTGAGAATTTATTAACTCTTTAATGGAGTATTTTATTGAAATTTTGATACTATGGTTTTATATAAAATGGGTATATTTTCAAAAAAATTATTATTTTTATAGTAAGTTCTTAAACCATGAGACTAAAAATTAGAATCCTTAATTTATATCATTGGTTATTTAAATAAAAATAAATTATTAATTTTATTTGTTGATAATTCCATGGATTTTACATTCGAGAGTGGGACTTATGTTGCATATTTGAAATTGGTGAGAGATTATTTTATATTGGTTGATTAATATTTAAAGTCTGGATTTAATTAAAAAAATTATGAGTGTAATTTTTAAAGGGGTTTATTTTGGTTTTATGATAGGATTTTATGGAAATAAATTAATTCTTCCCAATAATTCATGTTATTCCACCATTCGAATTTAGGAGAATATTGCCTCTTCCTTAACTCTGTTTTTTAGGAAGAACAAATCATTAAAGAATTCAACACTCCCCTTGGTGTAATTAAGTAATGTTCTTCCAAAATTTTTAAATTATATGTGTGGGTGGAAATTACAATGAACAGAGTTTGTGATGAGATCAACTATTAATGGCCATTATCTAATGAGTTGAAATTTTTGTTGATTTTTTTCTCGTTATTTTTTATCTAAACTCTCCCTTCTAAAAATATTTTATCAATGAAAAACATTTTGTAAATTCAAATTATTAATAACATGTTATTAAGAAGGAATTATATTTTAATACATTAATCTTTATTTATTATGACACATTAAAATAAAATAAATTACATTTTACATTCTTTTTCTGAGTTTCCAATAATTTGAGGATTTATTATGACACCAAAATTATAAGGGATTAATGAATATTTGATTGATGTATTAAATTGGATTATTTTATCATTTGTTGATGAAATAATTTAATATTTAAATAATTTATCTTCATTGATCTTGAAAATTATAATATTTTATATTTATTTAATTTTATGGTGGGGTTAACAAAGGGATGACGCCTTCATGTTTATCATGATTTTTATTCTCTATGATTATCTTGATTTATCATCTTAACAAGGTTTGTTTATTGTGATTTTTATTATTATTATTGCTATTTATCAATGATAAAATTAATCCTTTACAAAATAAAGACATTTTATGTTATCAATCCATGAGAATTTACATATATTGATTATTAAGAATTATTTGTTTTAAATTATCACGTCCTTCAATGAACATGTTATTTGTTGTCATAGTAATCAACCAACCACTATTTCCATTATTTCTACCTCATTATTCTTTCTTGAATATAACAATAGTTTCATAATTTAACAATTGATAGAGGTTATATAAAATTATGTTTGAGAGTATGGAAGTGATGGTGTGATGGGTTCCAGTCATGTATCAAAAAAATTATTCGATTGAAATTAATCTCATGATGAAGGGTGGATGATAATTCCCACAATAAAGTCTGATTATGTTTTCTTGGGAAGTGGAAACAACTGATAATGGAGGTAATACCAGAGGTGGAGGTAAAATTGGAATTCATAAGAAAAAATTAAGTTTCTGGTGTTATGGTATTTTTCACCATACATGGATTGTAGTCAATTATCAAAATCTATGTATATTTCTAATTATTGTTTCTATATTTTTATTAATTACATAAAGTATGTAATCCAAAAAATCATCATGTAAATCAAAATTACAAACCTTAGTGTTTCACATGATTTTAAATACCACAAACTATATAGATATATGTCGCACACAATGTATTCAAGGACTTAGTTCCTCAATGTGTACCCTACAAACCTAGTTAGTCAATGTAATAAACCCACACATCATGTTTACCTCTACACATGTAGTCTACCCCAACAAAGGTATTTTATCATGTGTAGGTTGTATTCTCCAAAAAGTTTTGTAAGACACCAGCACCATGTATCACTTTGTAAAATCCATGTATATTGACTCCACACAAATTAGGCGATGTAAATAAGTGAGCATCCTACCTAAGTAACCAACACATTGTAAGACACCTACACCATGTACCGAATGTCTTGAGGGCTATATTTTTATTTATTTTTGGATAATACCCATTTTAATGGTTGAAGGGGAACCCTTACATGACAGGTATGCCCAAGGAACAAGGCCCATACATGACCCAATACGTGACCGTAGAGGCCCAAGACCTAACACACTTAAAATAGCCCCTCCCCAACATCTGCATCTTGAAGGTGCTTAGCTCCCCTCCTATCATGGCTGATCACCTAGCATTTCCCCATGAAGAATTTTATTATGACTAGTCCCAATGGTTGTTTCCAAACGCTCACATTCTTCAAGTCTGGTTAGCTTTTCTCTGGTGGTTGCTATTTTTTGCTTCGTATCCTCGTATGGGTATACTCTTGTGTGGTCTTGTAAGATATCAACCTTTTCTAGTGTCAATCTAGGGAATATTTTCATTTTATTTTGATGTTTTTTATTACCTCTGATTTGGAGTAGTGTCTTGGGTTGCGTTTGGGTGAAATTTTATGTAAAACAAAAGGGCAGTGGGTTGTGTACAGTTTCCGCACGGTTTGACAAACTGTGAGACCAAACCGTGCCAACCAAGAAGAACTGGAAAGAGAGGTATACACGGTTTACGCGTGATTTGACAAGCTGTGTTACCAAACCGTGCAGACTGTGCATCTATGAACAGTGAGGTCTGTACATTTTGTGCCCAGTTTGACAAACCATGCGCCACTGTCTAGGAAACCGTGCATGAGGTTTTTCATTATGAAAATCCTTTTTAAAACCACCTGAAATCTGAGACTTCCATATTTTCTGACCTTGTCTAGGGCTTGAAAAAATCTAGGTTTTTTCAAATCCTCTTAAAGAGAATCTAAGGTGATCCAAACACCTTTTCTCTACAATGAATTCTCTAATTGGAGATTCGTTCTCCTTTCGGTAAGTAGATTTATTCATGTTGTTTCTTCTATTATTTCCTCTATCTTTCCTTGATCTTTTCATGGGGTATTTCCATCGTTTCCATGGATCTAAACCTATCAGTTAAGGTATAGATCTAGGATAGTGGATCTAGATCTTGTTTTTCAAGATCTTAATTCCTTTGATCTTATTTTTGCTTTTGAGGATTTAGATCCAGAACTTGATCGACAAAGTTGTTCTTCTAGGATTTTTGAGGATTTTTGTTGGGCTAACATCCATCAATAAATCAAGGTAGGTGGTCTAAAACCCGATCTGATAGTCTCATATTGTTAGGCGTATGCGGTTGTATAAATTTCGTGGAATAAATAATTAATTGGTGGTTTGGTTATGTTGTTCTTTTTGAATTTTGGATCTGGATGAATATGGGTGAGAATTATGATGGAAGGATAAAGATGATTAAACATTTGAATATGGTTGTATATTTGAATTGGTTATTTGTTTTGAAAAAAGGGGTTGTGGGACATGGACTGATGCTCCTAATACCCATAGAGGTTCTAGAAATGGCATTCCAGAACCAATGACATGCATGAATTTGATATTTTTTGGGACAAGGACCAATGCTCCAAATACCCATGGGGTTGTGAGATAGGGACTGATGCTCCAAATACTCACATGTGTGCTAGACATGACGTTATGCACTCATTCATTTATTTTGTACAATGGTTTTATTTGGCTATTCATAAACTTAATATTTTGACATAATAATTGTGAATTGAAGAGGAGAAATGGTTTAGGCTCCCACACGGGCTGAAGTAGACATTGTGTTTTGGGTGTTCCCGGAAACCTGGATGTTTAACGTATTAAATAAAGGTTAATTGGATAAATATAATTGTTTTCCCTATTGCCTTACTTTATTATTAATGCAACTGCATACACAATTTTTTTACTGGATTGTTTTTAAAACTGTTGGTGTTAACCTACTGATTCTTACTCAAACCCTACTTGGGCTGCCTAATTGGTACCCGAATAGACTTTGTTGTTGCAGGATAGGACAAGGGAAAGATCCCTCGTTAGATTACTGAGTTGGGGATGGATCATGGTTGAAGGAGTCAGACATGGTTCGAGACCCATTGGGAGTTGTTGTGTCTTTACATCAGTTTCATTATAGACACATGGCACTTTCATAGTCATAACATGTTTTACCTTTTACTTGAGTATTATATTTTCATTTTCTTTTATTATGCTACTGACATTGTAATGTTTTATTTATATGTGTTTCCACTGTTGCTTGGTTACTTCCGCTCATATTTAGTTCTATTAACAGAGGGTATATCCTCTCCAAGATTGACTTACTAGACCCTCGCTTCTAGTCGGCACCCTCTGGCGTACGGGGAGGCGTGCTTGAGGGCTTGTGACCAACCAGCTTAGAGCACCGTTCAGTGGCTCCCGGGTCAGGATGTTACAAAGTGATATGAAAGGGAATTTTATTCTTTCTTCTTCTATTATCTTACTATTGGGGGAAGGTTGACAGGGAATTAGGGAAAGTTGGGGCTTGATAATGAGCTTGTTCGTGGGAGTTGTAAACCCATTTACAGGGGAAAACTCATGTACTCAAGTTGGTATTGTTGTTATTGTTGTTTTTCATTACAGTTGAATATTATTTCAACTTGGTTGATGCACTTGTTCTATGATGTGATTATTATTTCTAGAATTTGTTTAGTATTGATTTGTGGCCTAGAATGGCATGAGTGTCTCGTCTAGATGCATCATTCTAGGCACTCATGATTATTGTGATATGTATCATGTTAGGCACACACGAGAAAATGGATTATGGGTAGATTGTTGAACTGATACTATTTCTTTTCCTTACTTGTGAAATTAAAATAAAAATGGTGTGTAATTTTGAGATTGAATGAAATAATTGTGAAGTTATATGAATAACTTGGTTATGAGTAATTGTGGTAACTTTGTGAACTGTTTTCTAAACTACATGTTTGGATTGTAGAATTATGCCTCCATGACACTTGTTGAGAGAAATATCATGGGGTATAGTAAGAAATAGTTCTCCAGTGGGTGAACCTAAGGAACCAATAGTACCAACTGAATAAACAGGGGAAAAGTTTCGAGAGAACTTCACCCGTTTCATGAAAATTATGGAAAGAGATCAAAGGCAGGTTGTGAAAACCATGTCTGATCTAATGAGGGAGTTTCAGTTGCAGCACCCGTCGACTTTTACTGGAGAGGGTGGTATGGAGAAAGCTGAGTTCTGGATTGAATCTACCCAGACTATACTTGACCACCAGGAGACACCTTTTGGGAAGATATTCAAGTTGGTAGCTTAGATGTTGCGTGGTCAAGCGAAACTTTGGTGGGACATCCAGACTCGGAATGGGAACCTAAGAAGCTTTGGAGTGGATGGAATTTCAGGAGAAGTTCTTTGAACACTTCTATCCAAGGACGCTCAGATAGGAGAAATCGGATAAGTTCATGAGGCCAACTCAAGGGAATATGTCTGTAATGGACTATGCTAGATGCTTTACAAACTTACAATGTTTTTCTCCAGCATTGGAAGCAGACGAGGCCACTTCAGCAAGATGATTTCAGGATGTACTTAAATGTAAAATTAAGTATCAAGTGAATATTTTTAGGCTGAATAAGTTTTCAGAAGTGGTAAATTAGGCTCTCATATCTGAGGGAAACCTGAAGGAGGATTCTAGTGGTATAATTTTTTTTTTCTGGATGGTCAGGTGGTGCGACTTTTGAGTGCAAGAAGCGACGTTATGAGAATGTCAGCCAGGGAGGTGGGAGACAGAGCAACCTGACAGAGGGGTCGGTTACATAGTACCTTACAAAGAGTTTTTTTCCACTAGTGTGGAAGGTCGGGACATTATCATAATCAATGTCCCCGACCTCCTTTTGAATGCAGATCCTGTGGTAGAATGGGACATCTCCAGAAGTTCTGCAGGAACCCAAAGGAGTTAGGTGGTGATGGATTTGCTAAACAGAGTCAGAGTGTGGAAAGGGTATCCTCTGTACCCTTTTAGTCCCAAAGCTGGAGTTCTACTAGCCAAGGTGGTAAGGGTGATAGACATGCTGCTTTTGCGCAGCAACGCCCATATCAGCAGAGTGGTACAAGTCAGGGGAGTCAAATGACACCACAGGGAAGAGGAGCAGCATAGTTGCATGCAGTACAACCTACACTTGTGGATAGCGAGGCTGGACCTTGGACAGTGAGAGGTACTATTCTTGTGGATTCTACTTTAGCTAATTCATTATTTGATACTGGTTCCTCTCATTTCTTTATATCTACAAATATTTTTAACAGTTTGAGTTTGGCGGTGGAGTTTGTGAGCGGGGCTATAACGATAGTCACACCTTTGGGGGTAGAGTCTATAGAAATCTGTATCTGCAAGGGATGATATCTTGATATTGGGGAATACCGTTTCCTATGGGATCTCTATATCCTTGATATGATAGGCTTTGACCTAATCCTGGGTATGGACTGGTTATTCACATATTGATCCCATATTGATTTTTATCGTCAGAGGATGAAATTTATGTCGCCTACAGGTGACCATTTAAGTCACCATGGGGAGTGGGATATCCAGGCAGGCTGAGTTGGGCCGATTAATCAGCAACTGGTAGAGCTCACAGCCTGTGTTTCTAGTCTTTTACTAGATGAAGAAGGTGTTAGGCAGATTTCCTTCCACCATTGGTTGATTTGTTTCAGTATGTATTCCTGGAAGACTCCTCAGAGCTTCCACCAATGAGAGATGTTGAATTTACTATTGAGCTCATGCCAAGAGATGAGCCAGTATCTATTCCACCATATAGAATGCACTGACAGAGCTTCAAGAACTCAAATCTCAGTTGTAAGACTTGAAGGATAAAGGATTTATCCGTCCAAGTACGTCACCATGGGGATCGCTTGTACTGTTTACAAAGAAGGCCAATGGGAGTTTACATTTGTTTTTCGATTATCAGAGGTTGAACAAGATGACTATGAAGAACTGATATCCTCTACCACGTATTGATGATATGTTTGACCAGTTGATGGGAGCCTGTGTCTTCTTAAAGATCGACTTAAGATCGGGGTATCATCAGTTGATATTTCGGACTTCTGATATACCAAGGACTAATTTCAGGAGTAAGTATGGGCTTTATGAATTTTTTGTAATGCCTTTTGGGTTAACAAATGCACCAGCAGTGTTTATGGCCCAGATGAATAGGATCTTCCATCCGTACCTGGATCAGTTTGTGGTGGTATTTTTGGATGACATCGTGGTGTACTCTAAGACTCATGATGGTCATGCCCAACATCTCGACATCATCATGAGTACATTGAGAGAGCATCCCATATACACCAAGCTATCTAAGTGTCAATTTTGGATTGATCAGGTACACTTCTTGGGACACATTATCTCAAAGAATGAAGTTTTTGTGAATCCAAATAAAGTCTAGGCAGTGGTTTCATGGGAGAAGACCACGAATATTTTTGATATCCGAAGATTTCTGAGGTTAGCTGGATATTACAAGAGATTTATCCAACACTTTTCCCATTTGGAAACACCACCATTAGGCTTGACCAAAGGGAGTAATGTTTTAATGGTCAGAGGATTTCGGGACATCTTTTCAAGAGTTAAAGAAACATTTGATGTCTGCACCAATTTTGGCTCTACCTGAGTCAGGTGAAGAGTACACGGTGTATTGTAATGCTTCTGAGATAGGACTCAAAGCTGTGTTGATGCAAAGAGATAAAGTTGTGGCCTATGACTCTCGACAGATGAGGACGCATGAAATAAATTACACAACACATGACCTTGAGTTGGGAGCGGTGGTTTATGCTTTGAAGTGTTGGTTACACTGCCTCCTCGGTGAAAGGTTACATTTTATACAGAGCACAAGATCTTGAAGTACATCTTTTCTCAGCGCGATTTGAATCTTCAATAGTGGAGATGGGTAGATTACATGAAATATTTTGATTTTTATCTGTTATATACACCTAGGAAAGGAAGTTATGTGGATGATGATTTGAATAAGAAAACGCAGACTCATATTGTTCAGGAATCTAGTGTCGAGTGGAGGATTATTTCGTTGCTAGCTGAATTGCACGTTGGGGTTCAGGAGAGATAGGAGGAAATGGAACTCGTGTTAGTTGCAGTTGATTCTATACTCTTGAGATGGATCAGGGACAAGAAATTGGATGACACAGAGTGCTTGGCCTTGAGAGAAAACATTGAAGGTGGGGAGACACCTTCAGACTGGAGGATAGGTGAGGATGATATCATTTATATGAAGAATCCGGTTGTTGTTCCTACGAGCATGCGAGAGGAGCTCATGTGGTAATTTCATGCCTCAAGATGGGCAGTGCATCTTGGTGTGACTAAAATGTACTGTGACCTGCGACGATAGTTTTGGTGGCCAAACATGAAGAAGGAGATAGCTGGGTTTGTGTCATGATGCTTCACCTGTCAATAGGTGAAGGCAGAGCAGCAACGACCTGGAGGTTTACTGCAACCTTTTTCCATCCCAGAATGGAAGTGGGATGAAGTGACCACGGACTTTGTGATAGGACTTCCAAAAACACTTAGGTAGAATGATTCTTTTTGGGTCATTGTATATCAACTGAAAAAGGTATCACATTTCTTTCCTATAAGGGAAACTTTTACAGTTGAGTAGTTGGGAGAGCTGTATTTACAAAGGATGGTTCGATTGCATGGGGTGCCATGATCTATAGTTTCTGATCATGACTCATGGTTTACTTGACGCTTCTGGAAGGGCTTGAAAAAGTCACTTGGTACACAAGTTTTATTGGGTACGACTTTCCATCCGCAAAATGATGGATAGTCAGAGCGTACTATACAGGTGATTGAGGATATGTTGAGAGCATGTGTCCTTGACTTCGGTGGTTCATGGGAAAAGCACATAGGTTTACTGTATTTTTCCTATAACAATAGTTATCAGGAAACTATACAGATGGCACCATACGAGGCTTTTTATGGTAGGCAATGTAGATCACCGCTATGCTGGATGGAAGAGGGTGAGTCATAGTTGTTTGGACCGAGTCTCATGCAGGAGATGACAGAGCAGGTTCATATGATTCAGAAACATATGGATATGACTCAGAGTAGGCAGAAGTCATACACTGATAAATGGAGATGACCCTTATAGTTTATAGAGGGTGATTGTGTTTTCCACGGGGTGTCACATGGGTTGGGTCACCGCAGAATACAGAGGCAGGGAAAGTTGGCACCCAGATTTTTTGGACCTTTTGAGATCGTGAAGAGAGTCGGGATGGTAGCATACCAATATGATATTCTATAGAAATATAGTGTTATGCATGATATTTTCCATGTATCACAACTACGACGGTATCACCCCGACCCTTCTCATGTGATCGATGTGGATGATGTTGGCCTAGAAATAGATGTGTCCTTTAAGGAACATCTGATACGTGTGTTGGATCGCAGTGAGAAGGTGTTGAGGGGAAATAACACACTGATAGTTCATGTTTTATGGCAGCATGGACGTGTGTAGAAAGAGACATGGGAAAGTGAGACATATATACAGACTCAGTGGCCCGATCTTTTTAGCTCGTAATCTCAGAGTTGTTCTGGAATACAACTTAAGGACAAGCTATTATAAGTTGGGGGGAATGTAAGATCCTGACATTTTGTGGTGTTAATATCTGGCACGTTTTCATGTAATTTTGATGTTTTTGAGTACCTCTATTTTTTAGTAGTGATTTGAGGTGCGTTTGGGTGAACTTTTATGTAAAACAAAAGGGAAGTGGGTTGTGCACGGTTTGCGCATAGTTTGACAAACTGTGCAACCAAACCATGCCAACCAAGCTGAACTGGACTAAGAGGTACGCACGGTTTGTGCACGGTTTGACAATCCATGCGACCAAACCATATGGACCGTACATATCTGGATAGTGAGGTACATACGGTTTGCACACGGTTTGACAAATCGTGCACCACTGTCTAGGAAACTGTGCGTGTGGTTTTTAATTTCGAAAATCTTTTTTAAAACCACCCGAACTTCAGGACTTCCTTATTTTCCAACCTTGGCTCGGGCTTGGAAATTTATAGGTGCTTCCAAAACCTCTTGGAGATATTCCAAGGCGATAAAAACACCTTTTCTCTATATTTAAGGCTCGGATTGAAGATCCTCTCTCCTTTCGGTAATTAGATTTCATCCTGTTGTTTCTTCAATTCTTTCCTCTATCTTTCCTTGATCTTTTCATGGGGGATTTCAATCATTTCCATGGATCTAAACCTATGAGTTAAGATATAGATCTAGGACGGTGGATATAGATCTAGTTTTTGATGATCTTAATGCCTTTGATCTTATTTTTGGTTTTGAAGATTTAGATCCAGAACATGATCGACGACGTTGTGCCGCTCATATTTTTGGGAATTTTCGTTGGGCTAACTTCTAGAAATAAATCGAGGTAGGTGGTCTAAAATCCAATCCCATAGTCTCATATTGTTAGGCTTATGCTGTTGTAAAAATGTCATGGAATAATTAATTAATTTGTGGTTTGGTTATGTGGTTCTTTGTGAATTGTGGATCTAGTTGAATATAGGTGAGAGTTATGATAGAAGGATAAAAATGATTAAACATTTGAATATGTTTGTATATGTGAATTGGTTATTTGTTTTGAAAAAAAAGGTTGTGTTACATGGACTAATGCTCATAATACCCACATTGGTTCTAGACATGGTTTTCTAGAACCAATAACATGCATGAATTTGATATTTTATGGGACAAGGACTGATTCTCCAAATACACATGGGGTTGTGAGACAAGGACTGATGCTCCAAATACTCACATGTGTGCTATACATGACGTTATGCACTCTTTCATTTATTTTGTACTATGGTTTCATTTGGCTATTCGTAAACATAATATTGTGACATAGTAATTATGAATTGAACAAGAGAAATGGTTTATGCTCCTACATGGGCCGAAGCAGGCATTGTGTTTTGGGTGTTCTCGGAAACCTGGATGTTTAACGTATTAAAGAAAGGGTAATTGGAAAAATATAATTTTTTTCCCTATTGACTTATTTTATTATTAATGAAACTGCATACACTGTTTTTTTTACTGGATTGTTTTTGACATTGTTGGTGGTGACCTACTGAGTCATACTCAAACCCTACTCGGGCTGCCTGATCAGTACCTTAATAGACTTTTGTTTTCAGGATAGGACAAGGGAAAGATCCCTTGTTAGATTGCTGAGTTGGGGATGGATCTTGGTTGAGGGAGCCGGACATGGTTCGGGACCCGTTGGGAGTCGTTGTGTCTTTACTTCAGTTTAATTGTAGACACTTGGCCCTTGCATAGTCATATCTTGTTTTACCTTGCAGTTGAGTATTGTATTTCCGTTTTATTTTATTATGCTAGTGACATTGAAATGTTTTATTTATATGTGTTTATGATATTTCATGGTTACTTCCACTGGTATTTTATTCTATTAACAGAGGGTATAGTCTCCCCAAGACTGACTTTCTACACCCTCGCTGCTAGTCGGAACCCTCTGGCGTATGGGGAGGCGCACTTGAGGGCTTCTGACCAACCGGCTTGGAGCACCATTCAGTGGCTCCCGGGTTGGGACGTTATAGATCTTCCTGATGCTTCTTGGTATTTTTTGTGGACCTAAATCCCTGTGACCTGAAGTCCATTGGTGGCCCGAAGGTCCTATTATTCCAAATGCCCTATGTCCTAAAGGCCTTTGGTGGCCCGAAGGTCCTGAGACCCGTAGGCCAAAACTGGTGGCCCGAAGGCCCAAATCTGAAGAATAGTGTTGGCTACTACAGTACCGAATAGTACATACTATAGTACTATAGACAAGTTTTCCATATTACTCCTCACTGAGAATTTAAACTCAAAAAATATTATTAACAGCATTTCAAAAAATTTATCTTGAATTTTTGGAATCCCTTACTACTCAAATGTAAACCATAGAAAGTCAAAAATAAATAGTGAAACTAGAGAGGAAACCATATCCCGAGTGGGTGGATTTCACTCCCCATCTTCCAATATTTGGTAATCCCACTATCAAAACATTTAATGGTATAGAATACCCAAATAAATATCTTACACGCTTCACATATTGATGTAAACCCATACTAGGAAAGCCATAGTTGATTAATGTAGTGAATAGTGGGTTTCTTTCTAAACTCAAAAGGTACATAATTTTGTAAAGTGTAAGAATATGATATTTGAGTCCACTACTAGTTAGGTAAATCTTTAACAATAGTTAAACTATAATTAAAATTAAATTATGAATACTACAACCATCCAAGACTAATATAATTACAAGAATCGTGAAATTCAAGGGGGTTTATATTTTATTCCTAGATAGAAAAATTTTACTTATTCCATGAACATACTGATCCCATAGGATTAGTTTTTGGAAATCTATAATGATGATATATGAGATAAAATAAAAAAAATATATCATCCAATTAAAGTATCCTAGTGGATTCTGAGAATTTTTTTCAATATGATAATATTTGGATGATTCCCTTTATAATTCCAAATAAAAACCTCAGCTATCTTCTATAACATAAAGAAATATATTTAGAAAAGTAGATATGGTGATCGTCACTCCAAAACTAGAAATTATTCCAACATAATGCATGAATCCCACCAACTATGATATAGTAAATTCAAATATGTAGAAACAACGATGCCCTATTTGTTATAGGAATAAAGAAAAAATCGACTGAATTTTGATGATAAAGAGTAAAATTATTCACCCATGGTAGTTTTCTGATGCTTTGGAAAATAAATTTTTATCACTTATATGTTTCAATTGAATAAATGAGACTGCTCTAAATGATTGAACAAATTATATCCCTCTATATTATATGTTAGGGAAAAATATATTTGATTTCTTCATATAAAAATAACTTCCCTAGAAATTGATAGACACTATGAATGTGAAGTTTTTCCCCAACCCAGACCATTTGACTCAAGTTTCTAATACCCCAATAAAATAAAAATGAGAGTTTAAAGAAGTATCATGTAGAAATGTAAATACAATTAATGATTGGATGACTAGAAAATGGAGAAACCATACACATGAAATTATAATGAAATGAATAATTTATCCAATCACTACACAAAATCCTCCTACAATACATGATGTAACAAATTAATTTTCACATTCATTTAAAATTTTATGTAATCAACATTGATAGAGAAAATAACATAAAGAGGGTCATCTATGGAAACCCAAGAAGGTCTAAAACCTACTGGGCTTCCATTCCCCATCATTGAGAAAATAATAACTACTACACCAAACAAGTTTTTTAACAAATTAGGAGACACAACATACTTGTCTCAATGTCAACCACATAATAGATCCCTCTACTAAAGAATAATGTAATTAATAGAACTACACCATGTAATCATGGAGGATTCAGTAGAGTCTGAGGAAGATGAGGCTATATTAGAACTAGATGTTCAAGCATCATTCCCACAGATATCATATATGTAGTTGAGGTTAGATGATATGCACTCAAATGATATTTAAAAGAGAACTAATATAATAATTACTCTTCTAAGACCTTTTCCTAATAAAAACACATTGGTTGACTGGTTAGTATAAAAGCAGTTATCTTGTCAAACTGGGGATATGGAAAGGCCAACTCAATCTGGTTATTAGACAAAAGATCACCCAAATTAAGACCAAGGAAATGTATTGTTAGCACAACCATCATTAAACCTTAAACCACTTGTTTAATAATATTCACATCGCTAGAAACATAGGCCTTCTTCTTAAAAATTTTATGTTCTAAAGCACCTCCCCATCAATCCAAAAAAAATTAAATCATGGAAACCCTTTATCTTTATAAAGAACATAAAGATTATCTTGTTTATTCCATTTCTATCCCTCAATAGTTTAAGATAAAAGTATTTATATTTTAGATATATCATGTAGATATGGTATCAACTGTGTTTCATGCAGTCATTTTCATTCATCGGACAAGGTTGAGAAAATTCAATACAGGGGAACATCAAACCCATATATGTTTTTGGAAAGCATGATGATGTTGATATTTTACATTACTTAGAAAAGAATTGTTTTTCAATCAACCTCATACTAATATATACCCCCTTGTTTCGGGAACTGTGATGATAACATGTATCTTTCCAATTTTATGATTCAAAGATATGATAAGAGTTTGTATAAGACACACTAGAAAATCAATTTTAATACCTAATTAAAATAGCACATTTTTTTACTCAGAATTAATTGTAGTCTAACAAAATACATCTTCCAATTCCTTTATATGAACTTCAAGGATTCATATGTATAAAACTATTCTATAATCATATCACTGTTGCTAAAAATACTCTTTTAATGGGAATATAATGGTACTATATGGTTATATCAAATATTTTGAAACCTATTAATTATAATATGATAATGTGAGATACTAAAATGGAAGTGAATCATCCATTAGTGAATGATACCATACAAATAGTTTCCCATAATTTCTTAGATGTTTCTCCCATTAATTTATAGTGTAATTGGTAAATATTTCTAGATGTGCATTAGCCACATTGAGGTTAAAAATCTATATCTAGGAAAACATTAGTTCATATTGGATAATGATAATTACCCTAAAATTACCTTCCTCTCATATGATGATCAAAATGATTCTTCTATTAAAAAACACAATCAATAAAGGAATGGATTCTCATGTAGTCTATGAAAATAAATTTTCCCCAGAGCATCTCTACATGAACTTGAGATTTGATGATATTCTATCAAAATATCCCATGTTTTTTTATTGGTTTTATTTGATCACATGAAGAAGAACAAAGGTTTGAGGTAATTTTTCCTCCCTATATTTGCAATCATATATACTTTACAACCCATCAAAATCCCCAAATAGGTGTGATATAAATTAAAATGACAAAACTTATGCATCTTTATTAGATCTTAAGAGATCATTCCATCTCCATATCTCAATAATGAAAAAGTTTAAGAGAACAAGGTTACTCCGCTTTCTTTTTGGGAGAGAATTTATGCTACTGTCAATGAAATTTGATAGGCGACTCTTGGTACCAAATAGCACCCATGATCAATAATAATTAATACTCCCAAATCCCTCAAAGAACAATAACAATTTATATCTTTCCTTACATAACATTTGGATGTGTTCACATTTAATTACACATATATTCTAAGTTTATATCCATATGTATTCACTCATCAAATGGTTTTATCGGACAACCATAATGGTTATAAGAAGCCAATAAGGAGAGTACATCTGACTCACATACTAATATAGAAGATGGATTGGATAAAAATATAAAATCTATATTCATTTGGGTGGATCAATATCTGATATGGATTACTACCATTGACCCCATATTGGATGTAAATAGGAAAATCAAATTTGGTATTGACTTTAAGGATTGAACCACCATTGTCCAAAGGAAAATTTTAAAACTGCAATCTTAGGGATATTATTTTATGTAACAACTATTTTTCAAGACATCTCATTCATGGTATTGTATTATGGATACAACCAAATCTGAATAACATAAGAAGATGAATAATCCACTATAATTACAGAATTCCAAGGTGTATATTTCTATCATGTTATTCCCTTTAGAATAAATAATTTTGGTGCAAATTATCAGTATTCTATACACTATATCTCTAAAACATTATTACATAATATAATAGAATTATATGTCGATGATCTGGTAGTAAGGTCAACAACAAAAATTCACCATTTCAACCTTTAAGAAATGATCAACAAGTTTTATCTACATAGTGTGAAAAATAACCCATTGAAATGCACCTTCAAGATGACATCAGAGAATTTTCTTAGCTTAATGGGATATTATTCTATCATCATGTTCAACCCCAATAAAACGACGGTTATACATTATATTCCCCCTCCTTGAAACCTTTAAAAGTTGAGATGACTCCATGGATATCCTTCATATAGTATGTTGTTTATTGAAAACCATACTGTTAAGTCCTTACCCATAATGCATTTAATGAATAAAGGAGTAACATATTAGTGGAAGAAAGATTTTCAAAATGATTTTAAAGACATTAATAGGTGTTTTTTATCTTCTATTATTAATGTCACCTATGAAAAGGAAACCTCTGATCATTTATTTGGAACCCATGGAGTGTTTACTTGTTTTCATCCATGCACATAAAATGAAGTTGTAAAGGAAAAAAGTAATTATGAACTCATCATAAAAATGAGTAAAACCTAGACTCGATGCACTAATATATTAAATAATTGTCTTTTATTAGTCTTTATGGGTTAGAAACGTCAAAATTAATTGAAGAATCATGAGCTCCACTTTATTTTTCATGTGTAACCATTCAAAGATATTCTATGATTACCTATGTTGATGGGAATAATAGTAATATGGGAACTCTCCTACAGTAGCTCAATATCATCTTTATATATCATAGGTAGATCAAGGGAAATCACTCGAATATTTTCTTGTGGAATACCCTACCTCATATGTGGTACTAATGGACAGATATCTTATTGATCAATGAGTTTTATGTGTAAATGATGCTTCCCTACAAATGGGAATTCACTTATAGGGAGGTTCCCAAATTCTAGTTAGGAGAAGTATGGAAGACCCAAAACTCAACATGGTTGTCTTGGGTATTATGTTTTTTTACTGAAAAGGGAAGCCATGTGTTGTTATTTCCTCCTATTTTAGGGATGTATCAATAATGTGGTAGACTATTTGTCTACTATTATAGGATTATAATTCACTCTATAGATATAAATATTCTAATTTAAGATCCATGTTGATTCTAATTTAGTGATTAGTTAGATCAATGGAGACTATTACATTTAGAAAGAAGAGTTGATACTGCTCCTCAACTATGTACAGTTATTGATGTAACAATTTAATTTATATTTTTTATTTTATCACATTTCATGAACTTTTAATTCTCAATATGATGTTCTGGTAAATGAATTTACATCCTCAACTAACCCATATCAAACTAAAATGGTGGAACATATTGAAAAACTTAAGGTGGTATATCTACTTAACAATGATCACATAGATGAGATAAATGTGGTTATATTCAACCCAATTAACTTAAAAACTCAACCTCACTAAATGAATCAATAATTTTTTGGATATTTCCCATAATTTATTATCTTTAAAATAGAACCCTTCTTCAAGATCAATCTAGGAAGGAACAAATCCATCGATGGGTAAAAAAATTAATCCTTTAGGGTAGTCTAAACTCTCAAAAATTATCATAAAAATGAGGATTTTATAGTATCCTTATTATGTACATAGAAGGGGTATATATCCTTTTTATTATGAAATAATATCATACTATTTCCTCTAATTTTATTCATCCAAGTTCCATTATCTTCCACTATATTGGAAAATGTTGATATTTTTCACCATCAATAGTGTATGATTTCATGGAGTTCTCTAATAATTTCCATGAATAACAAATTCATATAAAAATTATTCATCAAAACTTTGGGTTATTAAATTCAACTAAATAATATTATTCATTAGACATATGGGGGAGAGACATCATGGGTCCATACACTTCATCCACAGTTAAAAAGTTAATGTTCATCCTTATTAATTCCAACTTCTCCTCCAAATGGGATGAATTTTTAACCCAAAAAGAGACTCGGAAAAAATATATAATCAAATTCATTGAATCCAATATCATTACCAAATTTAAATTTCCTCTTAAAATGTTTAAGATCAATGAAACTAACTTTTATGCCTCTAAGATGAAGAAATTATATCGGGATTCTAATATTTAATACAATTACTTGTCCTTATATCATTTGGAGGAAAATAGATTTATTAAGGAATTTAAAAACACAATTTAATATACTTTAGAATATGATGGATAATAATAAGAATTATTGGCTATAAATTATTCCACATTCATTGTATTCATATCATGCCATGACTCGTACTTCTATAAAAGAGACCCCAAATTCTCTATTATAGGGATTAGATGTTTTGTTTCCCATTAAATTTTAGTTGCATTTTCTTCGCATTGATGTTTATGATAAATGTTCTAAATATGTGCAGTCTCATATATGTATTGTTGAGTTTGAAAAACTCATGGAAATATTTTATACACACTATATAACCATGAAGACCATCAAAATCATGTTGTGTGATCATTCAATAAAAGGTATTCCTCCATTAATTATTTTAATGGTAACTATTATCAATTTTAATAATTCCAAGGAAACCTATAAATAATCCCTTAAAGAAAGAATATAATGGAGAAGGAAATTATATCATAGATAATGTATTTTAAAAGTTTTCATTTAAATTCTTCCCTATAAGAAATGCCGATTAAATTTAACTTCCTAATTTCATAAACATTTTTTTGTAGAATCCAAAATATTTTCTAAGACACAATTTTTTTTTACCCTAACAGTGATTATTCCATTATAACAATGGATGGAGTGTCTATCAAGCCTTTTGTTAATGTAGGGTTTCTTATTAAATACTTTACGTAAGCTTACACACAAATCCATTTCGCATGATTTTAAAATTACTGGATATGATCCTAGTTGAAAAAAATTAAACTATAATACATAAATATCCTCATCATATGATGTTAAACAATATGGAACCCAGTTCCTAAGTGAATGACTTTAAACTATTTATAATATCATCCCTATCATATGATATTAAACTGCATGACAACAATTCATCCTCACATGACCTTCAAACATCTTTGAGTGGTATGTATCATATAATATAATTCCCTCATATGATTGTTTGATATAGGTAAGAGTACTAGTGTATGGTATTCTTTTTTAATATATCTATGTTAGGATAAAAATTTCCCCATTTATAAGAACTACATGTGTCTTGATTCAATATGTTCCATGATATGTAGTGACACCTAATTTTTCAATCGCATATCCAACCTAAAATATCATTCACCAAAATATTACACTATATCCTAGTGTTTTGTACTTATATAGATCACATCATGTTCTCCCTTCTATAGTCTAACACTAGGATAAAATAGTTCCATATTTTATCCTACACATGATCTAGATTAGTGTAAAGACCTTTATAAATTGATGCTTCGATTGATTTGTTATCAAAGAAGGTATATAGTGATGTATGGATCTACTATCATGGACCAAATAAAAAATCCATTTTCACTTCAATTAACCTCTCTATCTTAGTTATTGGGCCTTTCTTAATTAACATTAGGTTTCCCATCTAATTACCAATGTTATGAGGACATAATTTCATTCTCTTATGAATATGAGCTATATTTCTGTAGAGACATATTTAGGAACTATATATGTATAGAGTACTCTTTTTATTGGATGTGTAAGTCACCTTCCTTGGAACCAGCTACAAATTTCATCATCATCAAACCCCTTATAGCATATGGTCTTCTCATTTTTATTAGATATTTATGCATTTAATTCTATACCATGATATTATGTTTTCTCTATAAAACTATGTGTGGCTTGATTCTTGTTATTATAGGATATGTAGAAACATCCGATCCAACTTTCTCATACCCAAAGAGAAATTCCTTATCCTCTTACACTATTATTTAACATTTTATAAGGAATCAATCTTTCTTGGAACTGTACTGGAGTGTTCTAATTAATTTATGAATGTTTTATTCCAGCATTCCATTATTTTTAACTTGAGTATATAAATCACCAAAAATATTACACGAGCATTGGTAATGAATATGCTGAATAATGAAGAACCCCTTTAATTGGTGATGGTAAATTTTTTATGTATTTGAATCTCATAAAACTAACCAAAGGCGTTTTTTGTCTGATGAAGAAGATTCCTAAACCACATACACCCTCAACCACATTATAGGGGTGCTGTTGGAAAAACCCCATCTTAATGGTATTTTTATGTTATTCTTTTTGTTGGCAATATTGGATGTTATTGGGGAATGTTTTTTGTCATAAAGAGGCTTAATTTGTTTTGGAGAATCTTCCTAAAAATATGAATTGTTGCATAAGTTCCCATGAAGATCACACTATCTGTGTGAATAATGAAAGACCATGTAATTCATGTGAAGGAAAATGATCATACTATTCATTTAAATGAAGGAAGATCATGAAATTCACATGAATGTAGGAGGATCATTTCATTGAATTAATGAATTAAGGGACATCCCATGGTCACTCAAAATCATGAAAATTTCAAGAAGGAATATTAGCTAAAAATAATTGAGTTGTATCATGGTTTCATAGATTCATGCAAAGTGCATGAATTAACTTTAGATGGAAATGATGAATAATTCTTGTGATTGCTCTAAATAATGTGACCATGTTATTTTCAATGGATCTACTGATAGACTCACATGATGTTCTTGAACATTTTGACATTACCTAAAGTGGAAGGGGTTGTGACATCTGACCTGTGATAGAGGTCAATCACATAATCCATAATTTATTATGAGAAGTGAATATATTCAAGGGTGATTTTGGTGAAGTGGTGGAATGGAAGGATTTCCATGTTTTCTGGAGTTAAGGTGGTGTATTTATGCCTATAAATACCCTTTAACCCATCCTTAAGAAGTTAAGTAATGTGATTTAGTTGTTTTATCTGAAGTAAAGTATGTATGATGGATTTTGTGTAAAGTAGAGAGAGTTACATGATAGAATAAGTCACATAATAATAAATTCATAAGTAGTTTCCCATAAATAGAAGGATGAAATGTGATCTATGTAAGTAAAATAGGGTCTCATATTAGAGTCACACAATATGAATAAGCGAAATAGGATCTTATGAGGGCGTCTTGTATAGGGTTTACATGCTGCATGTGTAAAAGTATCACACACAGTTGGTTGTCATATCTTTGATGAAACAGGATAATAAAGACACACTCATGTTTGAAACAACTCAGTACTGATCATTAGAATATTTTACTAGATTAGTAGTGTGTTCATTTTAGTATAGATAGAATAGTGAGCTTTCAAATTTTGATTGGTTGTATTCTTGGAAAGATAGTGAGTCTGCTTTGAATATTATAATAGAAATTCACATTAGTGGATCTAGTATATCATCAAAATACCTATGTATACTAATAGGATATAGACCAATGAGGGTGAACCAAATAAAATTGATGTGTTTTATTCATGTCATAGTTTTCCTTTTTTTCGTTACTATGTAAGGAGAGAGAAGTGATTTTTTTAATAATTAAACAATATCAATAAGTGAAATTGTTTTAATCTATCACACTATATCTACCCCCCAGGTTATTGAACATGACGGTACTAACATTTAGTATCAAAGATAAGGACTAAATTAAGTGTTTCTCTTTTAGTAGAATCCGTGGAAGTTATTAATCACAAAGGGATTCCAATCTTATATGGAAAAAATATTCATCCATGCAAGAATCAGATGCAACACTAATTTTGGTTTTCAGGTATTGTTTTTTATAGTTGTAATTCATGTTAGTCTAAATACTATAAACAATAGATTTTTATCTAAATTATAATGAAGATAATTAGATTCCTATATCAGATAAATCAATTCCTTATATGTATATTTATCCAACAATACCTACAAAAATGTGATGTTGTGTAATTCATTTCATGCCATGTGGGGGAAGCTGCTAAATATATATAAAGGTTATTAAAAAGTCTACGAAGATAAATTTCATGCTATGTAGAACAAATACAAGGACCTATGAATTCCACCCAATGAGTCTATAGTATCATTATTTGATCGCATGACTGTTTTTTGGATTCCATGTATGGACTTAGATAAATTATCTATAATGTTAATATCATTAATCACATCATGAGAATAAATCCTCCTCAATTCAATTGTAATGTCTTTATAGTGGAGGATAAATACCCAAAGGATGTGAAATTGGATTTTCTACATGGTAATCTTGTCACATATAAGACGAGAAATAATAATAATGAGGCCCTAAATGAATGAGATTATTAAGAGGTGGTGCTTAAGACCATGAAGAATCTCACTGTATAAGATGGTATGGGAGAAGATTTAGTGGATGAGGTTATGTCATTCCTTTCCACAAATATATAAATGAGAAATTTATAGTTTAAAGTAAAATTTCACCTTGTAAGTTTTTTTGGTGGAATGGTTAGTCGTCTTGTAGAAAATTTTCCAAAAAGGTTTCAAGATGATAAAGAGCATGATGATGAAATTACATGGAATAAGTATTTTTCCAAAATTAAAGATAGAAAAATACCAAGAAATATTTATTTAAAAAAAATATACTTTCACAAGAAAATGATAGTTCAAAAACATATAAGGCAGAAAAGATGGAGGACCACTAGGATCATGGATAAATGGTTTGGTGGTAGTTATTGGTAACTCTTGACATGTGAAGAAAATGACAATGATGAAGGAGGATTTGAAGTATGATTGGACCTCTACATTTAATTATAAGATAATATTGACAATATATATTTTTAGAGATCCAAAATGAAAAAATTAAATAGGTTAGTTCATAAGTAAAAAATAAATATTTAGTGGAAGAGATAAAAGAAATCTGAGATGAAGGATAAAATTGAAAAAAATAGATATGAAAATTTAGAAAACTGAGAGAGAGTCATTATTTATAAGATAATGTATTATAAACAATCCATGGTTATCGATAGTTTGACTAACATAGTAAATGATCGAGGAAAGGATAAATATCAATAGAAAATAATGACCCCCTATATGATATTAGGAATGTATGTTAGATTGGAAATAGAAAATTGGAAATTAGAATATGGAGGTACATCAAAATAATAAACTAATTTTTGGGAGAGGAAAATTACACATCATAATGGAATAATTAGTATAGATCTTGATCAAAAATGGAATGAAATAACAATTCATGTTAGACCAAAATCACCCATTGCGATGTTAATGATTGATTTTAGTACAAATAATAATCATAAGATTCATTGAACCCAAGGGAAAACCAATGTTATAATAGTGAAACACATGATTTCACCTCGCATCAAGTGTTATTTTTGTAAAAATATATGTTATTCTCACACTGTTTTTTCTATAGAGAATAAGTAGACAAGGGAATAATAGAAACTGATTAATCCAAAAAATCAGTATTTCGTGAATGTATTTTATGGTCACTATTTTTCATGTGGGGGATATAAACACATGGATAGATATTTATCTATAATAATTTGGATAAATGTGAAAACATAGACACCAAGTGGTTTTATGCAGTAGCTTAAGGGATCATTAAATGAACTAAGAATAAACAATTAATTTTCATATTTGTTAGTTGAGGTTATTCCAATTATACTTTTAAGAATATGATGATTATAAATAAACATTGAGTCTGAACTCATGTTCATGGATTAGAAAAAAAAATATAAGAAGGAAGTAATTATATATATTTCATTTAAACTATCAGATCACATTATAATATGGATCATTGGTATAGGATGAACCTCTTATATGGTGGGAAATAAGGATTTGGTGACAAGCTTCATGTTTGATAAGGAAGGTCTTATCACAATTTCTAATGATGAAGACATGAATATTATTATCTTGGGAAAATCCATGTTTGGAGAAAATATATAAAATGGGATGAGGTCTTGGTTGTTAAAGTTCCCAATCACAACGTTCTAAGTTTCTGTCAAATTTTTACATCATAACATGCTATAACATTTACCTAGACTTTTTATATCAATAAGGTAAAAGATGAAACAGTTGTTTTACATGGAAATCACATGAAGAGGAATATTTAACTTATTATTGGAGATGAAGATTTGTTCTTCCATTACAAGGAACAAAAAAATAGGTTGTGGAATAAATGATAGGGTCATATGGTCTATCCATGCATGGAAGACCTAGTGAAATGTGATGCTGGTTGAGATATCCCTGAATTTTTTGTGATATTATACTCATACGTGTGATGATTTCCAAAAATGAAAGGTCACTCATAATAAGTATATAGAAAAAGTGTAAAGGTCAACAAGAGTGTTTTAACTGGTACATATTTATTTGTGTGTATCCATTTAACTAATACATATTGATAGAATGTGATATTATGTCATTTTCATTAATGATTTTACCATAATTGAATGGGTTTAGATTATCCCCCATAAGTCTAATGTGTTCATTAGCATAACCCAATATTATAGGGAATATATAAAATATTCTTTCAATAAATCTATAAGTTAGTAACTGATAATGGAAAAATGTTCACAAATATCCAAGTAGATTATTATATTAAGTAACATGGTGTAAGGAACCAAGTCTCTATTGTGAGAACTCCTCATTATAATGGTAGGGTTGATAGAAGAAACTAGATTATGAAAAACATGTATAAAACAATGATTATTGAAAACAAAATTATAGATATGTCTTATAAAAATGTATTATTGAAGTCAATATACATTTATAATAGAGTCTTTTTGATTCCAAATTTAATGAAGTCTCTATAAGAGTTGTGGTATAGAAATAATATTACATTGAATTACTTTTATGTCATAAGAACTAAGTGTTACATTCTCAATGAATAGAAACACATGAAATCTAGATCTCATGGATATAAGAGATATTTCTTGGATAATCATGAAAATAAAAGCATATAAATGATTTAATAAAAATCTGGGACATATTTTGTAGAGAAATGATTTTATTGTGGTAAAAATGAGAATAATATTCAATAGAAAAATGAATAGTTTCCTAAAGATAGTGATAACAAAATTAGTAGATCAGGGGGGAGTATAAGTACCTGAGAAAATTTTAAAAAAATACTACAATGATGATCAGAATAAATTTAGAAATGTTTCTACCTAGAAACAAATGATTCTAGAAGAAATTGATAGGAAGAATATAATTAGGGATCAGATAGTATCAGTGTAGACAATGAAGATGAAGAGTTTACAAAAAGCATCATTCTTATTTAAAATAGTGCCAAAGACCATTAAATAAGTGAAAATATATGGGAATTAGGTTCATGAGATGAATGAAGAAACTAAAAAAATAAAAAATTAATCATATGTGGGAAATTATCTCAATGATGATAGATAAGAATACCATTAAGACCAAATGGTTATTATATAAAAAGATAAATAAATATGGAATGAAAATTACAACAAAAACATTATGTGTGTGAAAAAGACACTACCAATAGAAGTTATCATTATCGATGATACATTTTCTACCATTTCAAGACTGAAAACAGTTTGATTATTCTTAGTCATGATATTGAAAATAAAATCAATGTTTTCCTGGTAGATGTTATGTAAACATTTCTAAATTGGGTTATGAAAGAATAAGTTTATATTGAATAGACATATGTTTTTCTCATTCATGAATAGTATAAATAGTTTTTTAATTGAATAAGGTAATTTACAAGTGGAATTAGGCACCAAGAGCAAGGAATTCATGACTTTTATAGTATTTGAAGAAGATATATTTCAAACATGTTAGAGTTGATTATAATATCTATTTCTACAAGAAGATTAATCAAATGATGATGGTACCAGTGTATATAAATGAAATAATATTTGTTGGGATGAATGAATCATCGTGAAAATAGTTTGAAATTTTATTGAAATGTGAGTTCAAAATGTTGATGATAGCAGAACTAATTTTTTTTAGTTTACAAGAAATACAAGGAAATCATGGCACATTTATATATCAATAAAGATATGTTAAGAGGATTCTGATAATATTTGGAATAAAAAATTTATATTCCAAGGAAATAAAAACTCAGGTTTCTACTTGGATGAAATTTTTAAGGGATAATGAAGGAAAAGTAGATAATTTCATGGAATATTGGTAGAATATTGGTGTACATTGTACTTAAAAACACTAAATTATATTTTTTTCAATTTTAAAGAAACATGGTGTAAAAGTAATCATAAATAAATCCATTTACTTATGGTGAAAATAATACTTCATTTTATGAAAGTCGTGTTGTATTTATGTTTATTGTAAAATAAAAAATATCAATAAGATTTATTGGGTTTTATAAATTTAGATTGGGATGGTTTAGTAGAAGATCGAAAGGTGAGATCATGTGTTGTATTATTATTTGGAGGAATATGTATTTTCGGTTTAAGAAATAAAAAATATTGTATTTATTTGAGCACCACAGAAGCTAAGTAAATTGTGGAAACTTAAGAGTGAATGAATTTTTTTTGGATGAAACAGTATATTAAATGTATCAGTGTTGATGTGATGTCTCTTATTAGAATCCATTTTGATATTTAAAGTTCTATAAATCTTAGAAAAAATCTAATCCATCACTCAGGTATGATGTACATTAAAATCAAATATCAATGTATCAAAGATAATGTAGAGCATGGTCTTTTGAATAAAGAGTATGTGCCTACTAAAATAAATGTTTTAGAAATCCTGATGAAGGATTAAACCAAATAATAATTTGAATGGAATCAACAATCTATTAGAGATTAGTTGACTCCCCAGACATAGAGTAGTGTAGATGTTAGATACTATATCCCTGAGTTATGGTGTTATTAGCAATGTATTAACATGTTCACTCTACCATGTTATAGTTGTCAAATGAGAGACCTTTGGGTTCATTGAAAATGTGGTGATGATATTTTGATCATGAAGGGAATAGGATGATAGGGGGAGAAAAAAATAGGAGGTGTTGAAACAGATGTATTTTAAAATATGACAATGATGAAACTAGTCTATCAAAAAATAATACCATTAATAGAAGTGATGATTTCATGATTCTATAGATTGAAGAGTGTGGGTTGATAAGTAATTTAAATGGCTGAACTTGTTTTGGATCTTTTCTACAGATAATGTTTCTTATGGTAGGATTGAGAACGAAGCGATTTATAGATACAATTTTTATGCTAATCTTGTGGATCTTGACTCATGTAGGTTTAAAGTATGTGTTGAATAAGTCATTTATAATTATCTGGGGATGCATGTGGAAAATGGTTGTTCAAGTTTTGAAGTGTTTTCCATAAACCTAAAGGGGGATATTTTTGGAATAAATCCCTCTAGATGGTGTTTTTGGGTTTTTATGTTTTTTGAAAATGATGGAAATTGTTCAATAAGTTTTTCTGAAAAAATTAAGTGTATAGTGCTTTTTTATTTTAGAGATATTGGATAAAAAATACTTACTGCATAAGTGTAATGGTAGATCACACTATCCATGTGAATAATTAAATATCATGATATCTTGATAAATGAAGGAATATCATGTTATCCTTATGAATTAAGGAAGATCACATGATCCACATTAATGTAGGAGGATCATGTGATGGACTGAATGAGGGAAAGAACATCTCACAGTTTCTTGAAATCATACGATGGAATGAATGAAGGAATAAATATCTCACAATCACTTTAAATCATGCAAAACGCATGAAGGAAGGTGGTATAGAAATAAAGAATTCCTCTTGAGGTCACTCAGATTCATGAAATGAACATAAAGGAGGTTTCTTTAGAAATTATGGAGTCATATTTTGATAGAATGAATTCGTACAAACATGGGAGTTCTAATGAATATCATGATGGACTGACATGACGTTCTTGAAGATAGTCAGGCTGTCTAAGGAGGAAGGGGTTGTGATATGAGACATGTGATGGATATTTATTGCATAATCCACGAGTAAATATGAGAATCATGTATGGAAGTGTCTATGTTTTATGAGGTAGTGGAATGGATTCTTGTTAACAATTTATAGAGTTAATATTGTGGATTTATGCCTATAAATACCCCTTAATTCATCCTTAAGAGCTTAAGTGGTTTGATTCAATGAAAAGTATGAATGAGGTATTTTTCATAAATATAAGGTGAATACATGATTTAATAAGTCACATAAGAAGAAACATAACAGGATTTTTACTTAAAGATAATAATATCATGAAATCCACATAAGATGAATAGGGTCTCTCACTAGAGTCGTGTGATCCGCATAAGTTAAAGGTGTGCTTTTGAAGGGTTATTGCACAATGATTATGTGATCTAAGAGGAAAAGTATCATGCGAAGGTGGTCATCGTAACTTTGAAGAAATAAACTCAAAAAGACACTCTCATGTTTGAATCAAATTAAAACTAGACATCAAAAGATTCTACTGGAGGATTAGTATGTTCACTTAAATAGAGGAAGGGAGTAGTGATCTTTCAAATTTTGATTGGTTGTAAACGAAGAGGGATAGAGATTCCACTCTAAAGTTTGTAACAATAGTGTTCTTTAGTGTATTTGGTACAGTAGAACATTTACTTTCTATACTCTTTGTAAGTATCATAGTGAGGGTAACAAAATTAAAAACTATTGTTTCTTGTTCATGTTTTAATTTCAAATTATTCTCTTCTATAAGAAGGATAGAGAATTACTTTTTTTACAATGAAGTAGGAAAAAAAAGTGAAATTGTTTCAAACTATCGTAACTTAATTCACCCCTATGGGTATTTAACCTTGTGGCACTAATTGGAACCCATAATTTAGATTTGGTTATTTTTCATGCCCGTTATAATTTTTCAACAATATAGTAACATGTCCATTATATGAACATGGTTGGAATTTTCTAAGATAATATATTTTCATTTCATCATTTCCTAATTAAAATAATTTATTTTTTGATTCATTTAATTTTTATTAACAGTTCTAAAGGTCATGTAATGATTCTAGCTCGCAAAACTCCCACTAAAGTTCCACACTTCTTGTTGGTCAACACACTATAAATGTAAATTGTGTTCACCCATTCCAAAAGGTATCCTATACTGGAATTGGTTTCTATATTTATGTTTTTTTACTATTTAATCAATACTATATAAACTACCGTGTATTTTTGAAAAAAATTATTGGACGGTAAACATTGGCCACATTGGTTTGACTTGCAAGACCATATGATGCTAAAGGGAAGATAAATGGTAACCATTGGGTTGAAAGCCCATAGAGGGGAATTTATGTAAAATTTGAGTCTCCACTAACTAGACCTATATTTTTTTATCCTCATAAAGATTAATATTTTATGAAAGATAAAATGATAAAAATGTTGTGTGGTTGAAATCCCTTAAAGGGAATCTTGAAAAAATTGAAGAGTCCACCCACAAAGCTTTTCTCTCTCATGAACCAAGGAAAAACAATATGACTAAGAGGAAAAATATGTAAAAATTTTTAGGAACCACCATATTCTCATAGAAATAATAAATATATACTCACTGCATTAATAAATCATGGAAAAGTTTTGTGAATATTTTTGTTCCTCACATACATGTTGGTTCAAATGATCTGCATAGAATGCATGAATATGTAATTTCCGAATATGTGAACCCTATTTGGAGTTGATTCTTCCATAAAAACCCCTCATAATGATCTCAATTATACTATTTCATTACTTTACTCATATTTGAATAGACTAACAATTGCATTATGATGATGGTAAATGCATTATGTATCTACCTAGCTAATATCCATCTAAGAGCCCAAGTTTTGGAGGAAATAAAGAATTTCAATATTTTATCTAACAATTAAACCTTGAATTATAGAAATATAATTTATATATTGAGTATCAAAATTACTTATATGAGTATAAGAACATATACCTTATATATTGTTTATTGATCCCCTATTAATTATTTTAGTCAATTGTTTTGAGATTATAATACACTATACCAATCATGAATTCTTGATCAAGGGGATTAAATTATATGATTATTACTCCATGTGAGTTTTACATATATCTATGGATAAATATTTTAGGTGACACAAAAATTCATGAAATGGACAATAACCTTGAAAAATGACATTTTTACATTAATTAAACAAAAATGGGAGGATAATATGAAATTTGGATTCTCCGCCTAATTGTTTATAAAGTAAAAATGTTCATCTCTTTGAAGGTTCCCTCAACCAAATCATAGAGTTCATTAATATATCTCTAAGATTCATCAATGTTTCATGGAGGATTAGCCAAATCCATTGTTTTAGCTTCCTTGATAGGTAAGAACCTCATTTATTTTACAATAGTATCTTCTTCTACCTTTTTGGATTCTTCAATAAAATTTTGATCTGTTTTTAGTATTCCATTAACTACTCTCATTTATTGACATTTGTGGTTTTCCAAAGTTATTTCTTTTTCAATAAACCATTGTTACTAAACAATTAATTCATTATAATGAGATTTTTATTAAATCAGAATAACTCTAAAGTTCATATGAAGAGTTTTTGGGTTCACCCAAGAGAGACTCAATTATGACACATTTTTTATCCCATTCACAAATGATCTACTTCATAGTAGTTTTGGTGATCTAGTAGTTAAACACATCATATCCTAGGGTCGTGAATATATTGCAGAGCATTATTGGTTTTTACATAGACACTAAATGGGGGTTCTGTATATTTCATTCCAGATGAAAATCCATGAACACTGCCATGAAGTCCTTCACAAAAAATAAAATTCGGGTATTGGATCAAAGTCACTGTAGGAGAATAACACATACTCTAAAACCGACTCTCATAAGGGATCCATGTGTTCACCTCTCCATGAGCTTACTGGCACTAAAAAAATCCTACGTTCATACTCTCTATCATTTTAATTGTTGGGATAATAGATTCATCAATTTCTACCTTGTTTGTTTATGGAGATACCACTTCATGTTACATAGATGTTGTATACATCATTCAATATATTTAGAAATTAATAGAAAGAATTATGAATGCTCGAATTCATTCATTAGGGAACTAGCTTCTTTAGGTATTATCATATCATGTGTTTAAATAATGGGGTCTCCTCCAACATTGATTTACATTTAAATTATTGTGGTGGGATCTTATTCATTAACTGACACCAGTTTATCAACTTTTATTAGATGATGATCTCCTTATAGGGTCCCTTATAAAGGGAATTCAGGGTCACGTTCATATCTAAGGGAATCGTAATCTCTAAAGGATCCATAAACCCAAGGCCCACTTCATGCTAAGATGAACCTTCATTGAACCCATTAAGGTATTCCCATATATTAAAACTAGAAGGGTATAGAATTATTGATAAATAGGTTATAGATATCAAAGAAATATATCTTATTCTAATGAATCACTGAGTACAATGATATCTAACTTTTAATATTCATGAATTTTTTCAACATTCCTCCTGAGTTTTCTCACTGAGTCCATGTGGTTTAAAATATAAACTGACACATTCATGTTATGGATGATATCTATGTCCTCTTGATTCTAACCAGCCACTCCCTTAGTTGGTGTATGCTCCTGATGGATGGGAATCATGTGCTCTTTTTCAATTCGTTCTCTTAAAACTAAGAAGATATTTCATACATATGAGAGAACCAAAATGTTAGAATGAATTTTCAAAGAGAATAATTAAGTAAATATATATCTCATATTTTTCTTAAAGTCCTATGTGGACATGAATATCTACCAGGCCTACCAATTTTTGTTGATAGAGTTCCTCATAAGAGAGTAATACAAGGTCAATTATTAGTAATATAACTAAAAATACCTTCATTTAATCAAATTAAATGATCTTAAACTATTATATAGGGGGTTTATAATGATCTTATTCAACTATATTTCTCAATTAAACCTCTAAGCCAACCAATGTTTCCCCTAGAGAATATTCTAGGGACTTGAGGGGTCAGAAACTTCGCTATATTCTGAAAAAGGGCACACAAAAAATATTGATTATATCATGAAAATTAAAGTTTTACTAAAAAATAGCATCTATAAAGAGGAACCTTAATTAGTATCCACTTTATTAGTGTAATTCATTTTATGGAAGGCTTTATCATCATCGTCACCATTATCACCATAATTATTTCCCATCTTGAGACATATCAATTTGGGTAGTTAAAGGGAACAATAAGATTGATTTTCAACAATATTATCTATAACCTTGAGTTCTATTATTTTTTCCTCAACATCATTAGGTTTATTTTTGAATCTAATGTCGAGAGGATCCATAATTTTAACAAAATATGTCAAGATTATACCTTATACCTATAGTGTATACCACATTTATTTAACAAAATAGTTTATCCTCTAAGATTTTCAATCTTCCCAGGCTCCTGATAACTATGTGTTACCATGTTTGATCGATTAGGAAGTTGGTATATTAATATAAATTGTTTATTTTTTCCTACCACAACCATTTTTCAGAATATCACTAATTAAGATCTTCATTGGTCCAGCCTTCTTTACTAGAATTCAATATATCATGACCACTGAGTGTTTCTATACCTCATCACCCTCAGATTGTGGTGATTATTTTTTAAAACTACCATATATGATAGAATAACCTTGGAGTATGATCATTTCCACTTTACAAAATAATAAAAAATAGGTCAATGGGATCAATATATAGTATAAAATTCAAAGTGATACCAATATCCTCCCACATGAGCAGTATCCAAAATTGGAATGTGATCATTAAGTGTTTTTCATTTTGGGGATTGGGACGGGAATTAGGGAATTTAATATATATATATATATATAATTAAATTTTCAAGTGAATTTTCATGGAACATATGCCTCACCAATAATCTCCTTGTCCATTCTAGCTACCATCAGACCCTCCCTTAGGGTAAATACATGTTCAAATTATTCATGAATTCCATTCTTATTATTGATGATTGTATTTGTTTGGAACAAGTGTGGTGTGAAAAAAATTATTATGAAAATTTAGTATATCTGAAACATCCCATTCATTTAGAGACATCGACCAGACCCATGAAATAATTTATAGATAAGGTTTGAATCATCCCTAGGGAAATAAATTTCATTAATGTTTTTGAAACCTGAAAAATGTGTTTTTATCCAACTTTATAATACATGAAACTGGAAAATAAGTAAAAATGTATTAGTTTTTTTTATTTTTCTTCTCAGTTGGTATGGATTACATAAAACTAATAATGATAAATTTATTTGGTTACCAATCATCAAATAGTCTTCCATTAAGATTTTTTGGGTCACCACTCTATTATAGTACACATGTATTAGGATAGGGTAACCACTAATGAACATGTTAAATAAATCCTCTAAATATATTATGGGTGGCCTCTAGAAACATTCTCCCTACCCCAATTGTTATATCTCCCACTACACAATGTTGATCAGTTTTTATCTAGGGCCCCTCAAGTCATTTTAGTTGGTCTTCTTTGCAACATACATATCTATGGATTTATCCATTAAACCCGATAAAGTTATCATTCTAAGCATCAAAGGGTATTCTAGTTCACATATGTAGGTCCTTCCCCACAACTCCCCTAAAAAATTTGATAGTCTCTTCACTAATGGGGGAGTTTTCTCTATATCACCACAAATATAGGTGGGGGATTCATTTTATATCTCCCCAAAAATTGGATCTCCACCAATTATGTTCACATTCCTTAGGAGGGTTCTAACCCCTATATGCATCAAAAGTAATGTGTTGGTATTGGCCTCTTCCTATTAGTCTTATCTGGGAGAATATTATTGTATTAGTGTAAAAATGAATATGAAATCAATATCATCTCATTCATTCCCAAAGATCTGATTTTTATCTTAAAATGTTTGAAAATTCAACTTGACCTAGAAGGTTATTCCCAATATAATCCAAAAACTCCCCTAGGGTGAACATCTGAGTTGGACTCCCACCTTTACTAGTGATCTGTGATATCCCTTTAATAAATGGACATGAAATTTTATATTTATAGCTCTATGCAATGAGTCTCTTAATTATATGATAAAAACATATACTGAATCACAAAACTCACCTCATCACAATACTCCTTGAGAAAATTCCCAATTAATGTTATGTTATCCAAGGTGTGGTCTAAATTCTATCAAATCCAGTTCCTAGAAAGTTTTGATTTGGACATAAATGGGGAATGGGTGTATCCTCCAATAATTTGAATCCATAATAGTGTAATCTCTATGATAAAGGGTATTTACCTTATATTATCATCCAAAAAATATTTAATAATTTTATAAATTAGATAGTTAATCCAATGTTTGAAATATTAAGTGTTTTTGGACATCTTAATAAATTGTTCATAGGAAGACCGAGAAGCTTTTCTTGGTTTCATTATTGTAGGAAAATAGAAAATGAATTTCATAGGTTAATCTAGTATATGAAAAAAAAATATGAATGAAAAATATTCATGTAAAATTTTGAAAATGTGTGGGATTTCATATATGCATTCAATGAATGGTAGTTTTCAAAACCTTTATGTGGTTAAATTCATCCTCTATAAATTTTCAATAATGAAAAAGAAGTTTTATGAAGTGTTTTTTAGAAACAATTGATTGAAAATCCCGTGTTAGTTTTATATTTTTATGTTTTTATATATAATTTTAAAATTAATGGAAATTTTTATTTGAATAAATAAAACTTTTTCAAACGTTTCAAAAGCTTTTCAAATTAAAGAGTGTAGACCCTATTACCCAATTTGTATAGGTAAGAAAATGTGTTCAATTTATGTGATCTACCAAAATGTTACGCATGAAACTCTATTTTCCTCATAATTTCATCCACTTCAACCTGATCATCTCTAATTCTAAGTGGGATAATTATTTAACACTAAAAAGTATAATATCAAAACATTTTAAAGAATATTATTTTAATGTAAGTTGTAATAGAACACAACGAAGAAAATGTGTCAGTGTCTCTCCATGAATAATGATACAACCACATAAAACATATGTGATATATAAGGATTTATATGGTCATTTGGGATTTTGATGACTCAATTGTCATTCATTGTTACTGGTTAGTTCTAATTTGTAGTCTTTTTAATCTCTTATGAGACTATAATCTTTTTTGCAAACCATAAGGTGACTTCCTTGTGAACAAATAACATTTTTTGGTGTCTAATTAATTTGTGGAATGGAGAAAGTTTTATATTTCAACTGTATAATTTTGATTTAATAGATGAATCATTTGTATCTCTAAGTTGGGACCTTTATTTTTCCACCAACATATTTAATAAGATAGAGGTTCTACATATCTCGATCTGAACGATTTTCGAATTTTCAAATAAATACACCCACATCACACGTTCCAAAAATTAATGTAATTTATAGAGGTATGAATTCTATGAAATCACATCCTTTGTGATTGCATCCTTAAAGAGAGGTTATTTGTAGAAATATTCCCCCAGCTTGAGTTTACACTATTATCTAAAGTGGGGATGGCCTCCCACAAAATATTTTACATCCACGCCTTCCTGAAATAAGTTTTTTTTAACTAGTATATGCAAAACCATCATGTGGAATTCCATATTTACTATGAATACTTAATCATGGAGGGTTTTCAATAAAAATATTATGTGTTCACTATTCTTTAATACCCTTATTATTTACAAACCTCACTCATTTTCATAAGGGTTTGAATTTTATGTTGAATAAGGGTTTCCCATAGAATATGTGGCCTTCTTACTGATGGACTGTCAAATACATAACTTTTTTTAATGTTATTTTTAATTTATTTTCCATTCATGCTTTGTTTTGGGGGTTTCCAAAGGTTTTATGGATAATGGGTGAGTTTTCATGTATTGGGCCAAACCGTGAGCCCAATTCCAGATTTAAAAATAAATTTTGTTTCTTTTATAACTTTTTCATTTTTTAATATTTTTCACTCATTATAACTCCTAAATGTCCTCCCCTGATATATTAACACCACATTTAAATTTTGAGCCTTTATAAATCCATAATCATGGGGGAGTTGGATTTTTATTTGAAAATTGGGCCAACCGAAAATCTCTTTTTCCAGTTTTAAATTGTTTCTTTAATATTTTAATATCATGTTCATTATAATGAATATTTAGGATATTCCACCTCCCTCTAGACCCTAAGAAGACAAGGCACGCTCCCATTTCCTTTCCCTAATCCTTAGCGCTATTTGAGATCGCGACTTAGGGAAGAACTTCATAAGGTGTCTCAAATCGTCCAGAATTGAAGAGATAACATCATCTCTTTCTAACTCCCTCAATTCTTACTCTTTTTCCTCCATTCCAATTCCTAAATGACCTCCTAAATCTTTTTCAAACAACCCCTGAATTTTGGCTGTTTTCAATTTCATATACTGTTGTTTTTGGAGTGATTAATTCAGGATACTTCAAGTAAGTGAGTCCATTTCTTTCTTCTTTCATTTTTCTTAGGGTTTCATTCAATGTTCTTAGGGTTTCTTCCCTTATACGTGAAGTCACAAATTTAAATTGGGTAATGTGTCAAACATAAGGTTTAACCTTGGGTTATCTTGGTCCAATTTTCTATTTTTAGGTTTGATCTACCCTTCTCAATGTGTGGCGGTGGTGCGTTTGTGTTTTCACACAAAGGATTCAAGGGTTTCATTTGATTCGGTAAGTGATTCCAATGTTGATGCAATATTTGTGTATTATCATGATTTATTTATCATATTCTCAGGTTTATATCATTTTATTATTGCTGCAAAAATTGGTTCTAATGATGTTTCTATTGCAATTGAATTTTAAATGCCAATTTGGTGTGAAATTGGGGGTTTTCAAAAGAAATGTTTTATTTGTTTATTTGGAGATTCCCTATAAATACTTAGTTTTTTTATTGACCTGTAATAAGGCATAAAATACTGTTTATAATGTTTATCCCCTTTTTTCATTGCTGCAAAAATGATTTTTAATTGTGTTTGTAAAGAAAGTGAAGTTTTGGTTCCACTTTTGTGTGAAAATGAAGGTTTTACAACTTTATCACTTCTTGTTTAACATGGGGATTCCCGAAAATTGATTTTTTGTTTTAATTGAAATGTATTGGGATGAATTTACTGTTTTGGTAACTTACAAGTGTGTAAATAGTGTAAAAGTTGGGTTCTTAAGGGGTTTTGTGTGCAAAACAACATGGGATTTTGAGAAATTGTTTTATTCAAATTCAAAGTGTTTGTTGTGTGTTTTTAGTGGTATAAAATGTGATTGCTACTTTATTTGGTGTATGTGACTAGTAGTGGTGTTTTACATTAAAATTTATACATGTTAAATTCTGAAATTGTATGAGCACAAAGGGGGAAGCCCGGGTACCTAGGTGGGGTGGATGTGTACTATTACGGCTAGTGGACCGGATGTGTTTTTTCCCTATTTCACCTACCATTGGGATAACGACAACTCTAACTATACTATGTGGATGATTATTGTGTACCACCAGGTTATGGGTATGTTTTCTACTAGTGGATCGTGCACGAGAATGAATTTTACTATGGTTACATTACACCGAGGTACGAGGTACATGGGGGATGAGACTATCTAGTGCCTAGGGGTGTTCCCGATTTTGTTTCTCATTGGATTTGTGGTATTTCCCCTTGTATTTGGGTTGATTTTGAATTATTTTTAAGTAGATTAAATTACTATTTAAATGTGTTAACATTATGAAAGTTTTATCTTGAAAAATGTTTTCAATTTAATGTTGCATTTCTTGGAATTTGTCACCGCTTTTCATTGCATATTAAAACCGCTTGCTTTTTCACCTTATATTGAATGCATATTTGAATCATTGGGTGGTATCCTATTGGCCTTAGGATCACACCTTACTTACACCCCTTGTGTGTAATTATAATTTATTATTTTTGACTCAGGTAAAGGAAAGGCCAAGGGTGATGGCGGTTCAGGGTGTTAGTCCCCATCGATGGGGCGGAGTTGTGGAGACGACTTGCGGGTGATGACCCCCCTTGTCGTGTGGAGTCCTTGGGGATGTATTTATGTTGTCATTATTTGTATTTGTACCTCTTTTATTGTCTTTAATCCAATTTATTCAGTTCTGGTTTCTTTTATTAAGACTTTTTTGGCTATAAATTTCCGAATTTATATTATGGATTGTTTTTAAGGTTTAATGCTTTCATACTCGGGTAAATCATTCCCAAATCTAATTTTTTGATACCTGGGCACTTTTTCTAGCTGGTGGGTATAGGGAAAACCCTTAGGGCCTTGTAATAGGCTTGGTTTGGTGCCGGTTTTATGGCGACTAGATCCAGTTCGTGACAAAATGGTATCAGAGGATGTTATGGTTAACTCTTTGGGTCACAATATTTAGTGAACAGTCGAGATAGTCTAGAGTTATGATATTTGGGACTTGGTAGTTCATTTATGGGTAGTGTACCGGATCACCACACCTCAATACGGGATTCAAGTCGCCTGGGTAAGTCGAGATTTATCTAAGACCTTTGGTTTTCTTGGTTAGATGATGATTAGGGGAAATGAAAAGAGAGTTGGGTTAATGGTCTTAGTGGGATCGCAGGGCCTGGCAAGCCATGTAAATCTGAGGATATTCCCTTGAACACTATCTGTGATGGTAAAGTGATTGGAATACGGCCTCCAACCATATTTTCAAGTCACCCACTGAAACTAGTTTCTTCTCGCATTGTTTTTTTTTCTTTAGTTTTGAAATCTTGGCACTTTGGTTTTAAGAAGCGTAAAGTTTTTGTGAAGTGATTTTCAAATAAAGAGGGAATGGTTTGGTTTATGAAATGGAAGAACTGAATTTTCAGAATTATTTTGAAATGGAAAATGGTGTGCTTACACCTTTTTTGAAAGCAGGAACTTTATTGAATTTGGTTTTGAAAAGTGTTTCCAATAGAGTTTTCTAAACAAACAAAGAGTGTTTTAATGGGATGAGATGTTTTTAAATTGATGTGAATATCTTGAATGTGATCTCTTTTCTAAATGGTTGTGTCTTTCTAAAATGTTTTGTAAGATGTGAGTTGGGATTCTTATCTCGTGGTTAGTGGTTTTGAGGAAATGGATGTGTTGGTTGACTGTTTTGGTTTTGAAAAGTGGAAAGAATTTTTGTTTTAACCTTTGGTATTTTCATGAGAAACCACATGAATGGGGTTATATGGGAAGATTGATGGTTGATGATATGACTGGATGAGTGCCGGGATGGATATTATGAGGGTGCCCGGTGTGGCATAGAAACATGCATGTGTAAGGCCCATGGGGTACCATTGGTGGATGCGGTAACAGCTGAACCATTTGTTTTCAAAGAAATGTTTTTAAAGAAAAACATGATGTATTGATGAATTTTTTGGGATGGTTTATATTATGTGTTTTGGGAAAATGTTGATGTTGTGGGTTGTTTTGAGTCCAAGAACCCCTCCTGTTTGAAATGTGTATTGGGTTTGGGTTTCGTCAGTAAGTTGTGTTTTAGGGACGATTAGTGGTCTCTTTTGAAAAATGTTTTGGGACGCATTTACGATGGTTCCCTTCATGTTTTTGGATCTAGTTTGTGGTATATATTCTCCATTGGACCATCTTGGTTGGGTCCTTGAGTTCAATCGTTGGATAAGGTACACCCCCATTAATGGTTATTGCACAACTGAAGTGCAACCCAGATTGTTTTGCCGTTTGAATACCCTCCAGTTGATCAATATAAGGAATATTTTTCTTGAGATTTCTAGATTGAGCCTACACCCATTCCTTTATTTTATTTTTAGATCCTCTTGTAATGGGAGAGTGCTCATGGAAGGTTGAAAGAGACCTTAGTTTCTTAAGTTTCCTGATTCGTCGAAGGTGGATGTGGTCCAGGGATGTTAGTGTGGATGAGCGTCTCGATGGTGTCTAAGAGGGCCTTTGGGTTCTTCAAAGTTTCTTTGAATCATGAGTTAATGTTAAACCACCGGTGTGGGAAATATGGTCACAATAGGATATTGTGTCCACTTTCTAGAATTTTGTGTTGTTTGGGGATGTTGTATAATTTCCTTCTCCGTGAATTGTTTATATCAGTCGAAATGGTCATGTTCAGTGATGCCTTATGATGTCATGTGCTCGATTGACCGTATAGGTGAAAGTAGTGAAATCCTCTTACAGTCCCTATTATGTTGGGAAAATGTCTCCCTTGGAAAAACATCAAAATCATCCATTTTAGAGGAATGTGAGTGTAGGTGTTCTTTACTTCTATTGTTTCTCACCTGAAGAAACAAGGTGTGGTGTGTGTGCATCTTCTTAGCTCTTGTTTCAGTGAAATATCGGGATAGGGTAAAGTGAGTTTGGAATGTGTTATGTCTAGAAAACTTATCTGAGATTGCGGTGTAGTTTTTGGTGGCACCGAAAGAATAATTCTCATTCGGTGGGTTTTCGAAGACTAACTATGGGGCCGAAGATGCTTCAATCATTTGAGATCTAGCCTTAGGTCTCTGAGAGAAGCTGGCTCGTAGTCAAGGTAAATCACAGGGTCATTTAAACCCTTATACAAAGTCCTATCCTAAATATGAAAGATAGGAAGAGTTTAAACCTCTGGTATCATCATCTTTCTTCTATTGTTCACATTTGGTGGAAATAGGTGGAGGGCCTTGTACCCATTTCATCACCCAATGTCATTCCCTTCCCCTTTTGTTTCCATTGAGTCTTAGGAGAATGGTTGGAAATTTGGCTAGAAAGGCGGAGCACATGGTTTGTGAATGATTATAAGTGACTATGTGCCTGGAATCCATGCGGAAAGATTGATCAGCACAGTTAGTTCACAGTTTTACAAATTGTGCGGACTAACCGTGTGACCTCCCCAAATCTTGAAATTTTTGGGTTTTTCAGTGTCGGCCCATGCTGGTCGGTTAAGATGGTTGGTTCTTATGGTGGGGAGAACCTCTCTGATTCTCATGTATGTTCCTTCGGAAATTTTGAATGGAAGTCTACCCTATGTACCATAAAGTCCGTTCAGGCCTCCCCCAATTAGTGTCCAGATTATGTCTCGAAAAAAAATTTATTGGTTGTCTCTTATGGTTGGGAGGGTATTTGTGTCCCCCCACCCTAGTAACATAGATTTATCCTATTTTTTGGCTTGGTGTACATAGTATCGTTTGGAGCTATCTAGCTACCAACATCTTCCTTAAGTAAACGTTGGGACTGGAGAGCGCCCAATGGTTTAGTTAAAGTAAGGTAAGTATAGCCTTGTTCAAAGTTGTTGTTCGTTTGGGTGAATTGCTTTAGTCTTGCTCAGAAAGTGTTTGAGGTGTTTTATTTTGGGATAAAGTATGAATGTGATTGATCCTTTCTGGAACGTGGTGTAAGATTTTGTTGTGAGATTAATACATCCTTAATTGATCACTGGAGGTGTTTTGGCCTTTCGGGGTGAAACGTGGCAAAGGAGTACCTATTGGTTTCTCAGTTGGGTTTGGTTGTTTCTTTGACCTTGCTGTGACTTTCTGGGACGGAAAGATTTCAAGGTGGTGAGAAACTTCAAATACCTAACTTATTTTTAATTTATTTTCCATTCATGCTTTGTTTTTGGGGTTTTCAAATGTTTTATGGAGAATAGGTGAGTTTTCATGAATATGGCCAAACCGTGAGCCCAATTCCAGATTTAAAAATAAATTTTGTTTCTTTTTTAACTTTTTCATTTTTTAATATTTTTCACTCATTCCAACTCCTAAATTTCCTCCCCTGATATATTAACACCAAATAAAAATTTGGAGCCTTTATAAATCCACAATCATGGGGGAATTGGTTTTTTATTTGAGAATTGGGCCAACCCGAAATCCCATTTTCCAGTTTTAAATTGTTTCTTTAATTTTTTAATATCTTATACATTATAATGTTTTTTGGGAGCTTCCACCTCCCTCTCGGCCCTAATAATCCCAGGTTCTCTCCCATTTCCTTTCCCCCCTCCTTAGAGCTCTTTGAGATTGTGACCTAGGGCAGAACTTCATAAGGCCTCTCAAATCAGTCAGAATTTAATAGCTAACTCCATATCTTCTTAACTCCCTCAATTCTTACTCTTTTCCCTCCATTCTAGTTCATAAATGACCTCCTAAATCTTGTTCTAACAACCCCTAAATTTTATCTGTTTTCAATTTCATCTACTATTTTGTTTTTTGAGTGATTAATTCAGGATACATCAAGTAAGTGAGTCCATTTCTTTCTTCTTTGATTTTTCTTACAGTTTCATTCAATGTGCTAAGGGTTTATTCCTTTATACATGAAGTCCCAAATTTTTAGAGGCTAAGGTTTCAAACCTAAGGTTTAACCTTGGGTTTTCTTGGTCCAATTTTCTATTTTTAGGTTTGATATACCCTTCTTAAGGTGCGGCGGGGGGTGCGTTTGTGTTTTCGCACAAAGGATTCAAGGGTTTCATTTGATTTGGTAGGTGATTCCAATTTCTATGAAATATTTGTGTATTAGAATTATTTATTTATCATATTTTCAGGTTTATATCATTTTATTATTGGTGCAAAAATTGGTTCTAATGATGTTTCTATTATAATTGAGTTTTAAATGCCAATTTGCTGTGAAATTGGGGGTTTTCCAAAGAAATGTTTTATTTTTTTATTTGGTGATTCCCTATAAATACTTAGTTGTTTTTATTGACCTGTAATAAGGGTTAAAATACTGTTTATTGTGTTTGTTATTTTGCTGAAAAAATTAGTTTTAATTGTGTTTGTAAAGAAATTGAAGTTTTGGTTCCACTTTTGTGTGAAAATGATGGTTTTAAAAGTTATCACTTCTTGTTTAACATGGGGATGCCCGAAAATTGATTTGTTGTTTTAATTGAGATTTATTGGGCTTACATTACTATTTTGGTAACTTACAAGTGTGGACATAGTGTACAAGTGGGTTTCTTAAGTGGTTTTGTGTGCAAAACAACCCGGGATTTTGAGAAATTGTTTTATTCAAATTCAAAGTGTTTGTTGTGTGTTTTAAGTTGTATAAAATGTGATAGCTACTTTATTTGGTGTATGTGACCATTAGTGGTGTTTTAAATTAAAATGGATATGTGTTAAATGCTGAAATTTTTTGAGCACAAAGGGGGAAGCCTGGGTACCTAGGTGGGGCAGATTTGTACTAGTACGGCTAGTGGACATGATGGGTTTTGTCCCTATTTCCCCTAGCATTTGGATAATGAAAAATCTAACTAAACTATGTAGATGATGATTGGGGACCACTAGTTATGGTTATGTTCCCTACTAGTGGCTTGTGCATGAGAATATATTTTAGTATGGTTACATTACACCGAGGTACGAGATACATGGGGCCCGAGACTATCTAGTGCCTAGGGGTGTTCCCGATTTTGTTTCTCATTAGATTTGTGGTATTTTCTTTTGTATTTGAGTGTATTTGGAATTATATTGAATTATTTAACATGCCTATTTAAATGTGTATACATTCTGAAAGTTTTATCTTGAAAAATGTTTTCAATTTAAAGTTGCATTTCTTGGAATTTGTCGCCGCTTTTCATTGCATATTAAAACTGTTTGTTTTTTCACCATGTATTGCATTCACCTTGGAATAATTAGGTGGTATCCTATTTGGATTAGTCTCACACCCTAATTAAACCCCTTGGCTGTAAGTAGACTTTATTATTTTTGACTCAGGTAAAGGAAAGGCCAAGGGTGATGGCGGTTCAGGGTGTCAGTCCCCATCGTTGTGGTGGAGTTGTCGAGATGACTTATGGGTGATGACCCCCTTGTCGTGTGGAGTCCTTAGGGATGTATTTATGTTGTAATTATATGTATTTGGTACTCTTTTATTGTCTTTAATCCAATTTATTCAGTTCTGGTTTCTTTTATTAAGACTTGTTTGGCTATAAATTTTAGAATTTATATTATGGATTTTTTTTAAGGTTTAATGCTTTCATACTCAGGTAAATCATTCCCAGACCTAATTGTTTGATTCCTGGGCACTTGTGACAGCCCTTGGGGATAGGTAAATCCCTTAGGGCCATGGAACAGGATGGGTTTGGTGCCGTTTTGATGGCGACCAAATCCAGTTCGTGACAAAATGGTATCAGAGGAGGTTCTGGTTAACTCTTTGGGTCATGTTATTTTGTGAACAGTCGGGATAGTCTAGATTTAGGATTGTTCGGACTTGGTAGTTCGTTTATGGGTAGTGTTCCTGATCACCAAACCTCATGATAAGATTCTAGTCTCCTGGGGAAGTCGGTATTTATCTAAGTCCTTTGGTTTTCTTGGTTTGATGATGATTAGGGGAAATGAAAAGAGAGTTGGGTTAATGGTCTCAGTGGGCTCGTAGGGCCTGGAAAGCAATGTAAAGACGGGGATATCCCCTTGAACACTCTCTTTAATGGTAAAGTGATTGTAATATGGCCTCCAACCATATTTCCAGGTCACCCACTGAAACTAGTTTCCTCTCGCATTGTTTTTGGCTTTAGTTTTGAAATCTTGGCACTTTGGTTTTAAGAAGCATAAAGTTTTTGTGAAGTTATTTTCAAATAAAGACAGAATGTTTTGGTTTATTAAAAGGCATAACTGAATTTTCAGAATTGTTTTGAAATTTAAAATGGTGTGCTTATACCTTTTTTGAAAGAAGGAACTATATTGAAGTTGGTTTTCAAAAGTCTTTCCAATAGAGTTTTCTAAACAATCAAAGAGTGTTTTAATGGGATGAGCTGTTTTTAAATTTATGTGAATATCATGAATTTGAGTTCTTTTCTAAATGGTTGTGTCTTTCTAAAAAGTTTTGTAAGATTTGATTTGGGATTCTGATCTCGTGGTTAGCGGTTTTGAGAAAAAGGATGTGTTGGTTGACCATTTTGGTTTTGAAAATTGGAAAGAATTTTTGTTTTAACATTTGGTATTTTCATGAGAAACCACACGCATGGGGTTATATGGGAAGATGGATGGTTGATGAAATTACTGGATGAGTTCCGGGATGGATATGAGGAGGGTGACCGGTGTGGCACAGAAACATGCGTGTGTAAGGACCATGGGGTACCATTGGTGGAAGCGCTAACCGCTGAACCATTTGTTTTCAAATAAATGTTTTTAAATAAAAAGATGATGTCTTTATGAATTGTTTGGGATGGTTTATATTATGTGTTTTTGGAAAATTTTGATGCTGTGGGTTGTTTTGAGTCCAAGAGCCCCTCCTGTTTTAACTGTGTTTTGGGTTTGGGTTTCGTCAGTAAGTTGTATTGTAGGGATGGTTAGTGGTCTCTTTTGAAAAATGTTTTGGGACACCTTTATGATGGTTCCATTCATGTGTTTGGATCTGGTTTGTGGTATATATTTACCAATGGACCATCTTGGTTGGTTCCTTGGGTTCAATCATTGGATAAGGTTCACCCCCATTAAAGGGTAGTGCACAACTGAAGTGCAACCCGGATTGTTTCGTCGTATGAAGACCCTCCAGTTGATCAATATAAGGAATATTTTTATTGATATTTATAGATTGAGTCTACACCCATTCCTTTCTATGATTTTTAGATCCCCTTTTAATGGTAGAGTGCTCATGGAAGGTTGAAAGATACCTTGGTTTCTTATGTTTCCTGATTCATCGAAGGTGGATGTGGTCTAGGGATGTTACTATGGATGAGCGTCTCGATGGTGTCTAAGAGGTCCTTTGGGTTGTTCAAAGTTTCTTTGAAGCATGAGTTCATGTTAAACCACCGTTGTGGGAAATATGGTCACGATAGGATATTGTGGCCACTTTCTAGAATTTTTTGTTGTTTGGGGATGTTGTATAATGTCCTTCTCCATGAATTGTTTATATCAGTCGCAATGGTCATTTTCGGTGATGTCTTATGATGTCATGTGCTCAATTAACCATATAGGTGAAAGTAGTGAAATCCTATGAGAGTCCTTGTTATGGTGGTAAAATGTCTCCCTTGGAAAAACTTAAAAATCATCCATTTTAGAGGAATGTTAGTGTGGGTGTTCATTGCTTCTATTGTTTCTCACCTGATGAAACAAGGTGTGATGTGTGTGAATCTTCTTAGACCTTGTTTTAGTGAAATATCGGGATAGGGTAAAGTGAGTTTGGAATTTGTTATGTTTGGAAAACTTATCTTGGATTGCGGTGTAGTTTTTGGTGGCACTGATTGAAGAATTCTCATTCAGTGTGTTTTCAAAGACTAACTACGAGGCCAGAGATGCTTCATTCATTTGAGCTCCAGCCATAAGTCTCAGAGAGAAGTTGGCTCGTAGTCAAGGGAAATCACAGGGTCATTTAAACCCATGTACAAAGTCCTATCCTAAATATGAAAGATAGGAAGAGTTTAAAACTCAGGTATCATCATCTTTCTTTTGTTGTTCACATTTGGTGGAAATAGGTGGAGGGTCTTGTACCCATGTCATCACCCAATGTCATTCCATCCCCCTTTGGTTTCCATTGAGTCTTTGGAGAATGGTTGGAAATTTGGCTAGACAGGATGAGCACATAGTTTGTGAATGATTAAGAGTGACTGTGTGCCTGGAATCCATGTGGGAAGATTGATCAGCACATTTAGTTCATGGTTTCACAAACTGTGAGGACTAACAGTGCGACCTTCCCAAATCTTAAAATTTTTGGGTTTTTCAGTGTTGGTCCATGCTGGTCGGTTAAGATGGTTGGTTCTTATGGTGAGGAGAACCTCAATGATTCTCATGTATGTTCCTTAGGAAATTTTTAATGGAAGTCTACCCTATGTACCAAGCAGTCCGTTCAGGCCTCCCCCTATTAGTGTCCTGATTCTGTCATAGAAAAAAAAATTATTGGTTGCCTCTTATGGTGGGGAGTGTATTTGTGTCCTCCCGTTCCAGTAACTTAGATTTATCCATGGCCTTGGCTTGGTGTATGTAGTATCGTTCAGAGATATCTAGCTACCAACATCTTCTTTAAGTAAACGTTGGCACTAGAGAGCGCCCAATGGTTTAGTTAAAGTAAGGTAAGTGTAACCTTGTTCAAAGTTGTTGTTCGTTTGGGTGAATTTCTTGAGTCTTGTTCGGATAGTGTTTGAGGTGTTTTATTTTGGGATAAAGTATGAATTTGATTGATCCTTTCAGGAAAGTGGTGTATGATTTGGTTGTGAGAGTAATACTTCCTTAATTGATCACTGGAGGTGTTTTGGCCTTTGGGGGTGAAACCTGGCAAGGGAGTACCTATTGGTTTCTCAGATGGGTTTGGTTGTTTCTTTGACCTTGTTGTGACTTTTCGAGGTGGAAAGTTTTGAAGGTGGGGATAATTTTCAAATACATAACTTATTTTAAATTTATTTTTAATTTATTTTCCATTCATTCTTTGTTTTGGGGATTTCCAAAGGTTTTATGGAGAATAGGTGAGTTTTCATGAATTTGGCCAAACCGTGAGCTCAATTCCAGATTTAAAAATAATTTTTGTTTCTTTTTTAACATTTTCATTTTTTAATATTTTTCACTCATCCCAAATCCTAAATGTCCTACCCAGATATATTAACACCACATTTAAATTTGGAGCCTTTATAAATCCACAATCATGGGGGAGTTGGGTTTTTATTCGAGAATTGGGCCAACCCGAAAGCCCATTTTTCAGTTTTAAATTGTTTCTTTAATTTTTTAATATCTTATACGGTATAATGAATTTTTCGGAGATTCCACCTCCCTCTAGTTCCTAAGAAGCCCAGGAGATCTCCCATTTCCCTTCCCCCATTCTTAGAGCTCTTTGATATTGTGACATAGGGAAGAACATCATAAGGTGTCTCAAATCGTCGAGAATTGGATAGGTAACTTCATCTCTTCTTAACTCCCTCCATTATTTCTATTTCCCCCCCATTCCAGTTCCTAAATGACCTCCTAAATCTTGTTCGAACAACCCCTGAATTTGGGTTGTTTTAAATTTTATCTACTGTTGTGTTTGGAGTGATTAATTCAGGATACTTCAAGTAAGTGAGTCCATTTCATTCTTCTTTGATTTTTCTTAGGGTTTCATTCAATGTGCTTGGGGTTTATTCCCTTATACATGAAGTCCCAAATTTCTAGAGGGTAAGGTGTAAAACCTAAGGTTTAACCTTGGGTTTTCTTGGTCAAATTTTCTATTTTTAGGTTTGATCTACCCTTTTTGAGGTGTGGCGGTGGTGCGTTTGTGTTTTGGAACAAAGGATTCAAGGGTTTCATTTGATTTGGTAGGTGATTCCAATGTCGATGAAATATTTGTGTATTAGAATGCTGTATTTATCATATTTTCAGGTTTATATCATTTTATTATTGCTTCAAAAATTGGTTCTAATGATATTTCTATTGCAATTGAATTTTAAATTCCAATTTGGTGTGAAATTGGGGGTTTTCGAGATAAATGTTTTATTTGTTTATTTGGGGATTCCCTATAAATACTTAGTTGTTTTTATTTACCTGTAATAATGATTAAAATACTGTTAATAATGTGTATCCCCTTTGTTTATTGCTGCAAAAATGAGTTTAAATTGTGTTTGTAAAGAAAGTGAAGTTTTGGTCCCACTTTTGTGTGAAAATGAAGGTTTTACAAAGTTATCACTTCTTGTTTAACATGGGGATGCCCAAAAATTTATTTTTTGTTTTAATTGAAATTTATTGGGCTGCCTTTACTGTTTTGGTAACTTACAAGTGTGTAAATAGTGTACAAGAGGGTTTCTTAAGGGGTTTTGTGTGCAAAACAACACGGGATTTTGAGAAATTGTTTTATTCAAATTCAAAGTTTTTGTTGTGTTTTTTAAGTGGTATAAAATGCAATAGATGTTGTATTTGGTGTATGTGACCATTATTGGTGTTTTACATTAAAATGGATATGTGTTAAATGCTGAAATTGTTTGAGCACAATGGGGGAAGCCCAGGTACCTAGGTGGGGCGGATGTGTACTAGTACGGCTAGTGGACCGGATGGGTTTTGTCCCTGTTTCACCTAGAATTTGGATAACTAAAACTCTAACTAAACTATGTGGATGATTATTTGGGACCACTAGGTTATGGTTATGTTACCTACTAGTGGAACGTGAAGGAGAACGAATTTTACTATGGTTACATTACACCGAGGTACGAGGTACATGGGGCCCAAGACAATCTAGTGCCTTGGGGTGTTCCCGATTTTGTTTCTCATTAGATTTGTGGTATTGGCCCTTGTATTTGGGTGTATTTGAAATACTATTGAAGTATTTAAAATTACTATTTAAATGTGTTAACATTAAGAAAGTTTTATCTTGAAAAATGTTTTCAATTTAAAGTTGCATTTCATGGAATTTGTCACCGCTTTTCATTGCATATTAAAACTGCATGCTTTTTCACCTTGTATTGCATGCACCTTGGAATAATTGGGTGGTATCCTATTGGTATTAGGCTCACACACTACGTAAAACACTTGGGTGTGAGTAGAATTTATTATTTTTGACTCAGGTAAAGGAGAGGCCAAGGGTGATGGCGGTTTAGGGTGTCAGTCCCCATCGCTGGGGTGGAATTGTCAAGACGACTTGCGGGTGATGACCCCCTTTTCATGTGGAGTCCTTGGGGATGTCTTTTTGTTATCATTATTTTTATTTGGAACTCTTTTATTGTATTTAATCCAATTTATTCAATTCTGGTTTATTTTATTAAGACTTTTTTGGCTATAAGTTTCAGAATTTATATTATGGATTGTTTTTAAGGTTTAATGCTTTCATACTCAGGTAAATCATTCCCAAACCTAATTGTTTGATACATGAGAACTTGTGGAAGCCAGTGGGGATAGGTAACGCCCTTAGGGCCTTGGCATGGGCTTGGTTTGGTTTCGGTTTGATGGATACCAGATCTGGTTCATGACAAAATGGTATCAGATGAGGTTCTGGTTAACTCTTTGGGTCACGTTATTTAGTGAACTGTCGGGATAGTCTAGAGTTAGGATTGTTGGGACGTGGTAGTTCAGTTATGGGTAGTGTTCCTGATCACCACACCTCATGACAGGATTCAAGTTTCTTGGGGATGTCGGTATTTATCTAGGTCTTTTGGTTTTCTTGGTTTGATAATGATTAGGGGAAATGAAAATAGAGTTGGGTTAATGGTCTCAGTGTGCTCGCAGGGCCTGGAAAGCCATGCAAAGTCGGGGAAATCCCCTTGAACACTCTCTATGATGGAGAAGTGATGGTAATGTGGCCTCCAACTATATTTCCAAGTCATCCACTGAAACTAGTTTCCTCTCGCATTGTTTTTTGCTTTAGTTTTGAAATCTTGGCACTTTGGTTTTAAGAAGCGTAATGCTTTTGTGAAGTAATTTTCAAATAAAGAGGGAATGGTTTGGTTTATGAATTGGAAGAACTGAATTTTCAGAATTGTTTTGAAATTTAAATTAGTGTGCTTACACATTTTTTGAAAGCAGGAACTATATTGAAGTTGGTTTTCAAAAGTGTTTCCAATAGAGTTTTCTAAACAATCAATGAGTGTTTTAATGGGATGAGATGTTTTTAAATTGATTTGAATATCTTGAATGTGAGTTATTTTCTAAATTTTTGTGTCTTTCTAAAAAGTTTTTTAAGATGTGAGTTGGGATTTTGATCTCATGGTTAGCGGTTTTGAGAAAAAGGATGTGTTGGTTGACCATTTCGGTTTTGAAAATTGGAAGGAATTTTTGTTTTAACCTTTGGTATTTTCATGAGCAACCAAATGCATGGGGTTATATGGGAAGATGGATGATTGATGACATGAATGGATGAGTGTCGGGATGGATATGAGGAGGGTGCCCGGTGTGGCCCAAAAACATGCATGTGTAAGGCCCATGGGGTACCATTGGTGGATGCGCTAACTGCTGAACCATTTTTTTCCAAGAAATGTTTTTAAAGAAAAACACGAAGTCTTGATGAATTATTTGGGATTGTTTATATTATGTGTTTTTGTAAAATGTTGATGTTGTGGGTTGTTTTGAGTCCAAGAACCCCTCCTGTTTGAACTATGTTTTGGGTTTGGGTTTCGTCGGTAAGTTGTGTTATAGGGACGGTTAGTGGTCACTTTTGAAAAATGTTTTGGGACGCCTTTATGATGGTTCCCTTCATGTGTTTGGATCTGGTTTGTGGTATATATTGACAAATGGACCATCTTGGTCAGGTCCTCGGGTTCAATCGTTAGATAACGTTCACCCCCATTAAAGGATAGTGCACAACTGAAGTGCAACCCGGATTGTTTCGTTGTTTGAAGACCCTCCAGTAGATCAATATAAGGAATCTTTTTCTTGAGATTTTTAGATTGAGTCTACACCCATTCCTTTCTTTGATTTTTAGATCCTTTTGCAATGGGAGAGTTCTCGTGGAAGGTTGGAAGAGACCTTTGTTTCTTATGTTTCCTGATTCGTCAAAGGTCGATGTGGTCTAGGGATGTTAGTGTGGATGAGCGTCTCAATGGTGTCTAAGAGGTCCTTTGGGTTCTTCAAAGTTTCTTTGAAGCATGAGTTCATGTTAAACCACCGCTGTGGGAAATATGGTCACGATAGGATTTTGTGGACACTTTCTAGAATTGTGTGTTGTTTGGGGATGTTGTATAATGTCCTTATCCATGAATTTTTTGTATCAGTCGTAATGGTCATGTTCGGTGATGCCTTATGATGTCATGTGCTCGATTGACCATATAGGTGAAAGTAGTGAAATCCTCTGAGAGTCCCTGTTATGTTGGGAAAATGTCTCCCTTGAAAAAACTTCAAAATCATCCATTTTAGAGGAATGTGAGTATAGGTGTTCTTTACTTATATTGTTTCACACCTAAAGAAAAAAGGTGTGATGTGTGTGCATATTCTTAGCCCTTGTTTCAGTGAAATATCAGGATAAGGTAAAGTGAGTTTGGAATGTGTTATGTCTGGAAAACTTATCTTGGATTGTGGTGTAGTTTTTCGTGGCACCGAAAGAAGAATTATCATTCAATGGATTTCCTAAGAATAACTACGAGGCCGAAAATGCTTCAATCATTTGTGCTCCAGCCATAGGTCTCGGAGAGAAGCTGGATCGTAGTCAAGAGAAATCACAGGGTCATTTAAACCCTTGTACGAAGTCCTATCCTAAATATGAAAGATAGGAAGAGTTTAAATCTCTGGTATCATCGTCTTTCTTCTGTTTTTCACGTTTGGTGGAAATAGGGGGAGGTCCTTGTACCCATGTCATCGCCCAATGTCATTCCCTCCCCCTTTGGTTTCCATTGAGTCTTTGGAGAATTGTTGGAAATTTGGTTAGACAGGCTGAGCACATGGTTTGTGAATGATTAAGAGTGACTGTGTGCCTGGAATCCATGCAGGAAGATTGATCAGCACAGTTAGTTCACGGTTTCACAAACTGTGCGGACTAACCCTACGACCATCCCAAATCTTGAACTTTTTGGGGTTTTCAGTGTTGGCTCATGCTGGTTGGTTAAGATGGTTGGTTCTTATGGTGGGGAGAACCTTTATGATTCTCATGTATGTTCCTTCAGAAATTTTGAATGGAAGTCTACCCTATGTACTAGGGAGTCTGTTCAAGCCTCCCCCTATTAGTGTCCTAATTTCGTCTCGGAAAAAAAATATTGGTTGTCTCTTACGGCGGAGAGTGTATTTTTGTCCCCCGTACGAGTAACTTAGATTTATCCATGGTCTTGGCTTGGTGTAGATAGTATCATTAAGAGATATCTAGCTACCAACATCTTCCTTAAGTAAACGTTGGGACTGGAGAGGCCCAATGGTTTAGTTAAAGTAAGGTAAGTGTAACCTTGTTCAAAGTTGTTGTTCGTTTGGGTGAATTGCTTGAGTCTTGTTTAGATAGTGTTTGAGGTGTTTTATTTTGGGATAAAGTATGAATGTGATTGATCCTTTCAGGAAATTGGTTTAAGATTTGTTTGTGAGAGTAATCCTTCCTTAATTGATCACTGGAGATGTTTTGGCCTTTGGGGGTGAAACCTGATAAGGGAGTACCTATTGGTTTCTCAGTTGGGTTTGGTTGTTGCTTTTACCTTGCTGTGACTTTCTGGGGCAGAAAGTTTTCAATGTGGGGATAATTGTCAAATACATAACTTATTTTAAAGTTATTTTTAATTTATTTTCCATTCATGCTTTGTTTTGGAGGTTTCCAAAGGTTTTATGGAGAATATGTGAGTTTTCATGAATTGGGCCAAATCGTGAGCCCAATTCCAGATTTAAAAATAATTTTTTTTCTTTTTTAACTTTTTAATTTTTTAATATTTTTCACTCATTCCAACTCCTAAATGTCCTCCCTTGATATATTAACACCGAATTTAAATTTGGGGCCTTTATAAATCCATAATCATGGGGGAGTTGGGTTTTTATTGGAGAATTGAGCCAACCCGAAAGCTCATTTTCTAGTTTTAAATTGTTTCTTTAATTTTTTAATATCTTATACATTATAATGAATTTTTAGGAGCTTCCACCTCCCTCTCGACCCTAAGAAGCCCAGGCGCACTCCCATTGCCTTTTCTCCCCTCCTTAGAGCTCTTTGAGATCGCGACATAGGTCAGAACTTCATAAAGTGTCTCAAATCGGCCAGAATTGAATTGGTAACTTCATCTCTTCTTAACTCCCTCAATTCTTACTCTTTTACCTCCATTTAAGTTCCTAAATTACCTCCTAAATCTTGTTCGAACAACCCCTGAATTGAGGCTGTTTTCAATTTCATCTATTGTTCTTCTCTGAATGGTAATAAATTCAATAGTGAATGGTTTTATCACTTTAACTAGAGATTAAATAACCAAATAGGGGTACATAGAGAAACTCTAAAATATATAGACAGATAAAATATCCTACATATGGATTTTTACATCCATTTAAATTCAAAGTTCAAAATTCAAAATTCAAACTGCAACATCATCACGTCCTCTGCCCACGTCCCACCTCATGCCTCATACATAAATCAAACTCTTAGTCGTACAAGATCGCCTTCAAGGAACGACTGCCAGAATCCATCGACGTCGTCAAGCACCATCATCGTCGTCGAAAAATCACACAACCTTTCCAGACCAGCACGAACATTGGGAGCAATAACAGCCAAAGCCATCAGAAACCAAAGGAACAAAGCCTGCGTTGGTCTCACCTCCTCGAAAACCAGCAACTGATCAAACTACACATCCCAAAACCTCCGAGAAAATCACTACACCAGACCGACTTGGCGTGGGAGCGACGATCGGGAAGCAAGAGCAGAGTTATATCGGCCAGGTCGTCGACAAAGAGCAACAATCTCCAACAGTAACTCCATCGCCTTCGATAGAAACACCACCAGGAGAGGAGACACCAGATAGCCAAACCAAACCTCTGGGCCTTCATGCCTACACTAAAATAGAAAAAAACCAAAAGAAGAAACCCCAAAACACCAGACTCCGCATCCATCTACAATGAAAAGATGAAGCCCTGCAGTGGCCTCGCTCTCCAAACCCCGCTCCACCTTTGCGCAGCGTCAACACCACTGTGAGAGCAGTGAGGGAAAGAGCACCCCCAAATACATTTAAGCGAATCGAACCCCGAATGAAACAAAACCTAATTCCATCGCGAGAGAGAACACAACGAAGCATCTGGATCCATCGATTCTTGATAGATAGGCTAATGCCACTTTGGGATGGGAGGACCGCTACCCAGATCTGGTAGGACCAGCAGGGACGACTCCTAAAACATACCTGGGCGACGGCCGCCTTAAGAGAACATGCAGCTGAACCGGGAACTGAAACAGGATGACTGACCTTGGCAGAATGACACTGGAACAACGCTGGGGTGGGAGTAACACCCAGTGAGGGAAGGGGGAAGCAATGCTGAGAATGAGCGAAGGGGAAACCCTAGAGCTCGGGAGAGACGCCAGGAGAGAACGGCGCCATACTCCTTCCTATGGATTTTTACATCGACTTATGGTATCAATCCACCACTTCTATAATAATGGGAACCGGTATTGTTACTAGGAAAGATTTACCGAGTATATCTAAAATATACAAGTCTTTGACTATGTGATAATTCTTTTATTGTTATGAGAAAATATATCATCCTCTTAATCTTAATGATCAATTTGAAGAATCATTTACTCATTCAAAATACTTTCCACCACCAGAAAATGGGTTTTTATCTAAAATACAACAATGTGAACTCATGGGAGAACACCGATATAATTCTGCTTTCCTAAGAAAAATGTGTAGGTTATGTAGGATATATACTAATATCACTATTTGGAATATATTTATTATAATTATATAATGATTATAAGAAATAAAATACACCATAAAATTGTGATTCATCATCATAAATAGTTTTTAAAAATATTTTTAAATTAGTGTCTTTACACCGTGAATCCAATATTATTATCCTTGGAAATTTTTTAAGTTAAGGGTCAAAATATTTTTTATTTTTTTTTATTTTAGTAGTAATAAAAAAATTAATATAAAATTTTTAAGACGTATTTTTAAAAAAAATACATATTATCTGCTAAAACAGGTAAAACAATTGGAGAAATAGGAATTCATGGATATAAAAAATGAGTAAATTTTTTAAATACATGAAAAAATATTTATATAATTTAACATGAACCTCAAAAATTTCATCTTGAATAATAAGTCAATCATGTACTATAATATACATAGAAAACTTTAGATTTACTTTGTTATAAAAATAATTTCAACATATGATATGTTAAATTCCCTCTATTTTATAGATATGATAATATTTTCCTTTCTTGCATATTTACTTATTAAAAAATATCTATATATTTGAATATAATTATCAAAACTATTAGTTATACTATACTTTCTAATAATATCTATGGAATATTTTTAAATAGATAAAACATTATTATAATCAAATAAAAAACATGTGAACAAAAACCATTAAATATTTCTCCATAACATGTAAATTCTAATACAGATGTAATATATGGGCCAACATCATTATAATATGATTCATTATAAAGTGTAACTATAAATATTTTATTTTTTAAAATCCATTTAGAAATATGATCTATTAATGAAATTCGAAATGAACGACTAGTATATGGAACTTCAACTAATTTAAATTAAATATTTTTTTTTAATATAAAATCATTATCAAGAAAATGATTGGTAACGATTTGATATTATATATATTGATTAGAATTATATAAACCTGATGTTAAATAAACATATACATTTATTCCTCTAAAATCATTTTTAATATTTGATTTAACATTTTTTAAATTTTTGTAAAATTTTATTTCTTGAAGTTATTCATGAAAAAGTTATAAATTAAAGAATAAATACTAATAAAATCAAATATGTAAAATAGAGATCTAAACCTGTATTGAATGGTTGATATTTTTTAATTTTATAATTGATCATAAAATCTTATATACATATAATACCATAAGAAAAATTACTTAATTTATTACTTCATAATTACATTTTTGGCCTAATATCTAGTTGAGTACATATTACATGTGCATTAATATGTATTTTGAGATAGATAGTTCCACTATTATAAGAACTAATTTTTGATTTGTTATAGTATATAAATTTTTTCTAAATGTTCTTATGCCAAAATTTTCAATGACATAAAAATTTTCATCTTGATTTCAAAAATTATATTAAGTTTGAGATGTTGATGGTAATGAAATATAAGGATGATGTGATGAAACAACAGGTAAATTTGGAATGTCATCACTAGGGGGATCAATAGATTCTATATCAACAAAATTGATGATGATCCATTTAAAAATTTAAATTGAATATTGAAATACAAAAAAGTACAAATAATTTATAATTAATTATTATTTATTTTTTTATAAAATATATTATTAAATATAAATACATTAAATAAAATTTTACAAATATGGAAAAATAAATTATTGAATTGAGTGTGGGGAAAATGAAATTTTGATTTTATGACATTTCTGAATTTCAAAAGTTTATATAGAACAATGGTGTCAGTATCGGTCTGGTAGATTAATTATAATATTTTTTATAATATATATTAGGAGAAAATAAGGAAAAGTTGAAAAAAATAAGAGATGGGGGTACGTATAATAATACCTACCGATGGAGACCTAATAATTTCATAGATAAATATTACATCATATTAGATGAATATTCAATACACAATTATACACGCCCCAGGACCAGAAAGGTTTAGAGTTATTGGAGACTCGATACATAAACATGTTATATCATAAAGGATCTACATCATCTCCTATTTAGTTATTAAAAACTAGCACCCTTATTATAAATATCATACTTAAAACCATTCTTCGTATCCTAGAGAAAAGAAAACATAAAACAATGGTGAGTATAAATTTTCAATAAGTGTCATCACTATAGAAATCAATAAATTATCATAATTAAGAATAAGTTTATGAAAAACATATAATAACATAATATTTTCAATTCCAATCGATTAATATACCATAAATCATGATCTGTGGAATAAATATTTATTTAAACAAAACAAAACAATTCATAAGAATTTTGGATCATAAATAACAAAATATTAACCATGAGACCATATCACAAACATATGAATTTAGAAAAAACAAAATATTATAACATTTTGAACATGTATAAACAGTAATAGGTTCACACAATAAGTTAAGCACATAAAATAATGTCCTCACATAAACTTATGGACATGAAAACATGTCCACGTATTAATATATAGACATGAAAAGAGGTCCATCCATAAATTTATTGACATAAAACTAGGACCACGAATAATATTGGGAACATGAAATCATGTTCATGTATAATATTTTTATATCATGAGTTATCCATCATTAACCAATTAATTTTAGGGATATAACAGACCCACTTGTCACATAATCCATTTATATTTATGCCAGAGGATCAGGAAAACATTTATCATTTCTTTATAGGTTAGCACATGGAAAAGAAAATGGGTTTCATCAATATCTCTAAATTATTATCATAAACCATATAAATAATGAATAAATAAGGTATCATTAAAATATATCCCTAGTAAATCATAATTAAAATCAAATTATTTTATGAGAGAAGAAATATTCCTTTAAAAGATCACTAGAATATTTCTTGGGGAAAATACCCATTTGATTTTGAAATCACATAAAATCTAAATATTTCTAAAATATTAAGAGAAATTTTTAATTTGAAAATAAACATAGAAACTTATAAAGTAAGATTCAAATAAAATAATGGTCATGATTTCGGAAAAATCAAATGATTATGTATATGTAAAAAAGAAAACATTCTCGTCATTCGTCTGTAAATAAAAGTACAAAATGATGTGTTTGGGAAAAAATTATTTAAAAAGATTCATATTTAAACATTGTAAAAAAAGTAAAAGGTATGGAAAATGAACTTTTTAAAAAATTTCAACTATAGGTAAAAACAATAATAAAATATTTTTGAAGATCATGTACACAGAATAAAAATTTCAATAAAGAAAAATGAATAAGGTCGAATATCCCTTAAATCATTATCCTGATCATTTTAAGTAACATAAATAGGAATACAATACTAATATTGAAAACAATTATAGGAATAAACATAGTAGAACAAAATATTTAAGTTTAAAAGTATTTTTTTAGTATAAGTTTCCTAAATAAAATTTTAAAATAGACAATACCAAAAAATGAAATTGTAAAAAAAGTAATGCTTAGGTAGCATTTGAATCATAACCCTCATGAAAGATTCAAATTAAAATTAAACATTAAATAAAATTAATATAAATAGATTTTTGATATATCATATAAAATGGTCAGTATATACACCACATGAAAGGAACAACTGGTGAAAAAGCCTTATGACTCACTCAAATAAAAGTTGAAAGAGAAACCCTTATCTCAAGCTTCTTCTTAATTTATATGCATGAAAACCTCCAATAAAAAAAATAGATTTATTATAAATATATTAAATAGCCATAATCATACATTTAATTCCATATATTATGTATTTATAACATATTATAACCTTTTTATTAATATTTTTTTAAATCACAATTACAAGTAATAACTATTATATTTTCTTTTCATTTTTTGATACCTCAGTTCTTGTCCTTTTACTTTAGTCATGGTGAAATCATCATAAAAAATTAAATAATTCCATAAGTATCATATTTAATTGTTATATACAATTTTATAACTATTCATATATATTAGTGATGAAAATTGTATCGCATCACTTTATAGAAACTATAATCTGTACATACATAATAGTGATGTTAAAACTTTTCGATAAATGGAATGAAATAAAGTAAAATGAATTCAACTTTAAGGAATAATTATGATATCATAAATTTCACATATATTAATTAAATATATCATTATTACCAACCATATAAATCTTAAATGAAAAATTAATCACATCATTTCATGCAGTAGAAAGTCCACATAGAAGCATGAGCGACGTTGTCATTTCACAACATATGGAAAGGTAAGATGGTAGATAGGATATTTTAATTAAATAATAATTAAATAATAAATTATATGTATAAAAATTAAATCCATCATAATCACCAATCATTTAATATTATGAAGGAAAATGAATCATATCACCATGTGGAGGCATTAGAGAACATTTAGGCATAAAGGATAATTTCATTTCCCAGTTGATAGAAAAGAGGAGGAAACACAATTGGAAACTAGATCTATCCCCATGAATCTATACCCATTATTTAGAAAAATTGTGGGTATATTTGTTTTACCCAAAGCTATACCCATGGTTTGAAAAACCCATTGGTATAGGTTGAGTTATACCAATGGTGTATCAAAAACCATCATTATAACACCATAAAAAAGTAAATCTTCCCCCACTCCTCCTCAGTCAAACCCCTAATATTATCCCCTCTTATGGACCCTCCCCCCCTCGCCATGATTGGGAAACATTTGTCCTATAGTCCATGTGGTATTCCTATATTTCTGGAATTTTTTGTTTTTTTCTTTAAGAGGTAGGCATTCCTTCCCTCCTCTTCATTATTATATCCTCACCCATGCAATCGTCAGTTTTCTTCTCTATTGTTCTCCCCAAATTCAATTATTTCTCAATTATTATCTACTTTAGCATCATATTAGTGAGTTCCATGTCCTTTATCTCTTTTATTGGAAATTATTTTCCTTTATATAGATGCATGTGATTCAACTAGAGCATATTTGTATCACTTCTACCATTGTGTTTTTAAATTTATTGTCTAATAGAGATCAAATATAGTCTATTAAATACCTAAAAGTACTATTTTATTTATAATTTAATTATATTTACTACTATATTAGGGATTTTTATGAATTTAACTTAAATTTGAGATACTTTTGGAGGAATATTTTAGGGATTTATATTTTTTGTGTTGAGAATCATATTTAAGTTAATTTTAAGGGTTAATGAAATTTTTTATTATCCTAGAGTTATAGTAATTTATTAATGAAATTTAATTTGTTATATAATGAACCATGGTTAAATTATTTATTTGATTGTTTTAACCCAATAAAAAATAATTGTATGATGATGAAAATGATTAGACTATTGCAAGTAAATCTACAATATATCTTTATTTGTAAAGGTTGGTTGTTCAGGAATTCACTATTGTATTTATAGTACTAGTAAAGAATGTTTCTTATAAGAAATTATTATGATTTAAACAACAAGGAATGATAAAATATTATTCAAAATAATTAAATATTTCGAATGATTTTTTTTAAAATTGAATCCTTTATTATGTATAAATATTAATAAACGCCTTCGGTAAATGTAATGAAATAATTATATAAGTCTCATTGGAAATCTTATGGGATTGTTTTCATTTTATAAAACATGGTTTCCTTTGATAATGTTGTACATAATAATTTAGTTCATTAAGAAAAATTAAATTTTACGGCCCTTAGGATAACCTATTTTTATTAGCATTTTTTTATAACTTAGTTATTTGTTAAGAATGATTCATTAGTTCATTTATAATGTTTTGAGTAGTTAGACATTTATTTCAACTACAAGATAAATGAATAAAAACCATCTAACCACACATTTTCTTAATTAAGGGGTTTTATCAGTGGTGAAGTAATGGATGGCTTTCATAAAGTGGGACGAAATGGATTAATCATTTTGTATTGATGGATCTTCCCCAAATTAAATACTTTTTAAATTGAAATACAACATCATGTAAAATTATTTATCCATATGTTTGAATAATATATGTAATGTTATCATTAAATAAAATCCTTTCATTATTAAATGTTAACCTCAATTTTGTTTTCAAATGGGAAGACCTCTATGGAAAATAAATACCCATTTTTCTGACAGTATTCCTTAGTTGTTATTTATTTCAATATATTCAAATTGTTTTAATTTCTATAATCATTACATGTTTTTTTATTATGATATTCCATGTTATTTTTTGAATGGATATTAGTATTCAATAATTGTCACTAACATCATGCATTGTATTCAATTTGGTTTCTTATTTGTGTTATTTAATTACATCTAAACTATAGTTTTAATTAGTCTTTAAATTTGGATATAATTGTAAATATGGTATACATTTACGATTGGAACATAAATGTTTTCCCCTATAATAGAATTTATAGAATCCGGATGTATCATAAAAATCAGATTTATACTGAGTTTCAAAAGAATTTTTTATTTTTTAGATTTTTCATTTAAAAAATCATTAGATTGATGTGTAGAAAGTGTCTATATTATATTTCAGTTGTAGAACCATGGTAATCCAAGAATAAGTTATCTACCATATAAATAAATCTATATTTAAAACAAACTATTATGTTTGGTGTCACAATGACGATAAGAGACAATATTCTACTACTAATTAATATAAAGAAATAAGTGGTAGGGAGAATTTGAAATTTGATAGGTTTATATTTGTGCATCATCATGGTAGAAATTGTATTCAAGTATAAAAAATGAAATAATATCAATACACATGAGAAAAATACTGAATATGGTGATGGTGAGAGAGTTAAAAAATTAATGGATGATGCATGAACTCATGTATATCAGGAATTTACTAAAATGAAAAGCATGAAATTATATATGTAGTTATATCATTTTATAACCATGTGTGGAATTTCTATTATCACTTTTTATTATATTCTTACCTTTTTTAAGAACATGCTTCCTGATGGTGTATATATTCCATAAAATTATTAGAAGAAATAGAAATTGTTTAATCAGATCAAATCTTATATTAATAAAATTCATGTTTTTTTGAAAGATTGTAGTTTATTTTAGGAGGAAACTGATGACCATAATGACTATAAAGAATGTGTGACACATATATGTAAGTAAAATATAGATGAAACACCATCACATGTTCTATATAATTTCATGTGGTACATTATAATGATTCTCAGGCTTCAAAATCTATTAATGTCTACAGAAAACTAAACCAATATGAAATGGAAAGATGTGAAGAGAATTAAATACAATTTTGAGTTGGTTATACCTATAGATGGATTAGATTGGTGGGATTTTGATGCACAACATCATGATGTTTCAGTTGAGGTGTGTAATATCATGTTGGGTCTATCATGTGATGCTTTTAATCTATTTGATCCGATTCATACTACTCATAGTATGCTGTTAGTTTTTATTCACATTTATAATATTACTCTATATATGTGTATGAAAAAACATTTCACATTATTGTTTATATTATTATATGGACCTTTTTTTCTTGTAAATGAAATAGAAGACTACTTTCAACCATTAATAAGAGTGTTTAAACAACTTCACAATATAGTTGTATGGACATTTGATGCTTCTTCCTAAAATATATTTCAGATGTGTGGTTCCCTTATCTAAAATATAAATGATTTCTCTTATTGTGTAATGTTTTCTGGTTAGATAACGAATGTAAAGATATCATGTCCTATTTTTATAAACAATACATGATTGATAAGGATTAAATATCATCATTGTTTCATTTTCATGGGGAATTGAGGATACATTCTAATCGATCGTTAATAGAGGAAGAATAATTAGAATGAAAAATAAAAAATTATTTTTGAAACACATTTGAGGAACAAGTGAGAAAATAACAACCACGTTTAAGTAAAAGTGATAAACCAAACATGAATTCAAAACATACCACATTCAAACACCATGAACTCAAAAAAAACCACAAGCATCAGCTATATATCATAATAGACATACCATTCACCAAATCCATCATAAGGATCCTCCTATGCAGTGTTTGATTCCCACTAATAGGTTGGGTTGTACTACAAAAAGAGATTGGTATAATTCGGTTGCTCCAACGAAATTGGTGATGGGAATGGCTGGCTGATTACGCAATCTTTTTTAAGAGAGAAGTCAACCCCTCTTTCACTCTTATAAGAATACTGGGTCTTCATCAGTTTCGGCAAGTAAGAATAATCCTTCCTCATCTTTCTCCCTGAAGCAACAGGCATAATTCCTTCACATTCAAGAATCTTATTTTTTCTTTTTTGAACAATATCACTATACAATGGTCTGGTATTACCATTAACATTTTCTTTATCATTCCTAGAGGTTTGATAATACTATTGACACTTAACATCCGCCTTAACATATGTTAAGAAATAATGTTCTTAATGAATTGAAATATTTTTTCTTTTTTTAATGAAGTATTGATGAGATCTAAAAAGAGGAAGTATGTTGACACTGAAGGCACTTACAGTTGGAAAAGTGAAGTATCTTTTTTCAGTTTCCATTTTTGTCGACAAATTTTTTACATTATTGTTTAGACATAATTTACATTAAGAAAAATATATTTTAAATGATTCTTTAAATTCTTCCAAATATAAAGGGGATGTCCAAAGATGACTTATGACCTTATCGGGACTTGTTGGATTTCATTATTCAAACAAAATTGCATCTTGTGTCTATTAGTAAAAATAAATGGAAAATTCATTATGATTCTTATGTGATGAAAACATTAGGGAGAAATAAATTTCTATAAGTATTATAGAGTATCAATGTTCATAATGAATATTATATAAACATATAAAAATTAATCAACCGAAGGTATTTAAAATTAAAATCCATAAAAACTCATGATTATCACATCCTTCTTCATGAATTGATTCTAATAGAAATCAAAAAATTTATATCCAACAATGTAAGGGTGGAAATTATTATGAAATGTCATTTTTTGATAGACCTTTATGATAAAATATTATTCAAATCATTCCTCATAAAAATGTTCCAACATATGGCATTAATTTTGTGTGAGTTGGAAAAACAAATCCTCCATTTTTCACTTACATGTTGTGTTTAACATTTCATCTTCTAAATGAAACACTTCATAAAATAATAATTTATTTTTTGTGGATATATCATACTTAAATAAATATTTTTACAATGTAGTCTTATATATGAAGCAAGAATCATCCTTAAGGTTTCATTATGAGAGGTTATCTAGCTCAATAATGTATGGATTTTTTTTAAAATGTATTTTTCTGATGTGAGAAAAAGACATAACCAGAAAATGAGAAATTAGTACGAGTAGTCTGGTAAAATTGATCCCTTATTCCCAAAACTTCTCTAAACTGGTGTAATTTTTTGGTCATATACATTGGCTATATTAGGACTTGAAGAGCGGGACATGACACATTGCATAGTATTGTTTTACTTTGGGTTTTTGATGAATATATCAAGTAAGTTATGTTAAATATTTATATGTTAACTAATACTATTTCATTTGACATATAACACAAAATTTTATTATTTATTTACTTAGGTAATATAAACAACTTATAAGTAGAGAACATCAATGTTTGCCTTTCAGAAGGAGAGAGGGTTCTGTATAAAAAATGTTTCTTGCTTATTTGAAATAAAATGTATTACAATTAATTTAATTAATTTAAAATACATATATTAATTTAATATTATTATTCGTATATATTTTCGGTATTGATTTTACCTATTGACTCTATTTCTAACTAATTAAGAGCATTGTATTTTTCTCCAAATTCATTGGATCGTGAATGAGAATATTTAACAATTTGTGGGTAGGAATTTTTTATAATAGGTGAAGTGGTGAAAATAAGAACACACCCTGATGGATATGTATTAACTAATACAATTGACTATTACTTCAATTAATCACATAGTAGGCCTTGATATGAAAATGTGTCTTATTATAGACTAACTGAAAAAATATTGTTATTTGATTACTACCATCATTGTTGAGTCACTAGGAAAAAATGAAAAATCATTGATTAATTGATGTAAAATGGTGCATCTATTGATGACTATGGATTTAGAGTTATTAATATGATTTGATTCATAGATACTGATGAACCATACATTTTGGAATCAATGGAAAACATGTGTTTAATGTGGAAGATCATCTGATACCTGATTAGAATTTTATTAATGATGCAATCCCCAGACATATTATCTTGATGGTGGGGAAGAAATTGAAACCATTTATTCCCACATTAGTCTCAATCAAAATATTTCATTTGATTAATGAAATTTTCCCACTGTGATATTTGATGTTGAACCTAAAGTAGTGGTGTTTACTATATAAGAAACCATATATGTTCACATTTAATTTAGTTTACCTTGATGTGGGTTTATTAATTTTTTATTACAATAATTACAATAATTTATTTTTAGTTGGTGATTATATCTTTTTTTGTATTTTCTTTTTGTTTCATTTAATTAGATTTATTTCATTTTAGAAAACTAGGTTTAAAATGGGTTTTCAAATAATGTATAACTTGGTTTTAAATTATTATTTTTGAAACATGTTAGTAAATTGTTTACTAATTTTTTGACTTCTAAGTTTCATGCATGATTTTTAAAAACTACTTCTAAAAATTTTACATTTAATTATTATGCATATTATGAAAAATATTGATGATGGTCAAAGAAAATGATTATTTGATATTGAATGATAGATGTGAGAGCACGGGTTTCCTCCTCTGGTTCCCTTGGTGAGTACGATAATTGTAATATTTTCTTCTTCATTACATATAATGTCATGTTCTTCTTATATATGAAATTTTTATTAGGGACATGATGTTGAACTAGAGTTGACTCATACTTATCCTACTAGCATGGGTGCAAACTGGGGATCTCCTAGAGCTCGACAGAGCACCCTTCATACCCATCCCCACCATAACCCACCAATGGAAACCCCATCTACCACATATTTCCATCCTCCACTTGAGCCTCTAGGGATATTCCCACCCATGCCTCCATCATCATCTCATTTAGACTCTTCTTCCCATACCATGTCTACACCAGATCCATGGATATTCCCACCTTTACCATTTCTATATCCTTTGATGTATCCCCAAATATACTACCTGTATCCTACAATGTCTATACTTCCTACATTTCCTACTATCCATCTTGGATCTGATGATTTTTTTCCTTCAACTTCTACTCCAGTGCATTCAGATCACCTATATCATATATTGGAACATGCACATCCTTCAGGGGCTAGTGATTCAGGGAAGCCCACAAATCCATCAGAGGACTGTATCATGTTTTTTTACTATAAGTTTATCAAATTATAACACATTCTTTCAGTCTTTTTGTACAATGAATTAATTCTTCTTCTTTATTCCTACGATCTTATTCAGTGGAATATTCTGGTAGATGACATGGGATAACCCATATGTGTGAAACCTAAGATTGGAAAACCCAAATAATGGTGGATTACAATAGATATAATCAGATGATTGGTAAAAACTCTAGGTAATGTAGAAGTTTTATGGGAACATTATCCATGTAAAATGATATCATTCCAGTGTATCCAGTCTCATGGAAGCATATTAGTAATGAAATCAAGGAGAAAGAATGGGAAGATATATGGGTAAGAAAATTTCATAAATTTATATCTATATTATTTTTATATTTATATGAATTAACATTTTCATTACATTGTTGGTTTATCTTTCTAGTTGGTAAAGCTATTAAGGTTACAAGGTTGATGGATATTGGGGAGTTCTGGAAATCATATAAGAACATCTTATATGTTGGTTTGAAGAGTAGAGACAGTTCTGATTTAGAGGGTGTACCAATATTACACAACAATACAAAAAACACAATATCAAGAAAAGATCACATAATATAAGAGTGTTGAGTTTAATTTATTCTTAATATTTAATGATTTTCATATAAAATTTAATTCTTATTACTTGTATTGATTTTTTTGGATGTGTTGGGACAAAAAAAAGGAAAAAATATTCAATAATGTATTCTCACACTTTTGGAAGAAATACAATGTCAGATAATGAGAAGTTCCAAGTACGTTAATATGAATATAAATAATATCTATATTATATTATTTTTTTAATTATATTTCCATGATGAAATTTAAGTTTTCTTTCCCTTCATCTCTTTAAGATAAGGCTGGAAATTCCCATTTCAAATGTCCTAATTTCCTAATATACAATTGGATATTTGTCCAAATGGCCTAATGGACTAATGGCCTAATGGCTAATTGGTTTATTGGCATAATTGGCCTAATGGACTAATTGACCTAATGGCCAATTGGCCTAATGGCCTAATTGGATAATTGACCGAATGGGCTAATGTCCAATTAGCCAATTGGCCTAATATCCTAGTGAACTAATGTTGGAATCCTCATGTGTTAATCATATTTTAATGATCACAAATCCTATACATTCTATAAAGCTTTTTAATCCTGTTTAATTTGCCTCAAATCATGTGTATAGATGGTTGGTTTCTGTATGATTTAAATAAACCTATCCAATATCTTAATTGCTATAAATTATGTTTAATTATTGTAAAATATATTTACCTTTGGACTATAACAATTTCATTGGTGAATGATTAATTCTAATTCATTCTCTAAATATCACTACTCAATTCCATATACTGATATTTGGCTAAGTATGAGAAATTGTGAGTCTATCACCGGTTCTGTTTTTCTGGAAAAGGACCTAGACACGATGACCAGACACCATAACCAGACACCATGACCCATAAACCATGACCAGACACTATGAACTAGAAACCGTGTCCAGACACCATGACCCATACACCGTGAACCTGACACCATAACTAGTTTCAAATCTGTTAATGTTTGTGACACTTGTTCTGTGCTAAGACACTGTTTGATGTTTGTCAACAGATCAGACATCGTGATCCTAACACCGCATCTATGCTAACAGTTCTTGATCTCTATACAACCATGCCATCATAAATATCTCACCGCTCAAAGGCAAAGAAGGAGACACCATTTTGTGGTGATACTGTTTCCATGTGACATCATTTCTAGACAGATGGTGACAACGTTCATTAATCTATTTTTTGTTTTCGATTTAATTTATAATGGTCATATTTGAGCCTTTTAAATGCATTAACATAATGAATATTTATTTGTAGACATATCACCTAATAGTATGAGGTACGAGGTGCAGAATACATGAATCCTATTGGACTCAACACAAGCACTCTATGAATAAAAATAAAAGTGTGTTTGAGAAACAAAATGGGGGTTAGAGCAGCATACACATAAGAATTCATGGGAAAATAACCGACACATGTAATCAAATACATCTGAGTAACACACAATTCATTCACAAATACAAAAGATAAGATACCATATATCATAGTCAATAACATTTTCGCAATTCCAACTCCACGAAGAACATGAGATAGATCTAAATGGAAACCAGAGCACCAGACTTGTGATACTCTGTTTCTTGCAAGAGGACTCGATTATTGCATCTTCTTTATCCTAGAAGTCCATAGTTAAAAATAATAACACTCAGAGCACTTAAAACCTTATCCCATCATCATTTCTCTATTGTGTATTGTTTTTTTCATTCGATCGGTGTGTGTGTGTGTGTGTGTCTATATTAAAACACACATTGTCTCTAGCACTAAACTAAAGGATACAAGATATCATTCCTCTCATATATTTTTACACTTTTTTACTCCCATAGATAAGTGTGGAAGAGGTCATTTTATGACCTGTCATTTTATACCCCTGAAGAAATAATGAAGAGGTTGTATGACCTAGATAGTCTTGTGCACTATTTTTTACACTGATCCAGGGTGTGGATTATGTTTATTAAAATAAACTTGTTTGTGTATGGTGATTACCACATTGAATAGATTAGGTATCGTCTTGATATTGAACCCCTTGTTTTATATTTGTTGTGTTGTTTAATTTATTTTTCTCTATTTTACTGTTTAATTCAAAAATCACTAGACTTAATTTGATAGTTAATCTTGGAAAAAAGTTATAATTGTTTTTCCTAATTATAATTGCTTCAAAAGTAATATTAATAACATATATTATTACTACTAGGAATTAATCAATCTTTTGAGAAGTTATTTAAACATAAATAATTTCATCACCGTATTACATTGATTAACTGTGCTATATTTATTTTTATTGGGGAACCTTTTAAGAAAAATTTTCAAATATAAATTTTTATAGATACTCAATTCAACCCACCCCCACCCCCTTCTCTTGAGTACTCTACCCCGACCAAAATTTGGTATAAATAGAGGTTGTTATTCTTGTTAAGCCTCTATTTTTAAAATAATTCAACTGTGATTTTAGTTGTACTTTAAGGATATATAAATTTCTTTCAAATCTAAATTCCAGGCTCTTTAAATGTATTTACTTGTTATGGATAGTAGACCGGAAGGTTCTGCAACAAAAAAACCACCATTATTTAATGGATCTAATTATGACCATTGGAAAATCAAAATGAAAATGCATTTAGAAAGTATGGGTTTTGAAATTTGGTCTTCAATTATAGATGATTATAAGATTCCTACTATTGATAGAATCACTCGAGATAACCCATCCATGACTGCCTACAATACCAATTGCAAATCCATGAATGATTTATATTTCTCTATAAGAGATGATGAATTTACCAGAATTTCTACATGTAAACTGCCCCTGAAATTAGGGATACTTTGTGTGTTTATCATGATAGAACTTATAGTGTGAAATAAATGACAATAATTATACTATTAAATCTGATAAATTTAAAATGAAACATGATGATCCTATTTCTAACATGTATATCAGGTTCAAAGAAATTGTCAACACAATGATTTCTCTTGGAAGAGAATTCACTTCCAAAGAAAAAATCATGAGGATTCTCATATTCCTACCTGATAGATGGAGAGGAACCTCTGTATCTATTAGAGAATCATGAAACATCAGTAAGTTACCTATAAAATAACTCTTTGGGAAACTGCTGATATATGAAGAAGAGATGAAAGTCAACAAGGAAGAGGAGGATGAAACTAAAAGAAAATCTATTTCATTTAAGACCACCACCTCTAAACACAAATAAAAAGGGAAATTGTAAGCCTCTTTAGAAAGATATAGCCATTAAAAATCAACACATAACAAGGATGAGGATATGGCTCAATTATCCAGAAGTTTTAAGATATTTTATAAGAAAAAGAAGTATTTCAGAAAGCCTAGCTTCAATGGAAATATGATCAAAAAGGGATTTGTATGAAATATTGGAAAAGAAGACATAACAATATGATGATATATCCTTCTATGAATGTAAGAGAAAAGTATATGTAAAGGATGACTATCTTAAGATCCAATAAAAAATAAAGATGATGACAATGATAGAAAGTATAAAATGTCCATGGAAGAAACGTGGAGTGCTTCTGTAGTTCAAGTGACTCAGAATCTTCACATGTTTAACAGGCCAGCAAAGCCAATATGATTTTTAAAACAAACACATATGAGGTAACACTGGAATCTCTACTACACAATTCATATTATTATGGAGAAGAATGTTATTTTTGAAATATTTCTAATGAAGATTTTTTTGAGTAATTTAATATTCTTGAAGAGACAAGTAATGAACTAAATGATAAATACAATTCTTTAAAGAAACAACATGATCTTACCTCAGTTGTTAAATATGAACATACTGTAGAAAGGGAGAAAAATGTTCAATTACTCAAAGAAGACAATGAACAAAATCTATCTAATGAGTAGTTGAAGAAAGACCTTGAAAGGCTTACTAATGGTAAAGATACTTTGGTACAAATTCTAGGTAAACAGACTACTTTTAAATATACCATTGGTATTGGATATCAACCTAGTAAAATAAATTTTGGAAGAACTAATTTTGTTTCTAAATCTAGAACATAAAACATTACTCCTAATTCCAGAAAACATTCAGCTAGTTCATGTTATGATTCAATTTCTACTATTTTAAGCTTTTCTAGACCAAATAACATTTATTTTTCAAGCACTTTACATAATGCTTATTGGAAACCTATGAGGAAGGTGTGGGTTCTGAAATCACTAGTCACTAATATTACTAGACCAAAAAAAATATGGGTACCAAAGTCTATTTTTATTTGACTACATTATAGGAAAGATTCATAACGATCTCCCCTAAAAGATTATGGTACTTTGATAGTGGGTGTTCAAGACACATGACATGGGACTATTTCTGCTTCATGAACTTAATAAAAATTGATTGTGGACATGTCACATTTGGTTAAAATTCCAAAAGAAAAATCATTGAACTTATCCAAATCGGTATCTCCGAGTCATTTTTAATTTCCAAAGTACTTTTTGTTGATGGATTGAAATATTATATTATTTTTATATCACAACTATGTGATAATAGATTTCATATTAAATTTGAAATGATGTTTGAAATGTTTTTAATTCTAAAAACGAATTCGTGTATTTTTCATTGAGTAATTAAAATGGATACTCTATTAACCTAGTCTTCAGTTTCTTAAAATGCTTTATGTTTAAGTGTATTTTAAAAATAATCTTGGATTTGGCATAGGAGACTAGGACAGTGTAATATTCACTCACTTATAAAACTAAATAGAAAGAGTTTAGTCAAAGACCTACCCAAACTAGAGTTTCCAAATGATAAAGTGTGTAATTCTTGTCAAAAGGAAAAGCAACACAAAATTTCCAATAACCCAAAAAAATAAGTGTCAACATCTCAACCTATTGAACTGGATCACATGGATTTGTTTGGACCATTTATAGTTTCTAGTTTAAATGGGATGAACAATGTTTATGTTCTTGTAGATGACTTTTCTAGATATACTTGGACTTTCCTTTTTTTCTCACAAAATTGAAGCCTTCTCTCACTTCACCAAATATGTTAAAACTGTAGAAACTATTAGTGGACTTAGAATTAAATCCTTAAGAATTGATCATGGTATTGAGTTTGAAAATCAAGAGTTCTAATCCTTTTTTTCACAAAATGGGTTTAGTAATAATTTATCTTCCCCTAGAACACCTCAACAGAATGCAGTTGTAACCCTAAAATAGTTTTCTAGAACCATGCTTAGTGAATATGAATTGCCTATTTATTTTTGGGATGAAGCTATAAATACAACATGATATATTATTAATTGAGTTTTTATTAGACCCATTCTTAATTTATTCTTGCTCAAATTTACCCAAGAGAAGAAGGTAAGACGGTCCTTGTAGTTTAGCTTGGGTTATCGAATCCACAGAGACCTAAGAAGAAACCTATAGACACGTACATTCTATGGACTGTTTTTGGCTATGAAGTGGCCAACTTGGGTTGATTTTATATGGGTTTAAAGGATAACTAACAGATTTATGTGAATTCAATTTAAAATAATGAGTTGATCCTAGGTTATTTCTCGGGGTGGATTGGATGAATTACTTTTTTAATGATTTCAATTTCTTATAATTGAGATGGATTCATTTAAGAAGTTCAAACGAAATCATCACTTATTGGTTTAATGCTTACACACCCTAATAATAATCACCTATACACTTGAAGGATCAATTTTTTGAGCACTCCAAGGTAGAGGATCGTATTATCACTTGAAATGTGTGACCTTAAATTCAATAAGGATGAAGATGTTTTAAAATCCTCAAATAAAAATCTCATTTAAAAGAAGTGATTAGACATTAATGGAGTGATAAATAACATCCAATCAATCCCCTTGATACTCCCTTGGATCAAACCATAAAAGATTTATCCCTCCATTGATGACATGTCTTCAACGGAAGCAGGAAGTAGACTTACAAGGGTGGAATTGAAGAAGTAAAAACAACAACAACAAAAAAGGTCACTCCTCCGCTGTGTGATAAATATCACAAAGTATGGTGTGAATAAATCCACACCTTGAAACAACGGTATCAATGTGATATGTAGAACAACAAAATAAGAAGAGAAGAAGAACTTTTATTAAGAAACTAAAGTGAATTGAACAACTTACAAGTGAAAGACAAATTTGAGACAACAAAATCGCAGCATAACATTACAATTGAAACAAGCACCAAAGATTCATAAATCCTCCAATACCACTTCCTTAAATAGGAATTTTTTATCCCTTGGGTCGAGCCTCCAATATTAAAAAGTATCTCAATTAATTTTGGTAGGCCATAGGTGGTGGAAAGCTTGTGGAATTTGGACTTTTCCACATTTGACCCGAGGTGGCAGCCAGCTTTCATCCACCGAACAGATGCGTTTGAATGACCTTCTAGATAGACGAATCAGAGTGGACCATAGAAGAAGAAAATTGATCTCCGGATGTACTATAACCTCCTGTAAAATTTGGTCCCATTTGGAGTTGTGGATTCCGAGATATGATCCAATTAGTGAGCTATTTTTCTGGGCCGCAGAATATGGCCCAGAATATTATCTCTAAATTGGGCCGCCTAAATGAACACAATGGATTCCGAATTAGCATTATCTATTGAGGAGTGATTTGTTCCTATAAATGTATTATAAAATCCCACGAAATTTGGGATTAATTGGGCCTGTATGTTGGGCCCCACAGTCTCATCAGTGGGCTGGTGTCCAATCTGCCTTCTCTAGAATTGCTTCCTTTCATCACAAAATATCACCATCTTCTTCCATAAATTATCCATTGATCCCTGAATGAAAAATGTTCAAATTTAAGTTTATATATAGTTCACAAAATATCAAATTAAAATATTGAAAATTACATTCCTTAGAATCAGATGACTCATTGGGACTAAATTGGTGTATATTAGGCATGAAGTGCACAAATGATGAGAATGGATGTTCATAATGAAAATGCACTAACTCAGGCCCATAAGATCAAAAATGAACATTTAATACCATTAAAATGTAATTAAAATATATGTTTTTATTGGATAATCACACCCCCCAACTTGATATTTTCTAGTCCCGAGCAAATAATTCAATGATTTTATTAGAATTCCTTTCTTCAAACACATTATAACAAACAGTGCTCACAATGTAAACTGCACACAAATATATTTTTATAACCTATCAAGATAATTTAAAACAAGATTAATCTAAAATAAGATCCCAATCCCAAGACCATTCCTTTGATCAAATCCATCATCATACTTCATCCAACTCAATTAGGTGTAATGATGTGTTGTGAATCACAATAGATATGGGGGTTCATTTTCATTCAAGGGAAAAATCATGGAAGCGCTAGGTGGAATCACATTTAATCCTAATATGAGTATTCTACATTCCTTTTTTTGTATTTTTTTTGCAATATTGCCATAGTAATTGAGATTGCAGTTAATCAAATTAACACATATAGAAAGACTTTTCCGATGACTCCCAGACTCAAAGGCCTTAGGGCACCAAGTGAAGCCCACATACTCAGGCATCATCTCGAGTTAACTTAATCAAAAACAAAGTCATATTACCATAAATAGCGATAGATTGAAAAAATCAGGGCTAGACAACTCTGGAGTCACGATCCCCAAGTGCCGAAAGCCTCACATTTTCTCAATCCATTGCTCTACACAAAATTTTTCTTAATTAATTTTTTTAATTAATTTTTTTAATTAATTTTTTTTAATACTCATATTATTTATAAAAATCAAACCAGCCTATGATATTTATTATGGGACCCAAAAAATTAAAATTAGTACCCCACAGTCTAGAGGATGTGCATTGTGGCATTTTGATTTAATGGATGAAAATAAAAATGATGAAAATTTTCATTGGACAACCAAACTTCCAAAATCAATGATTTTAAACTTAATCATGAATTAAATTAAGAGTCAAGGAAATAAAAGTTATTTGATATGTAGTTTTAATGTGAGCAAAGTTGTTATTATATGAATGATAAAGGAATTTTACTTCTTTTTTTTATCATTGTTTTTTTTAAACAAACATTTTGTTTCCACACCCCCAAACATAGAATTAAACTATCCCTAGTTTCATAAAAATAAAATTTAGAATGGGGTAGAGGAATAAAAAGGGGAGTTCAATAAGGAAATTGAAATATGAGGATCATGGAATGAAGTCACCTGGTGGTTGAAGTTTGAATTTCTCGCCGCTCGAATTATTCGTTTGATATCCATGTCGCTTGCAAAGTTCCCTAGTGGAAAAAGAGAAAAACAAAACAAAAAAACAAACAAAAAAAACAATATATATATTTATATATTTATATATTTATATAATAAATGAAGTAAAATATAAGAATATATATAAAAATTATAGAATATGGAAGCACAAGAAGTCGTAGTTCAGTGGTAAGTGCGCGCCCTTGTCTCCGTTCGGTCCCGGGTTCGAATCCCAGCGGCTTTGCCGGTTGTGACGGGCTTTTCCCCACGACCTACGATGTAGAATTTTTTTATATTATTATATTTTTATGTATATATTTTTGTTTTTTAATTTTTTAACCTACAAACACATTAAAAAAACAAACTGATGATACATTTTCTTCTTTTTAAATTTCTGGGTAAGGTATTGCTCAAGGATCACACCATGTGACACGGATGAATATGGTGCTCCACTTTCGTACCCATCCATACTCATTATAGAAGAACAGGTCAACAGTTTATTTTTATTTTTATTTTTTCGAAATATCAAAATGTCTCATTAACCCTATTTAAAATATAAAGTTGATTAAAAACGAAATTATTAGAAACTTGAAAACCATGGGTTGCCTCCCATTCAGCGCTTTGTTTAACGTCGTTAGCCCGACATGGACCCTAAATCTATTAATTTTTTTTAGGTTCATAGGTTTTCTCAGTTAACTCAACCTCTATTTCATGTTTATTGAATGATTCAATGAATGGTTTTAACCTTTGACCATTGACCTTGAAAATGTAACCACTTATGGGATCTTGAATCTCTACTGCCCCATGGGGGTACACATAATGCACTATGAAAGGTCCTGACCATCTAGACCTTAACTTTACCAGGTGTAAATGATGTTTTGAACTATACAAGAGCACAAGTTTTCCTGGTTCAAAATGTTTGACCTTGATATTCCAAGATTGGTAGGCTTGAACTCTAGATTTATTGATCCATGAATTTTCATAAGCCTCCATCCTTAATTCCTCCAGTTCATTGAGATCTAATTTCCTTTTTGTTCTGGCCAATGAGAGGTCATAATCCATTTTATTAATTGCCCAAAAGGCCTTATGCTGGATTTCAACAGGTAAATGGCATGATTTTCCATAAACCAACCTATATGGTGACATTCCTAGGATGGTTTTGAATGCTGTATGATATACCCAAAGAGCATCAAAGAGTATCTCTGACCAATCTTTCCTACAAGGATTGACAGTTTTCTCAAGAATTTGTTTGATTTCACGATTGGCTAACTCAGCTTGACCATTGGTCTGTGGGTGGTAAGCAGTGGACACTTTGTGAGAAATTCCATATTTTTCCATGAGTGATGAGAATGGACGATTGCAAAAATGAGTTCCAAGATCACTTATGATATCCCTAGGAATTCCAAATTGAGAAAATATGTTCTCTTTCAGAAATTGAATAACAACTTGATGATCATTGGACTTAGTGGGAATGGCCTCAACCCATTTTGAGACATAATAAATAGCTAAGAGTATGTAGAGGTATCCTTGAGAGTTTGGGAAGGGACCCATGAAATCAATTCCCCAACAGTCAAAGATTTCAACCACTAAGATGGGAGTGAGTGGAATTTGATTCCTTTTTGTGATGGACCCTACTTGTTGACACCTAGGACAACTTTGACAAAATGTGTAGGAGTCCCTTGAGAGGGTGGGCCAGAAGAGACCACATTGAAGAATCTTAGAAGATGTCTTCTTAGAGGAAAAGTGACCTCCACATGCCTCACTATGATAGAATTTAAGGATGGACACTTTTTCAGATTCTGGAACACTCCTCCTAATGACTTGGTCAGGGAAGAACTTATAGAGTTATGGATCATCAAACACATAGTGTCTAACATCAGAAAGGAATTTCCTTCCAGCTTGAGTCCCTAAGAATTTTGGAATGACTCCTGTAACTAATAAATTGGCTGTGTCAGCATACCAAGGGCAGTCACTCACAGAGTATAGGTCTTCACCAGGAAATGAATCAGACACAGAAAAGTGATTTGAGATGTCTTTGAATTCCATCCTAGAGAGGTGATCAACTACAACATTTTCAACACCCTTTTTATCCTTGATTGGGAGGTCAAATTCTTGTAAGAGAAGTACCCACCTAATCAGTCTAGCCTTGGAATCTTGTTTTTGGAAGAGGCATTTTAGTGCAGAATGGTCAGTTACCACAGTGATGGGGGATCCTAATAGGTAGGACCTAAACTTCTCTAAACAAAACACAATAGCAAGTAACATATTTTCAGTAGTGGTGTAGTTTATTTGGGCATCATTTAAGGATTTTCTTGCATAAGCAATGACATAAGGAGTTTTATCACAGTGTTGTCCTAACACAGCTCCAATAGCAAAGTCACTGGCATCACACATAAGTTCAAAAGGAAGGTTCCAATTTGGTGATTTCATAATGGGAGGAGAGGTGAGAGAGGATTTGAGGGTTGAGAATGAACCCTCACAGCTTTCTGTCCAAAAAAATGGAGCATCCTTTACCAAGAGAGCACAAAGGGGGCGGGATATTGAACAAAAGTCCTTGATGAATATTCTATAGAAACCAGCATGTCCTAAGAAAGACCTCACATCCTTGACAGTTTTGGGTGATGGAAGGTGAAAAATTATGTCAACCTTTGCTTTATCAACTTCAATCCCCCTACTCGAGACCAGATGGCCTAGAACAATTCCCTCTTTAACCATGAAATGGCATTTTTCCCAGTTTAGGACTAGATTCTTTTCTTCACATCTTGACAAGACTCTCTCCACATTCAGCAGACATCCCTCAAATGTATCCCCAAACACAGAGAAGTCATCCATGAAGACCTCTAGAAAATCCCCTACCAGGTCTGAGAAGATTCCCATCATGCACCGTTGGAAGGTTCCAGGAGCATTGCATAAACCGAAGGTCATGTGTTTGAGAGCAAAGGTTCCAAATGGACATGTGAATGTAGTCTTCCCTTGATCCTCTTGGGATACCTCAATTTGATTGTACCCCGAGTACCCATCTATGAAACAGTAGAAGGCTTGAACTGCCACTCTCTCAAGGACTTGGTCAATGAATGGTAAGGGGAAATGGTCCTTCTTGGTGAATGATTTTAGCTTCCTGTAGTCAATGCAGACCCTCCATCCACTACTCACCCTTGTGGGAAGAGTCTCTCCATCCTCATTGGTTATCACTGTGATTCCGGACTTTTTTGGAACCACTTGGATTGGGCTCACCCACTCACTCTCAGCTATGGGATATATGATACCAGCTTTTCACAATTTCAGAAGATCCTTCCTTACTGCCTCCATGATATTAGGATTGAGTCACCGTTGAGGTTGACGACATGGCTTTGAATCAGATTCCAGAAAAATTCTATGAGTCCAGATAAGTGGTCTAATCCCAGGAATATCAGAAAGGGTCCAACCAATGGCTTTCTTATGCTTCCTAAGGACATCTAGAAGCATCCTCTCATGATTGGATTCAAGAGAATAAGAAATGACAATATGATGTGTTTGTTTTTCCCCTAAGAAAGCATACTTGAGTGTAGTAGGAAGTACCTTCAATTCAAGATCAGGTTGGTTCGGAATTTCAGCAGAATATTGGGACATTGGATCAAGTTCAATTTCTTTTTTTTAGAGTTTCAGATAGGATTTATTCCCCACATTTAGAAGTTTCAGCTACTAGATTGGCTTGATCAGATTGAGGGAAGGAGGTTTTATTGGTCTCCATGAAAGTGGTTTCTTGAAAGTTTTCACTGATTGTTGGACCTAAGACTTCATCATAAGAGAAATTTAAAAATTATTCAAGCCAAGCAGATAAACTTCCTTCATATGAACAAAGAAAATCAATCTCATCCTGACTTAAAAATTCATTAAATATTCTTTGATGTTCCATGGATTCATTATCAATGCTTCCTATCATGTTTACTTCCTGAATGTCCTCATCATCCCCTATTTTTGAGCTTGCATTATATATGTTCAAGTCTAGACTCATGTTCCCAAAGGTGATGGTCATGTTCCCATTTGGGACTCGGATTACAGGGTTCATTGTTGCAAGAAAAGGACAGCCAAGGATGATTGGGGTTTGTTCCTTATTTCCTAAGTTTGGATGGTTTTCAAGTACAATGAAGTCAGTAGGGTAGATGAAGTTTTCATCCTTGACCAGAACGTCCTTTAAAATCCACTTTGGAACTCTAATGCTACGATCAACAAGTTGAAGTGTGACAGATGTGGGTTGGAGTTCTTCTAGGCCTAACTGGCAGTACACGGCATAGGGGATGATATTGACACTAGCACCTAGATCACACAAGGCCTTGACAACTTTTCTTTTCCCCTAGTTCAACATTGATGTAAGGGCAACCTGGGTCTTTCAACATGGGCGGAATGGTCCCTTGAATGGTGCTACTCACATTTGCAGCCAAAAGGACTTGGTTTTTATGTGAAAATTTTCTTTTAAAAGTGCACAAGTCCTTAAGGTACTTTGAGTAGGCAGCTATGGTTTGGATGGCATCAAGAAGGGGAATGTTCAGCTTGAATTGTGAGAAGATTTTCCTCAATGATTCATTCAGTTCATGCTTGGGTTTCCCCCTCATGCGTTGAAGAAATGGTGCAGGTTGTGGGGTTGTTTGTTGAAGATTTGTTTCCTTGACAATGTTATCAGTTTCCTTAGTTTGATCTTGTGGTTCATTTGAATTTTCATCCAAGTTTAAATCTTCATGTGGGTTCTGAATTAGTTGTTCAGGTTTCTCAATTGATTTCCCACTTCTTAAAACAGTCACAGCCTTTAGTTGTTCATGAGTTGTTTGAGTACAACATGAATCTCCCCTTGAAGTTGAGGATGGCACCACCTGAGTAGTCATGGGTGCCTTTCTAGTTTTGATGTTTTGAAGTTCTTGTTTTAGGGAAGAGACTTCTGAGTTCATCCTCTCCATTTGTTTGCACAGTTGTTCTAGTAGACTATTTGGAACAGTTTGGGTGGGTGCTTGAGTAGGTTGGTTTATCCCAGGGGGATATTTTGGAGGTGGGATGTTTTTTTGAAAATGGATTGGTGGCTATTGGTATTGGATAGGTTGTGTTTGGAACTAGTTATGGGTTTTTGCAGTTCTGATGGGGGTAAGGATTTTGTCCCTGTGGTTGGCTAGGTTGTTTGTTATCTTTCCAGCGGCAGCCTGGGTGGTCATTATACCTTGGGTTGAAGGTGTTTTGGTATTGAGACTTTTGAAAGTTCAAAGCATTTACTTCCACTGGGGGTCCTCCTAAGAGAACATCCTTTATGGATGGAATGGTTGGGCAGTTGTCTGTCTTATGGTCATGTTTGACACAAATTTTGCAAACACGGTCAACATTTTGGATTTCATAGACTTTCTTAAGGTCTATCTCTTCAACCTTCCTAGAGAGTGCTGCGAGTTTAGCCCTAAGGCTTTCCTCTTCTCTAAGTGTATGAATTCCAGTAGTTCTTTGTGGCTTTTCAGAATAAGGTTAAGTTCACCATGTTTGGTTTTGTTCAGAAAGGCTTTCTAGATACTCGTAAGCATCATTTGGTGCTTTGTTTTTAAAGGTTCCATTACACATCATGTCAATGAATTGTTTGTTCCCCATACCCAAAACTTCATAGAAAATTCTCACTTGTTCAGGAATAGAAAAACCATGGTGTGGAACCATGTTTATAGTTCCTTTGAACCTCTACCATGTTTCATAGAATGACACTCCCTCTTTTTCAAAAAAGTTTTGGATACTCTTTTTAAGTGCAATTGTTTTGTGGTGGGGAAAGTATTTTTTGTAGAATTCTCTTTTTAGTTGGTCCCAAGAGTTGATGGATGATGGTCTCAAATTATTTAGACAATTTTTAGCTAGATCCTTTAAAGAAAAAGAAAATAGCCTCATCTTATCTGATTCTAGTTGATGTGGGGGACACATGGTTTCTACAATGTCATTGAACTCCTTAAAGTGAAGGTAGGGCATCTCGGACTCCATTCCATGGAATGTGGGAAGATGGTGTTGGACATGAGGTTTAAATCTGTAGTGGTATTATCCTAGGGAATTGTGTATAATGAATGAAGGGGAGTTGGTCCTAGAAGGTGTGAGGTAGTCATTCGTGGTTTGATCGACCGCATTCCCCATGTTTGGGGCTGCCTCATTTGGGTTTCCATTTTGGTTTCCACCAGGGTTTATGAGTTGGTTTCCTTGAATACCTTCCATTGAAATTGGCTCAATTCTGGACTCTAGAGTATTAGGAATATTATGATCTAATGGAATGAGTTCCCTTGGTGTACTTGACTCCCCAACCCCAGGACTATCCACCCTAACTAGACGGTTTGATTGATCGCGGGTGTAGGCGGACATGCGCCAAAAGAAAAAAAACGAGAAAGGGACAAGATAATAGAATTTGGATGAGAAAAGAATAAATGAGGGAGAATAGAATGAGTGTTTAGATGACTTACTTGGGTCCCCGAAAACGGTTCCAAAATTTGATTCTCGCTCAAATTTACCCAAGAGAAGAAGGTAAGACGGTCCTTGTAGTTTAGCTTGGGTTATCGAATCCACAGAGACCTAAGAAGAAACCTATAGACATGTACATTATATGGACTATTTTTGGCTATGAAGTGGCCAACTTGGGTTGATTTTATATGGCTTTAAAGGATAAATAACTTATTTAAGTGAATTCAATTTAAAATAATGAGTTGATCCTAGGTTATCGCTCGGGGTGGATTGGATGAATTACTTTTTTAATGATTTCAATTTCTTATAATTGAGATGGATTCATTTAAGAAGATCAAAAGAAATAATCACTTACTAGTTTAATGCCTACACACCCTAATACTAATCACCTACACACTTTAAGGATCAAAGTTTTGAGAACTCTAAGGTAGATGATCGTATTATCACTTGAAATGTGTGACCTTAAATTCAATAAGGATGAAGATGTTTTAAAATCCTCAAATAAAAATCTCATTTAAAAGAAGTGATTAGCCATTAATGGAGTGATAAATAACATCCAATCCAGCCCCTTGATACTCCCTTGGATCAACCCATAAAAGAGTTATCCCTCCATTGATGACATGTCTTCAACGGAAGCGGGAAGTAGACTTACAAGGGTGGAATTGAAGAAGTAAAAACAACAACAACAAAAAAGATCACTCCTCCGTTCTGTGATAAATATCACAAAGTATGGTGTGAATAAATCCACACCTTGAACCAACAGTATCAACGTGATATGTAGAACAACAGAATAAGAAGAGAAGAAGAACTTTTATTAAGAAACTAAAGTGAATTGAACAACTTACAAGTAAAAGACAAATTTGAGACAACAAAATCGCAGCATAACATTACAATTGAACAAAGCACCAAAGATTCATAAATCCTCCAAAACCACTGACTTAAATAAGAATTTTTTATCCCTTGGGTCGAGCCTCAAATTGTAAAAAGTATCTCAATTAATTTTGGGAGGCCATAGGTGGTGGAAAGCTTGTGGAATTTGGACTTTTCCACATTTGACCCGAGGTGGAAGCAAGCTTTCATCCACCGAACACACGCGTTTGGATGACCTTCTAGATGGCTGAGTCAGAGTGGTCCATAGAAGAAGAAATTGGATCTCAGGAGGTTCTCTAACATCCTGAAAACTTTGGTTCCATTTGGAGTTTTGGATTCCGAGATATGATCAAATTAGTGAGATGTTTTTCTGGGCTGCAGAATCTAGCCCAGAATTTGATCTCTACATTGGGCCGCGTAATTGGCCACAATGGAGGCCGAATTAGCATTATATTCTGCAGAGTTATTTTTTCTTATACATTTCTTATAGCATCCCACTAGATTTGGGATTAATTGGGCCTGTATGTTGGGCCCCACAGTCTCATCAGTGGGATGGTGTCCAATCTGACTTCTCTAGAATTGCTTCCATTCATCACAAAATATCCCCATCTTCTTCCATTAATTCTCCATTGATCCTTGAATGAAAAATGTTCACATTTAAGTTTAGATACAGTTCCCAAAATATCAAATTAAAATATTGATAATTACATTCCTTAGAATCAGATGAATCATTGGGCCTAAATTGATGTATATTAGGCATGAAGTGCACAAATGATTAGAATGGATGTTCATAATGAAAATGCACTAACTCAGGCCCATAAGATCAAAAATGAACATTTAATACCATTAAAATGTAATTAAAATATATGTTTTTATCGGATAATCACACCCCCCAACTTGAGATTTTCTAGTCCCGAGCAAATAATTCAATGATTTTATTTGAATTCATTTCTTCAAACACATTATAACAAACAGTGCTCACAATGTAAACTGCACACAAATGTATTTTTATAACCTATCAAGATAATTTAAGACAAGATGTATCTAAAAGAAGATCTCAATCCCAAGCCCATTCCTTTGATAAAATCCATCATCATACTTCATCCAACTCAATTAGGTGTAATGATGTGTTGTGAATCACAATAGATATTGGGGTTCATTTTCATTCAAGGGAAAATCCTGTAAGCACTAGGTGGAATCAAATTTAATCCTAATATGAGTATTCTTCGTTCCATTTTTTTGATTTTTATTTGCAATATTGGCATAGTAATTGAGATTGCAGTTAATCAAATTAACCCATGTTGCAAGACTTTGCCGATGACTCCATGACTCAAAGGCCTTAGGGCACCAAGTGAAGCCCACATACTCGGGCATCGTCTCGAGTTAACTTAATCAAAAACAAAGTCATATTACGATAAATAGAGATATACTGAAAAACTCAGGGCTAGAAAACTCTGGAGTCACGATCCCCAAGTGCCGAAAGCCTCGCATTTTATCAATCCATTGCTCTACACACAATTTTTTTTAATAATTTTTTTAAATTTTTTTTTTTGAATACTCATATTATTCATAAAAATCAAACCAGCCTATGCTATTTATTATGGGACCCCAAAAATTCAAATTATTACCCCACAGTCTAGAGGACGTGCATTGTGGCATTTTGATTTAATGGATGAAAATAAAAATGATGAAAATTTTCATTGGACAACTAAACTTCCAAAATCAATGCTTTTAAACTTAATCATGAATTAAATTAAGAGTCAAGGAAATAAAAGTTATTTGCTATGTAGTTTTAATGTGAGCAAAGATGTTATTATATGAATGATAAAGGAATTTTACTTCTTTTTTTATCATTATTTTTTTTAAGAAAACATTTTGTTTCCACACCCCCCAACTTAGAATGAAACTGTCCCTAGTTTCATAAAAATAAAATTTAGAATGGGGTAGAGGAATAAAAAGGGGAGTTCAATAAGGAAATTTAAATATGAGGATCATGGAATGAAGTCACCTGGTGGTTGAAGTTTGAAGTTCTCGCTGCTCGAATTATTCCTTTGATATCCATGTCGCTTGCAAAGTTCCCTAGTGGAAAAAAAAGAAAAACAAAACAAACAAAAAAAACAAAATATATATATATATATATAATAAAGGAAGTAAAATATAAGAATATATATTAAATTTATAGATTAAGGAAGCACAAAAAGCCATAGGTCAGTGGTAAGTGCGCGCCCCTGTCTCCCTTCGGTCCCGGGTTTGAATCCCCGCGGCTTCGCCGGTTGTGACGGGTTTTCCCCACGACCTACGATGTGGACTTTTTTTATATTATTATATTTTTGTTTTTTTAATTTTTTAACCTACAAACACATTAAAAAAACAAACTGATGATACATTGTCTTCTTTTTAAATTTCTGGGTAAGGTATTACTCAAGGATCACACCACGTGACACTGATCAATATGATGCTCCCCTTTCGTACTCATCCATACTCATTGTAGAAGAACAGGTCAATAGTTTTTTTTTGAAATATCAAAATGTCTCATTAACCCTATTTAAAATATAAATTTGATTAAAACAACGAAATTATTGAAAACTTGAAAACCATGGGTTTCCTCCCATTCAACGCTTTGTTTAACGTCGTTAGCATAACATAGACCCTAAATCTATTAATTTTTTCCTGGTTCATAGGTTGGCTCAGCTAACTCAACCTCTATTTCCTTTTTATTGAATGATTCAATGAATGGTTTCAACCTTTGGCCATTGACCTTGAAAATGTTACCACTTATGGGATCTTGAATCTCTACTGCCCCATGGGGGGTCCACATAATGCACTATGAAAGGTCCTGACCATCTAGACCCTAACTTTCCTGGGTGTAAATGATGTTTTGAACTATACAAGAGAACACATTTTCGTGGTTCAAAATGCTTGACCTTGATATTCCTAGATTGGTAGGCTTGAACTCTAGCTTTATTGATCTGTGAATTTTCATAAACCTCCATCCTTAGTTCCTCCAGTTCATTGAGATCTAATTTACTTTTTGTTTCGGCCATTGAGAGGTCCTAATCCATTTTCTTAATTTCCTAAAAGGCCTTATGATCAATTTCAACAGGTAAATGGCATGCTTTTCCATAAACCAACCTATATGGTGACATTCCTAGGATGGTTTTGAATGTTGTATGATATTCCCAAAGAGCATCCAAGAGTTTCTCTGACCAATCTTTCCTACAAGGATTGACAGTTTTCTCAAGAATTTGTTTGATTTAACGATTGGCTAACTCAGCTTGACCATTGGTCTGTGGGTGGTAAGCAATGGACACATTGTGAGAAATTCCATATTTTCCCATGAGTGATGAGAATGGACGATAGAAAAAATGAGTTCCATGATCACTTATGATAGCCCTAGGAATTCCAAATCAAGAAAATATGTTCTCTTTCAAAAATCGAATAACAACTTGATGATCATTGGACTTAGTGGGAATGGACTCAACCCTTTTTGAGACATAATCAACAGCTAAGAGTATGTAGAGGTATCCCTGAGAGTTTGGGAAGGGACCCCTGAAATCAATTCCCCAATAGTTAAAGATTTCAACCACTAATATGGGAGTGAGTGCCATTTGATACCTTTTTTGTGATGGAACCTACTTGTTGACACCAAGGAAAACATTGAAAAAATGTGTAGGAGTTGTTTTGGTGCGGATGTGCGTCGGGTTTCCGTTCCGACGCTGTTCCGCCAGGATGCGTTCGCGCGTGCGCCCGTCGACCTGAGGGGATGGTTGCACGGCTCGTGGCCCCGCAGTCCCGCTTTCCAAAGGCGGGCGGCATCCGTCCCTTGTTCAGGGACGTCTGCTCCTTGATCGAAACCGGGATGATGGGATGTCGGCTCCTCCTTCCGTGGACGTCTCCTCGGAACTCGTCGCCTAATCCGGGTCTCCTTCATAGATTTAAGAATGTTCGTGAATCTCGTTCCTGGCGCCATATCTTCATGGACACCGGTTAATTATGCTGCTTCCGCCCGGACGCTCCAAGGAGTCTGGTCGGGGCAGCAACCTGCGGTGAGGAGACCGGGTAGCTCCGGGTGTTGGGGGCGTGTCTTAACACTGCGACTCTGCATGTCTGCCTTCCGTCCCTAATAGGGATTCTCGAAGGCGTGATGGCCTGAGGCATCCCGCGGTGGGTGCAGGGAACTGCGTTACCTGAGGTTTTCCTCAGCTTCCCATGTTTAACACGGGGTATGCCGCGAGTTTAACGTCCAGCGGGGACGGCATCGGACTGATCAACACGAGAAGTGGATTAGGTGACAGAACCCCTTGCGGGGAACCTCCGACGCTGGGGCCAGCACATGGGCGGCCTCCCGAGTGAAGTGGAGTGGAATGAAACGGCATGACCCCACCGGGATGTGGCGGCCCGGGTAAGGATCAGGATGGATGATGGAGTGAAGAGCTTGGACCCCGTAGGGGCTTCCTACGTACCGCGCGTTAGCGCGGATCAAATTCAGTGTAGTTCGGATATATAGTTTAACGTCATGCTGGATGTCGGCAAGCCGACTCACGAAGAGGTCGAGGCTGCCGGGCGGAGGATTGAACCGAACCACCTCGCACAGAGGGGGATGGAACGGCCGGGTGGATCATAGTTTCACGTCATGCTGGACGTCGGCAAGCCGACTCACGAAGAGGTCGAGGCCGCCGGGCGGAGGATTGAACCGAACCGCCTTGCACAGAGGGGGATGGAACGGCCGGGTGGATCACAGTTTCACGTCATGCTGGACGCCGGCAAGCCGACTCACGAAGAGGTCGAGGCTGTCGGGCGGAGGATTGAACCGAACCACCTCGCACAGAGGGGGATAGAACGGCCAGGTGGATCACAGTTTCACGTCATGCTGGACGCTGAAAGGAGAAAGAGGCAGTGGGGAAGCACAATGGAGATACACATGATCAGTCTCCCATGAGGGCGGATTCATAGGTGAATCGACACAAGTGTGAACCCAGGAGGGGTCCATTGATGGACGAACCGACGTGAATACGACCGGGACGACCAGGTGGTGGGCTTGAACCTCGGAGAGGCTTCCTACGTACCCTGTTTAGGAGACAGGGATCAAAGTCCACGTAGTTCGTTCTGTCAGGACTTACGCACTGAGGCAGCCCGGATGCGGCAATGCTCAGTTGGAGAGGGACTTGGGCCGGAGGTGAGAGACCTCGATCCCTGTCACGCCCTCTACTGGCTTCGGCAGTGGGGAAGCACGATGGAGATACACATGTGCATTCCCCCACAAGGAACTAGGGGTTTTTAATGCCCTACCCCCGTGGGCGAAGGCCACTCCAATCCCGACATCCCTGCAGAGACGAGCGGGTGGGGGCCACATCCGAACCGGGAGGGAGACCCTACGTGCGAGGCACGAGATCGGATGAAGCGGACGGTTTAACGTCTTTCCGGACGAAGTATAGTTTAACGTCGTGTGTTGAGGACGAAGCGGATGGTTTAACGTCTTGCCGGACGAAGTACAGTTCAACGTCGTGTGTTGAGGACGAAGCGGACAGTTTAACGTCTTGCCGGACGAAGTACAGTTTAACGTCGTGTGTTGAGGACGAAGCGGACGGTTTAACGTCTTGCCGGACGAAGTACAGTTTAACGTCGTGTGTTGAGGACGATGGAGGCTAGGCAGTTTAGCGTCGTGCAGCTTGGACGTGGTACAGTTTAACATCATGTTGGACGAAACACTTGGCAGTTTAACGTCTTGCAGCATGGACGATGGGGGCTAGGCAGTTTAACGTCGTGCAGCTTGGACGTGGTACAGTTTAACGTCATGTTGGACGAAACACTTGGCAGTTTAACGTCTTGCAGTACGGACGATGGGGGCTAGGCAGTTTAACGTCGTGCAGCTTGGACGTATGCAGTTTAACGTCGTGCAGGATGTAGAAGTCGCCGATAGGTCTGTGTCACTTCGCGCAAGCCTAGGGGGGCCGCACGGGAAGACAATGCACGGTGCGGGTACCCGAGATGAGGATCATCGGGCGCCACGCAGGCGGGTACCGTCAGGGGGTCAAAGGGGGCTTCCCGGCGGATTGCGCGCAAAAGGGGAGCTTGGCGCGCAATACCGCGGGTCGGCGCGCAATTGGACGGGCTGGCGCGCAATTGGGCCAGCACTTTGCGCGCGGATGATTGAGATTGCGCGCACCGGGCTTCGGATAGCGCGTGGGGGCAATGTCTCATTCCTTAACGAATGGCCACTTTGAAATGGGGGGGTGCGCGCAATCGGGCTGGATTGCGTGCACCCGGGGGGCAATTGCGCGCAAGAGTCTTCTTTTGCGCGCAAAGGCCTTTGGGTGAAGAGTTAATTCAAAAGAAAGGAGCCAAAAGGATTGCGCGCGAAGGCGAACCCCGAGGCTTTTTTGCGCGAAAGAAAGGAGGTTACCTGAAGGTCGGCATTGCGCGCGGAAGTGGTTGGATTGCACGAACGAGCGACTCTTCGAATTCCGGCAACCTTCAAAACGTCGGGGGTCGCCTTATATTTATAGGCAACCCCGGGCGCAGAATCTGTTCCGCGGGCGCGCAATCTCCTTCGCGGGCGCGGAATCGGGCCCAGAGCGCAAGGGAGTCGCGTGGTACATGGGCGCGCAAAATTGCGCGCCGGCCCAGCGCATTGCGCGCATCCCGGGAGGTTTGCGCGCGGCACTACAACCTTGCGCGCGGGTCTCCAAAATTCCGCGCAAGGCCTCCGGACCCTCCGAAACGTGCTTATAACTCCAAATATGACCTCGCTTTCCACATCCGGAGCTTTTTTTGGGAACAATGGACTTTTCCGGCGTCTACAAAAGCCCCCCCTCGGAATCTGATCGGCGAGAGGTCGCAACGATCGGGTTCCGAGGGAGACGCCGGAATGCCGAAGTCCTTGGTGGCGCGGGACTGTGGCGCGCAAAAAGGGTGTCGGGCGTGAAATTTGCTGTCTCGGTCGCGCAAAGCGCTTTCCGCGCAGCGCGGACACCCGACCTCGCCTATAAATAGGGGCCCTGGGTCCCCCCGTACTGTACACCGGCCATCCGCGCGATAAGCATTCGAGCTCTCGTGCGCGAAATTGCCCTTTCCGGTGCGGAATTCACCCGTTCGTCGCGCAAACCTTCCGGATTTCGGCCTGTTTTTGCGCGAACACCCGGGGTTTTACGCGACAAACTTCCCAATTGCGTACCGTCCACTAGGATTGCGCGCCAACTCTCAAACTTCTCCACCAGCCTCTTCCGATTCCGCACGCCTCATCCCTTAACCCACATTACTCCCGGAGCTTCTGAGATGGCCGTGAATCAAGGGAATGAGGGGGATGCCGCCATTCGCAGAGCTGAGATGGCGGCGAACGAGGAGGTTTACGGAGCCAAGGAGATTGTTTCCAGCAATCAGTCCTTGTTCGACTTGTGGACGCCGGCCCAGAAGACATATCCGCTGTCGGACAACCTGCCGATCTGGAACTTTGGCATCCTAGATGAGGTTCCGGTGCCAGGGTTCGAGGTTGATGCACCACGGACCTGGGTGACTCGGGAGGACGAGCTTCCCGGCTATAACATCACCAACAATGGGCATCCTGCCAGGGAGACCAGACACTTAGATGTCTATGTCCTGAACCCGAGGACGCGAACCATCGTCGGGAGTGAGCCTACTGCGGAGAACTCTCCAGCCCTCTACTCGAGCACATATCGCCAGACTGTCACTGACGACACCAAGGGCTGGCTGAAGGACTGAGACTTGTGGTCTGGGGGCAATTTCACCAGTGAGTGGGCCTGGGCGTTCTGGGTATGCCACACCTGCGATCACTTCGCGGAAGAGCTACGGTACATCGGCCTGTTTGAGGTAGTGTGGACGTCGCTGTTCCACTTCTACCAGCAGTCCGAGCTCGGGCCGGAGCTGTTCACCCGCTGGTCCCCGGATACCAACACCTTCCATCTTCACCATGGGGAGGTTAGCATCGGTCACTGGGACATCCACTGCATCGGAGGTATCCCGCTGGAGGGTTACCAATACGATGAGTTCCTGCCTCCGAAGAACATCTGGGAAGACAGGTCACGGACTCCCATCCTGACATGGCATCTACTTGACCTGGCTACGCAGCGGCTCGGGATCAAGGAATTCCACAAGGACATAGCCTACAAGGAGTTGTTCGGCCAGTTCTTGGAGCATGACCCAGCGATCAAGATGCCAGGCAGGGGGAAGCGGTGCTCGACCACGGCTCAGAGGAGCCGGAACGGGTCGTACTAGCGGGTCCTGGAGACGGGCGACTACCGCTCATGGGGGTACCGCGTCATCGAGGCCCGGGACCCAAATGTCCGGTACGCGGCGTTCCTGGCCACCTTTCTGAGTGGGTGGCTCCTGCCAGTGCGGGACGCGAGAATGGGCGTCCGCCCGGCGACACTGGCGATGGCGGGCGCCATGGCCGCCAACAAAAGATACAACCTCGGGGTCCCAGTGCTGGCGAAGATGTATGCCATCCTGGGATGCATCTAGCGAGGGGGTCGCCACAAAGGATCTGTGGGCCCTTTCAATTCTTCCATGGTTGGGAGGCTGCTCACCTCGGTGGGTACACGTTTCCAAATGCCGTCATTCCTCCGGGCAACGGCCTGCGACCCTCCCTGTTGAACATCGCGGGGGTCGCTCCGATGACCCTAAACGAGGAGGGCGTGAGGATTCGGATTGGCAATCATGCCAATTTCAACTTCAGCCCGTTCCCCACTCCCATTGGCCAGATGATCGACAATGGGCAGGGTCCGTTGGAGCAGCACGAATACTTCCTGAACATGCGGGGCGGGGTGCTCGTGGCTCGGATCGACGGGAAGGTGATCTGCGATCCCTACGTGCCAACCCGGTTCGCCAGGCAGTTCGGGTGCCTTCAACGGATGCCGAAGAGGGTATTCACTGCTGTCCGGGATGAGATGAACCCTTGCGTCCTTCACCAAATGTGGCTGATGTTCTCCGCTTTTGGCTCTGGCGACGTCATCACTCTCCCTCCTACCGGGGTCGACGCAGGCTTGGCAACCGAGTACGCCGAACACTGGGCCATCGCGTACCCCGAGGGGCTTCTACGGAAGCCAGTTCGGCGGCTCGAAGTCACCCATGCGGAGACCGGGCGTCAAGGAAGGAGGCGAGGCGCCGTTACGCGGGGGAGAACGGAGGCGCGCCGAGCAGCGGAGCCGGCGCGAGCAGGGGCTTCGGCGGCGGGCACATCGCAGGCTGCCGCCACGGCCTCGGCGCCTAGAGAGGGGGCACGTGCGGTGGTCGAAGAGCGGCCCGGGAAGCAGGTAAGGCGTCTGCTCGAACCTTCCCACAATGCAGTCTTCCCGGCGCTGTGGTCGGCCTGGATGACCCTGCGGCAGTCGATGGGGACCGAAATCATCTGGCAGAAGATAACCAGCGAAGGAATCCATCTTCCAGAGGTCGGGCGCCTCCAGGTCGCCGACAGGGTGAACTTCCACCGGCGGTATGCGTATCTGACGGCCATGGACGAGTACGCGTTCCAACGTGGTCAGCGTGCGGAGCCGTCCCTTCTGGTGAAGGTGATGCTCGATTTAGAGCCTGCTCCAGAACAGATGCCGCCGGAGGAAGATGACAGTAACGACGACTCCGAGGAAGAGGAGGAGACGGGGGAGGATGAAGGCTCCGAGGGAAGGTCCCATCAGGGGAGCCCGCGGGAGAGCGGCGAGGTGGCCGGCTCTGGCAATATTGACATCACTAAGCTCCTCGAGGTCCGCCTCTATCCCTACTCAACCTGCTTCATCCATTCTCTTATGCAGCTTCTAACCCATTTCTCCACCTTTCTCAGGAGTGCACGGATGCTGGTCAGGCATCCTCGGCAGGAGTAGGAGAGGCGCTAGCAGGACAAGGCGGGGGCCAGACGCCCATCATTGAATTGACAAGCGCTGAGGGGTCCCCTGCTGCAATTGCTCCTGCGGCGGCCGGGACAGCGGAAGATGACGCCTTGGATTCCCGTAAGTCTCCTTACCTTACTGTCGGTGCTTTCCGTTGACGATCCGTGACTAACCACGGCATGCCCCGCGCAGTGATCTCAGTACTGGAGGCTCGTCGGGCTGCCGAACCCGGGCCATCCACGAGTGGACCAGTGGCAGACATGCCGCCTGCTCCGGAACAGACTTCTCACACCGAGTCGGCCCCACCAACTGCTGATCAGGGGGCAACAGACGCCGGCGGTGCTACCATAGGAGAGGGGTCGGGGGATGACGAGGGTGTCAACGCCGCTGGGGTGGGAGAAGGTCTCCCAGATGGGGAACCTATCCCCCGTGAGGACACCCCAGGGGCGGACCCTGCAGCAGACCTGCTGGCTGCCTTCCCTGCCTACCGGCTTGCCGACCCCGAGGAGATGGACGACTCGGACGCGGAGGCGGTCGAGGAGAGCCGAATAACGCGCCGCAGGGGGTGGAAGTGCATCCAGCGCTTCCTCAAGCGAGACCCATCGGAGTGGCTGGGGCGCATGGGATCGCTTCAAACCTGGCTGCGCTTCCTGTGTGCCGGGGGAGCTGATTCTCAACGCCTCCATCTGACGGTCCGTGACTTCATGGCCGAAAAGATGCGCGAGAGCCGCCGGCGTGCCGACGTCGCACAATGTCGGGACATGTCGGAGAACACGCGGGCGCTCCTCGTGGCGGAGCAGGAAGTCCGGCGTCTCGAAGGGCAGGTGGCAGAGAAGGAGGCCTTCGTCGCAACGTGCACTGAGCTTATGGAGCAACTAGTGGCCCAGCTGGTTGACGCCCAGGTACAGCTGACGGAGGCGGGCCAGCAGATGGTCACACTTCAAGTCGAGCGGGAGCGTGCACAGGCCAGGATCGACGAACTGTGTGTTGCGACCGCCAACGAAGAGAGGGTATGCAGAGAGAGAGAAGCAGCTCTGGAGGCCGCCAGCCAAAGGGTAGCGGCATTAGAAAGACTTATTCAGCACGCTAATCCGTAGGGGCTTTGTTTTTTCCACTCCCAGAACATTTGCTTCCGCTACTCAATACTTCGATCCATTTGCATGAACCAATATATTTATCTGCATCTTTCGGCTTAATGTGCTCAACCACGATTCATTGTCTTGCGGGAGTGTTAACCAAGCTTCAGGCATCCACAATTGGGCCTGGATTTCTAAAGAAGAGAGGGAGGTCATCCCTAGGAAGGGAGACCTCTGACCTAATCAATGTATCATCCCCCCAACTTTTTCCGACACACGAGCGGGACAACGCTAGGGGCGTTGAGATTTTATCCGAACATAGGGAAATGAGAAAGGGTGAATCGCATGTCCCGAATTCAGAAATCCACGACGATCGGCCTTCCAGGAAATGCCCAAGACGGCAAGCGGACAATGGATCAATCGACCATACTACTGCGATAGACGGACCGAAGGTCATCATTCATATTGCAGGAGGCGGATCACATGTCATCATCAATGCCGCTTTGGAGATTCCTTCAGGCACGAGGGTGGAAATCCAGATCAACAGGGCATGCGAAGCGTGGGGCGAAGTGACGATTTGTTCGGACAGAATCCAACGCTCTCAAAATTGTGCCACCGTAGGGAAAGCATATTAGGCGGATGCACTAATCTGGCCGTGAATCACCCCAATTCTTAGACAGAACCTCTTTGACGAGGAAACTATCGCTTCCCATCATTGCAATGGGGCATCCCGAGCTGAATCGGGGAGAATATCACAATCGCACCACTCTACCGGAAGCCAGGCCAGACGGCTGGCGACTAGGAGGGGCGGGATTTAGCGATCCCTGAGGCTGGACTCGAGTCGAAATGCCCGGGCGTTCCTACGTACTCCATTAGGCTGGAGATCAAGCCATACGTAGTTCTGAAAGTGCAGTTTAGCATCACACAGGACGTAGAACCCCGTTTGGGGAGATCTTAGTTTAAGGTCGTAGAGCTTGGACCATAGAGGCAGATCTTAGTTTAAGGTCTTAGAGATCGGACCATAAGAACCTCAAAGTACGCCACGTCGTGGTCCTATCCCCTGGATATGCGAAGATTCACTGAGGGATAGTGTCAAGAGTGTCGAGGTTCCGCCTGGTCAGAATGGGAGGTGGAAAACGTATGTGAATCATGCGTCCATTCACTCAAGGACTGGGGGCACCAGCGTAACGATATGGGAGTACTGCCGACCGTGGCGGAAAAGCAGCATCAATATCGCACTGACCGTTGATGGAATGAGGCAGAAAACGAGCACCAACCGCTCAAGCGCAGGGTTCATATCGATTTGCTACCCGAGGCCCTTGGGGGAACCAGCCCGAGTCGGTGGGAGAGCACTGAGGCATTGTGTCCAGACCGCTCACGGGGGCTCCACCCAGGGCGTAGGCGATGGGTCCGAATGAAAGGGAGCACGAAGCCTGAAAAGTGGAAGAAACCTGACCAAGCTGAACCTGACCCTCCTGGAAATAAACCAGAGTACTCTTGACACCGGTGGACCATTGCAAGGGGTCGAGGGACACGCCTTGAGGGTGACCCGAAGGTGGCGGATTCCCCGGAGAAGGGGGAATCTCTAAGAGGTGGGGGGCTGGACCCGAAGTTTCAAAAATCCGGGCGTTCCTACGTATCCCATAAGGTTGAGAATCAAGCCACACGTAGTTCTTGAAGCGCAGCGCAACACAATCGGGCACCAGCGTGGGGAAGGGTGCGGGTCTGACCCTCGCACACAGAAGAAGCGGTATTTGATATTTCTTGTTTGTCCTTAAAGGTGGATGGTTTTTCTTTGTGCAGTGACATGCCTGTGATTAAGAAATATCTGGAGTTGCCACAATAATCAAGCCATGAAAGGAATTGATAAATGGTGTGGTTATTAACCAGCGCCCAACGTGAGTGTCCCCTGAGGAGAACATCACGATGCAGTGCCGTTTCTCGTCGGGCGGCCAAGACGATCACAGTTTACGGTCGTGTGGTAGGACCGGACAACACAGTTTAAGGTCGTGTGGTTCTGACCGATGGAGGAATCCGTGTATTGCGATATGGCGTAGCCAGCGGAGGTGGGAACATACCCAGCCCTGCGGTTACGCACGATTCCAGGAGAAGGATCCTGGGATAGGGGCCTGCGTACGTCCATCACCCGAGGGGCAGAGATGCTAGCCTCTAGTTATACTGGGCCCAGAACGCGATTGTTCAGGCGACTCCTTCCTCCTTATGGGGACGAGGGTCCAGCTACACATGGCCCTTAGGGAGGACATTAGCATATATCCTTGGTGCTCAGATCGTGGGAGCCTCGAAAGACACCATTACCCTGGTTGGTCTGCCTAACGTGTAAAGGTGTACTGAAGGTCAGTATGAAGAGAGTGTCGAGATTCCACTACAACGCACAGAGGCGGAGTGTGATGAGGACTACGCAACCAATGTTCAGAGCCTGAAAGAGACGACATGGCGATCAAGGATGTCGCTGACCACATTCGCAACACAACATCCGATCGCGTCAGCCTAGGATGGGGCAAGCAAACGAGCATCAACCGCTCAAGCGCAGGATTCATATCGATTTGCGGCCCAGGACCCACCGGTAAATCGACCCGGAGCGGTAGGAGAGAACTGAGGCATCGTACCCAAACCGCTAACGAGGATCCCTTTGAGTGAAGGCTCGAACAAGAGGAAGCGCGAGGCCCGACAAGCAATACAGGACTTGTCGGGATTGAATCCGACACTACGGGTCACAGACCGAAGTACCCAAAACATGTTAACAGATCACCGAAAAGGGTCGGAGGACTCACCCTGAGAGCAACCAAAAGACGGCAGATCCCCGTGATCAACCAAGAGACGAGGCTGGACCCGAAACACAAGCGTCCAGGCGGTCCTACGTATCCCATAAGGATGGGAATCAAGCCGTACGTAGTTCTTGAGAGGCAGTTTAACGTCATGCAGGACGATGAGGGGTGTGAGGTAGTCCCACACACGGGGAGGCGTATGGCGCGGCCAGTAGACCAACATGAGGACATAATCCCCCACTCACGCCACACGCCTCGCACAAAAAGGAGGGGAACTAGGGCCAGAGGCCCAACACGGGATAGAGATTCCCGAGAAATGGGGCTGGGCCTAAAACATGAATGTCCAGGCGGTCCTACGTATCCCATTAAGATGGGAATCAAGCCGCACGTAGTTCTTGAAGTGCAGTTTAACGTCATGCAGGACGAAAAGAAAAAGGGGGGAGCAGAAGGCATCCCCAAACGTGGGGGGCGTACAGCGTGGCGAGCAAACCGATGTGAATGAGGGCATAGCCCCGCGTCCACACCACAAGCCGCACACCTGGAGGCAACTGGGCCAAGGGCCCGAGATGGGATGGAAATTCCCGAAGGATGGGGCTGGGCCTGAAACATGAATGTTCAGGCGGTCCTACGTATCCCATAAGGATGGGAATCAAGCCGTACGTAGTTCTTGGGGGGCAGTTTAACATCATGCAGGACGAAGACGCTTGGCAGTTTAACGTCTTGCAGCGCGGACGTGGTACAGTTTAACGTCATGTTGGACGAATGCTGAACAGTTTAACGTCTTGTATCTTGGACGAAGTACAGTTTAACGTCGTGTTGGACGAAGATGCTTGGCAGTTTAACGTCTTGTCGCGCGGACGAGGTACAGTTTAATGTCATGTTGGACGAATGCCGAAGAGTTTAACGTCTTGTCGCGCGGACGAAGTACAGTTTAACGTCGTGTTGGACGAAGATGATTGGCAGTTTAACGTCTTGTCGCGCGGACGAGGTACAGTTTAAAGTCATGTTGGACGAATGCCGAAAAGTTTAACGTCTTGTCGCGCGGACGTAGTACAGTTTAACGTCGTGTTGGATGAAGATTCTTGGCAGTTTAACGTCTTGTCGCGCGGACGAGGTACAGTTTAACGTCATGTTGGACGAATGCCGAACAGTTTAACATCTTGTCGCGCGGACGTAGTACAGTTTAACGTCGTGTTGGACGAAGATGCTTGGCAGTTTAACGTCTTGTCGCGCGGACGAGGTACAGTTTAACGTCATGTTGGACGAATGCCGAACAGTTTAACGTCTTGTCGCGCGGACGTAGTACACTCAGGAAAAGTACTACTTTAGGAACCTAGCATTGGTGGGAGGAGTGACACGCTCACCATCCATAGTCGCTACGGAGTACGAGCCATTGGGATAGACCTTGTGGATGACAAAAGGTCCCTCCCACATGGGCTCCAACTTGGACGGCTTCCTGCCGGGGATCATTGGTGCTCTTAGGGCCAGTACTAGGTCACCCTGCAGGAAGGAGCGGAGACGAACCTTCTTATTGAAAGCTCGAGCCATTCTGCTTTGATGCCTCTCCAAGTTGTGCAAAGCGCGAAGCCTATTCTCATCCAGTGCTTCCAACTTGACTAGACGGGCTTCAGCAGCTCTGTCCGGCGCTTGCTGGTCGTAGACCGCAGTGCGCAAGGATGGTAACTGGATCTCGATGGGCAGGACGGCCTCAGCTCCATACACCAGGGAATAAGGGGTTATCTGGGTGGAATTGTGAGTCGTCGTCCGATAAGCCCAGAGGGCGTTGGGGAGCTTGTCCGGACAACTCCTCTTGTTCTGACCAACCATCTTTTGCAGAATGTTAGAGAGGGTCTTGTTAAACGCCTCAATCTATCCATTCGCCTGCACGTGATAGCGAGATGTATGGTTCGAGCGAATGTTGTACTTGGCGTACAACTTCTTCAACTCGGCTGCTCGAAAATTGGCTCCGTTATCCGTGAGGATAGCGTGAGGCACTCCAAATCGATAAATGATGTTGGAGGTCACGAAGTCAGCGATCGAACAGGATTTGACCTCTCTGAGCGGAATCGCCTCTTCCCATTTGGAGAAGAAGTCTGTGGCGGTCAGAATGAACCGGCACTGGCGAGTCGTCGCCGGCGGGTAAGGTCCCACAACGTCCAGACCCCAGACTGCAAAGGGCCAGGAATACCTAGTGGTATGGAGAGGCTCCGGCGGCCAATGCACAAAGTTCGCATGAACCTGGCACGCATGGCACCTCCTGGAATACTCGATGCAGTCATGGATCATGGAGGGCCAGAAGTATCCCAACCTCCGAATCTGGTGGGACAGCTTCGGCCCAGTCTGGTGGGCACCACATGAACCAGCATGAACCTCTTGCATGACTCGTGGGATCTCAACTCCCTGAAGGCAACGGAGGAGAACACCATCAAATCTGCGCCTATAGAGGATCTGCTCCAGGCCGGGACTGCTCTGGAGGACAAACTGTGATGCGCGGCGTCGAACTCGCTCGCGCTCGGCCCGATCTGACGGGAGAATGCCATGTTGGAGGTACTCAACCAAAGGCGCCCTCCAATCAGGGGCTGATTCGATTGCCATATCTGGGATACTCGGGGCTCCGGGCACAGGGGAAACCGCGGTGAGATTACTTACCGATGGGTCGCGATCTCCCTCCGGGGTAACGGGGGCGATGAGCCTGCAGTGCGTCACGTGGACGATCAGGTTGTCCTGTTCAGGCTCTGCAAGTGACGCAGCAAGGCTGGCCAAAGCATCTGCTCGACCGTTCTGCGACCGGGGAATATGGACAATTTCTGGCCGACAAGGGAACTGGGCCATCAGAAGGAGGGTGCACTCCAGCAATGGCACAAGTTCCGGCTTCCTGACAACATAGTCGACATTGATCTGCTTAACGACCAGCTTGGAGTCCCCTTTCACACACAGATGGGGCACGTCGATCTCGAGAGCTAACTCGAGGCCAGTGATGAGGGCATGGAATTCCGCCTCATTGTTGGTACAGCCCTCTGACAACAGGAAAGAGTATGGCAGCACGGCTTGCTCCGGGGTAATGAAGACGATACCCAAGCCCACTCTTTTGAGCTTAGGATTATCGAGCCTTCTACCGGTGGGGCTCCGGGAGGCACCGTCAAAGTGCATCTTCCAGCATGGATCGACATGATCGACTGAGAGAATGGCCTCATCAGGAAAGCCTAGATCCAGCGGCTGATCCGCGGAGGTCGGGTGATCAGCCAGAAAGTCTGCCAATGCTTGCCCTTTGATGGACTTCTGAGACACATACCTGATGTCGAACTGTTGGAGAATCACAGCCCACCGCGCTAGATGGCCAGTCAACATAGGCCGGCTCAGGATATACTTCAACGGGTCTACCCGAGAAACCAACTGTACCTCGTGGTGCTGCAAGTAGTGCCATAATTTCTGTACGGCAAATACGAGCACCAGGAAGCTCTTCTCGATGGGGGAATACCTAACTTCCGCATCGAGTAGCATGCGACTGAGGTAATAGAGGCTATTCTTTGTTCCCTCGTTGTTCTTATGGGCGAGAAGGGCACCAAGGGACCGTTCCAGGGTGGTCACATAAAGGACCAGCGGCTTCCCGGATACAGGCGGCATCAGAACCGGAGGTTGAAGCAGGGACTGCTTGATTTCCTCGAAAGCGGTCTGACACTCTTTATCCCATACATAGGTGGCACCTTTCTTCATGAGCCGAGAAAAGGGCTTACACTTGCCGGCCAGATTTGCGATGAATCGGCGTATATAGGCTAAGTGGCCTTGGAACCCTTGCAGTTCCCGGATGTTACCTGGGGGAGGCATCTGGCTAATCGCCATGATCTTCTCCGGGTCGATCTCAATACCCCGGTATCTTACCACAAATCCAAGGAACTTTCCGGAGGTAACCCCGAAGGAACACTTCAATGGGTTCAACTTCAGGCAGCGAGACCGGAGGAAGCCGAACACTTTCTCAAGATCTTTGAGATGGTCCTGACGCTGGCGCGATTTGACCACCAAGTCGTCGACGTAGCATTCCACCAGTGTGCCGAGGATTGGCTTGAATATGCGGTGCATCGCCCGTTGATAGGTGGCACCTGAATTCTTCAGACCGAAGGGCATGACCTGGTAACAAAAGATACCTTGGGGGGCCCTGAAGGCAGTGAACTCCTCATCCTCAGGGGCCATCCGGATTTGGTTGTATCTGGAGTATCCATCCATGAAGGAGAGGGCTTGGAACCCTGCCGTGGCGTCAATCAATAGCTCTGTCACTGGAAGGGGAAATCATCCTTCGGACAGTGGCAGCTGAGATCGCGGAAGTCGATGCAGACTCTGATCTGCCCGTTCTTCTTCCTGACTGGCACAATGTTGGCCAGCCATTTGGGGTACTGAACTTCCCTCACGAAGTTGGCTTTGATAAGCTTGTCAACTTCGGCCACAACCATGGCACCTTGGAATGGGTGCATCTTCCTGGGAGGCTGCTTGAACCCGCGATGGTTCGCCGGGAGACCAATACGGTGGACGGCTACCTGAGTATCTAGCCCCGGCATCTTGTCATAGCCCCAAGCGAACACATCAGGGTGCTGTCTGAGGAAGTCCATGTACTGCTGCCGCTCCTCAGAGGGCATGGAGGCACTGACCAATGTGGGTCTTGGATCTGCTTTGGTTCCAAGATTCACCTGTACTAACTCATCGACCATGGCGGAGACTCCTTCCTCAAAGGCTGGGGGTGCATCTTCCACGTCCTCTCCACTCGGGGAGGGATCGTCCACGAGAGAGACTGCGCTGGGAACTGCATTGGGGCTACCAGATCCTGCTGGGCCACTGGTGCTGGCACGGGCGGTCGCGGTCATCTCATCAGGAGACTCACAGGCCGTCGAGACCATGGCTACGTCCAACCGATGAATCGGGAGGACGTAAGCATCATCCAAACCTGCCCAGGGATCACCTCCAACAGCGATAGGCTCAACCTCACCTGCCAGGATTTGCTTATCCTTGCTCTTGTAATAGTCCGCGTCCAGATAGCGGGCTTCACATGAGGCAAAAGGAGAGGCATCTCCCTGAAGCACGCCTACTCGACCATTAAGGGAGTATTTCAGGCATTGGTGGTATGACGAGGGAACCGCCACATGAAGGTGGAGCCATGTCCTGCCCATCAATGCGTTATACGCAGTGTCCTGAGAGACTACCATTAATTCGGTGTTGGAAACCAAGTCACCGAACTGGGTCTTCAAGCGTATCTTACCGACCGGAGTTTTCTCGGTGCGGTCCTACCCCTGGATCCTGAGGTCGGAGGGGATCAAGTCATCCTCAGACAACCCCAATCTCCGGAGCGTCCGAGTTGGAATCAGGTTAATCCCGGACCCCGTGTCGACAAGACAGCGCCGGACTTCAAGGCCATTGAACTGGCCAGTGAAATACAACGGGCGAATGTGCCCCTGTATAGGAGGGTCTTCATCCTTAACAGAGAACGAGATGACTGCCTGACATTCGGCGTCCTCAATCGTTTCGGCGTGAAAGGCCTCTGCAGCCGCAACCTCTGTCTCAAACTGGAGGGGGCTTTTCAGGGCTTCAGCGAGCGCCTCGCGCATCTCAGGTGACATGCGCAGAGCCTCAAGGATGGAGAGTCTCGCTGGGATGTCGGCCAAGTGCTTCAGGACATCATACTTTTTTGCCAAGCGCGAGCCCCTGGTTGCAGGAGGTTGCTCTGCGGTTGGAGGCATGACGGGCCTTGTCGGTTGGACCGGCAGCCGACTGGTGCTTGGCGCATCCCGCTGTTCATCGGTTGAAGCACGGGAAGTAGTCACTGTATCGGGGTCAGGAGGCCGGGACGGACTTGTGGCAGGGCGGAGCTGATCGCGACGCAGCTGAGGCGGTTCTTCCTGATCCCACACCACAAACAGTGGCGGAGGAGAATTCGTCATCCCCGGATGGGGGGGCTGCGCACGTTGAGCTCGGTTTTGAGCCTGCTGCCTAGTCTCAGTGGCATGCACGGCCTGGCTGGAGGTACCAACTGCTGTGCCTCGGCGACTCCTGTTGTTGCGGTTCCTCCGACGGTGGCGACGACCGGGGACACTAGGGAGGTCCACCTGGTGTTCTTCAACGTCGGGAACCAAAAAGGGATTTACCAGCTCGACGGTATTAACCGAAGCGTACCCGACACTGTCATCGGACGAATCATCCATCACCGGGCGGATCCGAGGAGGGACCCCCCATCTCCGGGGGCATGAAATCGCCGAGAGTGCGGGATAGTGGTGGAACTGGCGGGGTGCGCTCTTCCTTCTTGCGCCGCCGCCGTTTGCTCTTCTCGGAAGAGGCAGGCTGGGATGACGATGCCGAAGCAGCACCCGCAGATTCTGGGGGCTCAGGCTGATTCAAGCACGCACGGATGATTCCTTGGGCGCGAATGATCGTCTTGCGAGCCATCCAGTTATTATACTTCTGGGATCCGCGGTCGGAGACCAGCTGCCATTCGTCCTCATTGCCACTATCGTTATCTGATCCCACGAACACGCCCGCCACTTGTGCTGGAGCTGGGCCCAACCTGATTACATTGTTGTTAATCTGGTCTTGGAGCCAGTCCTTAAACACGTAGCACCGCCGGATGGTGTGCCCTAGGGCCCGATGGTAAGGGCAGTAGCGGGGGTTATCCGTGAGATGTGCCTCCTCTGGCTTCCAACACTCAGGCAGTCGCACAATCCTCTGCTCCAGGGCGCTCCGGAAATAACCGGGGACCTGATCCTCATGAAATGAGTAAGTCAGGTATCGCGGGCCCCTAGGAGCGTGGTCTTGACGAGGGGCTGGAGGGGCCTGCCGAGGAGGTGGACCCTGATTATCTCGCCTGGGTTGTGGCGGTACATTACGTGGAGGGGTCGGCCGGTTCTGAGGCTGCCGCTGCTGGGCCGGGAACTGAGCCCGTGGAGGCGGATTCCTGTGAGGCTGCAAAGCTGGCCTCGCCGGTAGCAGCTCCAACTGCCTGGGGGCCTCTACCTGAGCAACAGCAGCGGGCTCAGCCCTGCTGACTCTCCTTGCAGGAATCATAGGGGGCAGCGGGTGTGCCTGACTGGCCTGTTGCAGGGCTTCCTCAAGACGTTGATCTTTGTCTGAGAAGTCCCTGAACCCTCCGGGGTAATTCTGAGTGATCAAGGAAGGGACCAGCTCGGTCTTGACATTCCCGACGCACATTGTCAGCAACTGCTCCTGAGTCAATGGCATGTCAAGGGAATACGTGAGACCCTTCCATCGGGCGACGAAATCCGCGACTCACTCATCAGGCCTCTGCTTGCACATTAAGAGGTCTGCGATACTCGTCTTCCGGGTCGTGGAACTGAACTGGTAGAGGAATTGTCTACGAAGGTCCTCCCAGCTAGTTATCGACCCGACGGGGAGCTGGCTGTACCAGACAAATGCTGGCCCTTCTAGTGTCTGGACAAAGCAGCGAAGCTTAGCGGCCTCCTGCTGCGCCGAAGTCCCCATCATAGGCCCGCACCTCGAGTTGAAATGGGCCAAATGCTGTGGCGGATCTCCTGTCCTGTTGAAAGGGGTGAAAGTGGGGTTCCCGAATCCCGGAGGTGCCGGCATGTCATCCACCCATGCTGGGTATGGCTTGCCGTCCGGTGGGATCGCCACTTGCCGAGTCTCCAAGGCTTCCAAGCGGGCGATGAGTGTCGCCATCGGATCGTCCGGACATGGGTTCCAGTCCTGGCGAGGATCTCTAACCACGAGCGCATTGCATGGCCCTTCAATCGGGTCGTCGACCGGGTCGTCGAACTCGGCAGCTCGTGGGATGGCGGGCGGAGCGGCCCTTGGGGCAGCGGGAGGAATCCGAGCGGGGTCTCTCAGGTAGTCACGCCGCTCGGGAGGGTGTGGTGAAACATACCGCGCCCTCTTGCCATAGGCAATGGCCTCTCCCCTGTCGGCGAACACGGCGTAATCACGGTTGCCCGGGAGAGTCTCGTCGAGGAGTGGTTGTTCCTGTCCCTGCTGTCCTGGCCTAGGATCACCGTAGTCAGGCTGCTGTTCTGCAGTGCGCTCGGCGAGGAGCTGGTCAACTAGCTTCTTCTGCTCGGCGAGCTGTTGACGCAGCATAGCCTTCTCGGGATCCTCATCCACCCTCTGCATGGAGGCAGATGGGTCGGCGGGCTTTACAGCCCCGCCGTGCTCTTTACCTTTGCTGACGTTTCGGCTCAACGCCAGTGCTTCAGTGGGCGTGGGGAGACCCAGGAGGTTCCTCTGGTGACGAGTAAATCTCACTGATGGATCCAACAACGGCTTGTCTTCGGGGGGAGATCCCCCATCGAGAAGTTCCAAACTGTTCCCCTCTCCTGACAGGTCATCCATATTGACGGTTTCCGTCCCTAGGGATGTACCCTCAGGGCCACCCAGTGAATCGGGCTGTCGGCGAATCGCACTGAAGCGTAGGGCAGCGTACTGCCCCCATCCACGGATATACACGTGGGGAGTGGCTTCCTCGATAACCTTGCGGAGTACTTGAAAACACTCAACGCATCGTTGTTGGAGGGCCTCGTGGTGCCCAAATGACCCGAGGTGCCGAACCGCGGGGAGCGTGGCCAGGTCAATTTGACGGCACTGCTCACCAATATCCTCCAGGTGTGCTTGACTCCCAGGATATGGCATTTTTAGGCGGTGAAGATGGGAGTGAGTCTCCCGGAGAGTTCGGCGGAAGCATTCGAACTCATCCGGGGTGAGCGATTCGGGTGCATCAAAGTCCGGTCCTGCGACTGGCCAAAACTTCTCATGGAAGTGGCCCTCTGCAAGGACGGTCCAGAAGCTCCACGACTCAAACTCGGGACCCAGGTTTCCTTGGTCCTCTTCAATGACTGGGAATGGACGGGGAACCGGCAGTGGTGCCGAGGCGGGCCGCCTGGCCGACGGGCTGGCCGGCGGTGAATACGGCGAGCAGGCCGATTGGCCTCCATATCCCGGGCCGCCCCCTGAGGGTGCCGGTGCCCCAGCTACCACATCACGATAGGACGGGCCGGCGAGCGAACATCCTACCGTAGCGTCGGTGCTCACCGAGGGTGCACTAGATCGTGGTTCGACCGTCGGTCCCCAGAAAAGATCTCTGGCTTCTCCGATCGAGGCAGAAGGCTCTTCTAGAGGGGTCGGTACCAACGGCAAGCTTGATCCTTGGGGGTCTACCAGGCCATCGCTACTTCGGATATACCTTCAGAGAGAAGTGGGGATCATATCGATCTCGCTCTCGGGAAGTACGAGGCTGACGTGCCGCATTCCTACCCCTGCCCCTGACTGGCGGGATCGGGGGGAGGGCTCTGTCGCCGAATCACACTCTGCCTCTGTATCAGAGAAACGAACCGGTCGGATCTCTGTCCGGAATTCCCTAACATTCTTCCCTCGACGTCGACGCCTCGCCCTCCTGCCCCTGGGTGGTTCTTCGGGGCATGGCTGATCTCTGTCATGGCGTCCTCTGGCCGCATCGGTGTTGGGGCCAAGAGGACTAGAAACCAAGGTGCGAGGAGCACCGGGACAGATATCAAAGGGGACACGGGGAGAGATGCTTCTGGGCAGGCCTCCGGGCCGGGATCGGGAGGTGGGATGACCCATGCCTCTTGGATCGGCCACACGGAGTAGACCCTGTTGGTGAATAGCGCTACCGTGAGGTGGTCCGCGGTGGCTATTGCATGTACCAGCAACTGGGAGAGTCAACCCAACCTGCCTTTGGGGCAGTCGGGGCCTCGATCCGGGTCGGGCATAGAAGTGCCCCTGCTCAGGATGCGCAGGGGCCTGGTGTCTGGAGCCAGCAGTGGCTTGAGCCAACGCGGCCGCTGTTGCTAGGGCCCCAAGGTGGGAATCCTCTTCCGCTCGGGCCCAACGTTGGCGTCGGGACAGACGAGTCGGGATGAGCGGCGCGGGCAGGTGGAGAGCCTGTTCTCCGACTTGAGAGGCCTGGCGGCGATGTCACCGTGGCATGACAGGAGCCCTTATCGCGGATCCCTGGAGCGAATCCCGGATAGGGTGGTCCCGGGAATCTTCCACCTCATCCGCATAGGGGAAGGAGCTGTCGGAGCGTTCCGGGGATAAACTCCCGAAGCGGTTGGACGTCAAGGTAGGCAGCGGTGCCTCCCTACGCGGCCCTCGGGGGCGGCGTTGGTGGCGAGGTGCAGCTTCCTCGAGGTCTAGGCGAGCCATGTCCCTTGTGGGGATGACTCCCTCTTCCTCATATCTCCGCACCAAGTTGTTGATCACCCTTCTCTGGATGACCTCCGAGGGGGAGAGAGGGCGTGGTTGCCCCGCAGCTGCGGCTGCTGGGACGGCTATGGAACGGGCGGGACCACGCGGAGTAGCCGCGTCGGTGTTTCCCCTACCCCTGCGCCAGTCGGCGGGTGGCGATCGGGCGCTGGATTGGGCGACTTGATTCCTGAAAGCAGGGAGAAAGACCCATTAACACTGACAGGAAAAGGAATCGACAACCAACCATTAGTGCCACGACGCCTTCCATGGGGGGAACCCAGGCCCTCGACGTCGTGAGACGGAGTGCCCAATTTCCATTCCCCAGCCCCTGGCGGGTTCCGTGCCCCGGTGCTGAATGCTCGGTCGAGCAGCATGCTGGTCTTCCAACACCTATGAAAGTCATCGGTCTTCGTATTGAGGAGAAGAGATTCACGTCGTGTTCACCATTTTTCTGTTTCGGTGCGGATGTGCGTCGGGTTTCCGTTCCGACGCTATTCCGCCAGGACGCGTTCGCGCGTGCGCCCGTCGACCCGAGGGGATGGTTGCACGGCTCGTGGCCCCGCAGTCCCGCTTTCCAAATGTGGGCGGAATCCGTCCCTTGTTCAGGGATGTCTGCTCCTTGATCGAAACCGGGATGATGGGATGTCGGCTCCTCCTTCCGTGGACGTCTCCTCGGAACTCGTCGCCTAATCCGGGTCTCCCTCATAGATCTAAGAATGTTCGTGAATCTCGTTCCTGGCGCCATATCTTCATGGACACCGGTTAATTACGTTGCTTCCGCCTGGACGCTCCAAGGAGGCTGGTCGGGGCAGCAACCTGCGGTGAGGAGACCGGGTAGCTCCGGGTGTTGGGGGCGTGTCTTAACACTGCGACTCTGCATGTCTGCCTTCTGTCCCTAATAGGGCTTCTCGAAGGCGTGATGGCCTGAGGCATCCTGCGCTGGGTGCAGGGAACTGCGTTACCTAAGGTTTTCCTCAGCTTCCCATGTTTAACACGGGGCATGCCGCGAGTTTAATGTCCAGCGGGGACGGCATCGGACTGATCAACACGAGAAGTGGATCAGGTGACAGAACCCCTTGCGGGGAACCTCCGACGCTGGGGCCAGCACATGGGCGGCCTCCCGAGTGAAGTGGAGTGGAATGAAACGGCATGACCCCACCGGGATGTGGCGGCCCGGGTAAGGATCAGGATGGATGATGGAGTGAAGAGCTTGGACCCCGTAGGGGCTTCCTACGTACCGCGCGTTAGCGCGGATCAAAGTCAGCGTAGTTCGGATATACAGTTTAACGTCATTCTGGACGTCGGCAAGCCGACTCACGAAGAGGTCGAGGCCGCCGGGAGGAAGATTGAACCGAACCACCTCGTACAGAGGGGGATGGAACGGCCGGGTGGATCACAATTTCACGTCATGTTGGACGTCGGCAAGCCGACTCACGAAGAGGTCGAGGCCGCCGGGCGGAGGATTGAACCGAACCACCTCGCACAGAGGGGGATGGAACGGCCGGGTGGATCACAGTTTCATGTCATGCTGGACGCCGGCAAGCCGACTCACGAAGAGGTCGAGGCCACCGGGCGGAGGATTGAACCGAACCACCTCGCATAGAGGGGGATGGAACGGCCAGGTGGATCACAGTTTCACGTCATGCTGGACGCTGAAAGGAGAAAGAGGAAGTGGGGAAGCACAATGGAGATACACATGTGCAGTCTCCCACGAGGGCGGATTCATAGGTGAATCGACGCAAGTGTGAACCCAGGAGGGGTCCACTGATGGACGAACCGACGTGAATACGACCGGGACGACCAGGTGGTGGGCTTGAACCTCGGAGAGGCTTCCTACGTACCCTGTTTAGGAGACAGGGATCAAAGTCCACGTAGTTCGTTCTGTCAGGACTTACGCACTGAGGCAGCCCGGATGCGGCAAAGCTCAGTTGGAGAGTGACTTGGGCCGGAGGTGAGAGACCTCGATCCCTGTCACGCCCTCTACTGGCTTCGTCAGTGGGGAAGCACGATGGAGATACACATGCGCAGTCCCCCACAAGGAACTAGGGGTTTGTAATGCCCTACCCCTGTGGGAAAAGGCCACTCCAATCCCGACATCCCTGCAGAGACGAGCGGGTGGGGGCCACATCCGAACCGGGAGGGGGACTCTGCGTGCGAGGCACGAGATCGGATGAAGCGGACGGTTTAACGTCTTGCCGGACGAAGTACAGTTTAACGTCGTGTGTTGAGGATGAAGCGGACGGTTTAACGTCTTGCCGGACGAAGTACAGTTTAACGTCGTGTGTTGAGGACGAAGAAGACAGTTTAACGTCTTGCCGGACAAAGTACAGTTTAACGTCGTGTGTTGAGGACGAAGCGGACGGTTTAACGTCTTGCCGGACGAAGTACAGTTTAACGTCGTGTGTTGAGGACGATGGAGGCTAGGCAGTTTAGCGTCGTGCAGCTTGGACGTGGTACAGTTTAACGTCATGGTGGATGAAACACTTGGCAGTTTAACGTCTTGCAGCGCGGACGATGGGGGCTAGGCAGTTTAACGTCGTGCAGCTTGGACGTGGTACAGTTTAACGTCATGTTGGACGAAACACTTGGCAGTTTAACGTCTTGCATCACGGACGATGGGGGCTAGGCAGTTTAACGTTGTGCAGCTTGGACGTATGCAGTTTAACGTCGTGCAGGACGTAGAAGCCGCAGATAGGTCTGTGTCACTTCGCGCAAGCCTAGGGGGGCCGCACGGGAAGACAATGCACGGTGCGGGCACCCGGGATGAGGATCATCGGGCGCCATGCAGGCGGGTACCGTCAGGGGGTCAAAGGGGGCGTCCCTGCGGATTGCGCGCAAAAGGGGAACTTGGCGCGCAATACCGCGGGTCGGCGCGCAATTGGACGGGCTGGCGCGCAATTGGGCCAGCACTTTGCGCGCGGATGATTGAGATTGCGCGCACCGGGCTTCAGATAGTGCGCGGGGGCAACGGCTCATTCCTTAACGAATGGCCACTTTGAAATTGGGGGGTGCGCGCAATCGGGCTGGATTGCGCGCACCCGGGGGGCAATTGCGCGCAAGAGTCTTCTTTTGCGCGCAAAGGCCTTTGTGTAAAGAGTTAATTCAAAAGAAAGGAGCCAAAGGGATTGCGCGCGAAGGCGAACCCCGAGGATTTCTTGCGCGAAAGAAAGGAGGTTACCTGAAGGTCGGCATTGCGCGCGGAAGTGGTTGGATTGCGCGAACGAGCGACTCCTCGAATTCCGGCAACCTTCAAAACGTCGGGGGTCGCCTTATATTTATAGGCAACCCCGGGCGCGGAATCTGGTCCGCGGGCGCGCAATCTCCTTCGCGGGCGCGGAATCGGGCCCGGCGCGCAAGGGAGTCGCGCGGGCCATGGGCGCGCAAAATTGCGCGCCGGCCCAGCGCATTGCGCGCATCTCGGGAGGTTTGCGCGCGGCACTACAACCTTGCGCGCGGGTCTCCAAAATTCAGCGCAAGGCCTCCGGGCCCTCCGAAACGTGCTTCTGACTCCAAATATGACCTCGCTTTCCGCATCCGGAGCTTTTTTTGGGAACAATGGACTTTTCCGGCGTCTACAGGAGTCCCTTGAGAGGGTGGGCCAGAAGAGACCACGTTGAATAATCTTAGGAGATGTTTTCTTAGAGGAAAAGTGACTTCCACATGCCTCACTATGACAGAATTTAAGGATGGACTCTTGTTCAGATTCTGGAACACACCTCCTAATGACTTGGTCAGGGAAGAACTTATAGAGGTATGGATCATCAAACACATAGTTTCTAACATCAGAAAAGATTTTCCTTCGAGCTTGAGTCCCTAAGAATTTTGGAATGTCTCCTGTAACTAAGAAATTGGCTATGTCCGCATACCAAGGGCAGTCACTCACAGAGTATAGGTGTTCATCAGGAAATGAATCAGACACAGAAATGTGATTTGAGTTGTCTTTGAATTCCATCCTAGAGAGGTGATCAGCTACAACATTTTCAACACCCTTTTTATCCTTTATTGTGAGGTCAAATTCTTGTAAGATAAGGATCCACCTAATTAGTCTAGCCATTGCATCTTGTTTTTGGAAGAGGTATTTTAGTACAGAATGGTTAGTGAACACAGTGATGGGGGATCCTAAGAGGTAGGACCAAAACTTCTCTAAAGCAAACACAATAGAAAGTAACTCCTTTTCAGTAGTGGTGTAGTTTATTTAGGCATCATTTAAGGATTTTCTTGCATAAGCAATGAAATAAGGAGTTTTATCACAATGTTGTCCTAACGCAGCTCCAACAGCAAAGTCACTAGCATCACACATAAGTTAAAAAGGAAGCTTCCAATTTGGAGATTTCATAATGGGAGGATAGGTGAGAGAGGATTTGAGGGTTGAGAATGAACCCTCACAGCTTTCTGTCCAAAAAATGGAGCATCCTTTACTAAGAGAGAACAAAGGGGACAGGATATTGAACTAAAGTCCTTGATGAATCTTCTGTAGAAACCAGCATGTCCTAAGAAAGACCTCACTTCCTTCACAGTTTTGGGTGATGGAAGTTGACGAATGATATCAACCTTTGCTTTATCAACTTAAATCCCCCTACTCGAGACCAGATGGCCTAGAACAAGTCCCTCTTTAACCATGAAATGACATTTTTCCATGTTTAGGACCAGATTCTTTTCTTCACATCTTGACAAGACTCTCTCCACATTCTGCAGACATCCCTCAAATGTATCCCCAAACACAGAGAAGTCATCCATGAAGACCTCAATAAAATCCCCTACCATGTCTGAGAAGAATCCCATCACGCACCGTTGGAAGGTTCCAGGAGCATTTCATAACCCGAATGGCATGCGTTTGAAAGAAAAGGTTCCAAATGGACATGTGAATGTAGTCTTCCCTTGATCCTCTAGGGAGACCTCAATTTGATTGTACCCCGAGTACCCATCTAAGAAACAGTAGAAGGCATGGCCTGCCACTCTCTCAAGGACTTGGTCAATGAATGGTAAGGGGAAATGGTCCTTCTTGGTGAATGATTTTAGCTTCCTGTAGTCAATGCAGACCCTCCATCCACTACTCACCCTTGTTGGAAGAATCTCTTCATCCTCATTGGTTATCACTATGATTCTGGCCTTTCTTGGAACCACTTGGATTGGGCTCACCCACCCACTCTCAGGTATGGGATATATGATACCAGCTTTTAACAATTTCAGAAGATCCTTCTTTACTACCTCCATGAGATTAGGATTGAGTCACCGTTGAGGTTGACGACATGGCTTTGAATCAGATTCCAGAACAATCCTATGAGTCCCGATAAGTGGTATAATCCCAGGAATATCAGAAAGGGTCCAACCAATGGATTTCTTATGCTTCCTAAGGACATATAGAAGCATCCTCTCATGATTGGATTCAAGAGAAGAAGAAATGACAATAGGATGTGTTTGATTTTCCCCAAGGAAAGCATACTTGAGTGTAGCAGGAATTTCCTTCAATTCAAGATCAGTTTGGTTTAGAATTTCAGCAGAATATTGGGACATTAAATCATGTTCAATTTCTTTTTTTTTATAGATTTAGATAGGATTGATTCCCCACATGTAGAAGTTTCAGCTACTGGATTGGCTTGATCAGATTGAGGGAAGGAGGTTTTATTGGTCTCCATGAAAGTGGTTTCTTAAAAGGTTTCACTGATTGTTGGACCTAAGACTTCATCATAGGAGCAATTTGAAAATGATTCAAGCCAAGAAGATAAACTTACATCATATGAACAAAGGAAATAAATCTCATCCTAACTTAAACATTTATTAAATATTCCTTGATGTTCCATGGAATCATTATCAATTCTTCCTATCATGTTTACTTCATGAATGTCCTCATCATCCCCTATTTGTGAGCTTGCATTATAGATGTTCAAGTCTAGACTCATGTTCCCAAAGGTGATGGTCATGTTCCCATTTCGGACTCGGATAACAGAGTTTATTGTTGCAAGAAAAGCATGGCCAAGGATGATTAGGGTTTGTTCCTTATTTCCTACATTTGGATGGTTGTCAAGGACAATGAAGTCAGCAGGGTAGATGAAGTTTTCAACCTTTACCAGAACGTCCTTTAAAATCCCCTTTGGAACCCTAATGCTACGATCAGCAAGTTGAAGTGTGACAGAAGTGGGTTGGAGTTCTTCTAGGCCTAACTGGCAGTACATGACATAGGGGATGAGATTTACACTAGCACCTAGATCGCACAAGGCCTTGACAACTTTGCTTTCTCCTAGTTCAACATTGATGTAAGGGAAACCTGGGTCATTCATTTTGGGAGGAATGGTCCCTTGAATGGTGGTACTCACATTAGGAGCCAAGAGGACTTGGTTTTTATGTGAAAATTTTCTTTTAAAAGTTCACAAGTCCTTGAGGTACTTTGAGTTGGAAGGTATGGTTTGGATGGAATCGAGAAGGGGAATGTTCAGCTTTACTTGTGAGAAGATTTCCCTCAATGTTTCACTCAGTTCAGGCTTGGGTTTCCCCCTCATGCGTTGAGGAAATGGCGCAGGTTGTGGGGTTTTTTGTTGAATAGTTTTTTCCTTGACAATGTTATCAGTTTCCTCAGTTTGATCTTGTGGTTCATTTGAATTTTCATACAAGTTTGAATCTTCATGTGGGTTCTGAATTAGTTGTTCAAGTTTCTCAATTGATTTTCCACTTCTTAAAATAGTCACAACCTTTAATTGTTCATGAGTTGTTTGAGTACAACTTGACTCTCCCCTTGAAGTTGAGGATGGCACCACCTGAGTAGGCATGGGTGCCTTTCCAGTTTTGATGGTTTGAAGTTCTTGTTTTAGGGAAGAGATTTCTGTGTTCATCCTCTCCATTTGTTTGCACAGTTTTTCTAGTAGACTATGTGGAACAGTTTCGGTGGGTGCTTGAGTAGTTTGGTTTATCCCAGGGGGATATTTTCGAGGTGGGATGGTTTGTTGAAAATGGACTGGTGGCTGTTGGTATTGGATAGGTTGGGTTTGGAACTGGTTATGGGTTTGGTAGTTCTGATGGGGGTAATGATTTTGTCCCTGTGGTTGGCTAGATTGTTGGTTATCTTTCCAGCGGAAGCCTGGGTGGTCGTTATACCTTGCGTTGAAGGTGTTTTGGTATTGAGGCTTTTGAAAGTTCAATGCATTTACGTCCGCTAGGGGTCCTACTAAGAGAACATCCTTGATGGATGGAAGGGTTGGGCAGTTGTCTGTCTTATGGTCATGTTTTTCACAAATTGTGCAAACAGGGTCAACAGTTTGGATTTCATGGACTTTCCTAAGGTCTATCACTTCAACCTTCCTAGAGAGTGCTGCGAGTTTAGCCCTAAGGATTTCCTCTTCTCTAAGTGTATCAATTACAGTAGTTCTTTGTGGCTTTTCAGAATAAGGTGAAGTTCACCATGTTTGGTTTTGTTCAGAAAGGCTTTCTAGATACTCGTAAGCATCATTTGGGGCTTTGTTTTTAAAGGTTCCATTACACATCATGTCAATGAATTGTCTGTTCCCCGGACCCAAACCTTCATAGAAAATTCTCACTTGTTCAAGAATAGAAAAACCATGGTGTGGAACCATGTTTAGAGTGTCTTTGAACCTCCCCCATGTTTCATAGAATGACTCTCCCTCTTTTTCAAAAAAAATTTGGATACACTTTTTAAGTGCAATTGTTTTGTGGTGGGGAAAGTATTTTTTGTAGAATTCTCTTTGTAGTTGGTCCCAAGAGTTGATGGATGATGGTCTCAAATTTTTTAGCCAATTTTTAGCTCAATCCTTTAAATAAAAAGGAAATATCCTCATATTAGCTTATTCTAGTTGATGTGGGGGACACATGGTTTCTACAAAGTCATTGAACTCCTTAATGTGAAGGTATGGCATCTCGGACACCATTCCATGGAATGTGGGAAGATGGTTTAGGACATGATGTTTAAATATGTAGTTGGCATCTCCTAGGGAATTGTGTCTAATGCATGAGGGGACATTGGTCTAAGAAAGTGTGAGGTAGTCATTCATGGTTTGATCGACCGCATTCCCCATGTTTGGGGCTGCCTCATTTGGGTTTCCATTTTGGTTTCCACTTGGGTTTATGAGTTAGTTTTCTTGAAGAGCTTCCATTGAAATTGGCTCAATTTTGGACTCTAGAGTATTAGGAAGATTATGATCTAATTGAATGAGTTCCCTTTGTGTACTTGACTCCCCAACCCCAGGACTATCCACCCTAACTAGACGGTTTGATTGATCGCGGGTGTAGGCAGACATGCGCCAAAAGAAAAAAAACGAGAAAGGGACAAGATAAGATAATTTGGATGAGAAAAGAAGAAATGGGGGAGAATAGAATGGGTGTTTAGATGACTTAATTGGGTCCCCGAAAATGGTGCCAACATTTGATTCTCGCTCAAATTTACCCAAGAGAAGAAGGTAAGACGATCCTTGTAGTTTATCTTGGGTTATCGAATCCATAGAGACCTAAGAAGAAACCTATAGACATGTACATCATATGGACTGTTTTTGGCTATGAAGTGGCAAATTTGGGTTGATTTTATATGAGTTTAATGGATAAATAATATATTTAAGTGAATTCAATTTAAAAGAATGAGTTGATCCTAGGTTATTGCTCGGGGTGGATTGGATGAATTACTTTTTTAATGATTTCAATTTCTTATAATTGAGATGGATTCATTTAAGAAGATCAAACGAAATCATCAGTTACTGGTTTAATGCCTAAACACCCTAATAATAATCACCTATACACTTGAAGGATCAATGTTTTGAGCACTCCAAGGTAGAGGTTCGTATTATCACTTGAAATGTGTGACCTTAAATTCAATAAGGATGAAGATGTTTTAAAATCATCAAATAAAAATATCATTTAAAAGAAGTGACTAGCCATTAATGGAGTGATAAATAAAATCCAATCTATCCCCTTGCTACTCCATTGGATCAACCCATAAAGAAGTTAGCCCTCCATTGATGACATGTCTTCATCGGAAGCGGGAAGTAGACTTACAAGGGTGGAATTGGAGAAGTAAAAACAAAAAAAAAAAGATCACTCCTCCGTTGTGTGATAAATATCAAAAATTATGGTGTGAATAAATCCACACCTTGAACCAACGGTATCAACGTGATATGTAGAACAATAAAATAAGAAGAGAATAAGAAATTTTATTAAGAAACTAAAGTGAATTGAACAACTTACAAGTGAAATACAAATTTGAGACAACAAAATCGCAGCATAACATTACAATTGAACCAATCACCCAAGATTCATAAATCCTCCAACACCACTGCCTTAAATAAGAATTTTTGAGCCCTTGGGTCAAGCCTGAAACAGTACAAAGTATCTCAATTAATTTTGGTAGGCCATAGGTGGTGGAAAGCTTGTGGAATTTGGACTTTTCCACATTTGACCCGAGGTGGCAGACAGCTTTCATCCACCGAACATACGCGCATGGATGACCTTCTAGATGGCAGAATCAGAGTGGGCCATAGAGGAAGAAAATGGAGATCCGGATGTCCTATAACCGTCTGTAACATGTGGCCCCATTTGGAGTTGTGGATTACGAGATACAATCAAATTAGTGAGCTATTTTTCTGGGCCACAGAATCTGGCACAGAATTTTATCTCTAAATTGGGCCGCCTAAATGACCACCATGGAGGCCGAATTAGCATTAGCTCATGAAGAGTGATTTGTTCCTATACATGTATTCTATCATCCCATGAAATTTGTATTAATTGGGCCTATATGTTGGGCCTCAAAGTCTCATCAGTGGGATGGTGTCCAATCTTCCTTCTCTAGAATTGCTTCCTTTCATCACAAAATATCCCCATCTTCTTCCATGAATTCTCCATTGATCCCTGAATGAAAAATGTTCACATTTAAATGTATATACAGTTCCCAAAATATCAAATTAAAATATTGATAATTACATTCCTTATAATCATATGACTCATTGGGCCTAAATTGGTGTATATTAGGCATGAAGTGCACAAATGATGAGAATGGATGTTCATAACGAAAATACACTAACTCAGGCCCATAAGATCAAAAATTAACATTTAATACCATTAAAATGTAATTAAAATATATGTTTTTATTGGATAATCACACCCCCCCAACTTGAGATTTGCTAGTCCCAAGCAAATAATTCAATGATTTTATTTGAATTGCTTTCTTCAAACACATTATAACAAACAATGCTAACAATGTAAACTGCACACAAATATATTTTTTTAACCTATCAAGATAATTTAAAACAAGATGAATCTAAAAGAAGATCCCAATACCAAGCCCATTCCTTTGATCAAATCCATCATCATACTTCATCCAACTCAATTAGGTGTAATGATGTGTTGTGAATCACAATATATATGGGGGTTCATTTTCATTCAAGGGAAAAATCATGGAAGCACTAGGTGGAATCACATTTAATCCTAATATGACTATTCTTCATTTCTTTTTTTTTTGTAAATTTTTTGCAATATTGCCATAGTAATTGAGATTGCAGTTAATCAAATTAACCCATGTAGCAAGACATTGCCAATGACTCCCAGACTCAAAGGCCTTAGGGAACCAAGTGAAGCCCACATACTCGGGCATCATCTCGAGTTAACTTAATCAAAAACAAAGTCATATTACCATAAATAGAGATAGATTGAAAAACTAAGGTCCAGACAACTCTGTAGTCATGATCACCAAGTGCCGAAAGCCTCGCATTTTATCAATCCATTGCTCTACACGCAATTTTTTTTAATTAATTTTTTTTGAATACTCATATTATTCATAAAAATCAAACCAGCCTATTCTATTTATTATGGGACCCCAAAAATTAAAATTAGTACCCAATTGTCTAGAGGACGTGCATTGTGGAATTTTGATTTAATGGATGAAAATAAAAATGATGAAAAATATCATTGGATAACCAAACTTCCAAATTCAATGCTTTTAAACTTAATCATGAATTAAATTAAGAGTCAAGGAAATAAAAGTTATTTTCTATGTAGTTTTAATGTGACAAAATATGTTATTATATGAATTATAAAGGAATTTTACTTCTTTTTTTTTCATTTTTTTTTGTAAACAAAATTTTTGTTTCCACACCCCCCAACTCAGAATGAAACTGTCCCTAGTTTCATAAAAATAAAATTTAGAATGGGGTAGAGGAATAAAAAGGGTAGTTCAATAAGGAAATTGAAATATGAGGATCATGGAATGAAGTCACCTGGTGGTTGAAGTTTGAAGTTCTCGCCGCTCAAATTATTCCTTTGATATCCATGTCGCTTGCAAAGTTCCCTAGTGGAAAAAAAGAAAAACAAAACAAACAAAAAAAACAAAAAAAACAATATATATATATATATATATATATATTTATATAATAAAGGAAGTAAAATATAAGAATATATATAAAAATTATAGAATAAGGAAGCACAAGAAGCCATAGGTCAGTGGTAAGTGCGCGCCCCTGTCTCCCTTCGGTCCCGGGGTCGAATCCCCGCGGCTTCGCCAGTTGTGACGGGGTTTTCCCCACGACCTAAGATGTGGAATTTTTTTATATTATTATATTTTTGTTTATTTATTTTTGTTTTTTAATTTTTTAACCTACAAACACATTAAAAAAACAAACTGATGATACATTGTATTCTTTTTAAATTTCTGGGTAAGGTATTACTCAAGCATCACACCACGTGACACGGATGAATATGGTGCTCCCCTTTCGTACCCATCCATACTCATTATCGAAGAACAGGTCAACAGTTTATTTTTATTTTTATTTTTTCGAAATATCAAAATGTCTCATTAACCCTATTTAAAATATAAAGTTTATTAAAAAAATGAAATTATTGGAAACTTGAAAACCATGGGTTGCCTCCCATTCAGCGCTTTGTTTAACGTCGTTAGCCCGACATGGACCCTAAATCTATTAATTTTTTCCTGGTTCATAGGTTGGCTTAGATAACTCAACCTCTATTTCCTGTTTATTGAATGATTCAATGAATGGTTTTAACCATTGACCATTGACCTTGAAAATGTAAACACTTGTGGGATCTTGAATCTCTACTGCCCCATGTGGGTATAGATAATGCACTATGAAAGGTCCTGACCATCTAGAACTTAACTTTCCCGGGTGTAAATGAAGTTTTGAACTATACAAGAGCACAAGTTTTCCTGGTTCAAAATGTTTGACCTTGATATTCCTAGATTGGTAGGCTTGAACTCTAGCTTTATTGATCTGTGAATTTTCATAAGCCTCCATCCTTAGTTCCTCCAGTTCATTGAGATCTAATTTCCTTTTTGTTTCGGCCAATGAGAGGTCATAATCCATTTTCTTAATTTCCCAAAAGGCCTTATGCTCAATTTCAACAGGTAAATGGCATGATTTTCCATAAACCAACCTATATGGTGACATTACTAGGATGGTTTTGAATGCTGTACGATATGCCCAAAGAGAATACAAGAGTTTCTCGGACCAATCTTTCCTACAAGGATTGACAGTTTTCTCAAGAATTTTTTTGATTTCATGATTGGCTAACTCAGCTTGACCATTGGTCTGTGGGTGGAAAGCAGTGGACACTTTATGAGAAATTCCATATTTTTCCATGAGTGATGAGAATGGACGATTGAAAAAATGAGTTCCACGATCACTTATGATAGCCCTAGGAATTCCAAATCGAGAAAATATGTTCTCTTTCATAAATTTAATAACAACTTGATGATCATTGGACTTAGTGTGAATTGACTCAACCCATTTTGAGACATAATCAACAGCTAAGAGTATGTAGAGGTACCCCCGAGAGTTTGGGAAGGGACCCATGAAATCAATTCCCTAACAGTCAAAGATTTCAACCACTAAGATGGGAGTGAGTGGCATTTGATTCCTTTTTGTGACGGACCCTACTTGTTGACACCTAGGATAGCTTTGACAAAATGTGTAGGAGTCCCTTGAGAGGGTGGGCCAGAAGAGACCACATTGAAGAATCTTAGCAGATGTTTTCTTAGAGTAAAAGTGACCTCCACATGCCTCACTATGATAGAATTTAAGGATGGAATCTTGTTCAGATTCTGGAACAGACCTCCTAATGACTTGGTCTGGGCAGAACTTATAGAGGTATGGATCGTCAAACACATAGTGTCTAACATCAGAAAGGAATTTCCTTCGAGCTTGAGTCCCTAAGAATTTTGGAATGACTCCTGTAACTAAGAAACTGGCTATGTTGGCATACCAAGGGCAGTCACTCACAGAGTATAGGTGTTCATCAGGAAATGAATCAGACACAGAAAGGTGATTTGAGTTGTCTTTGAATTCCATCCTAGAGAGGTGATCAGCTACAACATTTTCAACACCCTTTTTATCCTTGATTGTGAGGTCAAATTATTGTAAGAGAAGGACCCACCTAATCAGTCTAGCCTTGGCATCTTGTTTTTGGAAGAAGTATTTTAGTGCAGAATGGTCAGTGAACACAGTGATGGGGGATCATAAGAGGTAGGACCTTAACTTGTCTAAAGAAAACACAATAGCAAGTAACTCCTTTTCAGTAGTGGTGTAGTTTATTTGGGAATCATTTAAGTATTTTCTTTCATAAGAAATGACATAAGGAGTTTTATCACAGCGTTGTCCTAACACAGCTCCAACAACAATGTCACTGGAATCACACATAAGTTAAAAAGGAAGGTTCCAATTTGGAGATTTCATAATGGGAGGAGAGGTGAGAGAGGATTTTAGGGTTGAGAATGGACCCTCATAGATTTCTGTCCAAAAAATGGAGCATCCTTTACAAAGAGAGCACAAAGGTGATGGGATATTGAACTAAAGTCCTTGATGAATCTTCTATAGAAACTAGCATGTCCTAAGAAAGAACTCACTTCCTTGACAGTTTTGGGTGATGGAAGGTGACGAATGATGTCAACCTTTGCTTTATCAACTTCAATCCCCCTACTCGAGACCAGATGGACTAGAAAAAGTCCCTCTATAACCATGAAATGGCATTTTTCCCAGTTTATGACCATATTATTTTCTTCACATCTTGACAAGACTCTCTCCACATTCTACAGACAACCCTCAAATGTATCCCCAATCACAGAGAAGTCATACATGAAGACTTCTAGAAAATCCCCTACCATGTCTGAGAAGATTCCCATCATGGACCGTTGGAAGGTTCCAGGAGCATTGCATAACCCGAAGGGCATGCATTTGAAAGAAAAGGTTCCAAATGGACATGTGAATGTAGTCTTCCCTTGATCCTCTAGGGAGACCTCAATTTGATTGTACCCTGAGTACCCATCTAATAAACAGTAAAAGGCATGACCTTACACTCCCTCAAGGACTTGGTCAATGAATGGTAAGGGGAAATGGTCCTTCTTGGTGAATGATTTTATCTTCCTGTAGTCAATGCAGACCCTCCATCCATTACTCACCATTGTTGGAAGAATCTCTCCATCCTCATTGGTTATCACTGTGATTCCGGCCTTTTTTGGAACCACTTGGATTGGGATCACCCACCCACTCTCAGATATGGGATATATGATACTAGATTTTAACAATTTCAGAAAATCCTTCCTTAATACCTCCATGAGATTAGGATTGAGTCGCCGTTGAGGTTGACGACATGGATTTGAATCAGATTCCAGAATAATCCTATGAGTCACGATAAATGGGATAATCCCAGGAATATCAGAAAGGGTCTAACCAATAGCTTTCTTATGCTTCCTAAGGACATCTAGAAGCATCCTCTCATGATTGGATTCAAGAGAAGAAGAAATGACAATAGGATGTGTTTGATTTTCCCCTAGGAAAGCATACTTGAGTGTAGTAGGAAGTTCCTTCAATTCAAGATCAGGTTGGTTTGAAATTTCAGCAGAATATTGGGACATTGGATCAAGTTCAATTTCTTTTTTTTTGAGTTTCATATAGGATTGATTCCCCACATGTAGAAGTTTCAGCTACTATATTGGCTTGATCATATTGAGGGAAGGAGGTTTGATTGGTCTCCATGAAAGTGGTTTCTTGAAAGGTTTCAATGATTTTTGGACCCAAGACTTCATCATAAGAGAAATTTAAAAATGATTCAAGCCAAGGAGATAAACTTCCTTCATATGAACAAAGGAAATCAATCTCATCCTGACGTAAACATTCATTAAATATTCCTTGATGTTCCATGGATTGATTATCAATGATTCCTACCATGTTTACTTCATGAATGTACTCATCATCCCCTATTTGTGAGCTTGCATTATATATGTTCAAGTCTAGACTCATGTTCCCAAAGGTGATGGTCATGTTCCGATTTCGGACTCAGATAACAGAGTTGATTGTTGCAAGAAAAGGACGGCCAAGGATGACTGGGGTTTGTTCCTTATTTCCTAAGTTTGGATGGTTGTCAAGGAAAATGAAGTCAGCTGGGTAGATGAAGTTTTCAACCTTTACCAGAACGTCCTTTAAAATCCCCATTGGAACCCTAATGCTATGATCAGCAAGTTGAAGTGTGAAAGATGTGGGTTGGAGTTCTTCTAGGCCTAACTGGTAGTACACGACATAGGGGATGAGATTGACACTAGCACCTAGATCACACAAGGCCTTGACAACTTTGCTTTCTCCAAGTTCAACATTGATGTAAGGGAAACCTGGGTCTTTCAACATTGGAGGAGTGGTCCCTTGAATGGTGGTACTCACATTAGCAGCCAAAAGGACTTGGTTTTTATGTGAAAATTTTCTTTTAAAAGTGAAAAAGTCCTTAAGGTGCATTGAGTAGGAAGGTATGGTTTGGATGGCATCAAGAAGGGGAATTTTCAGCTTGACTTGTGAGAAGATTTCCCTCAATGTTTCATTCAGTTCAGGCTTGGGTTTCCCCCTCATGCGTTGAGGAAATGGTGCAGTTTGTGGGGTTGTTTTTTGAAGAGTTGTTTCCTTGACAATGTTATCAGTTTCCTCAGTTTGATCTTGTGGTTCATTTGAATTTTCATCCAAGTTTGAATATTATTGTGGGTTTTGAATTAGTTTTTCATGTTTCTCAATTGATTTCTCACTTCTTAAAATAGTCATAGCCTTTAGTTGTTCATGAGTTGTTTGAGAACAACTTGACTCTACCCTTGAATTTGAGGATGGCACCACCTGAGTAGGCATGGGTGCCTTTCCAGTTTTGATGGTTTGAAGTTCTTATTTTAGGGAAGAGACTTATGAGTTCATCCTCTCCATTTGTTTGCACAGTTTATCTAGTAGACTATGTGGAAAAGTTTGGGTGGGTTCTTGAGTAGTTTGGTTTATCCCAGGGGGATATTTTCGAGGTGGGATGGTTTGTTGAAAATGGACTGGTGGCTGTTGGTATTGGATAGTTTGGGTTTGTAACTGGTTATGGGTTTGGTTGTTCTGATGGGGGTAAGGATTTTGTCCCTGTGGTTGGCTAGGTTATTGGTTATCTTTCCAGCGGAAGCCTAGGTGGTCGTTATACCTTGGGTTGAAGGTGTTTTGGTATTGAGGCTTTTGAAAGTTAAAAGAATTTACTTCCGCTGGGGGTCCTCCTAAGAGAATATCCTTGATGGATGGAATGGTTGGGCAGTTGTCTCTCTTATGGTCATTTTTGTCACAAATTGTGCAAACAGGGTCAACAATTTGGATTTCATGTACTTTCCTAAGGTCTATCTCTTCAACCTTCCTAGAGAGTGCTGCGAGTTTAGCCCTAAGGATTTCCTCTTCTCTAAGTGTATGAATTCCAGTAGTTCTTTGTGGCTTTTCAGAATAAGGTGAAGTTCACCATGTTTGGTTTTGTTCAGAAAGGCTTTCTAGATACTCATAAGTATCATTTAGGGCTTTGTTTTTAATGGTTCCATTACACATCATATCAATGAATTTTTGGTTCTCTGGACCCAAACCTTCATAGAAAATTCTCACATGTTCAGGAATAGAAAAACCATGGTGTGGAACCATGTTTACAGTGTCTTTGAACCTCTCCCATGTTTCATAGAATGACTCTCCCTCTTTTTCAAAAAATTTTGGATACTCTTTTTAAGTGCAATTTTTTTGAGGTGGTGAAAGTATTTTTTGTAGAATTATCTTTTTAGTTGGTCCCAAGAGTTGATGGATGATGGTCTCAAATTTTTTAGAAATTTTTTAGCTCTATCTTTTAAAGAAAAAGGAAATAGCCTCATCTTAGCTGATTCTAGTTGATGTTGGGGACACATGGTTTCTACAATGTCATTGAAATCCTTAATGTGAAGGTAGGGCATCTCGGACTCCATTTCATGGAATGTGGGAAGATGGTTTAGGACATGAGGTTTAAATATGTAGTTGGCATCTTATATGGAATTGTGTCTAATGCATGAGGGGGCATTGGTCCAAGAAGGTGTGAGGTAGTCATTCATGGTTTGATCGACCGCATTCCCCAAGTTTGGGGCTGCCTCATTTGGGTTTCCATTTTGGTTTCCACCCGGGTTTATCAGTTGGTTTCCTTAAAGACCTTCCATTGAAAATGGCTCAATTTTGGTCTCTAGAGTATTAGGAAGATTATGATCTAATGGAATGAGTTCCCTTGGTGTTCTTGAATCCCCAACCCCAGGACTATCCACCCTAACTAGACGGTTTGATTGATCACGGGTGTAGGCGGACATGCTCCAAAAGAAAAAAAACGAGAAAGGGACAAGATAAGATAATTTGGATGGGAAAAGAAGAAATGGGGGAGAATAGAATGGGTGTTTAGATGAATTACTTGGGTCCCCGACAACGTCGCCAAAATTTTATTCTCGCTCAAATTTACCCAAGAGAAGAAGGTAAGACGGTCCTTGTAGTTTAGCTTGGGTTATCGAATCCACAGAGTCCTAAGAAGAAACATATAGACACGTACATTATATGGACTGTTTTTGGCTATTAAGTGGCCAAATTGGGTTGCTTTTATGTGGGTTTAAAGGATAACTAACAGATTTAAGTGAATTCAATTTAAAATAATGAGTTGATCCTAGGTTATCGCTCGAGGTGGATTGGATTAATTACTTTTTTAATGATTTCAATTTCTTATAATTGAGATGGATTCATTTAAGAAGATCAAACTAAATCATCATTTACTAGTTTAATTCCTACACACCCTAATACTAATCACCTATACACTTGAAGGATCAGTGTTTTGAGCACTCCAAGGTAGAGGTTTGTATTATCACTTGAAATGTGTGACCTTAAATTCAATAAGGAAGAAGATGTTTTAAAATCATAAAATAAAAATCTCATTTAAAAGAAGTGATTACCCATTAATGGAGTGATAAATAACATCCAATCCAGACCCTTGCTACTCCCTTGGATCAACCCATAAAAGAGTTATCCCTCCATTGATTACATGTCTTCAACGTAAGCGGGAATTAGACTTACAAGGGTGGAATTGAAGTAAAAACAACAACAACAAAAAAGATCACTCCCCCTTTGTGTGATAAATATCACAAAGTATGGTGTGAATAAGTCCACACCATGAACCAACGGTATCAAAATGATATGTAGAACAATCAAATAAGAAGATAAGAAGAACTTTTATTAAGAAACTAAAGTGAATTGAACAACTTACAAGTGAAAGACAAATTTGAGACAACAAAATCACAGCATAACATTACAATTGAACCAAGCACCCAAGATTCATAAATCCTCCAACACCACTGCCTTAAATAGGAATTTTTGGGCCCTTGGGTCGATCCTCCAATAGTACAAAGTATCTCAATTAATTTTGGTAGGCCATAGGTTTTGGAAAGTTTGTGGAATTTGGACTTTTCCACATTTGACCCGAGGTGGCATCCAGCTTTCATTCACCGAATAGACACATTTGGATGGCCTTCTAGATGACCAAATCAGAGTGGTCCATAGAAGAAAACAATGGATCTCCGGATGTCCTCTAACCGTCTGTAACATTTGGTCCCATTTGGAGTTGTGGAGTTCGAGATATGATCAAATTAGAGAGATGTTTTTCTCGGCCGCAGAATCTGGCCCAGAATTTCATCTCTCTCTTGGTCCCCCCTAAATGACAACCATGTATTCTGAATTAGAATTAGCTCCTGAAGCGTTATTTGTTCCTATACATGTCTTCTATTATCCCACGAAATTTGGGATTAATTGGGCCTGTATGTTGGGCCCCATAGACTCATCAGTGAGATGGTGTCCAATCTGCCTTCTCTAGAATTGCTTCCTTTCATCACAAAATATCCCCATATTCTTCCATGAATTATCCATTGATCCCTGAATGAAAAATGTTCACATTTAAGTGTAGATAAAGTTCCCAAAATATCAAATTAAAATATTGATAATTACATTCCTTATAATCAGATGACTCATTGGGCCTAAATTAGTGTATATTAGGCATGAAGTGCACAAATGATGAGAATGGATGTTCATAATGAAAATGCACTAACTCAGGCCCATAAGATCAAAAATGAACATTTAATATCATTAAAATGTAATTAAAATATATGTTCTTATTGGATAATCACACCCCCAACTTGAGATTTTCTAGTCCCGAGCAAATAATTCAATGATTTTATTTGAATTCCTTTCTTCAAACACATTATAACAAACAGTGCTCACAATGTAAACTGCACACAAATATATTTTTATAACCTATCAAGATAATTTAAAACAAGATGAATCTAAAAGCAGATCCCAATAACAATCCCATTCCATTGATCAAATCCATCATCGTACATCATCCAACTCAATGAGGTGTAATGATGTGTTGTGAATCACAATAGATATGGGGGTTCATTTTCATTCAAGGGAAAAATCATAGAAGTGCTAGGTGGACTCACATTTAATCCTAATATGAGTATTCTTCATTCCCTTTTTTTGGTTTTTTTTTTGCAATATTGCCATAGTAATTGAGATTGCATTTAATCAAATTAACCCATGTAGCAAGACTTTGCCGATGACTCCCAGACTCAAAGGCCTTAGGGCACCAAGTGAAGCCCACATACTCAAGCATCGTCTCGAGTTATCTTAGTCAAAAACAAAGTCATATTACCATAATTAGATATAGATTGAAAAACTCAGGGCTAGACAACTATGGAGTCATGATCCCAAAGTGCCGAAAGACTCTCATTTTATCAATCCATTGCTCTACATGCAATTTTTTTTAATTAGTTTTTTTTAATTAGTTTTTTTGAATACTCATATTATTCATAAAAATAAAACCATCCTATGCTATTTATTATGGGACCCCAAAAATTCAAATTAGTTTCCCATAGTCTAGAGGATGTGCATTGTGGAATTTTGATTTAATGGATGAAAATAAAAAAGATGAAAATTTTCATTGGACAACCAAACTTCCGAAATCAATGATTTTAAACATAATCATGAATTAAATTAAGAGTCAAGGAAATAAAAGTTATTTGCTATGTAGTTTTAATGTGAGCAAAGATGTTATTATATGAATGATAAAGGAATTTTACATCTTTTTTATCATTGTTTTTTTTAAACAAACATTTTGTTTCCACACCCCCCAACTTAGAATGAAACTGTCCCTAGTTTCATAAAAATAAAATTTAGAATGGGGTAGAGGAATAAAAAGGGGAGATCAATAAGGAAATTGAAATATGAGGATCATGGAATGAAGTCACCTGGTGGTTGAAGATTGAAGTTCTCTCCGCTCGAATTATTCCTTTGATATCCATGTCTCTTGCAAAGCTCTCTAGTGGAAAAAAAGAAAAACAAAACAAAAAAATCAAAAAAAAAAACAATATATATATATATATATATTTATAATAAAGGAAGTAAAATATAAGAATATATATAAAAATTATAGAATAAGGAAGCACAAGAAGCCGTAGGTCAGTGGTAAGTGTGCGCCCCTGTCTCCCTTCGGTCCCGGGTTTGAATCGCCACGGCTTCGCCGGTTGTGACGGGGATTGCCCCACGACCTATGATGTGGACTTTTTTTATATTATTATATTTTTATTTATTTGTTTTTGTTTTTTAATTTTTTAACCTACAAACACATTAAAAAAAAACTGATGATACATTGTCTTCTTTTTAAATTTCTGGGTAAGGTATTACTCAAGGATCACACCACATGACACGGATGAATATGGTGCTCCCCTTTCGTACCCATCCATACTCATTATAGAAAAACAGGTCAACAGTTTATTTTTTTTTTATTTTTTTGAAATATCAAAATGTCTCATTAACCCTATTTAAAATATAAAGTTGATTAAAACAACGAAATTATTGGAAACTTGAAAACCATGGGTTGCCTCCCATTCAGCGCTTTGCTTAACGTCGTTAGCCCGACATGGACCCTAAATCTATTAATTTTTTCTTGGTTCATAGGTTGGCTCAGTTTACTCAACCCATATTTCCTATTTATTGAATGATTAAATGAATGGTTTTAACCTTTGACCATTGACCTTGAAAATGTAACCACTTGTGGGATCTTGAATCTCTACTGCCCCATGGGGGTACACATAATGCACTATGAAAGGTCCTGACCATCTAGAACTTAACTTTCCCAGGTGTAAATGATGTTTTGAACTATATAAGAGCACATGTTTTCCTTGTTCAAAATGTTTGACCTTGATATTCCTAGATTGGTAGGCTTGAACTCTAGCTTTATTGATCCGTGAATTTTCATAAGCCTGCATCCTTAGTTCCTCCAGTTCATTTAGATCTAGTTCCCTTTTTGTTCCGGCCAATGAGAGGTCATAATCCATTTTTTTAATTGCCCAGAAGGCCTTATGCTCAATTTCAACAAGTAAATGGCATGGTTTTCCATAAACCAAACTATATGGTGACATTCCTAGGATGGTTTTGGATGTTGTACGATATGACCAAAGAGCATCCAAGAGTTTCTCGGACCAATCTTTCCTACAAGGATTGACAGTTTTCTCAAGAATTTGTTTGATTTCACGATTGGATAACTCATCTTGACCATTGGTCTATGGGTGGTAAGCAGTGGAAACTTTGTGAGAAATTCCATATTTTTCCATGAGTGATGAGAATGGACGATTGCAAAAATTAGTTCCATGATCACTTATGATAGCCCTAGGAATTTCAAATCGAGAAAATATGTTCTCTTTTAGAAATCGAATAACAAATTGATGATCATTGGACATAGTGGGAATGGCCGCAACCCATTTTCAGACATAATCAAGAGCTAAGAGTATGTATAGGTATCCCCGAGAGTTTAGGAAGGGATCCATGAAATCAATTCCCCAACAGTCAAAGATTTCAACCACTAAGATGGGAGTGAGTTACATTTGATTCCTTTTTGTGATGGACCCTACTTGTTGACACCTAGGATAGCTTTGACAAAATGTGTAGGAGTCCCTTGAGAGGGTGGGCCAGAAGAGACCACATTGAAGAATCTTAGAAGATGTTTTCTTAGAGGAAAAGTGACCTACACATGCCTCACTATGACAGAATTTAAGTATGGACTCTTGTTCAGATTCTGGAACACACCTCCTAATGACTTGGTCAGGGCAGAACTTAAAGAGGTATGGATCATTAAACACATAATGTCTAACATCAGAAAGGAATTTACTTCGAGCTTGAGTCCCTAAGAATTTTGTAATGACTCCTATAAATAAGAAATTGGATATGTCGGCATACCAAGGGCAGTCACTCACAGAGTATAGGTGTTCATCAGGAAATGAATCAGACACAGAAAGGTGATTTGAGTTGTCTTTGAATTCCATCTTAGAGAGGTGATCAACTACAATATTTTCAACACCCTTTTTATCCTTGATTGTGAGGTCAAATTATTGTATGAGAAGGACCCACCTAATCAGTCTAGCCTTGGAATCTTGTTTTTGGAAGTGGTATTTTAGTGGAGAATGGTCAGTGAACACAGTGATGGGGGATCCTAAGAGGTAGGACCTAAACTTATATAAAGAAAATACAATAGAATGTAACTCCTTTTTAGTAGTGGTGTAGTTTATTTGGGCATCATTTAAGGATTTTCTTGCATAAGCAATTACATAAGGAGTTTTATCACAGCGTTGTCCTAACACAACTCCAACAGCAAAGTCACTGGAATCACATATAATTTCAAAAGGAAGGATCCAATTTGGAGATTTCATAATATGAGGAGAGGTGAGAGAGGATTCGAGGGTTGAGAATGAACCGTCACAGCTTTCTGTCCAAAAAAATGGAGCATCCTTTACTAAGAGAGCACAAAGGGGGCAGGATATTGAACTAAAGTCCTTGATGAACCTTCTATAGAAACCAGCATGTCCTAAGAAAGACCTCACTTCCTTGACAGTTTTGGGTGATGGAAGGTGATGAATGATGTCAAACTTTTCTTTATCAACTCCAATCCCCCTACTCAAGACAAGATGACCTAGAACAAGTCCCTCTTTAACCATGAAATGGAATTTTTCCTAGTTTAGGACCAGATTCTTTTCTTCACATCTTGACAAGACTCTCTCCACATTCTGCAGACATCCCTCAAATGTATCCCCTAACACAGAGAAGTCATCCATGAAGACCTCTAGAAAATCCCCTACCATGTCTAAGAATATTCCCATCATGCACCGTTGGAAGGTTCCAGGAGAATTGCATAACCCTAAGGGAATGAGTTTGAAAGCAAAGGTTCCAAAATGACATGTGAATCTAGTCTTCCCTTGATCCTCTAGGGATACCTCAATTTGATTGTACCCCGAGTACCCATCTAAGAAACAATAGAAGGCATGACCTCCCACTCTCTCAAGGACTTGGTCAATGAATGGTAAGGGGAAATGGTCCTTCTTGGTGAATGATTTTAGCTTCCTATAGTCAATACAGACCCTCCATCCACTACTCAACCTTGTTAGAGGAATCTCTCCATCCTCATTGGTTATCACTGTTATTCTAGCCTTTTTTGGAACAACTTGGATTGGGCTCACCCACTCACTCTTAGCTATGGAATATATGATACCATCTTTCAACAATTTCAGAAGATCCTTCCTTACTAACTCAATGAGATTAGGATTGAGTCACCATTGAGGTTGACGACATGGTTTTGAATCAGATTCCAGAACAATCCTATGAGTCCCGATAAGTGGGCTAATCCTAGGAATATCAGAAAGGGTCCAACCAATGGATTTCTTATGCTTCCTAAGGACATCTAGAAGCATCCTCTCATGATTGGCTTCAAGAGAAGAAGAAATGACAATAGGATGTGTTTGATTTTCCCCTAGGAAAGCATACTTGAGTGTAGAAAGAAGTTCCTTCAATTCAAGATCAGGTTGGGTCAGAATTTCAGCAGAATATTGGGACATTGGATCAAGTTAAATTTCTTTTTTTTTAGAGTTTTATATAGGATTGATTCCCCACATGTAGAAGTTTCAGCTACTAGATTGGGTTGATCAGATTGAGGGAAGGAGGTTTGATTGGTCTCCATGAAATTGGTTTCTTGAAAGGTTTCACAGATTGTTGGACCTAAGACTTCATCATAAGAGAAATTTGAAAATGATTCAAGCCAAGGGGATAAACTTCCTTCATATGAACAAAGTAAATCAATCTCATCCTGACTTAAACATTCCTTAAATATTCATTGATGTTCCATGGATTCATTATCAATGCTTCCTATCATGTTTACTTCATGAATGTTATCATCATCCCCTATTTGTGAGCTTTCATTATAGATGTTCAAGTCTAGACTCATGTTCCCAAAGGTGATGGTCATGTTCCCATTTCGGACTCGGATAACAGAGTTGATTGTTGCATGAAAAGGATGGCCAAGGATGATTGGGGTTTGTTCCTTATTTCTTAAGTTTGGATGGTTGTCAAGGACAATGAAGTCAGTAGGGTAGATGAAGTTTTCAACCTTTACCAGAATGTCCTTTAAAATCCCCTTTGGAACCCTAATGCTATGATCAGCAAGTTGAAGTGTGGCAAATGTGGGTTGGAGTTCTTCTAGGACTAACTAGCAGTACATGGCATAGGGTATGAGATTGACGCTAGCACCTAGATCACACAAGGCCTTGACAACATTTCTTTCTCCTTGTTCAACATTAATGTAAGGGAAACCTGGGTCTTTCAACATGGGAGGAATGGTCCCTTGAAGGGTGGTACTCACATTAGCAGCAAAAAGGACTTGGTTTTTATGTGAAATTTTTCTTTTAAAAGTGCACAGGTCCTTAAGGTACTTTGAGTAGGCGGGTATGGTTTGGATGGAATCAAGAAGGGGAATGTTCAGCTTGACTTGTGAGAATATTTCCCTCAATGTTTCATTCCGTTCAGGCTTGGGTTTCCCCCTCATGCTTTGAGGAAATGGTGCAGTTTGTGGGGTTGTTTGTTGAAGAGTTGTTTCCTTGAAAATTTTATCAGTTTCCTCAGTTTGATCTTGTGGTTCATTTGAATTTTCATCCAAGTTTGAATCTTCATGTTGTTTATGAATTAGTTGTTCATGTTTCTCAATTGATTTCCCACTTCTTAAAACAGTCACATCCTTTAGTTGTTCATGAGTTGTTTGAGCACTACTTGACTCTCCCCTCGAAGTTGAGGATGGCACCGCCTGAGTAGGCATGTGTGCCTTTCCAGTTTTGATGGTTTGAAGTTCTTGTTTTATGTAAGAGACTTCTGAGTTCATCCTCTCCATTTGTTTTAACAGTTGGTCTAGTAGACTTTGTGGAACAGTTTGGGTGGGTGCTTGAGTAGGTTGGTTTATCCAAGGGGGATATTTTGGAGGTGGTATGGTTTGATGAAAATGGACAGGTGGATGTTGGTATTGGATAGGTTGGGTTTGGAACTAGTTATGGGTTTGTTAGTTCTGATGTGGGTAAGGATTTTGTCCCTGTGGTTGGCTACGTTGTTGGTTATCTTTCCAACGGAAGCCTGGGTGGTCGTTATACCTTGGGTTGAAGGTATTTTGGTATTGAGGCTTTTGAAAGTTCAAAGCATTTACTTCTGCTGGGGGTCCTCCTAAGAGAACATCCTTGATGAATGGAATGGTTGGGCAGTTTTCTGTCTTATGGTCATGTTTGTCACAAATTGTGCAAACAGGGTCAACAGTTTGGATTTCATGGACTTTCTTAAGCTATATCTCTTCAACCTTCCTAGAGAGTGCTGTGAGTTTAGCCCTAAGGCTTTCCTCTTCTCTAAGTGTATGAATTCCATTAGTTCTTTGTGGCTTTTCAGAATAAGGTGAAGTTCACCATGTTTGGTTTTGTTCAGAAGGGCTTTCTAGATACTCGTAAGCATCATTTGGGGCTTTGTTTTTAAAGGTTCCATTACACATCATGCCAATGAATTGTTTGTTCCCCGGACCCAAACCTTCACAGAAAATTCTCACATGTTTAGGAATAGAAAAACCATGGTGTGGAACCATGTTTATAGTGCCTTTGAACCTCTCCCATGTTTCATAGAATGACTCTCCCTCTTTTTCAAAAAAGTTTTGGATACTCTTTTTAAGTTCAATTGTTTTGTGGCGGGGAAAGTATTTTTTTGTAGAATTCTCTTTGTAGTTGGTCCCAAGAGTTGATGGATGATGGTATCAAATTCTTTAGCCAATTTTTAGATCGATCCTTTAAAGAAAAAGGAAATAGACTCATCTTAGCTGATTATAGTAGATGTGGCGGAAACATGGTTTCTACAATGTCATTGAACTCCTTAATGTGAAGGTAGGGCATCTCAGACTCCATTCCATGGAATGTGGGAAGATGGTTTAGGACATGAGGTTTAAATATGTAGTTGGCATCTCCTAGGGAATTGTGTCTAACGCATGAGGGGGGCATTTGTCCAAGAAGGTGTGAGGTAGTCATTCATGTTTTGATCGACCGCATTCCCCAAGTTTGGGGCTGCCTCATTTGGGTTTCCATTTTGGTTTCCACCCGGGTTTATGAGTTGGTTTTCTTGAAGACCTTCCGTTGAAATTGGATCAATTTTGGACACTAGAGTATTATGATGATTATGATCTAATGGAATGAGTTCCCTTGGTGTACTTTACTCCCCAACCCCAGGACTATCCACCCTAACTAGACGGTTTGATTGATCGCGGGTGTAGGCGGACATGCGCCAAAAGAAAAAAACGAGAAACAGACAAGATAAGAGAATTTGGATGAGAAAATAAGAAATGGGTGAGAATAGAATGGGTGTTTAGATTACATACATGGGTCCCTGGAAATAGTTCCAAAATTTGATTCTCTTTCAAATTTACCCAAGAGAAGAAGGTAAAACGTTTCTTGTAGTTTAGCTTGGGTTGTCGAATCCAGAGAGACCTAAGAAGAAACCTATAGACACGTACATTATGTGGACTGTTTTTGGCAATGAAGTGGCCATCTTGGGTTGATTTTATATGGGTTTAAAGGATAACTAACAGATTTAAGTGAATTAAATTTAAAAGAATGAGTTGATCCTAGGTTATCGCTCGGGGTGGATTGGATGAATTACTTTTTTAATGATTTTAATTTCTTACAATTGAGATGGATTCATTTAAGAAGATCAAACAAAATCATCACTTACTAGTTTAATTCCTATACACCCTAATACTAATCACCTATACAATTGAAGGATCAATGTTTTGAGCACTCCAAGGTAGAGGTTCATATTATCACTTGAAATTTGTGACCTTAAATTCAATAAGGATGAAGATGTTTAAAAATAATCAAATAAAAATCTCATTTAAAAGAAGTGATTAGCCATTAATGGAGTAATAAATAACATCAAATATAGCCCCTTTCTCCTCCCTTGGATCAACACATAAAAGATTTAGCCCTCCATCGATGACATTTCTTCAACGGAAGCGGGAAGTAGACTTACAAGGGTGGAATTGAAGAAGTAAAAACAACAACAAAAAAACAAAATCACTCCTCTGTTGTGTGATAAATATCACAAAGTATGGTGTGAATAAATACACACCTTGAAACAACAGTATAAATGTGATATGTAGAACAACATAATAAGAAGATAAGAAGAACTTTTATTAATAAACTAAATGAATTGAACAACTTACAAGTGAAAGACAAATTCGAGACAACAAAATCGCAGCATAACATTACAATTGAACCAAGCACCCAAGATTCATAAATCCTTCAACACCACTGCCTTAAATAGGAATTTGTGAGCCCTTGGTACGACCCTCCAACAGTAAAAAGTATCTCAATTAATTTTGGTAGGCCATAGGTGGTGGAAAGCATGTGGAATTTGGACTTTTCCACATTTGACCTGAGGTGGCAGCCAGCTATCATCCACCGGACAGACGCAATTGTATGGCCTTCTAGTTTGTCGAATCAGAGTGGGCCATAGCATATGAAAATGGATTTCCGGAGGTCCTGTAAACTCCTATAAAATTTGGTCCCATTTGGAGTTGTGGATTCCGAGATATGATCAAATTAGTGATATGTTTTTCTGGGCCGCAGAATCTGGACGAGAATTTTATCTCTAACTTGGGCCACCTAAATGACCACCATGGATGCCTAATTAGCATTATCTCCAGAAGAGTTATTTGTTTATATACATGTCTTATAGAATCCTATCAAATTTGGGATTAATTGGGCATGTATTATGGGCCCCACAGTCTCATCAGTGGGCTGGTGTCCAATCTGCCTTCTCTAGAATTGCTTCCTTTCATCACAAAATATCCCCATCTTCTTCCATGAATTATCCATTGATCCATGAATGAAAAATGTTCAAATTTAAGTGTAGATACAGTTACCAAAATATAAAATTAAAATATGGATAATTACATTCCTTAGAATCAGATGACTCATTGGGCCTAAATTGGTGTATATTAGGCATGAAATGCACAAATGATGAGAATGGATGTTCATAATGAAAATGCACTAACTCAGGCCAATAAGATCAAAAATGAACCTTTAATACCATTAAAATGTAGTTAAAATATATTTTTAATTGGATAATCACACCCCCCAAATTGAGATTTGCTAGTCCTGAGAAAATAATTCAATGATTTTATTTGAATTCCTTTCTTCAAACACATTATAACAAACAGTGCTCACAATGTAAACTGCACACAAATATATTTTTATAACCTATCAAGATAATTTAAAACAAGATGAATCTAAAAGTAGATCCCAATCCCAATCTCGTTCCTTTGATCAAATCCATCATCATACTTCATCCAACTCAATTAGGTGTAATGATGTGTTGTGAATCACAATAGATATGGGGGTTCATTTTCATTCAATGGAAAAATCATCGAAGAACTAGGTGGAATCACATTTAATACTAATATGAGTATTCTTCATTCCTTTTTTTTGGATTTTTTTTTCAATATTTCCATAGTAATTGGGATTGCAGTTAATCTTATTAACCCATGTACCAAGACTTTGCCGATGACTCCAAGACTCAAAGGCCTTAGGGCACCAAGTGAAGCCCACATACTCGGGCATCGTCTCGAGTTAAATTAATCAAAAAGAAAGTCATATTACCATAAATAGAGATATATTGAAAACCTTAGGGCTAGACAACTCTGGAGTCACGATCCCCAAGTGCCGAAAGCCTCACATTTTACCAATCCATTGCTCTACACGTAATTTTTTTTAATTAATTTTTTTAATTATTATTTTTTGAATACTCATATTATTCATAAAAATAAAACCAGCCTATGCTATTTATTATGGGACCCCAAAAATTCAAATTAGTACCCCACAGTCTAGAGGACGTGCATTGTGGCATTTTGATTTAATGGATGAAAATAAAAATGATGAAAATTTTCATTGGACAACCAAACTTCCAAAATCAATGATTTTAAACTTAATCTTGAATTAAATTAAGAGTCAAGGAAATAAAAGTTATTTGTTATGTAGTTTTAATGTGAGAAAAGATGTTATTATATGAATGATAAAGGAATTTTACATCTTTTTTTATCATAGTTTTTTTAAACAATCATTTTGTTTCCACACCCCCCAACTTAGAATGAAACTATCCCTAGTTTCATAAAAATAAAATTTAGAATGGGGTAGAGGAATAAAAAGGGGAGTTCAATAAGGAATTTGAAATATGAGGATCATGGAATGAAGTCACCTGGTGGTTGAAGTTTGAAGTTCTCACCGCTCGAATTATTCCTTTGATATACATGTTTCTTGCAAATTTCCCTGGTGGAAAAAAAGAAAAACAAAACAAACAAAACAAACAAAACATATATATATATATAATAAAGGAAGTAAAATATAAGAATATATATAAAAATTATAGAATAAGGAAGCACAAGAAGACGTAGGTTAGTGGTAAGTGCATTCCCCTATCTCCCTTCGGTCCCGTGTTCGAATCCCCGCGGCTTTGCCAGTTGTGACGGGGTTTTCCCCACAACCTACGATGTGGACTTTTTTTATATTATTATATTTTTATTTATTTATTTTTGTTTTTTAATTTTTTAACCTACAAACACATTAAAAAAAACTGATGATACGTTGTATTCTTTTTAAATTTCTGGGTAAGGTATTACTCAAGGATCACACCACGTGACATAGATGAATATGTTGCTCCCCTTTCGTACCCATCCATACTCATTATAGAAGAACAGGTCAACAGTTTATTTTTATTTTTATTTTTTTGAAATATCAAAATGTCTCATTAACCCTATTTAAAATATAATGTTGATTAAAACAACGAAATTATTGGAAACTTTAAAACCATGGGTTGCCTCCCATTCAGTGCTTTCTTTAACATCGTTAGCCCGACATGGACCCTAAATCTATTAATTTTTTCCTGGTTCATAGGTTGGCTCAATTAACTCAACCTCTATTTCCTGTTTATTGAATGATTCAATGAATGGTTTTAACCTTTGACCATTGACCTTGAAAATGTAACCACTTGTGGGATCTTGAATCTCTACTGCCCCATGGGGGTACAAATAATGCACTATGAATGGTCCTAACCATCTAGACCTTAACTTTCCCGGGTGTAAATGAAGTTTTGAACTATACAAGAGCACAAGTTTTCCTGGTTCAAAATGTTTTACCTTGATATTCCTAGATTGGTAGGCTTGAACTCTATCTTTATTGATCCGTGAATTTTCATAAGCCTCCATCCTTAGTTCCTCCAGTTCATTGAGATCTAATTTCCTTTTTGTTGGGGCCAATGAGAGGTCATAATCCATTTTCTTAATTTCCCAAAAGGCCTTATGCTCAATTTCAATAGGTAAATGGCATACCTTTCCATAAACCAACCTATATAGTGACATTCCTAGGATGGTTTTGAATTCTGTACGATATGCCCAAAGAGAATCCAAGAGTTTCTCGGACCAATCTTTCCTACAAGGATTGACAGTTTTCTCAAGAATTTGTTTGATTTCACGATTGGCTAACTCAGCATGACCATTGGTCTGTGGGTGGTAAGCAGTGGACACTTTTTGAGAAATTCCATATTTTTCCATGAGTGATGAGAATGGACGATTGCAAAAATTAGTTCCAAGATCACTTATGATAGCCTTAGGAATTCCAAATCAAGAAAATATGTTCTCTTTCAGAAATTGAATAACAACTTGATGATTAGTGGACTTAGTGGGAATGACCTCAACCCATTTTTAGACAAAATCAACAGCTAAGAGTATGTAGAGGTATCCCCTAGAGTTTGGGAAGGGACCCATGAAATAAATTCCCCAACAATCAAAGATTTCAACCACTAATATGGGAGTGAGTGGCATTTGATTCCTTTTTGTGCTGGACCCTACTTGTTGACACCTAGGACAACTTTGATAAAATGTGTAGGAGTACCTTGAGAGGGTGGGCCAGAAGAGACCACATTGAAGAATCTTAGCAAATGTTTTTTTAGAGGAAAAGTGACCTATACATGCCTCACTATGACAGAATTTAAGGATGGACTCTTGTTCAGATTCATGAACACACCTCCTAATGACTTGGATAGGGCAGAACTTATAGAGGTATGGATCATCAAACACATAGTGTCTAACATCAGAAAGGAATTTCCTTCGAGCTTGAGTCCCTACAAATTTTGGAATGACTCCTGTAACTAAGAAATTGGCTATGTCGGCATACCAAGGTAAGTCACTCACAGAGTATAGGTGTTCATCAGGAAATGAATCAGACACAGAAATGTGATTTGAGTTGTCTTTGAATTCCATCCTAGAGAGTTGATCAACTACAACATTTTCAACACCCTTTTTATCCTTGATTTTGAGGTCAAATTCTTGTAAGATAAGGACCCACCTAATCAGTCTTACCTTGGAATCTTGTTTATGGAAGAGTTATTTTAGTGCAGAATGGTCAGTGAACACAGTGATGGGGGATCCTAAGAGGTAGGACCTAAACTTCTCTAAAGAAAACACAATAGCAAGTAACTCCTTTTCAGTAGTGGTGTAGTTTATCCGGGCATCATTTAAGGATTTTCTTGCATAAGTAATGACATAAGGAGTTTTATCACAGCGTTGTCCTAACACAACTCCAACAGAAAAGTCACTGGAATCACACATAAGTTCAAAATGAAGGTTCCAATTTGGAGATTTCATAGTGGGAGGAGAGGTGAGAGAGGATTTGAGGGTTGAGAATGAACCCTCACAGCTTTCTGTCCAAAAAAATGGAGCATCATTTACTAATAGAGAACAAAGGGGATGAGATATTGAACTAAAGTCCTTGATGAATCTTCTATATAAACCAGCATTCCCAAATAAAGACCTCACTTCCTTGACAGTTTTGGGTGATGGAAGGTGACTAATGATGTCAAGCTTTGCTTTATCAACTTCAATCCCCCTACTCGAGACCAGATGGCCTAGAACAAGTCCCTCTTTAACCATGAAATGGCATTTTTCCCAGTTTAGGACCATATTTTTTCTTTACATCTTGACAATAATCTCTCCACATTCTGCAGACATCCCTCAAATGTATCCCCAAACATAGAGAAGTCATCCATGAAGACCTCTAGAAAATCCCCTACCATGTCTGAGAAGATTCCCATCATGCACTGTTGGAAGGTTCCAGGAGTATTTCATAACCCGAAGGGCATGTGTTTGAAAGCAAAGGTTCCAAATGGACATGTTAATGTAGTCTTCCCTTGATACTCTAGGGAGACCTCAATTTAATTGTACCCCGAGTACCCATCTAAGAAACAGTAGAAGGCATGACCTACCACTCTCTCAAGGACTTGGTCAATGAATGGTTAGGGGAAATGGTCCTTCTTGGTGAATGATTTTAGCTTCCTGTAGTCAATACAGACCCTCCATCCACTACTCACCCTTGTTGGAAGAATCTCTCCATCCTCATTGGTTATCACTGTGATTCCGACCTTTTTTGGAACCACTTGGACTGGGCTCACCCACTCACTCTCAGCTATGGGATATGTGATACCAGCTTTTAACAATTTCAGAAGATCCTTCCTTACTACCTCCGTGAGATTAGGATTGAGTCGCCGTTGAGGTTGACGACAAGGCTATGAATCAGATTCCAGAACAATCCTATGAGTCTCGATAAATGGGCTAATCCCAGGAATATCAGAAAGGGTCCAACCAATGGATTTCTTATGCTACCTAAGGACATCTAGAAGCATCCTCTCATGATTGGCTTCAAGAGAAGAAGAAATGACAATAGGATGTGTTTGATTTTACCCTAGGAAAGCATACTTGAGTGTAGCAGGAAGTTCCTTCAATTCAATATCAGGTTGGTTTGGAATTTCAGCAGAATATTGGGACATTGGATCAAGTTCAATTTCTTTTTTTTAGAGTTTCAGATAGGATTGATTCCCCACATGTAGAATATTCAGCTACTAGATTGGCTTGATCAGATTGAGGGAAGGAGGTTTGATTGGTCTTCATGAAAGTGGTTTCTTGAAAGGTTTCACTGATTGTTGGACCTAAGACTTCATCATAAGAGCAATTTGAAAATGATTCAAGCCAAGGAGATAAACTTCCTTCCTATGAACAAAGGAAATCAATCTCATCCTGACTTAAACATTCATTAAATATTCCTTGATGTTCCATGGATTCATTATCAATGCTTCCTATCATGTTTACTTCATGAATGTCCTTATCATCCTTTATTTGTGAGCTTGCATTATAGATGTTCAAGTCTAGACTCATGTTCCCAAAGGTGATAGTCATGTTCCCATTTTGGACTCGGATAACAGAGTTGATTGTTGCACGAAAAGGACAGACAAGTATGATTGGGGTTTGTTCCTTGTTTTCTAAGTTTGGATGGTTGTCAAGGACAATGAAGTCAGCAGGGTAGATGGAGTTTTCAACCTTTACCAGAACGTACTTTAAAATCCCCTTTAGAACCCTAATGCTACGATCAGCAATTTGAAGTGTGACAGATGTGGGTTGGAGTTCTTCTAGGCCCAACTGGCAGTACACAACATAGGGGATGAGATTGACAATAGCACATAGATCACAAAAGTCCTTGACAACTTTGCTTTCTCCTAGTTCAACATTGATGTAAGGGAAACCTGGGTCTTTGAACATGGGAGGAATGGTCCCTTGAATGGTGGTACTCACATTAGCATCCAAAAGGAATTGGTTTTTATGTGAAAATTTTCTTTTAAAAGTGCACAAGTACTTAAGGTACTTTGAGTAGGAAGGTATGGTTTTGATGGAATAGAGAAGGGTAATGTTCAGCTTGACTTGTGAGAAGATTTACCTCAATGTTTCATTCAGTTTAGGCTTGGGTTTCCCCCTAATGCGTTGAGGAAATGGTGCAGGTTGTGGGGTTGTTTGTTGAAGATTTGTTTCCTTGACAATGTTATCAGTTTCCTCAGTTTGATCTTGCGGTTCATTTGAATTTTCATCCAAGTTTGAATCTTCATGTGGGTTCTAAATTAGTTGTCCAGGTTTCTCAATTGATTTCCCACTTCTTAAAACAGTCACAGCCTTTAGTTGTTCATGAGTTGTTTGAGCACAACTTGACTCTCCCCTTGAAGTTGAGGATGGCACCTCCTGAGTAGGAATGGGTGCCTTTCTAGTTTTGATGGTTTGAAGTTCTTGTTTTAGGGAAGAGACTTCTGAGTTCATCATCTCCATTTGTTTGCACAGTTGTTCTAGAAGACTTTGTGGAACAGTTTGGGTGGGTGCTTGAGTAGGTTCCTTTGTCCTAGGGGGACATTTTGGAGGTGTGATGATTTGTTGAAAATGGACTAGTGGATATTGGTATTGGATAGGTTCGGTTTGGAACTGGTTATGGTTTTGGTAGTTCTGATTGGCGTAAGGATTCTGTCCCTGTGGTTGGCTAGGTTGTTGGTTATCTTTCCAGCGGAAGCCTGGGTGGTCGTTATACCTTGGGTTGAAGGTGTTTTGGTATTGAGGCTTTTTAATGTTCAAAGCATTTACTTCTGCTTGGGGACCTCCTAAGAGAACATCCTTGATGGATGGAATGGTTGGGCAGTTGTCTGTTTTATGGTCATGTTTGTCACAAATTGTGCAAACAGGGTCAACAGTTTGTATTTCATGGACTTTCCTAAGGTCTATCTCTTCAACCTTCCTAGAGAGTGCTGCGAGTTTAGCCCCAAGGCTTTCCTCTTCTCTAAGTGTTTGAATTCCAGTAGTTCTTTGTGGCTTTTCAGAATAAGGTGAAGTTAACCATGTTTGGTTTTTTTTTTCAGAAAGGCTTTCTAGATACTCGTAAGCATCATTTGGGGCTTTGTTTTTAAATGTTCCATTAAACATCATGTCAATTAATTGTTTGTTCCCTGGACCCAAACCTTTATAGAAAATTCTCACATGTTCAAGAATAGAAAAAACATGGTGTGGAACCATGTTTAGAGTGTCTTTGAACCTCTCCCATGTTTCATAGAATGACTCTCCCTCTTTTTAAGAAATGTTTTGGATACTCTTTTTAAGTGCAATTGTTTTGTGGTGGGGAAAGTATTTTTTGTAGAATTCTCTTTGTAGTTGGTCTCAAGAGTTGAGGGATGATGGTCTCAAAATGTTTATCCAATTTTTAGCTCGATCCTTTAAAGAAAAAGGAAGTAGCCTCATCTTAGCTGATTCTAGTTGATGTGGGGGACACATGGTTTCTACAATGTCATTGAACTCCTTAATATGAAGGTAGGGCATCTCGGACTCCATTCCATGGAATGTGGGAAGATGGTTTTGGAAATGAGTTTTAAATATGTAGTTGTCATATCCTAGGGAATTTTGTCTAATGCATGAGGGGGAATTGGTCCAAGAAGGTGTGAGGTAGTCATTCATGGTTTGATCGACCGCATTCCCTAAGTTTGGGGCTGCCTCATTTGGGTTTCCATTTTCGTTTCAACCCAGGTTTATGAGTTGGTTTCCTTGAAGAACTTCCATTAAAATTGGCTCAATTTTGGACTCTAGAGTATTAGGTAGATTATGATATAATGGAATGAGTTCCCTTGGTGTACTTTACTCCCCAACCCCAAGACTATCCACCCTAACTAGACGGTTTGATTGATCACGGGTGTAGGGGAACATGCGCCAAAAGAAAAAAAATGAGAAAGGGACAAGATAAAAGAATTTGGATGAGAAAAGAAGAAATGGGGGAGAATAGAATGGGTGTTTATATGACTTACTTGGGGCCCCGGCAACGGCGCCAAAATTTGATTCTCGCTCAAATTTACCCCAGAGAAGAAGGTAAGACGATCCTTGTAGTTTAGCTTGGGTTATCGAATCCACAGAGACCTAAGAAGAAACCTATAGACACGTACATTCTATGGTTTTTTTGGCTATGAAGTGGCCAACTTGTGTTGATTTTATATGGGTTTAAATGATAACTAATAGATTTAAGTGAATTAAATTTAAATGAATGTGTTGGTCCTAATTTATCACTCGGGGTGGATTGGATGAATTACTTTTTTAATGATTTCAATTTCTTATAATTGAGATGGATTAATTTAAGAATATCAAAAGAAATCATCACTTACTAGTTTAATGCCTAAACACCCTAATACTAATCACCTATACACTTGAAGGATCAATGTTTTGAGAACTCCAAGGTAGAGGTTCGTATTATCACTTGAAATGTGTGACCTTAAATTCAATAAGGATGAAGATGTTTTAAAATTATCAAATAAAAATCTCATTTAAAAGAAGTGATTAACCATTTATGGAGTGATAAATAACATCCAATCCATCCCCTTGCTACTCCCTTGGATCAAACCATTAAAGATTTAGCCCTCCACTGATGACATGTCTTCAACGGAAGCAGGAAGTAGACTTACAAGGGTGTAATTAAAGAAGTAAAAAAAAGATCACTCCTCTGTTGTGTGATAAATATCACAAAGTATGGTGTGAATAAATCAAAACCTTGAACCAACAGTATAAACATGATATGTAGAACAACAGAATAAGAAGAGAAGAAGAACTTTTATTAAGAAACTAAAGTGAATTGAACAACTTACAAGTGAAAGACAAATTCGAGACAACAAAATCGCAGCATAAAATTACAATTGAACCAAGCACCCAAGATTCATAAATCCTCCAAAACCACTTCCTTAAATAGGAATTTTTGATCCCTTGGTTCGATCCTACAACAGTACAAATTATCTTAATTAATTTTGGTAGGGCATAGGTGGTGGAAATCTTGTGGAATTTGGACTTTTCCACATTTGACCCGAGGTGGCATCCAGCTTTCATCCACCGAATAAACGCGTTTGTATGACCTTCTATATGGCCGAATCAGAGTGTTGCATAGAAGACAAAAATAGAGATCCGGATGTTCTATAACCGCCTGAAGAAGTTGGACCCATTTGGAGTTGTGGATTCCGAGATATGATCCAATTAGTGGTTTGTTTTTCTGGGCCGCAGAATCTAGCCCAGAATTTTATCTCTAAATTGGGCCGCCTAAATTACCCCCATGGAGGCTGAATTAGCATTAGCTCCTGAAGAGTGATTTGTTCCAATACATGTATTATAGCATCCCATGAAATTTGGAATTAATTGGGTCTGTATGTTGGGCCCCACATTCTCATCAGCTGGTGTCCAACCTGCCTTCTCTAAAATTGCTTCCTTTCATCACAAAATATCCCCATCTTCTTCCATGAATTCTCCATTGATCCTTGAATGAAAAATGTTCACATTTAAGTGTAGATACAGTTAAAAAAATATAAAATTAAAATATTGATAATTACATTCCTTAGAATCAGATGACTCATTGGGCCTAAATTGGTGTATATTAGGCATGAAGTGCACAAATGATGAGAATGAATGTTCATAATGAAAATGCACTAACTCAGGCCCATAAGATCAAAAATGAACATTTAATACCATTAAAATGTAATTAAAATATTTGTTTTTATTGGATAATCATTAATCCATATGAGTTATGGATCAATATAAAACCCAAAGTAAGCTACTTCGATGTTTTTGGTTACAAAGTCTACATCCTTAATAATAAGGAAAATCATTATAAATTTTCATCGAAGAGAGATGAAGGAACATTTATAGGATATTCAATCTCTTGTTAAGCCTATAGAGTGTTTAAAAAAATAACTAAATGTGTGGAAGAATATTTCCATGTAAAATTCGATGAAATAGATCCACACGAGCCTAAGACCACTCTAGAGAACCTGGAGGATGATGTTTCAAATATGGAAATCAATGCAAAGCCTATAACTATCATATAAAGGAATCTATGAAAACTTCCAGTTCTAGAAATTTTCTTTAGATTTTGGTCATAATGAACCCGAACCTATTGAAGAACCTGAAATCACTAGTCCTTTTTCTGGAGCTATTATATCTCTTAAGAACCATCCTTCAGATTCTTTTGTATGTGATTTAGATAATGAAATTCAAACTAGAGATTCTCTTAGAAATTAGGTTGAACATTAAGTCTTATTATCTCAACATGAACCTAAAAACATTAATGATGATATCAATGAGGAATTTTGGGTGATGGCTATGCAAGAAGAACTTAATCAGTTTGAAAGGAACATTGTTTTTAAACTTGATGATAGACCGAAAGACACATTTACCGTATGCAGTAAGTGGGTGTTTAGAGATAAAATAGTTGAATCTGGTAACATAGTTAGAAACAATTCTAGATTGGTTGCACAAGGCTGTATTCAAGAAGAAGGAATTGACTATGAGGAAACCTTTTCACCAGTTTCTATACTTAAATCCATCATAATTCTTCATGCTTATGTTGCACATCTGAATTTCAAACTATATCAAATGGATGTTAAAAGTGAATTCCTAAATGGGTATATAGATGAGGATGTCTTTGTTGATCAACCCCCTGGTTTTATAAATATTCAATTTTCAAATAATGTTTTTAAATTATCAAAATATTTATATGGTTTAAAATAATCTCCAAGATACGTGTATGATAGGTTAAATACTTTTCTTATTTCCAAAGGTTTTACAAAAGGAATAGCTGATCCTACCCTTTTTATAGAATTAATTTCCAATGATGTTTTAGTAGATCAAAATTTTTTAGATGATATTATCTTTGGATCATCAAAAAATTATTTATTTATTGAATTTTAAAAAATGATGAAAAACGAATTTTAAATGAGTTTAATGGGTGAACTAAAATTCTTTCTTGGATTTAAAATATATTAAAATAATTATGGTATGATATTAAATCAAAGAAAATATACTAGAGATCTTATAAATCGTTTTGGAATTGATAGCACTGAACGTAGTGACACTCCAATGAGTACTACTTGTAAGTTGGATCATGATAAAGATGGAAAATCTGTTGATGAAACTGCTTAGAGAGAAATGATTGGAAGCTTACTCTACTTAACTACAAGCCGACCAGACATTAAGTTTAGTATATATATGTGTGCTCATTTTCAAGAAAACCCTTAGGAATCTTATTTAAATGTTGTTTAGGGAATTTTCAAATACCTCAAGCATACACCCAATATAGGACTGTTCTATCCCAAAGCAAAATCATTTGAGTTAGTTAGATATTCTGATGATGATTCTAATGGTTGTAAGATAAAGAGAAAATGCACATCGAGAACATGTCACTTTTTAAGAATGTCACTAGTATCATGGTGCAGAAAGAAACAAAACTCTGTTGCATTATCTACTGCCAAAGATGAGTACATAGATGATGGTAGTTGTTGTGAACATGTTTTTTGGATGAAACGCACATTACTAGATTATGGATATAAATTCAGTCATGTACCAATAAATAATGATAATAAAAGTGTTATTAACATTTCAAAAAATCATGTTTCACACTCTAGTATAAAACATATTGATGTAAGATATCACTTGTTGAGATACCATTATCAAAAAGGTGATATCACTATGGAATTCATTATAATTGAATATCAGTTTGCTGATATACTCACCAAACCATTAAAATTTGGAAGAATAGATTATATCACACATGTTTCAGGAATAATAAATCTTAAGAAGTAATTTTATTGTTTCACAGCTTACTGTTTCACAGTTTACAGTTTCACTATTCATTGTCTATATGTTACTGTCTAACTCTAATAGTTCTATAAGTTTATTTCCTTAAAAGTCGTTGTTTCATGTTTACGGTGTCACAGTTACTATTTATAGGTTACTATCTATCACAATACCACTTAAAACAATATGGTTACACCGCTTAGAAGTCACACAGTAGAGATATCACCATGGAAACCTGTTATGGTCTCACTGTAAAAGTCTGTTCTAGTCTCACTATAAAGACTCTTTATCGTTTTACTTACATATAACCCTTATCATGATAATTAATTATTTTATTATTTTAATTTTTCTCACTTTTGAATTTTTTATTCTTGATATCCCTAAATGATTAAAACGAAATAAGTTTCACCCATTTCTTCACTCAAGCTCTCTTCTCTCAAATTATAAGCCAACCTTCAACCTTTCTCTCTCTATCTAACCTTAGTTGAATGCCTATAATAAAAATTTCAACCTCATCAACTCTTGAGTAGCACAGATCAGAGAAGAATGTGAAAATAGCACTGAAAATAGTTCCTGAAGGAACTTTGAATTTGAACCTGGTGAACAAAATAGTGGTACTTGAAAAGTAAATATTCACTAAGTGTCTTCTGTCAAGTAATTCTTTTGTACTGATAGTACGAAAAGAGCATGGATGGCTGGATTGGTTCAAAAAGTAGGAAATACCGATTTACCCAAATCTAGTTGCTCAGTTTTATTAGTTCATTCAATTTTATTTTGATGTAGAAGATGGTTTTGTTGTGAGAAGTTGGATCAATGACCAAAATTGTACATTTTTTTAAGGTTATGGGATTCCTGCCTAAGGATACCTCATGAATTTATTTTTTAGAAATACCAGAGAGGTCCTACTCCCCCATGTGAGATATTTTTTCTAGAAGAAGCCTTGAAAATCTTGACTGGCAGTGATACAAAGAGAAGAGCTATAGCTGCCGAGAAAGATGGTGAAACCTACTTTTATTTATCTTTTTGCAAAAACTGATCAGTCCACAAAGAGGTGATTTTTCTACACTCAAGTATCGGGATGTATTTTTTATACATATTATGAAAAATGGACACGATATTATCCTATGTAAGTATGTTATAATCTATATGTGTGAGTTGATAAAGAAAACCTCAAAGTCAACCTCTCTGTTCTACTCAACGTTAATCTCTACTATTCTTTTTTCTAAAGGGTTGGTTGGACCAGATGAAGAAGTCCTTAAAGAATATGAATTTTGATTCTTACACGTTACTGTCAAAAAAATGAAAATCAGTTGGAATCTGTGGAGAAAAGCATGGGTATAGGATAGTGAGAGGGTTTATGAAAAGTTCATCCTGGTTGAGCACTCTTCAAGACCTAAAGACATTTCTGATGCGGGTTTGGAGCCAGATAAAATCATTGAATAACCAATTGAGGAATAATATGAAGAGGTTGTTACACCTATAGGGAAAACTATCCTGGATGAGGAAGGTAGTGAACCTGCTCCTCAAGTCTTAATTGAGAAGGAAGTATTTTTTCTTGAAGAAATTGTTAATCTAGAAGAAGAACCCTCTTCTAAAGAAGAATCTATTCTTGTTGAAAGGGAAAAGGTTGTACTGGAAGATCATTTTGAAGTAGTTCTTTCTCTTGAGAAATATGCTACTCTTAAGGAATTCCTAGAGGAACATGTTGTTCCTAATTTTTTCCCATCTGCTGAAGTAAGAATAGAGCAAGCCTTTCAATTGGCTAGAAAAGAAATGGATGAAGCTATTGGGGTTGAAATTTTGGAAATAGATCAAGGATTTAAATCACATTTTCCTATAAGAGATTCACCTATTGAGGGAGAGCAGCACACCAATCTGGAAAGTTTTGAAATGCCTAATCTAGTTGATCCAAGATCTGTCGATACATGGTATAAACTCCCTAGCTATTTTTATGTTAATCATACCGACAAAGTCTCAATTAAATGTATAGACTACTCTAATGTATTTCAATTGAAATCAGTCTCTGATCTAGTCTCTACAAAGGAACTTGAGCTTGTCTCAGCTTCTATCCCTGAACATTCACAAGAACCTATTACCTCAGTATGTCAGGATGATTTGAAAGCCTTTGAAGATAATTTTTTGGTTGGAGTTGAAAAGATCATGAACACTCAACCTACATCTATGACAAACATGAGTGAAAGAGATGCAGCCCTACTATTATAAAATATCATTTGGAAGATTCACCCAAAAATTCTTCACAAATTTAAAGAAGTCAGAGTTGAGAAAAAACAATTTAGGGATAATGTGAAGTCTCTCGGAGTTATGTTTGAAGATAAAAAGAGAGTGTTGAAATCAATACCATAACCTATTGTTCATCTTATGGAGGATGTTGGTTGTAAGATTCCACATAATTGTGCCTCCATGATTCAACCTAACCTAACTTCCTTAGCCGAAAATATGGTTGAAGGAATCAAGAAAACAGTTAAAGAAGTGTGTGATCAAGTTATTGATCTTAACAAGTTGACTGATAAGTGTAAGGGATGTCTCTAGAAAGTTTTGAATCAACCCTACGTGGATAGTTATCTACTCAGAACGGTTGTTAATGAAGAACTTCAATCAGTTCTCAGTTGTTTTGACAAAGAGTTTCTATCATTGGTTTTCAAGAATAGTGACATAGTTATTTATCTATTAATAATTCATTCCAAGATTTCCAATGACACTCAGGAATAAATTACTAAGATGGTTGATTTCTTCTTCAATAGTATTTATTCTAAGCATGATATGACAATCCATTTCAAGTACCTTGTATAGAATCCGAAAATCCCTCATGTCACTCAAGGTTTCAAAACTCAAGTTCAAAAGATGAAGGATTTCAATCCTTTTTCGGACAAGTTCATGGAGAACAAGGATGACTTTGAGAAAGAGATTTAGTATGGTGGTGAGATTATTGATGAATCCATCAAGCCATTGAGGCCTTATCTTCATGTGTAGAGCACTACTTCTATGGCTCCTACAGTGCCACCCTAGCAACCTAGTTTGCCTACCTTCTCATCCACTATCCTTTCCTATACTTCTATGTCTGTCTCTCAGTCTATGAGTCATATTAGACCTGTTATCCTTAACCAAAAATTGCTTCGGTCTTCCACTACATGTACCTTTTCCCCTTAGATTTTGTAAGGTCTCCCTGTACCTTCTTTGTCAGTTGGTTCACTTCCTTCTTCAACATCTACCTCTGCTCCTATGGCTTCAAGTGATCCTGCTTCCAAGGGAAAAGAAAAGACAGTCGATGCTGTAGAAAAGTGAACATTATCTTTTGATAGGGATATTTCTATATTTTTTGTTGCTTACTGATTGTAATGACATCTTTTTCTTAATCTACTGCACAGTAAACTTTTATTATATCCTAACTTATTTACTTTTGTACTCTTTTTGATTATCCCAAAAGGGGGAGAGACATGCACTCTAAATTCACACTAAGGGATATACACATCCACTAAGGAAAGAAAACCTCATTCATATGATTTTTGATCACAAAAAAAGGGGGAGATTGTTTGACTCCTCATGTTTTAATCAAAATTTACTGATCACAAATTATATAAATACTATAAAGCTTGTTAATCGTGTTGAATTTTTCTCAAATCATATGTACATATGATTGGTTTTTTTATTATTTAAATACACCTATCCAAGATTTTAATTGGTACAGATTATGTTAGATTATTGTAGACTATATTTAACTTTGGTCTATAATGATTTAATTTATGAATGATTATGTCTAATTAATTATATGAATATCCCTTCTCAAGTCTATATACATATATTTGGATATGTACAAGAAACTGTGAGTCTACCACTGATTCTATTTTTCTAAAAAAGGACCCAAACACCGTTACCAGACACCGTGACCTAAACACCATGACCAGACACTGTGAACCAGACACCATGACCATACACTGTGAACGAAAAACTATGAACTAGACACCATAACTAGTTTCAGATCTGTTGAAGTCTGTGACACCGGTTCCTTTCTAAGACACTCTTTTAAATTTGGATAATGATCAGACACCATGATCCTAAAACCACATCTATGATACCAGTTCATGATCTCTATGCAACCATTCCATCATAATTATCTCACCACTCAAAGGAAAATAAGGAGACACCATTTTGTGGTGATACCATTTCCAAGTGACACTGTTTCCAGACAGATTGTGACATCATTCTTTAATTTATTTTGTCGTTTTTGATTTAATTTCAAACGGTCATATTTGAGTATTTTAAATGCACTGACATAATTAAATTTTTTTGTGGACATATCACCTAATTGTACGAGGTATGAGGTGAAGAATACATGCATCTTGTTGTCTTCAACAAATTCACTCCAATAATAAAAAGAAAAGTGTGGCCGAGAAACAATAGGTGTATTATATCAGTAGAAGAAAAATAATTCTTGAGAAAAGAACCGACACATGAAACAAGATACATCTAAAGAATACACGAACCATTCATGAATCCAAAAGTTCAGAGACCATAGATCATATTCAAGAACATCTTTTCAATTCCAACTCCTTGAAGAACACGAGCCATATCTTACTGTAAACTAGAGAACCAAAAATATGATACTCTATTTCTTGAAAGAAGACTCAATTCTTGAATCATATTCATCCTCAAAGTCCAGAGATACAAATAATAAATCTTAAATCACTTCTAACCTTATCAAATCATCTTTTCTCTAGTGTGTATTGTTTTTAGCTTTTGAACAGTGTGTGTATGTATGTATTAAAACACACAATGTCTCCTGTACTAAACTAAATGATCCATGATATCATTCCTCTCATATCATTTTACAATTGATTACTCTCACATATAAGTGTGGAAGAGGTCCCTGTGTGACCTATAATTTTTTAGCCACGAAGAATTGTGGAATAGATCGTGTGACCTAGAACGTCCTATGCACTATTGTTTACCCAGATCCCAGGTGTGGATCAAGTTTATTAATATAAATTGCTTGGTGGTAGGTGATCACCAAGTGGAGTAGATTATGTCTCGTCTTGAGACTGAACCACTTATTTTGTTGTCAATGTGTTGTTTATTTTTTTTTTCAATGTTTTACTGTATAATTCAGAAATCACTAGATTTACTTTGATAGATAATACTGTAAAGAAGTTCTAATATTTTTTCCTTATTATAATAGCTTCAAATGTAATATTAATAATTGATATTAAGATTACTGAGAATTAATAAATCTTAAGAGAAGTTATTTAAATAGTAAGACATTCATAACCGTATTACTTTGATTAACTAGGCTGTATTTATTTTTATTGGGGAACATTTTAAGAAAAAGTTTAGAGAATTTTTTTTATAGATACTCAATTCATCCCCCCCTGAGTACTCTACTCCGACCAACAACTAATATCTAATAGGCCTAATTTCTTAGTGGCCTAATGGCCTAATTGACAATTGGAATAATTTTCTATTAGGATAATGGATAATTGGTATAGTGTTCTAATGACCTTATATCTAATTGACCTAATTGAATTATATCCATTTGTCTAATTGGCCTAATGTCATAATGGACTAATTCCAAAAAAAAATTAATGTCCTATGAGACTAATGAATTTTTTTTCAATTAGACTAATTGCTTAATTAGCCAATTGGACTAATGGCCTAATGTCCTAATTAGACAATTGGACTAATGGCCTAATGTCCAACTAGCCTAATGAACTAATATCCAAATCGACTAATGAGAAATTAGCATAATCTCTTTAATACCTAACTAAAAATTTGAATAATGGACTAATGGTCAATTGTCCCAATTGCATAATGGCAAATTAGGATAATTTCCTAATGAATAATTAGCCAATTGTCCAAAGTGACAAATGGATAAACCGCAGAATAACCTAATGGCAATTGGGCTAATGGAAAATGGCATAATAACTATTTATTATAATGTCCTAATGTCCAATTGGCCAATTTTCTTAATGGCCTAATTTTTATTTGGCATAATGGCCTAATGGCTGATTGGGATAAAGTAAAATTGTCCTAATTAACTAATGGAATAATAGAATAACATCCAATTTCTCTAATGACCAAATAGCCAATTATCGAATTGTCCTAATGGAATTATTGTCCAATTGGCATAGTGGCCTAATGTACTAATGGCCAATTGGCCTAATGGAATAACAGAAAATTGTCGTAATGGCATAATTGTCCAATTGGCCTTATGTCATAATGGCCTAATGGCCAAATAGAAAATTGTGATAATGGCCCAATGTCAAAATGTTTAATCATTCTAATGGACTAATAGATAATTAGACAATTAACCTATTGGAAAAATGAGAAAAATCCAAATGGATTAAGTGTAATTGTCCTAATTAGCCAACTGGCCTAATGGGAAATTGTTCAAATAGACAATTGTCTTAATAGAAAAATTTTCCTAATGGACTAATGGCCTAATGGATAATTATCATAATTGCCTAAAGACCAATTGGACTAATGTCTTTCTTCCAATTGGCCTAATGGATTAAAGGAAAAGTGTTCAATTGGCTGAATGGACAACTGGCCTAATAGTCTAATAGGCCAATTATCTTGATTGGAAAATGGATTAATGGTTAATTAGCCTATTATACTAACAGATAATTTTAATAATTTACAATATGCCTAATAGCCAAATGGAAAATTATCATAATGACATAATGGACAATTATCCTAATGGACTTATGGCTAATTAGACTATTGGCCTAATGGCATAATGGCCAATTGGACAATTGGCCATATTGCTAATTAGGCTAATGTTCTAATGGACTAATGTCCAATTGTCCTAATTGGACTAATGGTAAATTAGATAATTGGCCTAATTTCCTAAGGGACAAAATGGAAAATGGCCTAAAATCCAATTGGCTTAACGACCTAATGGACAATTAGAAAAATTATCCAAAGAAACTAATGGCCAATTCGTGTAATGGACTAACGGCTTAATGCCCTAATGGCCTACTGGCCAAGTGTCCTAATGGAAAAATTTTCATAAAGTACTAATTGGAAAATTTTCCTAATTATTTAATGACTTAATGGACAATTGTCCAATTGGCCAATTGTTCTAATAATTTAATAGCCTAATGTCCTAATCTTCAATTGGTCTAATGGCCTAATGTCCAACTGGCCTAATGTCCTAATGGCCAAGTGACCTAATTTCCCATAGGCTAATTATCTTATTGACCTAATGGAAAAGTGCCTATTGTCCAATTATCCTAGTGGCCTAATGGCCTAATGGACTAAATGAACTAAATGATCTAAGTGGCCTAAATGGAATAATTGGCCTAATTAGACTAATTTACCTAAATAGACTAAATGGACTAATTAGTATAAACAGAATAATTTTCCAAAATTTCCCAATTCTCATAATTGGTCAAATTGGTCTAAATGGCCGAAATTGGACTGAAGTAGCCTAGATTCACCCGAATTGGACTGAATTGGCCTAATTGGCCAAAATTAGACAAATAATGGAATAATTGGACTAACGTTTCCCGTATGGACTAATTGAAAAAAATACCAAATAAATGGATTAATTATCCTAATTGGTCTAACTATCCTAATTGGACAAAATTGGTTGAAATGGTCGAATTGGCCTAAATGGCCTAAATAGCCTAATTAGCCTAAATGGAATAAATGGCCTATTTGGACTAAATTTTCCTAATTGGCATAAATTGGCCAATTAAATGGCCTAATTGGCCTAATTTTCTTAAATGTTCCTAGACAGATTAATTGGCCTAACTGTCATAATTGTCCTAAATGGCCTAAGTGTCCTAATTGGCCTATATGACCTAAATGGCCTAATTGTCCTAATTGACTTAAATGGTGTAATTAGACTAAATGGAATAATGGGCCTATATGAACTAATTGGACTAGTTCTCCTAATTGGAATAATTGACCTAAATGACCTAATTGGCATAATTGGCCTAAATTGCTTAATTGGAAAAAATGGCCAAATGGACAAATGATCGAATAGTAAAATGGCCAATTGACCAAACAACCTAACAAAAATAAAAACCTAATGATCAAATGGTCAAAATTACCAAGTGATAGAATAAAAAAATAATGTATCATAAATATAATTGAAATGAAATAAACATACAAGAGGAACAAATATCATACCCATGTTTAGAATAATTATTAGTATGCATTTTTTATGTTATCCCACTAGTATAAAATTTATAATTAAATGTATATTTATATGATTCCCTATTTTATATATTTCTTCGATAGTTGAATGTTTAATATATTCTTGGTTTATCAATTTCAAACAATTAAATAATGTAGTATTATTTTAATCAATGTCTTTTGCAGTAAGAAACATTATTCATCGAAGGTCTTGTGTGTCAAGAAAAATTATTTTTCTCAAGTAGGAAGAGAAATGATAGTTTTATAGCCTGAATGGCCAGAAGGCCTTCATTTTTATTGATTTTGATAACCCCCCTTTCAAGGGATGAGGGGGAACCCTTACAAGGCCCATAGGCTCAGAGATTACAAGGCCCGTAGTCTTAGGAGATTACATGACTCGAAGGTCTTAGGGAATTCAACCAGACTATCTACAAGGAACTGCCCCTCCCCAGTATCTGCGTCATGATAGTAGCTCTCCACCTTTGCATGGCTGTCTAGCCAGGCTTCCCGTGCAAGCACAGGCTAGTACCAATGGCATAGTCATACCCTCTCATTCTGGCAATCCATTTGGTTCTGCTCTGGTGAGTTCACCTGCTCTGAATCCTCATCTGGGGCTGCTCTTTTTTTGTAGTGTGTCTGGGGAAACTGTAGGTGGCCCGAAGGCCTTGAGGTGACCCAAAAGCCCTACTGACCTGAAGGCATGGGTGGCCCGAAATCCTTAAGTACACCAAGACCAAACCGGTGGCTAAAGGTGAATAGTTCCATCTACTACAGTACCGAACAGTACCTGCTAAAGTAACTACTACAGTGCCTGCTACAGTGCCCGTACAGTGTACAGTTCTGCTACAGTACCGGTACATCGTACAGTTCTTCTACAGTACCGCACAGTGTACCATACTACTACAGTGCTACTACAGTACTACTACAGTACCATAAATATGCCTCTACCTAGTTTTGAACCTGGGCCTTGTGTACCCAAGCGGCCTACAATGAGAAATAATATCACAACATCGAGCCAAATGATCATTTGAGTTAGGTATTAGGTGAGGATTATCGGGTGAGAGTATGATGTCCACTTAGGAAATCATCATCCCCACTAGGTATTTTCCCTCATCAGGCACCTCTCAAACCTCTCAGACCATTGACCTAAAAGAATATCATACAGAATTACATGAGGCCAAAAATTAGCTATACAGAAGCATTAAAGAAGTAAATTGATCACCAAAAACTTCATGAAAGCTATGTAGGTTATATGTACATAACTTCCATCAGAGTATTATACTTCATTTTATTAAAGCACTGAATCAATGAACTCTTTATATGATTCCTCGATTGAAGTAAATAAATTTACTAGTAGTGGTCGAGCTGATAGTGTTGGAGGCAGTGGTGGTGAAGAAGAAGATGATGATACTGGTTTCCCAGATGATGTTGTTGGTGATAGGGATGTTTATAATGGTGATGAGGATGAGGATATTGGTGATGGGGGAGATATTGATCCCCTCCATTCTTAACATAGTATTAAAGAGACATGTGGATGTTATTAAATGACTAGAGTTGCTTGGTTATATGGATGTATATGTATGTTATAGTATTGTAAATGGTTATAAAGTTTTTACAAGTAGTTGGTTAAATATTAAATATATAACATATGTATTGTATTCAATGTGTAATATGGTTTGTATTTTATTTAAAGGACTGGGATGGGTTATAAGGGTTGCAACTTCCTAATTGGGATAGGTAGAAAAACCCATGGTTCAATGAATTGTGGGTATATATATTCTTCTGGGAAAAGATATACCCATGGTAATTTTTGATAAATGTGAGCAATGAGGCTCTTTAATTAATATAGTAAGCTTCCTGAAAGGTTTGGGTGATAATGTATTTCATGGAAGATATTCTTTCAAGACTTTTTCCAATTTAGTTTTTAGTTTCTATGATATGTAAATATGATAGGTTCTTATCACTTTCATAATAGTAGATGAATCACATTTTAACCATAGAAAATTCCATTCTCTTGTATGTGAAAGATAGATTGCCAAGATCATACCCATCATCTCTGATTCTAGAGAAGTTCTACTACAACAAGGATGATACAAACACCCCAAAACATCCCCATTATGGTCTTTGAAAATAGAACCATATCCCGAGGGACATGGGTTTCCCCGAGAGGCCCCGTCTGTATTGAAATTTATCCATAATGCAAGTGGTTATGTCTAAAAAAATCCAAAATTCCATGTGGAGTAGGATAATTACTAACAATATGTATCCTCTTGGGTATCATGAACTTAGAAACCGAGTTGAATCACTTTTTATCATGTTTTCCATTAATAGTTTTCATTGCTGCAATAATACACTCCAAGGATCAGCCAACATTTAATCGAGTACAGCTATGTATAGAATTTCTCTATTCTCTCCATATTCAGTGGATTATCTCAGCACAAGTATCTCTACAGAGTACAGTGAGCTGTTTTTAAATACTAACAGCATGTATTCCAGCAATGAGTGAGAAAAGTGAATCTATGCATGGAAACTAGATCTCAAAAAAAACTAAGTATAGCCTTCTATAATGAAAGTAAAATATTACAGCTCATGAACAGGTGGTCCATTTCCTATCTTTATTGGTTGCATATGATGGATTTGTAGAACACAGAAATCCCCACTCATTGGAGGTTATCATCCGTTGGAATCTTATTAAGTGACAGTCACCATAACAATGTGAACCTAGAGGGTTTCATCCATATCTTATTCCATTTAACAATCCACTTGTTTTCACCATGAATCATGTGTTTGTAGAAGATATTTGTGTCAATGAAACCATTGGAATACCCCTCATAGATTAGAATATCCTCATAATTAATGAAATAAATGTTGGAAACAGTGTCAATAATGTCATCCAAAACCGATTCTATATTTTCTAGCGGACCCATAACCATGATATTTTGTTCAATGTCATTATCCTCATTTCTAACCTAATTAATAATAGGTTCACCTATCCAGTTATAATACCAAAAACATATGGAGTATTTCATGTTAATAACCCATTGAGATTGTGTGATAATCATTTGGAAGACAATCTTGATTCTAGGGAAAATAGATTACTAAAGGTAGATTCTTTTCCCTCTTAGAAGTCTGGTCTTGAATGTGCTTCTTAAAATTTCCAAGGAAGTAGGTTTGGTGTTAATAAGATTCCATGAGAACTTGGCCTACAAAGATCTATTTAATAACTCCATGTTCTTGATGCCCAAGACCCCATATTTGTTTGATAAGAAGAACTTTTTATAAGGGGCTGTGATGATTCTCCTTTCCATAATGTTTCCACTATAGATGAAGTTTTTCATCATAGTATTAAGTTTTTTGATGACATTGGAAGGCCAAAGATATACCATAAATGAGTAAACAAGTTTTGAGATTACAACATGACTGAAAAGTAAGATTCATTGTTCCATTAAGATAGATAATATTAATAATTTTATTGTAGATAAAATAGTTTTATAGAATATGGATAAAGAAATAAAATATAATGTAATCTGTTAAGAGTTTTACCTCTTTGTTGAGAAATCTACTTTATATTACACATTCAACTGTGAAGGTATGTTATTATGATCATAAAAAAACCTACAGGACATGTTTAGGTGTGTTGGGGGAGTATTTTCATAAGTATTGGTTGATATAAGAGGCTCTTTATGTGTGGATAATATATGATTGGTGGTTTCCTTTTTAGTGAAGGAAAAGACACATAAAGAATTACGAAAAGACTTTATATATAGTAAAATGTTTTTAATGTTAAAGTGGAACCATGTATAAGGCCCCCAACATAAACATTACATAAGCTTTAAATAAGTTATTAATTCACACTAAGGATCATTACAGGTTTAGAGTTTTAGAAAATTAGGCTACAACTATTACAATACATCTCAAATATTACAAAGTAGAAACATATACATAGTATCAATTTTTTTTCATAAAATAAAAATTCTTAAAAGAAAACAATAATTATTTTCTTGATATAAATCTTCTTGAATTCTTAATATCTCTTACACTATCTTATAATCTGTGAAAAAACAAATCAAAAACTTGGGATGAGCATAAATATATCTGTAAGAGTTTTAAAATAAAGAAAGAAATCATTAGTCCATAAATACATACAAAACATGAAATCTTTTAAATACCTCATGAAATCATAAGATTTATGAATAACACATAGAAATCATAAATTATAAAGGTAACTTATGGCATCCATATCTAAATTTCATTGTATCATTCAAAACTACGTTGGGAGTTATGTTTAAAATACGCATCCTAGTATATTCCATAAATCCTTTAGGAGAAACTTTAATGTTTACCTCTGTCATGTTACCCAATGAATTAGAGAGCTATCTTGGGCTCAGCTTCCCTAGGTTTATCACGGAACCACCCGTATGCGTAAACAATTCTCAAGAACCATAAGATTATCATAACACTTGAATAAGCATAATAGAAAGATACAATTTCCACATTTCATCACAATATAAAATTCCAATATATTAACATAATAAATCTATTCTCAAAACAATTTTCAATACCAAAATACATAAAATTAGTTTATGGTATTTATTTTCCTTTTGGAAACACTATGGCTTGGAGAGGAAACCAAATATCAAATAATGCTCACAGCGGTGGAAAGGTCGTTGTCACCTCGTATGTTAAAAAGAAACATTCCATTTATCATTTAGTAAAACACTATGTAGAAAAAGATTCCATTTGAATGAAATGAAAATTAAAATGGGTTTATACACTGTATAAAAGAAAGTCATGTAGAAATCAAAATATGTCTCAATGAGAGAACACTGAGATGAACTCTCTTATCTCGTGTCTGAGTTGACTAGTTCATTCTTTAATCTCCTGAATAATACAATAAAGATAATGTTTACTTTATTAAGAACCTTTTCCAAGTTTATTTTTTTCCTTATATATTACTTATTACCACGTTATAAACATTATATAATCATTTAAGTTAATAACGGTCATTTTGTCTATATATGGTACTTGAGTTAAAAATGAACTTCTTATAATTACAAGTTGTCCATGTTGTCCGAAGACCATTATCTCTAGAATGGTATTCATGATTTAGATATCATATACATCATATATATCCAGCATATGTATATATATATATATATATATATATAATAGTACATAACATTTGGAGATAAGAAATGGAATGCACCGTTCATGGAGACGGTAGGTCATACGTACGCATGAACGCTACATTAATTTCAATTTTGTATTTAATGGAATAAAAAAATAATGATACATATGTATATTATAATTCCTGTATAATAAAATATATAATTTAATTAACTCCATCCTTTATACATTCCACGCATGGCATGAACGAGTCATATCACTTTGAGGGGACGATACTCTGCACTTCCTCAATTGAAATTATCATATTTACCCATTATGGAAACCATAAAGGTATGATATAAATGAAAAATAAATAAACATAGAAAAAATATAAATATAATATATATCACATATAAATATAGTGTCATCGTAATATCAACCATGATAAGTGGTAGGAGATAAACGAACAATCATCATTTCGTGAGGCAGCAGTTCGACGTACACAGAAACAATAGGTTTGTACCCATTAGATGGAGGTGTGTGTAAGTGTAGTTTGAATAATTATCATAAAAACCTATTATATTGAGTATACTAGTTATTTTATGTAAACAATTAATAATAAGAGCATAGGGAGTGAATAACTAAAATAAAATAAGAGAACTTGATGGAAGACGTTACCTTTTAATTGGGTAACTCACTTGGTTTGAACCAAAAGGATTTATTGAAGTTCTTTCTTCCTAAGGTAACACTTCTAAGAGAAATAGAGGGATGTTGGGAGAGTATTTTTGCAGAGTTTGGATAAGACAAGGGGCTTGAGAGGTGTGGGTAATGGGTTAGAGGTGATGGCCTTTTATAAAAGTGAGGAGGGCTCTTTAGGAAATTTTAAAAATAGTATTTTTTTAAAAAAATATTATTCAGTTTCAAAAGGTAAAAAACATATTAAATTTGAATATAAGATGAATATAAATAAAAATAATTTTATCTAATACGAATTGGACTGGTTTTGGATATTTTTTAATTCTTATATTTTTTATTTAACCCTTTGTTAACTTATTTAAATTTTACCATGTCTTCTTGTATATTCATACTATATGGTTAATACATTTACTTTAAAATTCTAAGAGACCCATAATAGATCCTTAATGAAAATTTTAACATAAAATATTTCATTTGGATTAATATTGGGTTTTAGAACTTTTTTATCATTTAATAAAATATTAATTTATTTAAAAACTCATTTATGCAATTTTTTTTTATTATTCATGTAATGACATTTTAAAAAATCCAAACCAACTTGATTCTTTTGAAAAACCTACATTAATTAAAATATAAAAAGTCGTCATCATCTCTAAAATTCCATCATGGCATTAAAAGTTTCAAAATAAATTTTTTATAATATTTTTAATCACATTTATTTAAAACATTCATTAATGAGGTAACCATTACATCATCATTATGTCATAAATAAATTTATTTATATCATGTCTAAAACTTATAAATAAAATACCATGATGTAGAAAATATTTTTATATTTCCAAATAATATTTATAGTTAAAGATATCAATTATAAAACCTCATATATAAAAATTTAGTAAAAATATTCATGTTTATGATATTTTTATTTTTAATTTTAAAAAGGTTATTAATGTCATTATCTTACCCAAGTGGATTTTAAAGGCCAAAAGTATCACCCATGGATTTTATTTTTCTGACATTACTGATATAATAAGGTTAGGACATGTGATAAGGTAAATTTCTATAATTAAATTTTTTTTCTTGAATTACCCTATTTAACTTTAACGGTTGTAAATAAAAATCAAAAGTTACTATTCACAAAAAATTATTTTCATCCTATTGAACCAAATTTTACTTACCGATAACAACCATATATGTAAATTTTTTGAAATTCAACTCACTGAAGTGGTAAAATGTCATTCAAATGAAAAAGTTGGTTTTTAACTACTATGCAGTGTTTTGCACTATTCATTAAAAATTGGACATTTTCAGAAAAATACCAAAAATTCACCAAAATATAATTTTTGATATTTTTAATTCAAAATGATGTCTATTTTACTAAATTAAAAACATATAAATTTCATTAATTAATTTAAAATTAATTTCCATTATCAAAATAAGAAAGTGTGATTTTATGAAATAATAACTATCATAAGATTGACACTTGTTTCTATCCAATTTCAAAATAAAATTACTTCCAATGACCATAATTCAATTAAATAGTAAAAATATAATCTAATTACACTTTAAAACCAATTAAAAATATAATCTATCCATATAAATAAATTATATTGAAAGGCAGTTTTGAATTAAAATGTTGTATTTATCACTATTCATTAAAAATGAACATTATCAGAAAAATACCAAAATTTCTTCCAAGGTAAATTTTGATTTCCTGATTATAAAAAAAATATTATTTTAACAAATAGAACATATAAAAGTGACAAAAATTATATTTAAAAAGCTTTCTCCATCAAAAGGTGGTAAATCAGACTTTTAAAGAATATTAGAGTATTTTTTCATAAAATTGGATTCATTCACATTTTAAGCCTATAACTTTTATTGGTTAAATATAAAAACATTTAAAAAACATGTATAATTATATTTTAGTTAGTTTTGTTCATTTCATCAAATACAATGGATAGGATTTAACTACCATTTAAAATAATATTTTATTTTTATATTTTTTTAGTATGACTATGCATTGTGTGCAACATGAGATTTTGGAGAAACCCATTATTGTGTGTCGGGTACGCCATCAAACATAGAATAAAAATTAATGTAAAATTAATATTTAATTCAAAAATATTAATAAATATGATAATATCATATTATTTATTTACCTGGAATGTTTCATCCTTCCCCCCTTTTGGAAATTGTGTCCCCACAATTCCATTCACTTATCAAATAAGTTGGGGTATTTATCCTTCATAGCATTTTCAGATTACCATGATGCCTCTTCCACCATATGGTTTTTTTACAAAACATTTACCTAATGAATTACCTTATTCTTTAACAGTTTCTCTCTTTAGTCAAGAATCTAGATTTGTTGTTCGCCATAAGAATGATTCCCTTCAAACTGAACTATCTCTGGACTCGAAACCTGAGATAGATCTAGCATATACTTTCTCAATATTGAAACATAAAAAACATCATGTACCTGGGATAAACATGGAGTTAAAGCCACTCTGTAGGAAATTGAACCGGCTTTCTATAGGATTTCATAGGGTCCAATGAACCTCAGACTCAGTTTCCCTTCTTACCAAAACACATTACACTTTTCTATGGAAAAACATTGAGAAAGACATAATCACCTACCTCCAAAGAAATACCCTTCCTCTGGTTATCCGCACAACTATTATTTATTCTTGTGCTATTGTCATGTTCTTCTGAATCAATTGAACTTTTTGTGACATATCTTCTAACAATTCTAGCCCCATTAATTTCCTTTCACCTACTTCATCCCAAAAAGTTGGAGTTTGACACCACTTTATATATAATTCCTCAAATGGAGCCATATTTATACTGGAATCAAAATTGTTAGTATAATAAAATTCAACCAAAGAACTATGTTGTTACCAACATCCCCGGTAATCCATTGATAAAGCAAGTATCATGGTTAATGTTGCATTACCTTTTCGACTCAAAGCAATAGCCAGTTTATTTTCTTTTTCTTGATGGTAATGAATTATGAAATCATAATCCTTGATTAATTCCATCTATCTCCTTTATATCATATTCAATTTTTTCTGAGTGAATATATACTTTAAACATCTATGGTCAGTATATATTTCACATTTTACTCCATATAGATGATGCCCTTAAATTTTTAAAGCAAAAAACAATAGCAACAAATTCAAAATCATGTGTAGGGTAATTTAACTCATGAAATTTCAACTAACGTGAAGCATAAGAAATTACCTAATCATTCTGCATTAGGACGCAACCAAGCCCTTTCAAAAAAGCATAATTGTAGATAATAAATTCACCATCTATGGATGGCAGTGCCAAACCTGGAGCATTCACCATTCTTCTTTTCAATTCTAGAAAACAATAATCACATTCTTTTGTCCAAATGAACTTAACACCTTTTCAAGTTAAATTATTCAATGGGAAAGATAACCGTGCAAAATTTTCAAAAAACCTCTTGTAATAACCTACTAAAAAAAGAAAACTATGGACCTCAGTTATATTTAGGGGTCTTATCCATTCTTCAAAAACTTTTGTTTTACCAGGATCAGTAGTTATGTCATTTTTTGAAATAATGTGACCAAGGAATGAAATTTGTTGTAACCAAAACTCACACATTATGAATTTCCCATATAGTTTTTTTTCATTTAAGGTTTTCTAGAATACCCTTAAATGGAATTAATGTTCCTCTTTACATTTGGAATAAACTAAAAAATTAATCAATTAACACAACCACAAACTTATCCAAGAACTCACTGAAAATTCTCTTCATAAGATCCATGAAATGATCAGTTGCATTGGTTAAACAAAAAGGAATAACTAAAAATTCATAATGGCCATATCTATTATGAAACACGTTCTTCGGAATGTTTGATTCCATTACTTTCAAATGATGGTACCCCGACCTCAATTCAATCTTTGAAAAATACTGGGCTCCCTAGAGCTAATAAAACGAATCATCCATATAAGGCAAAGGACCTTGTTCTTAATAGTGATTTTTTTCAATTCTCTATAATCAATGCAAAGTCTCATTGAATCATATTTCATTTTAACAAACAAGACAGGATCACCTCATGGTGATGTTATAGGTTGAATGAAACCATTATCTAATAACTCATACAATTTCTTCTTTTACTCTAAAAGTTTTTTTGAGCCATTTGATAAGGGTTTTTTGAAATTTTCGTAGCATCAGGAACTAAGTCAAAAGTAAATTAAACTTCCCGATCAGATATTATAATGAGAAAATAATCAAAAAAACATCAAGATACTTATTTACCACTGGAACATCATTAATCTAAATAGTTCCTTTGTTTTAAACAATATGTGAAAGGTAACATTCATTTCAATATTTTACGAGTTTCGCATCTTCCTGATATATTGTCAACAGTAAGGGTTCATTCTTGTACACAAAAAAAATTCTTTCTAAAAAGAGACCTCTTTATCTCTACATTCAATCCTAACATGAAAAATGGAAATCCAATCCATACCCAAAATAACATAAAACTATACTAGAGGAAAAACAATAGGGTTTTCACATAGATTCTTTCCACACATAAGGATACAAAGGTTCTTATAATTTCTTATTGTCTCAAAATTTACTCATGGTTTTTTTACCATATGATCAGGATTCATTTCTTGAGATGGAATTCCCAATTTGCTAGAAAATTTCTCTTATATGAAAGAATGTGTAGACCCTGAATCAAACAACACATTGGCATAATCTGAATAAACAAAAATTGCACCTGATACTACTTAATTCGAAGGGCGAACAACTAATGAAGTAGTTTCAAAGGATTTCACCACCCCTTTCTGTTTTTAGTCTGATGACTTTACCTCAGTTCAGTTCTTCGTTGGACACTCATCATCATAATGACCCATTTCATTGCACTTAAAACATTTTACTGATTGTAAATCTGATTTTGTATTACCATTACCATGATCTTTTTCCATGAAATTACAATCCTTAGGTTTCATTTTACCTCATCGGTAACACTTAACAGAATTCAAAAGGAATTCCCCAGCATTCTTTTTACAACAATTTTCAGAAACTGTAAACTTAAGTTTCTTACCATTAGACTTTTTTAAAGAGTTCTTCCCTTCCGTCTACCGCCTTGACCTCTTATTCTGTTTTTTTTAAAGAATATCTAATCATCGGAAAACTCCATTTCTACCTTCTCCTCACATCAGATAAGTTTTTCATAACTTTTAAACTCACAAGAAGCTAAATGCCTTTGATACATTGGCTTAAATCCTGAGTATAAATGGGTGATTTTAGTATCAAGATTGTGTATTAAATATGGAGCATACCAATCCAGTCGAGTGAATTTTTCTTCAAAAGAACCCACTAATTGATCCCCCCACTCAATTCTAGGAATTGTTTTTCTATCCTAAGACGGACCACCTTAGGAAAATATTTCTCAAGAAACATACCTTTGAATTCATCCCAATCAAGAGCATCAATATCCTCATTATCCCTAATATTTTTCACCATCGACCACAAATGATCGACTTATCCTTCAAAATGGTAAACAACAAGACTAACCTTTTGATGTTCTGAACACCCCATGACATCAAAAATCTTCTCCAGTTCTTTAATCCACCCTTCAGCTACCACATGGTTATATGGTCCTCTGGACGATGGGGGATGTTGCCTCATGAATTTCTCCACTACTGACATGTTCCTTTATGGTTGATCTGGATGATCTCATGCATGGATACCACCACCATTTATAGCCCGAGTCAACTGTTCCATCACTAAAACAAACTATTTTATTACAATTTCGACCACCTCAGGTTGCTGATTTGGGAGGCAGTCTTCCTCCTGATGTCATCCATTATAGCTTCCCTATTTCCTCTACAAAAAACCATTTTGGACATTGAAATTTCTTAGGAAAAACAACATGGTAATATGTAAATTATATATCATTTCAACATTAACATAAATTAATTTATTGATATTAATTTAACAATACCGTAACTCCTATAGTTGTTTAAAATGACCTTTGATACCAACTATAAGGCCGTAGCCATAAATATTACATAATTTTGAATTAAGTTAATAATTCACATTGAGTATCTTTTCAGGTTTAGAGTTTTAGAGAATTATTAAATAACTATTACATTACATCTCAAATATTTCAAAATAGACACTTCTACACAGTATCAAAAAAATTTATAAAATAAAAAATCTTAAAATAAAACAATAATTGTTTTCTTGATTTAAATCTTCTTGATTTTTTCTTTCTCTCACCAAGCCTATACTCTGTGAAAAACAATTCAAAACCTTGGTATGAGCATAAAAATCTCAATAAGGGTTAAAAAATAAAGAAATAAATCATTAGTCCATAAATACATAAAAAACATGAGCTCTTTTACATACCTCATGAATTAATAAGATTTTTAATAACACATATAAATCATTAATCATAATGGTAACTCGTGGAATGAAAATCAAAATTACATTTTAGCTTTCACAGCTACATAGGGGGTTAAGTTTGGAATACTCATCACAGTATATTTCCTAAATATACTTGGAGAAACATTAACATTTACCTCTGTCACGTTACCCAGTGAATTGGAGAGCTATCTCGGGCTCACCTGCCCTTGGTTTATCATGGAATCACCCATATGCGTAAACAATTCCCAATAACCATAACACATTCATAACATATGAACAAGCATAAAGGAAAGATAAAATTTTCACATTATAATCACAATATAACATTTCAATATATTGACATAATCAGTTAATTATCAAAAACATTTTCAGTACCACAATACGTAAAAATATTATATGGTATTTATTTTCCTTTTAAAAACACTACTACTTTTATAGGAATCCAAATATCAAATAATGCTCACAACGGTGAAAAGGATATTGTCACCGTGTATGTTAAAAAGAAACATTCCCTTTGTTTTTTAGTAAAACAATATCTAGAAAAAGATCCATTTTGAATAAAATGAAAATTCAATGGGGTTTAAAAACCATATAAAATAAATTCATGTAGGATTCAAGATATACCTCAATGAAGGGAGATTGAGACGAAGTCCCTTACCTTGTGTCCGACTTGACTCGTTCGTTCTTTAATCTCTTGAATAATAAACTAAAATTAATTTATAATTGGTTGAGAAATTTTATAAAGTTTATTTTTTCCTTTTATATAACTTATTACCACATTATAAACATTATATAATCATTTAAGTTAACAATGGTTGTTTTTTCGATATTTGGTACTTCAGTCAAAAATGAACTTCTTATAATTAAAAGTTGACCATGTGCTCAAAAGACCATTATCTCCAGAATTATATTAATTATTTAGATATCATATACATCGTATATATCTAGTATATATATATATATATATATATAATAGTACATAACCTTTTGAGATAATAAATGAAATGCATCGTTCACGGAGATGGTAGGTCATACATAAGCATGAACGCTACTTTAATTTATACTTCATATTTAATGGAATAAAAACTAATGATAAATTGGTATATTATAATTCCAATATAATATCATATATAATTTCATTTTCTCTATCATTTATACAATCCATGTATGGCATGAATGAGCCATATCACTTTGAGGGGGCGGTAGTCCGCACTTCCTCAAATGAAATTATCGTATTTTCCCATTATGACAACCGTAAAGGTATGTTATAAATTATAAATACTAAAGAATAAGAACAATATAAATATAATATATATCTCATATAAATATAGTTTCATCATAATGGCCACCCAGATAGATAGTAGGATATTATCGAACAATCATCGTTTCGTGAGGCATCAGTTTGCTGTACACAGATCTGTATCCATTAGATGGAGGTGTGTGTAAATTTATTTTTAATACTTATCATAGAAACATCCTATTATATTTAGGAAACCGTTTTTTATGTAAAAAATTAATAATAAGAGCATAGGGTGTGAATAAGTAAAGTAAAAAAAGAGAGAGTTTGAGGGAAGACGTTACCTTTAAATCAGGTAACTCCCTTTGGTTTGAACCAAAAGGATTTATAGAAGTGTTTTATTCCAAAGGTAATGATTTTAAGAGGAAGATAGGGTTTTGGGAGCTTATTTTGGTAGAGTTTTTATGAGAAAATATGGTTGATTGGTGTGAGTAATGGGTTAGAGGTGATGGCCTTTTATAAGAGGGAGGAGGGTCTATTCATGAAATTTTGAAAGTATTATTTTATTATAAAAAAATATTCGATTTCAAAAGTTCCAAAACATATTATATTCAAATATAAGATTAATATAAGTATAAATAAATTAATTCAATAATAATTGGATATGTTTTGGATATTTTTAAATCCATATCTTCTTTATTTAACCCTTTGATAACTTATTTAATTTTTACCATGTCCTCTTGTATATTCATACTATATGGTTAATGTATTTACAATAAAATTCCAAGAGACCAAAAATATATCATTAATGACATTTTTAACATAATATATATCATTTGGAAGAATAATATATTTTTATAACTATTTTATAATTTAATAATATATTAATTTATTTAAAAACTCATTTTTGTCAAATTTTATACTATTCATCTCATGACTTTTTAAAAAATCCAAAAAAAAATATTATTTAAAATAACATTCACTAATTTAAATTTAACAAGTCATTATCATCTATAAATTTTTTTATGGAATAAAAAGTTTCAAAATAAATTTATTTTAATATTTATAATCTCATTTATTTAAAACATTCATTAATGAGGTAATCATTACATCATCATTATTTCATAAATAAATATATTTTTATGATATCTAAAAATTCTAAATAAAATACAATGATGTAGTAAATATTTTTATATTTATAATTAATATTTATATTTGAATATATCACTTATATAACCCCATATAAAAATTGTTTTTGTAAAAAGATTCGTGTTTATGATATTTATATTTTTACATTAAAAAAAGTTATTAATGTCATTATCTTACCCAAGTGGCTTTAAAAGGCCAAAAGTCTCACCCAAGGATTGTCTTGGTCAGCCATTACTCATATAATAAGTTTAAGACAAGTGTTAAGGTAAATTTATATTATTAAATATTATTTTTATCTTGAATTGCGTTATTTACCTTTAACTGCAATAAATAAAAATCAAAAGTTAATATTCACAAAAAATTATTTTCATTCTATTGAAACACATTTTTCTTACTTATGACAACCATGTATGTCGTATTTTTTAAATTCAATTCATAGAAGCGATAAAATTTCATTTAAATGAAAAAGTCAGTTTTTAACTATTATTGTGTTTTTCAATATTTATCCATAATTGAACGTTTTCAGAAAAAAAACAAAAAATCACCTAAAGAAGATTTTTATATTCCAAATTAAAAAACTATTTCTATTTTACCAAATTATAAACAGAGAATTTTAATTAATTAATTTAAAATTAATTTCCATTATCAAAACTAGAAAGTGTGTTTTAAATAAATAATAATTATCCTAACATTGACACTAGTTTATGTCCATTTTCAATGTGAAATTACTTCTAATGACAATAATTCCATTAAATGGTAAAAATATAATCTAATTACACTTTTAAACAAATTAAAAAGATAATATAACCATATAAATAAATTAGATTAAAAGGCAGTTTTGAATTAAAATGCAGTATTTTTCACTATTCATTTAAAAAATGAACATTATCAGAAATATACACAAAATTTATCCAAAGTAAATTTTGATGTCCCGATTCTAAATAAGAATATTATTTTGTCAAATAGAATATATAAAAGTGACAAAAAGTATATTTAAAAAGGGTTCTCCATCGAAAGGCGGTAAATCGACCTTTTAAAGAATATTAGAGTATTTTTTCTTAAAATTGAATTTATTCACATTTTAAGCCTCTAAATTTTATTTTATAAATGTGAAAAAATTTAAAAAACACATATAATTTTATTTTAGTTAGTTTTGTTCATTCCCGCCAACACAACGGCTAGACATTAACGACCATTTAAAATAATATTATATTATTATATTTTTTTCAGTATAACATAGCATTGTATGCAACATGAGATTTAAGAGAAACCTATTATTGTGTGTCGAGTACTCCATAGAACATAGAATACCCCTTAATGTAAAATTAATATTTAATTCAAAAATATTAATAAATATAAAAAAATATTATATTTTTTATTTACCTGGGATGTTACACCAAGTCGCGAAAATTTCAAAGATAAGAGTGTTTATGGTTGAAATATATTCAAAAATTAAAATTTGGATAGGTTTGTGCGGCATTAATAATTTAGTTTAACCCATTTATTATCAATTTTTAATCTTAACCATGGTATAAAAATTTCTTTTTAAAGCATTATAAATTTACTTATGAGGTAAACAATATCTCAAAAATGGTCAAGGGATGACATTTTAGACTAAATACAATCCTTGTTGTCCTGTTTAAATATTTTAAGAATTTTTAAATCATTTAACAAAATATTATTTAAAATAAAATACTATTAAAATCATTATAAGGACTATTCACATATTGGGAATTTAAAAACATCAAAAAAAAAATTGAATTTGAATATAAACATTTCACCATAAATTATGAATTATTATTAACCATAAAAGTTCTATTACACCATAATTAATTAAAAAATATTTATTTTTATTTTTTTAGAAAATCATTTACTTTTATTACATTCATAAGAACTATGATAGAATTGTGTAAGAATTTAACGTCATAATGGCATCACTAAAAATATAAAACAAATTACCATAATAAAAATAAATTACTGATGTTAAATAAAATTTTTAGATTTATTAATAACGTCTTGTTATACCTTTTTAGCATATAAGGGAAATTAGAAGCAAGAGAGTGACATTTTAGAATGTTCATTTTATTAAAATAATATAAAGGTGTTTATCAAAGAAAAAATACACAAAAGGTCCATATTTTAGATTATATAAAGTGGGGTCTATTATAAAAATAATCCAATTAAACATAGGAATGTTTGATGGATGATTTTGAATCCTTATTATATAGTTTTATCATTTCCCCCATTTTACCCTTTACTGAGGTGATAAATTTTACCATGGTTATTATTCATGATTCCAAAAAATAAAAGGGTGTCATTTTACAAATTTTAAACTCCGGGTTAAACATATAGAACAACTATTTTAGAATTCAATTTCTAAAAGTAGTAAAAATAAATTTAGATACAAATTCAAGCGATACAATGAAAATCAGTTTTAAGAAAATCAATTTTTAAAACATTAAAACAAGCATATATAAAAATAAAATACAATATCGATTTCTATAAAATTATTTATACTATATTTAATAAAGTATATATTATGATACACCAAAAACAAATATATAATATAATAGAACTTTTAAATTAGTTGAATTAAATAAAAAATGACAGTTTTACAAAAAACATTATTTTGTACTATTCATTAAAAAATAAATTTTCATAGAAATATCCCTAACATTCCCCCTCATATAATATTGACATAAAAATTTATAAAATAATAACCATTCCCTAAAATAAAATTTCTAAAGATGTTATAAATTAATTTTAATAACGGAAAACCCCAACAAAAAAACCAAATTTCAAGAAAACGTATTTTTAAAGCATAAAATGACGTTATTGAAAATTGAGTACTTATTTATTTTATATAAATCAATAAATTTTCATTGTATAAAACATTTATACATATTATTCATAATTTTTTTATTATTATTCATAATTTTTAATTTAAAATATATGTTATCTTTGTTACATTTAAATAATCTTATTGTTGAAGTATATCATTGTTTACTTAATGCCCGATGTCACGTGTCAAGAAATATGATGAGCATAGTATAATTTTAAAATATATTTTTGTGGTATTAAAGTTTACCCCTAAATTTAACATAAGGCCATCTGTTTGTGTTAATATTATTATTATTTTTATAAAATCATTCATCTGGGAAAGCTCTCATTTATAAGGGTTAGACCCCCCCAATTGGGTACTGGAATGAAAATTTAAATGTTTCATTTATAGTGGAAGGCTAGCAGTCCCCACCCCTCTTTTGAGATTTTTTTATACATCTTCTAACCAGGTTGACCCCCTACTAATTTTTATTATAATTTTCCAAATCTATATTTCAAGAATATATATTTATAGATATTATAAACATATTTTATTTGAAAATCCTAGATCATTTATTCTAGCTATAGCCTTGGAAGTCAAGGTGGGGGTTTGAGTATCCCTTTACAAGTCTTCCCAAAATTATTTATAATTTTTATGGTTTTATAGGTGATCCTAAAAACTATTCACATGGCCTTGGTTATCAATTTAGTATTGGGGATCGGAGGGCCAAAGTAATCACACCTTGAGTACAAACTGATGAAATCACTATCCTGAGTTTGACCTAGCCCAGACCAAGAATGTCTGGTATTTAGTATATAATAAGCATGTTTTTAGCCTATATTCTAAATTTTAATCCTTATAAATCAATAAAACCAATCCATGGAAAGGATGAAACAAAATGTCAGCATATGTGGAAACATTTGATCCCCTAAAGATCCATCATCTCCCACAGCCATCTCACAATGATGAAATTACTCCAACAATCTCAATTCACCCTTGAATAGAGTAGTAAGTTTTTGTTTTTTAGGAATAAATTTTACTAATATTGACCCTCTAGAAGATGATTTTGTATTTTTTTAAATACCTATTGATAGGTGTGTGAGAATTGGGTATTGTGATATTCATTTTCAGGTAATGTTTTCTATTGAAGGTGTATAAGCGATGGTGATTGTGATTGTCATCTTCATATAACGATTTATATAGATACCCTAAATCAAAAAAATCATCACTATGAGTGATATGGAAATTTTGATATGAGTTTAAGGAGTTATAATTTTATTTAGAGAAGTTATCTAGATAATTTGAGAATTTCATATCCATGTAAATTAATTCATAACAAGGATCAACAAATGAGGATTCACGTGAGGGGATTGACAACAGATGTGATCCATTTAATGGGATTCACATATAATAAATATAGTAAGGGGATCCATGTAAGTTGATTCCCAATTTACATGATCCATGTAATTTTATTCACATCCAAGCCGTCATATATGGGGATCCACATAATGGGATGAATAATTGAAGGTGTCTATATAGAAGGATTCACATATGGTAGTATATAGCTTTTACACCATGTAGAGTAATACTACATATATATAACCATGTAAAGGGATCTGTTATAGGATTATATATGTTAAGGTCATTTTTATGTTGCGCAAACTTTAACAAGGTAAGTCTAAATTAATCCATGTTGTGTAAGAGTCATGTGTACTTTGTGTAAAGGTAACTTCCATGACGAGGAAACATGTAAGGGTCATCACTAATAATAAAGACATATATAATGGTAATTTTTTAATTACATAATGGGCTATCAATAACTAGGTACGTGTGATCTTAGGATCCATATATGAGTGATTCCACTACATATGAGTCATTTGGATGGAGGAATTTGTATTAGTGATCCTACTTAGGTTTGAGTATTTGAATGAGTAAACTAGGAATTATAAGATTCACTTGGATGGATGGAGGGTATGAGTCATATATTTGATTAAGTTGAGTTTTTTATAAGACCCAAAGTTTTGGAGAAATTTTAGAATGAATATTATTAAAAAAATTATTTAATTATAAAATCATATACCTACCTTTAAAGGTCCAAATATAATGATGTCTCCACTCATGATTCAAGAAGGAATGAATGCGGATATTTTTGAAGATCTTTTAATTGTACCAAGAGGATCTACAATCATAATAGGTTCACTACATGTCTTCATGAAATTATAATTATTTTAATCTTTGATTGGTGAGAATAATGGGAAATGAAATTTCTAATATCGCATCGATGTTATGAGATTGTGTATATAGGTGGATACATTAAGAGAATTTAAGTGATAAAAACTATAAAGATTATGTTCATGAGGTTTTAGTGAATACATGAAAATGAAATAGAATAATACAATGTCAGATGTTTGATAAATGTTGTATCATTGTGTAATTTTATCTTGAGTGTTGAGAGTAGTTTTAGAATATTATTGTGAGAATAAGAACATGTTTTTTTATTATTGAGTCCAATAAAGATCGTGATTTATATTTTTGATCTCTAATTAGGTATATTTGGTTATTTACTTTCAATATGTAATCATCTATACTTCAATAGTTTGTGCTAGTATATTCTACTAAATATAAGTTCATACTATTTCCTGTATCTATATTGATAATAGAAGAAAAGATATGTGAGTGGGATAAAAACCAGTATACATTGGGGACATAGATATCAATAGGGAGGAAAACCTTATTACCAAACATGTTATGATTCACATTTATTTTCAATGTTTTTTTGGGATTGTTTTTGAATAAGAATAAAGGAATACAAATTTTAGAAAAATAATAAAATCATCGATTCAACCCTCTGATGAAATAAGTGTTCGAAAAGAGATTTATTTAACAACTTGATGCATGGATCATTTTATCCATATCACAGTGTGAATGGGTGATCCATTTATATGTGGTACCAATGAAATGAGGATTGTAAATAATTCAAAATAATGAAAATGAATCAATCCCAACTCAAACCATTACTAGGTGGTGTGTTTTTTTCAACTATTAAACCTTAACACTGCAACTTTAAAGGATAATTTTGTTCTTACATTCATGGATTTGATGCTTGAGAGATTATTTGGGAATGTGTGTTATTATTTCCCAGATGGATACTTTGGAATCAATAAAATCTATACTGACCAGTTTGATTACTCAAAGATAATGTTAACCTATCAATTTGAAACCATCACCTACAGATGAATGTCATTTGGAATGTGTAATAAACTGAAAACATTTTAATGGTGTATGACAAATATCTTTAAAAATAGAGTAGAGTCATTTTTATAAATCTATATGGATGATTATTTTCATGTACGTATGATCCATTGAAGTATGTTTTAGAAATCTAGATCTCGGGATGCAACACTATGAAGTGAAATTTCTAGTAGTAAATTAGAAGATATTAAATTTCATAGTACAATGAGGTATATTCATCAAGAATAAAATGTCAATGCATTTAATAGAAGTTGATCCTAAAAGATTAAAATCCATAAATTTATTTTCAGAATAAACCATTGTCAAGAGAATTAGTAATTTTCTGAGCCACACAGGGTTTTACTGCCAATTTGGACATTAATTTTCTCAAATGGTATGACTTTTGATGCACCTTCTAGAAAAATATGTTCATTTTATGTTCATTATAGAGTGTCTATAAAATTTTAACAATTTAATGTACATCTTATTTGATACTCTTATTATCATATCACCTGATTAGGAAATAGACTTTGAACTGATGTGTGATTCCAATGAATTCTTTGTTGGAATTTTTTTAGTGTATTGATGTTTTTATATTTTTAACCCATTTAATAAATTATTCATAACCTAAATGATGTTAAAATTAATTATACCACATTAAAAATATCACCTAGTGTTGTTTTGATCATTCAAAAAACATAGATATTATCTAATTCTCTCTAGAGTTGTTGTTTGCACTAATCATGCTGCATTGAAGTATATTTTAAATAAAAAGTATTTCAAACATAATATTATTAGGTGGATCATATTCCTATATTATTTGAAATTGTTATTAAATATATTAAGGTCCTGGAAGTTTCATTCTTAATCACCTATCTAGACTTCAACTACCCAATATTGAAGATGATAAAGGGATGGAAATTTCAGATCAATTACTAAATGAAATAATATTCAAGATGGATATAAAAGAACATCCATGGTTTGATGATTTAGAAAACTATCTTCCCACTTGGTCCCTTTATCCACACATTTCTTACATATAAAGGAAGGAATTTTTATTTGACATGTCGGGTTTTTTAAGGGAAAAACTACTTATATTCAAATGTTTTGTTGATGGATTAAAGTGATTATGCATCTGAGAGGATGGAATTCAGAGCGTATTATAATTCTATCATATGTCACTAGCTAGAAAGAATAATGTTTCTAAGTTTACCATGGATAAAATTATTCAAAATGGATTCTTTTATCCCACACTTCATCAGGATGTTAGTGGCATTGTGCAAAAATTTGATTAGTTCCATCAGATATGTATAGTTAGTAAACTTAATGGAATTTCTAATAATCCCATCTTATAATTGTAAATATTAGATGTTTGGGTAATTTATTTAAGGGTATTGTTTCCCAATTCCCTTGTAATTATGAAAATCATGGTCGGTGTAAACTATGTTTCAATGTTGGTAGAAACTGAATCATACAAATTTGGTATGGAAAATGTGGTCATGAACTTTTTACTGAATTTTTTTTCTTATTTTTATATCCTTTAATAATCATTAGTGATAAAGAGATAAATTTCAAAAATAATTCCATAAAAGGTATTCCTAAAAAGTACATAATTCAGTATAATATTGACACCTCTTACCAGTCTTAGACAAGAGGGCAAGTGGAACTCTCTAATAGTAAAATTAAACCGATTCTAGAAAAGATAGTCAATACATGTAGAAATAAATGGTTTATCATACTCGATGATGTAGATTTCCCATTTATAATTTCTTTGAAAACACCCATTAGTAGAACTCCATTTTTATTTTTGTATATAATTCCTTGTGACCTTTTAGTTTAAATAGAATACTACTAATTCTGGGAAAACAAAAATTTTAACACGGATGCCCAAAAATTTTAGAAATAGAGGTTGTTGAAATTTGATGAGTTAAAAGAAATCACAAGGGACTCTTAAGAGAATGCCAATATTTATAAGGAGAAAACAATGAAATTGAATGAATAATACAATGCATGGTGGATATTCACATCAGGGGACAATGTTGTTTTGTTTAATTATCCCTTATAATTATTTCTAAAAAATCAACAATCTAATGGGTCAATACCATTTAATTTTTTACATTATTCTCATATATAACTATATAAATTAAATGAGTATATGAATCACCCATTAAGGTCAATGGGAAATGGTTGAAGATTTACCAAGATTTATTCCAAGAAGAGAGTGTCTTATTTTTCAAATTCACTTTTTTAGTGGGGGGGGGGTAGCTCTATAATTAAAATGAATCACTGACTATGAGGAAATATAGTTTTCTTAGTAGATTACGATCATTGAATTTTAGCTTCAAATCTATCATGGATGAATAATAACAAATAAATATATAAAATTTATGGTGTGAAACCATCCCTTACGCTTTAAAACATGGGGTTTTATAAATCTCTAACCCCCCAACTTATGTCATAAGTTTTTCATTAACATTGTAAGTTACTCTGTTATCCTTTTAAAGATGTAAACTCGTGGTTTACAACATAGGAAACCTAGTCCTCTTTTCCTCCCTCGTCCACTCAACCTCACACCTCTTATCCTCTCTATCACTTTCCCCTCCACTGATTTCTTCCCCACCCTCGTTTGATCCTCCTATTATATTATCCACTATCAAATTATTCCTCCATTCCCATCCAATACACCATCATTTCCATCTACTTATTCCATCACCCATGGATCACATGATGGGTCGCAGGGGTGATACGCCTCCTCTTAGATACCTATCCAAGTGCACAGTCCCTGGGAATCCCCCTCCCATGACCAAGTGTATGGCCTAGATTCCCCCACACCCACCACTATCAGATCCCACCCCACATTCTTCCCCATACATTTTCCCTATGAATTATACATAACACCATTCATAGGACTCCACTAAAACTACTCAGATTCACCCCTTCATGTTGTTTACACACTCACTATATCAGGTATGTCTGGCCCATATGTAGGGAAAGCCTATGTAGAAAAATAAAATGATTCATTTGGTTGTGTTTCACAATATCCTCATAGGAATATAGTTTATAGAGTATTTATATAGGATTTAACTAAAATATATCATCTAGATACAAGAAGATGAGTATTAGGATCTCTTCCTTTATTTCCAGTATACTTTCAGTATAGACATTGTTCTGGTCTCCTTTGTACAGGGTGGCAGGGATTGGGAGATCACACTAGGTGAGTTTGGAGTTTTTTGGGGGTTTATTATTTATAAATTTACACCTCTCCATATTATTATTCCCCATATATTGATCTAAAAAATTCAGGTACTCCATATACCTAGTTTTGGATAGGCTGTGTCCCCACCAGCATTCATGATTAGCTGACTATAAACAGCACCCAACTGAAGGGTTCCGCTCAAAGGATTATCCATCATGATTTATCCCATGTCTAGGTGGAATGAGGTTATTCAAATGGGTCTATTACATATACTGATTTGGCTATTGTTTTGACAACCATCGAATCCCATGTGGTGAACATGGATTATTAGTTCTCCCTTTATTATGAGGGATAAGCTCAAAGGACTCAAGGTACGCTTATGGGAGAGAACGTCGTCACTCATCTATCCAGGAATATTGGAATTTTCAACTCCTTTCAACCCCTTTTTAACCCTTAGAAAGATGAATTTTATTGGCCTTGTTATACACTAAAATATTGGGATTCTTAGGAAGGTGTCTGATTATTACGACTGGGAACCATGATACAATGAATCTATCAACAAGGAACATGCTTCTGATAACTCAGTAGTTCCTTATTCCCCTATCAATTAGCCAACATCTTCCCATTATCCTACATATGCTATACCTGATTCCTCAAATACTTTTTAGATCATCCATGTTCCTTTAAACATGTATATAGTACTTCAAATCCTTTACATCATTATCCAATGCATTCTAGAAAACCAGTGGAGTATATGCCATTATTTTTCAATCCATTATCTAAGTCACTATGTATTTCCTAATATTCTACCCTACCCACTACCACTCCAACCACCAGCCCTCACCCTTCTATATATAATCCATCATTTGTCTCCATACCCATCCAATCCACCCTAGAACCATCTTCCTCCTCGGTCAAGCTTCCCCCCTGGGATCACTGACCCTACTATAGAGCATACCTTATTAGTGGAACAAGCTCAATACGATAAGGTCCCTACTAGTTCCAATCTATAAAAGTTCCCATATATTAATCTATCTTCCATACACATGGCCTACATTCATATTGTCACCTCACCTCCACCTGCCACTTCCCCAGTTCTACCAGTGGGGATCGAGAATGCAACTAACACCACAACACCTATTATAGAATTTGATCCACTTTCACTTACCACTATTGATGTTATTGATATGGTGGGGAAGATCCATCCACCCATTGCGAGGGAGGGGACCAACTATGTTGATCATAGAGATCCTACTTGTATTTCTAAGTTTATCCATAGTATACTCTTGCCCTACCATGATTTTTATTGGTGTGTTTTTAATTCACCATAATCCCAATCCAAGTGTTTTATCATTTATTCTTACAAAATGAAAGGGATAACCCTTTTTTCTGATGTTGATCATATTGTTTTTCCTCATTTACAGTGCATCCAGTATTCTATCTCTCAATCACCCGATTCTTATCACTATTTTAATTCACCAGCTAGGATATCATTTCAACTTCTGCATGAGGTATTTTATTATATAACTCTAGTTATGAGACCACCCTAGGATATCAATCCACTGAATACACTGATGCATTAGTTTACCCATGATAGATTTGGTCAGTACATTTATGAGTTGTGGAATCCTCCAGAGCACCCCTTAGAGATAGAGGACACTACCTCCAATTCCTATAAGAGGATGAGGACCATTGAGATAACAAACTACTCTGATTAATCCATATTCATCCATATGGAAGATGACTTCCCTGTTATTTCTTTATGGGAGGCAACCAGAATTTTAATATTTTGATTTTTAGTTAATTCTATTAGGTATTACCATTTATATTCTTTTTATAGGAATTTTCTTTTATGTATTTCATTTTAGTGATCTATTGTATTATGTTCCATTAATTTATATGAGTTGATATTCATTTTGAATTATATGTTCTCCTACTAGATTTTTACTTTTCTATTAATATATCAATTTTTCTAATCAATCCTCTAGTGCTGGTATGCTTTGTATCTATAAAATCATTACTGGTGGTCAGTATCCAAATAAACTTCCAATATCATTCCCCATGGCATGAAATTAATTACAGGGATCCCTTGATCTCCTTTCTCTTACATTATTTACCTTTCATATGTTTACACTTTCATTTCCATGTCTCAAATAGTGGGGAGATAATTTAAATTTATGCGTCGAGGGGGAATTGTTGAGATTTATTGCATTTATACCTAGATTTCTTACTATTAAAATTATTCTAGGAGGCATTTTCATTATAAACATTATTTAACTAGAAAAATAATTTTACCAATGTAAATGAAATATAATGTTTATTTGGAAAATGATAAAATCTATTATTTTTTTAATTATTCTAATTTTAGCATGATTTCAAAGTTGATTACTTTTATTCTGATTCTAAATTCATTCAATTTTTTTGTTGACTTATTATCAGTCACTATTCCCTGAGTGATTTCCCATTTTATATTTATCCCCAATACCAAGAATATGATGAACCAAATTTTTACAATTATTTTTATAAAATATTTCTTGAGAGACTCTTGGGGCATGTAAACCTATTATAAATTTCATTGGAATCATATCAAATCCATTAGTGAACAAATACACTATTAAAATTATTGTTTCATTTTGATTGATTGGGCCCATTTTTATGGAGACACACCTATATAGTTTTCTTTCTTAATCCCCTAGAAGCCATGGATGACCCTGTTAGGATTGATTTGAGTTACGTTCTATTTTTATCCCTTCCTACCATAAAATTTGATTCGATTGATTGGATATAAATTGAATAAGTATGGTGGAATGGTTATTATTTTTGGAAACATAATTCTTGTTACTAGGGAGATGTGTGTTGGTATTTTCACCTGATCTACAATACATGGTCAATGGTTACATCTTATGTATCTTCATGCTCATATTGTTTATGAAAAAAACACCTCGGTTTTGTATTATGACCATCAAAAATCATCATTACTAGACTGATGAATCTGATGACATATAATATGTGGTTAGGTGGTGGATGTGAGATCTATCCTAAACATAAATTTTGAAAAAAAGAAAATAGGATGCCTTCATCGTAATTTTATAGTGTATTCATGGACATGCCATGAGATTTTCGGAGTGTAGAGATTATATTTTCAAGAGGATGTTATTCATTACACTATTCCTTATTATCATTCATTATAATATGAATTTACCCTCCCTTTTTTTCTTTAATTTAATCATATACCCACCTACACGCATCAATAGAGTCATTTGATTCGTAATGTTAAATCCCTCATGATTAATTGTGTTAATTGTATTTACAAAGTGGATATGTTAGATCCAATGCAATCTTAGGGTTAGGAATGTGTATTCAGGGTATGAGCATAACACTCATTATTTTCACCTTGAATGGTGAGAGAAAATTCATGGTGAGGTAAATTGGACAATGGGTATAGCTATATAAGGAACTATAAGAAAATTATAATCAAATAAATAAGGGATTTGAATAAATAAATTGACTATAAGGCATGAATGATTTTTTTACAAGGTTGATTTTAGGGGAATAACACTTTTTGCTAATACTGTGCTTTATTTTTCTAGTTATAATGCATATTTACTATTAAAAGTCATTTACTTTAACATCATTATTAAGATTATTTTTATTGAGGACAAGAAATAGTTAAAGTGTGTTGAAATTTGATACACTTGATTCATATATATAATTTGGATTCAATTCATTGAACTTCTCACATGTTTTGGACATTTTAACTATGTTTATTGAGTGAAATTTTTAGGAAATTGGAGATGGTATTGAAAAAGAAGGTACTGCTATTAATGTTTTCAATTTTAGAATTTATAGAATAAATTAATGATTTATAATGTAAATATGTCAAATAGAAATCCCTGGAAAGCTTCAGATAAATTCTGTAATGCCAATTCAATCCATAAAAGGTTTTAAAAGAATAATTACTTACAAATTAGTATGGAGACTTATAGTTTAAATCATTGGGGATCTAAGAACATATAAATTTTATTTAATCCATAAATCACAAAGATATAAAAGAACCAAATACTTTTAAGATATCACTTATGGAATAATACCACTACTTATGGTGTAAAAGTGTCAGGAAGATAATGAAATAGGAAGACTTATTATGTAAACACCATTTATTTCATAAATTTATGTGGCCAATTTTTGTTCCAAGAATCACCTAATTTTAGGATGCTTCATATTTTTCATTATGTCTTCATTCTTTTAAACTAGTCTTTCTTTTTCTCTCTCATTTTTCTATTTTTTATTCTCTTTTTCATGTTTGATCCTACTCAAAGAAGTTTTTTCATGGTTTATTTCTTATTTAAATTATATTTAGTTCCATTTTGAATTGATTTATTTGATTATTATGTTGTAATGATGTCTAGTACAACTACATTACTTATCTACATGCCTAATTTTACTCTTATAATGCGTCTATAAACTATTTACATCTAGGGATTTAGAGTAGTGGTAACAATTAATTAATGAATCTATAAATAAAATCTTGGGAAACAATTTGGATACATAATTATTTTATTAATAAAATAATATTTCATTCCCATGCATGAACCAAAACAGGAGATTTTAAGAGAAAAATCCCAAACTAATTAGAATAAACTAAACTTAGACCAATAGTTCGACTTGTTTTCTTCTTTTTTAGTTTCACCTAATTCATCTAGCCCAAAATCCACCTCTTGGGAATAGTGTGATTGTATGTTTAGGTAGATCCATTTTTCCTGACTAAACCCAACTTGTTAAATCTTGAATTGCTATGTCGTCTGATTTTGAAGACCTTACCTTGTTATATTTCGGCATATCCTATGTGTAAGATATAGTAACCCTTTCTTCTCATAAATAAACATTTTATCATTTTTTTTGTAATACGTAAATACATTACACAAACATATTCCCAAAGATAGTATTATTTTAGTGCCTTTGGAAACATGGAAGCATAAACATTGTTACATAAGTGAGCTACATTATCTCCCACTAGGTTCTCCATTACTAGAACCCTTCTTAGACACATAAAAAATAATACATATATTCATAACCTTGGTAAAGGAAGCATAAGAAAGAGTGAGCTAAGATTCTCAATAAGAGTAAACAAGGGAGAAATGTAAGCATAATCAATGAGCATAAGGGTATGATAATAAGATCATAACATTATAATATCACTCCATAAATATAAAATATCATAATCAAGAGGAATGAAATAAATATTTATAGTTCATAAAAAATTAATCATAAGGTAATAGAGAGAATAATTCAAGAAATTATTACATAAGAATAAGAAATGTAATTTTAGAAGACACGTAAGCATTTAAAAATGATATTTGTAGTTGTCAAGAATTAATTATAAGGTCATATTAGTGGAATGGGTTCACTTCCCAAACCATATTAGTTATCAATGTTCACTACCAATACCATCTAAGTGGACATAGTCCTTTACTAAATCAAGTTAACTCTCTCTTCGATCCATGTCTATATCATGCGACATAAATCATTACCCAATGTATTTGGGGGACATATAGGTCTCCCCATTATCAAAATGAAATCATATATACATGAGCCTCAAGATCATAAAAAATCATATCATAACCCATGAAATGAAATGGGTATCATAAACATGTAATCATATAAAAACATGTTTAAATGAGAGAGGTTTTATAATCATTTCATCAAATCATAAACCATGAAAAGAAGAGGGTTTAATAATCATATAACCCATGGAAGAGAAACATGTTTCATATAAATAATTCCATAAAGATATAAAACATTAGGATAGAGAATATGATTGTTACCCCTAGAAAAAATCCACAAAAATGCATGAGTAACACTAACATATTTCATCTTATATGAAAAATAATTTTTGAATATATTTTAGAAACTTTTCTTGAGGAAAATGTACTTTTTTCTTTGAAAATATCATTTAAAAACATAAAACATTTTGAAAAAACCCTTTCTTTGAAAATATATTTGAAGAAATATAATGTAAGATTTGAAAATAATTTAAGTCGCATTTCATTTATAATAATCTTAAAATATATTTTAAAAACATTTTTGGAATTATTTTTATAAAACATGGTTTTTAAGGGAAATAGGTTTTTGACAAAAGAGTGAAATGAAGTAAAAATTTATTAAAACATAATTCTTAATAATATTATGTACAAAAGAGTGTAAAATGGTAACATTACATTATTTTATCATTAATAACCATATTATAAAAAACTTCATGAGAATTATTTATATATGAATCATAATATTTCATCAATAGAAGAATAATCATAAAGAATCCTGATAGACAATGAGATTGTTGCAATAAACTCTTACCAATTTTGTAACATTGAATAAAAATGCCCCTAAAAGAATAAAATTACATGAATTTTAAAATATATTTAAAATAATAATATTCATTATGTAACAATTCAAATGGAAGTATATACATCTTTTATAATAATATGGATACATAACAAAACATGTGTCTCAAAAAAGGGAAATTAAGACAAAATTACCTGACATATTTAGTAACATTTGAACTACAAAACCTCATGAAATAGAGTTAGTAAAATAGATAATTAAATACACATAATTTAAATATAGGATAATAGGATATATTCATGGGAAATATATACACCACACAAAATAATCAATTGGTGAATATGGCATGTATCTTCTGAATTTAAAAAGTGAGATGAAATTCCCTTACCTTATGTCTTGACTCACATCGTACTCATTAAAACATACCAAATAATAAATATAAGATTAATACAAATATATTAAAGAACCATATTAATATATATAATATAATATGTTATTTATATATGACTTATTATTAACTTTTATTAACAATTCCATGTTAAAGATATGTTTTGGGTATTAATTGCTTTATTTTTCATATATGTTTTGACTTTTCATTCTTGGTCTTATTACTTAGTTCATCATTTTCATAATATTATAATATAAACCAAAATATAAATATTATACATATTCATTATATAAATATTTATAATTATCTAAAAAAATTTAATATGAAATTAATTACATCGTTCATTGCGATCATAGGTCGTACGTACACATGAACGATGTTTTGATTTTATTGCCATAATTTTTTAATGAAAAAATAAGTAAATGATATATATATATATATATTATTAAAGTAGAATAATTATTTAATATATAACACTTATTTATATTAAAACCATCCTTTATACATTTTATGTAATGTATGAACAAATCACATCACTTTACCGAGGCAGTTGTCCACACATCAACAAACTATGTAATCATATTACCAAAAAATTTAAAATATAAAGTTATGTGTTGAATAATAAATATAAAATCATAAATAAATAATAAATATAATATGTATCATATAAAAACTATAATTCCATCATTATTACCAACCTTTAAATGTGCTAATTTAAGAAAAAATGACATCAGATTGCGAGGTGCAGTCCTCCATACACATGAATGGTGATTTTCTATTCTATTTGATGGAGATTTGTATGAGTGTAGGTGAAAAACTTTACCTAAAAACATCTTAGTATATTTAGGATATTTTTGTTATTATAAAATAATTGAATAATAATAATTGAGTGCTTTATAAACACTACTAGAAAAATGATCTACATCCACAGATCTATTGCCATGATTAAAATGATCAGTGGATATAGGTAAGATATGGACACACCTAAATAGCTAGGCTTGGAAATAGATAATCTAAAATTTTATTTCAATTGGTCTTTCCCTCCCCCACCCGAAGCCCTCTCCCTCTCGCAACTTCTCCCCCTGCGTCGTAATTCCTCCTCCCACACCGTCCTCACCGTTCCTCCTCCCCTCAAGATTCTTCCTCCCCTCTTCCTCCCTCACCATTCCCCCTCCCCTCCTCCCCCATTATTCCTCATAACCTATTGATTCCTCCTCCCCCTTTAGCTCTGATGCAGCCAGTAAACCTCCCCGCCATCTTCGACGCAGCTAGAAAACCTCCCCGACGGCTCTGACACGACTTTGACGCATGTCTGCCAATGCAATTCCAACACTACCAGCCCACCTCTCTACTGACACAAACTACCCACCTCCCTGTGGTCACCATATATCCTTGCTGATGCTGCTCTGAGGCTTCCTCCCCACCTCCTTTTCTAGCGCACCTCTTATACTGTGATTTGAGGTAGGAATCTACATATAATACCTTCGTTATTACTCTTAGTTTATACTCTCTAATTTTAATTCTTCCCATTAAGACTTTCAGTGCTAATTCCACCATAACATGATGTAATTGACCAGGAATCTGGGTTCTTTATTGTTTCTTAGAGATTAGATGTCTCTTGATGTCGAACGCATTCCATCACTCATCATTTTGGAGATGGTATAAGGCCTAATGGAATTGTTTTGAATTTTTAGTTAAATTGATTGGAGTTTCCTGTTAATCAAGTTTTTCATGTTAGTTATTTTTCCTAGATTAATTTTATGGGTATATTTTAGGCCTCTTTTAGGCAGTTTGTTGTGGTTTCAGAATGTGTAAGCACCTTAATAATCTTTTAAAAATTTATTCCTATTTTGTTATTTTTAATTAATTAAATATAAATTTTTATTATTAATTTTGTCTATTTCATGGAATGAGATAGGTTCCTGGGACACTGTTTGATTATAGGTTCAGGTTTTCAGCTTTAACATTTTCAACATAAGGTAGTTTGGGTGTTCTATATTTGTTATAATTCTCTAATCGGTAGTTGCTTATTAATTTCATTAGTTATTAAATGACTATTGGTTTTCTAGGATCCCCTTGAGAACCTTTGTGGGTCATCTTAGAGATGTGAGGGTCTCAGGTGTATCGTAGAGGGGTTTTGTTCATAAACCCTATCTCTTGTTTTTTTATTCAAGAGAAAACCTCACATTCTCTTAGGTGAAACATAGGGGTAGGAAAAGGGAGAAACGTGAATATACTTCTTTCCTTGGGATTTGATTTTTGACATGTGATTTTTCTATCCCTGGTTCTTTCTATGTGGGGTGTGGTATTAGATCCCTCAAGTAGTTATAGGCCCTTTTTTAGATTCATTGTTTTATTATAGGTTAGATGGGAGGTTCCCTTCAATATTTTGGATCTAGAACCCTCAAAGTGATTAGTGTATAAGGATGGTTTCCCTGAAGGTTTTGGATGGAGAGTTTGTCAAATGGAGGTGTAGTGTGAGACCCACAAAGGGGTTGTACGTTTTTTGGACAACATTCCACAGGTGATGCCAATGGGATTCTTTTGATGTTTAGAGGAACCTTCCTTTGGTATTCCAAGGGGTATAGTTTTAGGTGTTTTTAAATCTCTTAAAAGGCCGTAAAAAATATTATTTTGGATGTTTATTGGATGTTTGGACCAATTTATTGGTGTTTGAGTTGTTGATGTTTTGGAACTTCTTGCTGGAGGATTAATCCAACTGGAACATTTAGGTTGGGCCGACACCACAGGGTGTTAGTTAAGGTTGGGTGTCACTGGTATTAGGTTTGAGATGGGTCTGATGAAACCTTGAGGACATTATTATGGGTGTGGTGTTTCTTTATGATTCCCTTGTGGGTGAGGTGATGATCGTGGATGGGTTAGTTTTTAGAGTCTCTAGATGAGGTTTCCAAATCTAGATTGGATCATGATTTGATAGACGTGATCTAGGGGACCAGAGTGCCCCATGTTTTATTATCCCTAAGAGGTTCAGTGGTGATTTAATCATTTGTGTCTTTGGGTGTTACCATAGAACCTAGAGTTTGGAAATATGAGCCTATTTTGACTATTTTTTGTAATTTTTTGTTTATGAATTTGATTGAATAGTATTTTATACCTTATACCAAAGATGGTTGAGGAAGTTCCTTGATCAGGTACTATAAATAGGATGATAACTTTGGGATACTATTGGATCTAGATTTGTCCCTAAGATTGATATTATGTTTTCTTTTATTGGCTTGTTGGTTGTGTTAGATAGGTCCTATAGAGCTAATGGGTGATCTGAATTATCGTACCCCTATTTTAGAGTTACAAAATGGCTATAGGGTTAGTGGGAATGGATTTTTAGAACTCAATGATTGTGGTCCTGGATGCTGAGCACTCCCATCATAAATCTTATTCTCCTCCATATATTTGAAGTGTCAAACTTATCCACTTGTGAGAGAAGGATAAAATCACATGATATTCTTGGAAAATAGACTTGAGATATTCAACTATAAGTATATGATGCTAAAACCATTATAGAAACAAGAGTTTATAAACAAGTGATCATTGATGTATATAAATCATTGAGTATGTTTTTTTAATATAAAAATTAATATTGGGTTTGTTAAACATAACCTCAATCACGAATTAGAATTAGGTTGTATAGATTTTGAGATTCTATACAGTTTTTCATTAATGAAAGTGTGAATTTATGCTTTTCACCCCTTAAGGGATGGTCTCACATTCTTCATCATGGAAAATCTAACTTCAATAACATTCTAGGAAGGATACTTCATTATTGTTATACCCAAATAATACAATATTCATCTATCTCCCCAATTGTTTTCTTTAATTCCCTATACGAATGTATACATAAAATGAATGGGAATAAAGAGGCGATACCTTTACAGTAATTTTTTTAGGACAAAAATTTTTCTTACTAAGATTATTCCTACTTCTAATAAAGCTACTTCTATTCTTCTCGGCTCTACTTCCTCTTTTTTCATCCCAATTCTAGTGAAATGAAATTTTGTACCCGTACTCAAAATATTTATACCACAAACATCTACACCAACATTAATATCCCTTGAAACATGATCTTCCTTAATATTGATGATTTTGTTTATATAATTATTCTTGTTTTCTAGGCATCCTCCAGCCTTTATTTTCCCATTTCCTTGGGGTTTTTCCATTCTTAGGTCATCCATATAAGGAAAATATTTACACCATTATTCATACTAAAAATATTCAAATTATGTTTCAAAATCTTTATAATAAAAGGAAACAAATTTAGTATCATGTTAGAATTTAGAAAAATGTAGTACGGTTTTCTTGGTTCCGGTTTTCTTGTCATCCTTGGATGGTTCAACTTGAATATCCACTGCATTTTCATAGACTTATATCATATTCATTAAGGTGTTTCTAGATTTTAGATACCACGATTGTGCCCCGTGAATTACCTTTTATTCCGCAACCAATTTTGTATTATGCTATTCTTGAATCCTGTCTTATTATACACATTTCATCATGGACATTTTTATCTCTTCTATGAGATCATTCTACTTCACATTTACACTTCTTTTCTTCTTTTTCAATAGTTTTACTTTCTTTTAATATATGGAATTATGGTAAAAGTAATAAATAAAATCATCTCTTAGAATATATTTTATATAACCATCCCCCTTTTCTTTTTCTTAACTACTTGTAATGTATATTCATCAATTAAATTTATAGGAATATATGTATATTAATGGAAAATTCTATTTTCTTAGTTGTTCGTTGATGTGATTATGTTTTTTTACATTTCCTGCAGTTATTAGAGAAAGTTGGGGGCTGGTGTCGGGGAGAAAATGGAGGGGGGGTGGGGGTGCAGCGGGATGGGGTAGTTGGTGTAAGGGTGTGTGTGGTGGGGCGGAGGGGGGGGGGGTAGTTGGGGTGTGGTGGGGGGACTGTTGGATAGGGGCTGGTGCAGGGGGTAGGGGGTTGATGTAGTGCTGGTGGGGGTGGCTGGGTAGGTGGGTGTGGGGGGGGGGGCTGGTGGGGGTGGGCAGGCTTGTGGGGGTGGCTGGGGGCAGGGGGTGGCTGTTGTAGGGTGGTGGTGGTGCGGGGGGGGGGGGGGGCATTCATATACAATATTATTTTTTGTCACTTGGTTCTACTCATGTCCTAGAATGATATTGATTCAAATTGATGGGGGTGTTGGTGGGGTTATATTGATTAGATGGTTCATGTAGAGTGAGATTATATATCTTTCAGGCTTATTTTTATCTTTGATGTAAACACACGGATGGATTGTAGGTGGAAAATATCAATATTTTATTCTTGTATATGAGTATCATTGACTCTCTTAAGAGTTCATGAATTTTCTAGTAGGAGAATTATTTTCTCTAGTTGTGGTGGTAGATAGATTATAAGAGTATTATAATAGTATATCCAGCCACATAATCCTTATAGTGATGCATCTTGATTAATGTATGATGTACCCAATTTGTTCATGTTATTTTTCTTATATATTTTTCAGAGATCTAACCATAATAATTTGTTTTATGGTATCTTTTAATTCCTACTAGGTGCATGTTGGTATTGGAACATCATGTTTCAATAGTGGGGTGGTAAAATTAAAAATTTCGGTTATCTATACTAGATGGAACCCCTATGGTATGCACTAGGACTTTAAAGTTTATTCATTTAACATAAAAATTGTTCATAATTACATATTCTATTATTTCCTTTCTCACTAATCATGTTCCTCCAACTTCAATTTTTAGGTTCAATTAAGGATGATTCATCAGATCACTGGCATTTTGTTGAAGTCTCCCAGGACTTATTCTTGTGTGTTGCAGCAACCGTCACTGAAGGTGAAGTAGTTCGAGCCGATTTGGTTCACCACCAACAGTTTAAGGTGATTATTTCCTTTTTTCTTCGATGATTATTAGTTTATAATTGGGGTTTTTTTATTTTATATCCCTTGTTAATTTTATTATAGCGTGTTGATCATCCTGGAGGCGGTTTCGAGTCACCGAAGTCAAACGCAACTCACCGCGTATGCATAGGTAAGAATGTATATAATAAGTTCTCTTGTTATATGTATATCCACCCATATAAGAACAATTAAAAATAAGGGTCAATGTGTGATTATGTATATATATGGAATATTCATACATGTGTGGGTGGTAACGAGCTTTTGCATGTGAGCATATTTGTGATTTTTGGGTTATTTATATTTGTGTAGTGCGTTTTGGATTTCTTTGAGGGGGATTCGAGTCGTCGTTAACGCAGGCTTACATGTGTATGAATATGTAGGCATATAAATGTATAAGTTCCCCCTTTATATATATTCTCTCATGGTATTATGAATATATATATTGGGGCTAGGTCTGCTTATAAATAGATATAAAAAATTCATATATGTGTAAGTGTAAAGGGGTATATGCAAAAGGACCCCCTAGTTCATATTTGGCCATGAAAATATGTACATAGGGTCTAGGTGTCCTTATATATATATGTGATGTTACATATACATGTAAATGGAAAAAATGAAGATTTGAGTTGTCATCGTCAAAATAAAACACGCCTTGAGGTTAAGGTAGGGTCCCTCTCCAAGCCTCTTTAATTCAAGAATGTTTTAAATTTCATTTAGTTTCCTTGTTAATTATGCATGTTTATATTAAATTGAAATTCATGAATAAGTGGTAATTACGATAATTGTTTTGTTTGATAAAAAAATCATGGTTTTGTAATAAAACCCCTCCAACCGAGGTGCACTGTTTGTGAAAACTCGTAGTGGTATAACTTGCTTGACATTATTGCATTGATGTTTTCCTTATACTTGATGTCATTATTAGTCATAAAGCACACATCATCCTTGACCCATTTTATATCCCTGTAGGGGGTTTACCTCTTTTTATTAAAATAGTTGTTTGAACCAAAGCAACCTTTAAGTGTCGTTAGAATTTTAAGATGGAATTTCCCAAGTAGGAAAGTGTTGTAATGACCAATTCACCACTAAGTGAATATCATGATTTGAATGGAATGACTTATCGTGGTGGAAAGACTTTACATGAGTGTTTAAATTGAAAGGACCTTGTTAGAAAAAAATAAATAGTTATACTTGTATTAAGTCACATGTCTCTAAGTGTTTTGTTATGCTTTTACTTTCATTAAGTGTTTGAAGTGTAATGATATGTGGAGGGTGTCATGGGGGTGCATGGGGGTGGGTAGGGGTGTGGGGTGGGAAGGGGGAGTGTGCAGGGCAGGGGGCAAGGGGGCAGGGGGTGCTGGGGGCAGGGGGTGTGTGGGGGTGGGTTGGGGTGGGGGGGGGGGGGTTTGCAGGGGGGATGCATGGTGGTGTGTAGGGCATGCAGGGAGGGGATGTACATGGGGGTTGTGTTGGGGTTTGCTCTATTTTTATTAAAGTGTTTGTTTGAACCAAAACACCCTTTACGTTTTTCTAGACTTTTAAGATGGAATTTCCCAAGTAGGCAAGTTCATTAATGACCAAGTCACCACTAACTGACCCCCCTTTGATCATATAAATAGAATATCTATGTTTTAATGAATTAAATGAATTAAATTGAAATGAACATGGTTAACTTGTCACATGAGCAGTAATGCCTCATGTATTGAATTATGTAACGATTATGCCTACTTTCTAATGTTTAATTGGATTTCATGAAATAAATAGAGTGGACTATTCATGGTGACTTGCACTCCACTTTTTAAATGTGGGGGTGCAGTGGGGGTGTGTGCAGGTGTAAAGGGGTTTTACAAGGGTGTAAGGGCTTTGTAGGGGGGGTATAGGGGGTGCGTGCTTGTGTGTAGGGGTTGGGGGTGCAAGGGCTATGTAGGGGGGGGGGGGTCTATCCAGGGGTGTTTATGAGGGATGGGATGTCTATTCAGGGGGTGGGTATGTCCAAGGGGGTATGTGTTCAGTTGGAGGGGGTGGGGTCTATCTAGGGGGGTGCAGTGGGCGTGTTCAGCAGGGTGGTGCAAGGGGGGTCCAACAGGGGTGGTGTAAGAGGGGTGTGCAGGGGGGTGCATGGGGGTGTGGGCAAGGGGACATGGGTCTGCGGGGGGGGGGGGGGGGGGGGGTCAAGGGATGTTTAAGGAGTTTTGTGCACTGGGGGTGCAAGGGATGTTTGTGGGGGGCTGTGTAGTGTGTGAAAAGGGTGTCCAGTAGGGGTGGTGAAAGGGGCGTGCAGTGTGGGTGTGCAGAGGGTGTGTGCAAGGGGACAGGGGGTGAAGGGGGGTATGTGGGGGGGGGGGGGGTCATTACCATCTTACCTTATGTGTTGAGCCAACCATTTTATTTTGTTGCTTACCTCTTTATTCTTTGGGTGATGTATGGGGTTTGTATATACACATTCCTACATGGGTTTTTCCTATATATTTCATGTCTCTTACAGATGATAGAAATATTGGATTTGAATTTAGTGGATCTTAGTAGTTTCTGGTGGTGTTGAACATGTTTGGTTGTCAAATCCTGGTAACCTGCCCCATTACCATCACATTTCACCATATCTTACCTATAAAAATGAGTGCCCCTATTATGTTATTCATGGTAAACAACATAGGATAACCTACTCAAAGTCCAAAATCATAGTCTCAAATAAATAGATTCATAGGTTGTATGTATCATAGAAATTTAAATGATTTTTACATAGTTTCACAGGATATGTGACCATGCCTGGACAACTGGGAATGTCCTCATCTAGAACTGGCATGGTAATTCTTGTGAATTTACATGGTGTTTACATGTAGAACATAGAGTATCTTATTTTCCAAGGGGTATGAATGTGTACTTCAATCAATTCTTGTGTATTCTTGCATTATCTTATGCACTATGTGCACATATATTGTCTAGCCATGTAAAAATAAATGACATATCCCTTATGGTACAATAAATGACTATCCACATGGTCTAATTTGTAATCATGCACCCTATCTTAAATTGATTCTTACATTTGGTGATATTTTTTTCCATGAATTAAAATTTCAAATTTTTGTAACTTATGCTTCTTACTCATGTGTAATCCACTTTTATTGCAATAGTATGTACCATAAATTTATGTTTTCAATATATAATGTATAATCAGTATTCATGCAACGTTCCGATCCTGCATATCAAGTGACAGGGTGGACCAACATTCAATTTTGGAGAAATACACCATCCTGAAATATTTGAGAAATGATATATTTTCATGCAGTGGGTCATTTTATTTTGTTTCAGTTAATATTTTATTTTACTTGTATTAAATTTGAGTTGTGCTTAATTTTTTAGACAGCAAGTACTCTTATTGAGGAGTTGATGATTTATTTAATTTGAGCAGTGGTTAATTTTTTAGACCACTAGAACAAGTATTTTGTTTTTGAGAAATGGGTCATTTATTAGAGCATTGGATTATCACCATGTGAATACACGTGCGATAACCACTATAGGGGAGTCTGTCTGGGGCTGTCTATAGGGGGGCTCTGTCTGAGGGGGCTATCTGTAGGGGGCTCTATCTGTGGGGTTATGCAATGGGGGGTATGTCTAGGGGGAGTGGAAGGGGTAATTTTTTTGGGGGTCGGGGTGTTGAGCTTCCCTATTTTCTCAAATGTTATGAAATTAAAGGATTAGAGTTGATATAATCAGGACCTCTTTATGTCCCTGATACTTTTAGTAATTCAAAATGTATAGATTATTCTTTCTTTTCGTTCTATTAAAAAATCTTGAGTACTTAGATATTTGAGCTAACATTTCACATTATATTACCCTTTTGGTTTTAAATAATCCTATTGGGTATATTTATACTCACCCATGCATAGGAATTATGCCCACATGTGTTGTGATTGAGTAGAAGATTCATGGGTTTGGAGATGGCTTGGATAGACATAGAGTTGGGGTGGATTTTTTAGACCAAATGCTAAGGGATAGTAGGAGATTCATTATGGAGAATGAGGATTTGTAATAGTAGTGTTCAACAATACAGATAATGAGTGATCCAATAGTATGTGAAATGTAGAGGATCTTCTCAGTACTTTATGTTCTATAGAATTTTCATATGTATTGTTTTCCATGTATTTATTGCATGAGATATATTTTGGTCTACTTTCTCCTGCATATATTATATATTGTTCAGTTGATAATATATATTGTACTGGTATCTTGGATTTATTTTTTTTATAAAAATGTGTATTTTGTAGGTTGTTATTGGTGAAGGCCTCCTATAGAATGAGCCCCAATATTAAAGAATCCTTCCCAGCCTTCCTAGATTCTACTAAGTTGTTAGTATCACTTCTAGTAGTACCACAATACAATTCCATACTTTGATCATCCTCATTCATTGTATCATCCTTATTAAATCCATAATAATAACTTTTAAAAATAGAATTATCTCTAGAGATAACCTTGAGGGAGGGGGGAGGTATGTAGGCTAGGGGAAGGGGGAGGTCTACAGGGCAGTGGGGAGGGGGATGGGGGTGGGTGGAGGGGGAAGGGGCAGGGGGCAGGGGGAGGGGGTCTGTAGGCCCGAGGGTAGGGGGAGGTCTGCATGGAAGAGGGGGGAGGGGGAGGGAGGGTGCAGTGGAAGGGGGAGTTGGGAGGTCTGTAGGGTAGGGGTTGTCTATAGGGGGTCTACAGGGTATGGTTATGTAGGGAAGGGGGAGGGGAAGGGTGTAGGTGGGATGCAAGGGGGGAGAGGGTGGGGTTATGTTGGGAAGGGGGTGTAAGGGGGCAGTGGGGGTGCAGGAGGGTAGGGGGGGTCTATAGGGCAGTGGGGAGGGGAAAAGGGGGTCAACTGAGGTGCTTGGGGGTCTATCTAGGGATGCAAGGGGGGGGGGGGTTGTACATGGTGCACAGGGGGTCTGTCCAGAGGTGCAAGGGGGTCTATAGGGGTGCCAGGGGGTCTTTCCAGGGTGCAAAGGGGGTCTGTCGAGGGGTGAAGGGGGGTCTGTCCTGGGTGCGGGGGGTGTGATGGGGGGGTCTATCAAGGGAGGGGGTCTTCAAGGAAGTGGGGAGGGGGTAGGGGTTCTACAGGGGTTAAAGGGATGTTTGGAAGGTGGAGGGGACTTATAATGGGGTGGGGTGTGTCTAGGGGTGAAAGGGGGGTCTGTCCAGGGTGCAAGGGGGTCTGCAGGGGTTCAAGGGGGTTTTTCCAGGGTGCAAGTGGGGTCTGTCCATGGTGAAAGGGGTTGTCTAGGGTGGAAGGGGGTCTACAGGGGTGTAGAGGGGGGGAGGGGGGTCTGTCCAGGGTGCAAGGGGGTCTATAGGGGGTGGGGATGGTTTTTTAAAACCATTATAAATAATATTTAAAAATTAGTTATGACTATTCATATTAATAATTATAACATATAGGTTATGACATTCTTGTTTAAAGTAATTATAATAATAAAATTATATTTGGTAGAAATTCAATGTTGTGTGTAATGCAGGATTGGATCATTTTTTATGTAGCATAAGATTAATATGTTGAGGCATACAATAAAAGTTTAAATTTGTGTAGAGTTTAACAAAAGTCATAAAATAAATTTAATTTATTCCCAAAATGGTTCATAAAAAATTAGGTTTTTAAATAGGCCCCCAGAAATTGATCCCAACCCCTTATTTCATCAACTTAATTTTATTCCAATTTTGGTAGCTTAAAACTAAACCAAATTGATTTTCATGAAAAATACCTATCTACGTTACAAACTCTAGGTCACAACTCATTCTCATTACCTCCCTATGGTTTTTACCCTGAACTCCCACCAACATGCATATCATCATAGTAATGCAAGTTGGGTTTACATAAATTTATAATTTGATCTTGCTCAAGATTAATTAGCAATCTTACATGGGAAAGTAAAGTATCAAGTCCATACCATCAAGTCCATGTACAAAAAAAATGAATGCACTCCAACCCAATAATGACATTGACCAGTTCTTATTCCAAATTACCAATTTTAAACAAAAAAAACACCCCCAATTTCCCTCCAAATTGTAAATACTAATTTACAATCTCAAAGAAGAATAATCAATGGGTATTTTAGTAATGTTAAACAAAGGTTTTCATCAAAGGTATTTTCCATAAATCAAACATATAAACAATCATTTAAAAACCAAAAAACAAAATATTTTCTAACCAAACCTGAGTAAGTTTAATATTTTAAAACTATATAAATTCATTAGAAAATCAAAATATTTATAATTCTTAATAAAGTAGATATATAGAGAATCCACCTATATCTTAAAATAATCGTAAAATGCGTTAAGTTAAGTCTCATATGACTCACCAATGACACAACATAGTTTGAAAAAACAATCTGCATCAATAGGGGATAGCTCCTCTAGAAAAGCCTTTATGAAACACTAAATCAAGATCCAATATCAGGTTGAAGATAAAGAACATTAATTTTGGGTAGGAATTTATTGAAAATAAAATTTATTACCACCATAATACCACACATGATTTAACATTATACCCTATAAATCCCCCCTAAATATCAATATTGGAATCATTGTTTCAAAAAACTATTTTGACCATCACCACATCCTACTGGTTTCTACCACATTCACGGTACCTTCTATCACCCCAAGTACCGGAATCCATGATATTTATCCACTATGATGTGTTACAAAAAACAAATACATTTTGGATCTACAAGGTCTTGGACCATAGCATGGTGAGGTATCCTTGTGTTTCATATCAAAACCCCCAGCACACCATCCCAAAGGAAACCCATTGAAACAATCTCCCTTCGGTGTTTCAATGTTCCCATGTTTTATAGATACACTCCAAGAAAACTACACCCTCCAACACATCATGTTTTTATATGTGGTGCAAAAATATATTACCAAACACTCTCATCCTCTCTGAGAAACCTACAAATTCTCCCTATAATGAAATAAAAACATTAAATTATTTAAAATTCATTAAATAAAATATAAAGTAGCTTAAAATTGGTGTGATTCATTATCCCCACCATTCACCTTTCTATTTTATATTTATGGAGGCATGTGTTGACTTTTAAGTGTTTTATCCATTTCTCAAGCGTAATATTCTCTCACTCTAGGTATCTTCCTAAATCTGATTATCATTCCATTACACTTTCACTATGGTTTTTGGGACTATGATACACTTTAACCTGATGTTTTTTTATCCAAGGACCAATTATGACCTGGATAGTTAGGTAGATACCTTTTGAGATTGAAATGACTTGGATCATTCTATTAATTCTTCAGTTGAGAGACATGGAAAATATTATTAACATTAAATATCAATAGTAAATATAATAAATATAAAATGTTACCAATAAATTCATGTATCTTAAATGGACTCACATATAGAAGAGATATTTTACGTTTCCTTCTTAAATGATGTTGACCCAATCAGGGTGGCACTTTCAGAAATATGTGATCCCTAAAATTAAAAGATAATTCGAAAATATAGTGATCTATATATTATTTTCTACTACTCTGGCCCATATACATCGACTTCATAATCATCTTAATCTTTTATATAGTATCTTAAAAAATTCTTGGTTTAATTTGTAACGTTTCTCCCTTTTTACCCAAAAAAAGTGGAGAGAGACAAGGATATCCATATGATGCCTCAAACAAAGCCATATGTATTGTTTAATAGTAACTATTATTATATGAGAAATACACTAAAGGTATATGATATTCCCATGATCCATAAAAGATCATGATAATATCTTTAATCATATCTTCTAACATCTAAATAATATCTTCCGAAATATCCATCCATTTAAGGATGATATTCGATGCTAATGTTCAAATGGGTTTCAAGAGTCTATTATAAAGAGAACCAAAATAGAGATGTAAATCGAGGATATATGTCAGAGATAATGGATTCTAATACTCTATCAAACTTAATTACATATTGAATATAATTCTTTTTTATATCTTCTATTGTGTTTCACTCTTGAGTTTAGAGTAACTATGATAACTTTGTGAGTCATTCCACAATCACCCAAAGATCATCATGCTTTTGAAGTACCCATGGTGTACCTGTGAAAATGTCCATGGAAATTTTTTCACATTTTCAAATAGGTATAGGCATAGATTTCAACATACCAACTAAATATAGATTCTCATATTTTACCTTTTAACAAGTGAGACATATTATATTATATGATGGAATATTTCTTTTCATAACTGACAACTATAAATGAGATTTAATTTCCTTATAAATATTCAGAGTATTCATCTTAATATAAAATTTCTAATGGTGGTGCACAAAAAGAATCTATTCATGGAAATATTGTGGTACCACCATACTATTTTTTGAAATTAAATGTCAATTTTTTCCTCTATCAAATCATCCCAGACCTGCCCACAATTTTGGTTTGACCTAAAGGAGATATAATCTGGAAATGATCATTGAGCCTCTTTGATTAAATCCATTAAATCAAGAAAAACATTGGTCAAGAATAAAACATTATTCCTTTTTTATGGTAAAATCCAGATGCATATCGGTGATAATACTCATCAATTTCCATGGTCATGAGATGCACAGAACATTTCATTATAAGAATTCTAACTGAGTGCATCATCCACTGAGTTACCTTTCCTAGTTATATTATCCAAGTCAAAGTCAAATATCTAGAGATACTATATGTGATGTTGTTTTCTCAATTTTAGGTCTCTATGAGAGGAGGTATATTTCAAGATTGTATGATCAATGAAGACCGTGAACATTAACATGAAGATATAGTGTCTCCATGTTTTTAAGGCATTGACCACTAGATCTAATTCCTAGCCACGTTTCATTGAATTATTTTCATGTATATCCACTTGCCTTCATCCATGGGACACAACATGATATTTGTGCATAAGAGTACAACCATATACTAATTCAGACACAACGTAATAGAAAATAAAGCCTTTAATTTTTTCATGAGAAATGAAGATTCGTTCTGAAGTGATTTGGGATTTAAGCTTCTAAAAGGATTCCTAAAAATATTAAAAACCTGACATGGGATTCCCTTCCTCGTTAACATGTTAATAAAATATTAAATAATTGATAAATCATTGAAAATTTTGTGATAATACACTATTAATATTAGAAAAATGTGTATCTCAAAGTCATTCTTGGGTGGATTTCAAGAAATGATAGATTTTATCATTCCAATGAAAACTGATATTCATTTCTTATAATTGATAGGCCATATGAAATATACTTCTTAAATATAGACCTTACACATAGAAATTTTATGATATAGTTAGTGATCAGGTAATGTGACAAATACAGTCTTCATGTGCTCCTCATTGTTGATTTTTCTTAAAGATTAAATGAAAATTTCATCCAAAAGGCCATTATATCTGACTAAAGATACATTTGGAAGATATGATTCATTATGTCCATGAAAAAAGATTGTTCATTTTTTATACCAAATGAAATGAAAATGTTTTCATAATGGTCATATAGACTTATAAATGTTTTCTTTAGAATATCATATTTTTTTACTCTTAGTTTATGGTATTTGGATCATAGATAAATCATAAAGAACCACTTAGGTCACTTCAATTGATCAAGTAAATCATCGATTCAAGAAATAGGATATCTATTATTAATCCTAACCTGATTCAGTTTATTATAACCAACACACAATTGAAGTAAAATATTTTCCTTATTTATCAATAGAACCAAAGTATCCCAAGGTGATGTACTTATTCTAATTAAACAATTTATCTCCAATAATTATAGCTCCCCATGGCACTGTTGGATCCATTCCATATGGAAGAAACTAAATCAGGCTTGTTCCTATTTGTATATTGAAGTAAAACTCAATTTCTTATTTAGGGGGTATACTAGAGAAAGTATATCTAAAGTCATTCAGGTATAAGTCAACTATTGCAAGAAGTGTTGTATTTACAACGTCATATTTGGTGCCCAAATTAATTAATACCAATTGAATAAAAATGGTTTCATAAAATATTATAAAAGTCACTCATCTTATAATTTTTATATCTCAATTGAATTTAAATAAATGAATAACTCCACTCATGGATATGAAAGTTACTTATCAAGTGTATCCGTCAATATGGGATTTCAATTCCACCAACCAGTCCATTCTAAAGATAAAATAAAAATTATCTATCTCTAAGATATTAACATCCAAAATAAATAGTATTTCATAAATTCTAATGATAAAATACAATAACATTAAACATTTGCATTCCCAATGACTGGGAGGTGTCTTAAATATCATTATGTGAGGCATCATTTGAACAAGCAAGACTGATGGTTTAACTACAAGATAAGTAATAAAAAGAATGTGATGTATCGGTAATAATAAATAAATTTATAAGGGAAAACTTCTGAAGAATGGTTCCTTGTACAATCAAGGGACCTGTTTTCTCAGTCAAAAAGGGATTTTCAGCTCCATTTAACTATTGATTGTCTCCCTTAGAATAATTATATCTAACTTTATATGTGGTTTATATGGATAATCGATGTGTTCTGAGAGCCATCCTAGTTTATCCAATTCTAATGGAGAGAATTGTTTTGATGAGATCATTTGAATTAACCATGTGAGACATGATACTTGTTTCATCCATATCCACCTATGGAATTTGGAGTTTTAAGGATGTATTTTATTTAGATTCCCCATTTTTCCATAGTTGTGACAATCCCATAGTTGTGCAGTACACTTTTTTATAGTTATAGAGAGATCTACACTAAAATAAACTCTATACTTTACTATAACACAATGTATATTAGACTGATCCAGTATACTGATTCTTGGGTTCCCTACTATCTAAGGAATTGTTCTCCCTTTTTTTATTATTCTCTACATTGGAATTAATTCTTTCACTTTGATGGATAAAGGTGTTCCCTTCACTTTCATTTGAAAAAAAGTCCCATCTCGAAAAAAACTAATCTTTCTTAGGCTAGGTTGAGGAGGTCTAAATTGTGTCATAGCTCATACCAGGATTGGTCACATGGTAACCCAATTCTTTGGGTTAGGCTAGGTTTTATGAGCTTTTCCACAAGCCCAGGTGATCACGCCTTTAATATCAATGTAAAAATTATATTTTTTAAAATTAAAATTTTAATACTAATTATAAAATACATGTAAAATTATAGATGTTATATAAATTTATTAGGTGAAATGCCTGGACTATTTCGTCCAGGTGAATCCTTGGAAGACATGTTTAGTGGGTTTGAATCTCACTTAATGAAAGTATTCTAGTAATTTGTTAGTTTTCTTTGGTTTAATTTGGATCTACAGGGTGGGTTATCGGGCTGAGCTTCCAATTCATCCATACAGGTTGGTTTTTTGGTCTCTCTTTGTCCAAGATATAGTGGCTCAAGCACAACCAGCCAACCCCTCAACTTGGGCTGGGTTTGGATTTTTTAGTCTAGGATCGATTAGGATTTTGGGTGAATCATGTATAATTTCACGTTTCTAGACTAATTTTATACCACTACCTTCATTATGGTTCTCAAAAAATCTCTCCCCCAACACATTTTTCACCATCTCTGTATAATCTATAATATAGAACATGAATAATTTATAGAAAATATGTTGTCATAGTCCTCCCTAAAATTCTCAGACCTTCAATATTTTTTTATCCCATACCTCTAGTGAAAAGTGATCAAGGTTCATAATCTAGTCAGAATATTCAGCCACATACTTACTTCACTATTTCATATGTAATAAGTTCATCATCATGGGTAATTTGAATGTGTGTTGATAAATGTTTTTATTAAAAAACTCATTGGTCCCTTTCTAAGGTAGACCATGATCTTACTTAGATTGAACCATTAATTATTACCCCTTTAGTGCCAAGTATTCAATCATGTATGTCATTAGCTTGACTTTCATCTGAACTATATTTTTGAAGAAGTTAGATATTATGATTATTAGACCCATCAACAATTCTTCTTACTCTAGTCCTGAATCACCTCAAAATGGAAGTGTATTCTAATTGTAGAATTCTGATGAGTGATTCATGCAAAAAATTTCCATTATCAAATTTAAATTATCTAAAAATTATATATCATGAACAAAAAAAATTTACAAGATTTCGGTTCAACTATATTTTGGGTGGAACCCCATTCTCAACTTCTCCCTATTTTGAGTTACCCATTCTCCTGATAGGTAGAATTCAAATTCTATAACCACAAAAAATTACTAGTTGATTATTTTACTTCTTAATATTCAATGTTATAACATCACTAGTACAAAAATAGTTTCTTACGTCATTTATTTTATCCTTTTCATGTCAGTTTTGAGCAGACTTGTTTGTGAGCGACATTAAAAATAATTCTTTTAACATCGTTTATTTATTAACTGACATTAAAAATATTTTTTTTCATGATTTTTCAAGACAGTTATATAAAAACCGATGTGAAAGACCATCCATTTTTCAAAAAAATGACGTTAAAACTATATTTTTTACTTCGGTTTTTAAAATAACCGACATCAAAAATCCAAAAAAAATTAACATTCATTTTTAAATAACCGACGTTTAAAATTGTTTGTGATTTTTCACATCAGTTTTTTTAAAAATGATGTGAAAAGGCATTTTTTACATCGGTTTTTTAAAAACAAACGTTAAAAGTCATTTTAACGTATTTTTTTAAAACCAACATTAAAAGTTTAACCATATCATAGATAATTTCGTGATCTTCAATTTGATAGGTCGTAGAGCTCAAACAGAGTTAAATATTAGAAGTTATGACTATCAGAAGATTTATATTTGTTTTCGGAGGAAACATCGAATGAGCCAACCAAATATTTGTCTTAAAAGTATTGTTTGAATCCAAAAGAGGATTTTCAGTTTTACCATAATAATAAACATTATTACACATTATCATAAAATAAGAATCATTAAATGGTATATGAATTAAGAAAAATAATCATAAAAAACATAAATCAGGGAAAAATAATAACAAATACCTTGATAAGATCGATGAATAAAGAACTTCGTCTTAAAATGGGTTTTTGAATATAAAGTTAGAATTTTAGTTTTACCATGATACGAACATTATTCTTCATTATAATAAAATAATAATCATTAAATTGTAGAATAATTAAGGAAAATAATCATAAAAACATAAATCATGGAAAATTAATAACAAATACCTTGATGAGATCGCAAAATGAAGAAATAATGGATTCATGTTGAAGATAAAATGAGTTGATAGTGGAATGATGATGGTTGAAAGAAATGATCCTTAAAAATTTTAACCATATGTATATAATTAAATCATATAAATGAGTTGAAATTCTACATTGGCAGGATATAAAAATTATTTTTCACATAAGTTTTATGATAACCATCGTAACAAGATATTAATATTTACGCATATTTAGGATATAAAAATAAATTTTCCATTGATTTTTCTCATCGGTTATTTAATAAATGACGTGAACAATGGATTTTAATTTCAGTTATTTAATAACCGATGTGAAAAATTGATGGAAAATTAATTTTTCATGACGGTTATTAAATAACCGACATGAAAAATCAATAAAAACATATAAATCATTTCTTAATATTATATTTCAATGGTCTCGAAGATAAAACAAAGTTATGGATCAAAAGTTATGTCATTTTAATGTTGATCACCTATAAACAATGTCTAAAAAATGTCATCTTTTGATGGCCATAACTTTTGATCTGTACCTCCATTTGATCTCTACAACCAGTCAAATCAAAGAATGGAAAATTATCTACATGTTTGTAAGAATTTTCCAGGTAATATATTTAATAACCGAGGTGAAAAATGTTTATAAAAAATTATATTATTTTCCAAACATTGATTTGACCGGTCACAGAGCTCAAACAGATTTATGAATCAAAAGTTATAGCAATTGTAATTGGATCATCTATAAAAAAGTCTTAAAGAATATCATCTTCTGATGGCCATAAATTTTGATCTGTAACTCGGTTTGTGCTATGTGACAAGTCCAATCTAAGATTGGAAAATTATGTACAAGTTTCTAAACAGTTTTCATGTTAGTTATTAAATAACCAATGTTAAAAAGTGATAAAAATGTATTTTTCACGTCGGTTCTTATATAACTGATGTTAAAATAAAATAGCAATATAAGAAATATTTTATGGCAATTGAAAATTTCAATGCCATTTTGTAATAAAATTGAATGTGTTACTGGCATGATTCGAAATTTAAACATTCACGTCAGTTTTTTTTAAATTGAAGTGATAAACTCATTTGTATTGTCAGCTATTATATACCCAACATAAAAAATGGGCTTTATAACGTCAGTTATTTTATAACCGACATGAAAAGTGATATAGTTGATTTATCTTGTTTGTTATTTTATAACCGATGTGATAAAGTGAGATATTTTATTTACCATGTCGGTTATAAAATAACTGACTGGATAAATCAACATAATGCATTTTTTATATCGGTTACAATATAACCAACCTGATAACAACTTTTAACGTCGGTTATTTTTAACTGACATAAAAATGACGATGTTAAAAACATTTTTTTACTAGTGCATATATCCTATCAAAATAAGAAAAATTATAATTGAAAAATTCCAGAATAAAATTTTTATGTAATAATGAATCCATAGAGTTAATTCTCTCTACTAATGCATGATACTCTTCTCTCATCGGCTAGACCTACGACTATGAGGTGAGTATATACATAGAAGTGTTTTAGAACACTTTTTATACCTAAACTAACCTAGTAACTTGATGTTAAGTATAAATAGGTTAGTTTCATATTTTTATGCTATACATTTCATGTTTTGATGCATCTTATATCTTTACTACCATCCTAAATGAGAAACTGAAACAAACTGATTCCATTTTTAACAAATTAGCCCAAAAAATTATCTTGGAAATTATTGAGGATCCAATAACCTTAGGTGACATCCCTCAGACACCAATGGATGGAAATAAATTCCTTGGGATTACTAAGTCACTGTATGAGGCTTTTACATTTAAATTTATATTGTCTATCAACAAACAAAAGAAAAAATGAAACCAATATTATATGATGTGAGAAATGTAAACATTACAACTCAAAATCTAAAAACCAAACAATATAAGGTTAATGGTATAAATAAAAAGAAATATAATAATTAAGAATCCAAAAATATTAATACTATACATAGGTAATGAGGTAACACTAATCCAAACTCCAAGACCTCATTAACTCCAAATCTCAAACTCCAAATATCCCGTAGTGAAACATCAATAAGTTCCACCAAGGATATATGAAATATTACCATTTTCTATATCATGTAAAATAGATTTTTTTTATACATACTAGAGTGTATATGCATTGGGGTAGTAATAATACTCGGTATGAAAACACCAAAAGGACTTCCTACAGATGCCACCCGAACTAGAAAAAAAGTTATCTTACAAATTATTTCAAACGAGAAAAATTCATTTCAAAATAGTTTATCAAAATTATGATTTTTTTCAAAATCAATAAAATAATTTTTTAATCCTCTTGGTAGTTATAGTTTCAATTCTCCTACACAAAGACCCATGCATGCTGAATAACCATCCCACTACTCAAAATTGATTATCTATCCTTTATCCAAATATCACATAGTGATATATCCATTTTTTTCTGTATTCTAACATCAAGGGACAATTTTGTACCAATAAGGCCATGTACAATAAAAATGGACACATTCTAACCCAATCATGAAATTTTCATTTACTTATTCCAAATTCCCAATTTTAAACCAGAATCCATCACCAATTCCAAAACATATTATAAATACCAATTTACTATCCCCAATCCATGAAATAAATATTTCTTTCAAAAAAATTCCACAAATTATTTACATTTAAAACATTAACCATAAATGAAGCATAGAAAATATCTTTAAAACAAAAAAACAAAAAGATTTTATAATAAAAAATCATATAGATAAATCATAAAAAATCTCATCAATTCATTAGAGATTACAAATATTTCCAATTCCATATAAATTATATAGATAGGGAAGACACCTAACATTTATGATCATTAGAAAAAATCTAATACATATAGATCTTCCAAGTCAATAATCAAACAACAGGGTTGGAATGAATAATATTCGTTAGTGATGGAAAGATTATCCAAAAATACCTTCATGAAACCCTAAATAGAGATCACAGTCAAGGATTAAGATAAAAAATTTAATTCACATTCATGATTGATTAAAAACTTAATTTAATACCCCAAAACATTCACATTTGATTTCTCTTTAAAACCTATAACTCCACCGCAATGATTGACAGTCGAATCAGAATTTGAAAATAAAAACCCATGTGGATGGCTGATAAGTATGGTTGTATTTTTCACAATCTATAAGAATCAACCAAAATTTAATGTTTTTTTAAGTCCTCTATTATTAGTGATTAACCATGGAATTATAAAGTTAGAAATAGTTTCTGATAAATTCAAGAATATTGGTGATGATTATTGGAGAACTGTTATGGAATACTTGGTTGTTATTTGGTAAGAAAATTATCCCCTATTAGTATGGAATTATTGATAATTGTTATAGATTCATCTAATTGAATTGGATTTCATGGTTAGACAACTCCTTGGTAAATCTGCAGATTATTTAGCTGTTCTTATGTTCTAATATTTGTGTCATTGTTGACATTTTTTTTACTAAAAAAGGTAAAAGAAGTGGTCCATGAAATATCTCTTATTCTATAAGTATTGAAGATTTCCAGGAAATATTTCATGAAGTATAATTGAAGTAGGCCATGAAAAATACATGATGAAATTATATAGATACCATGAAAATATTCATTTTCATGGTGAATTGGTTATCGAAGAATATTTGAAGATTATGAAAAAATTTAGGGTATTCCCTAAGACATTGGCCTAGGTATGTTTTTATTAGAATAATATAATGATGTGGGTATTTTATTAAATAAGGCCAACTTCCAAGAGAACCAAAATATTCAAGTGAAACTACTACTGAGGTGGTCACAAGAGTCAACCACAACCAGCTAGAGAAATGGAATAGAGGTGTGAGCATGATAGACCTAGGACCATGTATAAGGTTTTGTGATAGAGCATCGATGGGCACATAAGAAGGCTAGATAGACGGGCATACCAAAGCCTAGTGTGTGGTTTGTGAAGGTGTGGTTTTGGTGTTAATCCCTCGTGGGTAGCTCAAATTTCTAGCGGTGTGATTTCCTAATAATGTGGAGAGAATATGCTTATGGTTTTTAATGTGGGAATGTATCACAATCCATATTGTTCATCATTTTTAAATTGATACAAATAAAAAATGGGTCATTAAATGAGTCTGATATTAACCATCCAATTTAAGGGTAATCATGATATTCTACCTCCTAATGGGTAAATTTTACACTATTCTCATGTAGCACTCCATGGTGGTGCACCAATTCTCAATGATCATTCTTCTTTTCATCTCTAGTGCTAGAATCTAGGTATGTAAGGTTAATAATAACCATGCATGTAGATTCACATTACATTCATAATAAATGAATACCTATATTATAAAATTATGATAATTCTAAAAATTTTATGAAGATATAGTCGGTCATTCATATGTGTTGATTTTTGGTTTATTAAATATAATCTCACATTATTAATTTTATACGTAAGGGAAGTTGATCTTAAAGGAATGTTGTGATTCTATGATTATTGATTTCATAATAAATGGAATCCCACGATCTATTGGGTCTTTAATTTCTTCCTCGATATGGAATATTACTCAAAGATTAAAAGGAGTTAAAATATATCCTGATTTTTTGAGTGTTTAATGGGTCTACAACAGCCTTGTGAACATAGAATACAAGTGGTGAAATATTTCCTATATAAACGGAGGATAGTCGAAGTGAGTTAATATATCTATCTTTTAAAAGTACCAAGAGCTCTCATTTCATGAAAATATATAATCCCCAACAATGATAGAAGAGGATCCACATGAGATTTTCCTTGTGAAGAAGAAGAAGAGGATAACCTATAATAACACTACTTTTGATGAAGAAGAATAACATCCCGCACACATCAGTATGTTATGAAAATATGATAGATAACTCACATGATCCTATTAATGTGAAGGTGATTCTTTTAATCCATTGTAGTTACATAATATAAATAATAATAAGGCCTCACATATTTGTGATGTTTCCTTCTTTTCAGCATGAATATTTTACATGAAGATAAAAATATGTATTATTCTCATATTCTCATGATCAAGATCCCATCAAGTGCATGAAAATAAGGTAATCCACATTCATGACAACATATGGTGCATGTGTACATTCGTGAGTAAGAATAAAGTCATATGAAGTGGAAACTTGTTCATACTAAAGTACGAATGGATTCGAATCCATATATACTCATGCATATGTAAATAATTACATAAATATAAAACCCAAACAAAATAAACCACATTAAATCATAATACTTTATATGTGCATGTGTCTCAAAAAGAATTATAAGTTGTTTCTTACATGTAGTTAGGAGAACAAGTCTGGAATGCATAATTTATTTTTTAGACAATGGTATTTGAAGACATCATTTGAGAAAAAATATCATAAAGTTGTTGCCAACACATCCAATGAAAAAGATATAATGCATTCAGAGTGTTTGTTCAATAATCCTTAATAATTGATGGTGTTGGTGTAAGAATATCCATTGAACACTAGTGGTTCTAGTATAAATAACTCCATCTATCCTTTATAGTTTTTTGATTTTATGTATCTAACATTATAAACAAATTCAATGTGTTTGTAATCATTAAATAATTTAAATGATAAGACAATTCATGAAAGAATAATTGTTTTATCATAGAATTTATTGGGTCTTAGTACCAAACCTTATAAGTATCCTTACATGTAGTTGTCTCTTTTATTATTGGTATTGTTTTTATTTATAATTTTTTAGAGAAAAAAATAGAGCCATTCCTCTTAAAAGGGGTCGAAGTTCGAGATTAAGAGGGTCTAATTGAAAAGAAAGTAAATTTGGTAAAAAAATGGGTCCTTTGATCCACACCCTACTAGTGTCTGTGCATGATTCATCTGGTCTCAATACAAAAAAAATAGTTTTCTTATTACCAAGGCTTAGTGGTATACAACACATTTGTGGTTCCTTTTATCACTTAAATTCCAAGAACCCTCCCTGGTGAACCAGAACAATGTGTTGTAAAACCCCAAACTTTTTTAGACCCATCATTCCCTGGGCTATGATGTAGTGAGGTCTTCCAATGGTACATAGAGAGACCCCTAGTGCACCACTTCCATGGCCACCCAGTGACCACAAACTCTCTTGTTTATTTTTGTGTACACATCTTCAATTGATTCAATCTGAGCGAATCACACCCTCCACCATAACATGATACTTCCCATGGTGAAAAAAGAAATTCCCAAACACTCCCAACTTCTCAGAAAAACCTACCAATTCTCCCTGAATCAAAATAAAACCAAAAAAAATTAAAGTAATTAATATAACTTGTATATTATCTAAAACTAGGGGTTTTAAAAGAGGTGTTGGGAGGCTTTTGTACCATATATGTTAGATTATGTTGATTTTTGATGAAGAAGTTTGTGTGAATTGGAAACCACACATCCCATTTCTATTATTGTCAAGAGAACCTAAGTATCTTAGTGAGGGATGAGGGAAATTTCTTTCTAATCCTGATGAGACCAAATATATTCCCAATAGTTTTGGAGATCAAATGGGGTTATGCCACAAATTAGGCTAGTTGAGAGCAGTTGGGGTTGTTATAGACCTAATGAATTTATCAGTGGGCCAGTTGATGGTTTTAAAATGAGTACTTTTAAGGTCTCCTTATAGGAAGTCAAGGAATTTACAATTAATATATATTCTTTACATCCCACTATTTTACATTTGTTCAGTACCTCTTCACTTATATTTTAGTTCCAATTTGTTATGATAAACCTATAGTTCCACTTTTATATTGAGGTCCTATTTTTATGAAAATGGTTTACTTATATAGTGATTTCTCCATTTTTATTCATGTTCAACTTATTTAGGGTGAGTTGGGTATTTTCTTTATACTAAGTTTCATTTTATAAAATTTTGTTTTGTAAGTAATTTTTTATTTAAAATTAAGAGTTCTTCATTAAAAAATTAGTTTTGGAAGGTTGGTTTTCAAGGATAGTTGGCATATTCTTCTTGAAATGATGAAAACATATTTTCTACCACTATTTTAAAACTAGTGCTTATGGTCTATTTTTTAAAGGGAATGTATACATTTTTTGTGCTTACCTATTGATATGTTTATTCTCACACCCTACTTATTCCACTCAATGTTAGTAGAACTAATATTCTTTGTTGGTTAAGGTTTTTTTTTCTAGATTGCTCATAGAGAGAGTTAGTATTATAGATTGATGGGGGCCTTTTAACTCACATAGAGATGATATTGGGTTTTTTATTTTGATTTTTCTATTGTATAATAGTTTTACTATCCATTTTGGTCTCTTTTATATGGATATTTTTCTTTTTTATATTATTTATGATCAAATGGTTGTCTATTTTTGATATTATAATTTTCGATGTACGTTTAGTTTTGATTATTATTTATGAGTATAGAACTCTAATGAATGGTCAGATATGACAGGATACAAGTTGAAAGCCCATTAATCATATTTAATTATTAGGAGAAATACCTGTAATTTTTTTTGTGATTTCTTTATATCTTTTAGGTTGCACGTGTGGGTTGGGGGCGCATGTCATGTGTGTCGTGGGATGACTCAGGAACTTGGTCCAGGGATTAGGCCAGGTTATTTCTTGAAGAAATAGTATGAATGGATTACTTTTATATTTGGCTTTGTCTAGTATATTGGAGTAAGACAATTAGAGCTCATAATTTAATTTAAGTAAGAGTTTCATGATCTCTTACTTTCCCTAAGCTTCGAGTTACCAAGGTTGTTGGGTTTGAATCTTGAATTGAATCTTTTGGTATAATTTTGATTTTGTTGATACTACTCTAAATTTTTAAATGAGATTATATGTGTTGGGTGATGGAAATGAGAGTAAACCAGCATAATTTCAGGATCTGATATCTGAGAAAATTAAATGAGGCTTGAGTGTAAGGTTTGACATTACTCCTGGTGAAGGATGCATGGTAAAACAATTGTCTAATAAACCATGTAGATAACTCATGAACCGCCACTAGTTACACTCAAATAACCCTTGAAGTTGTGTGATGCTATTACTCATATTTTTGTTTTATAATAATTTTATTTTAAATTGAAAATTGTATTTCTATTAAAATAGATAAACGGGTTTTTATTATGAATTTTTGGTTTTAAAGGTATGGTCGTGTTTTGAGACAGGAAAATTTTCCTACAAATTTTGAATTTGGTTTTGATCCAAAATTTAGATTTTGAAATTAAAATGATTGATTCAATAAAATAAATAAGGATTTTAAGGGATTATTGTTGAAATTATTGATTTGGAAAATGGATTTAAAAGGATGTATTTTTTATCTATATTGTGATTTATTTAGACTATGTTTGTGATTTAAACAGTTGTATTTACTATTTTGAGTTGATATTTTTAGTATTTTGATATGATTATTTTGGTAGTTAATTGGGTCATATTTTTTGGTATTATTTAGATTATATTCACAAAATGCTCTCAAAATATCATCAAAATTATCTTCTAATGGATAAATCTACCCAGACTCCAAATAAAGTGGTGGATCCAGGCTCTATTTAGTCATTGCCTCTCATTCATAGTGACTGAGGTATTCTAGAGGCTATAGATTTGTTAGAGGAAATTAAAGCGATTTTATTGTCCCTAGGGACTCTAGAACCCTTGAGAGTTAGAGTTATATCTAGTTTGTTTGAGGGACAGGGTTCAGATTAGTGAAAAGTTTTTGTACAATCCTCATTATAATATAGAATGACATGGGATTTATTTGAGGAAAATTTCACTCAATGATTTTTTTCTGAGGGTTTTATGGTGAGGAAATTGGTGGTGATTTTTGGAATTTAATAGGTCTAACATATGGTAAAGGAGTATGTTGACCACTTTGATTGCCCTGTTTCATTGTCTTCATATATTAAATCAAGTGACTCCATGATGGCTCAATTGTTCAATAAGGGTCTTTAACAATATATTTATGATTTATTTCTCTCATCTATGATATTCATATTTAAATAATTAGCAGATTAGGTGTTTTAGTACAAGTTAGTTTTTATAGGGAAACCCATCTATCTCGGTGATAAGGAAGGTTCCCCGATTAGTGAGTGGTTAAAAATGAAGAAATCTATTTTGTAGGATCCTTATTCTCATATTATTACTACTTATAAAATGGATAATTTTCTTATGTGCTTTCATTGTGGTCAATTAATACATTCAAATACCTTTTGACTTAGCACTCTGAAGACATATCACCATCATGGATGGCCGGAGAATCTTCACAAATTTTGTAGGTTGGGATCTCAGAAAAATAAAATGAATTTCATGTCAAATCTATAATCTTAATAGATCTTATATTAAACCTTTTGAGGTGAACCTTTAGGCTCCTTTATTTTTTTCATTCTTTTTCTATATAATCACTTATTTCTAAGTTACAAATAATCTTTCCTTTATTTTGTACAATTTTCTTGATTGAATACATATGTGTAATTTTGAATTATTTATTCTGTTCAGTTAGGTAGTTCAATTTATTTATTATTCTTGAGGCTCATGTTTCATTAGGAGTGTATTATTCAACTATATTATCTAGTGGAAATATAGTGCAAATGGAATTCTAAAAGGGAAGAAGACCCATTTTTGGTCTCGAATTTCTTATTTATCCTTGTTCGTATTATGTGGGACTTTTGGATTGAAGTATGATTAAATGGTTTGTATCTTTTTAAAATTTTGTTTCGATTAATAGGTTCCCATTTGGGAGTTTCTTTATTTTGGCCAATATTTTTTATTTCCTAGGTTTTTCCTAAATCCAGTGACTTTAAGGGGTAGAAAGTGTTTTGGGGGGGAGTTCTATCACTCCCCATAATTTTTATATTATTTAATATTTTATATATTTCTTGGCCATGGATATTATCTTTGGGTTTTGGATCAAATAGCTAGAGAAATTTTATGTTTTAGAATTTTTGGTATGTTTTTTCCTCTGGGCATGCTTAATTCACATGGGTTTAGGGAAACCTTATTTCTAACTTTACATAAGGGTATTTTTAGTTTTTAAATGGTTCAATAAACATGGGTAGTGCATGGTTAAATCCAAATCATTCGACACATAAGGGAACTGTATTAGGGTTTTCTATGTTTCAAATCTATCAAACTACTAGTTTGTAACACCCTAATATTTTATATGTAATCCGTTTGAAATAAAACTTGAATTGTTTTATAGCTTTCATTACATGAAACCCTAAGTTTATATAATTTGTGATATTGTAAATCATAATAAACTTTCTCTTAAATTGGTAGGTGTGAATAATAATTACAAATTTATGAAAAATATTTATAAAAAATTTTAATAAAAAAACATACATGTTAAAGCATAATAAATAATTACCCAATTTTTTGTAAATTCATATTACACTTAAAAAATTTTATTTCATCAAAAATAATTTTTATCGCATTTTTTCCTATGATATTTATAATTAATTTCTACCGTTTTTAGAAAAGATTACTTGAATAAATTTAAAGTTCCAAGGATCAAATAAAAACTGAGAAAGGGAGGGTTGAATCAGTTTTTTACTTTTTATAAGTTTCAAAACATTAATAAACTTTACCCTTGTAACCTATAAATATATTTTTACATATCAACATTTTGAAAATACTTATAATTGAATGAATAGTAAATCAAATAAGGAACACATGATTTACAAGGTTCTGCCTCAATGTGAGAACCTATTCCATTTAAGAAGCCACTCTCATTATTCTATGGAGATCCACTATAATCAAGAAGTAAATACAGATTTTGCCAACTCTAATTAGACACCTTCTATCTCATGATAGGAAAGATTATACAAATTGAATCTTCTCCACAATTTCTTAGTCTGAATCCTCAATCTGATTTGGCTAAATCTAATCTTCCCAGTATAGTAAGGATGTTTCCGATTTTTCCCTACTCAAACACTCAAAGATACCTTCTTAATTATGGTGGGAACTTTTAACTTTGAATTATCCAGAGCGATGCCTTTTTCTTGTGTGTAAATGTTTAAAATGATTTTTTGAGAAAATATTTATAGAAAACTCAAAAATCAATAGCAATAAACTTGAAATCTTTACCAATTCCTTGAATCTCAAAAAATTCGAAAATATCTTGTATTTAATGTTCAATATTTGAATTATTTCAACCTACCAAAATTGTTATGAGATTTTAAAAAAATAAAAATTCAGGATTTACTTATTGAAATATGTATATCCTTCTCAGTGTAATAATATTGGTTCTTGGTTCTGGTTTTCTCAGAAACATGCACAAAACATTTTCTCATAATTTCTCAAAAACATGATCATAAATGATGTGTTGGTATTCTTAGAAACATGCATAGAAATTTTGTTCATATTTTCTCTGAAACGTGCTCAGAAATGTGCTTCCAATTTCCATAGAAACATGATCAGAAAATTGGTTCTGTTTTCTATAGAATTCAGGTTCTAATTTGTGCAGAGTTCAGGTTAAGATATATGCAGAATTCAAGTTCATATTTTTGAAGAATTTAGGTTCCGATTTTTGTAGTATTTAGGTTTTGATTTATGTAGAATTAAAGTTTTTATTTGTACCGAATTAAGGTTCTAATTTGTGCGTAATATATGTTCCAATTTTTGCATAATTCAAGTTCCTATTTGTGTAGAATTATGGTTCCAATTTGTGCATAATTCTGGTTTCAATTTGTGCAGAATTCTTCTTTGTGATTCTTATTTCTTCAAACCTATCCACCCATTCTTCAAAATCCTTTATCATGAATGTTTTCATGATTATTTAGAACTTGTTTATTAGAAAATAATCCTCTAATTTTGTTTATAAATTTTTAGAAAATTTCTAACTTCTGACTTTTCACTCTTCAACAACATCCCCTTTCAAAACTCTTCAGCAACAACATGAATTCTTCTTTCAGCAACATCTTCCAAACATAGAAACTTCTTTCAAACTCAAGAACTTCTTTCTTTCCCTAATTTCAAAAAATACAAAATTCTATCAACCAAAAACATTATCTTCTGGTATATCATAAACATTATTCAATGAAAAAAGGTTAGTTTTCAAAAAATAAAAATCATTGTTAAAATAAAATACCACAATGGTTATTCAATCTAACCTTTTAGATTTTTTGACATCCCTTATTATTGACTTTTCTAAATCTTAGGATTTTTTCAAAACTCTACCTTTTCAAAACTAAAGTTGTTAACTTTTATCAAAACATATCCTTCTTCAAAAAAGAGTGTCCTGACACCACACTACTGTTTAATGTAATGTTTTTGAAGTATTTCTATCCCTCGATGGCAAGTAAATTTTGTAGCCATGTAAAGATAAACTCCACCTTACTAAAACTCCCCCATTAATTTTATCTTTCTCTTTCCCACTTCTCTTTTTCTATCTCATTTTTCTTTTTCTCTCCACCATTATATGATAACCATAGCTTCAGATCATAAAATAAAGCACAGAAAAAAACTCCTTATAAAGAAATAAGTTATTTCTTATGCTCCCCCCTTTTCAAAAAAAACTATAGCACGGTGGGGGATATTCATTAAATGGTTTATGGAGACATGGGAGGAGGTTGTACATGATGTTGTTACCTTAATTCAACATAACTTTCCTTTGAAATTGATTTTATAAAGATATCAACAATCAAATACTTTGTTGAAATGTATTCCAAAAAAACATCTCTAGTGGCGAATTTCTCTTTTATAATGTGAATCTTTATATCAATGGGTTTTGATCATGAATGATATATAGGATTCTTAGATAGATAAAATAAACTTTGATTACCATAATGTATATTCAATGATTTAGACACTTTTACTTTCAAATCTTCCAACTGCACTTTCATACAAAACATTTGAGTATAGTCTTGAGTGGTTACAACATATTTAGATTCAGTTGTGCTTAAATTTACTAAACATTGTTTCTTATTGTGCCAACTCACACAAAATTCACCCAAAAAAAATGTCCCCTCTGATGTTGACATTCTATCATTATAATCTCCAGCCCAATCCACATCAGTATTACTAAGAAACATCAGATCACTGTTTCTTTAATACAAAAATACATGTAACGTTATTGCTTTTACATATCTCAAAATCTCTTTTACATCCAACATATGTGATTCTTTCGGATTACATTGATACATAGCACATAAATTCAGAGTATAAACAATATCAGGCCTTGAATTTTTTAGGTAATGAAGAATTTCTATCAACTTCTGATATTATTTCTGATTCATAGATATTCCATATTCATCTTTACTCAACTTTGTGCTCACTGAAATAGGAGTTGAAACTTATTTGGATTCATCCATCCCAAACTATTTTAATAATTCCCTCTCATACATTTCTTGAGATGACAATATATATTTTTCATTTTTTTGAACCTTTAAGCCATGTAATAAAGTTAATTCCCCCAAAATTACCATTTTAATGTTCTTTTTCATATCCTCATGAAAACACTTCACAAACCTTTTCTTCATCCCTAGAAAAAATTATATCATCCACATAAACAATTATAATTAATATTCTGGAGTAAACATATTTCACTTACACTTTTCTATCAACATTTCCTTTAGAAAAATTTATCATTCTCAAAAATTTATCGATATTAAAATACCATGCATGTGGAGCTTGTTTCATCCAATACAAAGGTTTCTTTAATTTACAAACTTCGTTATAATCCTAGTATTGTAAAAACCCAAAAGGTTGTTCAATATAAACTTCTTAAATCTCACCATTTAAAAATGATGACTTTATATACATATGATAATCATTGTAATTATGATGGTAATTCACTGAAAGAAACATTAGAATATTTTTTAGCCTTGTACTAGGGAAAAAAGGTTCCATCAAAATCCAAAGCTTCCACCTATGCATATCCTTTACAAAAAAATTCTTGTTTTTGTTTCTTGAAACATCTCCCTGATCATTCAATTTATTCCTATAAACCCACTTGGTTCCAATAGAATTTTCAATCTTTGACCTTGGAACAAGTTCCTATGTTTCATTTATTTCAATCTAATCCAACTCTTCATTCATTGGATCCACCCATTCATTGCGTTAAATAGCCTCTGAAAATGATTCTAGTTCATCTTTTGAGATAAGTGATGTCTGATTTTATAATCTCAACTTATTTCTTGTCTAAACTAGAGTCCTCTGATTCCCATTAATTTTTTTATCTTCAACATGCTATCGTAAGGTAGGAAATCCCATGTTTCCGTTCCTAGCATCACTTTCTTCACCATGTGACTCAATTGAGTAACATTCAATTTTATAGGGACTATCTAATTTATCCTCCTCAGAATTATTTTCAACTTTTTCAAAGTAACATAGGTTTTCAATTACATGTACATAATATGAGTACACTAACTTTTTCATACATTTGTTCCAACATTTTTACCTTCTTCCATTTTGTGAATAACCCATGAAAGTTCCTTCCCCAACATTCTCATAAAACATTCCCATATTCTGATATTTAATTTTTAGAAAACAATGGATTTTAATAAACATTGATTTATTTCATTCAAGGTTTTTTGTTATAAAACATTTTATATGGACTCATGTTGGTTTCAGATCTTAACAAACATCTATTTTGTACATGTAAAGCAGTACTAATAGATTCTCTCCAAAAAAATTGAAATTTTGTATTCTACTAGCATACTTCTTCCAATTTCCACCAAGATTCCATTATTCATTTCTTCTACTCAATTTTTTTGTAGTGTATTGGGAGAAATATACTGATGTTTGACACCATTATTTCTCAGATAAGTTTCAAAATCATTGTTTGTAAATTCGGTACCATTATTTGTTCTCAGATTCTTTATGGAAATACCCAATTCATTATTAACATATTTTTAAATAATTTGAACATTTCAATAGCCACTGACTTATGCTTCATGAACATGATGTTTGTCATCTGATTGAAATCATCAATAAAAGTGATAAAGTACAAATCTCGTTTTTTTGATTGATGTCTCTTTAGCCCGCACAGATCGAATTGAATATGATCAAGTGGTCTGGTAGATTGAATCTCACCTCTTTTATGACTTTGGTTAGTCATCTTTCATTTCAAAAAAGTTATGAAAACATATACATCTCTTCTTTTTAGCTCTGGAAGCTTACGAATAACATAAAATTTGGAAAGATTATTCATACTTTTTTATCAAGTTTACCAAGTGTTTGGTGCCACAAATTGTTTTCATATTTCGTACTCAAGTAACAAGAGTTATTTGGTTCTCCAATTTAGAAGAAATTCCCACTGGTTATTTTTCCTTCTGTAATAATTTTTTCATCTTTCACACATTTGAAGATACAAGAATCCTTTCTAAATATTTCTTCTTTTCCAACATCGTAGAGTTGACTTACACTACGTAAGTTATGTTTTAACCCATAAAAATCTATAAATTCATTGGATTTTAATTTTTCATCATTAATATCTTCAATTCTGATTCCTCTGGTTTTTAAGGTACCATCATTACCAAAAGTAACTACTCCCCCAACATGAATTTGAACATGCTTAAAAAAATTTATATCTATGGTCATATTTAAAGAACAACCACTATCAAGTATCCATGGTTTATTCATTTTTCTTACATTCAAAGTTGCCTCACCAAAAAAACACATTTCCAACACCATCTTATTTTAATATTTCATTTCATTCTCATCATAAGGTACTTGTTCTGGAAGGAGTGTCACACATCTTTCTGTATGATGACTATACTGATCAAATCTTCCAAAAACTTCTTCCAGACATTAAAATTGATTCGTTGTTGGAATGTTTCTGACATCCTTATATTTCACGATTAAACATTCTGTTATTTAGAAAATTTAATCATTCTTCTTTCAGTATTTATTCCACTTTTATCAAAACATCTTTTAGGTAAAGAAAAATTCTTCCAAAAATTATAATCTATGAGCCCATATATTACAAAACACCAGAAAATTTCTTCAAATCATCATTTTCTATTCAAGAAATATCTTTCTCTGTAGAAACTTTGTTAAGGTTGATAACTTCTTTCAACTCTAACATACTCAAGATTTGGACCATGTTTTCTTTTGAGAGAGTTTTCAACTTTTGTAGATTTTATAATTTTATCACATCCTTTCACCACCCAAGATTTACCAGTATTTTTTCAAGAACCTGATATATTAAAATAATCAAATGAAACATTATTTTTGGAAATAGAATATTTCACTTAATTATCGTATTGATCCTTCTCATTAATTTTATACGTATCATGTTTTACTTTTATAGGCTTGTTAAAGTCTTTATTTATCTTCCTCGGGGTATTTTCAGACTCAAGAAGTTTTTATTGTAACATTTTCACCTCTTCTTCCATAGATTCCATATTCTTTCTAAGATCTTCAATCATCTTTCCCTATTCAACAATTCTAAGATTGTAAATAAAAATCTCTTAAATGTATTCATCATCTTCTTGATGAAATCATTACTTCTACTAGAAACTTATTCAAAATGTTTAATCATTACTATAATTTCTTTCTTGAGATATTTTTTTAATGTTTAAGACATGCAAGATGTTCAGTTCTGAGCTAATACTCTCTATAAGATTCTTCACCATCTTCTTCACTCTATGAGGAGTCTTTTTTTTTCTCAACATTTTCAACAAAGGTTTTTAATTTTTCTTAACTTTTATCTTTAAAATAATCATTATCATTTGAGTTTGATTCATCCTTCTTACTTATCATACTTCTTTTCTTTCTAAAAGTCTTCTTCTTGAATTTTTTGGAAGAATTAAATTATTTATCATTATTGTTCAACTTCTTCTATCGAGGTTTTTCATTGTAATTATCTTGGTATTATCCAAATTTCTTCTTGGGGTTATTAAAAAAAATTGCTTGATCCCACCACACTCAAAACATTTCATAGGATGGTTTCCTCCATAATTTTCTCTTCTTCTTCAATAGTTCTTGGATATGAGAGATATGATCTTTTCATTTAGCTCATCATCCTCTTTATCTTCAGACTCACAAGGATGTGCTTCTTTAATATCTTGGATTTTAATCTTTCACCAAGATTCAAAATACATTTAATATTTCATCTTATTTTTAAACATTAGTGCTTTCTTCATTTAATAAGCAATAAGAATGTTATGCAATTTATTAATAGATAAATCCTTCTAATCTTCTAAAGATGAAATTTTAGAATCAAACCTACCTGGAAAGTTTCTCATAAGTTTCTACAAAATTATAGAATCTTATAGGGTATCTCTGAATCTTATGATGTTGAAAAAAAATTCATTTCATATGATAAAGTATTCATAATTTTTTTCTTTATCCCTTATTCTGATGTCTTCATACTTACTATACCATATTTTTAGCTTTTCTTCCTTGAATTTTTTATTCCCTTTAGAAACACTTTTCATATTTTCCCGCACACTTTTTGATGTTTTGACACCCATCAACTTCTGATAAAAATTTTCTGATAAGGATAAGAGGATTTCATTTCTAGCCTTTCAATCAAATTTTATATTTCTCATTTCAAAAAATTTCATAGGATTGTCTTTCTCAATAGGTGGAGAACCAATAGTAACAACATATAAAATTTTTAGGCCAAGAGATTGGAGATAAGGAATCATATTATTATTCAATCCTTAATATTTTTTACCATAGAAGGTATGGATTCCTCTAAAATTGACAAAATTAATGTTATCCATTATATTTATTCAACAAGGGAACCTACCTTTGATAGAAATTGAAGTTACAAGGTTTGAATAACAACCGTGAAGGGGTGGTTGAATCATTTGTTCACTTCTTATAAGTTTCAAAACATTAAAAAACTAAACCCTTGTAACCTATTAAGATTTACTTCCTTATCGACCATTAGAAAATACTTATTCATTAAAGAATAGTAAATCAGGTAAGACACACACCGTTTACAAGGCTCGACCTCAATGTGAGAACCTACGTCCTTTCTATACCCACTCTTGTGGGTCTATGGAAATCCACTATAATCAAGAAGTAAATAAAACTCATTCCAACACCTGTTAGACACCTTCTATATCCCATGAGGAAATATTATAATGACTTCTGTCAGTTTATAATGATTTATTACAGAAAAATAGAGCCAAAAAACTATAAAAACATCATTGAATCTTCTCTACAAATGCTCAGTATAAATCCTTATTCTGATTTGTGTAAGTCTGATCTTCTCAATAAGGTAAGGATGATTCCAATTATTCCCTACTCAAATTCTCAATGAATTCTTCTTCATTCTAGTAAGAAATTTTCACTTTTAATTCCCGAGAGCTCTTCCTTTTGCATGTGTGTAAAATTTAAAAATGTGGAAATGACTTGAGCCAATATTTATAGGCAACTCGAAAATCAAAAGTAGAAAACTTGAAATCTTTCTCGATTCCATAAATCTCAAAAACATTGCAAATCTCTCACATTTAAGGTTCAATCTTTGACTTAATCAAACACCCTTAAATTTCACCATGATTTACAAAAATGTGAAATTAAGGATTTATATATTGAACTCTTTATATCCTTATCTTTATAATAATGATGGATATTTGTTCTGGTTTTCTCAGAAACATGCTCAAAAATGATGTTCTTATTTTCTTAAAAACAAACCTATAAATTTTGTTCATATTTTCTCAGAAACATTCGCATAAATGTTTTTTAGATTTTCATAGAAAAAATATTAGAAATTTTGTTCCTATTTCCTCAAAAACTTTCTCAAAAAAGTGGTTCTGATTTTTTGAGAATTCAGGTTCCGATTTGTGCAAAATTAAGGTTCTGATTTTTTCAGAATTTCGGTTCTAATTTGTGTAGAGTTCATTTTCTGAATCGTATAGAATTTCGGTTTTGATTTGTGACAAATTGAGGTTCCGATTTGTGTAGAATTAATGTACCAATTTGTTCAAAATCGAGGTTCTGATTTTTGCAGAATTTATGTTCCGATTTTTCTAGAATTTAGGTTCTGGTTTGTGCAGAATGTTCTTAGTGATTCTTATTTCTTTAAAACACTCCACCCTTTCTTCAAAAACCTTTATCTTGAATTTTTTCATGATTTATTTGAAATTAATAATCATTAAAAGATCATCTGATTCTATTTAAAAAGATCGATAAATATTCTAACTTTTGAATTATCACTCTTCAACAACATCCTCTATCATAACTCTTCACTAACAACATGACTTCTTCCTTGTGCAACATCTTTCAAAATCAACAACTTTTTTCAAAATTAGAAACTTATTTCAAACTCAAAAACTTCTTTCGATCTCATCAACTTCTTTCTTTCTCTGATTATGACTAAAAAAAACTTCCAGAAACCAACAACATTATATTCATGTACATCAAAGACATTCATCAACAAAAAAATGATAGTTGTCAAAAAATAAGAAACTTTTTTAAATAAAAACATTGCCAAGGTTCATCAAAAATTAATAACAATTTCAAATTCGTCATATTAACATTATCTTAGGATGATTTTCTAGTGTTTTTCTAAAAACCATATTTTTATGTGAATAGTGAAAAATTGCGATTTTTGTCAAAATTATAATTTATTTTCAAGTATATTAAAAATTATTTTTTTGAATTTGAACATAAATTATACTAATTATAATTTATTTATGAATAATATAACAAATTATATATTTACCTCCAGTATAATTGAATTTTGAATAAGTTATTTTTTAGGCTTAAAAACACAATTTTCTAAAAAACGGTTCTCATTCACCCAATGTGTTTTTATTTTAATAAATTTATTTTATAAATAAAAATTATTTTTTTAATTAAATTTATATATTATATATTCAATATAATATTCTAAAATTTATTTATGGTATTTCTTAATTCAATCAATGGAAGTAAATTCAATTTTATACATAGAAATTCATTTTTTAAAAATTAGTTATCGTTTCGATTTGTGCACTGAATTAAAATTATATTATGACAGTTATAAAATTTGAATCAGGAATAATTTGTTAAATATTTATAATAAATTAATTTAATATAATTTAATATGGTGAACTCAATTTTTTTCATAGTGATTAGTGAAAACAGTAAAATTTTATTATCACGTTTAATGTTAAAACAGGTTTACCGGGGGTTAAACTAAGAGATAAGGGTAGAATTGATGCCAAAAACTATAATATTATTATTGGTTGAAGATATTTCAAGCTTAATGTATTCTAAATTATAATAAATAGTAATTTTGATCCAATTTATTATGTAAATGTCCTTAAATCATTGAAATATCTTAAGAATTTCCATGTGTCTGTCTCCCCTCACTTACCAAACAGAACCTCTTCTCCTCCCATATTCACACCATTTAAGACTTATATCTCATAATATACCTTCTAAAAAACCTTACTAGAATTATTACTTTAATCCTAGATCTCTTGGTATCCTCATAAGTCTAATCCTTCAATGCTTAATAAGTAATCCATAAGAGGTCTCTAAAAGAATATGTAGAAAACATAACCAAACTATTTCAATTTTATTTCTAATTAAACATTATCTAAACAGCTTTTATCCATAAAAAATGATTAATATACTTTAATAAATATATTAATATGTTATTATAATGATATAACATCCATTTACCACATCTTCTCAATCAAATGGGGGATTAAAGTATCACTCATGTGTACGTGTGGACTATCGCCTACACATAGTGATAAAAATTATTTTACACCACCATAATTCATTAATTTTTATTAAGATATATTTAATATATATATATTTATAATTTTTATGATATAATAATTATTCTTTAAAGAAAAATTAATATTCACCTTTATTTATATCCATCTATAAAAAATGGAAACATCACTCGTGTGTATGTAAGAACTACCATCTCTACATAGTGATGTAATTAATTTTTCATCACCAATTTATATAAATGGTTATAAATATTTAATTAATGAATATATATTATTTTAATATCAGGATATATATTCTAGATATTAATAAACACTGATCAAATGGAAATAACTATAACTATCAAACTAAGAAATACCTGAAAAACAAAGCAATTAAAACTCAAAATGACAACTTTAAAAGAGAATTTTTAATAAATGAGTGTTGAAATGATACAAGTGAATCATATGTGATAATATATATATCAATATTAAATTTTTAATGAATTCTAATAAATAAAAATTTATTTTATAAAAGGTTATACAACTTACAAATCAATTTGGATATAAGGTAATGACTTTTCTTCGTAATTTTTCTTCATTGAGACATGTTTTATTTTTTTGCACCAATTTCTTATCTCTATAGTGTATATACTGACCAAGAATTTATTTTGGAATAATACAAGATTTAATTCATTTTATTTTAATATAAATATTATTTTCATGAATCCAATTTCTTTTCATTCAAATATTACTAAATATTTAAGGTTTTTATGTTACAATCTCAATTTTACGAAGATTGTTTATCATTAAATTTTCTAATGATGAAAATATATTATCTATTTCAAAAAATTATTATGTATTTTATTATAATTTTTTTATTTCTATATATTTCATCTTTTATTTTCATTTTCCAATCTTTAAGTACTCACGATACCGGACGAATTTTTTAAGGAAAATCGACCACGTTTTTCTCTTCAATCGGGAATCTTTTCTTTAATTTCCATATATTATTTAACAAAATTCAAGAATATTTTAACTAGTATACATTGATTTATTAAATATATTTTTACCCAAGTTTTTATTTTTATTTAAAAAAATAAAGGAATCATCTTATTATTTATCGAACAAGGTTCTTCTGACTTTTTTCTAACAATGTAAAAGTAAATTTTGTTTTAATGTACACCTAAAGATTACATTTATACAGAATAATAAATAATATTTTTGTTTTTTCTAAGTTTATATGTTTATTTTCAAAGAAAAAATTTCTTTAATATTTTTGAACTTTTTATGTTCGAAATATGTGTTTGTAAATAAAAAGTGTTTTTCCTCAAGAAATGTTTTGTTGAACTTTTAAAGGTGTTTTTATCTATAAAAACACCCATTGATATTTTTTATTATTTATTATGGATATAATAAAGTTTTAAAATAATTATTATTTTGTTTATGGTTTATGATTATGATTATAAAATGTTTATGAGACTTGTATCCTTTCCATGGGTTAAAAATTAGTGATATGAGGAATGTTTTATGGTTATGTGAATCACATATGTATGGTTTTAATTAGTTGATAGGTGGGTATAAAGTTATATATAGCTCTAATGAATGGTGTAATGAATGATATCTAATGATATAATAATGGATTTAATGGGGATGAAACCTAATTCAGTAACATAATTTTTCTAATAATATTGTATTGGGAGAGATAATTGACTAACAAAATGATGGAATGGGGAGTGATCTCATTCCACTATAATGGTCTTGGTAGCGATCCTTGACTAAATAAATTATTTTATAAGCTTATTTGAATTCCAAAAACTTATTTCTTATTATTATGATATTTTTATGGCTCACAATTGATTATAGATGATTCTTCACTCTTATTTCTTATATCATTTGTTTCAAAAAACATTATGTGATGTTTCAAGATTATAGATCCTTAACTGATTGAGTATAATTATTGTTATTATGGATAATGTTCTTATACCATTATGATTATATTTAACTAACTTATGATAATTTATTGGTATATCTTATGTTTACCCTTAATGATCATCTGATATCACCCACTATTATGTCCCCTTCACCAGGTTATGAAGATAGGTCTTAAGTATGTTATGTCTAAAAACGGTTATAGTTGTGAAGAACAAAATGGTAAAAGATATAGATATTTTATGCAAAATTTGTTTATATATCCAAGATTCAAAATACATTAAATTCCTATAGTCCCCATTGTGTATTATAGTGATATGTATTGAATTCTCATCTAAAAAAATGTAATATTTATGTATGGAAAGTATTTGTCACTATAGTTGGTATCAAAGGTGAGGTTTAGTAATTTTTGAAAAATTGGATGAGGAAACATTACTGAGAAACCTGGTGTTATGATAAAGTACATGATAACATCCTATGTTATGGTAAATAAAATATTTTGTATTACCTGAGAATATATTTCCTAGTCCAGATACTAAAAGTAGATGTGTTTTAATCATATATTCATCTAGGGGTGATAACTCAAAAAAGAGTTGATCGAGTATATCTCATCCATAATTCTAGTGCATTATGAATAGGCCCTTATAGTGTACTTGGTTTGACACTCTTATGGAATATGCTCAGGTAAATTCATATTTTATTTAAGATCCATTAAGAATTACATTAATAATTAATGACCTTGGATAGCCTAGTCTAAACCTAAGGTGTCATAGATTGAAAAGAATATGTCATGATTTAGATATCCAATAAATGATTTTAAATATTGATTATTTATTCTTATAACATGATTTTGATTTCATTAAATTTATATAATCCTATATAGAAATGTTAACACTGAATTTGAAGGACCATGGAATGTTTTTTCTCTTAATAAACTGATTAAGATAGAATTCATAAGGAGTTCATGTGGAAATAATCATAGAGCAATGAAATTTTAATTTCATTTATGTCAAGAATGTAGGAATCACCCATGAGAATGTCTTAAAGGAATGGGAAGGTGTTTTTTTTTGACGAAATGAAGGGAAGAGAGTAGAAAATTTCCAATGAATTATATGTTTTATATGATGGGATCTTGGGCATTATCTATGTTGATTCCATATTCAAATAGATAACTCCAAGACCAATGAACGGTTTATTATATATGATTATAATGAACCATCCTTAAAAATGAAAAAATATGTTGTCCTTATAATAGAATTCACATTCTTATATTCTCAAATATATTTTATGTCCATAATTTTAGATAATTAGGTAAAGACTATTACATTAAAAAAAATTATATTATAATGTCGAGACTTTACTCAAAATCTATTTTCCTATAATTTAAAAAATTTAAAAACATTTTCTTTCATAATAAATCTTCATGACTTTCAAATTTACTTCTTATTTGTTCTTACTAATCCTTAAAACCTATGAAAAAAATTAAAAATATGGGATGAGAACAAAAATATCAATAAGGGAAATAAAATCAATAAATCCATTGCTCTAGTGAAAAAAATAAAAACCCATAAAAGTGGTACCTTTATCCTGATATTATTTGAGTATGGGAAATAAATCAAATCCATATGAAAAAAATTATTTTTTCCCGAATAAAACTGTTAAAACACAAAATAATAAAATAGAAACCCTTTTTCTAAACTTAGTGCATTATATTAATAACCCATTTTAAAATAATGTAAAAAATAACTATATTCAAGTTATATCCATAGGATAGACCTCCTTGTCTGTGTCCCTCCTTATTTTCTTTGAAGAGAAGGAATATTATCCAATGCATTGGAGAGTTATATCGGGTTCACCCATCATATAAGTTGTATAAGGATCACCTATCGTATAATTTTTATCAATATAACTCATCATCATATATAATTATCAAGTACCATATTATAAAAAAAATTATTCATGAACCTTTTCATCATAAAACCATTTAAAAACTCATCTAAATTGATATGAAAAATATTTTCAGATATTGGTAAATTCTTGACCATTAAAACCCAATTTTTGTAAATAAAATCCCCAATACAATGGGAATGTGATTTTTTATTTAAGAAAACAATGGGATATTATAAATTAATCGAAAACATAAAATAAAGGTTGTATCGATGGTAAAAGTTTTTTATGTTATATATGTTAAAATAGAACATTCATTTTTTCATTTTGTAAAAAAATAAAAAATTTCTCGTAAAAATATTCACATTGAAAACATTTAAAATAAATTAAAACAAGACATAAAATTTCATTTTTAATAAATTTATTTACACATAAATATTTCTATATAATAATTTTATGAACATGGACATATAAGAAAAATATTTGTAAAATAAATATTTAAAATATTTAAAATGAGGATTAAAGTTAAAGTGTCATTTACCTTTAGTCTGAGTCATCATGTATATTATTTATCTTCCTAAGTAATAAAATTATATTAATTATTTACTTAACTAAGAATTGTTTTCATTTTTATTATTCATTTTTTATTTTCATTTTTTATTTAATTAAATAATCATTTAAATTCATGTCTGATGTTTTGATGATATTCGACTCATATGGACAAAACAACTTTGGTAGGTTAAATTTGGTCAAAGTGGTATTTATTACACCATATTCAGAATAATATTAATTAAATAATTATAATTTTATACATCAATTATACTATTAAAACTAACCCTAAAATATGGTTAATAAAATTTAATTATGTTACAATCATAGAGAGAGTGGGTCATACCTAAGCATGAGTAATGTTTCCATTTTTTGGTGATCATGATTAAAAGAAGTTAAGTGTTAATTTATCATTACATAATGATTATTATAACCAAAATATTATATTTTATATTTAAATACACTTAAATATAGTTTTCATGTGATGTGAATATGAAAAACGAATCACATTGCTTTATGGAGGTGGTAATCCACACACACGCATGAATGATGTTATCAATTTTCAATGGATAGAAAGGTTAGAAAATAGAATATATATTATCTTTAAAGAATGATAATTAGTTCATTAATAATATATATATATATATATAATAAATCCATAATTATAACTATTTATGATGGGCATTGAGAGAAAGTGAATTTCATCAGTTCGCGAGGCGGCGGTCCATCGTACACTCAAACGATAATTTGATTTCCCATGTGATGGGATATGAGATTGATATAGGTTATAAAATAAAAATAAAAACATATAATTATCTGTAATATAATATTATTAATATTTCATCTTGTTCTATTAAGGTTTTAAGGATGTAGAAGAATAAATAAAACTAAAAAATTAAGTTAAAATTTATACCTCTTCTTCAGACAGTCAACTTTTCTTTACACATTAAGCCCTCTAATGTTGCTATTATGCCAAAAATAAGACCTATATAACATGGTTAATTATTTTATGAATTTATTTTTGTAGTGATTGGATGAACTTGAGTTCTCAATGTGTGTGAGTAAGAGAGTTGGTGTTCCCTTTTATAAGTGAGGGGGGCACTTTTGGAATTGCATAATGTATTAAATTAATATAAATTAATTTTCTTTGAAAAATGTATCAAAATTTATATAATTTTAATATATGATGAGTATGGATCGAAATAATAGTATCCAATAAAATTTTTACAAGTTTATATTATTTTTAACTCTTATATCTTTGTTTTAACTCCCTAGTAACCCTTTTGAAAATTACGATGATATCAATGTTTTATAATTTTTAAGGTCTAATAAAGGTAATATAAAAGGATAAATGACCTATAAATTTATTATGGTTGAAATTTTTATCCATATATCATTAAATTGACAAAATATGTGTTTTGTAGTAATTTTAAGTCATTTAATAAAATATTTTTTATTATAAAATATTATTAATGTCTTTTGAAGAACTATTCATTTAATTTTATTTTGAAAACAAAATCCAAATAATTTAATTCAAATATATTCAATAAAATCATCAATAATATATTATTTTTATCTATAAAATTCAGGGGACACAAAATCTCACCAAAATATAATACTTTCATATTTTTTCAAATTATTTAATTGATTTTTCTACTATTTTCACAAGAACTCGGTCAACATTGCATAAAAATTTAAAGTAAATATTTCATCATTAAAAATAAAAAATAAATCATCATGATAAAAATCATTTATCTTTTAAACAACCATTTTTAACTGATCATAATTTGTTCTTAATCCTGTCATAAATTATTATATATATTAAAATAAAGAGAGTGAAATTGATTACATTATATTTCCTTAAAATAATATATAAATCATTTTTTTAGGAAAAACTGCACCAAATATAGATAATTTAGAATATTTAGTGAGTATGGTAAAGACACACTCATTAAAATATACGAAATTATTATTTTAATGTTATTTATATTCCATATCATATTATTTTTAACCTTAATTTCCTAATTTAACCTTATTGAGGTGATGCATATTTACTACAGTTAATATTAAATAGGACCAAAAATAAAACGAAACTATTTACAAAATCTGGGCCTCCCAATTAAGAATATAGATTCAATTTTTTCATGAATCAATTTCTAAAAGTGGAAGAAATTAATTTAAGATTAAAATTCCAAAAAAAATGAAAAACTCTTTTTAGAAAAAATGTGTTTTTAATCCCAAAAATGAACTTATACCAAATTAAAGTATAATGATGATTCATATTTAATTAATTAAAGTATATATAATTTAATTTTAATTATTTTACTTTGAGGTTAGGTTTAAATAATAATGGGACTCTTTAATGAAAATAAATGAGAGTTTTAGATAAATCGGTATTTTTCACTATTCATAAAAAATCAATCTTTTCAAATTTATCCCAAAATTTAATCCTAATATAATTTTGATATTAAAAATTAAAAAATTAATGTTCCACTTGAAAATGGTGAAAGGGAAATATAATGGTCATCTAAAATAACACATAACTAGTTTTCCAAATAAGAGACCATCATTGGGAAGTGAAAATATAGACCATAAGGAGAAAATTAATATACAAAATATGGAAATTTAAAGATAAAGTAACAATTATAATATTATCTAAAACAAAACCAAAAATAAATTAAAGATTAAGAAGGGAACAAATTTATCATAAATAGAGGTAGTAAGATAGAATTTGTTTCATGATCTTCTTTCAAAGGTTGAGGAATTAATTTGCCATCTAGAATAAGAACATAAAGAAATATACTTACCTGAAAATTATAATTTCATACGTTAATAAATTTCACCACAATCTAATATTTTTCATTAAAAGATTTTTATTAAAGAAAAATTTATATTTTTCATCCCTAAAGTTTTAAAATTAACTTTAAATAGATTACATAATTTAATAAAAGGATAACAATATATTCCTCTTTTCCTTAGACGTAAATCAAAACCAAAATTGTTAGCATAATTTAATTCCCAAAATAAATAAATATTTATATGAATAAAAATAAATAATCTTCAAATACTTAACAATTATACACAAATTTCAACTTAGATCATCTAATAAATAATTATCCTTAAAATTCTTTAAAAAAATATCGACAAAGTTTAAAACCCTAAACAATCTGGAGGATTTGATCATATAATATTCTAATATTAATTTAACATTTATCAGTGATAAATGTTAGTCACTCAAAAAGATATATAACAGAAAATTTATATTCCGTATTCATATAATCTCTAAAATATTCTATTGATTTCTATAAATATCTTGAGTCACCATAAATCCAAATTAAAATTATATATGATTCTAATAGATAATTAAACCTTTATTCCTAAAATAAAATATCATAATATCTTGTTTACCGTAATCATATAATGTTCCCTAAAATTATAGATATAGTCTTTCAAATCAACATTAATCACTTAATCAATAAATGAAATTTCAATCCCATGTTTTTTATATGATAAGAAATATATTCCAAAAATATATAAAATCATTATCTATCAAATAATTTTGGTAATAAAAATCGCACTAAACTTGACATCATGTAGTCCAGTGGTAGGTGTTTCACCCTTTACACACTTTTTTTATTGTTTTAAACCCCATGAACTTGATGGATTAAATGGGTTTTCTCACGTACAATGGGTTGTCCTTTTACTAAAAATTTATTAATATAATTATTATAAAATTTAAAAAAAGATGTTGAACATCTTAAAAATAACCTTAATCATTAAATCTATTTTTAACCTATTTGGTTTTCTATAAAAATTACATTTTCTACTAATTCAAATAGACTATTGTCAGCAAACATATGTTAACTCAAAGGTTTAATTATCCCTCAATCATATGTTCTTAAAATATCACCTTGACACAAAATTTTCATTCAGTTTTATCAATTATATTCACTTATGTTTCTAAAATTTTAAAATAAATCCTACAGAAAAATAATCCTTAGGTGTTTTAGGACCCTCATAACGTTTAGAATATACTAAAATATCATTGATAAAATACAACTGCATCATAATTATGAAAACTCATTACATAAATACATCCTTTATTAAACTTATTTCATAAATATTTCACCACGATTTGTAATATTATTCCTTAATACTTTCATTTTATAATAAAAAAGATGAATCAATTCAACAAAGATTTGATATTAAAATTTATAGAAAACTATTAAAGTAATTCATACAATTAAAATATTGATAATCATTCATTCAAGTCCCAATTTCAATGTATGAGATCCCATGATATATTAGGTGGGGTACCTGTGTTATAAGATTACCTCAAAACATTTGCATGTTTATATTCTTATTTTATCTAAGAGTAGTTGTTACATCTTATTTTAAATGGATGTTTCTAGTGATCTAAATTTATAAACAATCTTGGGTTTTGTACAAAACATTTTGAAACATTCTCCCCAACTAGTTTTCCATAATACCTTATGACATAGTTTGAAATAAATTTTCTTAATAAGGTTTGAATTCTATAATAATAATAAAAATATATCATAAAATAAATATGCATTATTCTTTAAGAGCGTCCCCATTTGTATATGGATAGAGGACTAACATTCATTTTTTAGGATCATCCATTAAAAAAACTCAATAAAGTCCCATACGATATTCCCCAAAATGAGTAATATTGGAAAGTCTATTTTTCATAACACAATCAAATATATCCTATTGTTCATCATGATATCAAAAAATATAATAGGATTATGATATATTTTAATGTGTTTTATAGTAAGTTTAATTTTTTAAAATATTTCCTGGTTACTTGAGATAGATTTTGCCATTATCATTTTATGTGAATCATCTAGTGTAAAAAATAAGCTTTGTGTTTTATTTATGTACTACCATCTTGTAAAAGATCTTTTACCCTGATGAATTTTTTTTTAATTCGACAACCACTAATTTCATTAATGAAATAAGAGTGAACATCTAAATAAATTTTAAATATCTTACTCTTTAATACTCTTCCTTTAAATATAAAACAAATTCAATTAAACCTAGGTTAATAATTTAAATATTTCAATTATATATCCTTATGTAAAAATATTTTATAATGAATCATATAAAAAATTAAAATTAACACATGAATATCCACCTGGAGTGTGTAGTCAGGTGTACAGTCTTAGGCCCACTCACTGTGCACCAAGTGATTATCGAGTTAATAACCAATCCATCCCTTTCAGATTTATTACACTTAGGTGAATTTGTTCCACAACCGTGTCCAATTTATAGCATCTAAATATGGATTTAATTTCTAGGAAAACCAAATAATATTTTTCTAACAAACATTAGTATATTATCCTATACATATAATTATTAATACATAATAATATCTAAAACTCTTAATTATCTTCATCTACATACTAACCATTAAACATATCTAAATCTTTTTTCTGATACAAACTATTAGGAACCAAACTTAATCATTTCATAATGTAGTTTCTTTGGACTATAATTCACTTTCTTACATTCCCAAAGATTATTTTATATTAGAGTTTAGATAATTAGGTATTAAATCTTACATAAGAAAACATTTATATTAAAAATCATACACTTATACTTAGTGTCCATTTTTTCCCACAATATAAAACTTTTGAAATAATACATTTTATCTTTTAATGGAAAATGTTAAGGACTTTCAACATGACTTGTTCTGTGTTATTACTCATTCTTAAACCCTCTGAAAAACATTTAAAAACATGGTATATGAATAAGAAGCTTGATATGGAACATTAAATAAATAAATATGTCTGTTCAATGAAAACATGATAACCCATAACACATTTATGTTTATCATAATTTTATTTTAGTTTATGAAATAAATCATATTCACAAGAATAAAATATACCATTTTCTCAAAGAAAAAAATTTAAAACCCATAATCAGAAAATATGAACCCCTTTTGTACACTTAAAACATTATATTAACTACCCATGTTGAACTAATGTTATAAATAACTGGAGCCTAGTAAAATACATAGGAAAAACCACCCCAGTTAACTCCCTCTTTCTTTCCTTGGAAGACAATGAACATTACCCAATGCATTAGAGAGCTATATCAGACACACATGTCATATAAACTATATCAGGATCACCCAATATATAAATTGTATTGGTATATCTCATCACAATCTATAATTATCAAGAACTATATCATGAATAAAACATTTTATGATCACACCATTTAATAATAAAAATCTGGAAAAAATCTTTTCAACTTGAATGAAAAATATTTTCAGATATTGATATATACATTTCCATTGAAACCAAATTTTCAAAACTAAAATTTGAAAAATAAAATGTGGTTTTTTTGGAAGAGAACATGGAATACTATAAATAAATCAAAAATATCAAATAATAGTTACAGTGGTGATAATTTTCGTTGACGTTGTATGTATTAAAATAAAATATTTATTTTTCCCTTTTATAAAAAAGACAAAACATTCTGTAAAATTACTTCTTTTAAAGAACATTTAAATAAAGTAAAAAGATACCTAATAATTCCTTTTTAATTCATTTATTTCCATATAAATTCATTTATAAAATAATTTTAAGAATATTTACATGGAAGAAAAATATTTATAAAATAATTCTTTTAAATCTTTAATATAGGTTTTTAAGTAAAAGCATAATTTACCATGAGTCTGACTCATCACGTACCATATTTATCTTAATAAATAATAAAATAATTTTAATTATATAATTTATTAAGAATTTTTTTAAATTTTATTATTTCTTTTTATTTATTTACATTTTATTTTCAATTAATTAATCATTTAAATTCATGATGGGTGTTTTGAATATATTTGACTCATATGTTCAAAATGCATTCGATGGGTTGAATATGGTGAAAGAGATCATTATTCCATCAAAAATAGAACACTTTTCATGACATAATTTTTATTTTTATACATAAAAAATACTTCTAAAAGAAACCATAAAATACGGTTTTGGAAAAATGAATTATGCTACAATCATGAAGACAGTACGTTATGCATTAGTAACATTTCAATTTTTTAATGGTCATGATACAAAGAAGTTTAGTGTTATTTTATCTTTATAGAATGATTATTATATCATGAATTTCATATTTCTTCCTCTAAATACACTTATATATAGTATTCTTATTATGTGGTTATGAAAAATGAATCACATCGCTTCACGGATGTGGTAATCCATAAGTACGTATGAATGATGTTACCATTTTACAATGGATGGAAAGGTAAGAAAATATATTATATTTATATTTATATACATATAATTATTTAATTCTAATATATATATTAAATACATTATTACAACCATTAATCAGAGGTAGTGATAGAAAACGAATTACATTGGTTCGTAAGGAAGTAGTTTGATGTACTCATGAACGATGATTTTATTTCCCACTTTATAGAAGAGGAAATTGATATAGGTTTTGAAATTATCATAATAACTTCTAAGTATATGGGAGATACATTTTTATTATTTAATAATTTTAAAAGAATATTTTAAGGTTGTATAAGAGTAAATAAAACTAAAACATTCAGTTTAAAGTTATACATATTCTTCGTATAACCTCCTTTTTTTACAATAATCCCTCTAAGGTTGGTATTATTCCAAAACCAATACCTAGAGAATGTGGGGAGGAATTTTAGGAAATAATTTTGGTCAGGTTTGGTTGAAATTTAATTCAAATAATCTGCGAGTAAGAGAGGATAAGAGGTTTCGTTTTATAAGTGTGGGGAGGGACACTTTGGGAATTACATAAATTATTAAATTAGTATAAATTAATTTTCATTGAACAATTGACACAAATTAATATAATTAAAAAATATGATGAGTATATTTCTAAATAATCTCATCCAAATTTTTTTTAACATGTTTATATTATGTTTTTACCCTCATCTATTTCCCCCCCACCCTTGTTAACCCTTTTGATAATTATGGTTATATAAATGTTTTCTACTCATTAGGAAATAAAAAGTTACTAAAAATGGAAAATGGACCTATAAATGGACCATGGTTGATATTTTAAACCATATATAATTAAATGTTCTGAAAATTGTATTCTAACTAATTTAAAATCATTTTATAAAATATTATTCATTATAAAATATAGTTAATGTCATTTTTTGAACTATTTATTTAATTTGACTTTGAAAGAAACATTAAAAAAATTCTAATTTGAATATAATCCATTATCACCTCACTAATTTTTTATTATAATCTATGAAATTATTAGGACAGTAAAAACACACAAATAAGATTAATTTTAATGTTTTTAATTATTTACTTGATTTTTCAACTACTTTCCAATGCACTATGTCGACGTTGAGTAATCATTTAAACTAATTATTTTATCACTATATATTAAAAATAAATTACCCTAATAAAAAATATTATATATTTCAAGTAAAAATTTATAATTAAATATAATTATTTTTATCCTTGTAAAACATTATAATAGATATTAAAAGCAAGAGAGTGGCATTTTTTATGTTATATTTACATTAAATAATATATAAGCCATTTTCAAAAAAAATGGGACAAAATTTACATAAATATGAATAATGGGTTATTAATTTAAAAATAAACATATAAAATATATTAAAGTAATGTGTTAATTTTACTTTTAGTCCTTATCATATTATTTTTAACCTTAATTACCTAATTTATCCTAACTGGGGTGACAGATATTTACTACAGCTACTAATCCAAATGAAAAAAACATAAAAGGAACTATTTTCCAAATTTTGAACTATTTATTCTAAATATGAAATAAAATTTTCAATGTGATATTTCTATAATTTATAGAAATTAATTTACTATTAAAATAAAAAACACAAAAACAAAGTTTTAGAAAAATGTGTTTTTAGGCCTAAAAGTGAACTTAAATCAAACTTTTAAATAATAATGATTTAATAGCAATTAATTAGATTATATATAATCATATTATTATATTAATTTTAGAAAAATTCATGTCATAATATCTTTTTTTAGTGCAATGATATGATCTTTTTAAATAAATATGTATTTTCCCCTATTCATAGAAAAATCAATACTTTCAGAAAAATACCAAAATTTCACCCTAAGTTAATTTTGAAATAATAAATAATAAAATTATACTATTTTATCAAATTAAAATTCTAAAATTTATAAAGTATATTTTTTTAAAAACCTTTTGATGCATCAAACGCCAATTTGGTTCAAAATAATGATTTTTCCTTTTAATTGAAAAATTACCTTTTATTCTAATAATTAATTTTTAAAATCCAATACAAGAATATTTACATGGCATGAAATTTATTTAATATTAAAAATACCTATTTTGTTATATTTAATCGCTAAATTGGATCATGGTGGTTAAGGAAGACTTGTCCTCTACTCTAGAGATGGGGATGTCATGTTAATGTTTGTAAGAATATAGCCTATAAAATAATTATTATTTGTCCTTTAATGGAATTTGATATGATTTTGATCATTAATTATATATTTATACAAATATCTAATATAAATTTATATGATAATGAAATCACATTTGAAATCCTGAACCAACATATGATTTTCTATTAGTGTGAGAATAAATATAAACTTCCAATGGAAATTACATCTATTTTAGGGGACCTTTGTCCAATTAAAAGTGGGTATTATCTCACATGGTTTGGTATAAACACAACATCGATTATATTACTATTTCATGAGAGGTTTTCTCTCATTACAATAGATTTTCTTAGTCTTCATCCAAATCATGAAGTTTAGTTCTCAGTAGAACTCATAACTAGTATTATACCTATTTCAAATACTTTGTATAGAATTTCCCCAATTGAGTTGCATTAATTAAAGAATTAAATCTTGTATAATATTGATAAGGTATTCATTTATACAATTGTTTTACTAGGGGGTGAACGTGTTGTTTTTTAAGAAAAAAGATAGATCAATTAGTCTTTATATAGATTATCAGTAACTTAACTAGATCACAATCAAGAATACAATTTTTCTACTCTTTATTGATGATTTGTTCGATTAATTATAAGGAGAAAAATATTTTTATAAGATTGGGCTTCGATTTGGATACTATAAATTGAGGTTCAAAAGATAATACATACCCAAGCTAGCCTTCCAGCCGAGGTTTGGATAATTTTAATTTATAGTCATTTCATTTTATATTATTTATGACTTTATTTCCTTCATAGATTTAATAAATAGAGTCTTTATAGATTAGCTATATTAGTTTTTGGTAGCCTTTATATATGATATTCATATATATTAAAAGTCTAAGGAATAAAATGAATATCACTAGAGTATTTTATTGAAGACCCTAATGAAGGCCGAGATTTATCAAAATATTACCAAGATAGAAACATGGATATATAAATTTTAATTTGGGGTCATATAATCACAAATGAGGTTATATTGATGGATATATCCAAGAAGGATTTTATTAAACATTTTATCAACCAATCACAGTGGTTAATATCCTTAGTTGTCTTGGATTTGATGGATATTATTCATTCTTTATGAAGGATTTATCATGGTTATCTAATCCACTCAGCAAGTTAACTCTAAAGGGAATTAATCCTTTGGGCTGATCATTCTGAAGAAGCTTTATAGAAACATAAGAGATGGTTTTTTAGTTCTATAGTGACCTAGGATTTTCATATATTGATATTACATATTTTTAGATAAATATTCAATATATTTCATAAACACATGGTTGATGATCATAAAGGTATAGTTCCTTTAGAAACATGGAATCATACACAATTGGTTTATAACAGTTTTACATCATCTCCCACTTAGTCCCTCATAAAAAGGACCCCTCTTAGAAAAATCACAGATAATACCTATCATTATAACATGGGGAAAAGAAACAAATAATGGGTGAGCTCAGATGATCATTAAGGTTAATTAAGAGAAATATATAAACATAGTGTGGGTATGAGGGTACAAGATCATGAGAATAACATATAAAAACCATACCAATTATATCAAAGATCAAGATCTTGAGTTTTGGAATAAAAAATGGAAGTTAATTAGACAAAAATAATAAGGAAATAAAATAATATGATCCATGCTATCATAATATTTACAGAAGACAAATAATTTTGGTATACACATATTCATTAAAAATCATTTCCTTATTAGTAAATACATATTTCCAAGACTATATCAACATAATGGGTTCACTCCCCAAACCATCTCAGTAGTCAGGGTTCACTCCAAAGACTAACAATGTTGATTGGGTTTACTCCACAAACCATTATAGTAGTCATGGTTCACACCCATGACTGTCATAGTTGAATAAGTCCCTTTTTGGACTAGGTTCACACCCCAATCCATTCCATCTTATATCATGATATATATAAATATTTACCCAATTAATTAAATGGAGATATAGGTCACATCCCTAATATAATGAAAATAATACATATGTGTGCCACAAGATCTCAAAACATTCATCATATTTGATCCTATGAAAATAAATAGGCTTCATAAAACATTTATCATATCATAACCCATGAAAAAAATGGGTTTCATAAACATTTCGTCATAAATAAACCAATGTAAGAGAAAACGGTTTAACACACATTTTATCATTCCATCATACCATAAACTATGTAAAAAAAATTTGGTTTCATAGAAAATATTATCATCATAAACATTTTACATTCCAATAAATAATAACAATGGTATCCTTGGTTCGTATCTCCAATAAAGTATGAGTAACATCAAATAATATCATCTTATATGGAAAATGATTTTGAAATATCAGTTGGAATTGTTTTAGTAAAATAACCATTTCACTTTGAAAATATATTTTTAAATAATATAACATTTTTAAAATACTTTTCTTTGATAATAACTTTGAAAATATATAAAGTAATAATTAAAAATTATTTTAAAATTCTATTGAGGAAAATAACTTTTTCAATTTCAAAACAACTTTTTAAAACCAAAAACAAATCATTTTCTTTGAAAAAATCCATGGAAAAATTAAAAAAAAGGAACCTTTAAAGATCATTTAAAACGTTTTCTATGAGAATATCCATTCCACCTTGAAAAAAAATTAAAATCATAAAAAAATTTAAAAATATTTTTATTTTTATATAAACTTAAAAACTTATAAATTAATTTTTAAGACATCGGGTGGTCATGATGGTGGTAAATTTCATTCATGTCATACATGTTAAATAAATCTTTTAATTTTTTAGGTAAAATAAAAATGGGCCTTTTTTAGAAAATTACATAAAGGATAATTTTAAAATGATTTTTAAAATTTAAAATATGAGTAAAAATGTAATTAATGAAATAATTTGGATAATTTTAAAAACAAATTGGAAACATTTTTGAAAAACATGGATATGGAAGAAAATTGATTTTTGGCCGAAGAGAGAAATAAAGTCGATTTACAATATAAAAATTATTTGTAATATTAAGTGTATGAAGAGGTTTAATTGATAGGAAAAATTTATTCTCAATAAATAAAAATATAATAATAAAATTCATGATTTTATTTTGAAATTGGTCATAATATTCCATTAACAAAATAATAATTCTTATAAATCTTAATAAACAATGAGATTATAACATCAAAGCCTTGCCAGGTTGGTGAATTTTTAATCATAAACCCCATTCAATAATAACAAAAAAGGAAACATTAAATGTCATTAATATAATGGTATTCATGGTATAACATATCAAAGGTGTTTTATATACACATCTTAAAATAATATAGGTGCATAATATAATGTATGCCCCAAAGAAGACAAATTGAGACAAAAATATCTTACCTTATGTCTCAAATTACATCATACAAGTTTGAAACCCTTGTATTATAAATATATAATTATAATAAATATTTTAAAAATCCATTAAAATATATATAATACCATATATGATTTACTTAGGACCTTTTATTTCGCCTATATTAACAATTCCTTATTAAAATCATGTTTTGGGTAATCACTGCTATGTTTTTCATATATGTTTTGATTTTATATTTTCTATAATTCTATTTATATCATGGTTAAATCATCTAAATAATTTTATTCATGATAAAAATATAATATATAATCAATATATATTTATTTATACTAATCCATATATTATAGAGATATAAAATGAAATTCATTATTCATAAAAATAGTAGGTTGTACGTACGCCTAAATTTTGTTTCCAATTTTTAAAGTATGAAATAGAAGAAAGTAAAACAATAATTCTAATTTATATACTAATTTTTATTTAATATATATATATATAACATATATATTTTATCTCTATCCTTACTACCTTCCATAAAAATCGTTTTTGAAAAACAAATCACCTCACATCATGAGGCAGTAGTCTACCATAAACATGAACGACGTTATCACATCCACCACAGACTGGATAGTAATGAGGTATATGGGATATGATAATTATAAAAGTATAATTAATTTATAAATATAATATATATTAATTTAATATATCTCTATTACCACCCATGTAAAATATAAATGAAAAACACATTACATTAGTTCGTGAGGCGGTAGTCCGTAGTACACAAGAGCGACGTTACTATTTTCCAACGGGTTGTAAGGTAAAAATGTATGAATGATATTATTATTAAAGAAGTATAGTAATATCATAAATATCTTATAATGACTTTAAAACAATCACTATGTCCATCTATGAGAGGTGGTTATGGAAAATAAAAAACATTGGTTCGCAACACAGTAGTCTGTCGTACACAAGATCGACGTTTAAATCACTAATTCCTGGAAGAGGATATGGATATAGTTTATTATATTAAAATAATAAAATATAATTATATTTTATATAATACTATTATTATATCATTATATTTTAATTATATATATTAAGGATTTATCAAAATAAATAAAATGAAAATGCAAGTTTAAGGATTATACCTCTTCTTCAGAGAACCTCTTTAGGTTTACACCTAAAGGATTATTAGAAGCATTAAATAATTTAAAAACGTAATATGGGTTGTGTTAAGGTAATTAAGAAAGATTTTTGGGTATTTATTTTATTATAAAAATGGTTTTTAAGTGTGTAAAAGAGAGGATTGGGGTGGCCTTTTATAAGAGGGGGAGAGAACACACATGAAAGTTTTTAATAGAATAAAGTTTACCCATGTTTTTCACATTACAAAAGGAGAAAATGGTTATTTATAAAAACTAATATGTCATAAGATATATATATGGACATAATTTTTTTGGACAAGTTTCTAGGTCATTTTACCCCAAATCGTTTTAGTTTAAGCACCCGATAAACCCGTTTTAACATTAAACACGATAATTAATTTTTACAAATTTAACTGTTGATTTTGAAATATAATTAATATTAAATTGTTATATAATATAAATTAATATAATTATAAATATTTAATACAATTTTATATATTAAATTAACATAAGTGGAATAATTTAATTTAAAATCAAACCTATGGACACGAAAAAAAAGGTTTTCCCATGAAAAGTTTTTCAAAAGTATATAAAGTTTTTATATCAAAATTCAATATAAAATTGATTAAAATGAAATAAATTTGAATAATAAATATTTAATTTTACTAATAGTACATTTAAAACAATATCTAAATAAAATATATCTTGAAAATACTTTAAATGAATAGATAGTTGTTAATAAAAACCACTATTTTTCACTATTTACTAAAAAATTATCTTTTCCGAAAATCATTAAAAAAAATCACTCAAGAGTATTTTGATATTATGATTTATAAAATTATGTTTATTATTTCAAATAAATTTTATAAATTAATCGAAAATTAATTTTAAAATAAGATCTCAATATTCAATAAAATGTTTTTTTTGAAAAATAATGTTTATAAGCATAAAATTGGATTTATTATTTTTTCATGTTTAGAAAACACATAAGATGGTATTTAAAATTTCTATTGAATATATAAAATATAATATTAAATAAAATAATTCCCCACAATTTATTTTCTTAATTTATTATGGTAAGCCACATTTTTTTGCCGAAAAATAGTTTTTTAGAAAATATATTTCATTTATATGAAAATGATTCCTATTTTCACTTTTAGTTAATTGGTCACAATAGAATTAATTTTATTGTAATGTGTAAATCATAAATTTTCATAATTTATTTAATTCTATTCATACCCTCCATTCTAACATTTAGTCTATAACTATCATATTATGTAGTAATTGTTTAACAATTGGTCAAGTTTCATTAAAACTCAGTGTTACTTGTAGTGAATTCTTTCAAATAAATTAAATTTATTCAAGAAAAATTCATTAAATATTAGGGTATTAAATTATACCCCAATTAAAATGTGTTTATCCCTTTAAATACCATTAATTTTTCACAAAATAACTAAGGATAATTCAACTATATTACATCCTTGTGTTCCTTTATAACTTCCTCAAGATAGTGGATTCATCACAAAACATTGACCTGGTGAGGGGTCTTGTCTTGTAGAACATTCTGTCAATGATATAGAATCAATATTAGTTGTTCCTCATAATAAAGGTCTTTCTCCAGGGGTATGACCTTGGGGTTTTGTAAATGTGATGGATCAATAATGTACTCCTTCAATAGAGATACATGGAACACATCATGAACCTGAGATTTGATTGTTGGGAGTTCCAAACAATAAGGTACTATCTCGACACTGTCAATAATTTAAAAGGGATTGATATACCTAGGGATTAGTATGTCCTTCTTTCATCCATGTAAAAATTCATAGAAATCGTTTTTCACCAACTTCATATTCCATATTTACTCAATTATTATCATCATACATTTTCTATCGACATTGTGCCGACATTATTTTTTGTTGAATGAATATAACCTTCTATACCATTTCTTCAATTATCTTATGTCCCAATAGATTTCTTTCTGAAACACCATTCCAGCAAGTTGGATATCAATAGTTCTTTACATAGTGGGTTTCATAAAGAGCCACTTAAATACTTTATTGAAATATATTGTGGTATGAATACTCAACAAGAGGAAGGTGTTGATCCCAACCACCTTTTAAATATAGAGAAAAACATATCAACATGTCATAGAGAGTTTTAATTTTTCTCTTATACTAAAAATCTTTTTTAGGATGATACACGGTTCTGAAATTTAACTTTTTATCAATATATTTATGATGAATTTTCCAAAACATTGAGGTAAACCTTGTTTCCTGATCATATATAATAGGATGTTGTACTCCAAGCAACCTTACAACTTCCTTAATATGCATTTTGGAAACATTATCTAATGAGAAATATTATCTCATGGAAATAAAGTGTACTTTGTTTGTATAATGATCATCTACAATCCATATAGAATTATTCCCTTAATAATTTTTGGGGAGTCTGACAAAAAAATACATGGTGATATTTTTCCATTTACATTATAGTATGGTTAATGGTATTATTATCCATTAATGATTTTTCCTCCACCTTAACTTACTGACATTCTAGGAACCAAGATATATACTCAGCAATATCTATATTCATATTTTTTCATAAAAAATATCCATTCACATAGGTCAATGGTAGGAATTATACCCTTTTTTATTTTTTTTATGGGTTCAAGCCCCACGGACATGTAGAATGTGATCTGTTTTCACCTCACGTATGGGTTATCCTTTTTCTAAAAAGTATATTAATTTAATTCCCAAGTTTCAATAACACATATTTATCTCAACATTAATGATAAGATATACCCTAACAATTACCAATACCTTTAATATAATACACTTAATATATAGAGATTATTCCTCAAAAACATTTTTATTAAAACATATACCAACTAAAGGGTGGTATTACCATAAATTTCTCCCAAAATATCCATAATCTACAAAACAACCCATCACATAAAACCTCAAAATGTGTGTCTAATAATTTTTACTTATGATAAAACTTAAACTCCTAAAACCATGATGGTATATATAACTCTTAAGTTAATATTACATGGAGACATATATTCTTACAAAAGATAATTCACCCTTCATTCCTTAAATAATATTTATCTTATACAAAAATATTTCCATTAGAATCTTGGGTTAATCCTTTCACTAATATAATATCAAATTGGATTTCATTACACTAGAATCCATATAGATGGAGACAATAAATGTTCATAATCACATCAAATTACAATTAAGTACAAAAAGTATTATTTTAATAGGGATCATTCCTACAAAATCAAACATGAAATTACTAACTATGAAGTGCAAGATAAGTTTCCCATAATTTTAATGATTCAATTTATCTATTGTGATTACATAATATTTTTAACACCCCAAGCTTCGATGATACACTTCTCTTTGAATAATACAATAGCGTGTGTTCTACGCATCTTCGAGTTCTAACACACCATAAAAAGTAAACAAGCCGTTATGAATAGTAATACCAACTTTTTGAAATTTTATAAATTTTATCATTCAAAATGGACTTCATTTTGGGATTCTGATTATTGAAATTACCCTAGGGTGTTTTTTTGGTATTTTTCTGAAAACTTACAATTTTTGATGAATATTGAAAAACACTCAGTCAAAGTTTAAAACCGATTTTTTATTTAAATAATTATTTATTTTATTTAAATTTATTTCAGGTCAAAATATATACAGAATACCTATATAAGTTCAATGAAATTCATTGGAGTTATTTTATAATAATATTTGATATATAAAAATTTTATTGAACTTTTTACCATATTTTACCTACCTCCTTGGAGTTTTTTCAAATTTACATAAAACAAAATTTTACCACTTCTGCGAGTTGAATTTCGAAAATCTGAGAGACACTGTTAATATCAAGGAGTAAAATTTAGTTCAATATGATAAAAATAATTTTTGGTGAATAGTAACTTTTTACTTTTATTTACCACAGTTAAAAGTAAACATGGTAATTAAGGGTAAAAATGATATTATTATTACCCTAACACATGTCCTAATTCTATTGGATAAGTATAATTCGACCAAAAAAAACCTTAAGAATAAAATATGAACCTCTTTGGTCCACTTCGATTAGATTAGGACATTTATTATTATTTAATTCAAAGAAGAGTTAAAAGTGTTAAATTCAAAGTTTAATAACTAAACCATTATTAATATAGGGTTACACATAAGATAAATTCGACTATAAATATTCATTAGAAAGCTAAAACGATTTCCTACATAATGGTATTTTAATTATAATTTATTGGAAATTAAATATTTAAATTTATTTATGACACAATGATGATGCAGTAATTACCGTATTAATGAAATATTAAAATAATTGATATTATAAATATCTAAATAAATGTAATTTGAGACTTTTTATGAATTCCACTAATGTTATAGGTTAATATAAAATATTATAGTTGGTTAGATAAATTTTTTTCTAAGTAATAACATTGTTATGATTTTAACAAAAGAATACCAAATAGTGTCAAAATTGACATAAAATAGTTTTTTTAAAACAAATACTATATTATTAATTGATATAATTGTTCTAAAAATATACGGTTGGCCAAACAACATATATGATGATAGGTGTATCATTAATGAAACATTTGGGGGTTTTTTGGAATTATATAGTATTTTTATTAAACATATAATATAAAAAATCAAAGAGACATGGTAAATGTCAAACTATTTAACTATGAGTTAAATCTAAATGATAAAGTTAATATAGTGACAAAAACCTATCTAAAACCTATTGGTTGAGTGTTTTTTGACCCATACCCACCTTTTCCTTTAAATAATACTTTTTTGAGACATTAGAAACCGAAAATGATTTTTTTATAAAATAATATTTCTGGCTTTTCCTAAGGTTCCCCTCACCCCCTTATAAAAGGGAACTTCCCCTTACCTATAATTAAAACCTTCAAATCCATTTGGCTCAAATAAAACCTGCAAAAATAACCTCTAAATTGTCCTCCCTTCATCATAGAGGACTTAAATTAGTAATAAATCCAATATAAAGAGCCCTTTTGATCAAATCAAAAAGAAGAACCCGAAGAAGAGGTAAATATTTCATCACCTCTTCCAAGTTCCTTTCTTCATCCATTTCCTCTTTCTTTGTTGTTTCCATTCTAAAATAATAAATACAGTATCTTCTATATAATATGATGTTATTATAAATATGGTACAATAAAATTAATTATTCTATCCATCCTTTGAATGACCTATCACCATATGTGTGTACGTACGGCTTATCGTCTCCACGTCGTGGTGTAATTGTAATTCAATAGATTATAATTTGGATGGGTATAATAATGATGATTAATTGATGGAAATAATAAATATAACATGATTATAATTATGTATATATGATATACCATCCAATTATATATTATTTTAATAACAAAAGAATGATATTTTCACTCGTGCGTACGTACGGATTACCGTCTCCACAAATGCGATGAGATTCATTCCCCATCATATCCATTTAAGACTAATTTTCATTAGATGATTAAAAATAATGTTTAACGACTTGATATCATTTTGGATATGAATAAGATACATCCCATTTTTGACAAATATGACTCACATAACAAAGAATATAAAGTAAAAGGAATCTGTTAACACCCGAAACAACAATAATACTAAGATATTATTAACAAATCAATGTTAAAAATCATATATGAGGTCATATTAATGTATATGATTCTTTTATGATTTAATAACAATTATTTCACCACTATACAAGAGTTTAACATACCCTAGTCAAAGGAAAAGTACAAGGTAAGTGTTAATTCTACAATATCTTTATTATTCGAGGTTGTTTATACGTAATTATCTACTGGGACCTCTTTATCCTCCACAACAATGTTTCTTAAAAATGTATTCAAAAACATTGTTAATATTTACTATACTATGGGTTAAAGTAATTTATACCCTTGTTTGACTTTTAAAAAAAATTGAGAGGAATATTTCTGTCATTTTCCAAACAAGGTCCTTTATAACCTTTTCAACAAAATTAAGGTAAGAATGTCTTTTTTTAAATTCTATGGCGGGTGTGGCTATTTTCCACCATTATAAAATCGTCTCATCTTCCCTTATGAGCTTATAAGAATTATTTCAAAATAAATGTTTCCTTTATAATTATGTGACTCTTAAATGATTTGAAAATAGAGAGAGATATTTCTCAAAAAAAATTTCATTTCATCTATGTCAACATCCTTTGATGGATTGTAAGATTATTAGAAGTCGATTTATTATGATACAAAACATCCATATTGTATTGAAGGTTTTGGGATATGTTTGACTGTGGATGTGTTATTTCATACCATTCATTGTTTATGGATAATGTATTCCCATTTCGTATGCTAGTTTTAATAGGAATGTTTATGTTATATTTCAACCTCTTCTTATGATAAATGTATTGGACTAGTCTATTCTAGGTTAGGGATCGGTAAAAGTAAGCCCTCCGGGGTGGGGTCCAGTTATAGTAGACCCTCTGGGATGGATTCCGGTTATAGAGGCTCTCCGGGTTGGAGTCCGGTTACATAGGCTCTCAAGGATGGAGTCTGGTTAGAGAGGCTCTTCGGGATGGAGACTGGTTACAGAGGATCTCCAGGTTTGCGTCCAGTTACAATTTTCCCCTAGGTCTTGGCATGAGGCCTTGACACAGAAATTAATGTCCGACATTATGAATTTCATTATTATGAATGTGGCTAATGATATTGAATGTGATTATTATACTAGTAGAATATCCATGTGAGTAAGTAAATGGAATTGTTTTCATTTTTTATCTTTTCCATATTATGCTGAAGTTCATGTTTAAAAGTCTTTTGTTTTAGTTTTATACATTTCCGTAAATGTATATGCTTATTTATGAAAGTTTATGCTATATTTTTATCCTTTCTGAGCATCTATGCTCACCCCTTTCTATGTTTTATTTTTTCCAGGATATGAAGAAGTATATTATGAATGACCTGAAGGGATAGTCTATGGGATCTCAGTGTTGTATATGGAAACAATGTTGTTGTAGTTTTCCATTTTATGATGTAATGTAAACCTTATGAATGTATCTAGTACTTAGAAGGCTACTAAACTAAATGATCTTTCGAGACTTGATCTTTTGTGATCATGCCAATGATATATAATAATGCACCGACTCTGGGCTTTTGGGGTCGGGGTGTTAAAGTCAGTATCGGCGGAAGTTTAGTACAAACCTTGGAAACTAGATTTAGGTAAACTCTAATTAGAGCACAGAGCCCTAAGATAGACTTTGAGTATTAGTATAGAATAAATTTTTATAATTTTGGTATTGTAGAGATTTTATGATTTTTCCAAGAAATAAATACCTTTCTAGATACGAGCAGGTAGAGGCGGCTCTGGAACGGATGTACCTAGGGGTAAAACCCGAAAACACCGCTTTGATCTAGACTCGAACAGGAATTGGTGCATGACAATGGGCTTTGCAACACTCTTGTTTATGACACTCCTGGGGGATATGCTTAGGATAATTCTCATTTTCTTTAAAAACCATTATGAAGGGTTTATGAGTATATAATTCCTTAATGAAAACATTTTTATGATTATGGATTATGTACATAAACTGTTCAATTTATGTGAAGAGTTTTTCAAGTTTGTAATTATGTATTTAAATTCATAAACTAATCTAGTTTATGCCATTGTTTAAAAATGGCGCCTAGTGGAAGGAAAGGAAACTGTATCAATGCACATAATCCATATAGGAATTTCCCTCCTACTCAAGATAATTATATTGGAGTTGGTGATGCAACTGGTGCTGATCAGCTAATCACCATACGTGGACAACTCACTCAGGTTATAAATAATAATATTACCCATATGGAACATCCTGATCCACAGCATGGAGGATCAATGTTAAATTTCTTCATGAGGAAACAACCATCAACATTAAATGGGGGAACAAATACACTAGTAGCTGAGAAATGGATAAATTCCTTAATGAAAATATTCCATTCATTGGGGAGTAGTGAAAGGGAAAATGTTGTTATGGTAGTTTACCGCCCCCAATGGAGATTCTAATCAATGGTGGTCATTGATTGAAAACAAAAAAGAAGTTGATGAAGTATCAAATATGTAATGAAGTGAGTTTAAAGAGATTTTCTTTAAAAAATACTTTCCTCGTGACCATCGATAAAATATAGAAAGACATTTTATGAGTCTTAGTCAAAAAGAAGATGAGAATGTCGCAAAGTATGAAGCTAACTTTACAAGGTTAGAGAGGCATGTTACATATTATATACGTAACCCAAGAAGTAAGATTTATTGTTTCTTTAATGGGTTAAAACCATTTCTTTGTCGAGCATTAGTATCTCAATACTTCTCATCGTACGAAGATATAGTCTCGTGTGCTATCATGACAGAAAAAAAAATTCTCTAAATCTTATGATAATAATGTGAAGCAAGAGAAGAAGAGAATGATGGAGAAAGATACAGATAAAGGGAAAAAGGTAAAGAAGGATTTTCCATTATGTGATAATTATGGGAAGAAACACCCCGATAGTTTCCTAAAAGGAATGAGAGTTTGTTACAAGTGTGGTAAAAAAGGCCACCAAGCTCGTGATTGAAAGGGGAAGAAAGAGGCTGTCTATGTTGAATGTTACAATTGTAGAGAAATGGGGCATTATGAAAATGAATGCCCTAAGTTCCAATGAAAATTACCTCAGAAATGGCCAAAGGATCAAGGCCAATCTTATGTTGTTACTACAGTTGAAGTGGAATAATTAATGTATTTGTGTTTTTGGACTCAAGGATTATATTCCGGTTATAAGTATAATGTGATAAATATAAGTATTGTACTGAAGTACTTGTAGTTTTTATTAAGGTTTTAATATGACTAAGGTAATTATATTTTTAGTATCTGAATGTAAGAGAAACTTTACTTTGTTTGGGGAATCTGATGTTACAATTGATTTTGGAATTTAGATACCGTTTACAGAGAGTCTATATAGAGTTATTTTGGATAACTATAAATGTTGGAATGGATTAAGTTGAACTTTGGATAGTATTGTTTAAGGTTTAGACATTTCTTATGATTATTTTTGAAAAGGGACAACCTGCAGGTCAGGCTATAACCCGTCATGATGGACAAAGCTGCAGGAATCAAACCCACAACCATAGTGTGACACGCCTTTATTACCTACCACTAGCCTATAGGAAGTCCCTATTTAATACAAAATATTTTTCTTCTATTAAATGGTATGTGTTAATATTTGTAACCTTATACGATTAGGATAAATATAATAAATTTTTTGGGCTCTATTGTATTTTGGGGTGAAAGATGAGTTTGTGGTAGAAATTAGTTGAAGGATGAAGCTATACTTTTCAAGTATATATATATATATATATATATATATATATATATATATATATATATCTTATTCTATGAATAAATTAATTCTTAAACTTTAGTCAAGGGATATTAAAACCAAAAATGTGTTGTCCTAATACCTTATATTTTGTTGAACTAATGATATTTTGAATCATCATAGATTTATGTCTTAGAGGACCTCAATTTTACACTTGTTTTTGATTGATGACCTCAATCACTCCCTATAAACATTTATTTTTTTACTCTAATTATGTGTCTATAATTTCCACCAATGTTCTTCTATTCAAAACCCTAATTTGGTGGTGAATTTCTCATTTCCCTTTCCTTCTTATTAAAACTAAATTTTATTAACCCTATTTGTGATGTGGGTTTTCCACAAAGGTGTTTAATATTTTCAAATTTTTATTTTCGAATAATAATTTAAAATTGTGAGGATGCAATTTATTGAATGAGGGGAGAATGTTACACCCCCAAGCTTCCATGATACCCTTCTATTTGAATAATACAATAGTCTGTGTTGTACGCAACTCCGAGTTCTAACACGCCACAAAAAGTAATCTAGCTCTTATGAATAGTAATACCCACATTTTGAAATTTTATAAATTTTATCATTCAAAATGGACTTCATTTTTTGATTTGTAATATCAATATTAGCCTAGGGTGAATTTTTGGTATTTTTCTGAAAACTTTCAATTTTTGATGAATAGTGAAAAACACTGAGTCATAGTTTAAAACCGAATTTTTATTTATGTAAATATTTATTTTATTTAAATTTATTTTAGGTAGAAATTGAAACATGATACCTATATAGGTTCAATTTAATTCATTGGATTTATTTTATAATAATTTTAGATATATAAAATTTTTATTCAACTCTTTACTATCTTTTACCTACCTCCTATGAGTATTTTCCAATTTACATAAAACTAAATTTTACCACTTTTGTGAGTTGAATTTTGAAAATCCGAGAGACATGGTTAATAACAAGGAATAAAATTTGGTTCAATAAGTTAAAAATAATTTTTGGTGAATAGTTACTTTTTACTTTTATTTACCATGGTTAAAAGTAAACGGGGTAATTAAGGGTAAAAATGAAATTATTATTACCCTAAAACATGTCCTAATTCTATTGGATAAGTATAATTCGACCAAAAACAACCTTAGGAATAAAATATGAACCTCTTTGGTTCATATAAACCATTTTCAATATAGGGTTACATATAAAATAAATTAGACTATAAATATTCATTATAAATTTAAAAATATTTCCTAAATAATGGTATTTTATTTATAAATTTTAGACATTAAATAATTAAATTTGTTTATCACACAATGATGATGTAATAATTATTGTATTAATGAAATATTAAAATAATTGAAATTATAAATATCTAAAGAAATGTAATTGGAGACTTTTGATGAATTAAACTAATTTTATAGGTTAATATAACATATTAGGGTTGGTTAGATAATTTTTTTCGAAGTAATAACGTTGTTATGATTTTAACAAAAAACAAATACCAAATAGTGTCAAAATTGACATAAAATAGTTTTTAAGATGAATATTATATTATTAATTAATATAATGGTCCTCAAAATCTAAGTTTCAGCCAAAAGACTTATATGATGATAGTTGTATCATTAATAAACCACTTGGGGTTCACTTAAAGTATGTATTAATTTTATTAACCATATAATATAAAAATACAAAGAGACATGGTAAATGTCAAACTATTTAACTATTAGTTAAATCTAAAAGATAAAGTTAATATAGTGACCCAAACATGTCTAAAACCTATTGGTTGAGTTTATTCGACCTATACCCACCTTATCATTTAAATAATCATTTTTGGAGCCATTAGAAACCGAAAATGATTTTATTATAAAATAATATTTCTAGCTTTTCCTAAGGTGCCCCTCACCTATCTTATAAAAGGGAACTTCCCCTTCTCTCTAATTCACACCTTCAAAGTCATTTGGCTCAGCCAAACCCCACCCAAATACCCTCTCAACTATCCTATATTCGTTCTAGAATACTTCCTTTAGTCAGAAATCCAATCTAAGGAGCCCTTTTGATCAAATAAAAAGAAAGAACCCGAAGAAGAGGTAAATATTTCATCACCTCTTTCAAGTTCCTTTCTTCTTCCACTTCCTCTTTCTTTGTTTTTTCCATTATAAAATAATAACTCCAGTATCTTTTATATAATGTGATGTTATTATAAATATGGTACAACCAAATTAATTATTCTATCCCTCTTTGAATGACGTGTCACCATAAGTGCGTATGTAGGGATTACGCTCTCCACGTCCTGGTGTAATTGTTATTCAATACATTATTATTTGGATGTGTATAATAATGATGTGTAATTGATGTAAATAATAAATATAACATGATAATTATTCTGTATATATGATATACCATCCAATTATATATTATTTTAATAACAAAATATTGATATTGGCACTCGTGCGTACGTACGGATTACCGTCTCCACGAACGGGATGAGATTTATTCCCCATCGTATCCATTTAAGACTAATTTTCTTTAGATGATTAAAAATAATTCTTAAAGACATGATATCATTCTGAATATGAATAATATAAATCCCATTCATAATAAATAAGACTCACATAACAAGTAATATAAAGTAAAACAAATCGGTTAACACCCGAAACAATAATAATAATAAGATATAAATAACAAAGAAATGATAAAAGATCATATATGATATCATATTAATGTATATGATTCTCGTATAATTTAATAACAATTATTTAACCATTATAAAATATTCTAACTTACCCTCGTCCAAGCAAAAGTACAAGGTAAGGGTTAATTCTACAATCTCTTCATTATCCGAAGATGTTTATACGTAATTATCTACTGGGACCTCTTTATCATCCACATCTATGTTTCTTAAAAATGTATTCAAAAACATTGTTAATATTTACTAGACTATGGGTTAAAGTCATTTATACCCTTGTTTGACTATTTATAAAATGTTTTGAGATGAATTTTTCCGTCGTTTTCCAAACAAGGTACTTCATAACCTTTTCGACAAAATTAAGGTAAGAATGTCTTTTTTTTACTTATAGGGAGGGTGCAGCTATTTTCCGCCTTTATAAAATCATCAAAGCTTCCCTTACAATATTATAATAATATTTTCAAAATAAATGTTTCATTTATAATTATGTGACTCTTAAATGATTTCAAAATAGAAAGAGATATTTCTCAAAAAAAAATCATTTCATCTATGTCAACATCATTTGATGGATTGTAAGATTATTTGAAGTTGATTTATTGTGATACAAAACTTCCATATTGTATTAAAGGTTTTGTGATATGTTTGAATTTGGATGTGTTATTTCATACCATTCATGATTTATGGACAATTTATTGACGTTTTGTATTCTAGTTTTAATACGAATGTTTATATTATATTTCAACATCTTCTTATGATAAATGTATTGGACTAGTATGTTCTGGGTTGGGGACAGGTAAATGTAATCCCTTCAGGTTGGGATCCGGTTACAGCAGACCCTCTAGGATGGAGTCCGGTAATAGAGGCTATCCGGGTTGGAGTCCGGTTATAGAGGCTCTCCGGGATGGAGTCCAGTTACAGAGGCTCTCGGGGATGAAGTCCGGTTATAGAGGCTCTTCGGGTTTGGGTCCGGTTACAGTTAGCCCCTGGGTCCTGTAACGAGGCCTTGACACAGAACTTAAAGTCCGACATTATGCATTACATCATTATGAATGTGGCTATTGATATTTCATGTAATTTTTCTACTAGTATAATATCCATGTGAGTAAGTAAATTGTATTGTTTTGATTTTATCTTTGCCATATTATGCTGAAGTTAAAGTTTAAAAGGCTTTTGTTTTAGTTCTATACATTTCCTTAAATGTTTATTCTTATTTATGAAAGTTTCTGCTATATTGTTATCCTAACTGGGCATCTGAGCTCACCCCTTTCTATGTTTTATTTTTTCCACGATGTGAAGAAGTTTTTTATGACTGACCTATAGGTACAATTTATGGGATGTTGTGTATGGAAACAATGTTGTTGTAGTTTTCCATTTTATGATGTAATGTAAACCTTATGAATATATCTAGTACTTCCAAGGCTACTAAACTAAAAAATCATTCGAGACTTGATCTTTTTTTATCATTCCAATGATACTTAATAATTCACCGACTATGGGCTTCTAGGGTTGGGGTGTTACAGTTGGTATCAGAGGAAGTTTAGTACAAATCATGGAAACTAGATTTAGGTAAACTCTGAATAGAGCACATGGCCCTAAGATAGACTTTGAGGATTAGTATAGAAGAAAATACTAGACTTTTGATATTGTAGAGATTTTATGAGTTTTACAAGAAATACATCCCTGTCTGGACACGAGTTGCTAGAGGCGGCTCTGGAATAGATATACCTAGGGGTAAAACCCAAAAACACTGCTTTGATCTAGACTCGAACGAGAACTGGTGCACAACAACGGGCCTTGCAACACTCTTGGTTATGACACTCCCAGAGGATATGCTTAGTATAATTCTCATTTTTTTACAAACCATTATGAAGGGTTTATGAGTATATAATTCCTCAAAGAAAACATTTTTATGATTATGGATTATATACATAAACTGTTCAATTTATGTTAAGAGTTTTTCAAGGTTGGAATTATGTATTTCAATTCATAAACTAATCTAGTTTATCCCATTGTGTATAAATGGAGCCTAGTGTAAGGAATGTAAACTGTATCAACGCACGTAATCCATGTAGGGATTTCCCTCCTACTCAAGATAATTATAGTAGAGCTGGTGATGCAACTAGTGTTGATCAGCTAATCACCATACTGGGACAACTCACTCAGGTTATGAATAATAACCTTACTCATATGTAACACCCTGATCCTCAGCGTGGAGGATCAATGTCAGATTACTTCATGAGGAAACAACCACAAACATATAATGGGGGTAAAAATCCACTAGTAGCTCAGAAATGGATAAATTCCTTAGAGAAAATATTCTATTCCTTAGGGAGTAGTGAAAGGGAAAATGTTGTCATGGAAGTTTACCGCCTCACTAGAGATGTTGATCAATGGTGGTCATTTATTGAAAACACAAAGGAAGATGATGAAGTATAAAATATTTAATGGAGGGAGTTTAAAGAGATTTTCATTGAAAAATACTTTCCTCATGACCATCGAGCAGGTATGGAAAGACAACTTTTGATTCTGAGGCTAAAGTAGGATGAGAATGTCGCAAAATATGAAGCTAAATTTACAAGGTTAGTGAGGCATGTTATAGATTATATACATAACCCAAGAAGTAATATTGATCGTTTTTTTGATGGGTTAAAACCATTTCTACATTGAGAATTAGTACCGAAATCCTTCTCATCGTACGAAGATATAGTCTCATGTGCTATGAAGACAGAAAATGAATTCTCTAAATCTTATAACAATAAAGTAAAGGAAGAGAAGAAGAGAATGGTAGAGTAAGAGACTGATAAAGGGAAAAAGGGAAAGAAGGATTTTCCATTATGTGATAATTGTGGGAAGAAACACCGCGGTACTTGCCAAAAAGGAATCAGAGTTTTTTACAAGTGTGGTGAAAAATGCCACCAAGCTCGTGATTGCAAGAGGAAGAAAGAGGTTTTCAATGTTGAATGCTACAATTGTAGAGAAATGGGGCATTATGAAAATTAATTCCCTGAGTGACAAGGAAACTTACCTCAGAAAAGGCCAAGAGATCACAATATTACGTTGTTACTAGAGTTGAAGTGGAATAATTATTGTATTTGTGTTTTTGGAATCAATGATTATATTATTGTTATTAGATTAATGTGATAAATATAAGGATTGTACTACAGTACTTGTTTTTTTCATTAAGGTTTTAATATGACTAAGGTAATCATATTTTCAGTATGTGACAATAAGAGAAACTTTACTTTGTTTGGGGAATCTGATGTTACAATTGATTTTGGAATTTAGATACCTTTTACAGAGAGTCTGGACAGAGATATTTTGGATAACTATAAATGTTGTAATGGATTAAGTTGGACTTTGGATAGTATTTTTTAAGGTTAAAACATTTCTTATGATTATTTTTGAAATAGGACAACCTGCAGGTCAGGCAATAACCCGTCATGATGGAAAAGGTTGCAGGAATCGAACCCACAACCATAGTGCGACTGACCTTTATTACCTACCACTAGCCTATAGGAAGTCCCTGGTAGATACAAAATATTTTTCTTTAATTAAATTTTATGTTTTAATATTTGGAACCTTATAAAATTAGGATAAATATAATGTTTTTTGGGTTCTATTATCTTTTGCAGTGAAAGATGTGTTTGTGGTAGAAATTAGTTAAAGGATGAAACTCTACTTGTCAAGTATATATATATATATATATATCTAATTCTATGAATAAATTAATTCTTAAACTTTAGAGAAGGGATATTAAAACCAAAAATGTGTTATCCTAATACCTTATATTATGTTGAACTGATGACATTTTAAATCATCATAGATTGATGGCTTCGAGGCCCTAAATTTTACACTTATTTGTGATTGATGACCTCAATCACTCACTATAAATATTTATGTGTTTCCTCTAATTACATTTCTATAATTTCCACCAATTTTCTCTTATTCAAAACCCAAATTTGTTGGTGAATTTCTCATTTCCCTCTCCCTCTTATTAAAACTAAAATTTATTAACCCTATTTCTGATGTGGGTTTTCCACAAAGGTATTTTCTATTTTCAACCTTTTATTTTTCAAGATCAATTTAAAATTGCGAGGACACAATTTATTTAATGAGGGGAGAATGTAACACCCCAAGCTTCCATGATATGCTTCCCTTTGAATAATATCATAGCGTGTGTTGTACGCAACTCTGAGTTCTAACACACCATAAAGAGTAAACTAGCTGTTATGAATAATAATAACCACTTTTTGAAATTTTATAAATTTTATCATTCAAAATGGACATCATTTTTGGATTCGGAATATCGAAATTAGCCTGGGGTGAATTTTTGCTATTTTTCTGAAAACATTCAATTTTTGATGAATAGTGAAAACTCTAAGTCATAGTTTAAAACCGAATTTTTATTTAAATAATTATTTAATTTATTTAAATTTAATTTAGGTCAAACTAGATACATAATACCTATATATGTTCAATTTAGTTCATTGGAGTCAGTTTGTAATAATTTTAGATATATGAAAATTGTATTGAACTTTTTACCGACTTTTACCTACATCCTAAGAGTATTTGCAAATTTACATAAAAATAAATTTTACCACTTCTGCGAGCTTAATTTAAAAAATCCAAGATACATGGTTAATATCAATGAGTAAAATGTGGTTCAATAAGATAAAACTAATTTTTGGTGAATAGTAACGTTTTACTTTTATTTACCACGGTCAAAAGTAGATAGGGTAATTAAGGGTAAAAACGATATTATTATTACCCTAAAACATGTCCTAATTATATTTGATAAGTATAATTCAACCCAAAAAAAACTTAATAAAAAAATATGAACCTCTTTGGTCCACTTGGATTAGATTATGACATTTATTATTATTTAATTCAAAGAAGAGTTAAAAGTGTTAAATTCAATGTTTAATAATTACACCATTTTTAATGTAAGCTTAAACATAATATAAATTCGACTATAAATATTCATTAGAAGTCTAAAATTATTTAGTACATAATGGTATTTTATTTATAATTTTTAGACTTTAAATAATTAAATTTATTTCTGACACAATGATGATGCAGTAATTAACGTATTAATGAAATATTAAAATATTCGATATTCTAAATATATAAATATATGTAATTTTAGACTTTTGATGAATTAAACTAATTTTATAGGTTAATATAACATATTAGGGTTGGTTATATTAATTTTTTTCTAATTAATAATGCTTTTATGAATTTAACAATAAAAATATACCAAATAGTGTCAAAATTGACAAAAAATAGTTTTTAAAACGAATATTATATTATCAATTGATATAATGGTCCTAAAAATATAATGTTCGTCCAAAATACTTATATGATGATAGGTGTATCGTTACTTAACCACTTGGGGTTCTCTTGGATGTATATAGTATGTTTATTAACCATATAATATAATAATACAAAGAGACATGGTAAATGTCAAACTATTTAACTATGAATTAAATCTAAACTATAAAGTTAATATAGTGACCCAAACCTATCTAAAACCTATGGGTTGAGTGTTTTTTGACCCATAACCACCTTTTCCTTTAAATAATATATTTTTGAGAAATTATAAAGTAAAAATGATTTTATTATAAAATAATATTTCTAGCTTTTCCTAAGGTGCCCCATCACCCCTCTTATAAATGGGAACTTCCCCTTCCCTCTAATTCACACCATAAATGCCATTTGAATCGGCCAAACCCTACCCAAATACCCTATCAATAGTCCTTCGTTCATCCTAGAGTACTTCCTTTTGTCATAAAGAAATCTAAGGAGCCCTTTTTATCAAATCAAAAGGAAAAACCCGAAGAAGAGGTAAATATTTCATCACCTCTTTCAAGTTCCTTTCTTCTTCCATTTCCCCTTTCTTTTCCATTTCCATTATAAAATAATAACTCCAGTTTCTTATATATACTGTGATGTTATTATAAATATGGTACAACCAAATTCATTATTCAATCCATCCTTTGAATGACATGTCACCATATGTGCGTACGTATGTCTTACTGTCTCCACGTCGTGGTGTAATTGTTATTCAATACATTATTATTTGGATGGGTATAATAATGATGTTTAATTGATGTAAATAATAAATATAACATGATAATGATTCTTTATATATGATATACCATCCAATTATATATTATTCTAATAACAAGAGAATGATATTGTCGCTCGTGCGTATGTACGGATTACCATCTCCACGAACGCGATGAGATTCATTACCCATCGTATCCATTTAAGACTAATTTTCTATTAGATGATTAAAAAAAATGTTTAAAGACTTGATATCATTCTGTATATGAATAAGATACATCCCATCCATAACAAATATGACTCACATAACAAAGAATATAAAGGAAAATGAATCTGTTGACACCCGAAACAAAGATAATACTAAGATATAATTAACAAAGTAATGTTAGAAGATCATATATGATATTATATTAATGTATATGATTCTTTTATAATTTAATAACAATTATTTCACCATTATAAAAGATTTTAACCTACCCTCGACCAAGGAAAATTACAAGGTGAGGGTTAATTGTACAATCTATTCATTATCTGAGGTTGTTTATACTTAATTATCTACTGGGACCTCTTTATCATCCACATCTATGTTTCTTAAAAATTTATTCAAAAAAATTGTTAATATTTACTAGAATATGGTTTAAAGTCATTTATACCCTTTTTGACTTTTTATAAAATGTTCTGAGGGGAATCTTTCTGTCATTTTCCAAACAAGGTACTTTATAACCTTTTCGACAAAATTAAGGTAAGAATGTCTTTTTTTATCATATATAGCGGGTGCAGCTATTTTATGCCATTATAAAATCGTAGAAGCTTACCTTACAAGCTTATAAGAATATTTTCAAGATAAATTTTTCCTTTATAACTATGTGACTCTTAAATGATTTCAAAATAAAAAGAGATATTTCTCAAAAAAATGTTTTCATTTCATTTATGTCAACATCCTTTGATAGATTGTAAGATTATTTGAAGTGGATTTATTATGATACAAAACTTCTATATTGTATTGAAGGTTTTTTGATATTTTTTACTGTGGATGTGTTATTTAATACCATTCATGGTTTATGGAAAATTTATTGACATTCTGTATGCTAGTTTTAATATGAATGTTTATGTTATATTTCATACTCTTCTTATGATAAATGTATTGGAATAGTATATTCTGGGTTGGGGACTAGTAAAAGTAAAACCTCTGGGTTGGGGTCTGGTTATATAAAACCCTCCGAGATGGAGTCTGGTTACAGAGGCTCTCTAGATTGGAGTCCTGTTATAGAGGCTCTCAGAGATGGAGTCTGATTACAGAGGATCTCTGGGATGGAGTCTGGTTATAGAGGCTCTCCGGGATAGATTCTAGTTAAAGAGGCTCTTTAGGTTTGTGTCTGGTTATAGTTATCCCCTAGGTCCTAGCACAAGGCCTTGAAAGAGAAATTAAAGTCCGACATTATGCATTTCATCATTATGAAGGTGGCTATTGATATTGCATGTGATTATTCAACTATTAGAATATTCGTGTGAGTAATTAAATGGAATTATTTTCATTTTACCTTTTCCATATTATGCTGATGTTCTTGTTTAAAAGGCTTCTGTTTTAGTTGTATACATTTCCTTAAATTTTTATTCTTATTTATGAAATTTTTCGCTATATTGTTATCCTTAATGAGCATCTGATCTCACCCCTTTATATGTTTTATTTTCCCCAAGATGTGAAGAATTATATTATGAATGACCTGTAGGGACAGTCTATGGGATCTCAGTGTTGTTTATGGAAACAATTTTGTTGTAGTTTTTTGTTTTATTATGTAATGTAAACCTTATTAATGTATTTAGTACTTCCAAGGCTACTAAACTAAATGATCTTTTGGGAGTTGATCTTTTGTGATCATTCCAATGATACATAATAATGCACCGACTTTGGGCTTCTGGGGTCAGGGTGTTATAGTTGGTATTAGAGGAAGTTTAGTACAAACCATGGAAACTAGATTTAGGTAAACTCTGATTAGAGCACATAACCCTAATATAGACTTTGAGGAATAGTATAGAAGAACATCCTAGAATTTTCTTGTTTTAGAGATTTTATGAGTTTTCCAAGCAATACATCCCTGTCTTGATATGATCAGGTAGAGGTGGCTCTGGCATAGATGTACCTAGGGATAAAACCCGAAAACACTACTTTGAGCTAGAATCGAATGAGAACTGGTGCACAATAATGGGCCTTGTAGCACTCTTGGTTATGACACTTCTGGGGGATATTCTTAGGATAATTCTCATTTTAATTACAAACCATTAGGAAGGGTTTATGAGTATATAAATTCCTCAAAGAAAACATTTTTATGATTATGGATTATATCCATAAAATTTTCAATTTATGTTAAACGTTTTTCAAGTATGGAATTATGTATTTCAATTCATAAACTTATATAGTTTATGCCATTGTTTATAAATAGAGCTTTTTGGAAGTAATGGAAACTCTATCAATGCACGTAAACCATGTAGGTATTTCCCTTTTACACAAGATAATTATAATGTAGTTGGGGATGCAACTGGTGCTGATCAACTAATCACTATACTGGGACAACTCACTCAGGTTATGAATAATAACATTACCCGTATGGAGCACCCTGATCCTCAGCGTGGAGGATCAATGTTAGATTGCTTCATGAGGAAATAACCACTAACATTCAATGGGGGTACAAATACACTAGTATCTGTGCTATGGATAAATTCCTTAGAGAAAATATTATATGCCTTGGGGAGTAGTGAAAGGGAAAAAGTTATAATGGCAGTTTACCACCTCACTAAGATGCTTATCAATGGTGGAAATTGATTGAAAACACAAAGAAATATGATGAAGTATAAAATATGGAATAGAGGGAGTTTAAATAGATTTTCATAGAAAAATACTTTTCTTGTGACCATCAAGCATATATGGAAAGACAATTTCTGAGTCTGAGGAAAAAGGAAAATGAGAATCTCACAAAGTATGAAGCTAACTTTACAAGGTTAGGGAGGAATGTTAGAGATTATATATGTAACCCAGGAAGTAAGATTGATCATTTCTTTGAAGGGTTAAAACCATTTCTCCGTAGAGTATTAATATTTCAATCCTTCTCATCGTACGAAGATAAAGTCTTGTGTGTTATCAAGATAGAAAAGGAATTCTCTAAATATTATGACAATAAAGTAAAGCAAGATAAGAAGAGAACGGTTGAGAAAGATGAAGATAAAGGGAAAAAGGGAAAGAATGATTTCCCATTATGTAATAACTATGGGAAGAAACACCTCGGTACTTGCCTAAAAGGAATGGGAGTTTGTAACAAGTGTGGTGAAAAAGGCCACCAAGCTTGTGATTGCAAGGGGAAGAAAGAGGCTGTCAATGTTGAATGCTACAGTTGTAGTGAAATGGGGAATTTTTTAAGTGAATTCTCTAAGTGCCAAAGAAACTTAACTCAGAAAAGGCCAAGGGATAAATGCCAATCTTATTCTATTACTACAGTTGAAGTGGAATAATTAATGTATTTGTGTTTTTGGACTCAAGAATTACATTCTGGTTATAAGAATAATGTGATAAATATAAGGATTGTACTATAGTACTTTTTTTCATTAAGGTTTTAATATGACTAAGGTAATCATATTTTTATTATGTAATAATAAGAGAAACTTTACTTTGTTTGGGTAATCTGATGTTACAATTGATTTTGGAATTTAGATACCTTTTACTGAGAGTCTGGATAGAGGTATTTTGGATAACTATAAAGGTTGTAATGGATTAAGTAGAACTTTGGATAGTATTACTTAAAGTTAAAACATTTCTTATGATTATTTTTGAAAAAGGAAAACTAGTAGGTTAGGCAATAACCCGTCACGACAGACAAATCTGCAGGAATCGAACCCACAACCATAGTGGGACAAGCCTTTATTACCTAACACTAGCCTATAGGAAGTCCCTGGTTAATACAAATTATTTTTCTTCAATTAAATGGTATGTTTTAATATTTGGAAACTTATACGATTAGGATAAATATAATGTTTTTTGGGTTCTATTGTCTTTTGGAGTGAAAGATGAGTTTGAAGTAGAAATTAGTTGAAGGATGAAACTCTACTTCTCAAGTATATATATATATATATATATTTCTCTTATTCTATGAATAAATTAATTCTTAAACTTTACGGAAGGGATATTAAAACCAAAAATATGTTATCCTAATACCTTATATTTTGTTGAACTGGGGATATTTTAAATCATCATAGATTGATGTATTTGAGGCCCTCAATTTTACACTTGTTTGTGAATTATGACCTCAATCACTCCCTATAAATATTTACGTTTTCTCTCTAATTATGTGTCTATAATTTCCACCAATGTTCTCCTATTCAAAACCCTAATTTAGTTCTGAGTTTCTCATTTCCCTTTCCCTCTTATTAAAACAAAATTTTATTAACCCTATTTTCGATGTGGGTTTTCCACAAAGGTATTTTCTATTTTCAACCTTTTATTTTTGAAGAACAGTTTAAAATTGCAAGGATTCAATTTATTGCAGGGGAGAATGTAACACCTCAAGATTCCATGATACGCTTCTCTTTGAATAATACAATAGCATGTGTTGTACGCAACTCCGAGTTCTAACACACCACAAATAGTAAACTAGCCATTATGAATAGTAATAACCACTTTTTGAAATTTTATAAATTTTATCACTCAAAATGGACTTCATTTTTGGATTCAAAATATCAAAATTAGCCTAGGGTGAATTTTTGGTACTTTTCTGAAAACTTTCAATTTTTTATGAATAGTGAAAAACACTAAGTCATAGTTTAAAATCAAATTTTTATTTAAATAATTATTTATTTTATTTAAATTTATTTTAGTTCAAAACAGGTACATAATACCTATATAAGTTCAATATAATTCATTAGAGTCAGTTTATAATAATTTCAGATAAATAAAAATTTTATTTATCTTTTTACCGTCTTTTACCTACCTCCTAGGAATATTTGCAAATTTACATAAAACTAAATTTTACCGCTTCTGTGAGTTGAATTTAAAAAATCTGAGAGACATAGTTAATATCAAGGAGTAAAATTTGGTTCAATAAGATAAAAATAATTTTTGGTGAACGGTAACTTTTTACTTTTATTTACCACGGTTAAAAGTAAACAGGGTAATTAAGGGTAAAAATAATATTATTATTACTCTAACACATGTCATAATTCAATTGGATAAGTATAATTAGACCAAAAACATCCTTATGAATAAAACATGAACCTATTTGGTCCACTTGGATTAGATTAGGACATTTATTATTATTTAATTCAAAGAAGGGTTAGAAGTGTTAAATTCAATGTTTAATAACTAAAACATTTTTAATATAGGGTTAAACATAAGATAAATTTGACTATAAATAATAATTATAAATCTAAAAATATTTCCTACATAATGATATTTTATTTATAATTTTTAGACATTAAATAATTAAATTTATTTATCACACAATGATGATGAAGTAATTACCATATTAATGAAATATTAAAATAATTGATATTATAAATATCTAAATAAATGTAATTTGATACTTTTGATGAATTAAAATAATTTTATAGGTTAATATACCATATTGGTATTGGTTAGATTATTTTTTTTGATGTAATAATTTTTTTATGATTTTAACAAAAAAAATACCTAATAGTGTCAAAATTTACATAAAATAGTTTTTAAAACGAATATTATATTATTAATTGGTATAATGGTCCTAAAAATCTAAGTTTCAGAAAAAAGACTTATATTATGATATTTTTATCATTATTTAACCACTTGGGGTTCTATTGAAGGTATATAGTAAGTTTATTAACCATATAATGTAAAAATACAAAGAGACATGGTAAATGTCAAACTATTTAATTATGAGTTAAATCTAAAAGAAAAAGTTAATATAGTGACCCAAACCTGTCTAAAACCTATTGGTGGAGTTTTTGTCGACCCATACCCACCTTATAATTTAAATACTCTATTTTGGAGCCATTAAAAACCGAAAATTATTTTATTATAAAATAATATTTCTAGCTTTTCCTAAGGTGCCCCTCACCCCTCTTATAAAAGGGAACTTCCCCTTCTCTCTAATTCACACCTTCAAAGCCATTTGGATCGGCCATAACATACCCAAATTCCCTCTCAACCATATTCTATTCGTCCTAGAGGACTTCCTTTAGTCATAAATCCATTCTACGGATCCCTTTTGATCAAATCAAAAGGAAGAAACCGAAGAAGAGGTAATATTTCATCACCTCTTTCAAGTTCCTTTCTTCTTCCACTTCCTCATTCTTTGTTGTTTCCATTATAAAATAATAAATACATTATCTTATATATATTTTGATGTTATTATAAATATGGTACAACCAAATTCATTATTCTATCCATCCTTTGAATGACATGTCACCTTACATGTGTACGTACGGCTTATTGTCTCCACGTCGTGGTGTAATTGTTATTCAATACATTATTATTTGGATGGGTATAATAATGATGTGTAATTGATTTAAATAATAAATATAACATGATAATGATTCTGTATATATGATATACCATACAATTTTATATTATTTTAATAAAAAAATAATGATATTGTCGCTCGTGCGTACATACGGATTACCGTCTCCACGAACACGATTAGATTCATTCCCCATCATATCCATTTAAGTCTAATTTTCATTAGATGATTAAAAATATTATTTAAATACTTGATATAATTCTAGATATGAATATGATACATTCCATCCATAACAAATATGACTCACATAACAAATAATATAAAGGAAAACGAATCTGCTAACACCTGAAACAACGATAATACTAAGATATTATTAACAAAGCAATGTTAAAAGATCATATATGATATCATATTAATGTATATGATTCTTGTATAATTTAATAAAAATTATATAACAATTATATAGGAGTTTAACCTACCCTCAACCAAGGAAAAGTACAAGGTAAGAGTTATTTCTACAATCTCTTCATTATCTAGGGTCATTTATACGTAATTATCTACTGGGACCTCTTTATCATCCACATCTATGTTTCTTAAAAATGTATTCAAAATAAATGTTACTATTTACTACACTATGGGTTAAATTCATCTATACACTTTTTTGACTTTTTATAAAATGTTTTTAGGGGAATATTTCTGTCATTTTCCAATCAAGTTACTTTATAACCTTTTCGACAAAATTAAGGTAAGAATGTCTTTTTTTAAATTATACGGATGGTGTGGCTATTTTCCACAATTATAAAATCGTTGAATCTTCCCTTATAATCTTATAATAATATTTTCAAAATAAATGTTTCCATTATAGTTATGTGACTCTTAAATGATTTCAAAATACAAAGAGATATTTATCAAAAAAATTGTTTTCATTTCATCTATGTCAGCATCCTTTGATGGATTGTAAGATTATTTGAAGATGATTTATTATGATACAAAACTTCCATATTGTATTTAAGATTTTGTGATATGTTTTACTGTGGATGTGTTATTTCATACCATTCATGGTTTATGGATAATTTATTGACATTTCGTATACTAGTTTTAATATGAATGTTTATGTTATATTTCAAACTCTTATTTTGATAAAAGTATTTGACTATTATGTTCTGGGTTGGGGACCAGTAAAAGTAAGCCCTCCGGTTTGGGGTCCGGTTACAGAAGACCCTCTAGGATGGAGTTCGGTTATAGAGGCTCTCTAGGTTGGAGTCCGGTTACAAAGGCTCTTCGGGATAGAGTCTGGTTACAGAGGCTCTCCGGGATGGAGTCTGGTTACAGAGGCTCGCTGGGTTTGGGTTAGGTTATAATTAGCCCATAGGTCCTAGAAGAAGGACTTGACAAAGAAATTAAAGTCTAACATTATGCATTCCATCATTATGAATGTGGATATTTAAATTGCATGTGATTATTCGACTAGCATAGTATCCATGTGAGTAAGTAAATGGTTTTTTTTTTGATTTTATCTTTTCCATATTATGCTAAAGTTCATGTTTAAAAGGCTTTTGTTTTAGTTCTATACATTGCCTTAAATGTTTATTCTTATTTATAAAAGTTTGTGCTATATTGTTATCCTTACTGAGCATCTGATATCACCCCTTTCTATGTTTTATTTTTCCTAGGATGTGAAGAATTATATTATGACTGTCCTGCCGGGATAGTCTATGGGATCTCAGTGTTGTCTATGGAAATAATGTTGTCGTAGTTTTCCATTTTATGATATAATGTAAACCTTATGAATGTATCTAGTACTTCCAAGGCTACTAAACTAAACAAGCTTTCGAGACTTGATCTTTTGTGATCATGCCAATCATACATAATAATTCACAGACTCTGGGATTTTGGGGTTAGGGTGTTACAATATTTCCATTTTTCCTATATATTTAGAGGTTTTTATGTCTTATAATCCTCATTATCCCATGAATTGGGGAATTGATTTACATAATACCCAAACTCCTGAAACATGATGGACTGGGTTGTGGGTAGTGAATTATGTGGATATTTCTCCCTATTTTCATTATTATCTAACTTCTTCCCATTTTTTGGAATTTGATTTCTCGATGACCTTCCTCTCCATATGAAAAAATTTTTTAGTCCCCTTAAGGAAATTTCCTTCATGTTTCCTACCACACTTTTAGTATAATGGAATGTGAATCATCTTTTATCCCTGGGTTTTAGAGTTTCATTTGAATTCCATATTTCTTTTCATAGTAAAACCATTTGATTTATGGGTAACCCCAATCTATATTTCTACCTTGATAGCATAAAAATGACTTCATCATGGATAAAAAACACTTTTATAGATAATTCCCTTTAGATAATTTTTTTATTCATGGAGGTATCAATCAACCTTACTTTTAAGTTGGATACCAATTGAAGAATCATGCCTCACAAGTCTTTTAATATTTTCCTCATTAGTTCCAAAAGATTAATCATCCTTATACTTTATCTCAAGTAATTAATTTTCCATTTTTTTAAAAGAATATGGGGAAAGTACATATTGAAAAATAAAATATTACCCTCATTCCACTCCATGGATCAGTTTCATCGTGTTTCCTTTTATTCTTGATTAGATTCCACCTTTAATATGCTTGACCTTCTAAAATATAGATATCCAAAATTAATTTTTGTATTATAAACATTAGAGAACAAAAAATATATTTTCAATGGTACTAATCCATTTCTCATCAACTTAAAGATCAACGGATCCACTAAAAGATGATGGATACTGCCTCATGAAGGACTCAATAGAACATGGTTCCGTCCTTTGATCATTTTTAAGTTTATTATTATAAGGCCATGGCCTTAAACCTTACTTAATATTGAATTAAATGAATAATTCACATTGAGGATCTTTTCAGGTTTAGAGTTTTAGAGAATTAGGACATAGCTATTACATCTCAAAATATTACATAGTAGACACTTCTACTAAGTTTCCATAAAAAACACTTAAAAAGAAACATGTCTAGTTCCATGTTTTAGAAAACATGTCTTTCCTTGATCCCATCCTTGACCCTATTCATCTTTAAGTCCTGTGGAAAACATTTCAAAAACATGGGATGAGCATAAAAAATCCTAGTAAATGATACACAAAGAAGGAAAACTGTTAGTTTTTCAAAACAAAAAGTAAACCATGAATACTTTACCAAAGTAATAATTTTCACCTTTATGAAGTAGTAAAAACTATTCACTGACTAAAAGTCCATTACTTACCCTTTTGTAACCAAAAGATTACCATAAAACCCATATAAAGAACACATAACATATAAAGGTAACTTGGGATATAAACATACTTAAATGGAATAACCATACGGTCGACTTCCACACATACTTAATGGAATAGCCATACGGCCGAATTCCATACCCAATGAATTGGAGGTTATAACATAACCACCCCTCCTGGTATTCACGGCACCACCCTTCATATGGTTTATCACGTAACCACCCATAAAATGTCCAATTACCATCATTACACTTAAAATATTGAAAATATAAACATTTCAATAACAATATTTCATTTTCAATCACAATAGGTAATTCTAAGATATTGAATCAATCAATCCATTTTCAAAAACCATTTAAAAGAGATTTTTGAATCAATGTGTCCCATTACAATTTGAAGCTTTTAATGGAATTATAATTTTAAAACATTAATGTAAATATAAATAAATAATGAAAACCATTTCGAAAACATGGACATTAATGATAAATATTTATAATAATAAATCATTAAAACATTTAAGACGATATTTTTGTTAAAGAGTTTTTAACAAAATGAGAGACTCTTGAATACAAATAATTGTGGAATAACATTTAATCATAACTTTATAATATCATGAGAATAAAGGGATTCATGATATAATATGTCAAAGGACAGTATACACACCATATAAGATTGAATTGGTTCATAACAACAATGAATTCTCAATGGAAATGTAAATTGAGATGAAATCCATTATAAAGATGGTATCCTTAAATTAAGGATAAATCTATCACATAATTATGTGTGAGAAATATAAATACACCCAATATAAGTGTATATTAAGTGTGAAACAATAATAGGTCATTCACACATATTCATAGGATGAAATGTTCAAGATGTACTGGTTGAACCCAAAGAAATCGAAATTGGGTTAAGATGTTCCCTTATAAAAATTCGATAGCCTAACGACGTCACTTCAAAATTTAGATAATTAGTCGATGAGAGAGTGAATGGTATCTCATCACATGGACATAAACTTTAAATCAATAAGGATATATAAGAACATATCCCAACATAATAAGATGTAAATTAAAAGACGTAACAAAAGAAGTCTTTTAAAATGAGGAGGTTGAAAGGTTCCCTTACCGACTTGGGAAACGTTCGAAACGTACAACCCATGAAAGAATGACTATAAAACATTGATGTAAATACTCATAAACGAAAGTATATTACAAAAAAATTAGACTAATGGGTAGTACATACACCACTCAAAGGAAATTGTGGAAAATGTAGCATTAATCTCACGGGAATAAAAGTGAGATGAAAATCCCTTACAAAAACTCGGCAGCCTAACGACGCCACTTAATACTTCTAAAAATGGATTTATGTGATCAAATAGGGTCTCTCATAATATGAAAAAAAAATTAAAGTATGATGAATATAAAATAACATCCCAAACATAATATTGATGAGATTATAAGAAATGACATAAAAGAGATTACTTAAAAAGAACGAGAGAGGTTGGATCCCTTACCTCGGGTCCGACTTGAATCGATCGTTATTTAACGTCCTAAATAATAAACCTGAGTTAATTTAAACATGCTTAAGAACATTTTTCAAGTTAATTGTTCCTTTTATATCACTTATTTCCATTTTATAAACATTATTTAATCATTTAAGTTAATAATGTTTGTTTTGTCGATATTTGGTTCTTAAGTCGAAAGTTGACTTCTTACAATTACATGTTGGTTGTGTGGTCAAAGGTTCATTATATACAGAATAATATTCATGATTTGGATATCATATATATCATATATATCTAGAATATACATGTATTTATAATGTTACATAATCATTTAGAAGTATGAAATGAAATGCACCGTTCATGGAGACGGTAAGCCGTACGTACGCATGAACACTACTTTCATTTCTATGTCATATTAATCGAATTAAAACTAAATGATAGGTATGTATATTTTAAATCCAGAATTATATTCATAATTTATATGTAACATAAATCATATATAATAACTTTAAATCCATTCTTTATACATCCCACATATGGCATTAACGAATTAAATCACTTTGAGGGGGCGGTAGTCCGCACTTCCTAAAATGAAATTATCGTGTTTACCCACAATGGAAACCATAAAGGTATGCCACAAAAGAAAAATAAATAAGATTAAGTAAAACATAAACATATTATATATCATATATAAATATAGTTACATCTTAATGGCCACATTTGAAGGTGTTATATGAGTGTTGAACAATCATCGTATCGTGAGGCAGAAATTCGCCATCCATAGAAACAGTATGTTCTTTAACCATTAGATGTAGGTTTGTGTAAGTGTATCTCTAATTATTCTTATAACAAAATCCTAGTATATTGAAGATACTGGAGTTTTTACAAAATAAATTAATAAAAATATTTTAGGGGGTTGGAGAAGCAAAATAAAACAAAAGAACACAAGTGAAGACATTACCTTAAAATCGGGTAACTCTTTTTAATTTGAGATCAAAGGATTCCTTGGGAAGAATTATGCCCAAAGTGAGACTTCTAGGAGTAATATAGGGATGTGTAGAGACAAATGGGAAGGGGTTGGCCGAACCAAAGGCTTTAGAGGTGTGGGTAAGGTGATAGTGGTGGGGGTCTTTTATAAGAGGAGAGGAGGGGCACTCTTGGAAAGTAAAGAAATGTTACTTTATTTTAAAATGCGTTTCAGATTTAAAAGGTCCCACATTGATATAATTAGAGGATAAGGTGATAAGGGTTCGAAATATACCCATCCAATAGGTTTTTGACAAGTGTAGTTCTTAGATTTTACATTATCTTTTCATTTTATTTAAATCGTTAAATAATGAGGTAATCGCTGCATCATCATGATGTCATAAATAATTTAATTTATTTAATGTATAAAATTTAGAAATAAACTACTATGATGTAGGAAATGGTTTTATCTTTCCAATGACTATTTATAGTCAAAAATATGACTTGTATAACCTGATTTAAATTTTATTTTAGTAAAACAACTCATGTTTGTGTCATTTTTACTTTTACATTAAATAAAAAGATATTAATGTCATTTTCCTTCCAATGTGGCTCCATGGGGTCCCCAAGTTGACCCATGGATTTTCTTGGTCGGCAATGACACATCAAATAAGGGTAGCACATGTGTCAAGCTCATCTCATATTATTAAAACATTATTTTTACCTTAAACTACACTAATTACCTCTAATCGCGATTAAAAACATATAAGTTACTATTCACCAAAAAATTATTTTAATCCCATTGAACCACATTTTAATTCTTTATTACTACCATGTGTTTTGGATTTTTGAAATTCAATACACAGTGGTGGAAAAGTTTCATTTAAATGAAATATCAGTTTCTTTAACTACCACTTAGTGGTTTCACTATTCATCAAAAATTGATTTTTTTCAGAAAAATACCAAAAATTCACCCTATGCTATATTTGATATTCCGAATTCAAAAATGATTTTTATTTTACAAAATTCACAACATATAAGTTACATTAATTAATTTAATAATTAATTCCCGCTGTCATAGCAAATAGCGTGTTTTTATGAAACAATAAGTATCAAAAGATTGACACTAGTTTAAGTCCAATTTCAAGATAAAATTAATTCCAACAACCACTATTGGATTAAATGGTAAAAATATATTATAATTTCACTTTAAAACCAATTCAATATATAATCTAATCATATAAATAAATTAGATTAAAAAGATGTTTTGAATTAAAATACAACATTTTTCACTATTCATAAAAAATGAACTTTATCGGAAAAATACCAAAAATTTACAAAAAGTAAATTTTGATGTCCCGATTCTAAAGTAGAATTTTATTTTGTCAAGTATAAAATATAAAATTGTAAAAAAGTGTATTTAAAAGAGTTTCTCCATCAAAAGGCGGTTAATCGACCTTCTAAAGAATATTAGAAAGTTTACGCTTAAAATTGAATTCATTCACATTTTTAATCCTCTAACATTTATTGTAAAAAGAAAAAATATTTGACAAACATATATAATGATTTTGTAGTTATTTCTGTTCATTCCCTCCATTACAATGGCTAGGTGTTAACTACCATTTAAAATAATATTATTTTATTATTATAGTGCAACGTAAGATTTCAAAGGAACTCGTTGTTGCGTATTGGGTAAGCCATCAAGCATAGCGTTCCATTTAAATTAATATTAACTTTTTATTCAAAAATAGGGTTCAATATAAAAATTTCATATTCTTTATTTACCTGGGGTGTTACATCCTTCCCCCTTTTTGGGAATTGCATCCTTGCAATTTTAAAATTGGGCTCGGAAACATCCTTGAAAGTCCCACATCGGAACAAGAGTCGGTAAAAAAATAACATTAAAATAAAGAAAGAGAAGTACAGAGGTCACCCGAGTTAACCCATACTAGGATTACATGTAGGAAAACATGGACATGGAGGAGAAAACATAGGGTCATGTTCTGATGGAGAGTGATAGAAAACATGTTTAGGAGAAAGTTAACCACAAGAAAATCACAAACTTGTGATGGGTTAAACGGTATTTGATTCCCCAGTAGGAAAAGTTAACAGACAACATTTTTGTTTTAAGTTACTTTTTATTGAGGAATTTATTCACAAGAAAACATAATTACTTATCGTGTTGACTTTCAACTATTATTATATTTCTTACACAAACTCATATTTTCTCCAAAAGACGAGTATTTAGGAAGACTTGTTCACATTAAGAGTACTATAATCAACTTCTAGAGAATCACCTAATCCACAAAAGAGAACTATATACTTACCATTTCTTTAGACTTTAACAAAAACCAAAACCAAAAAGATTAGTACAAGATTAGATAATCCAGAAAACGATAACCCTTTATAAAAAGAAAATCTATTCTTAATCTCCAAAATTTTTCCTACAAAAACCAAAGTTCAACGAGGACCATGCAATAACAAATTTGTCCATAAAAGTCTTCAAGGTAAACCAAACTAAGATTGAAACTCAAATATTAGAAGAATTTGGTCACATAGTCTTCCAAGTTAAATCGTAACATTTATCTCCAAACAACATCAGTTGTTCTTAAAGTCTCGTATTGAAAAGTAATTAACCTAATCACATATCCTCCATGATAGGTTAATAAATTTCCATAGATAACCCAAAATAAACTTACTCTTAATTCATAAAATCATCTAACTAAAAATAATCAGTCAAAATAACCAGGGAATTCACATATTCCATTGGTAGGCGATAGATACAAGTTACACTTTGGTTGTGGGTTCGATTCCCACAGCTCTGTCCGACGCGACGGGTTGTCACACGGTCTACGTGTTGTCCATTTTCCAAAACTACATAATTCTTAAAAAATTCCCCAAAATGAGATAAAATCTTCAAAAATGATCATAACATATTTTAACCTCAAGTTTATCTCATGCCTTTCATTTTCCATCATATCATAGAGTAACCCATAATTACTTAAAATTTAAGGATCATATAAACCCTAATGGTTACCTTTATAATTATTACCTAAACATCCACATCAAGTTGGTCATCTCATACATGATGCATTAGAGAACTCACCAAGGTTCACGTGGTTGATCATGAATCCTTGATAGTTGGTTTAGCACAACCATAAGATTCCTCATTGAATCCCCCATTTCCTCCAGTCTCTTAATCAGAGAACCACCACAGTTTCCATCAAACCCATTGTCACTTTGGTGCCTGCTTGATCCATCCATTTACTAAAAACATAAATGTGAGTGTGCATATATAAACAAAACCATCATATACTAATGATGAATTTAACACCCCAAGCTTCTACGGTACGCTTCTCTTTGAATAATGCGATAGCGTGTGTTGTACGCAACACCGAGTTCTAACAACCAATCAAACTAGCCATTATGAATAGTAATACCTACTTTTTAAAATTATATATATTTTATATTTCAAAATGGACTTCATTTTTGGATTCTTAATATCTAATTTAGCCTAAGGTGAAATTTTGGTACTTTTCGGATAACTTTCATATTTTGATGAATAGTGAATATTACTAAATTTTAATTAAAAACAACTTTTTTAATAAAAATAATTAATAGTGATAAATTATGAATTTTAGTAGTTTTAAAGTATATTTAGAATATAGTTTTACCATTTAATATATTTTTGGTCGTTGGACATAATTTTACAATTAAACCGAACATAAACAAGTGTCAATCTTTTCATAGTTATTATCTCTTAAAAACACGCTTTTTGTTTTGACAGCGGGAATTAATTTTAAATTAATTTATGCCACTTCTGTGTTTTGAATTTAGGAAAATGGATTCCATATTTGGAAGCAGGATGTTCAAATTGTGTAAATAGGTAACTTTTATTTTTAGAAATTTTGAATAATTACTGCGGTAAATATTTTATTTACCATGGTTAAGGGTAAATCCGGTAAATAAGGGTTAAAAAACAATATTATAATAATACTAAATTACCCTAAAACGTGTCTTAACCCTATTGGTTGATACATTGTCGACCATGGGCATATTTGGGTCGATTTTGGGACCCCATGGATCCACTTTTAAGTGATAATGATACTTTATTTTAATTAAGTTAAAATGAATACAAAAATGACACAAGCATATATCTTTTAGAAAAACAATTGTTACATTGGGTTATATATGTTGGATTTTAGATTATAAATATTCATTAGAAAGATAAAACGATTTCATACATAATTATATTTTATTTATAATTTTTAGACATTAAATAATTTATTTTATTTATGACACAATGATGATGCAGTAATTACTATAATAGTGAAAAATTAAAATAATTGATCTTATAAATACCCAAATAAATATAATATTAAACTTTTAATGAATTAAAATAATTTTCTAGGATACTATGATATATTAGGATTGATTTAATTTACTTTGTTCGAAGTAATCAATCTGTTATGAGTTTCACAAAAATAAACTATTGAATAGAGTCAAAATTGACATAAAAGAGTTCTTAAAAAACATATTATATTATTAATTGATATTAAATTCCTAAAAATCTAAGGCTCGGCCAAGAGACTTATATCATGATAGTTTCATCATTAATGGACCACTTGGGGGTCTCTTGGATGTATATAGTATGTTTATTAACCAAATAATATAAAAATACAAAGAGACATTGTAAAAGTGAAACTAATTAACTTAGAGTTAATACTTAATGATAAGGTTAATATAAGTACCCAAACCTATCTAAATTCTATTGGTTGAGTGGTTTCCGACCTATCCCCACCTTAACCTTTGAATAATAAACTTTGGAGCCATTAGAAACCGAATATGAATTTATTATAAATTAATATTTCTAGCTTTTCCAAAGGTTCCCCTCACCCCTCTTATAAAAGGGCACTCCTCCTTATCATTTCTTCACACCTTCAAAGCCTTTTGGTTCGGCCAAACGCTTCCCAAATACTCTCCCAACATCCCTAAATACAACCTAGAGGCCTTAGTTTGATCAGAAAGCCAACCTAAGTAGCCCTTTTGATCAAATCAAAAGGAAGAACCCGAAGAAGAGGTAATGTTTTCACCACCCCTTTTCAAGTTCCTTTCTTCTTCCACTTCTTCTTTCTTTGTTCTTACCATTATAAAATAATAACTCCAGTATCTTAAATATACTGTGATGTTATTATAAATATCGTACAACCATATTCAGTATTCTATCCACCCTTTGAATAACATGTCACCATACGTGCGTATGTACGGCTTACCGTCTCCACGTCGTGGTGTAATTGTTATTCAATATATTCTTATTTGGATGGGTATAATAATTATGTGTAACTCATGTAAATAATAAATATAACATGTTAATGATTCTGTATATATGATATACCATCCATTTATATATTATTTTAATATCAAAAGAATGATATTGTCGCCCGTGCGTACGTACGGACTACCGTCTCCACGAAGGCGATGAGATTCATTCTCCATCGTATCCATTCAAGTATAAGTATCATTTGATGATTTAAAAATGATGTTTAAGGACTTGATATAATTCTGGATATGAATAAGATACAACAAGCATGTCTTACGTAACAAAACATATAAAAGAAAACAAGTAAGTTAACACCCGAAACAACGATAATACTAAGATATTATTATCAAATCAATATTAAAAGATCATATATGATATCATATTAAAGTATATGATTCTTGTATAATTTAATATCAATTATTTCACCATTATATAGGAGGTTAACCTACCCCAACCAAGGAAAAGTACAAGGTAAGGGTTATTTCACAATCTCTTCATTATCCGAGGTTGTTTATACGTAATAATCTACTGGAATTTCGTTATCATCCACATCCATGTTTCTTCGAAATGTATTTAAAAACATATTTATTATTTACAAGAATATGGGTTAAAGTCATTTATACCCTTGTTTGACTTTTTATAAGAGGTTTATAAAGGAATCTTTCCGTCGTTTTCAAAACAAGGTCCTTTTTAACCTTTTCGACAGAATTAAGGTAAGAATGTTTTTTTAACTTATACGGCGGGTGTGGCTATTTTCCGCCGTTATAAAATCTTCAAAGCTTCCCTTACAAGCTTATAAGAATATTTTCATAGAAAATGTTTTATTTTATATGGATCTTAAATGATTTCAAAATAAAAGGAGATATTTATTTAAAAAGGATTTTGATTTCATCTATGTCAACATCCTTTGATGGATTTTAAGATTATTTGAAGTTGATTTATTATGATACAAAACTTCTATATTGAATTGAAGGTTTTGTGATATGTTTGACTGTGGATGTGATATTTTTATACCATTCATAGTTTATGGTTAAAGTATTGACATTTCTTATGCTAGTTTTAATACGATTATTTCTGTTATGTTTAAACCTTTTCATATGGGAATGCATTGGACTTAATATGTGATGGGTGGAGCCCGCTATATCTCCTCGATGCATCGGTAGGTCTCATGAGACAAACTAGTGTCTTGGCACAAGGCCTTGACAAAATCTTATTTTTAGTCTTGGCACGAGGCCTTGACTATGTGGTTATGATAGTCTGGTATTATGCATTTCAACATTATGAAAGTGGTTATTGATTTTTGCATGTGATTATTCGATTAGTAGAATATCCATGTGAATAAGTAAATGGCATTATTTCATTTTATTTATGCCATACCATGTTGAAAGTTCATGTTTGAAAGCCTTTTGTTTTAGTTATACATTGCCTTAAATGTTTATTCTTATTTATGAAAGTTTCCGCTATATTGTTATCCTTACGGGGCATTTGAGCTCACCCCTTTTCTATGTTTTATTTTTCCCAGGAAGTGAAGAAGTAAATTATGAATGACCTGCAGGGATATTATGTGGGGATATGAGTGTGGATTATGGAGACAATATGTTGTTGTATTAGTTTTTCATTTTATGATGTAATGTAAGACTTATGAATATATCTAGTGTTTCCAAGACTACTAAACCAATCGGTCTTTCGAGATTTGATCTTTCTTGTGATCATAACAATGTTAAGTAATAATGCACCGACTCTGGGTAACTGGGGTCAGGGCGTTACAAGGAAGATAAACACTAAGATATACTTACTCATTCACTTTATCTAAAACTATGACACTTTCTGAAATCCTAACCATTATGGTAATGTCACTTATGCCTAGAGAATACCCTAACCTCTAAAGTTATCTAAACTGACCTTTGATACCAACTATAAGGCCCCAGCCTTAAACCTTACTTAATATTGAATTAAATGAATAATTCACATTGAGGATATTTTCAGGTTTAGAGTTATAGAGGATTAGGACATATCTATTACATCTCAAAATATTACATAGTAGACACTTCTACTAAGTTTCCATAAAATAAAAAAACACTTAAGAAGAAACATGTCTAGTTCCATGTTTTAGAAAAAATGTCTATCCTTGATCCCATCCTTGACCCTATTCATCTTTAAGTACTGTGGAAAACATTTCAAAAACTTGGGATGAGTATAAAAAAGCCCAGTAAAGGATACACAAAGAAGGAAAACTGTTAGTTTTTCAAAACAACAAGTAAACCATGAATACTTTACCAAAGTAATACTTTTCACCTTTATGAAGTAGTAAAAACTATTCACTGACTAAAAGTCCATTGCGTACCCTTTTGTAACCAAACTATTACCATAAAACCCATATAAAGAACAGATAACATATAAAGTAACTTGAAACATAAACATACTTAAATGGAATAACCATACGGTCGACTTCCACACATACTTAATGGAATAGCCATACGGCCGACTTCCATACCCAATGCATTAGAGGTTATAACGTAACCACCTGTCCTGGTATTCAGGGCACCACCCATCATATGGTTTATCATGTAACCACCCGTAAAATGTCCAAGTACCATCATTACACTTAAAATATTGAAAATATAAAAATTTCAATAACAACATTTCATTTGCAATCACAATAGGTAATTCTAAGATATTGAATCAATCAATACATTTTCAAAAACCATTTAAAAGAGATTTTTGAATCAAAGTGTCTCATACCACTTTGAAGCTTTTAATGAAATTATAATTTTAAAACATTAATTTCCATATAAATAAATAATGAAAACCATTTCGAAAACATGGACATTAAAGATAAATATTTAGAATAATAAATCTTTAAAACATTTAAGACGATATTTTTGTTAAAGAGTTTTTAACAAAATGAGAGATTCTTGAATACAAATAATTGCGGAATAACATTTAATCATAACTTTATAATATCATGAGAATAAAGGGATTCATGATATAATATGTCAAAGGACAGTATACAAACCATATAAGAGTGAATTGGTGCATAACAACAATGAAGTCTCAATGGAAATGCAAATTGAGATGAAATCCATTATAAAGATGGTATCCTTAAATTAAGGATAAATATATCACATAATTATGTGTGAGAAATATAAATACACCCAATATAAGTGTATATTAAGTGTGAAACAATCATAGTTCATTCACACATATTCATAGGATGACATGTTCAAGAAGTACTAGTTGAACCCAAAGAAATCGAAATTGGGTTAAGAGGTTCCCTTGTAAAAATTCGACAGCCTAACGACATCACTTAAAAATTCAGAAAATTAGTCGATGAGAGAGTGAATGGTATCTCATCACATGTACATAAACTTTACATCAATAAGGATATAGAATAACATATCCCAAAATAATAAGATTTAAATTAAAATACATGACAAAACAAGTCTTTTAAAATGAGGAGGGTGAAAGGTTCCCTTACCGACTTGGAAAACTTTCGAAACGTACAACACATGAAAGAATGACTATAAAACATTGATTTAAATACTATTAAACGAAAGTATATTACACAAAGATTATAATAATGGGTATTACATACACCACTCAAAGGAAATGGTGGAAAATTTAGCATAAATCTCACGGGAATAAAAGTTATATGAAAATCCCTTACGAAAACTCGACAGCCTAATGACGCCACTTAATACTTCCAAAAATATATTTATGAGATCAAATAGGGTCTCTCATAATATAAACAAATAAATTACAGTATTATGAATATAAAATAACATCCCATACATAAGAATGATGAGCTTATAAGAAATGACATAAAAGAGATTACTTAAAAAGAACGAGAGAGGCCAGATCCCTTACCTCAGGTCCGACTTGACTCGATCGTTCTTTAACATCCTGAATAATATACTTGAGTTAATTTACACATGTTTAAGAAACTTTTTCAAATTCATTATTCATTTTATATCACTTATTTCCATGTTATAAACATTATGTAATCATTTAAGTTAATAATGTTTGTTTTGTCGATATTTGGTTCTTAAGTCGAAAGTGGACTTCTTACAATTACATGTTGTTCGTGTGGTCAAAGGTTCATTATATCCAGAATGATATTCATGATTTGGATATCATATATATCATATATATCCAGAATATACATGTACCTATAATATTACATAATCATTTAGAGGTAAGAAATGAAATGCACCGTTCATGGAGATGGTAAGCCGTACGTACGCATGAACGCTACTTTCATTTCTATGTCATATTAATGGAATTAAAACTAAATGAGAGGTATGTATATTTTAATTCATGAATTATATTAATAATTTATATGTAACATAAATCATATATAATAACTTTAAATCCATCCTGTATACATCCCACATATGGCATTAACGAATCAAATCACTTTGAGGGGGCGGTAGTCCACACTTCCTAAAATGAAATTATCGTGTTTAACCACAATGGAAACCATAAAGGTATGCCAAAAAAATAAAAATAAAGAAGCTTAAGTAAAACATAAACATATTATATATTATATATAAATATAGTTACATCTTAATGGCCACCTTTGAAGGTGTTATATGAGTGTTGAACAATCATCATTTCGTGAGGCATAAATTTTCCATCCACAGAAACAGTATGTTCTTTAACCATTAGATGTAGGTGTGTGTAAGTGTAGCTCGAATTTTTCTTACAAAAACATACTATTATATTTAATATACTGGATTTGTTACAAAATAAATGAATAAAAAGAGTTTAGGGGGTTGGAGAAGCGAAATAAAAAAAAAGAACACAAGTGAAGACATTACCTTAAAATCGGGTAACTCTTTTTGATTTGAGCTCAAAGGCTTCCTTGGGAAGACTTCTGACAAGGTGAGGATTATATGATTAATATAGGGCTGTGGAGAGAAAAAATGGGCATGGTTTGGCCGAACCAAAGGCTTGAGAGGTGTGGGTAAGGTGATAGTGGTGGGGGACTTTTATAAGAGGAGAGGAGGGAACTCTTGGAAAGTAAAGAAATGTTACTTTATTTTAAAATGAGTTTCGGATTTAAAAGGTCCCACATTGATATAATTCAATTTTAAGGTGATAAGGGTTCGAAATATACCAATCCAATATGTTTTTGACAAGTTTAGGTCTTAGATTTTACATTATCGTTTCATTTTATTTAAATCGTTAAATAATGAGGTAATCGCTTTATCATTATGATGTCATAAATAATTTAATATATTTAATGTCTAAAATTTATATAAAAACTACTATGATGTAGGAAATCATTTTATCTTTCCAATGACTATTTATAGTCAAAAAGCTGACTTGTATAACCCTATTTAAAAATTGTTTTAGTAAAACAACTCATGTTTGTGTCATTTTTACTTTTACATTAAATAAAAAGATATTAATGTCATTTTCCTTCCAAAGTGGCTCCATGGGGTCCCCAAGTTGACCCATGGATTGTATCGGTAATCCATGACACATAAAATAAGTGTAGGACATGTTTCAAGCTCATCTAATATTATTAAAACATTATTTTTACCTTAAACTACACTAATTACCTCCAATCGCGATTAAAAACTTAAAAGTTACTATTCACCAAAAAATTATTTTAATACCATTGAACCACATTTTACTTATTAATGAAAACCATGTATGTCGGATTTTTGAAATTCAAAACACAGAGGTGGAAAAGATTCATTAAAATAAAAAATCAGTTTCTTTAACTACCACTTAGCGGTTTCACTATTCATCAAAAATTGAAGTTTTTCAGAAAAATTCCAAAAATTCACCCTAATCTATATTTGATATTCCGAATTCAAAAATGTTTTATATTTTAAAAAATTCACAACATATAAGTTACATTAATTAATTTAATAATTAATTTCCACTGTCAGAGCAAATAACGTGTTTTTATGAAACAATAAGTATCAACAGATTGACACTAGTTTAAGTCCAATTTCAACATGAAATTAATTCCAATGACCACTATTGATTTAAATGGTAAAAATATATTCTAATTTAACTTTAGAACCAATTCAAAAGATAAACTAATCATATAAATAAATTAGATTAAAAAGAGGTTTTGGATTAAAATACAACATTTTTCACTATTCATAAAAAATGAACTTTATCGGAAAAATACCAAAAATTTACACAAAGTAAATTTTGATGTCCCTATTCTAAAGTAGAATTTTATTTTGTCAAATATAACATATAAAATTGTCAAAATTGGATTTAAAAGAGGTTCTCCATTAAAAGGCGGTTAATCGACCTTCTAATGAATATTAGAAAGTTTACGCTTAAAATTGAATTCATTCACATTTTTAATCCTCTAACATTAATTGTAAAAAGTAAAAATATTTGAGAAACATATATAATCATTTTGTAGTTATTTCTGTTCATTCCCTCCATTACAACGGCTAGGCGTTAACTACCATTTAAAATAATATTATTTTATTATTATAGTGCAATGTAAGATTTCAAAGGAACTCATTGTTGCGTATTGGGTAAGACATTAAGCATAGTGTTCCCTTTAAATTAATATTAACATTTTATTCACAAATAGGGATCAATATAAAAATGTCATATTCTTTATTTACCTGGGGTGATACAATTATGATTCATATATTGAGAAATCTATGTGGACACATCAATGCGAATTTATATTCTAGCTCCCATAATATGTAATTTCTCATGAAGACAATCACTTCATTGTCCATTAAATTTATTATTAACACAGTTCCTTCAGGTTATAGACATTGACTAAAACCAAAAGCATACTGTGAGTAACAATACTCATAGTGGGAAACCACATAATCATGAAGAATCAATTATAGAATGTTTAAATCATCATGACTTCTTTACAATATATAGAACCATAGGCTTAACCTAAGTCATTCATGGTCATTATTTAAAACCTTCATGATGGTTCATAAAGAGTTTTTTAATTTTCAAATCCTAACCCATAGGAGTATCAAGTCGACTATATTGTAAGGCCCATATTAATATTCCAATTAACAAATGAGCCAATCGTGAGTCAACTTTTTTTGTTATTATCCCTAAGTACATATATTATAGAACCACATCCACTTTTAGTATCTAGATTGATGTATTTATAAGAAACAACATGCTCTATCCTTCAACAATATTCCGGATACTTTTTTATACAGAGAATAATACATCGACTTATAATTAGACATATCCCTAAGGATCTCACCTGGGTGTTCTCTTCCTAGTTTACAAAGGTTAAATAAACATATCCTTTGATACCAACTATAATGGTCTGAATTTTTACCAATGGACTATAATTTATACCTATCATAGAACTACATGGGAATTTACACCACCTATGTGGGATTCATACCACCATCCATGGTGTAACCCTTTCCTCGTGAATTACTTACGTGAAGAACCATGCTTCATCCAACACTCACATGTGAGAGTTCCCATGAATCAGATTCCTTACTTTCTTATGATACCAACAATAGTGACCTAAGATTTTCATACATATATAATAACTATTTTAGATGAATATTCATTAAACCACACAAACACACACCTAAGGATCATAAAGGTATATTGCCTTTGGAAATGTGGAAACATAAAAACAAGTTCATAAGATTTATACATCATCTCCCACTTAGATCCTCGTAACTATAACACTTCTTAGACATATCACACATAATACCTATCATTTTAATCTATGGAAAATAAATATAAAAATTGGCGATCTTTAATGCTTAGAAGGGTAAACAAGGAAAATACATAAACTTTATTTGAGTATAAGGGTATGATAATATGAGAATAAGAAATGATAACCATAACTTGTTTATCAAAGATAAAAATATTAAGTCATTGAATATATATTAGCAGTTAATAAGTCATGAATCATAATAAAATTCATTAACATTATCCATGGTAGCATAACATTGACATAAGATATAGAATTTTGGAATTCACATAAGTATAAAAAAATATTTTTCATTATATTCAAGACTTATTTCCAATACTATTATAGTGGATTGGGTTAAATCCCTAGACCATCATAGTATTCAAGGCTCACTCATAATACTATCATAGTGGACTGAGTTAACTCCCTAAACAATCAAAGTAGTTATGCTTCACCACTGTGACTAACTTAGTGGAAAAATTATCTTACTAATTTGGGTTCATTCCCCATTCCAGTCTTTTTTATTTCATGAGATATCAATCCTTACCCAATTAATTGGAGGGATATATATTTATCACACATCACATAATTAAAATCATACATATGTGTTCATATGATCATAAAACATTTATAATATCTAAACCCATGAGAAAAAATTAGATTCATAACATTTTTGGTAAAAGCTAAACAAGACTTGTTTCATAAATAACATGACGATTCCGTTTAAATCACTTTTTAAAAATTAAAACATTGGTTATAATTTCTTTAATAAATATTTTGAAAAGTCTCAAAACATATTTTGAAAACAATTTAAATATAGATATGGAAGAAAAAGGTATTTCAACCAAAGAGAGAAATAAAGTCGGTTTTATTTAAAAACATTATTTTAGAATAATAAGTGTATAAATAGAGTAAAAAAATGGAAAACAATTATTCTAAATAAATAAACATAGGAGAATAAAATTAATTATGTTATTAATAATTATATTATAATATTTCATCATCTAAATCGTAAACATAAATAATTTCGATAAAAATGAGATTGTATCATCAAACCCTTACATCTTTGGTAACTTTTTAATCAAGAAATCCCGTAAATAATAACATAAACGAAACATTAAATATAATTAATATAATTATATTCATGATATAACATTTGAAATGGGATTTATATACTCCTTATAAAATAAGATAGGTCCATAACATAACGTAGGTCTCAAAGAATACAAATTGAGACAAAAATATCTGACATTATGTTTTGAATTCCATCATTAATGTTTGAAAATATTATATAATAAATATAAGTGTATTATAAATCTATTATAGAAGAATATTTATATATATAATACAATAAATTATTTACTTAGGACCTTTTATCGCCTGTTTGTTAGTAATTCCTTGTTAAATCATGTTTCGAGTAATAACTGCTTTGTTTTACATGTATTTTTTATTTGATTTTTTCATTAATTTTACATTGATCATTGTTCCATAACATAAGTAATTCTAAAAATAATTTAAATATCATTTATATTAATTATATATATATTTATAGTAATCTACATAAGTAAGAGATATAAATTAAATATATCTTTCATAATGATGGTAGGTTATACGTACACATGAACTTTGTTTCCATTTCTTAACAGATTGAAAAAAAGGTAACTAGTAATTAAAATTTACAGAATCATTATGATTTAATATGTATCAAATATATTTATTAATGTTATCCTTATTTCCTTTCATACAAATCTTTAGTGAAAAATGAATCACATCACATCGTGAAGCGGTAGTTCGTCGTAGACACGAATGACGTTATGGTATCCCACAGAGAGTGGAAAGTAAGAATGTATATTTGATATGATAATTATATAAGTTTAGTTATGTTATTAATATATTATATATTAATTTAATATATCACTATTAACATCCACGTAAAATAAAAATGAAAACACATAACATCATTTCGTAAAGAGATAGTTCAACTTACACATGAGCAATGTTATTTTTTCCAATGGGTTGGATGGTAAGAAGTTAGGTATGATATTATAATTAATGAATTATAATAATATAATAAATATCTTATATAAATATTAAATATATCATTATATCCAATCGAGATAGGTGGTGATGGAAAACAAATAACATTGGTTCCCGAGCAGGTAGTCTGTCGTACACACGATCGATGGTTTTGTTTCCCATTTTATAGTAGTGGAGATAGATATAGGTTATTCCAATAACATAATAAAATCTATGTATATGGGAGATATCTTTATTATTATATAATAATATTTTAATAATATTTTAATGAGTTATATGATGAAATAAAATGAAAATTCAAGTTTAAGGAATATACCTCTTCTTTAGAGAACATGTTTAGTTTTACACCTAAATCCTTCATAGGACGGATTCCTAATAAAACAAAGGCCACTAGGATGTGATAAGATAAGAAAATTTTATATTTTTTAAGGATTAGAATAACTAAATGGTTTTTTACATGTAAAGATGAGAGGGGAGGGGTGTCCTTTTTTAAGTGGGGGAGAGGACAGACGTGGGATTTTTAAAAAGAATAAAGTGCTCCCATATTTATAACTTGAGAAAAGGATCAAAAATGGATAATTATTGAACATTATAGGTGATAAGGTATAAATATTTCTATATAATTTGTTTTTTACAATTTTATAGATCATTTCCCCCTTATCGTTTTACTTTAACCCCTTGGTAACTTGTTTTAACCGTAATCTATGTAATTAATTTTTACTATTTTTACTATTAATTAAAAAAACATAACTTAAAATCATTATGTAATATAAATTATTCTGGTTTAAAATATTTAATTTATTTTTTCAAATTCCATTCTCATAATTTTCATAATTAAATTTAAAATTAAACCTGCAAACACAATGAAAAAATAGTTTTCCAAAGAGAAAAGATTCAACATTTTAAAAAAAGTTCATTTCAAAATTTATTATGAAATTTATTAAAATGACCTAAATTTGATTAATAAATATATAATTGAAATAATTTTACTCTTAAAACCATATAAAAATAAAATTAATCTAGTAATATCATTTAATGAAAAGGGTGTTTTAAATAAAAACTATTATTTTTTCTATTCACTAAAAAAATATCATTTTAGAAAATTATCAAAAATTAATTCACAAATAATTTTGAAATTAAACATTAGAAAGTTATTTTTATTTATCCAAAAAATTTTATAAAAATTTAGAAATTTTTTTTTAAAATAAGTGTGAAAAATGAAATAAAACTTATTTTTAGAAAAATACAGTTTTTAAACATAAAATCAGATTTATTCTTATCTTGTGTCTAGAAAACACATAAGATTAATGTTAGTAATTTTATTGAATATATAATTTATAAATTTAACTAAAATCATTTACTAAAACGTTTTTTAAAATTTATTGAAGAAAAATGTGTTTTTGTATAGTAAAATAGTTTTTTCACAAAAAAACCTTTATTTTGAAATAGTTTTTATTTTCATTTTTAATTAATTGGTCACCAAAGAATTAATTTTATATACATGTAAAACCATATTTTTTCATAATTCAGTTGATCTTATTCATACCCTCCATTCCAACGGCTATTTGATAACTATCATATAAAATAATAATAATTTTATTGTATTTCATGTTTCGTTAAAAATTGATGTTTCATGTAGTGTAATCTACAAAAAAATAAAATTTATTTGAAAAACATATATTTTATAAAAACTCAAGGTGTTACAATTTCAAATTTTCTCACACTATCCTACTTTGGATATGGTTTTGTGATTTACAATAATGAATCAAAGAAAGGTTTGGGATGTGTTATTATATATAATGATATGGTGATAGCTTATGCCTCACACCAATTGATGGTTCCTGATCAAAGTTAATCAACTCTTGATTTTGAGTTAGTGATGGTAATATTTTCATTACAGATATGGAGATATTATTTTTACAAATAAATCTATGACATATATACTGATTATATAATTTTAAAGTATATATTTACCTAGAATTAGTAGAATATTTACTAAAGAAGATAGTTGGAGTTCATTAATGATTATGATTTCTCAATACACTACTATACTGGATAAGAGAACTAATTAGTTGATGACTTGAGTCCAAAGGATCATTCTACCTTATCTATGATGAGTATGAAAAAAGGTCCAATACTTTTGGATTTATAAAGGATATACCTTCAAATCTTAATGAAAGGTGAGAAATCTTATCTCTCTAAAATTAATGTTCAACCATCTATCCATGTAAAGAATACAAAGGAAAAATTTGGAGCAACAAAATAATGTGAAAAATATTCCTGTGTTCAACCTTTATTATGGTGGAATGATAATTTTAAGGAACTGAGTATGTACCACATCAATACCAGTATTGAAAAAGTAACAATGGGAATAATCTCATATCTCATCATTCTCTATTCATCATTAATGTAAGATAATGTATGGATATTTGAAAGATTATTTATGGTGGGAAATAAGAACATAGATATTGTAGATTATGTATCTCAGTTCTTGGTATATCAGTATGTTATTGCAAAGAGATAGAAGTCTATAGGATGTTATAACCATTACCCACACTAGAATAGAAATGGGAGAACATTACCATGGATTTCATTTTCAGACTCCCCAAAACATCTAATTTCTATAATCTTATTGGGGTTGTAGTTGATCGCCTTATAGATCTAGTATAATTCATTTCTAGAAAATAATATTTCTATCTTTATCTGTTTTATGGGATATATGTTAAAGAACTTATAAGGTTAAATGGGTTTCCATATTCTATTGTATTTGATTAGAAATTGAGGTTTACCTTGAAGTTCTTGAGAAGTGTACAGAAATATCTAGATGCATAGTTGTGTGTAAATACTTCTTAGCATCCTCAAATAGATGGTTAGTTTGAGAGTAACATTCAAACCCTATAGGATATGTTGATATCATGATCTCTAGATTTCAAAGGAGTTTTGGATCAACTCCTTCCATGAGTAATTTTTTTACAATAATATATTTCACTCGAGTATTCATATGGATCCATATGAGTCCCTATATGGTTGGAATTATAAAACTTTGGCATTGTTTATTATAGAAGAGACAATCGGGAACCCTCACTGAGTTGGGTTTAGTTTGGTCTGATGGTTTATTATGAGTGGTTTATTTATTGCACAATAATTAACGTCGGGTCACCATTTTCATTCTTAATGAAAAATCCTAATGGTTCCCTAATCCGTAACTAGGTATGGACTTACCTTCCAAAGGAATGTGGTCAATTGGGGTTTTAGACCCAATGAAACTTAAGGACTCGCATTGGTTGAGATTATGGGAGGTTAGGCTCATTGCACCCTTTGGGGGGGAATTATTTCCTACTCCGGGACTCTGTTATAGATTTAAGATATGTTCAATAATGTCATCCAAACTCATATATGGGACTGGCTACCCTTACAAAACTATAATAGGTTAAATCTCATTCAATAAAAAAGAAAGGGTTTATCTTCCTAGTGAAACCATATGTATGTATTTGAGGTTCTTCATCCATTTCCTTGTAATGAACAACTACTTATATTTTTAAACTGCATAACTAGGTGCATCAAATTTTGATTCCATGTAGGGAGGTGATATATATTCTTAGGGGGGGATTGATTCATTATTAGGATTCCTATATATCCTCATTATTGTAGGAATCAAATTCCACCTAGTTATCTAAACCCATGTAGTTTAATGTCATGCAAAAAGGACATAATTGTGTGAGATTAGTCACTAAATGTTTTGATCTTGAGTCTCCAGGAAACATCCTTTGTATCATTATTATAAAAGGAATCTAGTTGTCATATTTAGATCATACCCTTGTGAATTTCCCTAAGGTTGATGTCTTCATATGGGGGAGGATCATATCATATCATTCATCGGGGCTAACATACATAGATTTCCCTAGATGGTGGAGATTCATGGTGAAAATTATGTGACTATTGAACCTCTGTAAGACCATGTGATGTATTCTTGGTGTGATGACAAGGGATAGTAATTAATCATCCTCACTATATGTGGATGTGGTACTTATTTTTTGGGATATCCCATGTGATGTTTCAGTACGGAGATTGGGCCTCAGGGAAGTGTCCTATATATCTGGGTTATAGTAGGAATCAGAGTGACCGTAGTTCAATTGACTTCTCATTATGCTAATGGATAAAGTAAAATTATCAACCCATGGGAATTATTGGGTCATGATGGTTAAATTCTCGAAGACATGGTGGGGCTTACACTGAGGTGGATGCCCGTTTGAGTTTGGGATCAGGATTTAAAGAATGAATCATACATATATTGATTATGGAAAGAATTCGAGTCCTCATAGTTCTATTAGCTTCTCAGTACGCTGATAGATTGGGTAGATTGATCAGCCCATGGGAATGATTGGATCTTGATGCTTGAAATGTCAGTGACGTGGTGGGACTCGCACTGAGGTGGATTCCCGTCTGAGTTTGTTGTCGGGCCATAGGAAGGTTTTATATGTTTCATGGTTATGGAAGGAATTATAGTCCTCATAGTTATATTGATCGGTGATTACATGCTAATGTTTCCCTTATGATCGGGGTTTACACACTTACATTTCCCTTTTCATTGTAGAGACCTAAAATGGAGATAATATCATCGTTACAACTCCCTAATCCCATGTGATCTATGCTTAGTGTGAGAAAAAGGGGTTGGTAAATAATATGTTCATTACTTATGGATGTTTGAATTATGGATTGGGACAACCCTTTAGAGGTTTGATATAGATATTGGGCCTTATAAAGGATTCCTACGTATCCTAGTTATGGAAGGAATCAGAGTTCTCAAAGTTTGTTCGATTAGGGATTACACACTGAGGTTTCCCTTATAAGTATGGCTTACACACTGAGGCTTCCCTTATAGTTAGGGAATACACACTAGGGTTTCCATTATAATCAAGTCTTACAGATTGTGTGTTCCCTTATGAATGGGGCTCACACGGTGAGGTTTCCCTTATAATCAGGGTTGACATGTTGAGGTTTTCCTTAAAATTAGGGCTTAGACCCTGAGGGTTCCCTAATAACTGGGGCTTACACACTGAGGTTTCCCTTACAATCAGGTCTTACACACTTATATTTCCCTTATAATTAGGTCTTACACATTGAGTTTTCCCTGGTGACCTTTCTTGCCTGTCTTCCTGATATATGTTTATTGTCCAATTGCCATGCCTTGATTGTCTTCCTAACATGTTAGAGGATGTAAGTCTAAAATGAACTAGTAAAATAACATGATCGAAATTACTTATACAAGGGACATCACATGACTTGGATGACATGTTTGATGTTTATTACATGATCCAAGAATACTTGTCTAAATTATATCATAAGACCTCAATAACTACTCCTAGAAGCCATTGCATGACCCCGTTTGGCATGTCCAGTGGGCATCGCATGATCTAGATAACATTTCATGGTGTAATCATGAGAGCTGGCTGACATGATTGGGGAATCACGAGAGTTAGTGTGACATGTCTCAAAGTAGTATGCATGTCCAGGCTGACATGTATGGAGGACACTATGCAATCAAGATGGCATACCCAAAGGGTGCTACAAGAGTCGGTTGACATGACCAAGTGCTACCGTGACTTATCTAACATGTACTGGTTCTGACCTATGAAAAGGGAAATAGGTCTAAAGGTCACATAAAGGTTTTTATGAAGATATTGAAGGGTTTCACATGACTGTGGTGGTATGCCTAGAGGAACCATGTGACTTTCTTTGGCATTTCCATGAGACTTCGCATGATCCAAATAGTATTCCAAAGGGACATCATAATATCTAGGAGACATTTTTTTTATGTTTTCACATGTCTTGTGTGGTTAACATGAAGAACATGATGATCATCGTATATGTTATTTGCATAAGTATCTTGTTTTTAGTCATTTTTATAGCATTTTATCTCAGGTGCCTTAAATTTGTTCAGTGTTAGCCAATTTTCAGTTTCACATGATTTACCAGATATGGGGGATTTTCTCCACATTTTCTTCCTCAAGTCCATCACATGATCTATGAATGATCATGGGAAATGAATATTCAAGCTACATGATCACTCTGGGTGTTCCTTAAACCTTACCTGATGGGAATTTTTTTTGTTCATGAGATCAACTGCTCTGATAAATCTTCTCTATTGTGGGTGTGAGGTTCCAAGAGTTTTTTCATCTGTGTGAGGAAAAATATTCATATTTCATGAAAGGTGGGGGGTTTATAGTCCCTGGTACCCCAATTTTTCATCGCTTTGTGCAGCACATATTGGGTGAATACATGCTATAGTTAGTGGAGGGCCTTAGAGTCATGTATCTTAGCAATGTCTTTCCATAAATCACTCTGGGGGCACCGCATATCTTTCAAAAACCAAAATATTATCCCATAAAATACTCATTTATTTATTTTTTTTCTAGTTAATTGGATTTTGTTGTATTACATGTATATGCCACGAGACTTTCATATTTTCTGACTGACTTTTCTGAAGGCCTACATAAAATCAGGGAGCCTGTCAAAAAGGCATATGCGTGATCTCAGGTGACTTTTCTTGGACTTTACGTGAGGCAAGGATGACTTGTCAGATGTCCCTCATGAAATCATATTGGGTTGTAAAGGGTTCTTTTGAGACCATTCCATAGATATACCAGGTGTTTTTTGTGAGTTTTACAACTGAAAGAGGCTCCTCACTACTTCCATCTTCATTTCCATTATTTATTTTTTAAATGTTGGGGATATCCATATATTTCTTTATTATTTCCAAGGATAATTATTCTACTTATTAATGAAGTGTCTCATGAACAAAAAAGGGTTTGGTGGATATTTTTGATCATTACATATACAAATCCATATTTTAGTCCTTGTGGAACCATAGGGGGAGTGTGAGGTAGCCTATATAGACCCAAGGCCCTTCATGTGTTGATGACGACATTCCAATGGGATTTTTTGAGATGAGGTGGACATGTCTCTAGGGTCTTGTTAAATATTGTGACTCGCCTTGGGTGCATTGCATGATATTTACGACTACGAGATTCTCCTTACACTTCCCTATTTATATAAATATTTTATTTTACAAAGGTTTTGGATCTTTCGACTTTAGTTGAATGTTGTCAAGTACAATAATTCTCCCCATCAATGATTCATAACATGATTTTTTTTACCACAATATGCTCCCATATTTTTTATATTATTCTATAATTTTTCATGGATTTTTTTATGGTTTGTCTAGTGTCCATCAGTTGAAAAGTTGTGTGACCTAGGGGAGTTTATTTGGATGCCACTATGTGACCAAAATTTGTTCATGGAATCTTAAAAAATATGACTTGTCAAGGGGACATTGTGGGAACTTCCCCAGACTATACAATGTGTATGGGTCCTTCACATGGCCTTATGACGGTCATGAAGTCGCATGTACCTTAGGGGATTATGTAATTAGTGAGTCCTTGGCCATCATCTTCTTTATTTTTTTTGTGGGGAAAATAATAGTAATATTTATGTATTTGTCCCTTTGTGATTTTTTTGATGCTCATTTTGTGGGATTCAAAAACTTCCCCCTCTCTGGAGAGACATTTGTAAGGATTATGTTTTGGTTATGAGGAATGTAAATGCCCAAATTATTCTATATAATTGTCTCCAATAGGTGTATTGGGTGAAGATTGGACTGTCGGATGATGTCTAGTATCCAGTGGGATGATATTTAAATATGGGAGTGGAGAGTGGATTCATTCACCGACTATTAAATTTTCCAGATCTCCTGCACCCTCCTTTCATCATGTAACATTGCTGAAAGACTATTCTATAAGACCTGATTGTGATACCTCACCAAAAACCTGGTTTCATTATAACTCTCCACAAGACTTCTTTTTCCTAGGTTCCCTATCTAATCAATCCATGAACTAAACATTGGTAGTTTTCTTTCACATTGGTTTTGGGGATGCTCAATCATCTTGAGGGTCCTACGAGAAATACTAGATTGATTGCATGATCCTTTTACTTTTATACCGGACATGTAACCATATAAAGGGCACACAGTAATGAGTCTTTAAGGAGTCATGAGACTTATGATACCTTTAATATTTATGTTCTCTTCAAGATCTTCATGTTTTTTAGATTCAATAATTCCATATGTGACTCATGAGTCTCTTTTTAATTCATGCGATGTGAATGATTCTGCAGGTCTATTCCATTCTTTTTTAAAAAAATTATTTTATCCTATCTATCATATACCTCTTACTTTTTTGTTGATGGATTCCAGTTCTCATAAAAGTTCTTAAAATCATTTGATGAAGGATGCAATGTAATTGACAGATAGTCATGATGTTATTTTAGTAAGTGTGGACACTACCTATCATTGTTCTAATGGGTCACTATAGATGAAAATGATAAATCTAATTTGATTGAATCTTGGGGACTACACCCTATCATATTTTCTTCCCCTTTATGGGTTTTTTCTTACTAATGAAACTCCAATTCCTACATCTCAATCATCATTCATACCTTTCTCATGTGTTTGGAAAACTCACAACACCTTCCAGGTGGAAATCTCTCAAGGGGGCCATTTTTTATTAAGGGAGTGACCATAAAGGTGATCATATATCGACATTCATTCCCACATACTTTGATGAGACTGATCGTGGAATTAATAAATACATTCATATGTACCACTCAATAATACGGAATTCCACAACCAATTAGAAGTTTAGGTAGATTCCCAACTGGGACCACCAATATGGAGGCAGTTGTAGAATAAGAATTTGATAGTGATTAGGGGACCAATTTTGAGGGTTCCCTAGGTACACAGGCCCAAACGAGGGTAGAAATTTCCACTTCTAGAGAAATAGATTTGGATTTAGCACCTTTAGAATATCCTTCCTCTGAAGGAAAGAATAAAAAAATCATCATTTTCAGGGTATATTTATTCATAATACTCATGTAAGTATGGAATTTCACACCTCTATTGATTTATATTATTTTGAAAACACATATTTATTTGTAAAAAAAATATGTAGGTCTCCACCATGCTCGCTTGGAAAATCATGTATGCTCTTTTGAGGATACAAGCAAGAATTTGGTTTCTTTAGAAAACACTTCATTATTAGACCCGAACTGTCAAGAAGCGAAGATGGTTGAGGTGTCGACCCAGTCACACTTACTGACTAATACAGATGTCCCAATGATCACAAAACTTGATTTGGAATGTGTAAACTCACTTTTAGAGGATACTGACACAAATGTATATTCTTCTACCATGTTAGACATGATGGATGCATGTTTTGAAGAAGGTTAATAATTATTCAATATTGGATACTTTATTTATTTTTTCCATATCACTTGATATTATCTTTTTTTCCTCTATCCTTTATGGGTTGTGAGAAAAGAATGTATTTATGAAAAACATTAGAAGTTCCATGAAGTTGTTCATCATAAGAAGGGGTTTCATCTTCACCTAAGGATTGGTTCAGGGCAGTTGGTGTCACCAGAAACGCGATCAAGAAAGGTATGTTTCAAACATGGTTAATATCCATTGATTATGTGGTGATGCCATATTATTTATATTTTGACTGAAAAACCCCTATACCCTTTGTTGCAGAGTCTTCACCTGAAGTTTGAAGGCACTAGTCCCTTCTCCCTTGGGGTTTCCTCTGACCAGATCAAAAAATTTGGTGGTCATATATCTTCCTTAATCATCAAAGACTATGATAAAAACTCATTCTCTTTAAGATATTGTCTTAGAATATATTCATGTTCCCATGATGAACCTAGATCAAGGCCCTAGGTCTCCATCACTTTATAAGTTGATATGGTAATAAATATAGAGGGATTTTTGTACCTTAGTGTTAGAAACCCCATTGAATGCGCTAAAGGATCAATTAGGTCATCATTGATTTATTTTTACTTATCTTGGTTAAGAGGGATTTGACTATTATACCCTTTATACCCAAGTGAAGCAAGTGGTCTCTTTAAGAGAGTAGAATAGGGCCCTTAAATTGAGAGTGGTAGTTACTGAGGATTCCTCTTCAGTGAAGCAGAACTGGGAAAAGTCCACAAAGGAATATTCCCAATGTGGGATGGATGTGACTTCTCACTGGGATATAGTTATTGTTGGGAAGGTTGAAACTGACTAACTTCAATCTAAAACAATCCATACACAAGAAAAACTATCCCAATATAAACAAGCACTTTAGATATCAAGAGAGATCATATTGGATCAGAATGAAATCCAAGTTGTATCAGAGAAGGCCATCATTGTTTCCATTTTCAAGGTGGAGGTATTTCTACAGGTTATGGAAGGGGAAACAGAATCTATTGACCAGTTACACCAATCTATTACCTTTCTATATGTGATTATTATGGAACTCAAGGACTCCTCTGAGAATATGTTGTGATGGATTTATAATTTTCCAAATTTTCTCTAGATCGTAAATTCATGGGAGATACTTGGGTATGTAGAGAATCCTCCTATTATATGATATTAGTGAATAGATTTTATAAACATTGTAAGCTTTTGTCTAGTTTAATTTTAATCCAGAAGTGCATGACTTCTTCTCTAATTTGATGTTATATGAATCACCAATGATACCCATCCTTTATATAAAATCAAGTAAACATTAATGTCTAGATCTGATTGTTTAAATCATAATAGATTCTTCTTAAGAAGTTCTCATGAATTCCCACTAATAAGAGATTCCTCATTCCTGTATCATTTCCAGATATCTTGATATCACCTAACTCGAGAAAGGGTAATCGGGTAGAATATATATATCTCAAATAGAGAATGATTTTTATTCTTATAGAATTAATCACTATTGTGTTTTAGTTTAGGTTATTTTATCTTGGACCTTTTATCACTATATTTTAGTGTATTTTAGCTCAAACCATCTATCACTTTAGTTTAGGGTCTTTTGCTCAGACCCTCTATCACCATAGTTTAGGTTCTTGTAGATCGAACCTTAAATCATTGTATTTTAGGGTATTTTAACTTGGACCTTCGATCGCTGTAGTTTTGGGTCTCTTATCTCGAACCTTCTATAGTTTTTGTTTAGGTTCTTTTGGCTCAGACCTTTTAACGTTGTAGTTCAAGGTATTTTAGCTCGGACCTTCTATCGTTGTAGTTTAGGGACATTTTGCATGGACCTTCTATCATTGTAGTTTAGGGTCTTTTATGTAATGGCCCAGGCCTCTCTGGTCCATTCCTTTGCAAAACTCTGATGTTTTAGGTGTTCGGGTGGTCATGGTGACTTATCCCCAACAATTTTCAAAATTTCCAATTATGTGAACAATTCCACCAGTGAAAAGTTACAACAGTAGACCGCTGTGAACAGTGCATCGGTAGCCTTATGTGAATAGTGTCATCGGTAGCCTTATGTGAATAGTTCCAATGGTAACCTTATGTGAACAGTGCAATGGTAACCTTTTATAAATAGTGTTATCAGGAGGCTTATGCGAATAGTGCAACGGTGAGGTCCAATGTTAGCCTCTTTCCTTTGCCAAATTATGATTTCATAAATAGTGTTTCCAGAATGGTGAAGTTCCAACAGTAGCCTCTTTTCTTTTCCACATTTTGAGTTTATGAACAATGTTTCCAGACTTATGAGGTTCCAATGGTAGCCTATTTCCTTTTCCAAATTTTGAGTTCGTGAACAATGCTTCCAGAATGGTGAGGTTCCAATGGTAGCCTCATTCCTTTGACAAATTTAAAGTTCATGAACCGTGTTTCAAAAGTAGTGAGGTTCCAACAGTAGCCTCTTTCCTTCACTAAATTTTGAGTTTATGAACAGTGTTTCTAGAACTATGAGGTTCCAACGGTAGCCTCTTTTCTTTTCCAAATTTTGAGTTCTTGAACAGTTTTTCCAGAATGGTGGGGTTCCAATGGTAGTCTCTTTCCTTTACCAAATTTTTAGTTCATTAACTTTTTTTCCCAAATGATGAGGTTCCAACAGAAGCCTCTTTCCTTTACCAAATTTTGTGTTCATCAACTATGTTCCCAGAATGCAGGGGTTCTAATGGTAGCCTCTTTCCTTTGCTAAATCTTGAGTTCATAGACAATGTTTCCAGAATGGTGAGGTTCCAACGGTAGCCTCTTTCCTTTTCCAAATTTTGAGTTCATGAACAATGTTTCGAGAATGGTGAGGTCTAACAGTAACCTCTATTTCCCTTACCAAAATTTGAGTTCATGAATAGTGTTTAGAGAACGGTGAGATATAATGGTAACCTCTGTTTTCATTTCCAAATTTCAAGTTCAAGAAGAGTGTTTCCAACTTCTTACAGTTTCGCCCCTTTGACATTTCCTTTGATATAAAATGAATTTAAAGCCTCAATTTAAGGGAATTAAGGCCGATTCAAAGTCTATAACTCCTATATTAATTTTCCCTAATCCTCGGGATGCTTTTACTCAGTCAAACTGCGTGTTTTAATGCGATCCACTTTCAATAGAAAATCCAGCATATCTTAAACTACTACTCTGTTAAATATTATAAAGGGACAAGAAATCATACTACCTAGTTCTTCCTCCTTTTTCTCAGCTGTGAGATTATCAAACCATCCATTCCATCCCATAGTATTTTCATAATAAAACTTTCCTCCTTGGATTAGTTCCCCTCATTTTTTGTTGCAACCAACCAGTATCGATCAATCTTTGACATAAGGTATGACCTATCATCATTATATTAGGTCCATATCCTTCTGTTTATCTATTACCTTTTATGGAATTCCATATCCATGTTCCTAATTGCCTTTTCATGGGTGTTGAACAGTGTGGTAGAGTCTTTGCATCCTCAGGTGGCTACTGTTATGGCGGGGGGAGGCTATCGTAACCTGTTGTGTGGCTTATTGTCGTATAAAGAATGTCAAGAACCGTTTGAGGTAGGGGAGTCATTTCTTCTCTTTTCTTTTACATGAAACTGTAGAGTTATCATGTTTTATCCCATTGGATCACAATGGAATTTACATAATAAATATTTGAATTGGATAAATAAAGTGATATCGACCATATGTTATTGCCTCTTAATTTTCTGGATAATATGATATCTATGATTTCTTGGTTTAGTTTTTTGTTCTTGATGGAAATTGGTAATGAAAGTAAAGATGGAATTAATTGATAACTGTTTCGATAAATATAAAGAGGCATGTGAATTATTCTAACATTGTTTTTGTAATTTGATGTCAATCAAATTGATGCAGTAAGCGTGTTTAATCAATTTTTGACAGCTTAATATTTAGGTTTTCTGAAGTTGGAACCTATGAATAATAAATCGGATAATTCAAGATGGATTAAAGAACTGGTTGTTTGATAAATCATAATTCCTTTTAGGGTTCTAAGTTGTCCTTAGGCTTGTTTAAGGTCCAAGTTCCCAATTCTTCTGATGTTTGTTTTCATGCTGCTTGTGTTTTGATGTGAGCCTGGAAGGCTATTGTGATATGTGGGGGTAGGTAGGCCTATTGGTTGTGGAAAAAACAGACACCTAGAGTGGCGAGATGCATCAATTTATGCATGTGGGTATCGAGAAGGAAATCGGGGATGATAAAATGGGTTGGATGTGAATGTTTAGATGCTTGTTTATTCTTATGGGTTGTTTATCAGCTTTATATTCCCCACTGCTCAAGTTAGCTGGTCTTGCTTACCCATATTCCGAAATGGGTGAAGATGTGGGAGGTATGCCACATGCTTTCTGTGTTTAGCTTCTCAAGGGAGGATGGGTCTACGCTCTTGCTATAGGTGGAAAAGACCTAATAGGTAGTTCATCTACTCACCATCTTGATCCCCCTAATTTTTAGTAGTAAAGAATATTTTTCTAGAATGCTTGGGAATATGGGAATGTAATTCTGTAAATAAAAAATTGAATAAATGATGTTAACCCATGGGGTTGGAGCTTACTACGGAACAATATTGACTTTGTAATTCGAAGGAACAGTGAACTTCGGGTGTGATGCTAATGAATTATAATGTGTAAATTATTGATGGTTTATTAATATTTAAAGAATTAATTAACATAATGTGCAACTGATAAAAAGAGAATGATGTAATGTAATAAATATCTTTAAATGGTTGTGTGCTGATAGGATACCTAGTCTTAGAAGTGGAAGCCAGGAGTCTGAGAGACATTAGCTGAATTTGAGTCTTAATCTAGGTTATGCCCATAGTGTGGTTGTGAGGTGTAGTATATTCTATACTTTTTGTGTTTCTATATGCTACTCCACCCCATCAGTTAGGGTGACTAACACCCTAGGGATTCTGAGCCCTAGGGTGTTGTTTTCCCCAATATTATGGTGGGAGGATGGATGGATGACTACCCCCTTTGGCCCCGCTCCCTTCTCTTGGTAGTTACTTATGCTGGTAGGCACAACGGTTAGTTTTCTCCATATATGTCTGTTGAGGGATTTAATGGATTATGGTTATTCAAACACATATATTTTTGATATGGTTTCCTATGGACTACTATAGGTGTAACATGTATAGGATATGATGGATTGAGGATCCTTACTCGGTGTATGGCCTATAATGAATTGAGGTTTAATACCAGACATATGATACACATTATGCGAGCTATGGTGGCTCCCAGAAACTACCTGGTTACTTTTCTTCCTTGGACGTGGTGGTTTTTTTTCATGAGGTGCATGTTGTGGTGCTTCGCCCAGGTGTCTGCGAGCAAGTCTTTTTGGAGAGAGATTCTTAAGACGTTCAATGTTGGGTAAAAGTGGCAAACCAGTGGGGAAGTAGTAGCGGGTTACCCTTGATATTATTTATTATATTATATAATATTGAATAAGATACTTGGTGAGAGTATCCATGGTGAGGTTGTGAACTTAGTATACATGTTTAGGTGACGAGTTAGTTCCACTTGTTGTGAACTGTGTTTTAGCATGCTTTCTTTGCCTTTTCACGAGACGCTTCAGGGAGGATCCTACTAGGTACACTATTATACTCACCCTATGTCTATATAATTTTTTATCAGGTCACTTGGAGCTGGTTAGAGATCAAGCTAGTTTCTATTAGCTTGGGGTTGTAGGAGCTTTTCAGGCTTGTGGTTATTGTTGTTCTTACTTTCCTTCAGTACTTTCATTTTTCCCCATTCTGTTTTAGTAGTTTTCATGACATTACATATGTGTACTTGGGATTTATTTTATTTTTTTGTCTGAGTTTGAGTTGGTTGGTGTATGTATTATCTCTCTCTTTCACATGTATTCCCATAGAGGGTAATGCCTCCTATTTGTGTGTTTAATATACCCTTGGTGCTAGTCGCCAACCCGGGACCTACTAGAGGTGGGACTCAGGGGTCATTATTTGCCTTCTCACATTGTTGGCCCCGGAGGGGTACACCTTGTGGAGAGGGGGTCATGACATTTTAGCTCAGACCTTTTATCAATACAGTTTAGGGTGTTTCATCTTAGACCGTATATTGTTTTAGTTTAGGGTATTTTAGCTTTGACCTTCTTCCACTGTAGTTTTTGGTCTTTTAGAAAAGACCTTCTATCATTCTAGTTTAGGTTCTTTTAGCTTAGACCATCTATCACTATAATTTAGGGTCTTTTAGCTCATACCTTCTATCACTATAACTTAGGGTCTTCTAGCTTGGACCTTGTCAATGATCATGGAAAATGGTGAAAACATAACAATAATGACCTAAAACACTCTTGGGTGTTTGGTTTCATAGGGTTGTTTCTGATTCTCATAAGGATTAGATCTCTTTTCTCTCAAGGAGAAAATAGCTCTATTTGGTCGGTCAAAGTCCTTATGATTTTGTAGCATTGTAAAAAAATTCTTTCTACAATAATTTTCAAGGGTAATGGAAGTTTTATGGGGTTAATATCAATTGGGAGAGATATAAAAGGGATGTTAGGTCTACCTGTATAGTTGTAATATGGGTGATGTAAGTCATAACCCAAAAGTATGAGTATTTGAATATGGGATGGGGAACACATGCCAGTGATGACCAGTAACACTCTAAGAATTTAGTTTCTACTACGGTGTTTCCAAGGCTCATAAGGATTAAATCTCGTGTCTTATAAAGAGTATATTTTTTTAATTGGTAGGTCAAAGCCCTTATGTATCATTATCATGGCCAATAAAAGATAATCTACACTCCTTTCTGAGGTCCTTGTAAGATTTTTAAAGACTCAAACATCTAGATGATGTGGTTGGGTATGGTGTAAATCTATCCGGTAAGGGTTATGGTATCTTAGGGTTGTTCAGATCTTGATTATAAATATTGATCCCTATTCCCTAGGGTTTCAAATCCTGAGGTGTGGATCATTAAAGGTTTAGGAATGAAGTGTCTCATTCCTTCTTTGATAAAGGGTACAAAACATGGTGATGTAATATCGAGGGTGTCAAATCTTCTTGGATAGTTTGGTACGAAGATTGTCAATCATGGTCCACATTTCTCGGTTCGAGAGGATAGTATGGGAAAATAACACCAGGAATAACCCAATACACACTAAGATTTTTATTTCATCCGTAGTGATGTTAGGGATCTCTTGGATTAGAAATCCCTTTTTGCAGAGTGACGCATTTGGTTGATGACCATAGGCGCATATGCAAGATACATATGCATACATGCATAGAAAATAAAAGGGTACCTTGAAGTCAAGTATATTTTCCAAGGGCCATGGAAGGTCAATGATGATCTGAGGTTCTCAAATATTGAAGTTTGATTTGTGGAATGTGTGATATCCAAGAAGGGTTCGAGCACCCTAAATGTTGTGTCACCGCCTAGAAAACATATTCGTGTGGTGAGGAAATGTGACAAATCCTTACTCTATCATTTTTCTGAACTAGGTGTTCAAGCGAACATAGCTTGTCTTTTACTAGAGATACAGACTGTGCCCTATATGCTTTATGCCTTATTTATTGATGACCTCATTTTTTTAAACTCTGGAGATGAATAGTTTAGTGAGTGAAGACTTGAATTTTTCTCTGGCTGGCCTTTGTAGGATTTCAACCTGACATGTTTTGTGACTCTTTCACTATAAGATTACGGTCTTCCAATTCATACCACTATAGGATAGAGTTTTATGTCAAATAAAATTGACCAAAGTCCAAGAAGTTTAAGTCCATGACACACATGAACCATATATAGAGGATGATACATAAGAACCTAAATAGGATAGCTAGGGTCAAGAGTAATCCATTATACTTCTTATTGGGATATGGAATTATTGTAATTCATGGATAGAGGTTCTAGGGTCATGAGTAATTATATGGGGACATCATACTGAGAATGGACCAAAACACACTGAGGTTATGGGTTTCTTTGTGGTGATGTTAGGGATCACAAGGATCACAATGAACTTTTTGAATAGTGACACATTTGGTTTAGAACCATAGGAGAATATGAAGGAGTCATAGGCACACATTAATAGTCAAAAAAGGTTCCCTTGAAGCCGAGTATATTCTTCCAAAGTTCATGAATGATTTTTGGAATCTAGATGCACTCAATTCATGATGTATTATCTGTGGATTGTTGTGTATAAAAGATGGAGGAATCACCCCGTACTCTGGATGATCGAGGTAAGGATCCTATAGTCCATTGATAAGGGTTGAAAAATGGTTGAAAATTTTCATAGTTTATCATCATGTTTTAGGGACATATTTTTTCCCATTTCATTTAATGTCATGAGGTAAGGACACTTGTTGTGCAGTTTATCATCCTATGGTAAGGAATATTTTCTTCCTTATAGTTTAATGTCATGTGGTAAGGAAAAATTTATTTCCATATAATTTTACAAAATGCATTGAGGATGTTTTTGTTGTGTTGTTTTAATTTCATTCTACCAGGAAGTTTGTCTTGTAGTTTAACATCATGTGGTAAGGACATGGGAACCGATGTAAAAAAATATACAAGATATATTATGTTACTAAAAATTACATACATAGATCTGACTCATACATAGGAAAAATAAACTTTTATGACTCAGTATCTATGAAGCTGGGGGGAATTTATTTTTTTCATTTTTTGTAGTTGGACCCTAGATTAGAGATCATGGAATCACTATGTATCATGTGATGATAGGAATCAAGCCACACATAGTTCTTGAGTGGAAAACTCTCTATGTGAGTCTGACCTATATTCATATGTGGGAATTGTTTTCCTTTATTATTTTATATGGGCCAATATTGGATATCCAAGAATCATTGCATATGTTATGATGACAGGAATCAATCCACATATAGTTCTTTAAGAACCGTTCTGTTTTACATCATGCAAAAATGAATTTTTCTTCCCAATGTAAAAAAGGGACATTGTGGCTGAAGACAAGGATGTAAATATGGGTGTCACTACATGTCCTATAATAATAGGAATCAATCCATATGTAGTTATTGAGGAAGGACCTTCTTGCCCAAGTATTTATTATACATAGATAAGGGGATTTTTATATTTTTTGTAACTGGACCTAGGATTGAAGATATAGGCATCCCCATGTATCCTATGCTGATAGAAATCAAGGAACACATAGTTCTTTAATGGAGGTTTGGTAGGATATCATTAGAAATAACAGTGGCCCTTTTGGGTGAGTTTTGCAGGAATGTGTAGTTTTATGTCGTGAAAAGGAAATCAACTGTATAGTTTAGCATCATGAGGCGAGTACTTATGGTATTCCTTGTAAGGTATTTCATTTAGGACTATGATAATCCTGTCATGATCCATTATTCCTTGTTTTTATTTAGATTAACTTACTAAAACTCATAATCTCATGTGAGTTATTCTTGATGTGAGAGAAAATGAATAATAAGAGATCCTCTCACCTTTTAGAAGAGATTAGGGATATTACAGGGTCATTTTGTATCAGATAGTGGCTGTAACAATATACATGATTGAGGTGTCCCTATGTATATCATGGAAAATGAGAATCAAGCCATATGTAGTTCTGAAAAACTTGTATTGTTTAATTTCATGCAATAAAGCAAACCATCCATGCAGTTTAAAGTCATACAGTAAGGATTAAGAACACCCAACGTGAATGAGGAATGGGTAATTATGGATCCATGTAGTTTCAAGTCATGCATCAAAGACATGTGTTGTGTAGTTTAATTTCATACAGTAATAAAAAGGGTCACCTGATGTGAAAGATCATTTTGTATGGTCCTAAAACCAATGGTTCGGTCTTCATTGCGTATCTTGTGATGGTGGGAATCAAGACACGTGTTTTTCCTAGAGAAGATATTCTATGTATAGAGTTGAGTCTCACATGAGGATGGGGGAATTTCATCCTTCCTTTTAAAAAATCTATCTCGTGTGTGGTGATTCTTTAGTGATATGGTGCTTCTCGTGAATTTTAACATCATGTGGTCATGAAATTCTTTGAACAGTATAGTGTCATGTGGTTTCGACATGAGAGGTTGTGTGGTTTAATGTCTTGATTCCAAGATAAATCCATAGAGTTTATCATAATGTGGTTGGGAAATCTTCATATAGTGTAATTTCATGTGTTTAGAATGTAGGTATTTATTTTATGTTATAAAAATAGGAAAATATTCTATTAATTCAAACAATGAAAATTATTTCTTGAGAAACTCACATATGTGGGGGTGTGACATGCTCCCCATCCATTGTGCTCAATAAGTAAGATCCATTGTGGTAGACCTTATGTGTGATTTCAGGCCCTTCCCATTTTGGTTCTAACATCAGTTGATTCCTTCCTAGTATCATTGGGGTTTTAAGAACCAATACCAGTTCTCCTTGTAGGAATGAATAGAGGAGAACCTTCTTATTAAAGGCTCGTGTGATCTGATTCTGATGGACCTCAATGATCTTCATTGTACAAAACCTTCCCTCATGGAGCTGCTCCAACTCATCTATTCACATTTATGATTTATCATTATCTGATAGTTTTCCACAAATGGATATTTTGAGAGAAGATAGTTAAACTTCTATGGGTACCACTTCCTTAGTCACATACACCAATGAGTATGGATTTTCATGTGTAGTAGTGCAAGTGGTGATATATTAGGCCCATAAAGCATAGAGGATATTGTTTGGATAGAACTCATTATACTTGTTCAATAACTTCTATAGTATGTTTCACAGAGTCTTATTGAAATCCTCTATCTATCGATTTTCTTCTACATGATAGCGATATGAGTGAATGGACTCAATATTGTACTTTTAGTGAAGTTTCTCCAACTCTATAGAGTATAATTTGGGATTTTTCCCTTAATATAATGTTAGGGACTCCAAACAGAGTGGGGATATGGGAATTTTGATGTTTATTATATTCTTCATCCTGAATTCATTGAGGTTTATTGCCTTAACCCATTTGGTGAAGAATTAGGTAGCAATAAGGATATACTTGAACTTCTTGGTTGTGACTGGGGGATATGGCCCCATGACATCTAATTGCCAAATGGTGAATTGCCAATAATATTTAGTTTTATGTATAAACTTAGGGGGTTTATGGATGAAGTTTTAATGGATTTGGTATGCATGACATTTCTTGGTGAATTTCACATAGTCTAGTATCATGGTCTACCCGTAATATCCCAGCCTCCTTATTTGATGGGAGAGCCTGGTCCCAAATTGATAAGTGTTGCAGGAGCCTGCATAGAATTATTCAATGATGGAAATAATCTCTCTTAATTTTATTCATCTGAGGGGGATTCCATCAAATACATGCTTATAGGTGGCCATCTATTCATTTGGTCCACCCTGTAGGGTAAAGTTCATTGGACAGTGCCAAATCTATTCCTCTCTGAATCGATCCATCAGTAGAGTCTTGTTTTGTAGATAATAGATTATGGGATTTATCCATCCATGGGATAAGTTGGTTCATCATGATATGGGTATCTGTTGAATTGGTTGATTACTCATGTATCCTAGGAGATAATCCACAAAACCATTCTTCATTTCATGATACAGATGATTGATTTCTCTTGATCAAGGTCATCTAGGATTGTGGTTTCATTATCCAATGCATCAGTATGAAATTTTTTTGATCGGAAACATGATTAAATTTAGTCTAAAAATGGAACCCTACCATCAGTCCCCTGACCTAATAGTGAGAGGGACTAGTTATTCCTTTTTTGATTTCATAATCACCATTGATTTTCTTTATCACTAATTCTAAATACCCTTTAATATTTAGGTAGTCTATTTTCAGTAGTGGGGATATTTTTATCCTAGTAACAAGGGCTTGGTATTCTTCTTAATTATTCATGCAACTTTCAGATAGTATGAGGGAAAAACAATTTTTTCTGGATAGAAAAATATAATTACTAAGCCAACCCAATTGAATTTCGATTTTCCAGCGTTTTGAAATTAGGGATTCTGGATGTGCCATAAAAAGATACACATCCCATGTTTAGGGAGTTTCATGGTTATAGAAGACCTCTTCTTCTAGAAGCTTGATTTCCAATAGTTTATTCTCCAAGGCAGGATGTGTTGTGAGTAAATCAACCAGGGAATTCCCTTTCACTCATTTCTATGATATGAAATGAATGTCATATTACTAAAAATTGATCTCCCATCAGACCAAACACCTAGTCATCCTAGGGTGGAAAATGATTTACCTGAGTGGATCTACATGAGAGACTAGATGGAATTTTTAGTGCTCAAAGTCATGCCTTATATTTTTCACTAAAAAATGAGTGAAACGTACTTCTTCTCAACATCATGGCATTAAATCAAAATACCTAACAATGTTTGGCAGATGTGGCATATACATTTCTCTCTCCTTGAATCATTTTTCTATGCGAGGAGGGAACCCAAGGATCTTTCCATGGAGGCCAAATATAAGATGAGTGGCTTACCTTCAACCAAATGTATTCAGACCGGTTGTTACAGTAGATACGAATTGAATCTTCTGAAGGATTTCTACCATTCATCATCCCATTGGTAGGTTATTCCCTTCTTCATTAGCTTGGTGAATGGGAGAGATTTTCCCACTAGGTTTTCCATAAAATTCCTAATGTATGTGATGTTACCATAGATACCCCTCGACTCTTTGAGATTTCTAGGAGGTTAAATTGCTAAAATAGCTGTAGTATTCTCTAGGTCAACCCTGATGCCATGGTCGAATCCCAAAAAGCTAGGGAACTTCCATGATGTTACCCTGAAGGAGAATTTTAGTGGATTCTCCCTCAGAATCTACTATCATAGCTTTTAGGAGATTGTTTGGGGATTCAATAAGTGATCACTTCATTGTCATCATTTGACCATAGGGACTTCAACCTGATATTTTGTTATTCTTCCTAAAAATGGATTAAAGATATGATGCATGGCACATTGATATGTGTGAATAGTATTATTTAATCCAATTATCATGACCTTATAGCATAAGATCCCATAAGATGCCTTGAAGGAAGTTTTCTTCATCTTCAGTGGCCCTCTTTATTTGGTTGTACCCTGAATACCCATCCATGAAGGAAACAACTTGGAATCTAGTATTTTCAACGATCAAGAGTTCTATAATCAACAATGGGAAGTCGTCCTTTGGGAAGTACTAATTATGGTCTTTGAAATCGATACATAACCTACTCTACATGTTCTTTTTCTTAATAAGGAAGATGTTTCAAATAAATCTTGGGTATTTCACATCTTAGAAAAAATTGGCTTTGATAAATTTTTTAACTTACGCCTCTACATTGGTGTCATTAGAGGGTTTCATCCTCCTAGATACCTACTTTAAACATCTATGGTCATTGGGTAAGTCAAGATGATATATATTTACATATGGATTCAGTCCGGGCATTTTTGTATAGTTACAAGATAACACATGTTGATGTTTCTTTAGAAATGTGATGTATATATATTTCTCTACAAGGGGAATTGAGGAACTAATTAGAATATATCAAAGATATCCTTCAATTCCCTTATTTATCTTATTGAGATCATCGATGGTGGTGGAGACACCTTTCTCAAATATAGGAGGGGTGTTCATATGTGCATCCTTGTCTTCTTCCAACTCTGAGTCAATGGAGACATTCTCATTTGGATAAGGAAATTTGGGGTCATATTTATCAATATTGAGGTGATAAAGGCCATGAGAAGAGTCATTATTAACCCCTTTCTACCTGTGTTATTGTAGAGATATTTCAGAGCTGATTATCTCCTACACTACCACTTATGATAGAAGGGGCATGAACCTCTAGGACCAGGTCTATTACCTCAACTAGATTTATGGGAACACATTGTCTCTACCAAGCATACACTAGAGATTTTTAGGGGAGGTATCCAAGACATTGGGGTTTAAAACCCATACCTCATCATCCATTATTGGTTGTTTCCCCCCCTTTAGTGGAAGCACGCTTCATCATATGTGGCTATGAATGTCTCTTAGGGGGAACTGTCACCATTTAGTATGTTGAAATTTCCATCAATAGGGTATTTTAGATATTGATGGAATGTTTAAGGTACTACCAAATGGATATAGAGCTAGTTCCTTCCAAGAAAGACAATGTATGTTGTTTCTTGCTGGATAACCATAAAATCTGCATCATATGTGAGGTCCCCAAATTGATATTTGAGTTTGATATTCCCGAGATCTCTTCTATCACACTTATCATACCCCAGAATAGTCATCTTGGTAGGAGATAGATCCCCTTAACTATATAACAAACATCAGAGGGTTCATATCTATAACCGTTATCAATCAAATCCGTTAAGTCATTGACATTATTGAGTCTTCCTGAAACATACAGGGGCTTGATATCCCCTCATATGACCACTTCCTAATCTTTCTTAGTGAACGAGAAGGAAACATGGAATTCGGTTGACATGTTATCAATTCGATAGACCTTAGTTGTAACAACTTTTATCTCGAATTCTATTGTTCCTTGGAGATCGTAAAAGAGTGCCTCTCTATGTTTTATTGCAAGATAGAGAACATCGAGGATTGAGAGCATGGATAGAGAAACCACCAGATATTTTGGAACGTCTTACGTTTGTGCAAGCAGCTGGGGATTCCTGAGTTAGTATTTCTCCTAGAAATATAGATTAGGGAATAAGAAATTTGAGGTGGAATATATTGATAATTGTGCAGAGGTCATGGGAGAATATGAAACCAGTGATGTCGGACATGTTAGCCTTCCCCATTTCCTAGTATGATCAGATAATTGAACCCATTCAAGGCGGTCATGCAATATGATTGGGTGTAGATGACTATTGGAGGGCTCTAAGAAACCTCCATGCTTATTTTTTGATTTTTGGAATACATTTCCATGGGTCGGAGCTACATATTTGTCCTCTATGGGGACATGACCAAAACATTGGGTCTGTCCATGCCTTCTATATCCCCGGTATCCTCGGTTCTTGTGCATATGGCCTACTATTCCTGATTATGGGTGGGGAACTCATATTCTAAGGCATGTTTGTAATCAGATAAGAAGAGTGTCAAGTGTATCTTGTTGAAAGAACCAATTATGATCTTTTCATTAAATGAGGGTTCTATTTGGTTGGGCGGTGCCTGAGCTTCAGATGTTGTGGGAAATAAATCTTAGAGTTGGAGCTTGAGTTGGAGAAGAATATGACTCATCCTCAACTGTTTCATCCTACTTTTGATGGTTATGACCACTTTTAGGAGACATAACTTATTTCACCATATTTTTTGGCGGAGATATTTTGGCTCTATATATATTTAATCTTAGGGTGACATGGCCTCGATCAAATATCTTTCAAATCATCATGTTTTCAAACTTCCACCCATGCATGTCAGGAACTTTCTACTAATAAATTTCTTCTTAAAACTGAGAAATGGTTACGAAGGAAAATTGATCTAAGAATTTATCTGACACCACCTATCCAGAATCAACCATTCCAGGAAGGATGTCTTTGAAGATGGATAGTTTATAAATATTATGAATTTTCTTTCTATAGAAAGGGAAGTAGTAAAAACGGTCGGTGAGTTTGACCTCATCATGCTTCTTGGTATGTGGTAGTTTGAGAAGGTTATTGTCTATGGATTCCCACAAATAACTAGGGGCTTGTTCATTTCAGAAGGATCATTATTTATTCATACTATCCTCAAATATCGAGTGACCCAGACTTTTCTCTGCTTTTGTTCAAGGGTTTTTTTAGGATGAAGATGCTTAATAGGCGGTGCTGGGTAGTTCAGGACCTATCTAGGGCTTGTATGTGTACTGCTGCTAGCTTGAGAGTGACATCTATAGCTTATTCTTTTCCTACCCTTTTCCCCTTGCTAAGGTAATAAGTTGAGTTTTGGATCAAGTTCACTGAATGGATTCCTCAATAAATTATCTTATTTATGTGAACTCAAGGAACCCACCTAAATAATTCATTAGGATCAGAGGTGTCTACAACTAATCCCTGATATTTTCATCACAGAGTTATACAAGTTACTCCTGTGAGAGAGGGATGATGAGTGAATAGGTTAAGCCTTTCAACCTGGATATGAAATTAGAAACCCTATCATTTTCACATTGTTTCTATTTTTTAGGTCATTGATTATCATTTTCCTTAATGTGCAACTAAACTGATAAAGGAAATGATGACGAAGGTCTTCCCATACTACAATGGATCTCGGTGGGAAAATGTTTTACCAAACAAAGGTTGGCTGTATCAAAGGCTATACAAAACATTTAATCTTTGTTACCTCCTGTTGATCTCAAGGGACCATCATCAGCCAAAATCAGGATAAAAATGGTGAGATTTTCTATAGGGTTTCATGCTCAATCAAAAGTTGAGAAGTTAAGACTGCCAAAATTGGGTGGAGGTAGAGTATCATCCAACCACGCAGGATATGGATTCCTCTCAGCCTATACAGGTGTATGATGCTCTTCCAAGGATTTCATTCAAGTATCCTGATACTCAAAGATGTTAAGAAGCTCTGGGGACACTACTCTATAATTCATATACCATCTATAGGGATTGGGTACCAGTGGATGAGGTGGCCCCACTTTCGCATACCCTTGATTCTCAATTTGTCCAAAGACTGAATTATCTCCCTAACAAAGAAGAGTTTTGTTGCTACAATATATGGAATTCATTATCATTTTTGACTTCCTCATTTATGTAGTCTAGCTTCTTGGATCTGGAGACAGTCTGATGATCTTATATATTTCTTTCTGAAAGATCATCTATAGGAGGGAGAATATATGTCTCTTCTAAAGACGATACCAAGCAGGAATATTTCCATGGATTAGCTCATCATTGAGTTGTCTGAGAATTTGTATCTCACTCACATATTATGAGAACTATTCCTCCATGGAAGGAACCTCAAATATTCTGGGTGGTGATTGGGATTTATCCATATATTTCTCTTTTTCTTTGTTAGTATTCTACCAAATAGGTGGAAACTCGTTATTTGGATGTTCTAGATTTTGGAGACTTCTCTTGTTCAAGGTGTGTGCAGCCTCAGTTGGTGCATCCAAATCACCATCCTCTCAAGGTACATTTTCCATGTTATGACCCTCTATATTTTCATCTGGATCTACCATGTCTATTGTTTTGATACTGAAGACATTCACAGAGTCATATTGTGAAATGGTGTTTGTCCCATTACTTTAGATGCAACATGATGATTCTTTAATGCCTTCATTAGGATCGTTATTTAATCCTCGGGCCGTATTGGGTCTTTTTGGATTGAGACACTAGTGGGGTGTTATCACCTTCGCTATATGCTCCTCCCATATAGGTATATGAACAGTTACCTTGAGGGAGTTTCTAGTCATGATTTTTGAATGGGCCCCAACCAGTAAACATTTCTCTTGCAGAGGGATGCTGACCGTGGATTGTTTCCTCCAAACCTAGAGAATACTGATTCTCTATGTGGGGATGTTGATGATAGAAATTCCACCAACTATTTTGGTTGGAGTTATTAGAGACCTCAGTTGGAATTGATTGATTCTGTTGTTGAGGATCTAATTATTCCATTAAGATATTTGATGACTCATGGGATAGAAATTGAGATATAAATGCCCCCACCCATTGGGTTGGGGTTGATCTAGAATCACTATTAATTTCCCCAAGATCCCCTTAGGGGATGATAAAAATAGTGACGGTGATTGAGATATAAATTCTCCTAATTCAGTGGGTTGCAGTTTGTTTGATGATGCTGAGGATATTTCCAAAATCATCTAGGGAATTGATGACATGAGAGGTGGTGGGAGAGGTAGATATTCCCCCAAACTAGTAGGTTGGGTTAACTCATGTATTGCTATTATGGTAGCTGTTATTGTTGCCCGTTTGATGCATTGAAACTATTCTTACATAGGATATGGGAGTGTTGGTAGCCCATGGTGGGAATTATTATCCATGATATTTTTTTAGTTAATGACAACTTTCTACTTCATGTTTGAAATGCATTCTCATTTCATTGAGGGGCCTAGCTTAAAGGTCCTATGGCTATTCTCTACCTTTATTCATGATGTCTGGGCATCATTGATACTGGGGAATTATGTTATAGTGACCAACTGGCTCGATTTTTCTCTCTTCCCTAGATTTATTGGGAGTCCCTAACATTAAAATGCTTCATTTCTATGTGTTTTTGTTATTACATGGGGTGCAGTTAAGAGTAGCACTCCATAATTTCCCCACTCTAAAATACATATGCATGAAGTGGATTCAGCTATCAATTGATGATTATTTGTGAGTAAATGGAAGCAAGAAGGTTTCAAATAATCACTATGGTTTTCCATTTTTGGATCTAGGGCCAAGGAGATAGACACCAAGTCTAGCTGACAATAGTGTATCTTAAGGGTTTGAAGGTGACCCTCATATCCTAGATAATGGAGGTGTCTAGACTTCATTCACTAATGATTATCCCACATATTTTGGTGTATATAAGGTATGAACTCATTTTATATATCATATTGGGAATCATAGTAAGATATAGATAGAGTCTATAATATGATGGGGATATTGTTTCTGGATAACTCTATCTATATTCCAAAATCGGCCTCCTAGTCCTCAGACATAGATTCCTCCATCCAATTAGAACATAGAAGATGATTTTGAGGGACCCCCACTCACTAGAGTGTATTTATACTATAAGTTTATGGGTAACAATACGTAGTTGACCTAGGTGTTTCAAGCATATCTCTATACGAAGGTTTTAGAAATTTGAACACCTTTCTATATGAAGGTGTATAATCATTGAACACATATCTATACGAAGGTGTCTGGGAAAAAGGATGATTTTCTTATCCATGGGAGATATCATCAAGGGGAGGTTGACCATAGTGGATGTTAGAAGTAGAGTCCCTATGATCCATCTTTACACTACCATGATGAGGACTGTCACAGTAATGATCATCTTTGACTTTGGTGGAAGAGTTGATGGACCCTTTTGGTGTTAAAAATGTGTCTTAAATGACTTCAAGGACACTAGCTTTGAGAAGATTAGGAATATAGGTCACATTTTAAGTCATGGTTAGAATATGTTGACCTATATTTTGGAATTTTGTGGGGATATGATCATGTTGTAAGATAGTTTCTAGAACATTTTTACAATCTTCGGGTTTTGCGGGTGTATGATCCTGCTTATGGGAATCTATTGGAATATTCCAATGATCTATCTTATTATTGACAAGAATGTGATCTTTCAATGAAGAATGTTCCATTATCACTTGGTGATCCTCTATTAGAAAGGGAGTATGAGCCCGATCCAGAGTCTTTTTAATATGTTGTTGGCCATTCTTGGAAGGAGTTTGAACCTTCCCCGTGGCATGTGCCTCTCTCACTTCGTGATCCCTAGTTAGGGAAAGAATATGATCATGGTATGAATATGCATTCTGCACCACAAGATTCCAACAAACCTCCAAAATGGGAGTATGGATATGATCCTATGCCTAAATTTCCATAGAATGATATCAGTGAAATCATTCATTAAAAGAAATAGTAATATGCACAAGAATTCAATGATCTACTATAATATTCAAGGAATATTAACTGACAAGAATATAAGCCTTTCTTGATCCATGTGTCATTATCACTTGGTTATTCCAAGCTAGAATGGGGGTATGATTCTAATCCTGGGCCTTTGGAGTATTTTGATGGTCTTCATTTATGCTAATATGAGAATGTCTCAATGCACATGTCACTCTCACCCGGTGATCCCCGATTGGAATGGGAATACGAGCCTAGTCTGACACCTCATCTTTTACTAGAATATTCCAATAATCCTCCTGGACAAAAGAAAGAATGTAGAATTTCTATAGAGAAACCAATTGTTCATAATGATCAATGTTTTGAGCTTCCCTGGATGTAGGTATAGTAATATGAATCTATCTTTGTATCAGAAACAATGCTGAAATATATCGGTGGAGTTCTTCATCTATCAGTAAGATATATTGGAATTTTATAAAAGTGTGTACATTGATATAGGCCTATACATTTTTATTATCTAATATGTAATGTATGATATCTTCAATCATAGTGGGTATATGATTCCACTTATTTCCTCCTGATTCCACCATAATATTCCAATAGCCAAACTGCATAGGGGTAGTGATATGAACCTCCACCATGCTTGTTATAGGAATATTCCCATAGACTTGTTCTGAGTGAGAAGGGATATGATCCTACTCATTGGCCACTACTTGAATATTCTGGTAGACATCGCCAACAAGATTTGGTATATGATCCCGCTCCTGGATAACTAGCACCTTCCTCACCCGATGTGTCTTCATTATTACATGTGCATGGATGTCGGAGGTAGCATTATGTTGGGTGGTACCTTCATCAAGAGAATGATGGGTACATAAAGGATGGTTCTAGTGATGGTGGTTGAAATGGATCCCTCCTCAATAGACCCTTTTTTGCAAGGGAGCCATATTTGACATCCAGGTCCACCATTATTAGACACTGAAGGTTGTGATTATCATTCTCCAGGGATAAGCACCAAAAGTAGTTAGCCATGGAAATGAGTGCCACTATCATAGCTTATTATTTCCCTGGGCAGTGAGGACTCATCGATTTTAGTCCATAGAGACCCTTGTGGGAAGCAGCAAGGTTAGGGATTGTACCATGTCGATGCTACTTTGGGTCAAGATGATTCCCATCTAACATTAAATCTGTTGGGTAGGTGAGAAAATTTTGTGACCCATAAGGGTTTCATCCATAGCTGAATTTCTAGAACGGTCATTTTATTATTACATTTTCTTAAATAAGGATGTTTTTTATGATAGAATTATTTGTAGTCATGCTGATGATAAGGAATAAGGTCAGCTATTAGTTAAATATAATATGCATGTTGTCCTCAATCAAATATGAATCATTAAAACAATTTTACTTTTATTTTAGATCCATCCATTCATATAATGTTGAACTTTTAATGCATAAAAGTAATGATTTCATGGGATCCCCAGTTATTGAGGATCGGTTTTATGATTTATATGAGGGTTATCAGCTTTTTTGTGTAGGATATTCTGAACAAAGTGACCTGACATGTGATTAACTGATCATTCTTTTATTTTACAGATTCACAACAACATCACTATTTCTATTTTCATATAGTGTGCAAACAAAATTTTTACTGGATAATAACCTAATCATTTTGTTATTTAAGATATTCACATCGGGTTCACCATTTTTTTAGTGCATAGTGTGAAACAAAATGACCCAATAGTCAATATCCCAATCATTTTGTTATTTTATAGATACATGTTCTGTTCAATATTTTTTTTGTCAATGAATAGAAGATGGAGAACCCTCACTTAGGAGGGTTTGGTTCGGCCCAATAGATGATTGTGAGGGGTTCATTTATTGCACAATCCTTAACATCATGTCAAAAAAAAATCTTAATGGAAACTCCAAATGAATCCCTCATCCATAACAGCGTATGAACCTTGTTTCCAAAGGTAGGTGATCAATTAGGGTTTCAGTCCCAATGAAATTTAGGGACTCACATTGGTCAAGTGGATGGGGTTTTGGACTCATCAAACACTTTGATGATGAATTTTTTCCTACTGTAGGACTCTCTTGTAGATTTAGGATATGTTCAAGAATCACATCCTAATCCCAATTCAAGACAGGTTACAATAAAAAATGATTATAGGTTAAATATATTTCCATTAAAAAGAAAATGGTTATCTTGTTAGTGAATCCATCTATGTGTATCTGAGGTTTTTCATCCATTTCCTAGTAATGAACAGATGCTTTTATATTGAAACCGCATAATCAGGTGCTTTAGTGTTTTCTACCATGCAAGGAGGAAAATAATATTCCATGGCGTAGGTTGATCCATTATGAGGTGTAGTATATATCTTGTTTATTATAGAAATAAATATCCATATAATTCTCTAAACCCATGTAGTTTAACATCATGGGAAGAGGACATATGTTCGATCACTTAGGAGTTTAAATTTTTGATCTCTTGACTCAGGGAGACATCCTATGTATCCTAGTTATAATGGTAATTAGATTTATCATAGTGTTATCACACCCTTGGGTATTTTCTCGAGGTAGATTTCCTCATATGGGGGAGATTCATATCATATCACTAATCAACTTACATACTGATATTTCCTTAGATGGTGGAGATTCACAATTAAAATGATGTGACTATTACACCTCCTTAAGCGAATGCGAGCTATGCACGGTGTGAGAAATAAGGGAAAGCATATAATCAGCCTCACTTTATATGGATATGGTACTTATGTAATAGGAAATACATTGGAATATTTTAGTATGGAGATCAGACCTTGGGGAGGAATCATATATATCCTAGTTATATGAGGAATCAGAGTAGCCATTGTTCAATTGGATTATCATACCTTTGATGGATGAGGTAAAATGATTAGACTATGTGAATTATTGGGTCATGATGGTTGAATTGTCAAATACATGGCAGTACGTACACTAATGTCGATTCCCATTTGAGTTCGGGATTGGGGATTTAAGAATGAATCATACATATCCTAGTTACGGTATGAATCAGAGTTCTCATAGTTCTATTAGATTCTTAATCTGCTGATGAATGAGGTAGATTGATCAGCTCATGGTAATGATTGGGTCCCAATTGTTGAAATGTCAAAGACATGGTGGGACGTAAAATGAGGTGGATGAACATCTGAGTTACATATTGGGACATAGGATGGCGTCCTACATGTCCTGGTTATGGAAAGAATTAGATTCCTTATAGTTCTATTGGTCAAGTATTATACATTGGCATTGACCTTATGATCAAGGATTACATGCTAACATTTCCCTTATCATTATAGAGGCTTATAACGTATATGATATGATCATTGTAACTCCCTAAGCCTATTTCAGCTATTCTCATTGTGAGAAATAAGGGATAAAAAATAATTAGCCTCATTAATTATGGATGTGAGACTTATACACTGTGAAAGACCTTTGGAGAAGTGATATGGATCTTGGGCCTTAGAAAGGTTTCATACATAAATTTTTTATTGTAAAAATTTGAGTTCTCATAGTTTCCATGATTGGGGATTACCCACTAAGTTTTACCTTCTAATAATGGATTTCACACTAAGGTTTCCCTTATAGTTGGGGCTTACACATTCGGGTTTCCCAAATAATTGGGGCTTACATACTGTAGTTTCTCTTATATTTGAGGCTTAAACACTAAGGTTTTACTTATAATTGGGGATTACGTGAAAATTATTTCTTTATAATCAATTCTTACTGTCACGAACCATCCTGGGTCGACCCTGAATCGGTCACCCGAGCCCATCCACGACATGGGCCGAGAGGAATTCCTGATCCTCCCAGGCTGGTGACAAGTTCCAGGGCATCAAAAGTGAGCAAGAGGGAACTATTTTGACCAATGAAATTAAATACATCAGCAGAAATAAAATAGAACTGCACAAGATAGATAAACAATGGGAAAGGAAAAGCACGACCAAGAAAAGAACACTAACCTCACCACGACCAAAACTCCTCACGACTCCGAGAGTCGCTTTCCAATACAACAAAAACTCTCTCCCATGTCAAGAAAACTCATGTAAAGCCTACAACATAAACTAAAGACAGGAAAACACTATAAGAGTGAGCATTAAAACTTAGTATGTGTGCCCAAAAAACAATTTTCAATGCACTACCTTTAAATAAAAAATTTAACAATTTCAGGTTTGAACTAAATTATATAAAATATGGGTTTTCCCGCACACACTTTCATTTGTAAAATAAATAACATTCCATTTCCATTTTTAATTTAAAAACATGTTTAATGTTTGAAATGAATAGGTGCATTTTATTTTAAAATATTTTTATGAAAAATTTAGAAATCCAAAATTCTGTTATTAGAAAAAAAGAAAACCACACATAACATGCAACACACCAAGGGATATGGAAAAAAGTGGCACACAGGGGCCAAAAATTGAACTAGACCTCTCACTCATCTTCCACGTACAAATAAAACTAAAGAAAGCATGGTTCGAACCTAGTAACCTGTGAAAAATCCAGAACGTACTATACATGTGACTCATCCTGAAGGCTTTCCTACTCTCAATGACATCATAACGCCCTAATTCCCGGTGTTTCCCTACATGGCCTAACCGAGGGGACCAATCCCCTATCAGTGTAACACCCCAAGCTTCTACGGTACGTTTCCCTGCGAATAATGCGATAGCGTGTGTTGTACGCAACCTCGAGTTCTAACACACACCACAACTAATTAAACTAGCCGTTGTGAATAGTAATACCTACTTCTTGAAATCATATATATTCTATATTTCAAAATGGACTTCATTTTTGGATTCGGAATATCAAAATTAGCCTAGGGTGAAATTTTGGTACATTTCGAATAACTTTCATATTTTGATGAATAGTGAAAATTACTAAATTTTAATTAAAAACAACTTTTTTAATAAAAATAATTAATAGTGATAAATTATGAATTTTAGTGGTTTTAAAGTATATTTAGAATATATTTTTACATTTTAATATGATGTTGGTCATTGGACATAATTTTACAATTAAACCGAACATAAACAAGTGTCAATCTTTTGATAGTTATTATCTCTTAAAAACACGCTTTTTGTTTTGACAGCGGGAATTAATATTAAATTAATTTCTGCCACTTCTGTGATTTGAATTTAGAAAAATGGATTCCATATTTGGAATCAGGATGTTCAAATTGTGTAAATAGGTAACTTTTATTTTTAGACATTTTGAATAATTACTGCGGTAAATATTTTATTTACCATGGTTAAGGGTAAATCCGGTAAATAAGGGTTAAACAAATAATATTATAATAATACTAAATTACCCTAAAAACGAGTCTTAACCCTATTGGTTGATACATGGTCGACCATGGGCATCTTTGTGTCAATTTTGGGACCCCATGGATCCACTTGTAAGTGATAATGACACTTTATTTTAATTAAGTTAAAATGAATACAAAAATGACACAAGCATATATCTTTTAGAACAACAATTTTTACATAGGGTTATATATGTTGGATTTTAGATTATAAATATTCATTAGAAATATAAAAATATTTCCTACATAATGATATTTTATTTATAATTTTTATACATTAAATAATTTATTTTATATATGACACAATGATGATGCAGTAATTACTATAATAGTGAAAAATTAAAATAATTGATATTATAAATACCCAAATAAATATAATATGAAACTTTTAATGAATGAAACTAATTTTCTAGGCTAATATGATATATTATGATTTATTTAATGGACTTTTTTCGAATTAATCAATCTGTTATGAGTTTCACAAAAATCAACTATTGAATAGTGTCAAAATTGACATAAAAGAGTTCTTAAAACAAATATTATATTATTAATTGATATTAAATTCCTAAAAATCTACGGTTCGGCCAAGAGACTTATATTATGATAGGTTAATCATTAATGGACCACTTGGGGGTCGCTTGGATGTATATAGTAAGTTTATTAACCATATTATATAAAAATACAAAGAGACATTGTAAAAGTGAAACTAATTAACTTAGAGTTAATACTTAAAGATAAGGTTAATATAAGTACCCAAACCTGTCTAAATTCTATTGGTTGAGTGGTTTTCGACCTATCCCCACCTTAACCTTTGAATAATAAGCTTTGGAGCCATTAGAAACCGAATATGAATTTATTATAAATTAATATTTCTAGCTTTTCCAAAGGTGCCCCTCACCCCTCTTATAAAAAGGGCACTCCTCCTTCTCATTTCTTCACACCTTCAAAGCCTTTTGGTTCGGCCAAACTCTTCCCAAATACTCTCCCAACATCCCTCACTACAACCTAGAGGTTTTAGTTTGATCAGAAAGCCAACCTAAGGAGCCCTTTTGATCAAATCAAAAGGAAGAACCCGAAGAAGAGGTAATGATTTCACCACCCTTTTCTAAGTTCATTTCTTCTTCCACTTCTTCTTCCTTTGTTCTTACCATTCTAAAATAATAACTCCAGTATCTCACATATACTGTGATGTTATTATAAGTATGGTACAACCATATTCAGTATTCTATCCACCCTTTGAATAACATGTCACCATACGTGCGTACGTACGGCTTACCGTCTCCACGTCGTGGTGTAATTGTTATTCAATATAATATTATTTGGATGGGTATAATAATGATGTGTAACTCATGTAAATAATAAATATAACATGTTAATGATTCTGTATATATGATATACCATTCATTTATATATTATTTTAATATCAAAAGACTGATATTGTCGCTCGTGTGTACGTACGGACTACCGTCTCCACGAACGCGATGAGATTCATTCTCCATCGTATCCATTCAAGTATAATTATCATTTTATGATTTAAAAATGATGTTTAAGGACTTGATATCATTCTGGATATGAATAAGATACAACAAACATGGCTTATGTAACAAAACATATAAAAGAAAATGAGTAAGTTAACACCCGAAACGATGATAATTCTAAGATATTATTAATAAATCAATGTTAAAAGATCATATATGATATCATATTAATATATATGATTCTTGTATAATTTAATAACAATTATTTCACCATTATACAGGAGGTTAACCTACCCCAACCAAGGAAAAGTACAAGGTAAGGGTTATTTCACAATCTCTTCATTATCTGAGGTTGTATTATACGTAATAATCTACTGGGACCTCTTTATCATCCACATCCATGTTTCTTTGAAATGTATTTCAAAACATTTTTACTATTTACAAGAATATGGGTTAAAGTCATTTATACCCTTGTTTGACTTTTTATAAGAGGTTTATAAAGGAATCTTTCCGTCGTTTTCAAAACAAGGTCCTTTTTAACCTTTTCGACTGAATTGAGGTAAGAATGTTTTTAACTTATACGGCGGGTGCGGTTATTTTCCGCCGTTATAAAATCGTCGAAGCTTTCCATACAAGCTTATAAGAATATTTTCAAAGAAAATGTTTTATTTTATATGGATCTTAAATGATTTCAAAATAAAAGGAGATACTTCTTTAAAAAGAATTTTGATTTCATCTATGTCAACATCCTTTGATGGATTTTAAGATTATTTGAAGTTGATTTATTATGATACAAAACTTCTATATTGTATTGAAGGTTTTGTGATATGTTTGACTGTGGATGTGCTATTTTTATACCATTCATAGTTTATTGTGAAAGTATTGACATTTCGTATGCTAGTTTTAATACGAATGTTTATGTTATGTTTAAACCTTTTCATATGGGAATGCATTGGACTTAATAAGTGACGGGTGGAGCCCGCTATAGCTCCTCGATGCATCGGTAGGTCTCATGAGACAAACTAGTGTCTTGGCACAAGGCCTTGACAAAATCTTATTTGTAGTCTTGGCACGAGGCCTTGGCTATGTGGTTATGATAGTCTGGCATTATGCATTCCAACATTATGAAAGTGGTTATTGATTTTTGCATGTGATTATTCATTTAGTAGAATATCCATGTGAATAAGTAAATGGCATTATTTCATTTTATTTATGCCATACCATGTTGAAAGTTCGTATTTAAAAGGATTTTGTTTTAGTTATACATTGCCTTAAATGTTTATTCTTATTTATGAAAGTTTCCGCTATATTGTTATCCTTACTGGGCATTTGAGCTCACCCCTTTTCTATGTTTTATTTTTCCCAGGAAGTGAAGAAGTAAATTATGAATGACTTGCAGGGATATTATGAGGGGTTAATAGTGTGGATATGAAGACTTTGTTATTGTAGTGGTTTTTCACTTTGAAATGTAATGTAAAAATTTATGATTATATCTAGTGTTTCCAAGGCTACTAAACCAATCGGTCTTTCGAGATTTGATCTTTCTTGTGATCATGCCAATGTTATGTTATTAATGCACCGACTCTGGGTAGCTGGGGTCGGGGCGTTACAATCAGAGTGTCATCTGTACTAGGGGCCACTAGCCAGTGCGTAATCTAAACTAGTCCAGCAATCATTCTCAGAAGATTCACTTACTATGCCAAGTTACAATGTCAACATATATAATAAACATGAAAGGGGTGATTCAACAAAGTCAATAAAGCAGTAAAAACATCACTCACAAATCATGCAGTCAACGTACACCAAATATCACATCTGAGTCACCCCAAATAGAGTTTTCCAAAATAATTTATTTTATTAAAGTGCCAAACGGGCCTTCACCAATTTTAAGGAAAATCAGCATTTCTCAAGTGAACCAAAAAACTTGTTCGTGCTTCAAAATAAATAGTTTGTCAATAAACCATAACTAAATTTAAAATTCTGTGAATTATGTTTAAAGTCCAACACCTGCCACACCTGTGGAAGTCTGGGTCACTTATAGTGATTCTGTAGTGGTGTTTCCAAGAAGTGCGCTGAAGCTAGACCTAGCTCGTCGAAGGTCACCTCAGCCCGTCAGTAGGAGTAGGGCGATGTTTGGAGACCAGTATGAGGTTTTGTTTCTTGGATTCAGTAATCATCCCTTGTAGAATTTTGCAGTGTTTCTTTTCTTTCAGTTTCAAGAATGGTTTTGGTTGAACCTTTTTGAAACTTTTATTTTATTGAATGTGCATTTGGTGAAAATTTTTGTTAATATGTTATGGTTGGGAATTTTTGAAAACCTGACTGCGAAGCAGGAGAAGCTTCAATCATCGGCGCTCCAACCATAGGTCCCGGAGTGAAGTTGTTGTATAGTCAGAAGAACCCCATCACTAAAAAAGGGCCTTGGTTTAACCCCTTTCCTTAATGTGGCATGATTTGTGTTCTTCTGAGGGTGCGAAGTTTTTGATGGGGAGATGACGATAGCTTTGATGCTCTATTCATTGGGACCTTCCCTCCCCTACCCTTGTGGTTTGATTTTTGGTCCATGCAAAAAAGCATTCAAGTTCGGTTAATCTCGTCAGTTCTTATGGTGGGGAGACCCACAATGGGTCTCACAGAGTTACACCCGAAGTAGTTAGTGTTATCCTGATCCTTAGGGTGGGGTGTCTTTCTGAGACTCCCCGTGATAGTATTAGAGTTCCTTTTCAAGTATCATTTTGGTGGTGGGTGGTCTTGTGTGGAACCAACTAATCCTAGGGTCTTCTTCCAGAGCAGACGTTGGAATTTGAGTACATCCAACAGTTTCGTTGGACTGGGATTTTAAGAATAATTGTCAGAGGCAGTTTAAGTTCGTTCATTCCCTGGTTGAGATGGATGGTTTGGATTCTTCTTGGTGATGATTAAGGTGATTGTGTTTAAAAGATGAGTTGTGTGTCTTGTGATTTCGGTGTCTATTTAGACCGATCAACTGGAGGCGCTTAAACATTTGTAGGTGGGTGACACTTGATAAGTTTTATCTTTGGGTCTAGATCATGTTGTGGCCTTCTGAGGGTAGAAAGAGTTGTGGTTGGGAGAATTGTCACACCTCGACCTATATTTTATTTTATTTAAAATTTTATTTGACATTTAAAATTTTGTTGGGGTCCGGGTTGAGTCCCAGATGAAAAACTTTTGAGTTATGTTAAAATGTGCGCATTTTTCAGCTGACGTCACTCGGCGTAAGGGAGGAGCGTCTGTTGGAAACTCCGCATGGCTCCGATTAGGCATTGGCATGATTCGTCTGCCTTTGGAAAATAAAAATGTGTAATGATTGTTATTTATTTTGTTATTTTAAATTTTTATTGTAGGTAATAATTTTATAATTATTATTAAATATGAAATGATAATAATAATAATAATAAATATTATTATGATTATTATTATTATTATTATTATTATTATTTTATGCTGATGCGCGGGCACTGCGCGGCTAGCGGAAGCCATGCAGTCATCCCAAATGCTGTGCAGTTGCAGAGTTTGAGTCAGAAAATATAAATAAATTAAATGAGTTGAAGAGACAAGAATTAATATTAAAAGTTAGTGAAATAATATTATGTTATTATTAAAGAACTTTTATTATTAAAATTATTATTTTTATCATTTATATTATTATTAATAATGGATTTATTATTATTATTATTAGGTGTATTATTAATATTAATTTTATTAATGTTAATATTCTTATTATTATTATTATTCTTATTATTTTTATGTGTAGTAATTTTATTATGGGTTAATGTTTACTTGGTTTTATTTATTTTCTTTTTTTTATTTCAATTTTTTTTTCTTTCTCTCTAACCCTAGCAGCCTCCCCCATTTCCCCCTCCAATCATGTCCAGGCAGCTCCGCCACCCCCTAGCCGCCTCCTTCTCCCTCATTGCAGCGCACTATGCACCCAACTAACATGTCGCGCCTCCCTCAACCCACTGGCCCTCCTTGCCGCGCTACCTTCCCTGCAGGCTCTACCCCTGTCCTGATCTCCTCTCCTCTTCTATCTGTCCCCGAACCGGCCTCATACACTGACCACGACACCATTTTCCCCCTCCCTTCCCTGAACACTTATCCTTCCCCTGCACAGATCACCCTTCCGTAGCACCCCCAACACCTTCTTCCCAGCCCTCCTGCCATGCGATGTCGCTGCACCCAGGCCTGTGCCTTCAATCATCCACACGCAAAGGCCACCCTCCTACAGGCTCCCTATCCACACACCCCTCTAGTGCTCTCCCCACCCTTCACCCTCAACTTGCATCTTCCCTTCTCCCAGCCTCCATCCCTACACGACCCTCCTACTAGAGTCCACCTGGTTCTATCCACAACCACCATGCACAGGACTTCCTCCCTCGCCACATCCCAACACCTAGCCCCCCTTCTCCGTGTTGCAGCACCGTAGCCCCCCAGGAACTCTCCGGATCCAATCGCGCCACCCTCCCTACTCTCTCTCTCCCACTTCCAGCTACCACGCACCCCTCCGCAACACCCCAGCTCCTATCCGATTCAACTAGAGCCCTATCGCTAACCTTGCACACCAGGCGCGACCATCCCCTCCTCCTCGCCTCAGCCTCCTGCGCCCCACCTTATACCAGTTGAGAAATCCCCCATGACTTTTCTTTCTTCTTGTCACAATCAGGCCACCACCAGCAGCCCTCTGCACCTTCGGCTCCTTCTTGTAGTGCACCCCAACCTCCTCCTACTTAAACCCACAGTGCCCTCTTGTCTATACCTCACCATCCCACTGTCCGTACGTCGTATCGGCCACGCACACCTCTATCCAGACTCCTTTCTAGCCTCCGAATGTATCTCCAGCCCAATACGCCGCCATCTCGGTGGTTCATCGCCTCACATAACTTCTTTCTAGCCATGTAGTCCCTGCGCAACCCCTTTGCCATTCCCCGGTCGTTGTGTGGTACCCTGCGACCCTGCTGTTCATGAGGATCTCTATGTCGAGGTGAGGTTTGCGCTGTCCTTGTTTGAGTATAATATATTTATTTTAGTGTGTATTGTGTTTAATTAAAAATTTTGCGAACGTATTTTTTATCATAATTGAGTTTTTTTAATTAGTTCAGTGTGAAGTTTAGTTTTTAAATTAGCTTTGTTTGTGTTTTATATCTTATAGCATAATCATGTGTATTAAGATGTGTTTTTATGAAATCTAATCCTGAGTTGTTTAATTGCTTCTTATAAATTGTGAAATTAATTTATTTGACCGTAAAAGTGGTGCGTTTTCTTTTTTTTAGTAGGACATAGGTATGCATTTGATAAAAGATGTGTTCATTGAATCATTTTTTGTTAATGAAATGTTGTGGGTTACTTTTTGGAATTTTTTTAATAAATTTTAAAGTGGGTTATTAGATAGTGCAGATGGTGCTTACTATGTTTTGAAAACCTGTCAAGGTAGTTCCTTTTCAATTTTTTTTCATTTGGATTGTTTTAAGTATGTGTTCATGTATTTTATTTATCATTGTGGTTGTAGTACGTTGAAAAGGTTTTCCCACGGTCCTACAATTGTCAGCTTGTGTGTTCTTGCGCGCCTGTACGAGGTGTGTTGCATCGTCGTGACTGGTCTACAAGTTGAGGTAGGTCCCCCACTACACTTGCCTTTAAATTTAGAATTTATTAATTGATTGATATTTTATTAATTTTAATAAATTAGAAATTATATAAGATAATTAATTTTTAAATGATTATTTGGTGTAAAAATATCCATTTATTTTATACATGACACTTGAAACATTTTCTTAATGAGAAAACACCCAGTAGAGAAAAAATACCCATTTGGCCTTTAAACCTAATTTACATAATTTTAAATGTAGTTTTTGTTTATTGATAAACGATTTATTTTGAAGCGCGAACAAGTGTTTTGGTTCACTTGAGAAGTGAGGATTTTCCAAAAATCGGTGAAGACCTATTTGGCACTTTAATAAAATAAATTATTTTGGAAAACTCTTTTTGGGGTGACTCAGATATGATATTTGGTATACGTTGAATGCATGATTTGTGTGTGATGTTTGTATTGCTTGATTGAATTTGTTGACTCACTCCTTTACTATTTATTATATGTGTTGACATGGGAACTTGGCATAAAAAGTTAATCTTCTGAGAATGATTGCTGCACTAGTTTAGATTACACACTGGCTAGTGGCCCCTAGTACGGATGACACTCTGCTAAGGGATTGGGCCCCTCGGCTAGGCCATGTAGGGAAACACCTGGCGTTAGGGCGTTATGACGAAATCGAGAGTAGGCATGCCTTCAGGATGAGTCACATGTATAGTATGTTTTGGATTATTCATGCGCTCCTAGTTTCGACCAATTTTTTCTTTAGTTTTATTTCTATGTGGTAGACGAGTGAGAGTTCTAGTTCGGTTGCTGGCCCCAGTGTGCCACTTTTTTCCATTTCCCTTAGTGTTTTGCGTGTTATGTGTGGTTTTCCTTTTGGATAATAACAGATGATTGGATTTCTAAATTGCCCATAAAAATATTTTAAAATGAAATTCACTTATTCCTTTCAAACATTAAACTTGTTTTTAAATTAAAAATGGCAATGGACTGTTATTTATTTTAGAAATTAATGTGTGTGCGTGGAAACCCATATTTTATATAATTTAGTTCAAACCTGAAATTGTTAAATTATTTATTAAAAGGTAGTGCATTGAGAATAGTTTGTTGGGAACGCCTACTAAGTTTTAATACTCAGGCCTATAGTGTTTTCCTTTTTTTAGTTTCTGTTGTAGGTTTGACTTGAGTTTTCTCACCGTAGGTGAGAGTTATTGTTGTATTGGAGAGAAACTCTTGGAGTCGCGAGGATTTTTGGTCGTGGTCAGGTTAGTGTGATTTTTTTGTTGTACTTTTCCTTTTCCGTCATTTATCTATCTTGTGCAATTATATTTTATTTCGGCTTCTTTATTTAATTTCATTGGGCGAAATCATTCCCTCTTTCTCTCTATTGATGCCCTGGTGCTTGTTGCCAGCCCGGGAGGATCGGGAACACCTCTCGGGTCATGTTGCGGACGGGATCGGGTGACCGGTTCAGGGTCGACCCAGGTTGGTTTGTGAAACTTACACACTATGGTTTCCCTAATATTCAATTCTTTCACACTAAGGTAGACTTTATAATTGGGGTTTACACACTGAGGTATCCCTTATAATAAGGGCATACACACTGAGGTTTCTCTAGTGACCTAGCCATCTTTGCTTCTTGATATGTGTCTATTTTCCACTAAACATGCATTTATTGTATTCTTGACAGATCAGAGGATGTTTTACTATCATTCCCCGAGATAATCGCATGATTCATTTGACTTGTCTAAGGAACATCACATGACATGGATGACATGTCTGAGGGTAATTACATGATCTAGTTAACTTGTTCAGAGGACATCGTAAGACCTGGTTAGCTAGTCTTGGAATTCATCACATTACCTTGATTGGTGTGTATAGAAGGCATCACATGATCCAGCTGACATGCCCTGCTGTCATCGAGATAGCTAGCTAACATTCTTGGGGAATCATGAGAGTTAGTGTGACATGTATCTAGGGTGATTCATATGCAGGCTAACATGTTTGGGGGGCATCACGTGATCTGGATGGCCTACCCATAGGGTTTGGTAAGAGCCAGTTCACATGCCCTAGTGCTACCACGAGACTCAGCTAACATGTATTGGTTCCTCCCTATGAGTTGGGTGACATGTTGGTAGGACACCACATGGTTTCGATGATGATACTGAAGGGTTTCACATAACTAGGGTGGTATGCATGGGGCACCATATGACGTGCCTTAATATGTCTATGGGACTTTGAATTATCGAAATAGTATTCCAAATAGTTTTCAGGATACCTAGTTGACATGTCCTAGTGTTTTCGTGTGTCTAGGGTGATTCACACGAGGCGCATTAGGATCATTATATATTTTCTTCGTATAAGTCTCCCATTTTATAGTCTTTGTTCCTACCTTTTATTGTGGGTGCGTCAGATTTGTTCAGTGTTAGCTTATTTCGAGTGTTCTGTGATTTATTATATATGGGGGGTGTTCTCTGTGTGTCCTTACAGAATTCCATCACATTCTATATGAATGATCATGCAAAGTGCTTATACATGTTACATGATCGCTCTGGTTGTTCACTAGATCTTACCTATTGAGAACTGTTTTTGGTTACAAGATCAACCACTTCAAGAAATCCTATTTATCATTTGTGCAAGGTTCCAGGAGTTCTCCCATCTTCTTACAGATAAAGATGCATTTTTTATGTAGCTGGGGGGGGTTATAGGCGTCGTTACCAGAGTTTTTCACCACTTTTCATGGTGCATATTGCATGAATCCTGTCCGGGGTCATTGGAGGGTTTTGGTATCACGTGGCTTCATGAGGTCTTACCATGGATCACTCTAGGAGAGTCTCTTGTCTTTCGACGACCACAAGAATGTCCCATCAATGCCTCCTTCATTGGATTATTTCCAATTAATGGAGTCATGTTTCTTTATGTTGACATGCCAAGGGATGTTCATATTGTCTGATCAACATGTCTAAAGGCATTTATGAGATCAGGGAACCTTTTTAAAAGTCCATCGCATGATCTAAGGTGACTTTTCTTGGATTTTTTGTGAGACAAGGACGACGTTTTAGAGGGCCCTCATGAAATCAAACTATCTTTTCAAGGGGTATTGTGGGACCATGCCTCAGATATCCAAGGAATTTTGTGTGATTTTTATAACCACAACAGTCTCCCACCTCCTTCTATTTTCATTTCCTTTGTTTATTTTGAAAATTTTTGGGATCTCAGAAGTTTTATTGAATGTTTTCAAGGATAATTATTTTATCTCTTGGTGAGGTATCACATGACCAATAGAGGGATTTGAGGAGATGGATGATTATTTCATGAAAAAATCCATATATTTTTACTTTTCGAGCCAAAGTGGGAGCATGAGGTCACCTAGACTTACCTAAGGCCCTTCGTTTGATGAGGATGATATGACAATGGTCTTCCGTGAGATGAGGCGGGTATGTTTTCAGGGTCTTACTATGTCTTAAGACTCATCTAGGGAATGTTTCATATTGTTAATGACCGAGAGAAGCTCCCACCACTTCCATATTTATTTCATTTTTTTATTTTATAAAGGCTAGGGTTCTTGTGAGTTCATTGGAATGTTGTAAAGGACAATAATTCTCCCCATAGATGACTCATCATAGGAGTTTTTCAATCACAAGAGGCTCCCACTTTTTGGTTATTTTTCTCCAATTTTTAAGGGATTTTTGGATGGTTCGTCGGGCATCTAATATTTGACAAGCCATGTGACCTGGTGGAGCTAATCTAGTTTCCTCTTCATGAGAAACATTTTTTGGGGTGCCTTATCAAAAAAGGACTTATTAAATGGATATCATGGGACCTTCCAAAAACTATGCTCTGCACATGGATTCTTCATGTGAACTTATAATGGTCACACAATAACATGTCCATTCGGGGATTATTAAATTTATGAGTCCATGTCCACCTTCTTCTTCATTTGTTTTATGGGGAAAATAATACCCATATTCAGGTATTTCTCCCTCTGAGAATTTTTCAATGGTCATTTTTTAGGCGTCCACAAAAATGATGAGATAAATTTGGAGAAATAACATCATTGGTACCCAATATAGGTAAGTAAATGGATTAATGTTTATATCCATTAAATAATATATCAAGGCAGATCAAAGTCAACAGAAGAGTTATAATGATAATCGTTAGTGAGATCTCTAATTTGATATTGTTGATAAGGTTTTACTAGGAATTTTTAAATGGAATAAGTTTTTGATATTTGGAAAAAGGGGAAAGTTTATCCCTAGGTATATTGGTCCCTTTAATATTTTTTATCGAGTAGGGACTATATCTTATCATTTTACACTCTCACCAATCCCCTCTCAAGTTAACAATTTGTTCCATGTATCACTACTGAGAAAATACATACCTGGTCCATCATATTTACTAAACTCAAAGGTTATACCTCAGAGTAAATATTTCCTATAAAGAACAACATATATAAATATTAGGTCATATATATAAAGATATGTGAAAAAATACTACTCACTTGGTTAAATTTATTTTCTGGAATCAAAATTTGAGTAAGCTACATGGGAACTCGGGGATGTGATGATGTAGATATAGCCTCATTTTTTGGTACCATAGTGATGAAATTTAGTGGGAGAATCCATTTTCAATGGGGGTAAAATGTATCACACCAAGATTTCATATTTATTTCCTTTTAAATAAAACATAAATTAATTAATATATTTTGTTACACACAACCCTGAGTCTATATAAATTGTGATATAGTAAACCATTATAACCTATGTATTAGATTAGAAGGTATGAATAATAATAATCAATTTAACAAACATGTTCATAAATTTTTTTTAAAAATTCAATTTTATTTACTACTTCATAAAAAATTACTACTCAATTTTATGTAAAATTATATTACGCTTAAAAATATGTTTTCTTCAAAAATAGTTTTTATCACTTTTTTCACTCAAACAATATGATTAATTCATACCATTTTTAGAAATTTTATTTTATTATATTAAGAGAATTTTTAAAATAATATTTTAAATATTACTTTAAGGTGAATTTATAGAATTTTTATGAAAATATTTTTTTATTGAATATTGAAAAATAAAGTATTTTTTTTTGAAATTGTCATTTTTTTCAAATAAATATTACATTAAGTATTGAATTTGATCTTAAAGTAAAAAAAGTCTAATATAAATAAAACTAATATAATTAATTACTTATGAATTACCATTTTACATTATTTTTTAATAAGATAGTTTTTGGGACTAAAAATGATTTTTTCTAAAAAACAGTTTTTATATGGACAATGTATTTTTATCATAATAAATTAATTTAAACTCCATTTATTAATGGTTTTAATAAAATTTATCGATTATATATTAAGTTTGATATTTTAAAATTTATTTTATGGTTTTCCCAAGGCATTTAATGGAAGTAAATTATGTTTTATGCATAAACATTAATTTTTTTAAAACGAGTTTTCATTGTAGTTTACATGTGTAATTAAAATTAAATTCTACCACTTGTAGAAATTAAATCTGGTAAAATGTATTAAATATTTATAATAATAATATTTAATACAATTTAATAGTTTCAACATAATTTTTTTCATATTGAATAGTTAAAATATTAAAATTTTGTTACCACAAGTAAGGTTAAAACAGGTTTACCGAGAGGGTTAAACCATGAGATAAGGGTAGGATTTCCACCCACACCTATTAAATTATTATTGGTTAAATATATTTAAACCTAATATTATAGTAAATTTTAACCCCTATCAACTTTTACCCACTTTCCCATGAAGTTTACCTTAAATGAATAAAATCATTTATGAAATTCCATGTGTTTATCCCCCGACTTATAAAAGGGAACCTTTTCTCCTCCCTTATTCACACCATTTGAACCTTATATATCAGAAAATTTCTTATATGAATCCTTCTTAAAATCCTTAAATTTATCCTAAATCTTTTATTCTTCTACTAAGACAAGTCCTTCATAGATTAGTAAGTAATCCAAAAGAGGTGTCTCAATGAAGAGGTATAAAACTTAAACAAACTCTTTCAGTTTTATTTCTTCTTACACCTTCTATAAACATTTTGTATCCATAAAATTTATTAATAAAATATAATTAATATAAATTTATGTTTTTATTGTGATTTAATAACCATTTACCCCTCCTCTCAGTCAAATGGGAGATTAAACTATCAATTGTGCATATGTGTGGTCTACCGCCTCCACGTAGTGATACGACTCATTTTCCACCACCATCACTAATGGGTGTTTATAAAGGTATATTTAATATATATATATATATATTATTCATGATATAATAATTATTCTATAAAGCTAATTTAATATTTACCTTTTCTTTTTTCATCCATCGAGAAATGGAAACGTTATTCGTACATATGTATGAACCATCATCTTCATATAATGATGTAATTCATTTACCATAATATCTTTATATAAATGGTTATAAATATGAATATGATGAATATATATATATATATATTATATTTATATCTTTATTGAAATTATTTATATGAATGAACCATGATAAAATTTCAAGGACCATAACTTCTGAAGTAAGACATACATGAAAAATGAAGCACTTAACACCCAAAATGGTAACATTAATAGATTATTGTTTATAAATTAGTGTTGAAATAATTTAAGTGGAATAGATATGGTATTATATGTATTAATATTATTATTTTATTATAATACAATTTTAATTTATTATATACGATTTTAGAGTGCTAATGAATCAATTCGAATATAAGGTAATGGATTTTAATCTCAATTTCTCTTCATTGAGACATGTTTTAATCTTATGAAAAAATTTATTATATCTATTTTGTATAAAATTATGAAGAATATATATTAGAATACTACATTATTTTATTCTTGGGAATTGTATATCCATATTATTTTTAAGAATCCATTTACTTTTTATTCTAAAAGTACTAAATCTACAGGGGTTTTATGTTACAATATCATTTTTACAGGGATTTTTTATGATTAAATTTTATAATGAAGTAATTATATGATATATATCTCCAAATTATTATTTTATATATTATTATATGATTATTTATGATTATTTCATGATTTAATTTATTTTTTCTCTATTTAATTACTCAGGATATTTAAATAATTATTTAAGGAAAATTGACCATGTTGTTCTCTTTGGTCAGGAATATTTTCATCCATTTCCATATTTTCTCTAAAATGTTTTAAAGGATTTTTTTACTATTATGAAAAGATATATTATATTTTTTTTAATTTATATAAAAAATTAAAGGAATATTCTTATCATTTTCTAAAAAGGCGCTTCTAACATTTAACCAACAATGTGAAGGGAATATTTTTTTAATGAAAAATGAATGAATGACTTTATCTTCCACCATGAATACTCATTTCATTGAATAATAATTTATATGTTTCCTTGATTATTTTCAAAGAAATTTTTTCTTTAATATTTTTTAAATTTTCATATTCTAAATAAGTGATTTCAAATATAAAAGGTGTTTTCCTTAATAAATTTTCTAGTGATATTTGAAGTGTATGTTTTATCTATAACATAAACCATTGATGTTTCTTATGATTTAATGGGGATATGATCCAATGTTTCGATATTTATTCTATATATGCATGGTTTATTATTATTATGATGAAATTTTTATAATACTTGTATCTATTTCATAGGTTATGATTTAATGATATGATAAGTGATTTATGATCATGTGGAACACATATATATTGATTCCATTAAGTGATGGGTGGGACTAGAATTATATATCCCTCTAATGAATTGGGTAAAGAAGGATGACTCATGAGATAATCAGTTTTGGAATGGATAGTGAGCCCAGTTCAGTAAGGGTCATTGGCTAAAAATGTAAGATCCTGAACTTCATGATGGTATGTTCTTATATAAGTTTTGGTTTAATTGTCTCTAATTTTGGTTAAAAAAATGTTCACAAGGTTTATGAGGAGTCTTGGGGGTGTTCCAAGGGCTTGGGATATGAAATAGGGGAGAAAGTATCATTCTAGTGCATGTTTCATAGTTGGCGCATGATTAGTATTAACCGTGCACCATAATCGTGCTTTCCAAGAGGTTGGGTGCATAATTAATGAAACCGTAAAAGGAGGGAAAACAAACAATGTGGGATTGGATAGAGCCATCCTATAAAATAATCGCACTACTTTTCAAACCATGTGAGCTCCCTATGATTTAGTTTAACCTGGACCCCTCTTGGATAGAGGGTGGTGCATGGTTGGTGCATTGTTTGGCTAGCTCTATGGTCTAATCATGCACCCCATTAAAAATGTGGGATTTTACCATTTCTCCCCTGATACTTGAAAAATCATACCTTAATTTCCTCCCCATTTCTTCTATATAATCCAAGGGTGACAAACCCTTCCCCTTAAACTTCCTAAGGATCGATCTCCCTCATTTTAATCCATTCGAAGTGTCGTTGGGTGCAGATAGAATCTTGGGGTGAGTCTAACACTCCACTTTCATCATTTTTTAGGATTAGGGATTGTGGGATCATTATAATTCTTTTCAATATATAAACACTTATTTTTCTAGTGGTTTCTAGTTTGGGTCTTTTATGGTGGTTTTTTCCCATATCAAATTCCAAGGTTAAGCATGTGGGTGTCTATAGAACTAAGTTAGGTGGTCTACAAGTTATATCCCCTAGTATATTTGATTTATTTACATGGATGTGGTAATTATTTTGTGTTTTTGTGTTTTCTATTTGGTTTTCCATAGTAGAAATGATGAACTAGATGGTTAATTGTAGAATTGAACCCCTTCTGATCCTTGTGGGAGGAATCGATGTTGAATAGACCAGTTAAGGGCCACCCATGGGGTCATACCCTTATTGAACATGGAAATTTGGATTTTAAGAGTATAATTTAATTTTTCTATGAGATATATCCCATGATAAATACGTTTAAATGTTATATTGATTTATTAAATGAAAATAATTATAATTGTTTCTAGTTGTAGACATGGCATAAGGGGTGTTTGGTATAATTTTAATGTGTTAAATAAAATAAAGTGGATGTGTTAAATGAGTTATGGTTTGTAACGGAAATGTGTAAATTGTATATGCATGTGGGTGATGAATGTGTTAAAATGGTTAATATATGAAAATAGAAATGGGTTAATGTATTAAGGCATGTAAATGGAAAATGTGATAATGGGTTAAGTTGTGATGATGGACAATGTGTTGAATGAGTTATGATCATAAATGGTAAATGTCTTTAATGGTCATAATTTGTGTTTGGTAAAATTTTTATGGTTAAAAAATAATGTGTGTGTATATTAGTGATATGTGGGGTATTGGACTTGAGGCATTATGCTCACGAGTCAGTTCAGCCTAAGGCACTAAACCCCAACCCTTTTATGTACAGTTTAGGGAGTTAAATTGTGGAACTATGAAATTAATGGTTGCATATGATGAGACTTACTGGACTAAGGCTACAAGGTAAGTTTTATGTATTTTTTATGAAATGTTTTCCCTAGTGAGATAGGGAACTTGAAATTTCCCCCTTATGCATAGTTGACGTATCTTTCATAGGTTTAAGTGTATTTAATGGAAATTCATAACCCACATAATAAGTGAATTAAGTTTCTAAAGAGAACTGAATTAATTAATGTCACCTGGTTTAGTTTTTTTACCTTGATTTTAATAATGTACATGCATACACTTTTTGTTTAGAATAGATATTTTGTAGACACCTTTTGTGGTGGCCTACTGAGTTTTACTCACACCCTATTCAAGACACCATTGGGTACTCGATCATACATCATGGTTGTGGGACATGAAAAGGGAAAAGGCCTTATTCTGGATGGTTGATATGGGAATGGTACATGAATGGATGAGGGATATGGGCTTCGAGTCAGTACCTATTTTGGGGATTCATCGTCTTGTCATTATTTTTTTCCCTTACACTTGGTACTATATGACATGACATGGAATATTTAATGTTGGTTGTAGGATTGTACCTAGTTTTTTGGAAATAGAATTGTGATGCATGTTTATTTTTTACTTGTTTCAATTATTACGTGTTCTATCTACTATGTATTACTATGATAAAGAGTGTATAGTATTTATGCATGTTCTATTAGACCATTTTTTCTAGTCAGAAACCTTTGGCATATATTGAGGTGTTCTTGAGGTCTTATGGAGACCCGACACAAAGCATTGTATATAGTGGTCATTGGGACTCAGATGTTACAAAGTGGTGATAATGATGTTTTCTATTATAATGTATGGATATTTGAAATTGGTATATGGGAGAATAAAATGTGCCATGACTAAAAAATGAGCCCATGAATGGTATTAGATAACCTATGTATGGGGGAAAACTCAATTACCCAAGGAGGGATGGTTATTCTCGATGTGTTTTATTACGATTTGATGATATTTTACCATTATGTGATGAAACTGTTGTGTGATGTGAATACTTTATGATACTTTTCCCATTTCCTAAAGGGTATAGGGTTGTTCATCATGCATCATTTTTTTCCCATGGGGATATATTTGGAATGCATAATAGTAGGAACATACAGTAATGTTACATGGGATGTGATGGATAGAATGAATTTAATTTTCCCTTGGAATTTTAAAAAGTTGGGGTCTAATAAAGATGATGCAAATGGTTAAATGGGTAGAATGTGAAAGATGGTTAAAGAATAATTCCGGATAAAGAGATATAAATTGGTTAAAACTTGATTGTGAGGAGTTATAAATATAGAGAGGTGAATAAATGAGAAATATCATGTTGTGGAAGTGAGAATAGTAAAAAAAGGTGTGTTTAATAAAATACTTGTGACTATATAAGTTGGTTCACCCCATGTTGACCATGGACTACAATAGGGATGGTTGAGGGTATTACTAGAAATGTGTCTATATCCACTGGGGTAGTTTATAACAAATGGGTTGTTTATGGGTAGTCAATATCCTTATATTGTGAAATTGTTGATGTTTTATGTTATATGTTTTGAGATGAGTGTTTGACATTATAGAGAGATTTCACAATGACAATGTGTGTTAGTTGGTTTAAAAGAGGACATATCCAAGAACATTCCTCCATTGGTGGGGAAAGAAAAACTTTTGGTCCACGGTGATAGAGGGGAGGATAAATTCTATGAGAAATTTTCTCATTTTATATATATGATGGAATGGTACCTAGGGAAGGTTGTGCCAAGTATGTTTGAATTGACTAGAGAGTTTCAGTTGTAGCAGCCACCACAGTTTGTAGGAGACGGTATACCTAAGGAAGATATATTTTGAGTAGAGTATATGTTGACTATTATGTATCACATGTACATTCCTCATGAGAATAGATTCCAGTTGGCGGATTATATGTTATGGGGACCAGTGAATCATTGGTGGGATATCCAAGTTCATAATGAGAAGGCATAAGGTATGTTGTGGGAATTTTTTTGTGAAAGGTTTCTAGAAAATTTCTATCCAGAGACCTTGAGGTAGTGTAATCACACATAGTTTATGAGTATTAAAAAGAGGACTATGATAGTGAAGGTTTATCCTAGCTTCTTCACCGTATTTCCACACATTGTTCCAATGTTGGTCGGGGACGAGGCAGTTTTGATGAGACTTTTTTCTGAACGGAATTCGACATGACATCAAGTCCCATGTGAATATCTTTCTTTTAAATATGTTTGATAAGGTGGTTGATTATTCCCTTATTTAATATGGGAACCTGAAGGATTCCTCCAATGGAGAACATGTGGTTCGAGTTTGTAGATCTAGTTGTGCAAGTTCTGATGGCTTTCACTTAGGTGGTGCCAAAAGTATTCAAATAAGAGGAACAACCTATTAGGATAGTGACTAGGTGTTTTGTAATTATTATGGTAGTACAAGACACATATATGGTTAGTGTCCCTGATAAACAATTGAGTGTTGAGCATGTGGAAGGATGGGAAATGTGCAGAGTTCTATAAGAAACCTTGATTGATGGGTAGTGATTTAGGGTCCAGGTATTTCTACAATGTGAGAAGGGGGTCAATTACCCCATATCAGGCAAGTAGTTGGAGTTCTACTTGCATTACCAGTCGGGGTGGTTGATGTGGTACTCTAGGTTAAGATAATATATATCTATAGGGTAGTGTAGCACTAAGAACTCAGATCAGAACCCAGGGTAGAGGGGTAGTTCATCGTTGTGTAGTTTAGCCTATATTGGGAGGTGGAAAGGTTACAACATCAATAGTTCAACGTATGACTCGTGTAGCTTCCATACTTTCTCGTGCTTTATCTGATAAATGTACCTCGTAATCTTTTATATCTACTCAGTATTTGAATTTTTTTGTTATAGTGGTAGAACATATGTGTGTGGTTATGTTGATTGATACACCATTAGGAGTAAGAGAAGAAAATATCTGGAAATATAAATATTTTACCCTTGAGTTTGGTGGGTACCATTTCCTGGGGGACTAGTTTTTTCTTGAAATGTCAGATTTTGATATGATATTGGGGATGTAATGGCTGGTGTTGTATCAGGCCCATATAGACTGTTACCATTGAATGGTAATGTTTACATCCCTTAAGGGGAATATTTATGTTCATTATGTGGAATGGGATATTTGGCGGCCATGTAGGTCCCATTTCTCAATGGTTGGGTGAGATCACAACCCATGTGGCATGTATTTTACTTGATGATGGGGGATTAGAGAATCTTTTCTTTCTTCCTATGGAAGATTAGTTTCATTATGTTTTTCATGAATACTTCTCAAGGCTACCGACCAAAAGAGATGTCATGTTCACTATTGAGTTGCTACCTGGAGTAGATCCCATTTCTATTCATTCATATGGAATGGAACTAGTAGGGCTTTAGGAACTTAAATCTTAGTTATAGGAATTGTAAAATAAAGGGATTATTCATCCAATCACATCACCTTAGGTATCTCCATTTTTTTCTAATAACGTTGATAGGAAATTGTGGTTATGTGTCAATTATTATAGGGTGAATCAAATGATTATTAAGAATCGATACCCACTTCTATGAAATGATGACCTTTTTTACTAATTGATAGGAGATTATGTGTTCTCAAAAATTGACTTGATATCAAGGTATCATCAGCTGAGGGTGAGAAATTATTATATATCCTAGACTTCTTTCAGGTATAGGAATGGTTTGAATGAGTTTTTATGATGTATTTTAGGTTGACCAATGTATCAGAAATTTTTATGGACCTGATAAACTGAATTTATCTACCAAACATGGATTACTTTTTTGTTGTATTTTTGGATGACATCTTGGTGTACTCAAAGACTCGTGAAGATCATGACAAAAATATTGAACATCATTCTATGTATGATAAGATAGAATTGGGTATATTACAAGATATATAAAGGCCATTTCTGTAATGAGTGGGTACATTACTTAGTTCATATCATCTCTGAAGAAGGTGTTCCAATGGACCCAGACAAAGTGTAGGTTGTTGTATCTTGGGAGAAGCCCATAACTGAAGCTTTATATATTTAGCGATCTTTTATCATAGATTCTTCAAACAATTTTCCCATTTGGTAGAACCACATTTTGGATTGATAAAGTAGTTCATTAAGTTTAAATGGTCTAGGAAATGTGAGAATGATTTATAGTAATTAAAGAAGTGGTTAACTACCACACTAATTCTGATCCAACCAGCATCGGGTAAGAAGTATACCTTTTTTTTGTGATGCATATGACATTGGTCTTGGAGAAGTGTTGAAGGGGTTCGATCAGGTTGTGGTTTATAGGTCACATAAGTTGAGGAATCATGAAAAAAATTACCCTATGCACAATATTTATTTTTCCATGGGGTTTTATTCCATAATGTGTTGGTGACAATACTTTTTTGGGGAAACTTTTATGATGTATACCGATCATAAGATCATTAAATACATATTCTCTTAGTGTAATTTGATTCTTCAATATTGAATATTGGTGGAGTATATGCAGTCCTTCAAAATTGAGTGATTCTACACACTGAGAAAGGGAAATTGTTTTGCGGATGCTTTGAGTTGGAATACTGAAAATTAGGCAGTTCAAGAATCTATTTTTGAGTGGAGTATGATGGTGTCATTTACTGAGATTCATCTAGATATTCAAGATGTGAAAGGGAATAAGAACCTTTTATACTTGGATTTTGAGTCCACAATTATGATATGGATTAAGTAGAGGAAACATAAGGATCCAAATTGTTAATCCTTGAGGAAAAGTCTTGAAGGTGGGGAGAAACCTTCTAGTTAGAAAATGGATGATGATGAGATATTTTATGTCTGTGGCCATGTTGTTGTGCATATTTTTATGTTGGAATATATGATTCCTGATTTTCCTACTAAAAAATGGGTAGTGCATACAGTTTTGACCAAAATTTATCATCATCTTCATAGAAAATATTGTTGTCTAGGGATGAATAAATTGGTTGCAGGTTTTGTGATGCAGAACACAACCTATTAGTAGGTGAAGGATGAGAATTAGAGAACATGTAGTTTTTTACATCCTTTTCCTATTTTGTAATGGAAATGGGACGACTTCACGATGAAATTTTTGGCAGTTCCTATGAGTAATACTTGTAAGAATGATGCCATATGGATAGTTGTGTATCGGTTGACCATATTTTCATATTTCTTATCGATTAGAAGGACCTTCACTGTTGACCAATTGGGTGGGTTGTACATTTGAGAGATATTGTGGTTGTATGGTGTGCCACAAAATATAGTTTAATTTCATGATCTATGTTTTACTTCTAAAATATAATAGGGGTTACATAAATTTCTTGGTACCCAGGTGTTTTTTGTATGGCTTTCCACCTATAGATTTATGGAAATTTAGAGTGTAATATTTAAGTACTAGAGGAAGTATTGAGGGAATCTGTCTTAGACTTTGGTGGATCTTGGGATAATCACAGGGTGATTATTTATTCCCCATACAAAAATAGTTACCATGAAACAATTCTGATGGAACCATATGAGGTGATATATGGGAGTCCATACCTCATTTATATTGGATGGAAGTTGTGGAATCAGAGTTTTTGGGACCAAGTCTCATGTAGGATACCTTAAAGTAGGTTCGGTTGATTATGAATCATGTCACTACAGATCTTAGTACACATAATTCATATACTGATTGACATCATTTATCCCTAGAGTTCATGATGGGTGATCTTGTGTTCCTTTAATTTTATCCAAGGTTGGATCACCATCAGATTCTGAAACAGTGTAAGTTGGCAGCCTGGTACATGGGGTAGTTTGAGATTATGGATAGGATCGGACTTGTGGGATATCGATTGGCTCTTCCAAAGTTGTATAGTTGAATGCATGATGTTTTTACTCTGTAAAAACTTCAATAGTATCACCCTAAACCATCTCATGTGATTGATTTTGATGATGTTGACCTTGAGTTTGATGCATCCTCCTTGGAACAACCAGTTCTTGTTGTAGATATTAGTGATAAAGTCTTGAGGGGAAATATTATGCATTTGGTTCGAGTGTTATGGAATAATTTTAACATTCAAGAAGATAATTTTTAAGGGGATAAAGATATGAATTCCTAGTGGCCATACCTTTTTACATTAGGAACTCAGTGTTGTTTTCGAGTGTGGCTTGAGGATGATCCGTTATAATGTGAGGAGGTTATAAGATCCCAGACTTCACAGAGGTATGTTATTGTTCATGCTTTGGTTTAATCCTCTCTAATGTTGTTTAACGAAATTTTCACTAGGTTTTTGAGGAGTCTCATGGGTCTTCCAGGGGTTCGAGACATGAAATAGGGGATAAAGTGGGCATCCAAATCACATTGCACAGTTGGAACACAATTAGTAATAATTGTGTGCCCTAACCATGCTCTCATGGAGATGGGGTGTATAGTTTGTAAACCAATGCAAGGGGGAATCCAAAACATTTAGGCTTGGATAGAGCCATCTTGCACAGTCACCGCATGGTTTTTCAAAATTTTTGGTCTCCCTAGGAAGTTTTTTGACCTCGACCTCTCTTGGATAGAGGGTGGTGTATGGTTGGCCCATGGTTTGGCCCACCATGTGGATAACCATTAACCCCAGTAAAAATTTTGGTTTTTACCATTTTTCCCCTCAATACTGAAGAAGTCATACACAAATTTCCTATCCATTTCTCCTACAGTAGACAAAGGTGACAAACCCTTCCTCCCAAACATCCCATGAATCAATCTCAATCATTTCTAAGCCATTTAAAGCATTGTTGGGTGTGGATAAAATCTATGTGTGATTCTAACACTCCTCTTCATTAATTTTTATAGATTTGGGATTTTGGAATCATTATCCTCTTTCTAAAGCTATAAACCCCTCTTTTTCCAGTGATTTATAGTTTTGGGATTTAAAGGTTGTTTTTTTTTCAAATCAAAGGCAATGGTTAAGCATGTTAATGTCTATCAAACTAAGGTATGTGTTCTATGAGTTATATCTCATAGTGTTGTTGATTTTTTGATGTGTATGTGGTTGTGATTTTGTTTCATTGTGTTGTAAGTTTGGTTTTACATACTATAAAAGATGAATTACTTCATTAATTGATAAATTTAACCCCTCATGATCCCCCTAGGATTCATTGAGGTACAATATTCCAGTTAAGGATCACCCATGGGGTGAGCCACATCTTGAACATGTAAATTGAGATATTAAGTGTCGAATTGAATTTTATTATAATATAGAGCCTGTGATAAATATGTTAAAATTTTATCTAGAGTTATTAAATGAAACTAATGGTAATTTTTTCTTTTTATTGACATGAAAAAAGGGGTGTTTTGTATAATGTGAAGGGGTTAAATGAAATAAAGTGAATGTTTAAAATGACTTATATGTTGTAATAAAAATTTGAAAATGGTTTAAGGAATGTGGATGATGAATTTATAAAATGGGTAAAGATGTGAAAAGGGAAATGGGCTAATGGTTTAAGGAAAGTAAATGGAAAATGTGCTACGGTACTAAGTCATGAAGATGGAAAATGTGTTGAATGAGGTATGATCGTAAATAGTAAACAGGATTAAAGGTTGTTATTTGTGTTTGGTAAATGTGTTATGGTTAAAGAAGCATGTTCACATGGATTAGTGGTATGTGGGGTATTGGACTTGATGCTCGATAACCATGGGTCATGTTAGACTAAGTCTCTAATATCCACTCCTATAATGCATGAGTTACGAAGTCGTACTAAGGCTTTATGCCTCTAATGGTTGTAGATGATGAGAATAATTGGAAAAAGTCTCCGAGGTAAGTGTTATGTATTTGTATGTGAAATGTTTTCCCAAGTGAGATAGAGAACTTGAATTTCAACCCTTATTCATAGATTATATGAATAGAATAGGACAAAGGGTATTTAATAAAAATTCATAACCCATTGAATAAGTGATGTAAGTTGATAAAGTGAACATGGTTAATTAATGACAACCAGTTTAGATTTTTTTACCTTATTGTTCATTACGTACATATATAAACTATTTTTTAGACTGGTTATTTTGTAGACATAATTGGTGGTGTCCTAATGAGCTATACTCACACCATTCTTAGGTCTCCATTGGGTATTTTAGAAGACTTCATGGTTGTAATTCAGGAAAAGGGAAAAGGCCCTATGCTAGATGGTTGATTTTGGGCATGGGATGTGCATGGATGAGGTATACAGACTTGGATTTAGGACCCATTATAGGGATTCATAAACATATATTTATTTTGGGTTTTCTTTACACTTAACACTATATGACATGACATGGACTATTTACTGTTAGTTATGGGTGTGTACCCAGTTTTGGGAAATATATTTTTGATGCATGTTTATTGTTTACTAATTTCCCTAATATCATGTTCTATATATTGTGGCTTACTCTGATAAAGATGGTATAGTCTACCCATGTGTTCTAATTGAACCTCAATACTAGTAGGATGCCTTTGGAATATGGGGAGTCATTCATGAGTTCATTCAAAAACCTGGCTCAATTCACTAAATATAGTGACCACTAGGATGGGGAATTTACCAAAAAGATAGTATTGGGATTGAACTATGACTAAAGAAATGATGGATTGTGGAGTGAACTAATTCCACTATGATAGTCTTGGTAGTGATCCTTGAATAAGAAAATGATTTTCAATACTTATGTACATGCCAAAAAATTATTTATTATTATTATGATATGTCTTAATGGATCCTAATTGATTATTGATGATTATTTACTCTTATTTATTATGTAATAATGATTAATGATATTTGACTGATTGGGAATGATTATAGTAAGTCTTGACCATGTTCTTATTCTCTTATAGTTATCTTATTCTAAATTATGATTATTGATTGGAATATCTCATTTTTACCCATATTGATCATTTAGGCTCACCCTTTCTTGTCTTTCCCTTCTTAATATTATGAATAAGGGTTTTATGTATGTTATGTAAAAGAAGGGTGTTAGTTGTGAAGAACTAAATGGGAAATGATGTGTATATTTAATTTTATATTTGTTTACATATATAATCCTTCAAATATACTAAAAATATATGGTCATTAGGTGAGTATAATTGTGATATATATTGAATATTCATCTAAAATTATGTAATATTTATGTATGAAAATTATGGGTCACAATATATTCGATGGTTAGAAGAAACCCAACAAAAATAATATGAGGGTGTCTAAATTTTTAAAATATTTAATTTCAATGGTTATTTCATAGTTTTCAAACCATGTGACCTAACCATGTGAGGGTATTTTTCTATCTAGTATAAGGTGCATGGTTGGCATAAGGTTTCATAAACCATGTGGCATAACTCTAAAACCTTCCTAGTTTTTATAAAACATTAATTTCTTAAACTAACCACCAAAACTAAAACCCCATTTTTATTTATCCTCTCACTCACTCAACCATGATGTGTGAAGGGATCCCAAAACCTCTTCCCCTTTGATTCATTACAGATCTTTGAATCCCTCTCTTCTAGAATTCTTTTGTTTCATCTTGGATAATCTCTTCATCCTTCCTTCATTGTCCCCTCCTTCTTATTTTTATTATTCCACTTGTGTTGGTGTATCTTTATCCAAATGATAAATTATGTGTTTGTTAATGTGTGTGTTTTATTATAATGTTAGGGTATTAATTATTTTTCTTCTAGTTTGGTTCCTTATAAATTCTATGGTTTTATCACATCTATGCATGTCTATAGAGGGTTTCTCCATCTATTCCCTTCCTGAAACATGACATATGATAATTATAACCTTCTAAATTAATTTTTAATTAAAATCCCCATGTTTTTTTATTTAGGATTTCATTTCAAAAACCATAATGTGATGAAAGCATAATTTTAAAATGAATTTCCAAAATTTATGTTATAGTATTAATGTTATATTCTTATTATATGTTTAATAAAATTACTAAAAGGATTTTCAAAGTGTTTTTGGTGTTTCAATTAATGACTGGTTCTCATATAAATTATCTAAGTTTGTTATTATGGGTGATTTTTATTTATCTTAGGTTATTTCTATTTTTGAGGTTTTAAAGGATTTATTTATAATATTATTATACTTGATGTGCCATTTAATTTTTCCCCTTCATTAAAGAACTTTTTATTCCTATATATGTTCAAATATATATAAGTTTGATATATAAAAATCTATATGTTCACAGATGTGTATATATATATGTATACATATATATAGATGTAAATTAAATGGAATTCATTATTTAAATACATGGTATTTTAAAATTCTCTCTTAGTTCTAAAATGGTTTTCTAAAAGATGTTTCTCATTTGTGTTTTGAAATGCATGTTTTTAATCTAATTTCAATCCTTTTAGAAATGGTCGGGTGTTTCTATGGGCTTTGAAATGGAATTGATAAAATAAATATCTTATTGAAAAATCATAAATAGTTCAAATGTGAAGGCCCAGTTGGAACGTTTAAATGGTTTTATTTGAATTTGGGGCACCCTCATGGACCCCCCCCCCCACACACACACATATTTCAGATAGAGTATTTGTGTGGTAGTTTCCATGAGTTGGGATTAGCATATGTGTTGTATTATGTTATTTCATGATTGATCGGTTGTATAGGCATTGGCTACCTCTCCTTCGATTTATATTATCACTATGGGGTCTTACGATTCTTAGTGAGGGATTAGAGATGTTAATTTATAGTCTAGATAGGATATACTATATAATCTATGATTTATTAAACTATAGGGTGTTGTCCCACTAATGAGGCTAGTTTTTATTAGCAGGGTTATTTATAGACTTAGGGACTTTATTGATAAGCCAAAAGAAGGTTTTGAAATTAATATGTATAGGGTCTCCTCATGAGATGTCTAGTAATTTTCCATCATTAAATATTATTTACATCCCACTATTTTACCTATGTTTAGTACTTATTCACTTCTATTTTAGTCAATATTTATTATTATATGACTTCAGTTACATGTTAACACACTATTCCCATTTTAATGAAAATGGTTTACTTATGGAGTGACTTATCAATTTTTATTAATGAAGAAATACTTTAGTGTGAGTTTTTTGTTTTATTTAAATTAATTAGAGGTTTCTAATAGTGATTTTTTAAAATAAAGGTTTATATTAACTGTTGAGTACTTTCTTTAATAGAATAATTTGTACGTTTAGTTTTCAACGAATGTTTGTGTTTGTTTAATAAAAAGATAAAAACCTATTTTATAACTGTATTTTAAAACTAGTGTTTATGGTATACTTTTGGGAAATTAAATGTATTCATTTTTTGGTGCTTATCTACTAAAGTTCTTAGGATCATACACTACTCACTCCATTAGGCATTGATAGACCTGAGCTATTTTGCAGGTTTAGGTTATGTTTTTGGATTAATCATGGATAGAGTTTTTATTTTGGATGGATGGTGACCTCAGAGGTCAAATGGAAATGATTTAATGTTTTTCATTTTTTTATATTATATTAAAATTTTATCAGCTAATTCTGACTCTTGTATCTAGAACTTGTTCTTGTTTATATTATTTATGATTTATAGATTATTTATTTTTTTTGTAAACTATTTGATTGTTTATTTTTTCTATATTAATTATATGTATGGATCTATGATGCGAAAGTAGTCTGTGTAGATATTCTAGATAGAATCCCATGGTTTTTGTTTAATTATTAGGTGGAATCATCCCTAACAATTATTTTGTAACACCCTTAATGCTTTTCATTATCCCATTAGAATCGGGGATACCCTTCAGATATATCATGGACCATTTTGGGATCATGGTCCATGGTTTATCCTAGGTTAGTTCATGATAGTACTATTATATTTTTCATGGATATTTAATTATCCTTTGACACTATAAGGAATAAGTTTTCAATTAAGACACCTTATGGGAATCTAGTTACAATCAGAATATGTCAGTCGATATTTTTTAAAAAGACGTGGTATTCCCTAGTTGTAAGCATATTTTTTTTATATATGATTGAATTTTACATAATAATTATTTTTTTAGTTTAGTTAATTTTTAAGATTAAGTAATTAGTAGAAAAAAAGATAAATAATTTATTTTGAATTAGTGGTATTGTTTGTAATAAAGTGTTTGAAGCTTAAAATTTATTTGGATGTTGTTTTCACTCACACTGACTACTTTTGTTTTATTAAGTTTCTAAACACATGAAGAATAGATTATTATTATTTTATATATCTTATAGTCCATAAAAATTGGACACTTTTCTTTGGGAATGAAAAATTTATCACAAATATTTATCATTTAGAGTATGAGATGAAGATAATATGGAAACTGATTGAAACATTATGAAAGGATAAAATTACCTATATAGAATAAAAATAAATCAAGCATGTATATTTTTTCATATTTGTTATCTTAATGGAAAAAAAATACCTCAAAATCTAATAATAAGAAGTAAAATTTACCAAGTTTTATGTGGGAAATATCTTTCATCAATCAAGGTATGTTTTAACGACCTGAACATTTTTAATAATAATAGTTTCCCAAAAATGTATATTTTACTTTGTTGTAATCAATAAAACTATAAATATAATTGAAATTTAACCATAAATTTTTAATTAATATATGACCACTGGTTAATTTGAATGTTGTTTAGTATGACCGTTGGAAACCATAATAATTTTTAACGTTATAATTATTGTTTATAAGTTGAAATGATAATAGATAATTAATGCAGAAAGAAGAGTCATTTTCCTCTACAAGTAGAATTGTTTCATATGAATCCCATTTGTCAGAGGTTGGTAAGGAGGTAGAATCACTGGGATTTTCTATGTACCAAGCCCAAGGTGAGATTTAACATGTTAATCTTTATTGAAATCATATATGAGAGAAGTTCATGTTTATAGAAATCCCCACTCAGGCAATGTTGTCTGAGCCGCTCCATGATTTTATTACCATTTCACACCTTAATCAAAGGTCCTATACAGGTTTTATAAGGGGTTATGTAATGAGGCCTTAGTTACTTTTTGTAATCCCATTTTTTAAATAAAATTATTATTTTTTATTTTTATTTGATGAATTGTTTTTTTTAATAAGATATATTTTTAATAGATACAAATTTGATTAATTTACTTTATAGGTAAATATTGTAATTTTATTACTATATTAAATTAATTATTTATTAATAATGTTTATTATAATTAAATAGTGTTATAAAAAACTCATTTTTTATTTAAAAATGATAAAATAATTTTATTTTTTCATGTGTCAAAAACTTTATTGTGCATGTCACTATGCATTTTCTATCCTCTATTATTTTTAATAATAAAGTATTTTTATAGTTAAAATTTTATTTTATCAAATGTATAGATTTATTAAGATAAAATAAATGTCATTTTTTAATTCATAATGTCGATATTTGGTTACGGTGAAATTATGATATTTTTATAAAATACATTATTTTTTGGTGATTAATAAAAATACAGTTTTGAGTTTTCGGTATGATTGATGACAACATTAGTGATGTAATAATGATTTAATAATTATGGTCGACTATTGAAGAATAAAATATGATAGGTGTTGTCCCAAGTGTCCAATAACATGTGAAAATACAATGGGAAAACCCATGGTTTTTCAAATACCACTTATGAGGTGTCCTTTTGAATTAATTACATATTCTCTAACTTTTTCTATAAATACCCACCCATTCCTTAATTTATATTCATTAAAAATTCCTAATACACTATTTTCTTCAAGTTATACCTCCCAAGGTTTCCTAACAAGGTGTCTTAAATCCCTCAAGTTCCCAATCATATATTTTTGGATGTTACTCTTCAAGGTAAGGGAATTCTCCGCTTCTCTTTTCCTTTCAAGTTCTCCATTATATGGTACGTCTTTCAAATTTACATACCATGTTCTTATTTCCATTTTATTATGTACCTATACTGTATTATGAGTCTTTTATGGATGGTATAACCTTATCCCCTCTGTTTTTAATGTTTTATATAACCATGTTTCTAAGTCGTTATGCTGCAAAAGTTTCATCTCAAAATCTCCCTTTTTATCAAGAAATTATTTTATTTTCCTTATATGAATACTTGAAACACATTAATTTATAGGTGTATGAAACATGACATAAAAATAATTTATTTTATTCTATAATTTATGTATATAAAATCCTAATTCCCTTTCCGTTGGTTATAAATGACATAATGATCATGTTTTTAAGCACTTTTTAAAATTACATGATTTTGATATGAACCCCATTTCATTTATTCTCCATGGGTTATTTATGAAATGTTAGATTATAATATATATGGATCACATGAAAATTATTAAATATTAAGGTTTCAACCTAATATCTCTCCAATGTATTGTGAAAATAATTTAATCTCTAGAGATGACAAGTTTTATGATACTGTGGTGAACAACCATGATAATTTTTATGACACTTTGGGGATGTACCATTGTGATAGGGTTATAAATAACTAAATTAAATGTTATAGAAAAATTTTCAAGTTATGATTCATGTTATTTTTATTATTATATTCCTATTTATGTCTATTTCTCTTGTCTTTATGTATTTCAAAAAAAAATATTTATATCACAAGTAAACTATTTCTCTTGTTTTCCCTTACCTGGATTTATGCTCACCCCTTTCTTTGATTTATGTCCCCATGTTACGAGATGAAGTAATTGTACATAGTATGAACCTATGATTAAGATTTTCATGTGTAATAGTAGAATATTTTTAGGTATTTATGTAATATGCGCCTAATTTCCAAGACACTAAACTTTAAAAGATCCTATGTCTGTAAAATGTAATGAAATGTTTTGTAATAAAAAGATGGGATTCCATATATGTATTTGGAAACTTTTTCAAAAGTATGTGTTTTATAATGGTATATACATGGTTTTAAAAATATTTAATTCCTAGTAGAAACATATGCATTACTTATCAGGATAAAATCTATATTTGAGACTATACTTATATGTTTATTATGGTAATGAAAAAATAAAATTGAGTGGATATAATTTATTTAAGGGGGAGAATATAACACCCTAATATTTTATATTTTTTTAATTTAAATAAATAATATGTTTAATACCTTTTAAAACCTCCAAAACCGAAATAAAATGACTTGTGACATATTAAAAAAACAAGAAGAATAAAACATTAATAAATAGAAAGACTGTAATCAAATATCATACTTACATTCTATTATTTTGTTTCGATTAATGAAATTTAATGATTAGAAAATAAATAAATAATGTGAAATGAATAAAATTATTCAATTTTAAAAAAGGAATATTTTTCAAATGACTATTTTTAATGTGTTTTTTATTTTAATAAATTTATTTTTCATAAAAATATTTCAATGTAAGAACTAATAAATTAAGACTAAACTAATTAAAAAATATTTTCATTTAAAAGATAAATTTATATATTTTATAATTTTATTTTTTATGAAATGAACTTAAATTTTTAATTTATAATTTCAAAATTATCATTTGGTTATTTTTTTGAAGTTTAATATGAAAATTTTGATTTTTATGAGAATAGTATAAAATACCATTTTTTTACAAATACTCCCACTTTTAGGATATTTTTATGGTATAATGATGACTTGAATGTTTTTAAAAGATTTTGTATCAATGTAATATATATTTAAGAAGTATAATAAATCATTTAAACATATTATTTTGAACTTAGAGTCCTATATTTTACATTTCAAATCCTACGTCATGTTTTATTCTATTAAAAGAATATTTTTTTTATAATTTTCTATAATTAAGTTGTTAAAATGTTATAATCGATTTTGAATTTTTTTAAAATTAGAAAAACTCTTATTTTTTTTATAAACCAATAAATTTCATAACAATTAATTCTATACATGATTTTGATATAAATTCATTTTTATTAATAAAGGGAAATTTTTTAAAAAATTATTTTTCCATTTGTTTTGGGTACTAATATTAAAATTAATTTTAACCACCTATATGAATTGAATATTTTAAAATATATTTTGTATTTAGATCAAAATTTTCAAATTATTTAGTATGTCCCTATAGAGACCCTGACCCCAAAATCATGGGGTCGGTGCCGACATTATTACATTACTATATATACAAGTAATCACATACTAAAGGGCAAAATAGTATAGTATTATTAGTGAATAGGATATAAACTTGAGTCATTAATTACATTTGAAAATAAAAATTAAAAAAAAATATTTCTTTAAAATTACATTATTCTCTCTAGAATATCCTTTCATATAAAACATAGTATAGTTTATTGGTTCCTGTGGAGAGTAAAAAATAAGGGTGACTGTAAATTTTCAGTAAGGGTTTATTATAGTGAAAGTGGCCGTGAATAAATAATCAAAAACATCTTGGAAAGAAATGCTACTGAATCAAATTCCATTTAATCAATAACTTGATCATAATATGACATGAATAATATATGATCAAGTAATTCCATATAAATAATCACATAAACTTAAAAAAATAACCATGGATATTATGACTAATCCAAAAATCATTTGGAATATCAATAAATAAATTCATAATAATGGAATGAATAATTTTACACATCTGAGCTATTAAAATCTATCCTCAAGATAGTTACTATCAAGATCTATAATAAATAATTATTAAATCTATGGGTAGAAATCCTTTTCATTTGTCCAAATAATTTGTCTATGATACTTGCTGATTCATAGAGGGGCTATATAAGGTCTAGAATCCACCCGACACATAATAAGTATATTTCATTCTTCATATGAAGTGTATAAACAAAAAAAAAAGAATTCACATTTGAAAACATGAAAATGAAATGAAAATATTTTCCCCATCAATAAATAAAACCATGAACCATCTAAATTAATATGAAGAATGGTATCAAAAAAATACATCCAGAGTCAAAATGCTCATAAAACATATAAAGAAAAATATTATGATATCAATACTGTTGAGTCAATAATGTTTTCCTTATGAATTTTTCCATTACTTCATTAATGGGGGAGATTGATAAGTCATCAAGGTTTCCTTATGACTTTTCCATTACTCTTGTTTTGAAAATCACAAACCTCTTTTCAAAAGGAAAATTTCATTTTACGCATATTTAACTTCCATAAGGAAAATTTCCTTCCCAAAGGAAATTTACCCCTACCTTGTTTTCATTGTTCATGTCAATATTTTTCTTAAGTGTAAAAATCAGATTCATATCTAAAACCTCGGAATAATATAATACTTAGACATAAAGAATTCTGTTTTAGGATATTAATTTCAGATAAGAACTCTAATGAAGATCAACTCTGAATTCTGGATACGAACTCTAATGAAGTTCCACTCCGAATTCTGGATACGAACTCTCATAATGTTCCACTTCAAATTCTGGATATGAAATCTCATAAAGTCCCATTCCGAATTCTAGATACGAACTATCATAAAGTTCCACTCCGAATTATGATTACGAACTTCTCTAAGTTCAGAATCCAAGTTCTCTGAATTCAGACACTGAAATATGATGAGGTCTGACTCCGAATTCTCATTAACTTAGACTTCAAACTTTGTAAGATCTGGATCCCAATTCTAGTGAAATCAGACTCCGAATTTCCTTGAATTTTAGACTCCGAATTTCTACAGAATTCAGGTTCCAAATTACTACAAAATAGAATCTTAATATTCTTATGTTTATAGACTTCGAATTTATGTTACTTCCATTCTGAACTTTAACCTTTTCCATTCCGAACTTTCATTTTCCACTCCATCCCAAATATCAGTTTAGTTATCCTTACACTTGTTTATTAAAAAATGATGTCGTGCTTTCAGTTATTAACTAACCATTGTTTGAGTGAAACGTGTACAGGTCCCTCCTAAATTCAAGGATAAATATGACCTTTGGAGGAGGGAGCCGACCGTTGGAGGTTCTCCTATAAATAAGATCTCATTTGAAAAGAAGAAACGAATTTTTTAATTTTGGTGCTCAGAACTTCCTGAAGTGATTTCTAGAGAGAGAGGCTCTTATCAACATTCAAGCTTTGTGCATAAAGTTTTAATGGCTTGTTCAAACTTTTCCTTGTACATATTTTCGTCATGCGACTCCGATTTTTGCTGTGTACAATTGAGGGCTTCCATGGATAGGAAGGCAAAGGTTCTAACACCTTGAATTTTAGGGCTTCCTTGATGAGGAAGACAGAGGTGCCGACTACCTGATAGTTGAGGGCTTGCAATGATAGCAAGACAGACTCTGATTTTCGTATCGAGGGCTTACCCTGGTGTGGGTAAGACAGACTTTCTTGAAAGTATAAATCAGGGGACCTTTATCCAAGGTTGTTTGATACCCTTCTCTTTAGGTTAAAAGAATTATTACTTGTTACTGGTTTTTGTTACATGTTTTTCCACTGCATTTTTTATTGTTGAGGAAAGTATAAAATCTTATACTTCCTCATCCTTGTACTCTAATATAGTTAGATTCTATATTCTTTAAGGTAGAATCTTAATCTTTGTAACTTTAGTTAAGTTCCATTTTCAGAATCACTTTTCCTGAATCTTGAAAATCTTCAGTACTCATAGAGGTCTTGTGAATTATCTTGTTTAACCTTGTTAATCATAAAAATCCAAAAAATTTCCTCAGGGAATTTTTAAAAGGTACAATTCACCCCCCCTCTTGTATATGAGAATATCATTCTTATTTCGATCCTACATTTGGTATTATAAAGTATATCATACTCAATCACATATCATCCTAAAAATTGGTATTAGAGCAATTTGTTCAATCTGAATTAATCTCACCATTAGATTCAGAAGAGAATTCTCGGAATTGCATTTTCGGATTCACACTTCCAGATTCACATATTTTGGAATTTTTTTTTCGGACTCATATTTCAGATTCACTTTTTCATAGTGATATTTTTATTCTATATTTTATTTCTTCACAAGCTCATTCTACTAACAAGTTTTTGTGCCAAAGATTTTATTAAGTATTGCAGGATTAAATTTTGGTTCTATCAACAAACTAAATCCTATTAGACCACCAATATTTGATGGTAATGATTACGAATATTGGAGAGATCGTATGAAGACTTTCATTATCAACACTGGGGTTGAAAACTTTGTCAATCTTAGTGGTGGATACAAAATTAATGATAAAGAAGTAAGTGCCTTTACAAATCTAGAAAATCATCATTACCAACTGAACTATAAGGTACGCAATACTTAACTTTGTTCAATGACTAGAAATATATATAGCCAAATTTCATCTTTTGAATTAGCAAATTCTATATGGAAGAAACTTGAAGTTACTCATTTTGAAACATCCAATATAATTAAAACAAGAAGATCCATGCTTAGAGCTGAATATCATGGTTTATATAGCATCCCGCCTTTTTATCACATAAACTTTCATTACATTATACAAAACTGAGGATCTTTAAGGTTTAGTGTCTCGGAAACCAGGAACTTAAAACATGAAAACATAAAACATTGTTCTTAAACACTTGAAAGGCTTCTCCCCATGTTCATCCTAGGTTCATTACTACATCTCATAACCTGGGGACATACATCAAATGAAAGGGTGAGAAGAAGGCCCGGTAAGGGAAACAAGGGAAACATTTAACATGTGAACTTGAGATACATCAACTATGTCATGAACAAGAACTTTAAGGAATGATAAAAAAAATCATGTGGCATATCATAATAAAAATAAAATTTTTCATAACTTTAAGATGTGGATACATCATTTAACATAGAAAATAATGAACATATCACCAAGGTCCATCCCCAAGGTGTCATTTGAAAATTACCAAGGTTATTCACCAAGGTATCGTAAAAATTGTAATCTCTAGTGGTTACATCATTACCCAATGCATTGGAGCGCTATCAGGGCACACCCTTAAATTTTCATTTATTATCATGTGATCCACATATATCATCATCAAACATTTCATAAATAACCCATATATCATAAAATAAATGGGTTTCATTTCATAATCACAATGTTTTAAAAACTTCTTTAAAGACATGATCTTTACGTCACTTTAAAACCCACAGAAAAGGGAGGTGGGTCTCATGTATGTAAATCCCCAAATTTAAAATAGAACATTTTGGTATATATTTGAATACACCTTTAGAAGAAAGATATTTGAGTATTCACTTAATAATACAAAAGAACTTTAGAAAAAGAGAGAGACATTTTGAGACGGAAATTCTGCAGCATAACGGCTATGTTACGAGGTTTTAGAAGACATTAAAAAGAGAGGGAAAATGGGTCAAACATTCATAAATGACCCATAAAACAGTAGATGGACAGAATAATAAGGATACATGATCATAGTAATGAAATTTCAAGGACATAACATTTGAAATGAAAAACATGGAAGGAAGACAAAAATTAGATTTCTCTTATGAAAGTTCGGTAGCCTAACGACGTTACTTAAACTTCAACAAAAATGATTTGAAAAGATCAAATAGTGTATCTCATCATCTGAACATAAGAGTTCAGTATGATATATATAGAGATAATTCCCCAACATAATTAAAAAGGAACTTGAAAGACTTGACATGAAAGTAGAACTTTGAAAAGAATGAGAAGGGTGAAAGAATCCCTAAAAAATTCGGCAGCCTAACGGCGCCACTTAAAACATCAAAATACTGAATTGAAGAGATCAAATGGGGTCTCTCATAATATGAACATAGGAGTCCAGTATGATAGATATAGAGATCATACCCCAACATAACAAAAAGGAACTTGAACGAATTGACCTGAAAGTAGAACTTCAAAACGAGAAGGGTGAAGAACCACTTAAAAATTCGGCAGCCTAACGGCGCCACTTTAAACGTCAAAATACTGAATTGAAGAGATCAAATGGGGTCTCTCATCATATGAACTTAAGATTCCAGTATGATAGATATAGAGATAATACCCCAACATAAAAAAAAGAAACTTGAACGAATTGACATGAAAGTAGAACTTCAAAACGAGAAGGGTGAAGAACCACTTAAAAATTCGGCAGCCTAACTGCGCCACTTAAAACTTCAAAATACTGAATTGAAGAGATCAAATGGGGTATCTCATCATATGATCATAAAAGATCATTATGATAAATTTATAGATCATACCCCAACATAATAAAAAAGAACTTGAAATACTTTACATGAAAATAGATCTTGAAAAATGAGAAGGGAGAAAGAATCCGTTACAAAAATTTCGGCAGCCTAACGGCGCCACTTAAAACTTCATAAAATGAGATAATGAGAGTAAGAGGGGATATCTCATTATATGAATATGAAAAGGGAAGTAAGAGGAGTATAAAAGAACATTCTCCAACATAAGAACAAGGAGCATAAAAGGAATGACATAAAAGAAATTACTTGAAATGAAAGAGAGAGGCCAGATCCCTTACCTTAAAGCATAACTCTTAAAACTCAAAGGTTGAGACCTTGAGGGCTTGGGGGCACCTTGGGAGGACTCATTGGGAGGTAATGAGCCCAGAAATTTGTTGGGGAGAGTGGGGAGTCGAAAGGATGAGAGGATTTCTTGGTATTTATAGGGAAAGTGAGGGGACAAGGCATTAATGGCCAAGGGACACCTCAAAAGTGGTTTTCTCAAAAGCATGGGCCCTCCCATGGTACTTCCCATGGAGTTAGGACACATGGGGCCCCCAATACAATAATTAATCACCATTGGCCTGCCATCCCTTAAAATATCTCATGACATCATCATGACACAGTTATGAGATCATTAAACATACCGAAACCCTAAAACTGTATTTTTACTATTCACTGAAAATTCAACTTTCTCAGAAAAATCCCAAAATTTCACCTTAACCAAATATCAAAGCTCTGATTTCAAAAATGAACTCCATTTTATAAAAATAATTTTTTAAATATTTTTAATTTAATTTTTAAATAAATACACTATTCACCGAAAATTCATTTTTTCAGAAAAATCCCCAAAAATTACCATAACATAATATCGATGCTCTGAGTTCAAAAATGAAATCCATTTTATAAAAATAATTTTCTAAATATTGTTAATTAAATTTTTAATTAAAAAAGACTATTCACCCGAAAAAACTAATACTTTAATAATAATTTATGAAACCGTTATTTAACCATTTTATTGAATCACATAACTTAATCAAGGTGCCTAGATTATATTAATACTTTATTTAAGTGAGATTACTAATCCATTTGGACACATTACTAATTTGAATCATAAAATCACTATTCATAATTTACTATTCATCAAAAATCAAGTTGATCTTATTAGACTCTAAATTTCGTACTGAACATAATTGTAGAAGACCATTTTTTGAAAATCATTACACGTTTTTAATTATTTAAGGTTTACATAAACATTTTTAAAATAACCTTTTTCTAAAATTTAACAAATATATGCATACTATATTTATCCGGTCATTTAAAAATTCATAAACTTCATAACAAGAAGAAATCCCAATTTTTATTTAAAACAAAGGATTGCACAGGGTAGTTACAGTCTTCTTAAATAGCCCCGTATCACACCAGCATAGGACCTAAGTGTAAGGTGTACTAAGGTGAGAGAATCTAAGGGAGGCTCGGCTAACATCGCACGAGTAGTAATTTCTATCAGTTTGAACTTCTCGCAGAGGCGATTCCGTTCTAGCATTCCATGATGAAGTTCGTCTTGGGTTTGGTCCAGAGCAAAGCCCAGTGGTTCTACAACCTTCCCAAGTTCTGTTAGATGGGCTTCGATCGGTCCAAGACTACTGGGTGAGGCCATCAAATCTTCTTTCTATAATAATTAACCAAGATTACTTGTAATTAGAGACAATAATCAAAACGTTTAGTTTACAGCGGTCATATTGACCAATGGTCATATAACCGTCTAAACCCAACGGTCTCATTTTAATTATAGTCATGTTATCAAATGAAACATTTTTGTTGAGTATAAAAATAAATAAAATAACACATAAAATTTGGAAACAAAGATTTATTCAAAATTTCGGGTCGTTACATTCTTCCCCCATTAAGAAATTGCGTCCTCGCAATTTTTAAAATTGGTTTTTGAAATTTCATTGAAAGTCCCACATCGGAAAAGGAGTCAGTAAAATTATTACTTTAAAAGAAGGAAAGGGAATTACAAAGGTCACCCGAGTTAACCTACACTAGGATTCCATGTAGGAAAACATGGACATGGAAGAAAAACAAAGGGTCAAGTTCTGGGGGAGAGTGATAGAGAACATGGTTAGGAGAAAGTTAACCATAAGAAAATACCAAACTTATGATGTGTGTAAACGGTCTTTGATTACCTAGTAGGAAACGTAAACCAACAACATTTTTGTTTTACGTTCCTTTTCATAATTTTGAAGAATTCATTTACAACATAAAACATAAACATAAGAAAATATACCTATCTTCATGTAGAGTTTTATCCTTTAATAATTTTCTACCCAAAACTAATATTTTCTCCAAGATACGAGCATTCAAAACTACTTGGTCTCATCAAAACACAAGAATCATCTTCATAATCCACAAAAGATTAACTATCTATTTCTTTTATCTTTAAACATTATCCCAAAAACAGAAAGGGTAAGGTAAAACAACTCTTCAAAAAAAATTCCATAGGAATGGAAACTACTTTTAAATCTTCAACGTTCCATGGTACTACCCAAAGTTCATCACAGACCATTCCATAAATAACGGTCCTCAAGATTCCTCAAAATAAACCAAAATAAGATTGAAACCCAAATACAAGAAGGATTTGATAACATGTTCTTCCAAAATAAACTTCATTGTTCATCTCCAAACAACATCAACCACTCCTAACATATTACAACAAAAGTAGCTAACGTAAACATATTTTACCCAATATAGGTTAATCATTCCCATAAGTAACCTAAATTACTATAAGTCCACCTTAACTTCATTGATTCTTCAAAATATAATTCAACCTTACCCCTCAATGAAAATACCGTAGTAATATATTTACCTCGATCATATCGGGTCCCCAAAATAGTGAACGTCTTCCAAAAAAATAATCATATTTTAATCCCCTAATCATCTCTTTCATATTAATACGACAATCATCGCATTTCGTATCACATTGGTTGTTGGGACACGTTCTTCCATTTCCCACCATTAACTAATAATAGAAAGTATAATTAGGGGCTTAAATACATAGCTAATAATCATGAAAAGAAACTTAAAGCATATAAGGATAAATTGTAGAAGAAAAGTATACCCTAACTTGTGATCCCCTAGGTTCTCATCTAGGTTATCCATGATCATATATTCTTATGTGAATCTTTATTTTATTTTATCTTTGTTCCTTTAACAATGGTTCGTACTAAGCTTATGAATTTACCAAAGCATATCCCCCGGGAGTGTCATAACCAAGAGTGTAACAAGGCCAATTGTCGTGTACCAGTTCCTGTTTGAGTCTAGCTCAAAGCGGTGTTTTCGGGTTTTACCCCTATGTACATCTGTGCCAGAGCCACCTCTACCTGCTCATATCCAGACAGGGATGTATTTTCTTGGGAACCCATTACTCAATACTCACTAAAATACCAGGAATATTTCCTATATATAAAATTTTCTATAGGATTCTTCCTAAAGTTTTCATATCCTAATTTCCACAAATAACTAAACCATCCTTTTATACCAACTATAGCATCCCGCCTTTTTATCACATAAACTTTCATTACATTATACAAAACTGAGGATCTTTAAGATTTAGTGTCTTGGAAACCAGGAACTTAAAACATGAAAACATAAAACATTCTTCTTAAACACATGAAAGGCTTCTCCTCATGTTCATCCTAGGTTAATTACTGCATCTCATAACCTGGGGACATACATCAAATGAAAGGGTGAGAAGAAGGTCCAGTAAGGGAAACAAGGGAAACATTTAACATGTGAACTTCAGATACATCAACTATGTCATGAACAGGAACATTAAGGCATGATAAAAAAAATCATGTGGCATATCATAATAAAAATAACATTTTTCATAACTTTAAGATGTGGCTACATCATTTAACGTAGACAATAATGAACATATCACCAAGGTCCACCCCCAAGGTGTCATTTGAAAATTACCAAGGTTATTCACCAAGATATCATGAAAATTGTAATCTTTAGTGGTTACATCATTACCCAATGCATTGCAGCGCTATCAGGGCGCACCCTTAAATTTGAATTTATTATCATGTGAGCCACATATATCATCATCAATCATTTCATAAATAACCAATATATCATAAAATAAATGGGTTACATTTCATAATCACAACGTTTTAAAAACTGCTTCAAAGACATGATCTTTACGTCACTTTAAAACCCACAGAAAAGGAAGGTGGGTCTCAGGTATGTAAATCCCAGAATTTAAAATATAAAATTTTGGTATATATGTGAATACCCCATTATAAGAAAGAGCTTTGAGTATTCACTTAATAATATAAAAGAACTTTATAAAAAGAGAGAGACATTTTGAGACGGAAATTCTGCAGCATAACGGCTATGTTACGAGGTTTTAGAAGACATTAAAAAGAGAGGGAAAATGGTTCAAACATTCATAAATGACCCATAAAACAGTAGATGGACAGAATAAGAAGGATACATGATCATAGTAAGGAAATTTCAAGGACATACCATTTGAAATGAAAAACATGTAAGGAAGAAAAAAATTAGATTTCTCTTACGAAAGTTCGGCAGCCTAACGTCGTTAATTAAACTTCAACAAAAATGATTTGAAAAGATCAAATAGGGTCTCTCATCATGTGAACATAAGAGTTAAATATGATATATATAGAGATAATGCACCAACATAATTAAAAAGGAACTTGAAAGACTTGACATGAAAGTAGAACTTTGAAAAGAATGATAAGGGTGAAAGAATCCCCTAAAAAATTCGGCAGCCTAATGGCGCCACTTAAAACATCAAAATACTGAATTGAAGAGATAAAATTGGGTCTCTCATCATATGAACATAAGAGTCCAGTATGATAGATATAGAGATCATACCCCAACATAACAAAAAGTAACTTGAACGAATTGACATGAAAGTAGAACTTCAAAACGAGAATGGTGAAGAACCACTTAAAAATTCGGCAGCCTAACGACGCCACTTAAAACTTCAAAATACTGAATTGAAGAGATCAAATGGGGTCTCTCATCATATGAAAATAAGAGTCCAGTATGATAGATATAGATATCATACCCCAACATAAAAAAAGGAACTTGAACGAATTGACATGAAAGTAGAACTTCAAAACGAGAAGGGTGAAGAACCACTTAAAAATTCGACAGCCTAACGGCGCCACTTAAAACATCAAAATAATGAATTGAAAAGATCAAATGGGGTCTCTCATAATATGATCATAAAAGATCAGTATGATAAATTTAGAGATCATACCCCAACATAATAAAAAGGAACTTGAAATACTTTACATGAAAATAGATCTTGAAAAATGAGAAGGGAGAAAGAATCTGTTACAAAAATTTCGGCAGCCTAACAATGCCACTTAAAACTTCATAAAACGAAATAATGAGAGTAAGAGGGGATCTCTCATTATATGAACATGAAAAGGTCAGTAAGAGGAGTATAAAATAACATCCTCCAACATAATAAAATAGAGCATAAAAGGAATGACATAAAAGAGATTACTTGAAATGAAAGAGAGAGGTCGGATCCCTTACCTTAAAACGTAACTCTTAAAACTCAAAGGTTGGGACCTTGAGGGCTTGGGGGCACCTTGGGAGGACTCCTTGGGAGGTAATGAGACCAGAACTTCGTTGGGGGAGAGTGGGGAGTTGAAAGGATGAGAGTATTTCTTGGTATTTATAGGGAAAGTGAGAGGACAAGGCATTAATGGCCAAGGGACACCTCAAAAGTGGTTTTCTCAAAAGCATGGGCCCTCCCATGGTACTTCCCATGGAGTTAGTCCACATGGGGCCCCCAATACAATACTTCATCACCTTTGGCCGGCCATCCCTTAAAATATCTCATGAAATCATCATGACACAGTTATGAGATCATTAAACATACTGAAACCCTAAAACTGTATTTTTACTATTCACTGAAAATTCAACTTTCTCAAAAAAATCCCAAAATTTCACCTTAACCAAATATCAAAGCTCTGATTTAAAAAATGAACTCCATTTTATAAAAATAATTTTTTAAATAATTTTAATTTAATTTTTAAATAAATACACTATTCACAGAAAATTCATTTTTTCAGAAAAATCCCCAAAAATTACCATAACATAATATCGACACTCTGAGTTCAAAAATGAAATACATTTTATAAAAATAATTTTCGAAAAATTTTTAATTAAATTTTTATTTAAAAAACACTATTCACCTGAAAAAACAAATACTTGAATAATAATTTATGAAACCGTTATTTAACCATTTTATTGAATCACATTACTTAATCAAGGTGCCTATATTATATTAATACTTTCTTTAAGTGAGATTAATAATCCATTTAGACACATTACTAATCCTAATCATAAAATCACTATTCATAATTTACTATTCATCAAAAATCATGTTGATCTTATTAGACTCTAAATTTTGTACTGAACATAATTGTAGAAGACCATTTTTTGAAAATCATTACACATTTTTAATTATTTAAGGTTTACATAAAAAATTTTAAAATATACTTTTTCTAAAATTTATCAAAAATATGCATACTATATTTATCCGGTCATTTAAAAATTCATAAACTTCATCATAAGAAGAAATCCCAATTTTTATTTAAAACAAAGGATTACAAAAGGCAGTTACAGTCTCTTTACATAGCCCCTTATCACACCAGCATAGGACCTAAGTGTAAGGTGTGCTTAGGTGAGAGAATCTGAGGGAGGCTCGGCTAACATCGCACGAGTAGTAATTTCTATCAGTTTGAACTTCTCACAGAGGCGATTTCGTTCTAACTTCACACGATGAAGTTCGGCTTGGGTTTGGTCCAGAGCAAAGCCCAGTGGTGCTACCTACTTCCCAAGTTCTGTTAGATTGGCTTCAATCGGTCCAAGACTACTGGGTGAGGCCATCGAATCTTCTTTCTATAATAATTAACCAAGATTACTTGTATTTAGAGACAATAATCAAAAAGTTTAGTTTCCTGCGGTCATATTGACCAATGGTCATATAACCGTCTAAACCCAACAGTCTCATTTTAATTATAATCATGTTATCAAATGAAACATTTTTGTTGAGTATAAAAATAAATAAAATAACACATAAAATTAGGAAACACGATTTATTCAAAATTTTGGGTCGTTACAGTTTCAATTTTCCTTATGGTGAACCCTTATGCAAGGTGCAACAGAGATTCATGACTATAGTTAATAGTTTACAATCAATGGGTGAAAAAGGTTGGGATGATGAATCTCTTGTTGAAAATATTATTGACATCATGCCTAATGAGTGGGAATCTAAAAGGGCTAAAATTGATGAGAATAGAAACGTAACTCAGATTACCCTTGATGAACTATTTGGAACTCTTCTTCAGCATGAGACTAGAATGAAGAGAGATGCTGATATTGTGAAGGAGAAGAATGGAAATGGCAGTGTTGCTTTTACTACAACTTCAAATCACATAAAATAAAAGACTCCTGAGAGAGTGACCAGATCTAAATCTAAGAAAGCTGTTATCCATTCTGAATCTAGTGGAAGTGAGTCCTCAGAAAATGAATTAGCAAATCTTGCTCGATGGATGAACAAGATAGCTGGATATATTAACTCTCATTCTAAATATAAGAACAAGGAAATGAAAGACAAGAAATATTATGAAGTTTCATGTTATGAATGTAAGATATATGGACACATAAGATCTGATTGCCCTATGCTTAAGAGAAAAGAAAGAAAGGAAAGACATTATTAGGAAAACAGAAAAAGGTATTACAAGTCCAAAGCTAAGAAAGTGTTGAAAGCCAATGACACATGGAGTGCCAGTGGTGGTGACTCTTCAGATGAATCTTCGGATTATGAATCTTCTAGACAGAAGAATCTTGGTCTTTTAGCCAGGCTAACAATTGATATTCATTGCATGATGGATAAAGTACACAATCCTGAATCAATGACCAATGGTTCTTTTAATTATAATGATAGTAAATATTATAACTCTTCGGATGAATAATCCTCTTCTGATGAAGATAATACTATACCTACATATGAAGAATTTTCTAGGTTTTCTGAACTTCTTGATATTGAAAACTAAAAACTCATGAAAAATCTTGATAAGGAAAACTCTAGGAATACTATTCTTACTATGGAAATATCAAATCTTTCTAAATATCCTGATAAGAAAAATGTTGACTTTGAAAGTATTTCAAAAAATCTTGAGGAAGTAAATTCTGAGAAGAATAAACTTTATAAAGATATAGAAAAACTAATTTCTAAGAAATTTGTTTTTGAACCTAGATCTAGTTCAAATGTATTTGAAGACAAGAACTTAGTTATAAAACTCAAATTTGAAATATTTTCCTTGAGGAAGTGTTTTTCTAACTTTACTTAAGGTAAGGAAAATTTTGACAAAAATGTATTCAAAAATTCCACCTCGATGAAATACTTCTGGTTTTGGTCACACAAGTTCTAGATCGTTTTTTAGTAACAACTACTTTGTTCTTCAAAGTTCCCCATTCTTAAAAAAATGTCAGTGTGGTGGTCACTGGGTAAAGAATTTTTCCTTAAACAAAACCCATTCTCTAGGATTTCATAAGGCTTATTTTTCTAGGAAGATGTGGGTACCCAAAAGTTTACTTTTTGAGATTTCTGGATCCAAGCAAGTCTGGATTCCAAAAACCTAACTTTTTCTTATTTTCAAGAAAATAGGGAAAGTACCAATAGTAATACATGGTACATGGATAGTGGATGTTCCCGGCACATGACTGGTAAAAAAGACTGTTTTGAAAAAATTATCAAAACAAAAGGAGGAAAAATAACTTTCGGAGATAATGCTCAGGGAGAAATTATTGGTATAGGTAACATCATTCTTCTTGGAAAGACATTGATTTCAAATTTTTTATTTGTTAGGGATAACACACAAATAGGAGATATCATTCTTCAATTTATCGGAATGCAAGATTAACTTGCTGAAATTTTCACAAAGTCTTTACCCTCCAATAGATTTGAATACATTAAACAAAAGTTAGGAATGATAACCGTAAGGTAATAATACTTGATTAAATTTTTGTTAAACCATTCTCCATATAGTAAAAAACTCTTTTTATAGGGGGAGTACATCTTCTTATAAATGTTTCATATTTTTCATACTGAGGTTTCATATTTTTCGTAATGATGTTTTCATATTTTTCGTAATGATGTTTTTATAGAGCTTTTCAAAAAAAAAATTACATAACAAAGTTTCTTTTGTTGGTTTTTGAAAATTTTTTAACGAACATTTTTGGGACTAAAAATTTTTGTAATGAAATGTTAGGAACTGAACCTTTCATAATGGAATTCTTCAGATCTAGAAATTTCCCTAATAGAAGTTTTCATAATAGAAATTTCCGTAATGGAAATTTTCATAATGGAAATTTTTTTAAGGGAAATTTTCGTAATGAGAATATTTCGTAATGCGATTTTTCGTACTCAAAATTTTCGTAATCAAATTTTAGTACTCAATTTTATTTGCAATAAAATCTGTTTTGATCTTAAGTTTTTCGTAGTGACTTTTTCGTAGTCAAATTTTCTTCAAGAAGAATATCACCTATTATGAATAAATTTCATAGCCAATCCGAAATGTATGACTTCCTTACTTAAGTTTTCATAATCGTTTTTAGTTACTGGTAGTTTATTTTTCTTTTAAATTTTCTCATATTTGTTTCTTCTTAAATCCGAATTTTTTTCTTAAAACCTCAAAATATAGGTTTCAATATTTCCTTGCGGGCATGTTTTCAACTGTCAGATCAGATCAGAGTGTTTTCGAACTGTCAGATTGTTTTTGGAAGTTAAAAGGTCACTACCATAACCTATATAAAAGGGACCCCTAATTCTATCCTATAGAATCCTGCCTTTTTATCACATAAACATTCGTTACATTTTACAAAACTGAGGATCTTTATGGTTTAGTGTCTTGGAAACCAGGAACTTAAAACATGAAAACATAAAACATTCTTCTTAAACACTTGAAAGGCTTCTCCACATGTTCATCCTAGATTCATTACTGCATCTCATAACATGGGAATATAAATCAAAAGAAAGGGTGAGAAGAAGGCCCAGTAAGGAAAACAAGAGAAACATTTTACATGTGAACTTGAGATACTTCAATAAGGTCATGAAAAGAACTTTAAGGCATGAGAAAGAAATCATGAGATATATCATAATAAAAATAACATTTTTCATAACTTGAAGATGTGGCTGCAACATTTAATATAGAAAATCATGAACATACCACCAAGGTCCATCCCCAAGGTGTCATTTGAAAATTACCAAGGTTATTCACCAAGGTATCGTGAAAATTGTAATCTCTAGTGGTTACATCATTACCCAATGCATTGGAGCGCTATCAGGGCGCACCCTTAAATTTGCCTTTATTATCATGCGAGCCACATATATCATCATCAAACATTTCATAAATAACCCATATAGCATAAAATAAATGGGTTTCATTTCATAATCATAACGTTTTAAAAACTGCTTTAAAGACATGATCTTTACGTCACTTTAAACCCACGGAAAGGGAAAGAGGGTTTCATGTATGTAATTCCCAGAATTTAAAATAGAACATTTTGATATATATGTGAATACCCCTATAGAAATAAGATATTTGAGTATTCAATTTATAACATAAAATAATTTTTAGAAAAGAGAGAGAGGCATTTTGAGACGAAAATTCTGCAGCATAACAGCTATGTTACAAGGTTTTAAAAAACATTGAGAAGAGAGGGGACATGGGTCAAACATTCATAAATTACCCATCAAACAGTATAGGGACAAAATATAAGGGATTTAAGAACATGGTAATGAAATTTGAAAATATACCATATGAAATGAAGAACATGAAAGGAAGAAAAAAAAGATTTCTCTTGTGAGAATTCGGCAGCCTAACGGCGTCACTTAAACTTCAACCAAATTGAATTGACAAGGTCAAATAGGGTCTCTCATCATATGAAAATAAGAGTCTAGTATGATAGATATATAGATCATACCCCAACATAATAGAAAGGAACTTGAAAGAATTGACATGAAAGTAGAATTTCAAAACGAGAATGGTGAAGAACCACTTAAAAATTCGACAGCCTAACGGCGCCACTTAAACTTCAACAAAATACTGAATTGAAGAGATCAAATGGGGTCTCTCATAATATGAACATAAGAGTCCAGTATGATAGATATAGAGATCATACCCCAACATAACAAAAAGGAACTTGAAAGAATTGACATGAAAGTAGAACTTCAAAATGAGAAGGGTGAAGAACCACTTAAAATTTCGGCAACCTAACGACGCCACTTAAAACTTCAAAATACTGAATTGAAGCGATCAAATGGGGTCTCTCATCATATGATCATAAAAGATCAGTGTTATAAATTTAGAGATCATACCCCAACATAATAAAAAAAGGAACATGAAATACTTTACATGAAAATAGATCTTGAAAAATGAGAAGGGAGAAAGAATCTGTTACAAAAATTTCGGCAGCCTAACGGCGCCACTTAAAACTTCATAAAACGAAATAATTAGAGTAAGAGGGGATCTATCATTATATTAACATGAAAAGGGAAGTAAGAGGAGTATAAAAGAACATCCTCCAACATAATAACATGGAGCATAAAAGGAATGACATAAAAGAGATTACTTGAAATGAAAGAGAGAGGTCGGATCCCTTTCCTTAAAACGTAACTCTTAAAACTCAAAGGTTGGGACCTTGAGGGCTTGGGGGCACCTTGGGAGGACTCCTTGGGCGGTAAGGAGACCAGAACATCGTTGAGGATGGTTTTGGAGTCGAAAAGATGATAGGAGGGCTTGGTATTAATAGGGAAAGTGAGGGGACAAAGCATTAATGGCCAAGGGACACCTCAAAAGTGGTTTTCTCAAAAGCATGGGCCCTCCCATGGTACTTCCCATAAAGTTAGGCCACATGGGGACCCCCACACAATAATTCATCCTCTTTAGTCGAACATCCTTTAAAATATCTCATGACATCATCATGACACAGTTATGATGTCATTAAACATACCGAAACCCTAAAACTGTATTTTTACTATTCACTGAAAATTCAACTTTCTCAGAAAAATCCCAAATTTTCACCTTAACCAAATATCAATGCTCTGATTTCAAAAATTAACTCCATTTTATAAAAATAATTTTCTAAATATTTTTAATTTATTTTTTTAAATAAATACACTATTCATAGAAAATTCATTATTTTTAGAAAAATCCCCAAAAATTACCTTAACATAATATCGATGCTCTGAGTTCAAAAATGAAATCTATTTTATAAAAATAATTTTCTAAATATTTTTAATTTAATTTTTAATTAAAAAACACTATTCACCCGAAAAAACTAATACTTGAATAATAATTTATGAAACCGTTTTTTTAACCATTTTATTGAATCACGTTACTTAATCAAGGTGCCTAGATTATATTAATAATTTATTTAAGTGAGATTACTAATCCATTTGGTCACATTACTAATCCTAAGCATAAAATCACTATTCATAATTTACTATTCATCAAAAATTAAGTTGATCTTATTAGACTCTAAATTCTGTACTGAACATATTTGTAGAAGACCATTTTTTGAAAATCATTACACATTTTTATTTATTTAAGGTTTACATGAACATTTTTAAAATATCCTTTCTCTAAAATTCATCAAAAATATGCATACTATATTTATCCGGTCATTTGAAAATTCATAAACTTCATCATAAGAAGAAATCACAATTTTTATTTAAAACAAAGGATTACACAAGGCAGTTATGGTCTCCTTACATAGCCCCTTATCACACCAGCATAGGACCTAAGTGTAAGTTGTGCTAAGGTGAGATAATCCGAGGGAGGCTCGGCCAACATCACATGAGTAGTAATTTCTATCAGTTTGAACTTCTCGCGATGGCGATCCCGTTCTAGCTTTATACGATGAAGTTCAGCTTGGGTTTGGTCCAGAGCAAAGCCCAGTGGTGCTACCTCCTTCCCAAGTTCTGTTAGGTGGGCTTCGATCGGTCCAAGACTACTGGGTGAGGCCATCAAATCTTCTTTCTATATTAATTAACCAAGATTACTTGTATTTAGAGACAATAATCAAAACGCTTAGTTTCCAGCGGTCATATTGACCAATGGTCATATAATAGTCAAAAACCAATGGTATCATTTTAATTATACTCATTTTATCAAATGAAACATTTTTTTTGAGTATAAAAATAGAATAAAATAACACATAAAATTAGGAAACAAGATTTATTCAAAATTTCGGGTAGTTACAATCTTCCCCCCTTAAGAAATTGCGTCCTCGCAATTTTTTAAAATTAGGTTTTGAAATTTCATTGAAAGTCCCACATCGGAAAAGTAGTCAGTAAAACTATTACTTTAAAAGAAAGAAAGTGAAGTATGAAGGTCACCCGAGTTAGCCCACACTGGGATTCCATGTAGGAAAACATGGACATGGAAGAAAAACAAAGGGTCAAGTTCTGAGGGAGAGTGATAGAGAACATGATTAGGAGAAAGTTAACCATAAGAAAATCCCAAACTTATGATGTGTGTAAACGGTCATTGATTACCTAGTAGGAAATGTAAACCAACTACGTTTTTTTTAAGTTCCTTTTCATAATTTTGAGGAATTCATTTACTACATAGAACAAAAACATAAGAAAATATACCTACCTTCATGTAGAGTTTCATCCTTTAATATGTTTCTACCAAAACTAATCTTTTCTCCGAATGATGAGCATTCAAAACTACTTGGTCTCATCAAAACACAAGAATCATCTTCTAGAGAATCACATAATCCACAAAATATTAACTATCTATTTCTTCTATCTTTAAACATTATCCCGAAACAGAAAGGGTAAGGTAAAACAACACTTCAAAAATAAAGAATCCCATAGGAAGGGAAACAATTTTTAAATCTTAAAAGTTCCATGGTACTACCCAAAGTTCATCATAGACCATCCCATAAATAAAGGTCCTTAAAATTCCTCAAAATAAACCAAACTAAGATTGAAACCCAAATACAAGAAGGATTTGATAACATAGTCTTCCAAAATAAACTTCATTGTTCATCTCCAAATAACATCAACCACTCCTAACATCTTATAACAAAAGTATCTAACCTAAACATATTTAACCCAAGATAGGTTAATCATTCCCATAAGTAACCTAAATTACTATAAGTCCACCTTAAATTCATAGATTCTTCAAATATAAGTCAACCTTACTCCTCAATGAAAATACCATTGTAATCTATTTACCTCGATCATATAGGGTCCCCAAAATAGTGAACATCTTCCAAAATAAAAATCATATTTTAATCCCCTAATCATCTCTGTCATATTTATACGGAAATCGTATCATTTCCTATCACATTGGTTGTTGAGACATGTTCTTCCATTTCCCACCATTAACTAAGAAAAGAACTATAATTAGGGGCTTAAATACTTAGCCAATAATCATGAAAAGAAACTTAAAGCATATAAGGATAACTTGTAGTTGAAAAGTATACCCTAACATGTGATCCCCTAGGTTCCCATCTAGGTTATCCATGATCATATATTCTTATGTGAATCTTTATTTTATTTTATCTTTGTTCCTTTAACAATGGTTCATACTAAGCTTATGAATTTAACAAATCGTATCCCCCGGGAGTGTCGTAACCAAGAGTGCAGCAAGGCCCATTGTCGTGTACCAGTTCCCGTTCGAGTCTAGCTCAAAGTGGTGTTTTCAGGTTTTACCCCTATGTACATCTGTGCCAGAGCCACCTCTACCTGCTCGTATCCAGACAGGGATGTATTTGCTTGGAAACCCCTTACTCAATACTCATCAAAATACAAGGAAGATTTCCTATATTTAATCTTTTCTATAGGGTTCTTCCTAGATTTTTCATATCCTAATTTCCACAAATAACTACACCATATTTTGATACCAACTATAGCATCCTGCCTTTCTATCACATAAACTTTCATTACATTTTACAAAACCGAGGATCTTTAAGGTTTAGTGTCTTGGAAACCAGGAACTTAAAACATGAAAACATAAAACATTCTTCTTAAACACTTGAAAGGCTTCTCCTCATGTTCATCCTAGATTCATTACTGCATCTCATAACCTGGGAATATATATCAAAAGAAAGGGTGAGCAGAAGGCCCAGTAATGAAAACAAGAGAAACATTTTACATGTGAACTTGAGATACTTCAATAAGGTCATGAAAAGAACTTTAAGGCATGAGAAAGAAATAATGAGATATATCATAATAAAAATAACAGTTTTCATAACATGAAGATGTGGATGAAACATTTAATATAGACAATCATGAACATATCACCAAGGTCCATCCCCAAGGTGTTATTTGAAAATTACCAAGGTTATTCACCAAGGTATCGTGAAAATTGTAATCTCTAGTGGTTACATCATTACCCAATGCATTGGAGCGCTATCAGGGCGCACCCTTAAATTTGCCTTTATTATCATGTGATCCACATATATCATCATCAAACATTTCGTAAATAACCCATATAGCATAAAATAAATGGGTTTCATTTCATAATCATAACGTTTTAAAAACTGCTTTAAAGACATGATCTTTACGTCACTTTAAATCCACGGAAAGGGAAAGAGGGTTTCATGTATGTAATTCCCAGAATTTAAAATAGAAAATTTTGATATATATGTGAATACCCCTATAGAAATAAGATCTTTTAGTATTCAATTTATAACATAAAATAATTTTTAGAAAAGAGAGAGAGGCATTTTGAGACGAAAATTCTGCAGCATAACAGCTATGTTACAAGGTTTTAGAAAACATTGAGAAGAGAGGGGACATGGGTCAAACATTCATAAATGACCCATCAAACAGTAGAGGGACAAAATATAAGGGATTTAAGAACATGGTAATGAAATTTGAAAATATACCATATGAAATGAAGAACATGAAAGGAAGAAAAAAAAGATTTCTCTTGTGATAATTCGGCAGCCTAACGGCATCACTTAAACTTCAACAAAATTGAATTGACAAGGTCAAATAGGGTCTCACATCATATGAACATAAGAGTCCAGTATGATATATATAGAGATAATACCCCAACATAATAGAAATGAACTTGAAAGAATTGACATGAAAGTAGAACTTCAAAACGAGAATGGTGAAGAACCACTTAAAAATTCGGCAGCATAACGGCGCCACTTAAACTTCCACAAAATATTGAATTTAAGAGATCAAATGGGGTTTCTCATAATATGAACATAAGAGTCCAGTATGATGGATATAGAGATCATACCCCAACATAAAAAAAGGAACTTGAAATAATTGACATGAAAGTAGAACTTCAAAACGAGAAGGGTGAAGAACCACTTAAAATTTCGGCAGCCTAACGGCGCCACTTAAAACTTCAAAATACTGAATTGAAGCGATCAAATGGGGTATCTCATCATATGATCATAAAAGATCAGTATGATAAATTTAGAGATCATACCCCAACATAATAAAAAAAGGAACATGAAATACTTTACATGAAAATAGATCTTGAAAAATGAGAAGGGAGAAAGAATCCGTTACAAAAATTTCGGCAGCCTAACAGCGCCACTTAAAACTTCATAAAACGAAATAATGAGAGTAAGAGGGGATCTCTCATTATATTAACATGAAAAGGGCAGTAAGAGGAGTATAAAAGAACATCCTCCAACATAAGAACATGGAGCATAAAAGGAATGACATAAAAGAGATTACTTGAAATGAAAGAGAGAGGTCGGATCCCTTACCTTAAAACGTAACTCTTAAAACTCAAAGGTTGGGACCTTGAGGGCTTGGGGGCACCTTGGGAGGTAAGGAGACCAGAACTTCGTTGAGGATGGTTTTGGAGTCGAAAAGATGAGAGGAGGGCTTGGTATTTATAGCGAAAGTGAGGGGACAAAGCATTAATGGCCAAGGGACACCTCAAAAGTGGTTTTCTCAAAAGCATGGGCCCTCCCATGGTACTTCCCATAAAGTTAGGCCACATGGGGACCCCCACACAATAATTCATCCTCTTTAGTCGAACATCCTTTAAAATATCTCATGAAATCATCATGACACAGTTATGATGCCATTAAACATACCGAAACCGTAAAACTGTATTTTTACTATTCACTGAAAATTCAACTTTCTCAGAAAAATCCCAAAATTTCACCTTAACCAAATATCAATGCTCTGATTTAAAAAATGAACTCCATTTTATAAAAATAATTTTCTAAATATTTTTAATTTATTTTTTTAAATAAATACACTATTCACCGAAAATACATTATTTTTAGAAAAATCCCCAAAAATTACCTTAACATAATATCGATGATCTGAGTTCAAAAATGAAATACATTTTATAAAAATAATTTTCTAAATATTTTTAATTTAATTTTTAATTAAAAAACACTATTCACCCGAAAAAACTAATACTTGAATAATAATTTATGAAACTATTTTTTTAACCATTTTATTGAATCACATTACTTAATCAAGGTGCCTAGATTATATTAATAATTTATTTAAGTGAGATTACTAATCCATTTGGTCACATTACTAATCCTAAGAATAAAATCACTATTCATAATTTACTATTCATCAAAAATTAAGTTGATCTTATTAGACTCTAAATTCCATACTGAACATATTTTTAGAAGACCATTTTTTGAAAATCATTACACATTTTTATTTATTTAAGGTTTACATAAACATTTTTAAAATATCCTTTCTCTAAAATTCATCAAAAATATGCATACTATATTTATCCGGTCATTTGAAAATTCATAAACATCATCATAAGAAGAAATCCCAATTTTTATTTAAAACAAAGGATTACACAAGGCAGTTACGGTCTCCTTACATAGCCCCTTATCACACCAGCATAGGACCTAAGTGTAAGGTGTGCTAAGGTGAGAGAATCTGAGGGAGGCTCGGCCAACGTCACACGAGTAGTAATTTCTATCAGTTTGAACTTCTCACGAAGGCGATCCCGTTCTAGCTTTATACGATGAAGTTCAGCTTGGGTTTGGTCCAGAGCAAAGCCCAGTGGTGCTACCTGCTTCCCAAGTTCTGTTAGGTGGGCTTCGATCGGTCCAAGACTACTGGGTGAGGCCATCGAATCTTCTTTCTATATTAATTAACCAAGATTACTTGTATTTAGAGACAATAATCAAAACGTTTAGTTTCCAGCGGTCATATTGACCAATGGTCATATAATAGTCAAAAAACAATGGTATCATTTTAATTATACTCATTTTATCAAATGAAACATTTTTGTTGAGTATAAAAATAGAATAAAATAACACATAAAATTAGGAAACAAGATTTATTCAAAATTTCGGGTTGTTACATGTCCCACATCGATTTCCAAGCTCTCGCGTCTCGAAGCTCTCCCTCATTTCTTTAACCCCGTTCTGAATCTCTTAGAATTCCATGAATCTGAATGTTAGTAGAAGCCACTTCTCATGAAATGTCTACCAAGAAGCCAATTTCATAATTGAAAGTATACAGGGAAAGGTTGGTCCATCCGAAATTTTTCAAGTATGATTCTATCATCTCTAAGAATATCAAGTTAAATAGTTGGGAAGATGTATGCATATCTAAGACAGGTGATCAAGACATGGTGTATCCAGAATTTCATATAGAGTTCTATGAATCAGTTTGTTTCTTTGAGGAAGAGTTAAGAGAAAAAATTTCTTTTAAGTCTTATAGGAAGACCTACAAACTTAATTACACCAGGGCTGCAAGCTTGGTGGGGATGGTGTATGAATGGGAAGATGAGTCTTTCTCACACAAACTCCAGGATGCTCAAGGTAGTATTGTTAAGGTAAACACCTTACAATGTCTTGAACTTGATGATGTCAAGACAGTGAAAAATTCGTACCTATCTTCTAACAACCGAATCCTTCAGCTATGGGTACAAGGTTTCTTAGCTCCAAGAAAAGGTGACAAAGATACCCTCAATAGAAGTGATATATATTTCTTAGACTTGCTTGTAAATCTAAGGAAAATAAAATTCATGTGGAATGTACTTATTACAATCAAGAACATCAAGGATGGAAATATTAGAGCCCATATTATCATGTTTCCTGCCTTACTTTCAAAGATGATAGTTCGGTGTCTTGAGTCCTTCAAGATTGCATGAAAATCTAAGTCTCGAAATTGCAAACTTATTCTTGTGGGTGATAATACTCATAAAAAATGAATATTTATTATTCCAAGGAGACAAAATAGTTTTATGACATGCCAGTGGAAGAGGCAGAAGCCCATCCAGAAAATGTGGAAAAGGCTGAACCCTCTAAGAAGGCCGGGAAGAAGATAAAGCTAAAGGAATTGGAGGAGATAGAAAAAACTCCAAAAGCTATGGAAGCTCAATCCACACCTCCCAAACAGAAGAAACAGAAAGCATATGTGGATGAAGTGGTTGAAAAATGGAGGTAAGATAAGGAGAAGAGGAAAGAAGGGGAACCTCAGTTCGGATTGGAACCTACTGAAGCTAAGTCTTTAAGAGATAAGACTGCTGGATACATTGAGAAGGTAGAAAAAGAAAATAAGATGAAGAATAATTTTCTGAGGCTGAAGTTGTACAATCTCTTTTTAAAGCCACAGAAATAGCCTCTGAAAAGATTCCAGTACCGAAAACATTCCTTTCCAAGCCATTACCCAAAACTCCTGGTAATAATTTCTTCACTCTGTAAAAATCTAAAGAGGAAGAAGTTGTTCAAGAAATTGAGGAAGAAGATGAATTATAAAAAGAAGAAGAAGTAGAATAAGAAAGTGGTGATTTAGATGATCTGATTAAACAAGTTGAAGATTATCAAGAAAAGGCAAATCCATTAGAAAAATTACCACTCCGAACATCTGAGGTCAAGTCCTTAAATCTTGTCACTCCAAGAAAGGATGAAGAGAAAGATGGTACGAAAGATGAAGACAAGGAAGAAGATAAAGTGAAAGAATTGTCTGAGGAAGAAAGCTATGAAAAGAACATTATTGAGGAAGGAGTAGAGAAGGAGAAACCTAATGAAGACAAGATTGTTCAACTATCTGAAAGTGAGGAAGAATACCCTGATTAAGAAAACATTATGAAAGTTTATAAGGTTATGAAAGTGCTTTTGGACACTCCAAAGGAATATATCATAAGAAAAAATCAAGTTGGAGGCTCTTCTAAAAGAAATCTTGTGGGAATTTAAGAAGAACATTCACCTAGAAAGATGTCAGATTCAGAGTCATTTGCACTGGGACACAATTTTGTTGTTGAGTCTCTGAAGAAATTGGTGGACACAATTCTGATCTTTCCTACAATAGACACCAGATTCCAGATGCTTCAGCACAGCTTAAATCAGAAGTCATAATCTGTATCCATGGTAATGGATAAATGTGTGGAGATTGAAGCAGAGAACAAACATTTTATTATCAATTATGAGGTCCATAGAAAATCCTGAAAAAAATGACTTTATGGTCAAGGAAAATCAATGAGGATTTGGAAGAGCTTGATACCTTTCAGAATGATGTAAAAGAAGCTTTTGATACTGAGGATTCCAAAAAGAAGAATATTCAAGAAAATATGACCCTTGAGAAAAATACTCGGAATCAACAGGTGAAGGATCTGAATGGGAAGCTTAACTGAGTTTCTCAAAACTAGAAGGAGGAAAGAGATCTCTGGATTGAGATTACAGAGAAGCTTTTAAAGGAGGATGAATTGCTGAAGATTTAGGAATAGGCCATGAAGGCTCAGGTAGAGGTCCTGAAAACTCAAGAAGAAAGGATCACAACCTTGGATAAGCAAGCTGAGGAGGACCACAACGACATAAATAAGCTGAAAACCCTTCTGAAGAAGCTAATCCCCAATGAAAAAGAAGACAAACAGACCAATCCAATTATTTGTTGTATTTTTCCTTGTACTAATATTTCCAATGATAATAAAATTTTCAATTCTTGTCTTGTTTGTATGTCTTTAATGTTTCCGGTACTTTATTGTTTTTCCATTCCCTCTAATTGTTTTTGAAAATCACAAAGGGGGATAAGGAAAAAGAACTACTCAAAAGGGGGATAAGGAAAAATCTAAAAGGGAGAAGAAAAGTTTCTAAGTTAAGAAGAACTATCCTTAATTAAGGGGGATTTCTCATTAAGAATTCTTTATTCAAATGAAATATCTCATTCTAGAAATCTAGAATACGATCCTTAGAGTTTTAAACTCTAAGGGGGAGTTAGTCGTATTCACCATTGTTCATAAACAAAAGGAGATAAGCTTGAATTATAAGTCTAGAAATTTATTCTATGTTATTACATTCTTTTTGGTAAGGATGTTTGTGCTTTACAAAAAACGGGGAAATTGTTGAGTCAACACGGTTTTCCTTATGACTTTTTCCATTCCTACATTCATGGGAGATATTGATAAGTCATCAAGGTTTCTTTATGACTTTACCATTCCTCTTGTTTTGAAAATCACAAACACCTTTTCTTAAGGAAAATTTCATTTTACCCCTTTTTCACTTCTATAAGGAAAATTTCCTTCCCAAATGAAATTTACCCCTACTTTGTTTTCATTGTTCATGTCAATATTTTTCTTATGTGTAAAAATCAGATTCATATATAAATCCTCGAAATCATATAATACTTAGAAATGAAGTATTCTGTTTTAGGATGCGAATTTCTCATACGAACTCTAATGAAGTTCAACTCTGAATTCTAGATACAAACTCTAATGAAGTTCCACTCCGAATTCTGGATATGAACTCTCATAAAGTTCCACTCTGAATTCTGCATACGAACGCTCATAAAGTTCCATTCTGAATTCTAGATACAAACTCTCATAAAGTTCCACTCTGAATTCTGATTACGAACTACTCTATGTTCTGACTCTGAGTTCTTTGAATTCAGACTCTGAACTCTGATGAGGTCTGACTCCGAATTCCCATGAACGTAGACTCCGAACTTTTTAAGTTCTGGATCTGAATTCTAGTGAAATCAGACTCCGAATTTCCTTGAAATTCAGACTCCGTATTTCTACTGAATTCTGGTTCCGAATTACTACAAAACAGAATCTGAATATTCTTAAGTTTATAGACTCCGAATTTATATTAATTCTATTCATAACTTTAACCTTTTCCATTCTGAACTTTCATTTTCCACTCCATCCCAAATATCATTTTAGTTATGCTTACACTTGTTTATTACAAAACGATGTATTGCTTTCAGTTATTAATTAACCATTGTTTGAGTGACACGTATACAGGTCCCTCCGAAATTCAAGGATAAATATGACCATTAGAGGAGGGAGCTGACCGTTGTAGATTTGCCTATAAATAGGAGATCATTTGAAAAAAGCAACAAATTTTGGAATTTTGGTGCTCAGAACTTCCTGAAGTGATTTATAGAGAGAGATGCTCTTATCAACTCTCAAGCTTCGTGTAGAAAGTTTGAACGGCTTGTTCAAACTTTTCTTTGTGTAGATTTGATTCATGTGACTCTGATTGATGCTGTGTACAATTGAGGGCTTCCGAGGATAGGAAGACAGAGGTTCCAACACCTTGAAGTTGAGGGCTTCCTTTCTGAGGAAGACAGAGGTGTCAACTACCAGATAGTTGAGGGCTTGTGTGGATAGCAAGACAGACTCCGATCTTCGTATCGAGGGCTTATCCTGGTGTGGTTAAGACAAAAATTCTTGAAAGTATAAATCAAGGTACCTTTATCCAAGGTTGTTGGATACCCTTCTCTTTGAGTTCAAATAATTATTACTTGTTACTTGTTTTTGTTACAAGTTTTTCCGCTGCATTTTGTATTGTTGAGGAAAGTATAATTTATTCTACTTCCTCATCCTTGTAATATGATATAGTTAGATTCTATATGCTTTAAGGTAGAATCTTAATCTTTGTAACTTTAGTTAAGTTCCATTTTCGGAATCACTTTTCCTGAATCTAGAAAATATTTAGTACTCATAGAGGTCTTGTGAATTATCTTGTTTAACCTTATTAAACATAACCATCCTAAAAATTTCCAAATAGAATTTTTAATAGGTATAATTCACCCCCCCCCTCTTGTATTTGAGAATATCATTATTATTTTGATCCTATATTTGGTATTATGGAGTATATCATACTCAATCATATACCATCCTAACAAATACAATGTGTCTCCATTTTAGTAAGAATAAAGGGTCGTTGAAAAAGATGAATATAAATACCATAAAAAATCTTTACAAACATTTTTAAGGAAAATATCCTTTTCATTTTAAAATAAGTTTTTAAAACATAAAAAATTCAAAATAATTTTATATGGAAATTAACTACAAAACTTATAAATTAGTCCTTAAAACATTTTGAGGATATTACGTTGTAAAATTATTTATATGTTGTATATGTTAAAAAAATTCCTGTCACATTTTAAAGAAAATCCAAAGAGGCATTGTTTTGAAAAATAAATTATTCCTTTGAAAACATTTTCTAAAAAGTAAAAATGGGTAAATTTTTTTTTAATAAATCATTTTTCAAGGAAAAAACTTTTTTGATAACATTTTTGAAAAATAGGGTTTTGGAGGAAAAACATATTTCTATCCAAATAGAGAAAGGTGGTCATTTTAAAAAAAAACATGTTCTCAATTAATTTAAATACCAATGAGTGGAAAATTTTATTGTTTCTTAAAAATTTATTTAATAAAAAAAAGAAAAGAAAATAATTTTTTTTATTAGTAAATGGTCAAGTAATTTCCTTCAAATGATATTCTAGAATAAACAATATCGATTAGAATGATATTTTTAAATAAAAAATAAAAATTATCATAATGTTTAAGTGAGAATTAATAAATGAATCAATTATGTGTTTCAAAAACTAGTACACATAAAAAACTGGAAATAAAAAATTAGTTAATCAAAATTCATTATACACATAATCTTATAATTACATAATCAATGAAGTGGAATATTTACCAGATGGATAGAAATTGAGTTATGAAATCTCTTACCTCACGCATCCTATTGATTAAACATTATTTAAACGCATGTATAGTTTTTTTAAAAAATGTTATTAAATTAAAATAGAACCATATTAACATTTATAATAGCATATATGATCCTTGTATAACCTCTTATTACTTATTCATTAATAATATTTCATTATTTTCATTGTTTTAGGTGTTAATTGCCTTGTTTTCTCATGCATGTTTCATCATAAAAGACCTGATTCTTCTAGATTTTATATAGTTTTATCATAAAAAATAGTAATCATGAAATTATTATCATATTTTTACATCAAATATACATTTAAAATCAATCATGAATGATGGTTACAAAAATGAATTATGTTACGATCATGGAGGGAGTAGGTCATACGAACGCATAAGTAACACTTACACTTCTTGATTTATTTTACCTTTATAGAATTATAAATATTTCATGAATATTGTAAGAATTAAATTTAAATCACATATATTCATTTAATTTACTCTTATCTCCTTCCATGTGAAGCATTTGTGAAAGACGAATCTCATCGCTTCACGAGGCGGTAGCCTGTCGTACACATGAGCGACATTATCATATTTCTTGAGGAATGGATGGTATATATATATGATATAATAAATAAATATGTATAAATATTTCTTAAATATCATATATATACTTTATATATACTTTATATCCATCATCATACTTAACCATGAAAGGTGGTAATGGAAGAACGAATGACATCGGTTCCCAAGGCGGTAGTCCTCCATACACATGAAAAATGATTTTTTAACCCATTTGATGGAAGTGGAGATGGTTTCTAGTCATTACAATATTATCAAAAAATTCCAATACATTTAATATATTTATGTTATTATATCAACATGTTTTAATAATAATTCATGGAGGATGAGAAATTAATAAATAAAGACGTTCATTAAAGAACATTACATCTCCCTTTAGTAACCTCCTTAAGTTTGAACTAATTCCTTTTTAGTTTGGATTTATTCCCAAAGTAAGGCTTCTAGGATGAGTGAAGGTAATATTGGAATTGATTTGATAAGTTATTGGGTGAACCAAATGTGTTTTAAGGTGCAGAGAAGAGAGGATATGGGTGACCTTTTATAGGTGGGGGAGAGGACACACTTGGTATTTTTTAAAGAATTGAGTGATCCTATGTTTTTCATATGTAAGAAGATTCCAAAATAGACCATTATCAATCCTTATAGGTTTCATGGTCAAAAAATATCCATAAAATAGTTTTTATACAATTTTATAGCTCATTTTACCCTTATCTTTTTATTTTAACCACCTGGTAAACCCAATTGTACCTTGACCATGATAATTTATTGTTACTAGATTAATTATTCATTTTTGAAAAATAATAATTTTACATTATTAAAAATTATAAAAATATACTAATTCAAAATATGTAATCCATTTTTATATTTTTAATTTATATAATTAGAAACCATTAATTTAAAATTAATATCATAGATGTGATGAGAAAGCTGGTTTTTAAAGCGAAAATGTTCAAAACATTACTAAGTTTTTATATCTAAATTAAATATAAAAATAATTAAAATGAACTAAATTGGATTAATTGATAAAAAATTGTACTAATTTTACTTTAAAATTAATTTAAAATATAATTTATCCATATAAATTATTTAAATGAAAAGGCAGTTTATAAATAATATTCAGTATTTTTACTATTCATCAAAAAAAATGAAACATCACAGAAAAATAAAAATAATCAACATGTTCTAATTTTAGTATTAAAATTTCAAAAATTATTTTTTTTTCTCTTATAAATTTTACAAAATTATTAAAAATAAAAAAATTTAAATTCTATTCGCAAGGAGATACTAAACTATATTTTAGAAAAAATATATTTTTTAGAAAATATTTCTATTTTTTAAGATAATCATTATTTAATTTTTAACTGATAAATAACTAATAAAAGTATTTGAACTATATATTTCCATAACATAGTTAATCCTATTCATACTTGTCATTCTAACGACGAGGTGATGCCTATAATTATAGAAAATATTATTAATAGTATTTTTTTGTTTGCTAAAACTCGATCTTGAGTATAACGCAAGATATTAAAGATACACATATTTTCAGGTATGGTAAGATATCAAATAAATTAAACTTAATCTAAATATAAATATGATTTAAAGTATTAGGGTGTTATTTTCTCTTCTAATCTTGTTTTGTTTATTTCAAATTCAATCGAATATAATGTTTTTATTTTAAAGTGTAGGGGTGTTACATTCTCCCTAACTTAAATAAAATATGTCTTTTAAAATGTAAACATCATCTCAACAAAAAAGATGATATTTTGAAATAACATTGTTAAAAAACTCATATTTTAACATTTTGATAAAAAATATTCTTAATAAGAGAGAAAATAAAGTACGATGGTTATCTAGAATAACACATAACTAGGTTTCCAAGTAAGAATACATGGGTGGGAAATAAAATCATAGACATGGAAGAAATGTGTAACAAATTATAGAGAGTGATTAAGGTCATTCTTCACAAGAAAGTTAATGACCAATGGAAATTTAATGGACTCAAACCATAATTTTATGATGGTCTAAAATACCATTAGTTCAATATAAATGAATTTATTGGATAACATTTTGTTTTAATATCCTTTTACCTAGAGTTTATGAATTATTTTTCTACCTTGAATATAAGGAAATATATTTACTTTATAATTTTATAATTTATAATCACGATTTCATCTTTTTTTTGGTTTGATCAATTTCCAATTCATCCCTTACTCCAAGAAATTAATACCAAAAAATTATTTTCTTTTGCCTGAATCTCTAAAATTCACTTTTAATGGATCGTAGCATAAAAAATATAATTATAATTAATTCCATAGATATCTAGTTGTTATTATGAAAGAAATAGTTATCATAAGTTATCTGATATGTATAAATTTCTATCTGGTGAATTAAGACATTAATCTCTAATAACTCATCCAAATTTCAACTTATACCATTTCATAAATTGTTAACCTTATGACATTTGAAGAAGATTACGATCCAAAACATTAGAAAGAATGTTACTAAATTTCCCAAATGAACTTATCACTAATCCATCAAACTACATAAAGTATCTCTTAATTGTCTCATACCAAACATGTTAAAACCTTTACCATAAACCTTATTGAAAATAAGAATTCTTCTATATTCCTTAAAAACACATAGATTATTGTATATATTACTTATATACAAAATGTTGTTAACTCAATCAATGATATCATAAACCACTTTTTCAATGAATCGCCAATCAATTCCAAGGTTGTCAAAAATATCTAATTTACTATATCCATATTAATCATGTCTTCATACCAAAATAATTATCTCAACATCAGGAACATATTAATGGTTATCCTTCTATCAATCATGTTTTACCAAGAATTTAAACTCTCAACTGAATCATTTTTCTTGGCCATCTATAACATTCAACACATGTTTTCAAATCCATATTAAAAAGGCATTGTGGTTAAATTATTGTATATTTAATAACAGTTATAACCATAAAATAACTGATTAAATACTCAAATGAAATAATTATTTAATCCAAACACATGAGCATTAATCATTCCTCTTCGTATGTCATAATAACATAAGCTTGACCACGATCTACTAGCTTCTTTTGAGTTATATTCCTTTTATTCTTGTTACATTGAATTTCATAGTGTCTCACATCCATGTAGTTGAATCATTGTACTTCGGAAAAAAATTATTTCCCTTTTAATCTGGAGTATTGTGGAATTTTTCTGTAAACATGTAGAAAAATATCATAACATTTATTCAAAATCCAGGGTGTTTCTTACCACATTTATCACTTATGTTAAAATCATGGTTTATCTTATTTACTTTATCCATATTTGTCCATACCATCCTATTCTTCTAATTTTTCTGTTGAAACTATAACACTTCTAGAATCCATTATCTATATTCTAATCACATGATATTATGTTTGGGAGTCTAGTTCCCTTTAAAATACTAGCTTCATAACATCAAATAAATGATCATTCTTACTATTTGGATTTCATGCATTGATTTAGTTCCCATTCCTTTTTCTAGGTGCTATTTCTTAAATGAAAGACCTTACTAGATAAAATCGTATCATTCCAAAACATAATGCATAATCCCATATTTAGTGAAATATGTAAGGTAAATTGAAAAAAATCATATCTAATTTCATAATCATAAACATTGTTTCTTTTGGGACATCTTTTTTTTCAAATCATTCATAATAAGTGAAATGGGGATCATTATAAGATATGGTCATCTTCAGAACTCAATGAATCCTAACCACCCCTCTATATACATCCTCAAAAAAAACACCACTATGTTCGACTAATTAATCTCTAATAAGTGATATGAATTCATCAGGATGTCTATAATCACCCATATAGAACTACGACCTCTTTGATCTTGGAGAAACCCAGTGATAAATTACACCAAGAATTCCACCCACATCCATTAGGAAACATCAACTATCTGAAGAAACCTGCCAATAACATTGTTCTTAGCCTTCAACCATAGGAAAACAAAACATCAAGACACAAATTTGGTTATAGAACTTTTCTTCCCATGACACAAAATTATAACTGAAAAATAATGATTCTTATTATCCATTCTAGGATGTACCACCAAAGGTTAAATATGGAACTCATATTGAGCAACATCATGCATCACCATAAAAATGAGAAGACTCCCCTAAAACAACACCTAACATTGGTAATCCTCAATCCCTTCCTTATGAAAATCCCTATTAAAAACTCTACCACAATAGGTCTCCACATCAAAATCTCCCCATTGGGAATCCTCTACCCATTGCACAAAATATGACTACATCATTATCTAGTAGAAACACCCTCTACTTATAACATCTTTTATATCATGGTGTATCATTAAAATATCCTCTACCAACTCTTGAAAAATACTCCGACTCATTCATAACATCACTGCATGACTTCCTGCATAAATAATTATCCATAAAATTCCCTTTCCCCAACATATATGAAATCTCAAAATTGTAATCCAATAATAATTCCATAAAGTATTGTTTCCCCAAATTAAAATCATTCTAGGATAATATATACCCCAAATTCTAAAAATCTATGAACACCACAAAACATTTACCAATGAGGTAATTCCACCAAAACTTTAGATAAATTATAAAGAAAAATAAATCAATGTCATTTGTATCATAGTTAAATCCATGAGAACTTAACTTCAAAGAACCATAAGAGATAACCTCTCTCAATTATATTAGAACACAACCTAGCCCAATATGAAAATCATCATAATAAACCTCAAATGTAATACCCAACAATGATAAAAAATGATAAAAATCAATTATTATTTATTCCTTTAAATACAAAAAATAAAAATGGTATTGGTTAGTTAACAGAAGAATTTAATCCTTCCTATTAAAATATTTCATAGGAGCCACAATCTGAGGGAAGTTAAGTATGAACCTCCTATAATAACTAGAAAGAAAAAGGATGTTTCACACTTCCACACCATTCTTGGGGGATATCCAACAAAAAACCCCCCACTTTAATATTTAAAGGATCTATAAATACTCTAATTGGATTCATGACATGCCCCAACAAATGGAAATCATGGGCCTAGAACATATATTTTATAGATTTCCAAATCAATGAAGATACCAAAGAACTCATATAACATCTCATAGATTGTCACACCCTGACCTTGGATACTCCTTTATTTTATTCTTTTCCCGATGTTGGATCTTTTGGTTGAGGTTCAGTTAGAGTTCTTGAAAAAATTCCTCGTGTTTTTTCGGTTATGGTTTCCCTTTATACATATAATTTTTTATTTTTCTTGTTAATGAGATAAATTTTCATGTTGGTGAGTTTGGGACACCCATGGTGTCACTACATTGGGTTTTACACCTTTGAGGATTTTTTTGGTAGGCTTCCCTAGTGATTGGGATGTATTTGGAGGGGTTTTAGAAAATTTTGGGGTCTCACATTTTGAGAACTGTTTTTCCAAACTGTTCAAACTAACTGTGAAAAGTTTCAAAAGTTTTCCACCAGCCCTCACATGGTTTGTGCACGGTTTACAAAACTGTGTAGAAAAACCATGCAGCCACTTTTATTCTTAATAACTTTTGACGTGGAGCTTTGTTTTAAGTGATTCTACCTCCTAAATGAATCCCCACCAGTTGGGAATCGACCAGAGGTCCCCCCCCCCATTAATTTTTTCATATATCTGAGTTATTTTTGGGGATATTCATCAATAAAGTTTAGTGGTTCTTCATCAAATCTTCACCATTTCTATTCTCCTCTTTCCCCTCCCTCGTTTCTTCTCTCTCTCTATTTAATTGGAACCCTTTTGGTCTAACCTTAGGGTTAGGGTTAGCTGATTTTGGTTCGTTTTCTTATGGTTAGGGTGTGTGGATTGATCTAGGGACTTAGATCATCATATTCTTGATGTTTCATTCCATTCTCACGCCATTGAGGTAGGTTTTTCCAACTTTTTCCTTTCTATAACACCTCACGAGGACTTGTGTGTTTTCATTTAATTTTTAAATTTCTTTCTCTCCTCTAGTATATCTATGGATTTATGCGAATGGTGATTTTTTGTTGGAAGATTTTAATAAAAATAGGTTTTCCAAGGTATTTTTGTAAAATGCCTAGGTTTATAGCACCTAGGGCTATTCTTTAAAATTCCATTGTTATTTTAAAGTTAAATTGGGGGTTTTTATGAAATGTTTAGCCTTGATTATTGTGTGATGGTTATATATTATTTGTGTAATTGATTTGGTGTGTATGGATTGGTAATTTTTTAGCTTGTTAAATGTGTTAAAATGTTTTAAAAAGGGTTTCATGGTTATGAGGTGATTTTTTTACATTCTATAGATAGTGTGGATGGTCAGATGTGGTTTTAATGAAAATAGTTGTTTTTTTGGAAAATGTTTTTTGGTGTCGTCTTGGATTTTTGGTGTACCATATGATGTTGGAATTTACATGGGTGCACTATGTGAACACATGGGTGTGCCCTCAAAAAATGGTTCTTTAAACCAGTGTGCCTTAAAATATTAGTTTTCTAAATGGTTCTTGTTTTCTAAATAATGTTGTATCAATTGTGTGGTTTCTAAATGTGATTTAATATGGGATCTCATGGGGTTATTATAGCATCATGCCCCATCTCATTTCCTTGGGGGGAGAAGGAATGATACTTTTCTTTAAGGGACATTCCCAATGCACTAAAGGCTAGTAGTAAATGGTGAGGGCTTCGATAATAAATTGGGTAATGATTATCCCTTGAGATCCAACCAACCAACCAAATAGTACATTAAAAACAAACTATATGATGCACAAAAACAAAAAAAAACCAAACCCATACATTACCATTAGAAAACCAACAATTCAAAAAGAATTACCAATAACCAATACAACGAAACACACTAAACCATATCAGAGTACCAATTAGAAGACTAAAACAAGAATCCAATAGAAATAGGACACCATCCATAGCTCCACACCAAGATCTATGCTCCAAGAACCACACCATCACCCAAGATTCATGCTGAATTTCTAGAAAATGATAAGCTTTACTCTTACCTATGTCTTGGAATACAACATCTGCAAAATCATCCAAGTTCCAAATTAGGGGGTGAGTACTAAAACTCAGTAGGTTTTCCCCAAATGAATTCCCTACACACGCCACTAGGATAAAACTGTCAGCACATTTATATAAACCAATTTATATAAAATAATCACAAGTAAAATCGTTACCATAAGCCAAACATAGCCTTACCAAGCCACCTCACCCAAACCAGGAAAACCAAGGGAAAGATAAAAAACCATGCCATAATCAGTTTCACCACTACACATTAGCACAAAAAATTTCCATCTTGCAAACAAAACACAACAAGTCAACCGAAATGGTGGATCTTTCATTCAACCTGTTCACTACATTTCCAACTAGTAGTGCTTCATGAACACTATCTATATTGGTGGTACTTCCAACCACTAACCATCACCTTTTATAGTGAGACTTCTCACTCACTTCCACACAACATTCCCCTAAGACACAACCAATAACATAACCCACCTAGACCACACATAATGAAAATAATCATTTGCATCACATGCCAATCCACTTTAATAAATCACCCTTTTATTGAAATACCCATTTAATCATCTTCCATGCCAACAAGAATTTCAATAAAACAACATATTTATTGAAAACCCTTTTCTATCAACCATTTTCACAAATCAATCCCATCAAACCATTTTAAAATTTGTTTTTTAAAATCCACCACAAGAGAATTTCAACACATAACCCCCTTTTTCAAAAAAAAACCCCCAAAACATCACCAAAGTGATTTCCAACCAATTTTGCACATCAAAGTCAAAATTAATTTTAAACAAAAATATTTAATTGTAACTATGCTTCAGGTTCATTCAAGGTGGATTCGAGAGAGATGATACCTACCTTTAGGGTTTCGGTGAAATCAACCCACAATCAACCACAACACAAATCCAGGAAAACGATCCACTAAAACCGCTCTAGATCCCCTTACCTATCATCCACAAGCCTTAAAATCATCACCCAAGGCAACAGAAACCCTATATCTACACACAATTGGTGTAGATCTATAAAATCAAGATAGATAGAGAGATGTAGATCTAAAGGAAACCACAATGTACCATAAGAAGAGACTTACCTGAGAAGATTTTCCTTCAAACTACCAAGAAACCCCTTAGATTTTACTCCAAAACGTGTGGGAGAGCACCTTGAACCTTTGAGAACCTAAAATATCGAGTGAGGATCATGTGGGAGAGAGTTTGGAGTGAAATAGTTTAAGTACGAGTGAACCTGGATTAAAAAAAACTCTTTTTATGTGGTCGTACAGTTAGTCTTCATGGTATGGAAAACCATGTGCTAACCATGAGCACACCACTACCTCAAAATAAGGGGTCCACATAGTTTCCTCATATGTTTTGTAAAATTATGTGCAGGTCGTGCGAAGCCCATTTTCTCCCCTTGCACGGATTCCTGGAGAACCCGCATGGTCTCCCCTTACCGTGCTCAAACTATGCATTCTTATAAAAGCCTCCAACCTTATTCAAAACCACTTCAAACACTCCCAACCTCTTTCGAACTCATCCCATGCACTTTAAACACATAAACTAGAAAAAAGGCTATGTACTTTAAATCGAGGGGGGTGAAATATTCTCCCAACCATTGGTCTTTCTGTCCTCAGAAAGTAGAGAACCATTGCTTCGCCGAAAGAGCTCGGGTCATTGCTCGAGCATCTCTTTATCTCACTCCCAAGTATCCTATTGAATCTGACCATGCTGCCACAAAACACGAACTAGAATGATTCTTTTACAATGTTATACTTTCTCTTGCCTATTCAAAATCTGCACTAGTATGTGTAACAAAGAAGCATCTGGTTCTAGCTCAACTTGATCCCAATGGATCACATGGTCATGATATAGCTAATACCTTTTCAACCATGACACATGAAACACATTTTGTACCATACAAAACTATGGTGGAAAATCCAAACAATAATCCACCTTTCCAATCCGCTCAAGTATCTCAAAAGGCCCAATATACCTCGAAGAAAAATTACACTGCTTCCCAAATTGACGATGTCCCAACCTTGGAGAGATTATCAAAAACAAATGATAAACCACCTCAAACAACAACGGTCATCTATGATGGTATGCATATGATTTCTGATGACTTTGAGTTATCTTCATCCTCTTCCTAGTCAACTTGATCTTCTCCATAGTCTCTTGGACAAGGCTTAGTTCGATCATCAATGTCTCTCCCGTTTCCACCCAATATAGTAGAGAATGACATGGACGCCCATAGAAACCCTCAAATAGAGTCATATTTATCGAATCCTGATAACTATTATTGTAAGATAACTCCACCAACGGTAGTTTATCCTCGTTTAAACCATCAAAATTTTTCACACAAGCCCTTAACATATCCTCCACGGTTTGTATCATCCTCTCTGGTTGACCGTCTGTCTGAGGATGATATTGCGTGCTCATCATCAACTATGTCCCAAGGGCTTACTGAAAGAATTTCTAGAAACGATATTTTCACCTAATATCATTATCTTATACGATTGAAAATAGACCACCCAACATCTTTTCCACCTCCCAAATATAGATTTTGGAAATATCCTTCATCGTATGAGATTCACAAATTGGGATGAAATGGGCCGACTTTGTGAGTCAACCCACAATCACCCATATGAATCATGATTCTGAACCATTCTTGGGAGACCCATCACAAAATCCATTGTTATCTACTCCCATTTCCATACTGGGATAGGTAAAGATGACAACATGTCTGTTGGCCATTGATGCTCTGCCTGGAATAGCTGAAAAGTCAAGCATGTCGAGATGAACCCGACCACATCCCTTTTCATACTAGCCCACCAAAACTATGCCTTCAACGCCTTATACATTTTTTGAATTCCAGGATAGAAAACCCACCTAGAATGATGATAATCCTGGAGAAATTCCTCCCGAAAATCCACTGTTACAACCATCCAATTTCAAAAACACAAGACTGAATTTCCATTTAGTTCCTAGTTCTCAATGCTCTCCCCACCATTGAGTTTCAACCTAATCATTATACATTCAGAATAAAATGCATGTTCATATTTAAGAAAAACATCCAAGTCAAGAACCAATGAAATTAGAAATAATAACACTATGTCACCTTGGTCCTCACATTCCAACCGCATGTCAGACATGACCAACATCAACTTCCACTGATCTGATACCTACTTCACCACTTGAGCATATTATTTTCTACTTAATGCATCCACCACCAAATTTCACTTACCCTGTGTATACATTTAGCTAAAATAAAAAATATGGAGATATTCCATCCTTCTCATTTTCCTTAGGTTCAAATATCTTTGTGAGAAGATATGATTTAAGCTCTTATAGTCAGTAAAAAATATAAATTTCTCACTAAAGAGATAATGATGCCACATATTTAAAGCACAAACCACTGCTGCCAAATCCAAATCATGTGTTGGGTAATTATCTTCATGAAAACTCAACTACCGTGAGCCATATGCAACCACATGATCCCCCTTCATGAGAAGACACCGCAACCTATATCTTGATGTGTCACAATAAACCAAGTATCATTTCCCTGGTTCTGGAAAAACTATGATTGGTGCTGATATATGGAGGCCCTTAAGCTCCTCAAAAAATTTCTGACACAGCTCATCCAATTGAAATGAAACATTCTTCCTTGTCAAAGATGTCATAGGTGAAGAAAATTGGGAGAAATCACCAACAGAACGTCGATAATACCCAGCTAGACCAAGGAAGCTCTGTATTTCAAAAAACATTCTGTAGCAGTTTCCATGAGATAAGATCAACTAAAACACCCCTCTTAGAAATAACATGTCCATAGAAATGAACCTCATGTATCCAAATGTCACACTTTGACAATTTGGCATACAACCGATGATCCCTCAAGATACATAAAACAATAGCCAAGTGTTTCTCATGCTCTAACCTTTTTCTAGAATACACCATTATATCATCAACAAATACCACCACAAAATAATCCAAATTTACTTGAAATATCTGATTCATAAATTCCATGAACACCTCTGGTGCATTAGTTAGAATAAAGGGCATAACCACAAACTCGCAATGGCCATATCTACTTATGAAATATTTTTTAGGGATATCCTCTTTCCTTACCCACAATTAGTGATACCCTAACCTCATTAAAATCATGGAGAACCACTGAGATCCCATCAACTGGTAAAAAAAATCATCAATGTGTGGAAGTGGATATAGATTCTTTATAGTAACCTGATTATGTTTACGATAATAAAAATAGAGTCCTAAGGTTCCATCCAAATTTTTAATAAAAAAATAGATATTTACCATGGAGACGTGATAGGCCGGATGAACCCTTTGTTTTATAACTCTTCAAACTACACATTAAATTACCGCAATTCTACTGGTTCTATTTGGTAAGACAGAAGTTTGAAAGGACTAGTCTCTGAAAAGAGATCTATCATAAACTCGACTTCTTTCACGGGTGGAAACCCTGAGAATTATTTGGGAAAGACATATATAAACTGATCCATAACTATTGTTAGAACACTCTTCTCAATACCTTCCACTGATACCAATGGAAAGGCCACTAACTGATATGATATCATGACAACTATTGGTGCTAACAGATCTGTATCACCAAACATAGCACTCTACTCTCCTCTAAAGAGATTTCTAACGCCATCATCCATCACAAAACCAATATTTTGTGCATAGAAATCAATGTGGTCCTTAAAAATTTCCAACCAATCCATGCCCATTATTATATCATAAGATTCCATTTCAAGCAATGAGAAATCCCACATCAATTTTATTCCATCCACAACTAAACAACAGCCTTGACATAGGAAGGATCGATACTCTATTTTACCCATTGGAGTTTGTAGTTTCAAAACAGAAGGCACAATTTTCACTTGTAAATCCAATAAATCAATGATTCTAGAAGAAATAAAAATAATCTGAAGAACATATATCAAAAAAAGATAACATCAACGTTAAATTGAAAACAACTATACCTTACACCGTGGATGGTCCTGACTAATCATCCATCAATGACTGCTCAGCTCTAAACAACTATTTAAATGCCACACTCTACTCCTTATTACCCTGTCGAAGCATCATGATATTATGTGAATCACAATGAATGACTTTACACTTCTACTGAGGGGTATGATGATTTCCCCGTCCCGTCAAGGCATAAGACCCCTACGACCCCTAAGGAGTGTCACAGACACCTGACCATGGAGCATTCTGAAAATAACACTATAGATGCCCCATATACTAACAAATATGACATGATCGAGGTTGTTCCATACAATACTTCTTGATGTGGATTGTAGAACCACATTGGAAACATCCCAGCTTACTCTGAGGCTTCGAAGGAAGATTCATCGATCCTGTCGTGGAATTTTGAACCATACCCCCACCCTGTAAATAAGTGTCCCTCTTCTTCTTGAACCAAACATTTGAGTTCCCACTATTCCCTATGGGTACCAACTTGCCTCCCCCGCTTGCATACCCCACAAGATCCCACTAAACCATCGTATCTTGGTTCACCATTTCAATGTAATCATCTATACATAGCACCTCAATCATGGAATGAATTTTCTGGTTCAATCCACCTTCAAAAAATTGGGCCTTCAACGATGTACAATCCACCTCAGGTGAAAACTGTACTAAGTTCATAAACATAGCCACATATTCTGTTACCACCATGTTCCCTTGCTTCAAACTGAAGAAATCCATTATTTTCAGAATTCTAAAATTTTGAGGGTATAATTGTTTATTAATCAATTCCTCAAACCCCTCTCATCTCACACTTTGGTATGTCCCATCTTGGACCACCAAATCCCACCACAGGAGGGAATAATGTTCTAACATAAAGGTTTCTAGTTTCAATTTCATCTCTACTAGTGTTCCCAATAAGTCAAATATCTGATTCATCCTTTTCATCCATGTTTCAGCCCTCTCTGGCTCTAAATCATCCCTAAAGATTGGTGGATTCTACCTTTGAAGCTGAACTGCATGATCCACATGCATTGGTTCATTCACATTATTCCCACTTCTCAAAGCATGGAAAGCTTTCACTATACTCTACATGAGCTTCTAGTTCACCTGAGGCTCAGGTGCAACCATATTTTCAAAAGCTTCCTCCAGTTGGTCTCTCCAACGCCTACCCAGTGTCATTTTTGTCAACAGAAAACAACCATAAGTCTCACTCCCTTAACAAGAAATGGTATCCAATTTTAAAATTCAATCACATAACAACTATCACAACTAGGATTTCCACAAGTTCACATTTTTCATGATTAACTATTCTTGAAAAATCCACCATGTTTTGAAAATCAACCCATTTTCAAAATACACAATGTTTCCATGTTTCAAATCCTTCTATTTTGAAACCCAATATAGATTTTCGAAATCAACACATTCATATCACACCATAGATCATTATACCCCCAATGAAATATGCATCCTATTGGGAAGTCATTTCTACCATGCATTCCATGCTCATCTCATTGTCTATACCGATGACAATGAGATTTACAATGCCTATAATTGTCTCCAAAACAATTATGTACCCAACTCCCTGGTAACTTGAAGCTCAGAATAAAAGTGTTAGCTACATCCTTTTATGATATACAATCCAAGTTTCGACAATCCTATGATTTTCTTCCATCCCGACTTAAGGAATAGATTGAGAATGAGTGTCATTACCCAAACCAACGATCAACACCAAGGATTGAACAACTGCTCTAACATAAAAGCCAATGACCGAACAAACCGATACCACTTGTAGAATCCTACCCCATCTCATAGTCTTGGGAGGGAAGAGGAATTTTACTTGGCCTTATGTGACATTCCATGGTGCCAATGGCTAGAAACAAATGTCCAGGGCTTCGATAATAAATTGAGGAATCATTTTCCCTTGAGATCCAACCAATCAACCAAACAGTACACTAATAAAAAAAATATGATGCATGAAAAAAAACAACCAAACCCATATATTACCATAAGACAACCAAAAATTCCACAAGAATTACCAATAACCAATACATCAAAACACACTAAACCATATCAGAGTACCAAGTAGAAGACAACAACAAGGCTCCAATAGAACTAAGACACCATCCATAGCTCCACACTAGGCTCCATGCTCCAAGAACCACAACATCACCCATGATTCATGCCAAACCGCTAGAAAAATGAGAATCCTTACTCTTACCTGTGTCCTAGAATATGAAATATGCAAAAGCACCCAAGTTCCAAAGCAGGGGGTGAGTACTAATACTCAGTAGGTTTTCCCCAAATGACTTCCCTACACATGCCACTAGGATAAAACCATTAGAAAATTTATATAAATCAATTTATATAAAATAATCACAATTGAAACCATTACCATAATCCAAACATACACTTACTAATCCACCTCACCTAAACTAAGAAAATCAAGGGAAAGCCAAGCAATCGTGCCATAATTAATTTCACCATTAGATATTAGCACAACAGATTTTCATTTTGAAAACAATACGCAACAAGGCAACCAAAATGGTAGAGCTTTCGTCGAACCCGTTCACTAAATTTCCAACTAGTGGTGCTTCATGACAACTATATGTAATGGTGGTACATTCGACCCCTGACGATCACATTTTATAGTGAGACTTCCCACCCACTTACAAACAACATTACAATAAGACACAACCAATAATATAACCCACCAAGTCCACACAAAATGAAAATAATCACTTCCATCACTTGTCAATCCGCTTCAATAAATCACTAATTTATTGAAATCACTATTTAATCATCTTCCATGACAAACAACATTCAAATAAAACAAAATTTTTATTGAAAAAAAACCATCAACCATTTTTACAAATCAATCTCAAAAACCCATTTTAAAATCCACAACAAGAGCATTTCACCACATAACCCCCTTTTTCCAAAACAATCCCCAAAAACATCACCAAAGGTATTTCCAACCAATTTCTCACATCAAAGAAACAATTAATTTTAAGAAAAAAAATTTAATTGTAACCAAGATTTAAGTTCTTACAAAGTGGAATCAAGAGAGGAGCCACCTACCTTTAGGGTTCTGGAAAAATCAACCCACAAGAAACCACACCCCAAATCCGGGAAAACACTCCACTACAACCGCTCTAGATCCCCTTCCCTATCATCCAAAAGCCTTAAAATCATCACCCAAGGTGAAAAAAAACCCTATATATACACACAATGAGTGTAGATCTTGGAAATTGAGAGATAGAGATAGAAAGGAAGATCTAGAGGAAACCACAAAGAACCGTGAGAGGAGACTTACTCAAGAAGAATCACCTTCAAACCACCAAGAAAACCCTACGATATTCTTCCAAAAGATATGGGAGAGAACCTACAACCTTTGAGAACCAAAATTCCCATGTGAGTCTTGATTGGGAGAGAGTTTGGAGTGAAATAGGTCATTCCCAATTCAACCCAAAATTAAAAACCCTCTTTTTAAGTGGCCACACGGTTAGTCCGCACGATATGGAAAACAGTGCGCTAACGATGTGCACTCCACTTCCTCGAGAAAAGGGATCCACACTGTTGCCTCACATGGTTTTGAAAACCATATGTAGGTCGTGAGAAGCCCAATGTCTCCCCCAACATAGTGTCTTGTAGAACCTGCACTGTTTCCGCTAACCGTTCTCAAATCATGCGCTCATAGAAAAGCCTCCATCCTTATTCAAAACTGTTCCAAAAACTCCCAACCCCTTCCCAACTCATCCCAAGAACATTAAACAGATAAAAAGGGAAAAAAGGATACATAACTCAAACCATGGGTGCTACATTATCCCCACCATTGGACTTTTCATTCTCAAAAAGTAGAGAACAATTGCTTTGCTGAAAGAACTCGGGCCATTGCTCGGGCATCTCTTTCTCCCACTTACAAGACTCCTCCTAAATCTGACCATGATGCCAAAAAACACGAACTGAACCAATTATTTTACCATGAAATACTTTCTCTTTCCTATCCACAATCTACACCCTAACGTGCACCAAAGAAGCATCCAATTCTAGCTCAACATGATCCCAACGAATCACATGGTCACAATCCAGCTGATACTTTTTCAACTGCACCACATGAAACACATTGTGCACTAAACTAAACCATGGTAGAAAAGATAAATGATAATAAACCTCTCCAATACACTCAAGTATCTCAAAAGGTCCAATATATTTTCGAGATAATGTACCCTTCTTCCCAAACTGATGATTTCCTAACCTAGGAGAGATTCTCAAAAACACATGATCACCCACCTCGAAATACAACGGTCATCGACAATGGTATGCATATGATTTCTGATGACTTTAAGATATATCCATCCTCTTCCTGATCAATATGATCTTCTTTATAGTATCTTGGACAAGGCTCAGTCTAATCAACGAAGTCTCGCCCGTTTCCACCCAACATAGTGGAGAACGACATGGACACCTATACAAAGCCTCAAAATGGAGCCATATTTATTGAAGCCTAATAAATGTTATTGTAGGAGAACTACGCCAATGTAAATTGATCCTACCATGAACCACCAAAATCCATCACACAAGCCCTTAACATATACTCCACGGTTTTTATCTTTCTCTCAGATTGACTATCCATCTGTGGACAATACGTTGTGCTCATCATCAAATGTGTCCCAAGGGCTTGCTGCAAGTATTTCTAGAAATGAGATGTGAACCTTGGATCTCTATCTGATAGGATATAAATTGGAACACTATGAACTACCAAAAAACTGGGTTTCTGTAGTTCCACCCATTATCAGCACTAAAAAAGAACTGATAAAGTGGGGGCATTTATCAGCAATTTTTTTAGCACTGTTAAAGGGGACCCCTTTATCAGTGCTTTTTTTAGTAATGCTGATAAAGGGGGGATTATGCTTTTTTCTAGTGCTTATAAAGTTTATATTTCATAAAAATCATGAAAATAATATATTTTTATATAAGTATATTTATATTGATATAAATATAATATATATATATTTTAAATATGTTTTAGATAAGTATAAATAGTCTATTACATTTAATATATAATAAATTTAGGGAAAATGGAATTAAAATATTTTAAAAAATATTATTAATTAATAATTTTCAAATTGTAATTGATTAATAATAATTTAATAACAATTTTAAGACATAAAAAATCAAAAAAAACATCTAAAATAAGGTGAAAATGTAACTCAAACTTTAAGCAGCAATAACTTTTGATCTGGGTGTCTGTTTGACCTCTACAGAATATAAAATCAAATATTACGATGAGCTCTATGAACTAGTGACCTAAGGGAACCTACTTTTACATTTTTAAAGGCCCAAAAAGGCCCATAACATCTCCAAAAGTGAGTTTTTAGTTGGGATACCCCGATTTTGTAACATTAAAACAGGTATATCTTTTGATCTAGATGTCCTCTAGGCATGTACCACATATCATATTGAATATTGATTCATTTTATTTGATTTGAATGGTTGTTGAGTTGAATTGGACTTTTGGATTAGATTTTATGCTCGTTTTAACATTCTATGGCTTTTCAGAAACACATATATATGTATTTATTCGTAAATATGAGTGTGTGTGTGTCTATTTGTGTGTGTGTGTTGTATATATGTACGTGTTCATTAATTTATTTATTTATATACACACATAAAAAACATAATTTATAAATGTATTTAAAACAAATATTATAAATTTATATTAATATACAAAAAAATATACAGATAAAAATTTATAACTCAAATTATATATATAAATATATATATATATATATATATATATTAATATAGGAATAAATATATATATATTAATATATGAATAAATATATATGTATTAATATAAATAATTATTTTTATATTAATATGAATCTATATTAATATACGAATAAATATAACTATATATATATACTAATATACAATATATATATAGGAATAAATAAACATGTATTAATATAACTAAATATATATAAATTAATATGAATCTATATTAATATACGAATAAGTATAACTATATATATATAAATAAATATAAATATATATTAATATATGAATAAATGTATATATATTAATATATGGATAAATATATATGTATTAATGTGTTTAAATATATTTATATTAATATGAATATATATTAATATATGAATAAACATAACTATATAAATCATTAAATAGAGAAAAAAATTAATAGATTAGTGGTAATGGTACAGGCGTGCAAGGGGGCATGTCTTGGGTTTGAGTTTGGGTGGAAGCAGGGGCACACGGGAAAGTGGGGGATGCGCGACCAAGTACAACATGTGGGTAGATAGAGAGGGGGTCCACCTAACACTGGTAAAAGGGGGGTCAAGCACTGTTAAAAGCTCCCCGAGCTTTTTATTTTATTTTTGAACTTTTTTTAATTTTTTTTACTTTTATTAGCTCTAAAAAAAGTGCTAATAAAAGCTTATCTGTGATTTTTTTATCACTGATAAAAGGGGACTTTATCAGCACTTTTTTGAGCACTAATAAAAGGGACCCCCACTTTATTTTTCCTCAATTAACTGTGGTTTTCTAGAGATGTTAATGCCCTTTTCTAGCACTGATAAAGGACATATTTGCAGTAGTGATGCCTCTTTACCACCTCCTTGATATAGATTTTGGGAAGATCCTGTACCATATGAGATTCACGGATCGGGATGAAATGGGATGAATTTGTGGGCTGATCCACAATCACCCATATGGAATCATGCTTCCAGAACATTCTTGGGAGACCCATCACAAAATCCATTCCCAGCTGCTCCCATTTCCATACTGGGATAGGTAATGACTACAACATGCATACTCGCTAATGATTCTCTACCTTGACTTGCTAACAAGTGAAGCATCTCAGGACAAACCCAACCACCTCCCTTTTTATATCAGCCCACCAAAATAGAGCCTTCAATGAATTATACATTTTCTGAATTCTAGGATGGACAACCCACTTGGAATGATGATAATCCCTGATAAGTTCCTCCCGATAATCCACTAGTACGACCATCTGATTCTGGAAACATAAGACTAAAATTACATTCAGTTCCTAGTTTTCAATGGTCTCCCCACAATTGAGTTTTGACCTCATCGCCATACATTTAGAATCAAATAAATGTTTCTCTTTAAGAAAATCATCCAAGTTAGGAACCAAGTAAACCAGAAAGAAGACTTCTCTATCACCCTGGCCCTCACATTCCAACCGGATGTCAGTTATGACTAACATTAGCTAACACTGATTCGATACCTTCTTCACCACTTGAGCATATAATTTTCTAATTAATGCATCCTCCACCTAATTTCCCTTACCCGGTGTGTACATTAAGTCGAAATTAAACATCTTGAAATATTTAATCCATCTCATTTTCCTCGGGTTCAAATATCTTTGTGAGAAGATATTATTTAAGCTCTTATGGTCAGTAAACACTATAAATTTCTCAGCGAAGAGATAATAACACCACGTTTTTAAAAGCATAAACCAATTCTACCAACTCCAAATCATTTTTTGGGTAGTTCTTCTCATGCAAATTCAACTATCGTGAGACATATGCAACCACATGATCCCCCTACATGAGAACACACCCCAACCCTGATCTCGATGAATCATAATACACCACGTATCCTTTCCTTGGTTCTAGAAAAACCAAGATTGGTTCCAATGTAAGGTGACCCTTTAGCTCTTCAAAACATTTATGACATAGCTCATCCCATTGAAATGGAACATTCTTCCTTGTAAAATCTATCATTGGTGAATCCAATCATGAGAAATCACGAACAAAACATCGATAATACCCACCTAGAACAAGGAAGCTCCATATTTCGAAAACATTATTTTGAAGTTTCCATGAGATAATAGCCTCTATATTTTCTGGATCAACTAAAATTCCCCTCTTAGAAATAACATGGCCAAGGAAACAAACCTCTTGTATCTGAAAGTCACACTTTGATAATTTGGAATACAACCGATGATCCCTCAAGATCCCCAAAACAATCACCAAGTGCTATTCATGCTCTACCCTTGTCCTCGAATACACTATTATATCATCAAAAAATACGACCATAAAATAATCTAGATATCTCTGAAATATTTGATTCATCAATGATATGAACAACGCTAGTGCATTTATTAGACAAAATGGTATAACCACATACTCGTAATGGGCATATCTACATCTGAAATATGTTTTTGGGATATCATCCTTCCTTGCCTGTAATTGGTGATAACCTGAACTCAATTCAATCTTGGAGAAACAATGATCTCCCCTCAACTAGTCAAAAAAATCATCAATGTGTGGACGTAGATATTAGTTCTTTATAGTAACCAGATTACGTCTACGGAAATCAACATAGAGTTTCAAGGTTCCATCTGCCTTTTTAACAAACAGAACTAGTGCTTCCCGTGAAGACATGATAGGTCGTATTAACCCTTTGTTTTATAAAACTTCCAACTACACCTTTAATTCCCACAATTGTGCTGGTTCCATTTGTTAAGATGACAGTTAGATAGGACTGGTCCCTGATAGAGATCAATCTTAAACTCAACTTCTCTCACAGGTGGAAACCCTAATAAATCTTTAGGAAAGACATCCAAAAACGGATCCATAAATAATTCTCATCACCTTCCACCGATGCCAATGACAAGACCACTAACTTATATAATATCATGCCAACATTTGACACCAACAGATTTGTTGCACCCAACATAGCACTCTTCTTCCCTCTAAAGAGATGTCTAACTCCATCCTTCATCACAAAACTAACCATTCGTGCATATCAATTGATGTGGGCTTTAAAAATTTCCAACCAATCCATTCTCATGATTATATCATAAGAATCCATTTCAAGCCCTGATAAATCCCACATCAATTCAATTCCATCCACATCTAAACCACACCCTTGACATAGGAAGGCTCAACACCCTCATTGACCTAAATGAGTTTGTAGTTTCAAGATAGAAGTCACCATTCCAAAATTTAAACCCAACAAATAAATGAGGAGAGAATCAATAAAAGAATTTTAATCACTCATATCAAACAAAGCTTGCATCAACATTGAATTTAAAATAATTGTACCTCGCACCATGGATGGTCCTGAATGATCATCCAAAAATGCCTTATTAGATCAAAACAACTGCTTACTTTCCACACTCTACTCCTTATTAACCTTATGAGGCTTCTGGTATTCCGAGAATCACCATGACCCACTTTACTTTGCTTCTGAGGGGTATGCGGCTGTAGCCATCCCATTGAGGAATAACACCCCTACAACCCCTGAGGAGTGTCATGGACACCCGACCTTGGATCATTCTTGAAATGACATTGTACATGCCCCATCTTCTTACAATTATGACATGATTAAGGTTTTTTCATACAATATTTCTTGATGTGGCTCATAGAACCATATTGAAAACATCCCATCATAATCTAAGGATTTTGAGGAAGATTCACCAATCCTGTCGTTGAATTCTAAACCGTACCCCCACCCTAAAAATAAGTGTGCATCTTCGGCTTGAACCTAGCATTTGAGTTCCCACTATTCTTAGTGGGTACCAACATGCCTCCCCAACATGTTTCCCCCAAAATATCTCGCTCATCCACCGTATCTCGGTACACCATTCCTGTATAATCATCTATACCCAACACCGCTATCTTATAACGAATTTCCTAGTTCAACCCATGTTCAAAAATTAGTACCTTCAACAATGTACTCCCCACCACCTCAGGTGTAAACCACACTAAGTTCATGAACTTAGCAGAATATTCCATCACCTCCATGTTCCCATCCCTCAAACTGAAGAAATCTGTGGTTTTATGAATTCTAAACGTATGAGGGAGGAATTTTTTATTAAACAATTCCTCAAACCACTCCCATGTCACACTTTGGTCCATCCCATATTGGACCAACATCTCCCACCACTGGAGTGAAATATCTTCCAAAATATAGGTGGATAGTTTCACTTTTATCTCTATCAGTGTTCCCAAGAAGTCAAATATCATATCCATTTTTTTATCCACGCATCAGCCCTCTCTTTCTCTAAATCTCCCCTAAATATGGGTAGATTATGCCTTTGAAATAGAACTGCATGATTCACATGCCTTGGTTGATACACTTTATTTTCACTTCCCATATCTTATAAAGCTTTCACAATACTCTGCATGAGTTGTTGGTTCACCTGAGGCTCAGGTGAAACCACATTTTTAGCAGCTTTCTCTGGTTGGTCTCTACAATGCCTACTGGTTCCATTCATATGAACAAAAAATAGCCATAAGTCTCACTCCCTCAAACAGAAAGGGTATACAATTTTCAAATTCAATTACATAACAACTATCACAACTAGAATTTCCACAGGTTCACATTTCCCATGTTTCACTATTCTGGAAAAATCCAGGACGTTAAGAAAATCAACCCATTTTCAAAATACAACAAGTTTCCATGTTTCAAATCCTTCCATTTTGAAAACCAATACATATTTTTAAAATAAACACATTCATATCACACCATAGATCATTATAACAAAATAAAATATGCATCCTAGTATAAATTCATTTCTACCATGCATGTCATGCTCATCTCATTAGCTATACCCATGACAATGATATTTCCAATCCCTATAAGTGTCTCCAAAACACTTATGTACCAAAATCCATGGTAACTTGAAGTTCATCATAAAGGGTTAGATACATCATTTTATTCTATACATTCCATGATCTCGAATTCCTACGCTTTTCTACAATCCCGACTAAAGGAATATTCCAAGAACGAGTTCCAACACTCAGACCAATGATCAACACCAAGGATCGAACAACTAATCTCACTTGAAAGCCAATGACCGAATAAACTAATACCACTTGTATAATACCACTCCATATCATTATCTTGGGATGGAAGAGGAATGATACATGGCCTTAACTTACATTACCAAGGTTCTAAAGGCTAGAAATAACTATTGAGGGCTTCAATAATAAATTTGGGAAATATTTTCCATTGAGATCCAACCAACCAACCAAACTGTCCACTAACAAAAAACTATATGATGCATGATAAATAATAAGAAAACCTATACATTACTACAAGACAACCAACAATTCCACTAGAATTCCCAAGAACCGATACAACCAAACACACTAAACAATATCATAGTACTAAGCGGAAGACTTCAAAAATACTTCAACAGAAAAAGGACACCATCCATAGCTCCACACCAAGATCCATGCTCTAAGAACCACAACACCACCCAAGCTTCATGTTGAACCACTAGAAAAATTAGATGCTTTATTCTTACCTATTTCTCAGGATATGACATCTTCAAAAGCACCCAAGTGCCAAAATAGGGGGTGAGTACTAATACTCAGCAGGATATGGGGAGAAAGGTCTACTGCATTATTCTCACAGAAATCTTATGGACTCTATCAGAGGCATGAAATAAAGCTATAATAGAAGGATTGATCTCTGTTCCTCTCCTTCGGGTGAGAAAGAGAGGGTTACTTCATGAGTTAGTTTCTCTGGTGAAGGGTGGGTTTCAATATGAGGTTTGCTGCAGTCTTCTTAACAGAACTATATCTCACTGCAATATTCAGTGACATTGGGTGTGTTGGAAACCTCCAAGTACTAGGATGATTATTAATGTGGATGGATCATTTTTGAATGGGAAAATGTGCAGGGGGTCTAGTGCGGGACAATAATGGATCTGTTTTTGTGGATTTTAGTAGCTTTTATGGTCTGTGGAACTCATTGGGTGCAGAGGTGTGGGCGTTTCACGCCAACCTAATGCTTTGGAAGAGGGTTTCCTTGATGGCTATAGAAGTGGAGTTAGATTCCGAGGTTCTGGTTCGGACATTAAGGGGTCCAGGTGTGACATATTGGTACATAACATACTAGGTTCATGGATGTGCTTCAGAAATTTCTTGAAGAGGTGTGGTTTGCCATATACCCAGAGAGGCTAACTTCGCTGCTAATTCTCTCTCCCACGTTAGTTGTCTAGAAGATCCTTTGATTATTTTTGATACAGTGGGATCTTTACCTTATGGATGTGTTGGTATTATTCTATGGGATGCTTTAGGGATTCATCATTATAGACCGTTGTGATCTTTTTTGTGTGTAAGGTTCTTTTTAAAAATTGAATAAAAATTTAATTTCAGTCGACTTCTCTACACACACCACTCAGATAAAAACACTATAACATTTATATAAATCAATTTATATAAAATAATCACAAGTGAAACCATTACCATAGTCCAAACATACACTTACCAAGCCACCTCATCCAAACCAAGAAAAGAAAGGGAAAGCCAAAAAACCATGCCATAATCCATTTCACCATTTTACATTATCACAAAAAATTTACATATTTAAAACAATACACAACAAGGAAACTAAAACAGTGGATCTTTTATCCAACCAATTCACTACATTTCCAACTACTGAAACATCATTCCCACTCTCCATAATGGTGGTACCTCAGACCGCTAACCATCACCATTTATAGTGATACTTCCCACCATCTTCCACACTACATTCAAACAAGCCACAACCAAGAATATGACCCACCAAGGCCACAAAACATGCAAATAATCATTTCCATCACATGTCAATCCACTTCAAAAATAACCCATTAATTGAAATCACCATTTAATCGTCTTCTATGCCCAAAAAACATTTCAATAAAATTACATCTTTATTTAAAACCCTTTTCGTCAACCATTTTCACAAATCAGTCCCAGCAACCAATTTTAAAATCTACAATAATATAATTTCACCTCATAAGCCCCTTTTTCAAAAAAAACCCCCAAAACATCACCAATGGGATTTCCAACCAATGTCTCACATCAAAAAACAATTAATTTTAAACAAAACAAATTAATTGTAACCAATCTTCATGTTCTAGCCATATGGAGTTGAGAGAGAAGCCACCTACCTTTATGGTTCTGGCAAAATCAACCCACAAGAAACCAAACCCAAAATCCGAGAAAACGATCCACTACAACAGCTCTAGATCTCCTTCACTATCATCCAAAAGCCTTAAAATCATCACCGAAGGTAACAAAAACCTTATATCTACACACAATGGGTGTAGATCTAAAATAATTAGAGAGAGATAAAGATATGTAGATCTTGAGAAAACCACAAAGAATCATGATAGAAGAAATACCCAAGAATAAATGCCTTCAAACCACTAAAAACCCCCCTTTGATTTTATTCCTAAATGTGTGGGATATCACCTCCATCTTTTGAGAACCAAAAATCTAGAGTCAGTCTCATATGGGAGAGAGTTTGGAGTGAAATAGGTCAAGCCCGAGTAAACCCGGATTTAAAACCCCTCCTTTTAAGTGGTCGCACAATTAGATTTCATGATTTGGAAAACTGTTCCCATGACACTACCTCAAGAGAAGGGGTCCACATGGTTTCCTTACATGATTTGGAAAACTGTGCACAGGCTATGCGAAGCCCGTTGTCTCCCCCTACACGGTTTCCTGGAGAACCTACACGTTTTCCCCAAAATGTGGTCAAACCATGCACTCTTAGAAAATCCTCCAAAATTATTGAAAACCATTCCAAAAACTCCCAACCTCTTCCCAACTCATCCCAACACTTTGAACACATAAAAAATCAAAAACAAGCATTACATACCTCAAACCCGGGGGTGCTACAGTTATGCCCATTGGGCTTTTGGTGTGTATGTTTTGGAAAATATTTGTCTTGCGAAATATTATGCATTTTACAAATGAATATTATTCTAAAATGATTTGGAGATGTTTTGGTAAATGTATTTGGGTGTGCAAACACAAAGGCCCATTTGGCATGTTTTTAGAGTTGCATGCTTTTCCTAAAATGTGGAACTTGTTTTTTGAAAAAAAGGGCAACTAGGTATCTAGGTGGGAGGACATGTACTAGAATTCTAGTGATCTCATGGGGTTTGGCCCATGTTTCACATAGCATGTTTGACAATGACAACACTAACTAAACTATGAGTGTAATGGCCCAAACCAATCTGGTCCATTACTTTGTGAAAATGTGTTGTTGGAGGTGTTTCAGGAGGTCAACGTGACTTATCCCCAAAACTTGGCCAATTTTTCCAGTTCTGTGAACAATGCTTCCAGTTTTATGAACAATAATAGATCAGTCTGACAGATCAGTCTCAGAGATCGGTCTGACAGATCGGTCTCACAGATGAGTCTGACAAATCGGTCTCACAGATCGGTCTGACATATCAGTCTCACAGATCGGTCTGACAGATCGGTCTGATAGATCGGTCTCACAGATAGGTCTGACAGATCAGTCTGACAGATCGGTCTCCCAGATCGGTTTGACAGATCGGTCTCACAGATGGGTCTGACAGATGGGTCTCACATATCTGTCTCACAGATCGGTCTAACAGGTCGGTCTTACAGATTAGTTTTACAGATCTGTCTCACAGATCGGTCTCACAGATCGGTCTCACAGATCGGTCTGACAGATCTGTCTGATAGATCGGTCTCACAGATCGGTTTCATGAACAGTAACAGTGGGTGAACAGTGTTTCTAGATTCCTATAGTTTTTCCCCTTTTGACATTTCCTTTGATGTAAAATACATTTAAAGCCTTATTTTAAGGACTCTTAAGGCCATTTCAAATTCCATAAATCCTATATTAATTATTCCTAAGGCCGGGATGTTTTTTCTTGGTCAAACCGCATGGGTTAATGCAATCGGTTTTTAATGGAGAATTAACCGGATCTTAAACCGTCGCCTCATTAAATCTTCAAAAAGGAACGAGATATCATTCTCCCTTGTTCTTCCTCTATTTTCTCTGTTATGAGACACTAGAACCTTTCAAAACTTCTTACAGGAGTTTCACAATCAAACTTTACTCCTCTGATTAGTTCCGCTATGTTTTGAAGCTACGAAGCTGTGTCGATCAATCTTTGATATAAGGTATGTTTATCATAGTTCCTTCAGGGATCATCTTCTCTTTTCTCCTTTCCATATTAGCATGTAATCTACATGCTTCTAATGGTGTTTTCTTGGGGTTTGGTTGGTGTGTACGTATCGTGGCATCCTCGGGTGGATGCAGTTGTCGCGAGAGATGGATCGTGAACCATTGTGTGGATAAAGAATGCGTGGAACTGTTTAAGGTAGGGGATTCATGGATTCTCTAATTGTTTATGTGTAATTTTAGAGTTATCATGATTTATCCCTTTGGATCACAATGAAATTGACCTAATTAAATACTTGAACCGGATTAAAAGAATTGGTTTGATCACATGTGTTTCTTTGTACCGTGATAACAGTTTGCCTCTTATTTTTCTAGATAGAGTGATATCTATTCTTGCATTGATTAGTTGTTTTTTATTGATGGAAATTGATAAAGAACGTAAAGCTGGAATTAATCAATAATTAATTTGCTAAAGATAAAGAGGCAGGTAAATGAATCTGGTTGTTTCCGTTGTTGTAGTTGTTCTAATTAGTTTGGCATAGTAAGAATGTTAAATATTTTGTGATAGCTTACTGATTAGGTTTCCCAGAATTGGAACCTACGAATTGAATCTGTTAATTCAAGTGGGATTAAAGAAATTTTTTGTTGATAAAAGATAATGCATGATTGGGTTCTAAGTTACCCTCTTGCTTCAAAGGCTGAATGCCTTGTGGTTTGGAGGAATGAGTGCTCATTTTGTATGAAGGTTGGATGCCTTGTTAAAGGTCCAAGATACCATTTGATGTGATGATTGTTTTCCTGCTACTTGTGCTATGATGTGAGATGGATGACTTTTGTGATATGTGGAGGTAGGGAGGCCTTGTGGTTGTGGCAACGGATGGCACCTAGAGTGGAGAGATGCATCATTTTATGCATATGGGTGACGGGGAGGACACCAAGGATAATGGTATGGGATGGATGTGATGGCTAGATGTTGGTGGTTTTGTTTGTTTGTTTATCTGCTTTACTTTTCCCCACTTCTCAAGGCAGTTGGTCGTGCTTACCCTTCTCCCAAAGGAGGCGAAGACACGCGGGGTATGCCACATGATTTCCATGTTTATCCTCTCGAGGAAGAATGGGTCTATGCTTTTTCTATAGGCGGAAAAGACTCGACGGGTAGCATATATACTCACCGTGCTGATCCCCCTTTGTGTTTAGTAGTATAGGTTGCTTTTATAGAATGCCTGGGAATATGGGGAAGTAATTTTAGTAATGAAATATTGATTAAATGGTGTTAAACCAAGGGGTTGGAATTTTCTAGAACATAATGATGAGGTTGTAATTTGAAAAAGGGAAAGTGGACCCTTGGTGTATGCCAATGAAGTTTAATGTGATTTTGTTCATGGTTAATTAATGTGAAAAGAATTAATTAATGTAAAGTGGAATTGATGAAACATGGACTGAAGTAAGCTAAGGAAGTTCTTTAACTGGTTGTGTGCTTATAGGATACCTAGTATTAGAAGTGGAAGCTCAGAGTCCGAGAGACGTTAGCTGCAGTTGTGTCTAAGACTAGGTTATGCCTATAGTGTGGTTGAAAGATTTATATATTCTATACTTTTTGTGTTTCTAAATGCTACTCCACCCTGTCGGTAAGGGAAACTGACACCCTGGGGATTCTGAGCCCTGAGGGGGGGGGGTGTTCCCCAACATTCTGATGGGAGGTTGAATGGATGACTACTCCCTTTGACCCCGCTCTCTTCTCTGGGAAGATACTAGTTCCTTTGGCACAACGGTTAGTTTTCCCCATATATGTGTACAGAGGGCTATAATGGCTTGTGGTTATTTCACACACATATGTTCTGGATATAGTATCCTATGGACTACTATAGGTGTAATGTATATAGGCTGTGATGGCTTGATGATCATTACTCGGCGTATGGGATGTGATGGCTTGAGGTATAATACCTGACGTATGATACACGTTATGCGAGCTGTGGTGGCTCTTGGAAACTACTTGGTTACTTTGGGTTGTGAGGATGGTGTGGTGCTTAGACTAGGTGTCTGTGGGAAAGCCTTTGTAGTGCACGTGGTGCAGATTGTAGAGCTTAGCCGAAGTTTATACAAGCAAGCCTTTGGAGAGAGATGCACAGGACGTATGTCGTTGGGGAAAAGCGGAAAACCAGTGGGGAAGTAGTAGCGGGGTACCCTTGATATTCTTTACTATATGCTATATTCTTGTATGCGTTACTTGATGAGTGTAGCCCTGGTAAGGTTGGGAACTTAGTATACCAGTTTAGGTGACGAGTTAGTTTCACTTGTTCCTCACTGTGCTTTGGCATGCTTTCTTTAATTTTTCACGAGAGGATTTGGGGAGTATCCTACTGAGTATACTGTTATAATCACCCTACGTATATATAAAATGTTTTTTAGATCACTTGGAGCAGGTTGGAGATCAGGCTGGTTACTACTAGCTTGTGGTTATAGGAGCTGTTAGGGCTTATAGTTTCTGCTGTATTTTCCTTTCTTTTGGGTACTTGTAGTTTCCCTTTTTGTTGTAGTACTTTTTCATGAAATTTAATATATGAACTTGGGTTTCTTTTATATTTTAGTTGGATTTGGTTAGTTTCTATCGTATCTCTCTCTTTCGTATGTGTTCTCTTAGAGGGTAATGCCTCCCATTTGTATGTTACTATACCCTCGGTGCTAGTCACCAACCCGGGGCCTACTGGAGGCAGGACTCAGGGGTCATTATCTACCTTATCACATTGCCGGCCTAGAAGGGGTACACTTTGTGGGGAGGGATCGTGACAGAGTGGTATCAGAGGTTTTGTTGAGGGATATTATGGAGATTGGAGTTAGGAATAGGAGAGGTTGTATGGGTTTGTAGGGAAACAATGTCATTCGTGTTTAGCAAGTGGGGTAAACACAAGAGACCAGTAGAGACATAGGCATTTAGGGCCCCCTATGATCCGTTGCACGAACCTTTAAGTTTATGATGACTACTAAACAAGGTGATACTAGTTTCAAGGTAGAGACCTAGGAAAGGATCATGCATCATTATTCTTTTCTCTTGTGTTTGAATGGGTAGACCTTAGGATAGGTTAACCTAAAATGAACAAAAGAAAACAATAAATATTTAATGTCGAGTCTTCTATAATCCAGGCTTAGGAGCTCTAAAAGTTTGTTCTTTTTCAAGTGTGGCTCCAGGTCGACGTCCTCGTCAGGTTTGCGCAGAAAATGTCCAGAAGGCCATTCCAGCAGATCGCCGCCGGGTAGAGGTTGACGACGATGACACATGGAGGAAGACACTCCGAGAGTTTCATCTCCAGAGTTTGCAGAAGTACGGGGGATCCATTTCAGAGGCAGTCACAGAAGACTTGTTAGAGGAGGTTGATATTGGATTCAGTTCGATTCGTGCTCGGAAGGAGCACTGGGTGTCCTTGGTTGTGACGATGTTGCGTGGAGCAGCAAGGCAGTGGTGGCTCTTGTTCCTCGGGGATCGTGAGGAGTCAGTGATCTCATGGGAGGAGTTTCGAGACATGTTTAGAGTTGAGTTCCTTTCTTCGACCATGAAGGCATCTAGTCTTCAGGAGCTTCTTACCCGTTGATAGGGGAGATCCAGTGTTCGAGAGTTTGGAATCCATTTTAGGAACCTTCTATGATATGCTTCTGACCTTTTACCAGATTAGGAGGACAGGGCGTGGCATTTAGAGGAGGCTTTGCATCCAGAGATCCAACGCTAGGTCACCCCTTTTATGCTGAAGACATATCATGAGGTGATGGCTAGAGTAGAGGTTGTTGAGAGGACTTTGGCCAGGACCAGATCATCACGAGAGGGGAATCATCACGATTCCTCACGAAGCAGAGCTGTGGTCTGGGGTTCCCTATTTTCAGGGTAGAGGAGTTTTCGTTAACCTGTGGGTAGGTCCCAGCCCTTCCCATCTCATTTCACTGGAGGAAGAAAGTCTTAGGACAATGCCAAGGGATCAGGTGCTTGTTTTTCTTGGGGTGGTCATGGTCATTAGCAGCGGGAGTGCCCGAATTTTCAGAGTAGTCATCGTGCACCGGGCGCTCCGCTCCAGGTTCCTCCATTGAGGAAGTTCCATCCGAGGCAGCAGCAGCAGGTTACACCAGCTTTAGATCACCAGAGGGTATATGGGGAAGGCATAGGATAACCCCATGACGCTCCCCGTCCTCAGAGAGCAGAGCGTGGCTGTGGTGGTGGTCGTCATAAGGGTTAGAGAGGCTGTGAAGGATGTTGTGGTCAGCTTCATGATCTAGCATTGCCAGACCCAGGCAAGCTATATGTCGTTCGAGGTACCCTTTGCTTGTTTTCTACCTTGGTGTATGCTTTGTTTGATTTAGGAGTGACACACTCCTTCATATCACCTACCCTTGTCCATGCTTTGGTACTTGAGGTAGAGAGGCTTCCAGTGCCCTTGGCGTTGACTACGCTAGTTGGAGGTTGAGCTAGTTTGTTTGAAGTATGTAGAGACTGTGAGCTAGTGTTGGGGAAACACCACTCTTGGGGAGATTTCCAATGTTTATGGATACAACCATATGATTTCATCCTCAGCATGGATTGGTTGTATTCGGTGCAGGCTATCGTGGATTTCTTTAGGAAGAAGGTTATCCTCTTAGGTGCAGATAGAGAGCAGGTGGTGTTTGTTGGTGAGCGAGATCCTCAGATGGGTCATAAGAAGGTTCCATCCTTATCATCCTTGATGGATGAGTTGATTCTGAGTTCTTCAGAGGTTCATTAGTTGGAGTTCCTAGGGTCAAGGAGGAGTACACTAATGTCTTTCGAGAAGAGGTCGTAGCATTACCCCCTCGATGAGAGATCGAGTTTGGGATTGAACTACAGCTAGGAGCATCTCCTATCTCTATTTATCCTTATAGGATGGCCCCTTGTGAGTTGCGAGAGCTACGTATAAATATTTATGGTCTTTTGCAGTGCAGTTTTGTTCGGCCAACTGTGTCACTGTGGGGTGCACCAGTTTTGTTTGTGAAGAAGGCTGATGGCATTTTACGGTTGTGCGTCGATTATCTGTGCTTAAACAAAGTGAAAATAAAGAACCGCTATCCTCTTCCGTGTATTGATGATTTGTTCGATCAACATAAGGGTGAAAGTTGGTTCTCAAATATCGACTTGCGGTCAGGATATCATTAAATGCGTGTGAAGGATGAGGATATCCCGAAGACTGCTTTCCATTGTCATCATGGGAATTATGAGTTCGTTGTAATTCTGTTCGGCATGACAAATGCTCCATCTATTTTCATGGGTTTGATGAACGATGTGTTCCGTGAGTACCTGGGAAATTTTTTGGTGGTTTTCATCGACGAAATCCTTGTATACTCCACATCTGAAGAGGAGCATACAGGGAATCTATGATCCATTTTGGGAGTTCTTCGCCAACATTAGTTGTTTGGGAAGTTATCGAAGTGTGAGTTTTTTTCTCGAGAAGTATTTTTCTTGGGGAATGTTGTGTCCCAACGGGGAGTATCCATGGATCCATCGAAGATAAAAGCAGTTGTGTCTTGGGAAACCCCCAAGACAGTTTTAGAGGTGCGAAGTTTCCTTGGTCTCGTGAGCTACTACAGGAGGTTCGTATCCAATTTCTCATGGGTTGCGAGTCCTCTAACAACTCTAACCAGGAAGTATCAAGCCATGGTATGGAATGATCAGTGTCAGGAAGTGTTTGAGTATCTAAAGGAGAAGTTGGTATGTGCTCCAGTCCATTGTCTTCCAGTTGAGGGAGTCCAGTTTGATGTTTCCTGTGATGCTTCACATCTGGGTCTAGGTTGTGTTCTCATGCAGCAGAGGTCAGTTGTTTCTTATGGGTCTTGGCAGTTGCGTCCCCATGAACTCAACTATTCCACCCATGATCTTGAGATAGAAATAGTGGTGTTTTCACTAAAGTTTTGGTGACATTACCTCATTGGTGAGCGCTTTGTGGTTTTCACCAATCATAAGAGTTTGAGGTATGTTTTCTCCCACCGTGACTTGAACTTATGACAACATCAGTGGATAGAGTTCTTACAGGAATACGACTTTGAAATATTGTATACACCTGGAAAAGGGAATGTTGTAGCTGATGCGCTGAGTCGAAAGTCACGTAGTGATTTTGTGCGTGAATCCGGTGATTGTTGGAGAGTAATGGAGGAACTATCAGCTTTGCATTTTGATATGGAAGATGTTGGAGGTAGAGGTTTTCTTTCCTCGATGACGGTGCAGTCTTCCCCGGTGCAGAAGGTGGAAGAGTCCCAGTTGGGTGATCCAGAGGTGGATGATTTGAGAGACAGAGTTGTTTGTGGTGAGGCCCCTGATGTTTGGTTGGAGGATGAACAACACTGAGTGTTGTCTCATGGCAGGCTTTTTGTTCCCTTGGCGATGCGCAAGACGGTTCTATGAGAGTTCCATAGTACACCCTTAGCAGTAAATCCTGGTGTGACAAAGATGTACTGATCCCTGAGGAGTCAATTTTGGTGGCCTGGGCTGAAGCGTGCGGTTGCAGAGTTTGTGTCTCGATGTTTAGTCTACCAGAAGGTGAAGGTCGAACACCATGTTCCCGGTGGTCTTCTCCAGCCATTAGATATTCCTCAGTAGAAGTGGGAGGACATCTCAATGGACATTGTTACTGGTTTACCTCAAGCTCTGGGCGTACATGATGTTATTTGGGTGGTAGTGGATCATTTGACAAAATTGGCCCACTTCATATTGATCAAGGAGTCAAGATCAGTGGAAGTTTTTTCGAGGTAGTTTCTAGAGGAGGTAGTGAGACTTCATGGAGTCCCTAGGATGATCATTTCTGATCGATATCCTTATTTTACCTCCAGGGTGTGGAGAGGTCTCTAGCATGCTTTTGGTTCTCAGCTATGCCTTAGCACTGCTTTTCATTCTAAAATGGATGGTCAGATAGAGAAAACCATCTAGACTCTTGAAGACATGCTGCGCTCTTGTGTTCTTGACTTTGGAGGTTCATGGATGAGGAACTTACCCTTGGTGGAGTTCGCTTACAATAATAGTTTTCACTCCACCATCGGTATGGCACCGTTCGAAGCCTTGTATGGTCGGCCTTTCCGTTCTCCTTTGTGCTGGACTGGGGTCGGAGAGTCAGCAATTCTCGGACCGGAACTAGTGCAGAATACAACAGATATGGTTCAGGTGATTCATGAGAGGATGAATACAGCACAAGATCGTTAGAAATCATATGCTGATCAAAGGAGGAGACCCTTGGTGTTTAATATTGGGGATCATGTGTTTCTGAAGGTGACTCCCCATCGTGGGCAGCGAAGGTTTGGTCGTGGAAATAATATTTCTACCCGGTTTGTTGGGGCTTTCGAGGTGTTAGCTCATGTTGGAGCTGTGGCGTATCAAGTAGAACTTCCCGCACAGATGAATCAGATACATGATGTTTTCCATGTATCAGAGCTCCGTCGTTATCTTCATGATGAATCTAACATCATCGATTGGGGAGAGATAGATGTTGGTAATGATGCGACCTTTGAGGAGCGACCTATAGAAATCCAAGACTACAAGGAGAAGGTGTTGTGTGGGCGTTCTATCCCCTTAGTTCGTGTCTTGTGGTGACATGGTGGCATGGAGGAATGTACCTGGGAACGTGAGTCACAAATGCATGTCCAGTAACCATAGTTGTTTTAAGATGTTGTGTTGTGTTTTCTTTGATCCTTTATTTTATGTACCCTTGATGTGATGTAATTCTTGAATGGTTTGGATATGGATTGTTTTTCCCATTGCTCTGGGATATCGTGGTTTTTTTCCAGCTTTAGAGCAACTCACGGTGGTTTTCCCCTAAGAGGTATCATACAGGGTGGTTGTTCGGACCCCTCTTTTCTTTAGGTTGGTTTTAAATTCTCGAGGACAAGAATGTTTTGAGATGTATCTAATGTAATGGCCCGGACCTCTATGGTCCATTACTTTGTGAAAATGTGGTGTTGGAGGTGTTCCGGGAGGTCAAGGTGACTTATCCCTAACACTTTGCCAATATTTCCAGTTCTGTGAATAGTGTTTCCAGTTTTATGAATAGTAACAGATCGGTCTGACAGGTCGGTCTCACAGATCGGTCTAACAGATCGGTCTCACAGATCGGTCTCACAGATCGGTCTCATAGATCATTCTCACAGATCGGTCTGACAGATCGGTCTGACAGATCGGTCTCACAGATCGGTCTCACAGATCAGTATGACAGATCGGTCTAACAGATCGGTCTCACAGATCGGTCTGACAGATCGGTCTCAAAGATCGGTCTGATAGATCAGTCACACAGATCGGTCTGATAGATCGGTCTCACAGATTGGTCTGACAGATCGGTCTGACAGATCCGTCTCACAAATCGGTCTGACAGATCGATCTCACATATCGATCTCATAGATCGGTCTCACAGATCTGTTTCATGAACAGTAACGGTGGGTGAACAGTGCTTCCAGATTCCTATAGTTTTGACCCTTTTGACATTTCCTTTGACGTAAAATACATTTAAAGCCTTATTTTATGGACTCTTAAGGCCGTTTCAAATGAAATAAATCCTATATTAATTATTCCTAAGGTCGGGATGTTTTTACTTGCTCAAACCGCATGGGTTAACGCGATTTGTTTTTAACGGATAATTAACCGGATCTTAAACCGTCACCTCATTAAATCTTCAAAAAGGAATGAGATATCATTCTCCCTTGTTCTTCTTCTTTGTTCTCTATTATGAGACACTAGAACCTTTCAAACCTTCTTACAAGAGTTTCACAATCAAACTTTACTCCTCGGATCAGTTCCGCTCTGTTTTGATGCAACCAATCTGTGTCGATCAATCTTTGATATAAGGTATGTTTATCATCGTTCTGTTGGGGATCATATTCTCTTGTTCTCCTTTCCATATTAGCATGTAATCTCCATGCTTATAATGGAGTTTTCTTGGGGTTTGGTTGGTGCGAATGTACCGTGTTATCCTCAGGTGGATGCAGTTGTCGCGAGAGAAGGATCGTGACCCGTTGTGTGGATAAAGAACGTGAGGAACTATTTCAGGTAAGGGATGCATGGCTCTACTAATTGTTTATGTGAAATTGTAGAGTTATCATGATTTAGACCTTTGGATCACAATTAAATTGATCTAATTAAATACTTGAACCGGATTAAAATAATTGGTTTGATCGCACGTGTTACTTTGTACCGTGATAATGGTTTGCCTCTTGTTTTGCTAGATAGAGTGATATCTATGCTTGCTTTTATTAGTTGTTCGTTATTGTTGTAAATTGATAAATATCGTAAAGCCGTAATTAATCAATAATTAATTGTCTAAAGATAAAGAGACATGTAAATGAATCTGTTTGTTCCCGTTGTTTTAGTTGTTCTAATTTATTTGGCATAGTAAGCATGTTAAATCTTTTGTGATAGCTTACTTATTAGGTTTCCCAGAATTGGAACCTACGAATTGAATCTTTTAATTCAAGAGGGATTATAGAACTTTTTGTTGATAAAAGATAATGCCTTATTGGTTTCTGAGTTACCCTCTTGCTTGTAAGGCTGAATGCCTTGTGGTTTGGAGCCATGAGTGCTCATTTTGTATGAAGGATGTATGCCTTGTTAAAGGTCCAAGAGCCCATTTGATGTGATGATTGTTTTCCTGCTGCTTATGCTATGATGTGAGCTTGGATGGCTATTGTGATATGTGGAGGTAGGGAGGCCTTGTGGTTGTGGCAGCGGATGACACCTAGAGTGGCGAGATGCATCAGTTTATGCATATGGGTGTTAGGGAGGACACCAAGGATGATGGTATGGGATGGATGTGGTGGATGGATGTTGGTGGGTTTGTTTGGTTGTTTATCTGCTTTACTTTTCCCCACTTCTCAAGGTAGTTGGTCTTGCTTACCCATCTTTTAAAGGAGGCGAAGACACGCGGGGTATGCCACGTGCTTTCTGTGTTTAGCCTCTTGAGGTAGAATGGGTCTATTCTCTTTCTATAGGCGGTAAGGACTTGACGGGTATCATATCTACTAACCGTGTTGAGCCCCCTTTGTGTTTAGTAGCATAGGTTGCTTTTCTAGAATTCCTTGGAATATGGGGAAGTAATTTTAGTAATGAAATATTGGTTAAATGGTGTTAACCCATGGGGTTGGAATTTTCTGGAACATAATGATGAGGTGGTTATTTTAAAAAGGGAAAGTGGACCCTTGGTGGATTCTACTGAAGTTTAATGTGGTTTTGTTCATGGTTAATTAATGTGAAAATAATTAATTAACGTAAAGTGGAATTGTTGAAACAGAGAATGATGTAACCTAATGAAGTTATTTAACCGGTTGTGTACTTATATGATACCTAGTCTTAGAAGTGGAAGCCCGGAGTCCGAGAGACGTGAGCTGCAGTTGTGTCTAAGACTAGGTTATGCCCATAGTGTGGTTGTGAGATATATATATTCTATACTTTTTGTGTTTCTAAAAGCTACTCCACCCTGTCGGTAAGGGCAACTAACACCTCAGGGATTCTGAGCCCTGGGGGGTGTTTTCCCCAAAATTCTGATCGGAGGTTGAATGGCTGACTACCCCCTTTGACCCCGCTCTCTTATCTTGATAGATACTAGTGCCTTTGGAACAATGGTTCGTTTTCCCCATATATGTGTGTAGAGGGTTGTAATGGCTTGTGGTTATTTCACACACATATATTTTGGATATAGTATCCTATGGACTACTATAGGTGTAACATGTATAGGCTGTGATGGATTGAGGATCCTTACTCGGCGTATGGACTATGATGGATTGAGGTATAATACCCGACATATGATACACGTTATGAAAGTTTTGGTGGCTCTTGGAAACTACCTATTTACTTTGGGTTGTGAGGATGGTGTGGTGCTTAGCCCAGGTGTCTGCGAGAAATCCTTTGTAGTTCATGTGGTGCAGATTGTGGAGCTTAGCCCAAGTTTATACTGGCAAGCCTTTGGAGAGATATGCACAAGATGTATGTTGTTGGGGCAAAGCGGAAAACCAGTGGGGAAGTAGTAGCGGGGTACCCTTGATATTCTTTACTATATGCTATATTCTTGTATGTGTTACTTGGTGAGAGAATCCATGGTGAGGTTGGGAGCTTAGTATACCTGTTTAGGTGACGAGTTAGTTTCACTTGTTTCTCACTGTTCTTTAGCATGATTTCTTTACTTTTGCACGAGAGGTTTTGGGGAGGATCCTACTAAGTATACTTTTATACTCACCCTACATATATATAAACTGTTTTCAGGTCACTTGGAGCTGGATGGAGATTAGGCTGGTTACTAATAGCTTGTGGTTGCAGGAGCTGTTCGGGCTTGTAGTTGCTGCTGTCTTTTCCTTTCTTTTGGGTACTTTTAGTTTCCCTTTTTGTTGTAGTACTTTTTCATGGAATTTCATATATGAACTTGGGTTTCTTTTATATTTCATTTGGAGTTGGTTGGTGTCTATATTATCTCTCTCTTCCGTATGCGTTCTCTTAGAGGGTAATGCCTCCCATTTGTGTGTTACTATACCCTCAGTGCTAGTCGCCAACCTAGGGCCTACTGGAGGCGGGACTCGAGGGTCATTATCTCCCTTCTCACATTGCCAGCCCAGGAGGGGTACACTTTGTGGGGAGGGGTCGTGACAATGATGATTATGATGATGACGACGATGATGATGATAATGATGATGATGATGATGGGGACGACTCGGTTATGGGTATGTTCCCTACTAGTGGATCGTGCATGAGAACGAATATTATTAGGGTTAATTTCCACCGAGATACGAAGTACCTAGGGCCCACAACTTTCTAGTGCTTAGGGGTGTTCCCATGACTAGTGCTCAATGAATTTATTGCACCTCCCATCGGCATACAGAAGGTTGTGTTACAAATTTTAAATGTAATTGTTTATTCTTTAAAGTGTAATTCGTTGAAATGTTTTCCATTTAAAGTTTTAACATTGAAAATTGTTACTAATATCATTTGGTTTAGTATTTTTTTATAAAATGGTAGTTTTATTGATAAATTGATGGTGGCGTGTGCTGGCCTTTAAAGCGGTAAAATTGTGGTTGTTTAACAAAATATGAAAAATCTATTTTTTATAATTTTATTTCAAACCAATGTTAATGAAATGTTTTGGGAAAAGAAACACTTAGAATATTTTGTGATTGCCTACTGAGTTGTTCGCTCACATCCTACCTATACCACTCGGTTTTGGTAGACCTAGGTTGTTTTGTAGGCTTAGCATTTGATCAGGTATCCTGGTTCAGGTGCTCGTGGTCGGAGTGATTTTGGTCTTGTGGTTGGAGGTGACCAAGATGTCACATGGAGATAGTGGTAGCTCGGTCCAGTTTTAGTTTATTCTTAGTTTCTTTTTTCAGGTTTTAGTTTCAGTCTGTTTAGTTTCATATTTTATCTAGATCAGCTATTTATTTATTTATGTTTAGTTGGTGGTTGTTTTTTCATGCTCTTTTTGATTATTTTATTTATTTGATTCTCTTTATTGGGCTGAAATTGTTCCCACTCTGTTTATATATGATGCTCAAAACTAGTTGTCAGCCCATGGGGATTGGGAACGCCCTTCAAGTCATGTCGTGGACTGGTCAGGTGTCGAGTAATATGGAATCCTGACTTGTTTTGTGACAAAATCATATCATAACAGGCCCTTTTTATTTGGGGTTTTTGTTACATTTATATTAGTACTATCAGGACTCAGTAGGTAGGTACAAGAAGGGTATCATAAATCCTTTCCTATTTTGAACCTTCAGTTTCCAGGGGTTGTCTGGGTTTTGAGTCTTTTGATATTGTTTTGGAATTGACGAATGAAAATGGAGGTGGGAAGGTGTCCTGTTGTGACCACACATGGAGTAGTGAACCATGTGGAGTCTGAGTGCATGGTTGAGCTCCTCTTAGTCGTTGATGCTTGTCTGGGGCGTGTCGCACTACAATACAATGTCACTAGGTTAAACATAACTGCTAGTTCCTCATTCCAGTAGTTCCTTGTAATTTATGATTTGTTTTGATTTTGTTTGGTTAAAATGTGTTCTTGAAAATGAAAATAGTCTTTGGTAATGAAAATAGATTTTTAATTGAATTGTTTTCCCTCATATGGTTTTAAATTAGTAAAGTGAACTTTTGGAATTGAAAATGTTTTGGGTTTTGATGAGGAAGGAAAGGACGTGAACCTTGGTATTCCTTATAGAGGATCACATGTGTGTGGGTAGATATAGTAAGTGTTCGGGCGAGGACTTGTTCATGGAACTTGTGGTTGGAAAGGGATGGACACACATGTTTTGTCTCATAGGATTCCATTAGTGAGTTTTTGTAACATAGAGGTTTTGGAAATCAGTTTTTTCCATAGAATTGGATTCTGTATTGTGAAATTTTTTTTTCGTATTTGAAATATGGACTTGGGATGAGGAAGTTATGAATTTTAAATGGGAAAAAATTGTGGTTTTGAAAAAAAATAGATTTTAATTGTGCTGGTATTTTTTTACCTTGATGTTGCTTCTGATTTTGTGTTGTTGTATTGTTTGGTAAATGACACCTTGAATGGTCCCTAGTGTTACCAGGGTGTCATACCCAGGTCTCAGTTCTTTTTGGATATTACATGTCCTTTGAAGTGGTTGGGGTCTTCTAGATGTGGTTTGATGGAAGAAGAGTGTTCCTTCGAGTTTTTGGGAACTCATAGGGTTTTCCAAGTTTGTTTGGTCTCCAGTTTGCTTAAGGGTCTAGTTTGGGACCAGTAGAGGTTAGCTGTCTTATCGTCATTGGAGTTCAGAGAGTATATGGTAGTGTTTGGATTTTGTAAATGTTTCCTATCTGGTAAGGATTGCATGCTAGAGGAGCCTTCCCCAAGAGGTTATCATCGTTGGTCGTGGCATCTAGTTCCTCAGGACCCGTTTGGGTGTGCCATCAGTAAGGCTGGTTTGAGCATTCTAATCCATCATGTCATATCCCTCTGAAGACCTTCCATAATTGTGGTCATGTTTGTCATTTGGAGATGTTTTGTAGGAACCATCACATAAATAAGTAGTTGTGACTAGAGGATCCACATACCTAACTATGAGGAATTAGATTCTTTAGCCATCAGATCCCCAACCATAGGCCTCGGGGTGAACCTCGCGCACAGTCAAGAGTTATGGGGGGTGTGAAACCCCGAACTAGTTTTTCTATCTCTGTTGGGATAAAATGTTTAATATTTCCTTATTCTTTTCTTCCTGCTCTTATATGTTCATCATTTGGATGTAATGTTTTTATGGTATTTTTCTATTTTGATCCAAGCAGTTGAGTCTATCTGGATGTGGCCTTTGAAATTTTTCATTCTCCTTTGAGTGTGATGTACCATTGTGTAGGTCAGTCTTCGTTTTAACTTTCAATAGTTCACATTGAGAGATATTTGGGCTTTATAGAATTGATTTGTTGTGGGTTTTGTTTGTGATAGAGGTTCCCTATTTTAGTGGTGATAGTGTCATTATTTAATGTAGATGTTCGGGTTTGATCCTGGTTGAAATTTTTTGTTTCTAGAGTTTTCAGGAGATTTTTTCATGTGAATCACCATTACCACATGGTTAGTCTAAACCATGTCGCCCCAGCTATGAAGACAGAACCAACTACAGAACTAGTGCAAAACCATGTAGTAGGTCTCATAACCATGTGGTTTGGAATCATTTTCTAGTAGAGGCGATGACACGGTTGGCACACAATTTTGAAATCGTGGAGCCAAGCCATGCGGGGTGCCCCTTTCTTCCAATATCTCACGCACAGTTGGCACGTGGTTTGGTAAACCGTGCGATTTGTCCCGAAATTTTAAATGTTGAAATCTCTAATTCATGGTTTTAGTGAGGATGTTTTTTGGGGTTTAAATTTTGGTCATATTAGTTGAGTTCTTGTGGTGGGGAGAACCCTCTTGTTTTCTCGCCTCATCCTCATGCATGTTTTTTGGTTTCTTCTTGATCAGTTGGGTTTGAATTGTGGAGTGATTGGTCATCCTAGGGTTCATGTTTCTCTTGGTTTTGATCAGGCATGGATTCGAGTTTTGGTTATCATTCGGCTGTATGACTTTCTGGGGATAGAATGTGTCTGTGGTGGGGATAATTGTCACACCCCAACCTCTGATACGCCATTATTTTATTATTTTCCCAATGTTGTATCTTTTGGTTGAGGTTTGGTTTGAGTTCTTGAAAAAAGTCCTTGTGTGTTTGTGGTTTTGGTTTCCCTCTATACCTATTATTTTTTATTATTATTGTTAATGAGATAAAGTTTCATGTTAGTGAGTTTGTGACACACATGGGGTCACTACTTTGTGTTTAAAACATTGAAGGATTTTTGGGTAGACTTCCCTAGTGTTTGGGATTTATTTTGAGGGATTTTGGCCAAATTTTTGGGTTCGGACGATTTGATCATGGTTTTCCCGAACTATGAAACCTAACCGTGCAACATTTCATAATTTGTTTAGTAGAACTCATATGGTTTGTGCACAGTTTACAAAATTGTGCAACAAAATAGTGCCACCACTTACAGGCTTAATAAATTTTGACGTGGTACTCTGTTTTAAGTGATCCCACCTCCAAAATGAATCCCTATTTGTTGTAAATCTACTAGAGGCACCTCCCTCTTCATTTATCCATCGATTTTGGTCATTATTGGGGATATTTATCACCAAAGGTCAGTGGTTCATCATGAATGCTTTCCCTTTTCTCTTCTTCTCTTTCCCCTCTCTCATTTATTCACTCTCTCTTGGATTGGAACCCTTTTGGTAGAACCCTATGGTTAGGTTTGGATGATATTGGTTCATTTTCTTATGGTTAGGGTGTTCAGATTGTTTGGGGGACTTAGATCTTTCTCTTCTTGAATTTTCGTTCCATTCGTAAACTGTTGAGGTAGGTGTTTCCAACGTTTTCTTTTCCAGAACACTTCACGAGAACTTGTGTGTTTTCATTAAATTTTTAAATGTATTTATCACCTCTAACAAATCTATTTCTTGATGTGAATGGCGATTTTTTGTAGAATTTAATAAAAATTGGTTTTCAAATGGATTTGTGTGAAATTCCAAGGTTTATAAAACCTAGGGTTATTGTTTAAAATTCCATTGTACTTGTAAATTTAAATTGGGGTTTTTTATTAAATTTTTATCATTGATTATTTTGTGATGTTTATCTATTGTTTGTGGAATTTATTTGGTATGTATGGTCTGGTAATTTTTAGCTTGTTAAATGTGTTACAATATTTTAAAAATGGTTTCATGGTTATGAGGGGATTGTTTTACATTCCCAAGATAGTGTGGATGGTCAGATGTGGTTTTAAAGAAAATGGTGGGTTTTGTGGATATGTTTTTTGGGTTTTCTCTTGTATTTTTGGTGTACCGTCAGATTTTGGAACATCCTTGGGTGCACTAGGTGAACACATGCTTGAGCCCTCAAATGAAGATGGTTCTTTAAACCGGTGTTCCTTAAAATATTGGTTTCATAAACGGTTCTTGTTTTCAAAATAATTTTGTATCCTTTGTGTGGTTTCTAAATTTTGTTTAAAATGGGATCTCATGGGGTTATTCCCATTGTGATTTTGGTGTGTGTGTTTTGGAAAATGTTTGGATTGGGGGCTATTCATATTTTTACACTTGAAGATGTTTTTAGAAATGATTTGGAGATGTTTTGGTAAATGTATTTGGTTGTGAAAACATAAATTCCTATTTGTAATGTTTTTAGAGTTTTATATTTTTCCTAAAATGTGGAACTTCTTTGAGAAAAAAAGTGAAACCCACGTATCTAGGTGGGCGGACGTGTACTAGTACTCTAGTGATCTCATGGGGTTTGGCCCCTATTTAACATATAGAAAGTTTCATGATGGAAACACTAACTAAACTATGATGATTATAATGATGATGATGATGATGATGATGGAGACCTCTAGGTTATGGGTATGTTCCCTACTAGTGGCTCATCCATGATAACAAATATTTTTATGGTTACTTTCCACCAAGATAAAAGGTACATGGGGCCCACAACTAGCTAGTGCCTAGGGGTGTTCCCATGACTAGTGCTCAATGACTATATTGCACCTCCCGTTGGCATACAGTAGGTTGGTTTGGAAATTTTAAATGTAAGTGGTTTGTCTTTAAATTTTAATTATTAGCAATGGTTTTCCATTTAAATTTTTTCCATTGAAAATTGTTACTAGTATCATTTGGTTTGGTTTTTTTATAAATTGGTAGTTTTCTTAAAAAATTGATGGTGGTGTGTGTTGGCCTTTAAAGTGGTAAAGTTGTGGTTGTTTAATAAAGTATGAAAAATCTATTTTTTATAATTTTATTTCAAACCAGTGTTAATGGAATATTTTGGGAAATAAAACACATGGAATTTGTGGTGATTGCCTACTAAGCTGTTCTCTCACACCCTACCTATACCACTCAGTATCAATTGACCCAGACTATTTTGTGGGTTTATCATTTGTTCAGGTATCCTGTCTCAGGTGATCATGGTTGGAGCGGGTTTGTTCTTGTGCTTGGAGGTGACCAATACGTCACATGGATATAGTGGTATCATGGTTTAGTTTCAGTGCACTTGTATTTTCTTTTTGCATGTTTTAGTTTCAGTCTGTTTAGTTTCGTATTGTATCTGGATCAGCTGTGTATTTATTAATTTTCAGTTGGTTGTTGTTGTTGTGTGCTCATTTTGGTTATTTTATTTATTTGATCTTATTTATAGGGCTTAAATCATTCCCACTCAATTTATATATGATTCCCAGCACTAGTTTCTAGCCCGTGGGGATCGGGAATGCCCTTCGGGTCAAGTTGCGGACCGGGTCGGGTGTCGGGTCTGATGGCATCCCGAATTCGTTTGTGACATAGATGCTCTAATTTCTCCTCCTAAAACACAAAAAACATAATAATTTATTTGATAAAACCCCAAAAAATCAATCTATAAACTCATGGAACATTTTATTCATTGGTCTCATAACCATGTCTAGAGAATTTTTAATACCGGACAACATTATAATGTACTCATAATGTCGATAATGACTTATTAAAATAATTATTTAAGATATTCTCATCCTTAACTCACGTATGATCATATCCTAACCATAAATAAATCATTGAGAAATAACTATGTTTCTTAAAATAATCTTATAAATCATCAATACATGGAATAATATAACAATTATTTTTCATCAGCTATTTAATGTCATGATAATAAATATAAAAACACAGACTTCCATCCACCTTCATTTCCAAGAGAAGTGGATACCTATAAGGAATCACACTAGGCTGAATAAATCCTCTATATATAATATCATCAATTTGAATATGTGGCTCCCATAACTCAGAAGGGTCTATACTATATGGATACATTGAAATCAGAGAGATTCATATCTACAATTATATCCCAAATTCATATCATGTCAAAGGGGTAGGATCTTAACCACTTCTGGAAATAAATCAAGGTATCCTTCTACTACTCGATGAAATACCATTGTATAATCCTAAATTGAACTTATCATCATATCAAACTTCATGGTAGACAAGAGCCTAACATTCCTCGAACACATTCGAGGTTATTTCTCACCAAAAAGAACAACATGTTCTCTATCAACGTCATATAATATAAAATTCCCTTAAAAGTAATCCAAAATATCCTAAAATGAATAAAACTAATATATTTAAAGGATGATCTCATATGGTTTTGTCTAGAAATATTGGAAATCCAACCAAGTGAGTTATTATCCTAGAATCAACTCAAAATCTCAGCACACATCATACAATCTAGCTTTGACTCCAATTTTAATAGCCAATGTCAAGGGAACTAAGAGCCTCTCCACCTCAAGTAATAAATAATGGACTAGGGGTATAATTAAGAAGTGAATATATTCCGAATAAAACATGGAATAACCCCATGTTGTATAAAAATATATAATACCTCATATGACATTTTTATCACTAGGCACTTCAAACTCTAAGGAATGAATCTAACCATGTATGAATCGAAAACTTATTTTACCCTGATGGCGACTACGTCTATGGTCATGCTCTTCTCATTGTCCCTAAGGATGATATGAATCATAGGGTTATCATTTACCTTCCTCATCCCATCTTGGATAATCAAAAATTGGATCTCCCTACTACTACTCCTACCTAAGTGGATATATCTACAATAGATGATTCTAATGAGGGATTCAATTTCCACATTGAATTATTAATAAATTTGGTCATCAAATCCTATGATGACCACAACCTCCAAATACCTGAATTTTTTTTCCTATTTTTCTAGTAGGTTTCCAAGAACTGCTTGTTGGGTCGGAAAAAGCAAGGGATGATGGCAAGAGGGGGGGTGAATTCCCTTTTAAAAAAAGATTAACAATTTAAAAATCAAAGTAAAGATGCAGCGGAAATAAAGAAGGCAAAACACAAGAAATTGATAACGGAGTTCGGCCAAAACCCGGCCTACGTCTCCGCTCCCAACTCAACCATTGAGAGATTCATACCGCTTGATTTTCAATGGTTTTAGCAAGAAACCCACTAGGCTTTGAGGTAGCACTAGGACCTATTACAGCTTGATTTTTGTGGTTTAGCAAGAACCCACTTGCTTTTGATGGTTGAGCAAGAACCCACTAGCCTTCTTACAGGTGAAGGCTAGCTCACCTATGACACAAGCCTTTTAGAAGGAAAGGCTTGAAGAAACCTCTTCACACCTTAGTGGTGGTGTGAAACCCAAAAGAAAGGGGGATGAGAAAAGGGTTGGGGTTTATAGGCACAAACCCAATTTTAAAGCTCAAAATAAATATACAATAAAAACCGTAATTGGAGAAGCCTTGGGCGCCTTTGATTGATTGGATGTTGAAGGCCGCTTCCAAGCTTCTTTGATGGTGCTCTTGGATGTGGAATTGGATTGGAGCACGTTGGGTTCCTTGAGGAAATCCGCCGGAGGTTCGCCAAAATGATCAACAATGTGTCCGGTGGCTTGGGTTATGATCCGGTGGGTGTCCGTTAGCTTTGTATAAGTTCCGGTTGTTGTCAGGGGCTTCCTTGGACTTTATTTATAGGCATGGAACCCTTGGGGAGGCTTCGGAGCCGTTGGAGAGGCTAAAAGAGCCGTTGGGAGCCAAGTGGGCCAGCCTGGTCAAACTGCAACGGCTAGTTTGACTGGCTCCACCGGCTGGCCGGTACAGTCCCACCGGCTGGTCGGTGCCTTGTATGTTGAGAAGAATTTGGTCCAGGCTCCACCGGCTGACCGGTGCCAGAGCCACCGGCTGGCCGGTGGGGAGAGAGTAGCAAACACTATTTGATCTGGGTGCCACCGGCTGGCCGGTGACAGAGCCACCGGCTGACCGGTGGAACCTGGCAGTGGGCAATGCCTCTGCCAGGTCCACCGGCGGGCCGGTGCTATCACACCGGTTGGCCGGTGGACTGAATTTCAGTCCACTTGAGATTCTTTCTTGGGCCATTCCTTTGGCAATCTCTTGCCTATCATCCACAACACTTTAAAAACAAGGTTAGACAAATAAGAAAGTGATTGTGATCATGAAAATCAAAGAGTGTGGGGTACAATAATCTCCCCCTATTTTGATGATCACAATCACTTAAACAAGAAATGTAAAAACTTAAATGAAAGGCATGCTTTAAATGATAAATTGAAAATAAATACTAAGCATGAGAGAAAAGATTCTCCCCCAATCAATCAAGAAATTTCTCCCCCTTTGTGATTATCAAAATAGCGTGGGGCATAAAACTTGATTGAGGGATTACGATGAAAAACAAGATTTTAAATCAATTGAAAATGATATCAATTGTTGAGAATTTTGAAAATTTTGAAATGAAAATTGAATAACAGTTTGAATTGAAAGTTTTGAATTAAAAAAAAATCGATACCAACTGTTGGAAATTTAGAAATGAAATTTAATAGAGAATTTTGAATTGAAAGAATTGAAACCAAGAGTTGAGTTTGAAATGAAAAAATTTTGAATACACAAAAAAAAAAGCTTAAAAGATCCTAACTCCCCCTAAATAAAAACAATGAATCACCGGGGAGAGGGATTTTGAAAAGAGACAATTTTAGGCCCGGAGAGACTTGCCAAAAGGGATTTTTCAATCCATACTTGTCTCATGGCGGGTCTTCTCTTATAGAATTCGTCGGAATAGAAGATAGACTTGGGTTGAACATATCGGGCGTTTTTGCAATTACATTCATAAATAAGGTGCCCAGACTTCTTACAATAATTACAAAATTTAAAACTAGAGCTCCCCCTTACAAAAACAGTTGGAGCATGGGAGGAGGAAGCTATATTGGTATATCCTAGCCCTTGGGTGGTTCTAGATATACGTTGGGAACCAAGCAAATTGTTCAAATTTTGTTCCCCTTGGGTGAACTTTGCTAGGGTCTCCCTTAGGTCTTTGATGGTTGATTCTATAGAATCAACATTTAGAAAATTTTGGATTTTTAGGGAGAGTTCCTCCTTCTCTTTGAGAAGTTGGTCTTTTTCGGAGGAAAGTTTTTTGAAAGACTTTTTTAAAGCAACAAATTTTGAAGAAAGCTTATGAAAACCATTTTCTAATTGGTCTCTAGCGTGTGAGAGTTCTTCATAAGAAAGATGATTGAAAGAATTTGAATTTGAAGAACTAGAGGAGGAAGAGGAGGAAGATACCTCATGTTTTTCCATTAGGCATTTTTTACCTTGGTCGTTCGAGGAGAAGGAGGAGAATGAAGAGGTGGAGCTATCACTCCATGTTGCCTTTGAAGCCTTCTTCTTCTCCTTTTTCTTGGCCCTTTTCTTGTGGAGTGGGCAATTGGGCACGGATTTTGCATCGGGTTCTTGCTTTTGAGCGGGTTCTAGCTTTTGAGCGGGTTCTTGCTTTTGAGCCATGCTAGTACCTTCATGGGTTAGCTCTAAAAATTTCCAAATATCATGAGAAGATGTGCAAGAAGAAATACAATTAAATATATTACGGTCAAGACCACAATGAAGAGCGTTCATGGCTTTGGCATCAAGCTCAAAATTTGCAATGTCTACGGGGGTCCATTTAGACTCATCGGGAGAGGAGAGGGAAAATCCTTGCATAACAATTTTAAAAATTGGATAACCAATACTTTTTAAAAAAGTGGCCATGCGGGTTTTCCAAAAAGAATAATTGGCTCCATCAAAGAATGGAGCACGATCCAAAGAATGTCCTTCGGGGGATTGAGAGGAAGAAGCGGTAGAAGCCATCAAGATGGATCTTTGAATTTGAAACCGTTTAAGGTATTACTCAAATTATCCCTCTGATACCAATTGTTGGGTCGGAAAAAGCAAGGGATGATGGCAAGAGGGGGGGTGAATTGCCTTTTAAAAAAAGATTAACAATTTAAAAATCAAAGTAAAGATGCAGCGGAAATAAAGAAGGCAAAACACAAGAAATTGATAACGGAGTTCGGCCAAAACCCGGCCTACGTCTCCGCTCCCAACTCAACCGTTGAGAGATTCCTACCGCTTGCTTTTCAATGGTTTTAGCAAGAAACCCACTAGGCTTTGAGGTAGCACTAGGACCTATTACAGCTTGCTTTTTGTGGTTTTGCAAGAACCCACTTGCTTTTGATGGTTGAGCAAGAACCCACTAGCCTTCTTACAGGTGAAGGCTAGCTCACCTATGACACAAGCCTTTTAGAAGGAAAGGCTTTAAGAAACCTCTTCACACCTTAGTGGTGGTGTGAAACCCAAAAGAAAGGGGGATGAGAAAAGGGTTGGGGTTTGTAGGCACAAACCCAATTTTAAAGCTCAAAATAAATATACAATAAAAACCGTAATTGGAGAAGCCTTGGGCGCCTTTGATTGATTGGATGTTGAAGGCCGCTTCCAAGCTTCTTTGATGGTGCTCTTGGATGTGGAATTGGATTGGAGCACTTTGGGTTCCTTGAGGAAATCCACCGGAGGTTCGCCAAAATGATCAACAATGTGTCTGGTGGCTTGGGTTATGATCCGGTGGGTGTCCGTTAGCTTTGTATAAGTTCCGGTTGTTTTCCGGGGCTTCCTTGGCCTTTATTTATAGGCATGGAACCCTTGGGGAGGCTTCGGAGCCGTTGGAGAGGCTAAAAGAGCCGTTGGGAGCCAAGTGGGCTAGCCTGGTCAAACTGCAACGGCTAGTTTGACTGGCTCCACCGGCTGGCCGGTACAGTCCCACCGGCTGGCCGGTGCCTTGTATGTTGAGAAGAATTTGGTCCAGGCTCCACCGGCTGGCCGGTGACAGAGCCACCGGCTGACCGGTGGAACTTGGCAGTGGGCAATGCCTCTGCCAGGTCCACCGGCTGGCCGGTGCTATCACACCGGTTGGCCGGTGGACTGAATTTCAGTCCACTTGAGATTCTTTCTTGGGCCATTCCTTTGGCAATCTCTTGCCTATCATCCACAACACTTTAAAAACAAGGTTAGACAAATAAGAAAGTGATTGTGATCATGAAAATCAAAGAGTGTGGGGTACAACACTGCTAACCTCAATAAAACAGGATGAAGAAGGATAAAACTGACCCCCAACTGTCTAAACCTTCTACTTATGAGTCAACTTAGAACTTCTAGCCACAACTCTACTCTATGAATAGTTCTAGAAAATCCCCTCCCATGAAAATATGGAATTAGATAGAACCATCTCAATAATATCTTCCCTCACTATAAATTCAAGATATGTCAATAATATGAATCGGTAACCTGGAACTGGATATCTGGATGCAAAGACTCTCCAAAATTGGGTACCCTCTTATCCTAATCTGATATAAGATATGAAACATAATACAAGAGGTTATTGTATGACTTACTAAACTCTTGCACATTGGAAGTCCCCTAGAGGAGAGTAAGAGTCTCTTTCCAACAATTCACCTTCCTGATCAGAGAAAGAAACTAAATGTAAAACTGAATAAGAAATTTATTTCATGAAATAGTTGACTCCTAAATGTCCTCAAGGAGAAAAAAACACCACTATCAATCTTCCCAATTTATAATCCTCAAAACCAATGAAACCCACTGTTAATTCTGATCATGGATCAAAATAAAGGAAATATCCACCTCCTAAAACCAAGACTCAGCCTCACAATCCAAAATATATCCCTCATTCCACTATAGAACCTTGATCTGAAACTCTTAGAGTTTAATCTAAGTTTCACCATTATTGAACTCAAATCTACGATGATCTACTAGCACATCATTCTAAACATACTCCTCATGGAATGAATGATTACATTAACTTTCATACATTCTTATAAAATAATGAATATTATGGACTCCTAAATCTAGAATATAGATATTTAAGGTTTATTAATTAAATAAATTTTAACTTAATCCTCATTTCCTTTCCAATTCAAACACAGAAAAAAAATCTTGATGCACGATCCTTACATAGGTCTCTACCACACAAGCAACATCACCTCACTTATCATGCTTAGTAAACTGAAAGGTTCCCTATGTAAAATCAATGTGGGCCTTAAATACATTTTTCCTACCAATTATCCCTTGTTTATATAATATACTAGGTATAGATGATATTTTTCACCAACTAACCCATGAAACCTTCTCTAGTAACTATTATCATGCTCCATTATATCTCTTAACCATGGCCTTTGATACCAATGTATCATGACCCCTACCCTCCATCATCACCCTTCTTGATCTGGTAGTAAATATTTTGAAGACCCTCAATTCTTACTTATTCCATGGGTTGGTGACTAGCATTGAGAATATAGAATTCATAAAACATGATGCATTTACCTCTTTATATGTTTGATGGAAAATAGATAATTTGATATCCACCAACCAACACCATCATATAGATAAAGGAAAAAACCATCCCATGAACTAATATAATATCATAAAAAATAGAAAAAAACTAAATTTTTTAAAAGAAACACCTATATAATAAACATGAACTCAAATATATCTTGAAAAAACCACTTTCAGTTAGTAATTCCCAGATCAACCATCAACCAGTGCTTATAAACCATAAAAACAGGTTTTATATACATGGGGTGATCATGAATGTATACCCAGTGAGATCCTCCCCAAAACCTCTTGTGAAAATATGAAAGAATAATAATAAATACCAATGAATAAACAAATAAAACCAACTAAATACCTAAATAATTACAAATAAATCCCATTATCGCAAGGAACACTCACCATGAACTCTACATTTATGTCACACCAATATTAAAAGTATATTCATAAAAAAGGTACCCCAATTAATCTTCCCCACTAATTTTCTCACCTCAATTCTTAATTCCAAATATCATATGATATCATAACTTCCAAAATTCATCTAACACCCCATGAATACATAACATATATCATCCTACATCCCATGCTACTCGTCATAACCTCTTCTCAACCATAATCCTGTAGTAACTTTAAATTCCACCGTAGACTATGTTACCTTAATTATACCTCAATCTATCACAACCTATAAAAATACACTAGCAATAAACTATAGTCTCTATAGCTCGAAAATGAGTATGTTCTATAACGTCAATCTACTACATCCCACCCACACATGTATAGTAAAACTGAGATCCATTACCACCCATGTAGAAATATACCCTATACCAAAATCTAGTATATACATGATACACCTAAACATCATATTAGGTCAAAGGGAGGGTCAGGAAGATGGATAATTCAACAAAATGTTTCCTCACAAACCTAGATATTGAGAAAAATATCCATACTAAAAAAATTAAGTGTATGAAATAAAAAAAATATAAGAATATATATATCACACAACCACATCAGAAGAAGCTAACTAGACTTAGAATCAATTGCATCTATTTTCCCACATGCCACCCAACATCCACCACTAATTACTAAGAAAACATTTTCAATACATTAATATATGAATCAAGATCCATCCTCAACTGTCTCTACTTATTAATGAAAAATTAAAATTTTTCTACTGAACCCCATTATAAAAATTCTAGTTTGAAAATTATTTTCATTTCAAGACAACATTCTTTCATAATTCATGTGAAAATTTCTAAATTTCATTCCCATGTGATATGCTCCCATTTTTTTGAAATTTTAATAGATTTTCAATGATAATAACTCCAATATTAATTCAAACACAACATAATTTATTCACTTTTTGATACTTTTTTAAATTTTGGAATTGAGGAAAATTGGATTTAAATATTATTTTAATTTATATATTCATTTTTTATTAAGAATCCATGCATAAATTGATATTAATTTTTAAACAGAATTTAATACTATAAATATTCAATCTGGAACATGGAATTAAATTTTGAATTAAATTTTTAAATGGATTAATTTGGATTTCTAATACTTTCCATTTTTTTTGAATTAAATGAAATCTATCATTTAAAATCAAAATTGAACTTTTTTTAAAAAAATGAACTGTGAATTTTAAGGTCCAATTTTAAATTTGAAAATAAAAGATATTTTTAAATGATAAAAATATTTCAATGGAATTTGAAATTATTTAGATTCAAATTATGCAGATACATTGAATTTTAATTTTAATTGTTTTTATGTCTATAATTAAAAAATGGGAATTTTTTTATTTTGTAAATTGAAAAAAATTGAAAATGATAAAATAGAACACATAAAGATACTTAAAGTGACTGAAAGAATACTCTCACAGTCATTATAATGACCATTAGTAAAAATAAAGTGACTATATGTAAAAATGGAACCCTATAATCAATCTACATTAAATAAATTTGAAGCTAACATAGACCCATGGTCAGCTTCCAAGTGATCATTCCTTTTGAAAACCAAAATCCTCATGGTAAGTACTAACCTACCATGTCCAATCCCATCAAACTAAATGTTACCCTACTCCATGATCACTATACTAAGCAAGCATACCTACAACATGTCCAACCCTCCATGGACACTTCTCCTCCACCCCACAATTTTCAGTCTACTATTAATGAGAATTCAACTAACCACATGTTGCCACAAATTTATCATACCTACTATGAATGGGAGGTCCAACTTCAAGCTACTGTGAAACTGAGAAATTCACTGCCACCCTATCATCGATTGTTGATCTAGTTTCCACACCTTCAATTCTCATCGAGGCCGAGACACACTACCATACTATAATACTCAAACATCTTATCTAGATCTGATAAAATTCAATGCTCTATAAAGTTGAAGATAACTAAATCCATATATCTATGAGAAAGGATGAACCCCAAATCACTATTTTACCATGACTGTTCCACCCTTTTGAAGATTCCCACTAAGGAATCCAATAGGAGCAGCACCACCAGAGGAGAAAGAGAATCATCGACATCAATTTGGAGAAGATGATTCACCACCCTTTACCACGATTTACCAGACTTGAAAAATGAATGCACACTCCAATGAATAAGAATCATAATATTTAATAACACCTACCACTATACTAATGAAACAAAGTTGTGAGATGTTGAGTACGAGCCGACCATTCCTCTCGTGATGATGAAGAGGAATCGAGTCACCACACTGGCCTCACACGAGCCACTTCTAAGAATTCCCCAATTCAATAATTTTTGTGGTTTTTTCTTATTGAAGGTATTATAAAACCATCAAGACTCTATCTCTATAAATTATGAGGATATATATTCATAAAAAGAGTAACCTTGATAAAAAAACCCCTATTTAAATTCCATTCTAAAAAAATATCAATTATTTATTATGTTTGTTTTTTCTATAAAGGATGAGGATAGGTGAGACCTTGTTTGACTCAAACATATTGGAAATGAATTTGAAAAAAACACATTAATTATAATCAATGAGTAAAGTAATAAATATTTTGTGACAAATCAAATCGGAAGCCTGAAATCCCAAAAAAACGTTCAATGAAATTTGACGCATTCATAAATTAATTTTTAAAATTCCACAATCTGTTCAACCCTCTAAACAAAACTACTTTTAAATTGCATTAAAAATGTTGAATTAATTATTTGTCTCATTACCATATCCTTATATCCAAATTAAAAAGGCCTAATTGTAGATTGATTATAGGTCCAAGTCATATCTTCCCTCTTTAGATATACTGGAGTCCAAATCAGAAGTACAATATGTTCATCTTCTTTTCCCTTAGTTTATAAGATTAAATCCACTATGTTGTAAATAACTAAAGAATTTCTCCATCATAATTGTATGGAGAATTATCTTGGGAGGATCCTGAATTAGTTTGGGTCAAGACCCTTGATTCTAGGAATTTTTTTATCATCCAACATAGAAGAAGTCAACGAAGGCTGCTAAAATTGAAACAAATTATTGAATAAAATGAAAAAAATAAGTGTTGCACACATGGAGAATTAAAAATTTCCCAATGATTACAAATAATTATTCTATAAATAAAACCCTATTTTATATTTTTTAAGAGTCTCATTCTCACTCATTCTAAAAAATCACTCATTCCTGTTGTTTCTTTCTTCATTTCATTTTTTATAATAACTTTGACAATGGAACGTTATGCCTTTTGTGGTAACACCAAGGATAATTCCTTCATTCCCCCTATTGATTAATTCTAATTGGTAAATTATACTATTACTTAGTTTTTGGATTTTAGTAGTTTTAATCATTTAGATATTTCTTATGGTTGTTTCTATTAATTTCTTTTACTCTCATTGTTGGGATTTAACACACAAGCCACATGGAATTAAATCTCACAATATGATAAAATATAGTGGGATAATATGATGGTGTTTGGATATATCCAATTATAGGGATAGAATAGGATAAGGGATAAAGTGATCATTTTATTTCTCTCTCCAAACAGAAATTTATAGATAAGAGTAATTAGTGTGATATCAATTCATTAAAGGAATATTAGGGAACAATTAACTTAATGATTTAATAGGAGAATGTGAGAATGTTCCAAGTTTATACCACAATTCTTTAAATTGATTTTAAAACTAGTCATTTACATCCATTGTTTCCAACAATTTGAAACCACTATACAATATTTTAACACACCCACAATATTGTATTCTCTGGAGAAAACCAAAGAGCCACTTTATTACATTTTTATCGGGTTCAAAAATCATTTTGTTGATAACCCTATGACATGAACACATCAAACCTACTTATATTTCTTGGAAGGATAGTGCTAATATTTTATTTTTTTAAAAATGATATCAAATAACCAAATTATGTTCTTCTAATCTCATCAGTTTTGATCCTGAGGTTGATATAAATGTGCTTTCTAGAATTTGGACTCTTAAAATCATAGACCAAGAGGAAAGAAATTTTTCTCTCATTACATTGGTTGAATATCCTTCTAGTATTATTCTTCCACAATAGTAACATTAGTTATTGAAAATATAGAAGATAATCTTACTCACATGAATAGGACATTGAGGGAAATAAATGGACTAAATTTCAGAATTATTAAAAGAAAACAATAATTAAATGATCAATAAGACTATGAAAATAAAATGGGAATGATATGTATTCTACTTAAATATTATGGATTATATCAGGTGAAGATCCCAACAGGAACTTTATAAAATTTAGAGAAGTATGAAATGGATTCAGAACCAAATTATTCATTAAGGCACAAATCAACTAGAAGGATTCCCCCTTCTCTCACAAAGGGGCAACGAAAAAATGGATCTAAAATATGTATCCAATATAATTCCCCTCATTAAATGAGCAATAGATTTGATTCCTCCCAAAATTATTCCATTCATCAAGGAGTTATCAACTAAGTAATGAGATCTATGGAATCAAATAAGAAACTCAAGAAACTATATATGGGTTTTGGGAAAGGTTCAAGAAACTGACTATAACCTTCTCACACCAACCATATTTATAATATCACTTGTCAGTATTCATTTACTAAAGATTTATTTATAATAACTATAAATTACTAGATGATTCTTTAGGAAGATCACTGATTGATAAGTCTCCAGTTAAAGTTAGATAACTAAATGAAAGAATCGGTCAAAATTTTCAATAATTTGGATCAATAACTACAAAATAGAGGTTTACATAAGGTAAAAAGATCCAAATAACCTTTAGTGTAAGATAAAATTTAATAACAAACATCTCTTGTGCAATATCAAGCAATCAAACAAGTGTAGGAGTCGTCACCTACCATACCCCAAGGGATTGTCATCATTTATATTCTCATGGTCATTTTACTAATGGATTCCCTCTAGTTTAAGGGACTGAAAACTACGATGCCATGTTAAAAAAATAATCTATAGAGTCCACCAAGTAGAAAATAAGTATTTGGATATTTTACCATTGATGAATTTGGAGCTAAGATCCAACAACAACAAAGGCCACCATTCCAACCATAATTCCAAAAGGCTTCTCAACGACCTTTCTAAACCCCTACATTCCAAAAAAAAATACCTCCATCCACAAGCTGCCGTGAAGGAATTTCTCAAGAGCCTTCCATCAAAAAAAATTCCAAGATAGGTAAAAAAAATATCAAAATAGTCAACAGACCACTCTCAACACTCAAATATCATAGTATAAAGAATTAAAAGGATATTTCAACCAACTCATGAACACCCTCGATAAATATGTAAATCAAAGATCAGGTAATCTTACTACTCAACCAATTCCTAACCCAAAATTAAATGTTACTTATTTCACATTATGTATTGGAAAGGATCTAGAAAGAAGTGATAGAACACCCCTGGAGACCAAATCTAGAAGTGAAAAAAAACATGTACCTGGTGAATATACCCAGGAAAAAGAACATGAAGAGGAATCTATGAAGATGATCCTTTTGAAAAAAATCAAATCAAAATCTAAGATGGAAGATCCATATCAACCCCTAACTCTATTCCTAAAAAGGATGCAAGAACCTAATAAAACCGTGGAAGAATCACTGAAATAAGAGATTCTTGATTTATTTTAAAAAGTAGAGATCAACATCCCTTTGTTGAAGGTCATACTACTAATCTCAAAGTATGATAAGTTTATTAAATAAATGTGTATAGAGGGATGGATATTCCAAATAAATTAATAGTTAATATTAGGTAAGCATTTTTATGCCCTTGTTACACCATAAATCCCTAAAAAATTACAAGATCCAAATACTTTCATGATCCCCTACACTATTAGTAAACTTACTTTTTATAATGCACTATGTGATTTAGGAGCCTCAATTAATATAACGCCTTATACAGTTTATTCTTATTTTCATATGGGAGAACTCAAACCTACATGTGTGGTTTTGAAACTCACTAATCGATCCACTTCATACTCAGTTGGAATTCTTGATGATGTCTTCGTAAGTGCACAAGGATACCCATTCCCTTACAAATTCTAAATTCTCAACATATGAGGAATTGGTTTCCAACATGGATAAATCTAATCTAAAATAAATTTTGGAAAATCCCCATGAACAAAAACATAAGTTTATCCCAATGTGCCTTTTTAATGTAAAATGATACACTTTCAGTTTTATTCTCAAATAATTTAAATCCTATCCAAGAAAACAAACTACTAAAAATTATGAAACATAATGTTAGGGAAATAAGATGGACATTATGGGATATTATAAGGATTAACCATACCACCTGCATGAATATGAATTTTCAAGAAGTTGAATCCAAACAAGTGAGACATACCCAAAGGTTTCTCATCCTGAACCTTTTAGAAGTAGTAAAAAAGTTGTATAAATACATTTAAGAGATAGAATAATCTAACCCATCTTGGAATCCTAATGGGTGGGTCCCATTATAAATGTCCAAAAGGAAATTGGATACATAATTTTTTATAATGAGAAAATTGAACTATTTCCCATGAGAATTCAAAATATCTTGAGATTTATCATAGGTTAAAGGATATGGAACAATATGACACATAAAGACCACTTACCCATACCCTTTTTGGACCAAATAATAGAGAGACTAGCTAAGAGAGGTCATTATTTCTTATTTGATGAATTTTATGGGTATTTTTAGGTTCTAATAGTTCTTGATGACCAATAAAAGACCACTTTCACATGTCTATTTGGTACATTTTCTAACCAAAGAAGACTTTATGTCTTTTTAATTCCCTAGGTACCATTTAGTAAAAAATGAAAAGTATCTTCTCAGACCTGATTGAGAACTGCCTAGAGGTATTACTTGATGTCTTTACTATCTATAGAAATTGTTTTTAAAGTTTTATGGATAATCTAGAAATGTTTTTTAAAATATGTATTGAGAAAAACTTTGTTTTAACTTTTGAAAAGTTCAATTTTATTATAGAAAAATGAAATTTTTTGGGCCATTTAATTTCAAAAGATGGAATTGAAGTTTAAAAATCCAAAGTTGATTTTATTTCCATACATCCCTTTTCTTCCACTGTGAAAAAATTAGATAGTTTTATAGGCCATGTTGGATTCTATATAAGGAGTATTATAAACTTTTTAAAAATTGGTTTCCCCTTAACTAACCTACTTAATAAGAAAATTGTTTTTTTATGATTCATCCAATATATATTTCGATAGAGTAAAAGAGTGTTTGACCAATTCCCCCATAATCTGTTAATCAAACTAGAGTTACCCCTTTGAAATTATGTAGGATGCTTCTAATAATGTTTTAGGGGTTTTGATTTCCCAAATGATTGATAAAATTATACAAGTGATATCCTACAATTCATAGACCCTAGAAACTTCCAAGATTAACTATAAAAAACATATAATGGGGTTTTTATATTTTTATAGCTTTAGAAAAAATTATTTCTTTAATTTTAGGTAGTAATGTAATTATTTATTCTGATCATGAATAATTGATATATTTAATCCAGAAAACAAATGAAAATACTAGACTAGTGAGATAAATATTACTATTTCAAGAGTTTAACCTAGAGATTAGGAATAAGAATGGTTGTGAGAGCATAGAAGTAAACAACATGAGCTGACTACCTCACACTTCTTAGGTATAACCAATCCCCATGACCAATTTGGATAATTCAGTCACTATCGAGCAACTGTAAAACCTCACTCAAGTGCTTGGGTATGCTGATATAGTGAATTTCATGATCACATCAATGGCACCCTCCTTCTTTTATAATAGTCAAGATGCTGAATTACCATTAGAATCAGAATATTATGTCTTGAAAGACCCTTATTTATGGAAAATTTTCGATGAAAAGGTCATTAGAAGGTGAATATGAGAAGAGGAAATGAACTTTGTGCTTTCTTTTTTCCACACACCTACTTGTGGAGGCCATTTTGGACTTAAAAGAACCGCTAGAAAACTTTTGGAATCTGAATTGTTTGGGCCCTAAATTTTTAAAAAATTACACGATTTTTTTAAAATGTCTGAACTTCCACTTTAGTGGGAAAATTTTTAGAAGACAAGATATTCCCTAAAAAACTTTTATTTTCCATGAGATATTATATGTTTTTTAAATTAACTTCATGGACTAATTTTCCGTTTTATTTAGATTTTACAACAATCTATTAGTAGTAGACTGGGTTTATATATAGGTTAAAGAAAAATATACTTGAAATAATGATTCAAAAACTATGATTAAGTTTTCAAAATCAAACATTTTTTTAGGTTTGGAATACCTCGATCTAAAACAAATGATTAAAGAACCCACACATCCAACAAGAATATTGAATACTTTAGGAAGAAATATGGGGTAATCTATATAAATTTCACCTCTTACCACCCAAAAATAAATGGACTAGCTAAGGTTTCTACTAAATAAGTCAAAATAATTTCTGAGACAAAAATGTAGCTAGAACACAGAGTCTAGAGTGAGAAATTAAATGATGCAATGTGGGTATAAAAAACTCCCTACAAAACCCCGTTAGTTATGTCACCCTACATAATTGTTTCTGGTAAACACTGTCACATTCCTATTGAGTTGTAGTAAAAACCCTATTGTCCCATCAAAAGAGTGAACCTATTGATCAGTAAGGATGGAGAACAAAGGAAGGTTCTGATGATGGAGCTTGAAAAGCTAAGAAATGTGACATATTAAGAACCCACTCCTGTATAAAGATAAAAATAAAAAACATCATGTTAAATTTATCCAAAAATAGAATTACAAGTTGGAGACAAAGTGATGTTGTTTTCTTGATTGATGAAGATCTTTTCTAGTAAGATTTATTCCATGTACACTAGGCTATACACAGTAACTAATAAATTTTCCTTTGGTGTAGATTAGATTCATAGATAAGGATCAAGAATCCATTAAAGTTGAATGGATAAAAATTCAATAAGTTCCTAGAGGATTTTTGGAAGGAACATGTAGAGAAGTCAAAAATCCTCTCAACTAATGTTAAATATAGCACTGATAGGATGTCTCTTTCCCTCATATTCGCATGACTGCATACTTTATTTTGAACTATTTTTTCTTTAACAAATGAAAGCTAGAATTCAATGGGAATTGTGTTTCAACCAAGTGTGGGGGAGAGGGGAAATTATGTTTTAGGGTGTAAATACAACTTTTTTATTATAAATTTATCTTCTTTAAAAAAATAAAATTTTTAAGAAACCTGTACAATGGTTTCTATTTATAGATTTTTTTAAAGTGTAAATAAATAAATAATTTGAAAAAAATAAATAAATATAGAAGTTTAATTTCGAAATTGTTTTTTCCAAATGAAAATAACATGTGAGTTTATGAGTATATCATTGATTCATAAATTACTATATGAGATTTATTATTGAGTAAACATGACCTCTATCACATAAAGATTCTGTTTGAAGACTAGGGAAATAGAGTGAAGAATGAAAAGATAATTGTCGAATAAGAATTATAACATGTGTTCACTAGAACTTTGAACTCAATCTCGAGTGACATGGCTTTATTAATCAACACCTTATGGAGCCTCCTTAAATGAAATTAATTCAATTCCATTGAACTAGGTATAAAAAATATAAAATTAGTAACTCACAATGAATCTATGAATATGTCTTGGTAAGTGCACAAGGATACCTAATCCCTTCAAACTTCTATATTCTAAACATAGAAGGAAAAGGTTTCTAACATGGATAACTCTAAACTGAAATCATTTTGGGAAAACCCCCAAGAAACAGAACTTAAGTTTATTCCTTAAAGCATACAATATTCCTTTTTAGGTAAAATGATACAATTTTTGTTATAATCTCAAATAATTTAAATCCTAGCCAAGAACACCAACTACTAAAATTTATGAAACATAATGTTAGGGAAATAGTATGGACAACTGGGGATATTATAAGGATTTACCCTACCACATGCATGCATATAATTTTTCTAGAATTTGAATCCAAACCAGTGAAACATCCCCAAAGTTGGCTCAACCTGACACTTCTATAAGTTGTAAAAAAGAGGCATAAATACTTTTAAGAAATTTAATAATCTAACCCATCTTGGAAACCAAATGGGAGAGTCCCATTAAAAATGTCCAAAATAAAATATGATACACAATTTTGTATAATGATAAAATTGAACTAGTTCAAATGATAATTCAAAATAACTTGAGATTCAACCTAGATTATAGGATATAGAACCATGTGACCCATAAATACCACTTCTCCATAGCCTTTTTAGACCAAATAATTGAGATAGTAACTATGAAATGTCATTATTTCTTCTTTGATGGATATTATGGGTATTTTTAGGTTTCAATAACTCTTGATGACCAATAAAATACCACTTTCACATGTCTATTTGGTACATTTTACAACTGAAGGAAAACATTATTTCTTTTCAATTCCCTAGGTACCTTTCAGTACTACCTGGTAAGTATCTTCTCAGACCTGATTGATAACTGCCTATAGGTATTACATGATGAATTCACTATCCATGGAAATTGTTTTTAAATTTATGTCGAGAATCTAGAAAAGGTTTTTAAAATGTGTATTGAGGAAAAATTGGTTTTAACTTTTGAAAAGATCCGTCTTTTTATAAAAAAATGAATTTTTTTGGGACATTTAATTTCAAAATATGGAATTGAAGTTGATAAATCCAAAGTTAATTTTATTTCCCCACTTCCCTTTTCCTCCACTGTGAAAAACATTAGATATTTTCTAGGCCACGTTGGATTCTATATAATGTTTATTATAAACATTTGAAAAATTGGTTTTCCATTAACTAACCAACTCAATAAGGAAATTTATTTATTTTGATTCATCTAGGATAGATTTTGACTGATTGAAAAAGTGTTCGACCACTTCCCCCAGTATCTATCAACCAAACTAGAGTTACCCCTTTGAAATTTTGTGGGATTATTCCAATATAGTTTTAGGGGTTGCGCTTTACTAAAAGATTGATAAACTTACACAAGTGATATACTACACATCATAGACCCTAGAATCTTCCCATATTAACTATAAAAAACATAAAATGGTTTTTTTATTATTATAACTTTAGAAAAATTTTATTCTTTAATTTTAGGTAGTAAAGTAAATATTTATTCTGATCATAAAGAATTGATATATTTAATCCATTAAACTAATGAAATTCCTAGAAAAGTGAGATAAATATTGTTGTTGTAAGAGTTTTACCAAGAGATTATGGATAATAATGGTTGTGAGAGAATGGCAGCAGACCACATGAGCTGACTACCTCAGACTCCAAAGGTTGTACCAATCCCCAAGACCAATTTGGATGATTCAGTCACTATCGAGCAACTATAAAACCTCACTCAAGTGCTCGGGTATGTTGACATAGTGAATTTTCTGATCAAATCAATGGTAACATACTTTTCTAAATATGAAGATGTTTAATTAAATTCTGAATCAAAATATTATGTCTATAAGGACCCATATTTATGGAAATTTTTTGATGAAAAAGTCATTTGAAGGTGCATCCAATAATAGGATATGAACTATGTGCTTTGTTTTTGACGTACACTTGCATGTGGAGGCTTATTTTAATCATAAAGTATTGAGATATTTAATCCAGAAAACTAATGAAATTCCTAGAAAAGTGAGATAAATATTACTACTATAAGAGTTTTACATAGATATTATGGATAAGAATGGTTTTGAGATAATGGAAGCAGACCACATGAGCTGACTACCTCACACTGCGAAGGTTGTACCAATCCCCAAGACCAGTTTGGATGATTCAGTCACTATCGGGAAACTATAAAACCTTACTCAAGTGCTCAGGTATGTTGACATATTGAATTTTCTGATCACATCAATGGTACCCTCCTTCTTTTCTAAACATTAAGATGCTTAATTAAATTCTGAATCAAAATATTATGTCTAGCATGACCCCTATTTATTAAAATATTTTGATGAACACGTCATTAGAAGCTGTATCCAATAATAGTATATGATCTTCGTGCTTTCTTTTTGATGTACACTTGCATGTGGAGGCCATTTTGGACTTAAAATAACCACTAGAAAGAATTTTGAGGCTGGATTGTTTTGGCCCGAAATTTTTAAAAATTCACATGATTTTTTTAAATGTCTCAACTTCCACATTTCTAGTGTAATTTTTAGAAGACATGAGATTCCCAAGAAACCTTTGGTTTTCTGTGAGATATTCGATGTGTTTTAAATTAACTTTGTGGCCTCATTTCCTATTTAATTTTGATTTTCCAACATTATATTAATATTATACTATGTTTCTATATAGATTAAATAAAAATATACTTGAACTAATGATTCAAAAACTATGATTATGTTTTCAAAATGAAACATTTTTTTTTGGTTTGGAATACCTTGAGCTATAATCACTGACCAAGAAACCCATTCATCCAAAAATAACATGGAATACTTCATGAAGAAATATGGGGTAATCCATAAAACTACCACTTCCTACAACCCAAAATTAAATGGACTGGCTAAGGTTTCCATAAAATAATTTTAAATAATTTTGGATAAAAAAATGTAGCTCGACCACAGAGACTAGAGTGAGAAATTAAAAAATAAAATGTGGGCATATAAAACTCCCTAAAAACCCCATTAGTTATGTCACCCTACTTAATTTTTTATGGTAAACACAGTCACATTCCTATTGAGTTTCAATACAAATCCTACTAGGCTATCAAAAGAGTGATCCTGGTGCTCGGTAAGGATGGAGAATAGAGGAAGGTGTAGATGATAGAGCTTGAAAAGCTGATAAGTGAAGCATATTAAGAACCCACTACTATATAAAGGGAAAAATAAATATTTTCATGATAAATTGATCTAGAAATACAATTACAAGTTGGATACAATGTTTTTTTATTTTCCATGAGGATGAAGATATTCCTTGGTAAGATATATTCCATGTAGATTGGGCTATACACAGTAACTACTACATTATCCTTTATTGTAGTTTATATTAAAGGATATGGTACAAATAATCCATTCAAGGTGAATGGAAAATAATTCAAGAAGTTTCTGGAAAATTTTTGCAAAGAACAAGTAGAGGACTCAAAACTCTAATCTATTGATGTTAAATAAATCACTACTAGGTTGTCTCATTCCCTCATATTATCATGACTGATTACATTATTTTGAACTATTTTTTCATTAACAAATGAATTCTACAATTCAATTGGAATTTTGTTTGAACCAAGTGTGGGAGAGAGGGAAAATTTTGTTTTAGTGTGTAAATACACCATTTTATTTTAAATTTATCTTCTTAAAACAATCCAATTTATTTAGGGACTTGTACATAGGTTTCTATTTATAGAATTTTTTAGAGTGTAAATAAATAAAAAATTTGATAAAAATGGATAAATTCAAGAAGTTTAATTTCAATATTGTTCTACCAAATTAAAATACCATGAAAGTTTATGATAATATCATTGATAAATAAATTACAATATGATAATGATTATTGATTGAACATAACCTCTATCACATATAGATTCTGTTTGAAGACTAAAGAAATATAGTGAATACTGAAAACATAATTGTGGAATAAGAATTATAACAGGTGTTCACTGAAACGTTTAACTCAATCTTGAGTGACATGGCCTTATTAATTAACATCTTATGGAGCCTCCTTAAATGAAATCAATTCAATTCCTTTGACTAGGAATAAAAATAGGAAATTAGGAACTCACCATGAATCTATGAGACAATGGAACCGTGTGTTTGAGTAGCCATAAATACATATTTTAATAAGTTATTTCTCATAGTTCTCTATAAATATATGGTTTAGAAAAATTCAAAAAATGAATAAAGTGTGCATATGTAAAAAATGAATTAATTTAGGTTATGGGAATTTTGAACCCATGCAGGGGGAAGTTGACTTATAGAAAAATCTTTTAGGGAGTATCAATGAAGTTTGAAATTGAACTTTGGTTTATGATGCTTAAAAATGTGGTAAAAATGGAAGGGATACTTACAGAAATTTCAATTCCACTTAAATTTATCAAATTCACTAGTGGAATTGGAATTTGGATGTGAATTGAATTAGTACATTGTGTGAAAGTCACATAAGACACTAACCATTTAGTAGATGAATTCTTTTATTTCATTCAATTCTAGGTGGGAATTTAAGTTTGGAATAACAATCATCTTTTTGGAATTCAAAGATAAAATTTTCTGAGAGTGTAATAGATCTAGTGTTGAAGAAAAATGTGAGCCCAAATTTTTGAAAAATTTAATTGCTTTTAATTGATAATAACCACATTATTAATTCAAGTATTGGGTAATTCATTTTCTTCTTCCTACTTAATGAAATTATGTAATTTATTGAAAATTTAATTTAAACATGTATTTAATTAATATATTCATTTTTTTGGTTAATAGAGAATCTATTCATAAATTGAAGTTTATTTTTAAAATGAATTTACAACATTAAATATTCAATCTGAAACATGGAATAAAATTGTGAATTAAATTTTTAAATATATTAACTTTTAATTTTAATATATTAAAATATATTGTTGAATTAAATGGTATCCATCAATTGAAATAAAAATTGAAATTATTTTTAAGAAAGGAACTATTAATTTTAAGGTTGAATCAAAAATTTTGAGATAAAAGTGATTTTTTCATGATGATAATATTGAAAAAATTAAAATTATTTAGTTTCAAATTGTGTAGAAACATTGAATTAGTATTTTAATTGTTTTTATTTGGGTGTTTAAAAAATCATATTTTTTATATTGCAGACAAAAAAACTACAAAGGTTTTAAGTGAACGCATGATGTTATTGAGGTGATTGTTCCTGGTGAACTGCCCACATGAAGATAATATAGGATCCAGATCTTGGATGCATTCTATACTAACAAATAATCCTGATTTTGAATATACCTAACCGCCACACTGAAAAAACAAAGTCACAAGATGCTGAGGAAGAACCATTCATTCCACTTATGAGGATAAAGAATAATCGAGTCACCACACTTCCCCCGCATGAGTTACTTCTAAACAACTTCCCCATTTCAATAATTATTATTGTATATTTATTCATGTAGTAGGTATTATAAAACCCACGAGACCCTATCTCTATCAATGATGTGGTTGTGGCTTCAAAAAAAGATGAACCAAAGCAGCACCCCTATTTAAATTCTATACTAAAAAATATCCATTATTTGATGTTTTCTATGTTGATTGAAGAAAGTCAAGACCTATTTCAACTCAAACTCATTGAATGTGGATTTCCAAAAAATAGAATTCATTGTGCTCAATGGAGAACCCGATAAAAATTTAGCAATGATTCAAATTAGAAGCCTAAAATAAAAAAAAACCCCTAGATAAGAACTTTGACACAACCAGGACATCCATTAAAAATTAATCGATCTGTTCAAGCCTCTTCACAACACCTCTTTAAAATTTCAATAAAACTATTGAATTCAATTTTTCTCTCATTATTCTACTTACAAGTATTCATTCTAATGGACCATCTATGGTGACATCCATGGCCCAAGCCTCATCTTCTCTCTTTTGATTCACTTGAGTCTAAATCAAAAAATCCAATATATTTATCTTCATCTTCCTTCAAGTGTAAGACAATATCCACATTCTTAAGATGATATCCACTTTGTTATGAAGCTCTGAATCAATTTTCCACCAAAATTATATAGATATTTATCATGGGAGGATCCCCAATCAGTTTGGGTACAAACCCCTAATTCTAGTTATATGCCAATCATCCAACATAGAAGAAGAAACTACTAAATGATACAATTGAATAACATTCTTAAATAGCATGAATAAATTTTTTCCTCTAACGTGGAGAATTATGAAGTTTCAAATTATGTATAAGAATTATTCTATAAATAAAACCTTATTCATTATGCTAAGGAGGTTCATTCATGATAAATATCAAAAGATCTATTATTGTTATCATTTCTCATTTACTTTCATTTATTTTTGAAATAACTATGATAATGGAACATTATTCCATTTGTAGTGGAACCAAAGAGAATTAACTCATTCCCCCTCTTGCTGAATTTTGATTGGGAAATTGTCCTATTACATTATTTATGGATTTTAAAATATTTAATTAGTTTGAGATTTATTATGGTTTTTATTTTTAATTTCTTCTAATCTCATTATAGGGATTACATATACAATCCACTTTAATATAAATCACTGCAATTGATAAAAGGCAGTGGGATAATACAATTGAAACTAGAGTTATCCAGTTACCGAGATAAAAAAAATATAGGGGTTACAATGATCATCATATTTATCTAGATAAACTAAAATAACCATATAATAGTAATCAATGATATATCAATTGATTAGAGGAAGATTAGGGAATAATTAAAATAATGATTTTATAGAATAATTGGGGAATTACTAAAGGATAACACATTTTTCATTTTTTTTAAAGGTTGGGGATGAAGGCTAAATTTATTGTTAATGAAAATACCTCTTTAGTGTGGGTAGAGGGATACCCATTACATAGCACAAAGGCCCAAGGTCAAGTGACCCTAATACAAGGCTTGAAATCCCATTTTTTGGCCCAAAGGACCCCTCGGTGAACAATAATTCTACAGTACTCGCACTGCTATAGCCCCTTATGCAGCCCAGCCACCTCTACAATACCTACAATAGTTCTTCCGCCGCTACAGTGCCACCACTGCTATAGTTCTGCTGCAATATAACATTTTTCATTAAATTGATATTAAAACCAATAAATTACATCCATTGTTTACAATAATTCAAACCCAATAAAAAATATTTTAAAAAACACACAGTAATATTTTCTCCAAAGACAACCTGAGTTCCACTTTACTATATTTTTTCTCAAGTTCAAAAATAATTTTTTTGAGCTCCCCATGACTGGCATCCATCACCATGCTCGTCAGATCATTCCTTTCAACCATCCCATGGTTTATTAACAAAAATTTTATTATTACCCCATCCCATGATTTCATTTATAATTCTATTTACCAATCCATAAATGGGGTATTCCAAAACTCCACCAGAATACACCGCAAGAAAGTTTAACTCACCCTGAATAGTCTAACTATTCTACATATTTGGGACCCACAACAAAAAACCACCCTATATCCAACCATCAAGAGTAAACAAAAAGAAATATTTGAAATCCCATCTCTAAACTTTTACCCAAGAACCTCGTCAACTAGCCTCACATATCAAACTATAAAATATGAAAACCTAACTCTCCAAATGTTCCATCTTTTCCATCATCCTTATCTTAATGAAAAGGTAATTAATAAGTCTTACTCTCAACTTTATTCACCTATTCCAATAAAAAATCACAAATAAACCAGGTTTCCCTGTTTTTATTTAAAACTTTCAATTTTATTAATAATGAATTAAATAATAATATAAGATATCTGATCACCTCCCCATAAGGAACTCTGAACTCCTATGGAAATCAAACCATGGATCCCCCATCGAAAAACAATAGAAAACCCATGAAAACTAATGAAAACTAACTACCATTTCTTGTAAAGAGAGAGTGGGAGATAGAAGAGTAAAATAGAGAAGAAGAAACTTAACTCAGATCACTAGTAGATGATCTCTAATAGATGGAAGATTTAGCTTACAAAAAGGGGACTTAAAGACTTTCAAATAGGCCCTTGGTTCACCTGGGGTTCAATTGAGAATGGAATAAATATGATAAATTTTATTGGGATCGTGAATTTATACAAGGTATAATTTTAATATACCATGGAGAAATACCCTTTACTACACCATAACCCCTAGGTAATTCACCATAACTACGGTGCAACAACAGTAACTATGCTATTAAATTTCAAAATCATGGAATCCATTTTGTAATCCTTACATATCTCCCATATATCTTATTACCCCTGGGTAAGGCTATAGTATAATCTATGACCAACACTACAGTAGTCCTATATATAGAAGAGATAAGGAAAATAGATCCCTAAGGCTCTATGGTGCAACATGTTCCCATGCCACAACTACCCCCGGATTGATAGAGATACCAAAACCACTCACCTAGACCCTTTATGCAAGGAATAAAAGGATCCAGTTCCAATTTCCATCTCTAAACCACACCTCACCATAACATACAAGCTCATGTTGTAATCATACCCTTCTAGTAGAAAATATATATAAAAACCACTTCTACCCTTCGTTCCATTTTCCAAAACCGTTCTCCATCAGAAAAAACAAAGGAAGGGATTCAGAAAAACCGATCCCTTACATGTTCCCTGTATTTTATGTCAAAATGTGTGGTTTAATAATTTATTCTTGAAATGGTTTTTTATTACTCTTAAAATACTTGTGTTTCTTCCATTTTATGTATTTTTTGTTGTTATAAATTTTGGTGGTTATATTATTTTTCTTGAGAAAATAGTTTATGATCAGGGCTATTCAATTAGGTCTAGTAATATTCCATTTGTAGGTTTTTTTAGTTTTGGATGAGTTTTTATGTGGGACTATGGATGTGTAATGGATTTTTCCATACAATTGAGTGGTTGAGCAACAACTTGTCTCAATATGAATTAAATTTCTATTTAGTATATTTCTTTTTGGATTTTCTTTATATTCATTATAAGCCTTTGATAATTCGTATCATAATTAGTGTTAGGTTTTATGGAATGGGGGTGCTACCATGGATTATTTTTATACAATGGGTTTTTTTCTAACCTTGTCAACTTATGATCAAACAAAAATATGGATCTTATATTTAATTAACTATCATATTATTTCATAATTTGAATAAGGATATGTTTAATTGAAAAATTAATAATTATTAATATAACTTCTCTGTAAATACTAATTTGTATTCGTGTATTTGGATTACCCATCCATGTTATTGTTTTAGAGCATTGGGTAAATCCTATTAATTTTATACTCACTCCATATATGTGTATATCACTAGACATATAGATATTAATAGACATGATACAGAAAAAAGGAATACCAGATTCTTCATTAGTACTTATAAATAGATCCATGGTGGAGATATGGAAATGAAAGTTTAGTATCTTGAGACTTATGTTACTTTTTTGGGTCAGCATGTCACCTTCCTTTTGATGTCAAATTTTAAAAGCTTGATATTTCCACTGTGAAATATGGTTAACTAGTTTTTAATTTAAATATTTTTACATCTATATGATTCTATTATATTTTTATTTTTTATATTTTAAGATAAAATTATTCCATGATGATTTATTTTATCCATCAACACAAGTTATTTGCCTCAAGTGGTTGAGGATCATTCTTAAGATGTTGTGGTGATCTATTTTAGGTCTCTATATTTAAGTTATTGGGTAATATTGTTACATAAATAATTCATTTAAATATATTCATGGAATAAAGTTGTTAGTTATATGAATAAGGGATAGAAAACTCCAAGGTACATTAGTCCCTCCAAGACTCTTAACTTGTAAAACCCAACACCTTATTTGAGGTATAAACCCCCTTTAATTTTTTCTAGAACCCCTTGTTTTTTCCTTAAAGAATAGTCTGAGGGGGTTTGATAGGAAAATGTAGTGTTTGGGAGGATTGAGAGAAGGATTTAGGAAAATAGTATGATACCTTAGTCCCACTAACTATCCAGTGGACAAAACAACAACACCTGCAATCTAAAAGTGACCATCGTCTAACCTGTGGACTTTTACTGGCTATCTAGTGGAAACCACAAGCAAGAAAGTTGCATCTAGGTATTTATTTTAAAAAGGGGGAAATTGTAAATGGACCAATTTACCCCCATTTCATCATAACCCAATTTTTATCCTCTCTTAGACCAGTAGTAGTGACATGGTATCTCTCCTCTTCTCCCATGGATTCTTGGGTAATCTTCCATAAATACTCCTCCATTTTAACTTCTCTTTATTTTGTTAAAATCTTCATTTTAATTCTAACTCTCCTATATCATAAACCCTTTCTTTCATTTCCATGTAAGTATATCCTGGTATGTTTGATCTAAATTCCCTATTTTTATGGATTTTTTCTATTTTCTCCATATCAACAATTTTAGATCAAATCAAAGGTTGATATCAGATTAATGGATCCCTACAATGTTGAGGTAGGTGACCTATGTTCTATTTCCTTAAAGTCTTATTTTCATATTACATTCTGAAATGTGTTGCCACATTAGATCATTGGATGCTTGACCTAAAAATTAAATTAATTTTTTTTAATACTTTTGTGATGTATTAGAAACTCTCTTAGGATTATAAAAAAATATTTTTTTTGGGATAAACCTTCACTGAAGTGTTTTAAGTGGTGAGTTAAGATTATGCCTTCAAATTGAGTGAAGTAATGGGGTGGTATGGGGTTAAATTTAGTAATGTAATGAATTATTATGGAATTTTTGGGCTTCTTGGGAGGACCCCTAGGACCTGGTAGTGTCTATTACCATCAAAAACTTAAATGAAAATGTGAGACGAGCTAAAGTGGTGAATCTTGGCTTGAATTGTTAATTTTATTTATATTTAAAATTTAGAATAATTAATTGTTTGAAATTCATAGAATTTATAGTGATTATGGAATTCCTTGGGAAGTTCCTTAGATTCATTATGAAATATATATAGTTTTGAATACTCTAAAAGAGAATTATGTTCCATTTGGTGACTCATGTGAATTTTGAGAGTGAATAATTACTTGGATTCAATGTGGTCTAAAGATATATAATGCCTTAATAAAGACATTAGATTCTACATAGATTCATTACCACAAATTCTAGGGGTGAATCCCCCTTGGATTAAGGGAATGTCTATATTTATTAAATTCCATGGATTAATGTCATGGATTCTTGAGGAGTACATTTTTGAAATGTTGTGGTATGATCTCCTTAAATTCTTCTTTGTATTATTTGTGTAGAATACCTTGGGTGTGATACTTGGATTTTAATTGAGTCATGATTAAAAAAGTAAAGGTTGATTCTTTGAGTTAGGACTTAAAAGATGGATTTATTTGGGAATTAGTAGAAGGTAATTCTTATATTATACCTATGATTTATTTGATATTATTTAGGGTTACCTTTAGGAAATTTCCTCTTGGAGTGAGGAGACCAAGAAATTGTTAATAAATTTGAACATGATTTATTAGGGATTTTTATGTGAATTAATAATTCTCCTATGATATTATAAGGATTCTATGAAGGATCAGGGTGTTATAAAACTATCGACCTAAGTTAATCCTAAAAAAGGCGTCAATGGTAGACGGTGTGGGTGAGTGTGGATTAAAGGAATTCTAACAAGTATGTCTGTCATTATCCTATTGGGAATATTTCTAAGGGTGGTATACATAAATCTGTATAATGAGGAGTAAACCAAATACATGAGAAGACTTCCCTAAATAAATACCCAATACAGATCATCCTCAATCCAGTCCTTATGAAAACCCCTATTAAAAACAATATCACTATATTTCTCCACATCAAAATCCCCCCATTGTGAATCCTCTACCTGTTGAACAAAATATTACTACATAATTATCTCATAGAGACACCCTCTACTTACAACATCCCTTATATCATGGTGTATCATGAAAATATCCTTTTTCAACTCCATAAAAATACCTAGACTCATGCACAACATCACTGCATGAATTCCTGCTCAAAGCATTAGCCACAACATTCCATTTCCCCAACATAAAATAAATATCAATGTTATAATCCTACAATAATTCCATCCAATATTGTTTCCACAAATCCAAATCATTCTATGATAATATATACCTTATATTCATATAATCCATGAAGGCCATAAAACATTTACCAATGAGGTAATTCCACCGCAACTTTAATGAAATTATAATGTAAAATAAATCAAGGTCATTGGTAGCATAGTTACATCCATGAGAACACAACTTTCATGACCCATAATATATAACTTCTCTCTACTACATCATAACAGAACCCAATCCTAGATGAAAATAATTATAATAATTCTCAAATGTAATTCCCAACATAGATAAAAACTGATAAATATCACTTCCCAGTTATTCCTTTAGATACACAAAAGAAAAATGGTATTGGTTAGTTCACACAATCATGTGATCCTTCATATTCAAATATGTCATAGTAGCCACAATAAATGGAATGTTAGGTATGAACCTCCTATAATAACTATAAAGAGAAAGGAAGCTCTACACATAAACACCATTCTTGGGAGATATCCAACAAAAAGCCCACTTTAATATTTAAAGGATCTATAGCTACTCCACATTGAGACATTCCATACCTCAACAAATGGACCTCATAGTCCTAGAACATATATTTTATAGATTTTCAAATAGATAATAATACCAAATAACTCACAAAAAATTTCATAGATTCTCTAATTTATCTTTCTAAAACACTAAAAACATAATAATTTTAATGATAAATGCCACCAAAAATTGTTCTAGAAACTCATGGAACACTGTATTCATTAATCTCATAACCACGACTGGAAACTTTTTAATACCAAACAACAATATAATGAAATCATAATGTCAATAATGACATATTAAAACAATTATTTAGTATATCCTTATCCTTAACTCACATATGATCATATCCTAACCATAAATAGATCATTTAGAAATAACTATTTTCCATGAAATGATCATATAAGTCATCAATAAATGGAATAATATAAAAATTATTTTCCATCACCTAGTTAATGTAACGATAATAAATATAAAAACATATACTTCCATCTTCCTTCACTTCCAAGAGAAATGGAGCACCCTAAAAAAACACTGGGCTGAATGAATCCACTCTATAAAATATCGTCAATTTGAAAATGTATCCCCCAAAACGTAGAAGGGTACATAATGTATAGATACATGGACATAAGATATATTCATAGAAACAATTATATCCCAAATGAATTTCATGTCAAGGGGGTAGTATTTTAACCACTTATGGAAGTAAATCAAGGTATTCTTCTACAACCTAGGGAAACACCATTGTATAATCCTCTACTGAACTTAGCATCATCTCAAACATAAAATTAGATAAGATCCCAAAATTCCTCAAACACATTCGAGGTTCTTTCTCACTAAAAAATGTAGCATGTTCTCCATCAACATCATAGAATATAACATTCACTTAAAAGTAATTAAACTTATACTACAACGAATACAACTATTATTTTTCAATTATGATCTTGTGTGGTTATATCCAGAAACATAGGAAATCCCAAAAATAGATTTATTATCCTATAATCAGCTCAAAATATTATCACACATCATTCAATCTATCTTTCCCTCTAATTGGAATAGCCAATGTCAATGAAACTAAGATCCTCTCCACCACAAGTACCAAAGAATGGACTGGGGGTATAATTAAGAAGTTAATATATTCATAATAAAACATGGAATAAGCCCATGTAGGATAAAAGTAGATAATACATCACATGGAATTTTCATCTCTATACACTGTAAATTCTAAGGAATGCATCTGACCATGTCTGGCCCGATAGCTTATTTGACCCTAGTGAAGACTACCTATATGGTCATGCACTTCTCGTTATCCCTGAGGATGAGGTGAATTATTGGGTTATCCTTTACCTTACTTATCCCCTCTCCACTGATCAAATATTGGATCTTTCTACTACTACTTCTACCTAAGTGGATATTTCTACAATATATGATCCTGAAGAGGGATTCAACTTCCACATTTAATTCTAAGGAAAATTGGTCATTCAAGCCTATGATGACCACAAAATCTAAATACATGAAAAAATATTACTAATTATCTAGTTCGTTTCCAAGAACTTCTAAACTTAGTTAAATAGGTTGAAGAACGATAGAACTAACCCCCCACTTTTTGAACTTCTACTTACGAGGAAACATGGAACATCTGACCATATACCTACTCTATGAATAGTTCTAGAAAATTCCTTCCCATGACAATCTAGTATTATCTATAACACTCTCAACAATATCTTCCCTCACTATAAATTTGATATGTGTCAACAATATGAATGGGTTAACCTGGAATTGGATATCTGGAGGCAAAGCCTCCCCAAAATTGTGTACCCTCTTATCTTTATCTAGAAGAATATATAAAGCATAATACAAGAGGTTATTATATGAGTTACTAAACACTTACACATAAGAAGTCCCCTAGATGAGAGTAAAAATCTTCTTCCAACAATTCACCTTCATGTTCAAATAAAGTTACTCAATCTAAAACTGAAGAAACTAATCCCAAGAAATAGTCGACTCCTCAATGTCCTCAAGGAACAAGAAACACCACTATCAATCTTCCCTATCTATAATCCTCAAAACCAATGAATCCCAGTGCTCATTCAGATCATGGATCGACATAAAGAAAATGTATGGATCCTCTAACCAACCCTCTATCTTATAATCCAAAATATATCCCTCATTACACTATAGGACCTTGATCTGAATCTCTAAAAGTGTTATCTAAGATTCACCATTATTGACCACAACTCTACGATGATCTACTGCTACATCCTTGTAAGCATACTCATCATTGAACAATTTAGTACATTAACTTGGATCCATTTCAATAAAATAATGAATATTATGGTCAGCTAAATCTAGAATATCGATATTTAATGTTTACTAATTAAATCAATTTTAACTTAATCCGTATTTCCTTCTTAATTCAAACACAGAGACAAGAAATCTTGATGCATGATCCTTTAATAGGTCTCTACCTCACAAACAATATCACTTTAAATATCATGTTTAGTTAACTTAAAGGTTCCCTGTGTCAAATCAAAGTGGACCTTAAATACATGTTTCCCAACCATTATCCCTTGTTTATATAATGTACTAGGTATAGATGATATTGTTCACCAACCAACCCATGTAACCCTCACCGATAACTATTATCATGTGTCATTATATCTCTTAACTGTTGTGACTGATACCAATCTATCATGACCACCCACACCCTCCATCGTCACCCTTCTTGGTCTAGTAGTAATGATTTTGAAGACCCTTGATTCCTAATTGTTATATAGATTTGTGACTATAGTTGAGGGTATATAATTTATACAATAGGATGAATTTCCCTCTTTATATGTTTTACAGAAAATATATAAGATGATATCCACCAACCAACACCATTATATAGATAATTGAAAAACCATCTCATGAATTAATTTGATATCATGAAAAATAAAAAACAAATGAATTTATTAAAAGAAACACCTAAGTAGTGACCATAAACTCAAATAGCTATTGAACAACCACTTTTAGTTAGTAGTTCTTAGATTGACCACCAACTAATTCTAATAGACTAGAAAACAGTTTTTATATACATGGGGTGATCATGCAGGTATACTCAGTAGGATCCTGCTTAAAAACTCTTTTGAAAATATGAATGAATCGTACAAAATACCAATTAATAAACAAATAAAACCAACTCGGTACTTAGATATGTAAAAATAAATCCCATTATCTCAAGGCTCACTCAGCAAGTAACTCTACACTTATGTCACATATATATCAATGTATATTCATATAAAAGGTACCCCAATTACACTTCCACACTAGTTTCTCAACTCACTTCCTAATTCAAATCATCAAATAATCTCATCCCATCCATAAGTCATCTAACAAACCATGAATACATAAAATATCTCATCCAACATCCCATGCTACTAATCATAACATCATTTTAACCATAACCAAATAGTATGTTTAAATTCCACCATAAACCATGTAGCATTCATTATACATCAATCCATCCCAACCTATGAAAATAAACTAGTAATAAACCATAGACTCTATGGCTAAAAAATGAGTATGTTCTATAACCTCAATCTACTATATCCTACCCACACATATATAGTGAAGCTGAGGTCCATTAAAACCCATGTAGAAATATACCCTATTCCTAAATCCATTATATAACTGATACACCTAAACATCATACTATTTTAAATGGAGAGTAGGGAAGAGGGATAAGTCAACCAATTGTTTCCTCACAAACCCAGATATTGAGGAAAACATCCATACTCAAAAAATTTGTGAGTGTATGAATTTAGAAAATATAACAATACATATTGCACACAACCACATCACAAGAAGCTGACTAGACTTTGAATCAACTTCAGCTATCATCCCATAAGACACCCAACATCCACCACTAAGTCCTAATAAATTATTTTCAATACATTAATATAAGAATCAAGATCCATCCATGGCAATCACTCCTTAGTAATGAAAAAAATAATTTTTTTTCTACTAAACCCCATAATAAAAATTATAGTTTGATAATTATTTTCATTAGAAGACAACATTCTTTCATAATTCAAGTTACAATTTCTAAATTTCGTTCTCATGTGATATGTGCCCAATTTTTTGAAATTTTTAATATATTTTCAATTATAATAACACAATGATTAATTCAAAAACAAAGTAATTTATTCACTTTTTATACTTTTTGAAATTTCTGAATTGATGAAAATTAGATTTAAACATTATTTTAATTGATATGTTCTTTTTTTTAAATTAATAATCTATTCATAAATTGATATCTATTATTAAACAGAATTTACTACTATAAATATTCAATATTAAACTTGCAATTAAATTTTGAATTACAATTTTAAATGGTTTAATTTGTATTTTTAAAAATTTCAAACATTTTTTTGAATTAAATGAAATCCATCAAGTAAAATCAAAATTTATTTTATTTTAAAAAAAAGGAACTGTGAAATTTAAGGTTTATTTTTAAATTTAAAAATAAAAGTTATTTCTAAATTATAAAAATATTTCAATGGAATTTAAAATTATTTAGATTCAATTTTTTGAGAGATATTGAATTTGCATTTTAATTGTTTTTATCTAGATAATTAAAAAATGTGAATTTTTTTATTTTGAAAATTGAATTTTTTTTAAATGATGGAATATACCACATGAATTTATTGAAGTGATTATTCCTAGTGAACAGACCACATCAATATACTTCAAGTGACCTCAAGAATAATATCACGGTCATTATAATGACCATGAGTAAAAATCAGGTGACTATATGTGAAAATGGAACTCTAGAATCAATCTACCTTAAATAAATTTGAAGCAAACATAGACCCATGGTCAGTTTCCAAGTGATCTTGCCTTTTGAAAACCAAAATCCCCATGGTAAGTACTAACCTACCATGACCACTCAATTCAAACTAAATTTGACCCTACTCCATGATCACTATACTCACCAAGGATACCTACCACATGTACAACCCTCCATGGCCACTTCTCCTCCACCCCCAAAATTCTCAGTATACTATTAATGGGAATTCAACTAAATATGTGTGGCCACCCACTTCTTATACCTACCATGAATGGGAGGTCTACCATCAAGATACCCTGAAACTAAGAAATTCATTGTCACCCTATGATCGATTGTTGATATAGTTTCCACACTTTCCTTTCTCCCCGAGACCAAGACTTGCAACCGTACTGTAATACTCAAAAATCTCATATAGATCGGAGAAAATCCAATGTTCTCCATTCTTGAATATATCTAAAGTCATAGCCATGAGAAAGGAAGAACCCCAAATCATTATTGTACCATGACTGTGCAACCCTGTTGAAGATTTCCTCCAAGGAATCCAATAGGAAAATCACCACCAAAGGAGAAGAGAACCACTAACATCAATTTGTGAAAAATCATCCACCGCCATATACCATGATTTATAAGATCCAAAAACTGAATGCACAATACACTGAAGAACAATCCTTATATTTAAGAAACCCAACCACTAGAATAAAGAAACATAGTTGTGCGATGTCGAGGAATAACCAACCATTCCACTCATTATGATGAAGAAGAATCGAGTCACCACACTTGCCTCGCACAAGCCTCTTCAAAATAATTCCTTAATTAAATAGTTTTTATGATTTTTTTCCTATTGAAGGTATTATAATACCATTAAGACACTATATATAACAATTATGAGGATATGGATTCAGAAAAAGAATAACCTTGAGATAAATCCCATATTTAAATTCCAGACTGAAAAATATCAATTATTTCTTCTATGTGTTTTTTCTATATAGGTTGAGGATATGTGAGAACTTGTTAGAATCCAACATATTGGATATGGATTTGAAAGAAACACATTCATTTTTATCAATGGAGAACCCAAGAAATATTTTGTGATGAATCAAATTGGATGCCTGAAATCACAGAACCACTTGCAAAGAACTTTGACACATCCAGAAATTCATTTTGAAAATTCCACAATATATTCAACCCTCTACACCAAACCACTTTTAAATTTCATTAAAACTATTTAATTAATTATTTATCTCATTATTTTGTCTTTATGTTTGAATAAAAAATGCCCAATTATAGTTACATCATAGGTTCAAGTCATATCATCCCTCTTTAGATCTACTAGAGTCTAAATCAGAAATCCAATATGTTCATCTTCTTCATCCTTAGTGCATAAGATGGCATACACTATGTTTTAAATCACTGAATAAGTTCACCACCATAATTTTATGAAGCATGAGAGTGGGAGGATCATGAATCAGTTTGGGTCAAGACCCTTGATTTGAGAAATGTGTCGATCATCCAACATAGAAGAAGTTAATGATAGATGATAAAATTGGAGGACATTCTTGAATAAAATTCAACAATTTGTGTTATTAACATGGAGAATTCCAAATTTCCTAATGATTTCCAATAATTATTCAATGAATATCACCATATTCACTTTTTTGAGGAGTCTCATGCTCACTCATTCTCAAAAATCACTCTGTGCTATTGTTTATTGCTTCATTTCATTTATTTTTATAATAACTCTGATGATGGAACACTATTCTTTTTGTGGTAACACAAAGGATAATTCCTTCCTTCCCCCTATTGATTAATTCTAATTCTTAAATTATACTATTACTTATTTTTGTAATTTTAATAGTTTTAATCATTTGGATATTTCTTAGGGTTGTTTATTTTAATTTTTTTACTCTTATTGTTGTGATTTCACACACAAGCCACTTATAATTAAATCATTAAATGTGATAGAAAGTATTTGGATAATCCTAGGGTGTTTGTATATATCGAATTGTTGGGCTAGACTAGTATAGGGGATACAATGATCATTTTATTTCTCTATCTAACCTGAAATAACTAGATAAGAGTAAATAGTGAGATGTAAATTAATTAGAAGAAGATTAAGTAATGATTAAAATAATTATTTTTTAGGAGAATGGAAGAATATTATAAAGTTAGATAATTGTTCTTTAAATTGATATTAAAAATATTCAATTACATCCATTATTTCCAACAATTTTAATACACTAAAAAATATTTTAATACACACACAGCATTGTCTTCTCTGGAGAAAACCAATGAACCACTTTACTACATTTTTTATAGGGTTTAAAAATCATTTTGTTGATCACCCTATGATAAAAATGCATAAAGCCTCGTGTAATATATAGAGAGGACAGTGCTAGCATTTTAATTTTTTTAAATCATATCAAATAACCAGATTCTATTCTTCAAATCACATTGGTTTTGATCTTGAGGTTGATAAAACTGTGCTCGCTAGAATGTGGAATATTAATATCACAGAACAAGAGGAAAGAAATTTTTTCCTCATTCCATTGGGGGACTCTCCTTCTTGGTTTCTTCTTTTACAATAGTAACATTAAGTATTGAAAATATGGAAGATAATCTTACTCAAGTGAATAGGACTTTGAGGGATATGTATGCACCTAATTTTAGCATTACTAAAATAAAACAATAATTTAATGATCAATAAGACTATGAAATCAAAATGGGAATGATATTTATTCAACCTAAATACCCTGAATTATCAGGTGAAGACCCCAACAGGAACATGAGATAATTAAAAGAATTATAAAATGGATTCAGAACTAGAGGATTCATCAAGGCTCAAATAACCTAGAAGGATTTCCCCTTCTCTCTTAAAGGGGGATCTAGGGAATGGATATACAATTTGTAACCCATAGAATTCACCTCATTAAATGAGCTATATATATCCTTCCTCCAAAAATTCTTGCATTATTTAAAGAGTTCTAAACAAAGTAAAGAGATCTATGGAATCAAACAAGAAACTAGAGAAACTCTATATGGGTTTTGGGAAAGGTTCAAGAAAATGACTAAAACCTTATCACCCCAACCATATGAAGAAAATAAATTATTCTTATTCATTTACTGAGGATTTATTTATAATAAACAGACTATACTAGATGATTCTTTAGGAGGATCACTGATTGATAAGTTTCCAGTTAAATTTAGAGGACTAATTGATGGAATCACTCATAATTCTCAATAATTAGGAATAATAACTAAAAATAGTGGTTTACATAATGTAAAAAGATCCAAAAACCCTTTAGTGAAAAACAAAAATTGAAGAAAAAACACCTCTTGTGCAATATCTAGTAATCGAAAAATTGCTAGAGTCATCACCCAGTAAACCCCAAGGGACTGTCATCATCTATATTCTCATCAACATTTCACTGATGTATTTACTCAAGTTAAAGGGACTGAAAACTACGATTCCATGTCATGAAAGAAATTATAGAGTCAAACAAGTGGAAAATAATGATTTGGATATTTTCACATTGATCGATTTGGAGCTAAGAGACAACAATAACAAAGCCCACCATTCCAACAAGCATTCAAAAAGGATTCTCAAAAACCATTCTAAACCCCTCCATTATAAAAAAAATCCCTCATCCACAATCTACCATAAAGTAAAATATCAAGATACTTCCATGATGAAAATGATAATAAATGTAATAAAATATCAAAAATAGTCAACATACCACTCTCACCACTCAAAGACCAAAGTATACGAAATTAAAATGGAAAGTTCAACCGCTTATGACCACCCTCAATAATCAGGTAAATCAAATCTTATACAATATTAATAATCAACCAATTCCTAACCCTAAAATAAATTTTACTGATATCATATTAAGGATTAGAAAGGATCTAGAAAGAAGTGAATGAACACCCCTGGAAACTGAAGCTAGAAGTGAACAAAAACATGTACCTGGTGAATCTACCCAAGAAAAAGAACCTGAGGAGGAATCTATGAATATGCTCTTTGTGAAAAAAAATACAAAGAGATATCTAAGATAGAATATCCACATAAACCCCCACCAACATTCCATAAAATTATGCAAGAACCTAATAAAACCATGGAAGAATAACTGAAATAGGAGATGCTTTGATCATTTTAAAAAGTAGAGATCAACATCCCTTTGTTGGCGGTCATACACCAAATCTCAAGGTATGAAAAATATTTTATATACATGTGTATCGAGAGAAGGATATTCCAAGGTAATGAAGAGGTAAGATTTGGTAAGAATATTTATTCCCTTATTACACCTTAAATCCCTAAGAAATTACAAGATCCAGGTTCTTTCATATTCCCATACACTATTAGTGAAATTACTTTTTCTAATGCATTTAGTGATTTAGGAGCGTCAATTAATATAATTCCTTATAAAGTATATTATTAATTTCATATAGGAGAGCTCAAACCTATATGTGTGGTTGTGAAAATTGCCAATTGATTCACTTCCTACCCAGTGGGAATTCTTGAAGATGTCTTGGTAAGTGTATAAGGATACCAAATCCCTTCCAACTTCTATATTCTCAATATAGAAGGAAAAAATTTCCAACATGGATAACTATAAACTGAAATCACATTTGGAAAACCCCAATGAACCAGAACATATGTTTATTCCTTAAAACATACAATATTCCTTTTTTAAGTAAAATGATACACTTTCAGTTATAATGTCAAATAAGTTAATGCCTATCCAAGTATTCCAACTACTAAAATTTATAAAACATAATGTTAGGGAAATATGGTGGAAATTAGGGGATATTATAAGTAATAACCCTACCACTTGCATGCATATGATTTTTTTAGTAGTTGAATCCAAACCAGTGAGACATCCCCAAAGGTGGCTTAACTTGACCCTTTTAGAATTTGTAAAAAATATGTATGAATACTTTTTTGGAGATATAATAATCTAAACCATCTTGGAAAATTAATGGGTGAGTCCCATTTAAAATTTCCAAAAGAAAATTGGATACAAAATTTTGTATAATTAGAAAATTGAACTAGTTACCATGAGAATTCAAAATAACTTGAGATTCTACAGATATTATTGGATATGGAACCATGTGACCCATAAATAATTATTCCCAATACACTTTCTAGACCAAATAATTGAGATAATAGCTAGGAAATGTCATTATTTATTCTTGGATGGATTTTGTGGGTATTTTTATGTTTCAATAGATCTTCATGACTAATAAAGGACCACTTTCACATGTCTCTTCAGTATACCTTCCATCCACAATAAAAATTTATGTATTTTTAATTCCCTAGGTACCTTTAAGTACAACCTTCTAAGTATATTCTCAGACCCAATTGATAATTTCCTATAGGTATTACTTGATTAATTTACTGTCTATGTAAATTGTTTTTGATTTTTTTTGGAGAATCTAGAAACGGTTTTAAAAATGTTTCTTGAGAAAAACTTGATTTTAACTTTGGAAAAGTGCCATTTTATTATAAAAATGAAATTTTATGGGCCATTTAATTTGAAAATATGGAATTACAGTTGATAAATCCAATGTTAATTTTATTTCCACACTTCCCTTTTCCTCCAATGTGAAAATCATTAGATTGTTTCTAGGCCATGTTAGATTCTACATAATGTTTATTAGAAACTTTTTAAAAATTGGTTTTCCCTTAACTAACATACTCAATAAGGAAATTTATTTTTTTTATGATTTATCCAGGATAGATTTTGATAGATTGAAAAAGTGTTTGACCACTTCCCCCAATGTCTATCATCCAAACTAGAGTTACCCCATTAAAATTATGTGGGATGCTTCCTACAGAGTTGTAGGGATTGTTACTTCCTAAAAGAATTATAAACTTACACAAGCGATATTCTAAACTTCATAGACCCTAGAAGCTTCCCATATTAACTATAAAAAAACATAGAATGGGGTTTTTCTATTTTTATTTCTTTAGGAAATTTTAATTCTTGAATTTTAGGTAGTAAAGTAAATATTTATTCTGATCATAAAAAATTGAGATATTTAATCCAAAAAACTAATGAAAGTCCCAGACTATTGAGATAAATATTAATATTGTAATATTCTTACCTAGAGATTAAGGATAAGAATGGTTTTCAGAGCATAGTGGTAGACCACATGAGCTGACTACCTCACACTAATAAGGTAGTACCAATCCCCAAGACCTATTTGGATGATTCAGTCACTATCGATCAATTGTAAAACCTCACTCAATTTCTCTAGTATGTTGATATAGGAAATTTTATGATCACTTCAATGGTACCCTCCTTGTTTTCTAATTATCATGATGCTTAATTAACTTCTGAATCAAAATATTATGTCTAGGATGACCCTTATTTATGAAATTTTTTTGATAAACAAGTCGTTAGAAGGTGCATCCAAGAATAGGATATGAAATTTGTGCTTTCTTTTTGACTTACACTTGCAAGTGGAGGAAATTTTGAACCTAAAATAACTACTAGAAAATTTTTAGAAGCTGTATTTTCTTGGCCCAATTTTTTTTTAAAATACACATGATATTTTTAAAATGTCTCAACTTCCACTTTTCTAGTGGAATTTTTAGAAGACATGAGATTCCCAAGAAACCTTTGATTTTATGTGAGATATTAAATGTATTTTAAATTAACTTCATGGACTAATTTCCTATTTCATTTTTATTTTCCAACATTCTATTAATAGTAGACTACATTTCTATATAGATTAAATATAAATCTACTTTAACTAATGATTCAAAAACTATGATTAAGTTTTCAAAATACAACATTTTTTAGGTTTAGAATACCTTGAGCTATAATCAGTGACCAATGAAATCATTCATCCAATAAGAACATGGAATCCTTCATGAATAAATATGGGTTATTCCATAAAATTTCCACTTCCTACAACCCAAAAATAAATAGACTGGCTAAGGTTTCTAGAAAATAATTCAAAAATAATTTTGGATAAAAATATGAAGCTCGACCATAGAGACTAAAATGATAAATTCAAAGATGAAATGTGGGCATACAAAACTCCCTAAAAAACACCATTAGTTATGTCACCCTACTTAATTGTTTATGATAAACATTGTCATATTCCTATTGAGTGCTAATACAAATCCTACTAGGCTACCAAAAGAGTGAACCTGGTTCTTGGTAAGGATGAAGAATAGAGGAAGGTTTAGATGATAGAGCTTGAGAAGCTGAGAAGTGAAGCATATTAAGAAACCTCTACTATATAAAGAGAAGAAAATATTTTCATGATAAATTGATCCAGAAATAGAATTACAAGTTGGAGACAAAGTTTTTTTATTTTCTTTGAGGATGATACTCTTCACTGGTAAGATTTATTCCACATGGACTGGGCCATACACAGAAACTAATAAATTTTCTTTTGGTGTATTTTAGATTCAATGATAAGGTTAAAATAATCCATTCAAGTTGAAAGGATAATATTTCAAGAAGTTCTTGGAAGATTTTTGGAAAGAAAAAGTAGAGGACTCAAAACATCTCTCTACTGATGTTAAATAGAGCACTGCTAGGTTGTCTCTTTCCCTCATATTCTCCTAACTACTAAAATTAATTTGAACTATTTTTTCTTTAACAAATGTATGCTAGGATTCAATTGGAATTATGTTTGAACCAAGTGTGGTGGAGAGGGAAAATGTTGTTTTAGGGTGTAAATACACTTTTTTATTTTAAATTTATATTCTTTAAAAAAAATCCATTTTTTTAGGAGCTTGTACATAAGAATCTATTTATATATTTTTTTAAAGTGTAAATAAATAAATAATTTGAAAAAAATAAATAAATTCGGAAGTTTAATTTCAATATTGTTCTACCAAATTAAAATAACATGCCCGTTTATGAGTTTATCATTGATTTGTAAATTACTGAATGATAATGATTGTTGATTAAACATAGCCTCAATCACATAGAGATTATATTTGAAGATTAGAGAAATAGAGTGAAGACTGAAAACATAATTGTTGAATAATAATTATAACACGTGTTTACTAAAACATTGAACTCAATCTCGACTAACATGACCTTATTAATTAACATCTTAGGGAGCCTCCTTAAATTAAATTAATTCAATTTCGTTGATGAGGAATAAAAATAGGCAATTAGGAACTCACAATGAATCTATGAGACAATGGAACTGTGTGTATGAGTATCCATCAATAAAAAATTTAATATTTGATTTTTCATAGTTCTCTATACATATATGGTTCAGAAAAATTCATAAAATAAATAAAGTGCACATTTTTAAAAATTGAATTCATTTAGGTGATGGAAATTTTGAACCCATGAAGGGGCATTTGACTTATAGAAAAATCATTTAGGGAGTATCAATGAAGTTTGAAATTGACCTTTGGTTTAGGAAGCTTAGAAATGAGGTAAAAATGGAAGGGTTTGTTGAGTCAATAAGGTTTTCCTTATGACTTTTCCATTCCTTCAAACTTATGGGAGATTTTTTAGTCAATAAGGTTTCGTTATAGCTTTACAATTCCTTCTTGTTTTGAAAATCACAAACACCTTATCTCAAGGAAAAACTCTTTTTACCCTATATTTTACTTCTATAAAGAAAATTTTTCTTCCCCAAGAAAAATTATCCTTAAGATGTTTTATTATTCATATCTTAATTTTTCTAAGTGAAAAATTTGGTTTGAAAACAAAACCTCGAAATCCTATAATTACCTAGATTTGAATCATTTTGTTCTAGGATTCAAATTCTCAGAGTTCTGGTTACAAACTCTTCAGAGTTCTGACTCCGAATTCTGAATCATAATTCTGGTAACGAACTATTCAAAGTTCTGAATCCGAATTCTGATTCCGAATTATGCATACGAACTCTTCTGAGTTCTGACTCTAAATTCTTATTACGAATTCCGAATACGAACTCTTTTTAGTTCTAACTCCGAATTATGATTACGAATTCTAGTTATGAATACCTCTGAGTTCTGGCTCTTAATTTCAAATATGAATTCTGGTTATGAACTTCTCTGAGTTATCAATCCAAGTTCTCTGAATAGAGACTCTAAACTTTTATGAGTTCTGACTCATAATTCTCATGAACTCTAACTCCGAAATTTGTGAGTTCAGGTTCCTAATTGTTGTGAATCCATATTCTGAATTTTCATGATATTCAGACTCCGGAATTCTATATAATTCAGGTTCTGAATTCATTGAAAACATAATCTGCATATCCTTGTATTATAGACTCCAAATTTAATTTTGGTTAGACTCTGAACTTTCATTTTCTTACATTCTGAATTTTGGATTTCTAGTTATGTAACAATAATTTTGCTAAAACTTGTTTTGTTATAAAATGATGTCATGCTTTAGGTTACTAACTAACCTTTGTTTGAGTGAAAGGTGTATAGGTCCCTCTAAAATTAAAGGAAAAATATGACCATTGGAGGAGGGAGCCGACTGTTGAAGTTGTGCTTATAAATAGAATCTCATTTAAAAGAGCTCATGAAATGTTGATCAATATAGAGATTACACACTGCTGAAGTGATTTCTAGGGAGAGGCTTTATTGTTTAGTGCATACTGAACTAATTTTTCAGATTTACTTTGTGTGACTCTGATTGTTGTTGTGCACAATCGAGGGCTTCTGGGGATAGGAAGACAGAGGTGCCGACTACCTTGAAGTTGAGGTCTTCCTTGCTGAGGAAGATAGAGGTGTTGACTATCTGAAAGTTGAGGGCTTGCGGGGATATCAAGACAGAATTCCATCTTCATATAGAGGGCTTACCCTGGTGTGGGTAAGATAGACTTTCTTGAAATTATAAATCAAGGGACCTTTATCCAAGTTTTTTGGATACCCTTCTCTTTGGGTTAAAGGATTTACTACTTGTTACTTGTTTTTTTACAAGTTTTTTGCTGCATTTGTATTGTTGAGGAAAGTATAACTATCTCATACTTCCTCATACTTGTACTCTGATTTAGATAGATTCTATACGCTTTAAGGTAGAATCTTTATCTTTTTAATCCTTCATTGAGTTTCATTTCCAAAATCATTTTTCCAGAATTTTTTTTTCGGAATCATATGTCTTGAATCAAGAAAGTGTTAGAACTTAGAGATTTGTGAATTATCTTGTTTAACCTTGTTAAACATAACCATCTTTAAAATTTCCTTAGGTATTTTTAAAGTATACAATTCACCCCCCTCCTCTTGTATTTGAGCATCTCATCGTTAATTATTCGATCCTACATTCGGTATTATAGAATATGTCATCCTCACATAACATCTCAACAATTGGTATCAGAGGAGGTGACCTGTGAAATAATCTCATGATTAGATTTAGAAGAGAATTATTCTTCTTATTATTTTCTGGAATCCGTTTTTCGGACTCGTATAGTTCAGATTGATTTTTTTTTACTTATAGATACTCTTGTTCTATATTTTTTTCCTTTCTTAGGAATATTTTCCTTGTTTAAAAACCTTTTCTATTAACAAGTTTTGTGTGGAAATAATTTTTCATAAAGATGGCAGGAATCAATGTTGGTTCCATAGACAATCTCAATCCAACTAGACAAACTTTCTTTGATGGAAATGACTACAAATCTTGGAGAGATCTCATGAAGACTTTCATTGTCAATACTGGAGTTAATTATTTTTTTATGCTTACTGAAGGTTACAAAATCCCTGACAAAGAAGTTAGTACCTTTACCAATCAAGAAAAGCATGAATATCAACTGAATTATAAGGTACATAGTACATTACTTTGTTCTATGACTAGAAATATATATAGCTAAATTTCATCTTGTGAAGCAGAAAACAGTATTTGGAAGAAACTTGAAGTTACACATTTTGGTACTTCTAAAGTTATAGAGACTAGAAGAGCTATGTTGAGAGTTAAATATCATGGCTTTAAATTTCCTTATAGAGAAACCATATGTAAGGTGCAACAAAGATTCATGAATATTTTGAATAGTTTACAATCCATGGATGAGAAAGGATTATATGACGAAGTTCTTATTGATAAGATCATAGAAATCATGCCCAATGAGTGGGAATCCAAGAGGACAACTGTAGATGAGAATAGAAAGGTTATCGAGATTTCCTTAGATGAGCTATTTGGAACTCTTCTTCAGCATGAGACTAGAATGAAGAGATATTGTGATAATTTAAGAAGAAGAATGAGAATGGAATTTTTGTTTTTACTATAACTTCTAATCATATGAATGTCAAGACTCCTGAGAGAGTTACCATATCTAAGTCTAAGAAAGCTGTAATCCAATCCAAATCTAGTGGAAGTGAATCATCAGAGAATGAATTAGAAAATCTTTCTTAAAGAATGAACAAGATGGCTGGACAAAGGAACTTTAAATCTAGATATAAGAAGAATGAAAGGAAAGATAAGAAAGATTCAAAAGTTACATGTTAGGAATGCAAGAGAGATGGGCATATAAGACCTGATTTTCCTATGCTTAAGAGAAAATAAATAAAGGAAAAGAATTCTGAGAGAAACAGAAATAAGTATTACCAGGCTAAAGCTAAGAAAGTATTGAAAGCTAATGACACCAGGAGTGCCCGTGGTAGAGACTCTTCAGATGAATCTTCAGATTATGAATCTTCTAGATAGAAGAATCTTGGTTTAATAGCTAGACTACCTATTAACAATCATTGCTTTATGGCTAAGGTACACAATGCTGAATCATTTACCAATGTCTCTTTAAATGAAAATTATAGCAATGATAAATATTATAACTCTTGAGATGAAGATAATACTTTACCTGCCTATGAATAAGTCTCTAGGTTTTCCAAACTTCTTGAGATTGAGAATTAAAAACTCATGAAAAAGCATGATAAGGCAAATTATAAGAATACAATTCTTACTATGGAAATATCGGATCTTTCTAAAGATCCTGATAATAAAAATACTGATTTTGAAATTATTTCAAAAAGTCTTAAGGAAGTAAATTATGAAAATAATAAACTTTCTAAAGATCTAGAAAACGTAATTTCTAAGAAAAGTGTTTTCTTGCCGAGCTCTAGTTCAAAATCAAATGTTTTTGAAGACAAGAACTTGGTTATCAAACTCAAATCCAAAATATTTTCCTTGACGAAGTGTTTTTCAAACTTTACCTTAGGTAAATAAAATTTTGATAAAATGTATTCTCAAATCCAACCACTAAGGAATAGTTATGGTTTTGGTTATACTGGTTCTAAACCTATTTTTAGTAACAATTATTTTGTTCCTCAAAGTTCCCCATTCTGTACTAAGTTTCAGTGTGGTGGACATCAGGAAAAGAATTATTATCTAAAAAAACACAGTCCTTAGGATTTCATAAAACTATTTTTCTAAGAAAATTTCGGTGCCTAATATTTTTCTTTCTGAAATTTTCCGATCCAAGAAATTTTGGATTCTGAATTTCTAACTCTTTTGTTTTCAGGAAAGTAGAGAGAGTACGAAAAACAATACGTGGTACATGGATAGTGGATGTTCTTGACATATGACTGGTAAAAAACTATTTTGAAAATATTATCAAGTCAAAAGGAGGAAATGTAACTTTTTGAGATAATACTTAGGGAGAAATTTTTGGTATAGGTAACATCATTATTCTAAGAAAAACATTGATTTCAAATGTTTTATTTGTTAAAGGTCTTAAGAACAACCTCATTAGCATAATCCAATTATGTGATGAAGGCTACCGTGTGAATTTTAGGAATGTGAATTGCTTAGTACATAATTCCAAGGAAGAATTTATTCTTTCTATCCATAGGCAAGAGAATGTATAAACACTAAACTTAGAAGACCTTATAAGTCAAGATCTACCTTGAAATAGTTCAATGAAAGATCATTCTTTGTTATGGCATAGAGGGTTAGGACACTGTTATCTTAGGAACTTATGAAAACTTGTTAAGAAAAGATTAGTTAAGGATCTACCAGAGCTTAGATTTGATTCTTCAAAATTTTGTGACCCTTTTTAATATGGTAAGAAACATTAATCAAGTTTTAAATCAGTCAGTGAAGTCTCAACTAAATATGCATGACATCTAGTGCATATGGATCTTTTTGTTCCAACACAAACTGGAAGCATTGGAGGCAAGTACTATGTATTTTTCTCTAGTTGATGATTACACTAGATTTACATGGGTCTATTTTCTAGCAAATAAGTCTGAAGCGTTTTATTATTTAAAAATTTTTAGAGCCCAATTTAAAAAAGAGAAAATCATTCAATTGAAAACTATTCATAGTGATCATGGAGGAGAATTTCAAAATTCTGATTTTGAAACTTTTTGGGGTAGAAAAGGCATTACTTATAACTTCTCAGCACTCATAACACCTCAACAAAATGGTATTGTTTAAATAAGAAATAGAATTATTCAAGAGATAACTAGAACCATGTTGAGTGAGTATTCTATAGCCATACATTTTTGGGCTGAAGCTGTAAGTACTACTTTTTATATGATAAATCGATTTTTGATTAGACCTTTTCTTAATAAAACACCTTATGAGTTATAGAATGGTAGAAAACCTAGACTTTCCTACTCTAAGGTTTTTGTTTCCAAGGTATTCATTCTGAATACTAAAGATAATCTATATAAATTCACACATAAATTTGATGAAAGAATTTTTTTAGGCTACTCCACAACTTCTAAGGAATATAGAGTTTTCAATAAAATCACTTGTACAATTGAAGAGACATTAAATGTTAAATTTGATGAAACTGATCATTTTGTTTTTAAAAAACCCCAACCTACATCTACGGATGTGTTTTAAAAAACTGATTATCAACCTATGTTAGAAGATCCTTTTGATAAGGAAAATGTTCAAGAAGATACTTCTAAAACATTTACCTCAGAATATTTCCTACCCTATATTGATGAACAAGTTTTAAAAAACCTAAATCAGTAATTTCTTAAGAATCATCCTAGTGATAGAATCATTGGTGATGTAAATCAACCTATAAGGACTAGAAGTTCCTTAATAAATGAAGTAGAACGTCTAGAATTCCTTTCCCAATTAGAGCCAAAAATCACTGATGAAGCATTAGGAGATGATGATTGGATTAAATCCATGCAAGATGAACTAAATGAATTCAAAAGGAATACATTCTAGACCTTAGTTGAAAGACCTAAGGAAACTTCTGTTATGGGAGTAAAATGGGTCTTCATAAATAAGTGTGATGAAAATGGAATCATTGTAAGAAATAAATCTAGATTAGTTGTTAAAGGATATAATCAACAAGAAGGAATAGACTATGAAGAAACCTATACTCCAGTAGCTAGACTTGAATCTATTCATATTTTACATTCCATTGTAGTATTCTTCAATTTCAATCTTTTTCAAATGGATGTGAAACGTGCTTTCCTTAATGGCCATGTTCAAGAGGAAGTTTTTGTTGAACAACCTCCTGGTTTTGAAGATAAAAAACATCATGATCATGTTTTTAGACATACCAAAGCTTTGTATGGACTTAAACAAGCCCCTAGATCATGGTATGACAGAATTACAGGATTTTTGCTTCAAAATAACTATGTTAAGGGAAATACATATCCAACCCTTTTTATAAATAAAGAAAAGAATTTTTTTTGATTGTTCAAATATATGTTGATGAACTTATATTTGGTTCAACTCAACAATCTTTAATCAATTCCTTTGAAGATCTAATGAAATCTGAGTTTGAAATGATTATGATGGGTGAGTTAACATTTTCCTTGGTTTTAAAATATCTCAAAAAAAGAAGGAATCTATATATCCCAACATAAGTATATTAAAGATCTTCTTAAAAAGTATGGATATGACAACACTAAGAGTATTAGTACTCTCATTGGTACCTCAAAATTGATCTTGATGAAGTCGGGAAACCAGTAGATCAAACATCTTTTAGAGGTATGATAGGAAGTTTACTTTACTTGACAGCTAGTCATCCAAACATAATGTTTTCAGTATGCTTGTTTGCAAGATATCAGTCCAATCCTAAGGAATCTCATTTAAAGGTAGTGAAAATAATTTTTCGCTACTTAAAGGGAACCATGGATTTAGGACTCTTTTATACTTCTATAAATGATTTTGTTTTAAAAAGTTTTTCAGATGATGACTTTGGTGAATGTAGAATGGATAGAAAGAGTATATACATAACTTGTCATTTCATAAGAAATTCATTAGTTTCTTGGCCTTGCAAGAAGCTATACTCAGTATCAATTTCCACTGCTAAAGCTGAATATGTAGCAGCTTGAAGTTTCTGTGCTCAAGTGTTGTGGATGCAACACACACTCACAGACTATGGTATGAGCTTTACCAAAACATAAATTTTGTCTGATAATACATGTGCCATTTACCTTAGTAAAAACCATGCACATCACTCTTGTTCAAAGCACATAGATATTAGGCATCAATTTCTTAGAAATCACACACTAAAAAGAGATATCATTCTTCAATTTATCGAAATGCAAGATCAACTTGCTGATATTTTCACAAAATCTTTACCCTCCAATAGATTTGAATAAATTAAACATAAGTTAGGAATGATAAACGTAATGTAATCCTCCTTAATAACTTCATGTTGAACCAATCTCCTTACAGTAATAAACTCCTTTTCATAGGGGGAGTACATTTTTTCGTAATGAAGTTTTTAATATTTTTCAAAATGAAGTTTTTCATATTTTTTGTAATGAAGTTTTTCATAATTTTTCATAATGAAGTTTTTCATAATGAAGTTATTCATATTTTTTGTAATGAAGTTTTTCATATTTTTCATAATAATGTTTTTCATATTTTTCGTAATGAAGTTTTTCATATTTTTTTGTAATGAAGTTTTTTATATTTTTTATAATGATGTTTTTCATATTTTTTGTAATGAAGTTTTTCATATTTTTCGTAATGAAGTTTTTCATATTTTTCGTAGTGAAGTTTTTCATATTTTTCCTAATGATGTTTTTCATATTTTTCATACTGAAGTTTTTCATATTTTTTGTAATGAATATTTTTTTTCATATTTTTTGTAATGAATTTTTTCGTACTTGATATTTTCATAATGAATATTTTCGTAATGAAGGTTTTCATAATAAAGATCTGTGTTTTTTTTACTCATGTTTTTTTTGGAATCTAAAGTCCTTCAAGAACAATTTTCATCAATAAAAATAATTCTTCTAACAATTTGATAGGTATGATTCTTACTTGAGTTTTCGTAAGAACCTTTTACTTGATGTTTTTTTCTCGGATTCTAGTTTCCTTAAATCTGAATGTTCTCCTTTATAAACCTAAAAAGATCGGATTCAACCAAATTTTCCTTGTGGCTATCTTTTCAACTGTCAGATCTGATCAGAAGAATTCTCATCCATTGGATTGAAATGGGAAGATGAATTGTCACTTCAACACCTATAAAAGGGGACCCCTGATGGTTTTCCCACATCAGTTTTCAATGCTTTTGCATGTCTAAGCGCTTCCCCACTTCAAAATCCCATTCCGGATTTTCAAAAGTTTCTCAAGTCCGAATGTCTTTTGAAATTCCTTCTCATGAAATGTCTTTTGTCAAGCTGATTTTGGAGTGGAAAATTTACTGGGATAGGTTGGTGCGTCCGAACTTCTTTAATAAGTATGACTCTATTATTTCAATGAATATCAAGCTTAATGGATGGGAGAGTGTATCCATATCAATGATAGGAGCTCAGGATGTTGTGTATCTGGATCCACTTATTTAATTTTATGAATCAGCTTTCTTTTTCAAGGAAGATGGAAGAGAGAAATTTTCCTTCAAAAGTTATGGTAAAAATTATGCACTTTCTTAAAACAAGGATGCTAGCTTGGTAGGGATATCTTATGAAGGAGAAGCTGAGTTTTGTTCCCAAAAATTACTGGATGTGCAAGGATGTTTTGTAATGGTGAAGCCTTTTCCGTTTCTTGGACTTTCAGATGTCAAGATAGAAACAATTTCTCACATGTCTACCAACAATTGGATCCTAGAGCTATGGGTTCAGGGTCTTATCATACCGAGAAAGGGTGACAAGGACACTCTTAATTAAAGTGATATGTATTTCATAGAATTTTTTGTAAATCTAAGGAAAATAAATCTGATGAAGCATATTTTTATTACGATAGAGAATATCAAGAATGGGAATCTAATAGCACATATAACCATGTATCCTTCCCTACTCTCCAAATTGATAGTTTTGTACCTTGAATCTTTCAAGATCCCTTCCAGTTCCAAGACGAGGAATTGAAAAGTAATGTTAATCAGCGATGATACTCTCAAGAGGATTAAATTTGGTATCACTAAGGAGTCAGGTAAGTTTTATGATCTACCAGAGGATGAAGCAGAAGCCATTCTGAAAAATGTAGAAGAAGCTAAACCATCAAAGAAAGCTAGAAAGAAGATGAAACTAAAGGATGTGGAAGAAATAGAGAAATCCCCTAAGGCCAAAGAAACCGAATCCGAAACTCCAAATCCCAATAAACAGAAAACCTATCCGGAAGAGGTAGTAGCCAAATGGAGGGAGGATAAGAAGAACTGGAAAGAAGGGGAACCACAGTTTGGCCTAGACACCATAGAGGCCAAAGCATTGAAAGAGAAAGCTACTGAAGATATTGAGAAGCAAGACAAAGAGAAGAAGCTTAAGAAGAATACGTTGGAGATATATATTGTGCAATCTCTTTTGAAGGTTACTTAAGTTACATCCGAGAATATTCTCATACTGAAAAATTTCTTAGTAGAACCATTACCTGAGACACCAGGGAAGAAGTTCATGACTCTAGAAAAAGTAATAGAGAAGCATGTTGAAGAAAAAAAAGCTTTAGAAGAAGTAAAAGAAACTAAAATCACTGAAGATACAACTGATATGATAAAGCAAGTAGAAGACTTTCATGAGAAGTAAAGTGCTTCCGAACAATTGTCAATCTGGACTTCTCAAGCCGGATCTTTGAAAATTGCTACCCCTGGAGTTGATGAGAAGACTAAAGATGAAGTAAACAAATTATCTGAGGAAGAGAGTCATAATCATGACTTCATTATCCCTAAAGATATTGAGGCAGGAGCTGAGAAAGAAAAAATTGATGAAGATAGGAATTTTCAGTTTTCTGAGAGTGAGCAGGAATCTCCAGATGAAGAAGCTACTCCGAAAACCAACAAGGGGAAACAAGTATTTGTTGATACCCCAACCAAATAAATTCCAAGGAAGGAGGAAGTTAGAGGATCATCTAAGAGGAAGCTTGTTGAGCTAGAGGAATAACCACAAACTAGTAGAGTGTTAGACTCGGAGTCATCATCTCTAGGACATGATTTTGTCATTCAGTCCCTGAAGAAGCTAGTAGACACCATTACGATCTTTCCAATAATTGACTCTAAATTCCACATGCTTCAGCATGGCATAAATCAGAATTTAGACTATGTATCCATGGTGATGGATAGTTGTGTAAAGATTGAGGCCAAACACAAGAATTTCTTTATCAAATATGTTGCCCAAATAAAATTCTGCAAGAAAATGACCAGCCGGTCGAAGAAGATCATTGAAGATTTGAGAGAGCTTGATCAATTTCAGGAAGATTTCAAGGAATCTTTTGACACTAAAGACACCAAAATCAAGGATCTTACAAATATCTTTAAGGAAAAGCTAAATCTTGAACAAGATACTCAGATTCAGGATGTCAAAGATCTGAACGGGAAGTTGAATTTTGTTGTACAATGTTGGAAAACAGAAAGGGATATTCGGATTGAGTTTCAAGAAAACCTAGTGAAGAAAGATGACTTGATGAAGGCTCCGGAAGAGGCTCTAAAGGCTCAAGATGATAGGATTAAATCCTTATAGAAGCAAGTAGAGCAGGATCAAAAAGAGCTAAAGAATCTGAAAACCATTTTGAAGAAGCTGATACCCAAGGAAAAAGAAGCAAAATAGATCCAAATCCTATCTTTTGTTGTATCTATTTTTCCTTGTAAAAATTCTTTCAATATTAATGAAATTGTGGTTGCTTGTTTTGTTTTGATGTTTGTACTAATATTTCAGGTACCATATTTCTTTTACATTTCCTAAATATCTTTTTGAGAATCACAAAGTGGGAGAAGGAAAAACAATTCCAAGTAAAGAAGAAATATCCCAAACTAAGGGGGAGTTTATCTAAGGGGGAGTTTTCATTATGAAGATTTCAATACTAAAGATAATGAAAATTCCCATTCCCGAAATCTAAAATATGATCCTTAGAGTTATAAAGCCTAAGGGAGGGTAATTAATATTCATCTTTACAAATGAGAAAAGGGAGATAAGCTTTATTTCAAAGTATAGAATTTTTTTTCTAAGTCCTTATATTTTTTTCGTAAGGATGTTTTTTCTTTCCAAAAATTGGGAGATTGTTGAGTCAATAAGGTTTTCCTTATGAATTTTCCATTCCTTCATACTTGGGGGAGATTTCTTATTCAATAAGGTTTCATTATAAATTTATAATTCCATATTGTTTTGAAAATCACAAACACCTTATCTCAAGGTAAGACCCTTTTTACCCTATATTTTACTTCTATAAGGAAAAATTTTCTTCCCCAAGGAAATTTATCCTTACCATGTTTTATTTTTCATATCATTATTTTTATAAGTGTAAAATTCAGTTTGAAACCAAAACCTCAGAATCCTATAATTACCTAGATATGAAGCATTCTGTTTGAGGATCCGAATTCTCTGAGTTCTGGTTACGAACTCTTCAGAGTTCTGACTCCGAATTCTGAATTAGATTTCTGGTTACGAACTCTTCAGAGTTATGACTCCGAATTCTGATTACGAATTATGGATACGAACTCTTCTGAGTTCTGACTTCGAATTCTGGTTAAACATTCTGAATATGAACTCGTCTGTGTTCTGACTCCGAATTCTGATTACGAATTCTGGATATGAACCCTTCTGAGTTCTGACTCCGAATTCCGAATAAAATTTTGGTTATGAACTTCTCTGAGTTCTAGCTCTTAGTTCTCTGAATACAAACTCTGAACTCTTATGATTTCTGACTCCGAATTCTCATGAACTCTAACTCTGAACATTGTGAGTTCAGGTTCCAAATTCTTGTGAATACAGATTCTGAATTTCCTTGAAATTCAGAATCATTAATTCTATAGAATTCAGGTTCTGAATTCCTTGAAAATTGAATCTGAATATCCCTGTATTATAGACTCCAAATTTAATTTTGGTTAGACTCCAAACTTTCATTTTCTTAAATTCCGAATATTGGATTTCTAGTTATGTAACCATATTTTTACTAACACTTGTTTTGTTATAAAATGATGTTGTGCTTTCAGTTACTAACTAAACGTTGTTTGAGTGACACGTGTACAGGTCCCTCAGAAATTTAAAGAAAAATATGACCGTTGGAGGAGGTAGCTGACCGTTAAAGCCATGCCTATTAATAGGATCTCATTTGAAAGATCTCATGGGAAGTTGATCAATCTAGAGATTACATGCTGCTGAAGTGATTTCAAGAGAGATAGGATTTATTTCTTAGTGCATACTGAACTACTTGTTCATATTTGATTTGTGAGACTCTGATTATTGTTGTGTATAATCAAGGGCTTTTGGGGATAGGAAGATAGAGGTACCGACTACCTTAAAGTAGAGGGCTTCCTTGCTGAAGAAGATAGAGGTTTCGACTACCTGAAAGTTGAGGGCTTGTAGGGATAGCAAGACAGACTCCAATCTTCGTATCGAGGGCTTACCCTGGTGTGGGTAAGATAGAATTTCTTGAAAGTATAAATCAAAGGACCTTTATCCAATGTTTTTGGATACCCTTCTCTTTATGTTAAAAGATTTACGACATGTTATTGGTTTTGTTGCAAGTTTTCTGCTACATTTGTATTATTGAGGAAAGTATAACTATCTTATACTTCCTCATACTTCTACTCTGATTTAGTTAGATTCTATACCCTTTATGGTAGAATCTTCATCTTTCTAAACTTTCATTAATTTTCATTTCCAGAATCATTTTTCCAGAATTGCTTTTTCAGAATCATATTTCTTGAATCAAGCAAGTGTTTAGAAATTAGAGGTTTTGTGAATTATCTTGTTTAACCTTGTTAAACATAACCATCTTTAAAATTTCCTTAGGGATTTTTAAAATATACAATTCACCCCCCCCCCTCCCTTGTATTTTAGAATCTCATCATTACATATTAGATCCTACATTTAGTATTATAGAGTATATCATACTCACATACCATCTAAATTGGGTTACTTATAAAAATTTCAATTCCACTTAAATCTATGAAATTAACTTATGGGATTGGAATTTGAATGTGAATAGAATTAGTACATTGTGTGAATTCACATAGGACACTGGCCATTTTGTAGATAAATTCTTTGATTTGTTCTAATTCTAGATATGAATTTAAGTTTTTCATAACAATCATCTTTTTGGAATGTAATGTTAAAATTTTCTTACGGTGTAATAGATCTAGTGTGGTGAAAAAATGTGAGCCCAAGTTTCGGAAAATTTTAATTTCTTTTAATTGATAATAACCAAATTCTTAATTCAAGTATAGGGTATTTCATTCACTTCTTCCTAATTCAGGAAATTCTGGAATTTATTGAAAATTGAATTTAAACATGGTTTCAATTAATTTATTCATTTTTTTTGTTTAATAGAGAATCCATGCATAAATTCAAGTTTATTTTTAAACTGAATTTACAACATTAAATATTCAATCTGAAACGTGGAATTAAGCTGTGAATTAAATTTCTAAATTGTTAAATTTTGAGTTTTAATGCTTTCAAACATTTTGTTCAATTAAATGGAATCCATCTGTTAAAATAAAAATTGATTTTATTAAGAAAAGAACTATTAATTTTAAGGTTGACTCATAAATTTGGAAATAAAAGTGATTTTTGAATGATAAAATTATTGAAAAATAATTTAAATTATTTGGATTCAAATTGTGCAGAGACATTGAATTGGTATTTTAATTGTTTTTATTTCTATAATTAAAAAATCTTAATTTTTTATTTTGTAGACCAACAAAAACTAAAAAGGTTTGAAGGGAAGGAATGATGTTATTGAGGTGATTGTTTCTAGTGAACTTCCCGCATGAACATACTACAGGACATGGATCTTGGATGCGTGATCTACTAAAAAACTCTTTATTTTGAATACCCCTAATCGCCGCACTAAAAGAACAAAGTCTCAAGTTTCCGAGGAAGAACCATTCTTTCCACTTGTGAGGATAAAGAAGAATTGAATCACCACACTTCCCCCGCATGAGTTGCTTCTAAAAAAGTTCCCCAATTCAATAATTTTTATTGTAGATTTATTCATTTTGTAGGTATTCTAAAACCCATGAGACCATATCTCTATCAATGATGTGGTTGTGGATTCCAAAAAAGATGAACCAGAGCGGCACACCCTAGTTAAATTATATACTAAAAAATAGCCATTATTTGATGTTTTCTATATTGATTGAAGATAGTAAAGACCACTTTCAGCTCAAACTCACTGAATTTGGCTTTCAAAAAAAGAGAATTTATTGTGCTTAATGAAGAAACTGATAAAAATTTAGCAATGACTCAAATTAGAAGGCTTAAATCACAAAACCCCTAAAGAAGAACTTTGACACAGCCATAAATTCCTTTTAAAAATTAATTGATATTTTCAATCCTCTATACAATACCACTTTTAAATTTCAATAAAACTATTGAATTAATTATTTAGCTCATTATTATTCTTGTAAGTATTAATTAAAATGGACCAACATTGGTGTCATCCTAGGTCGAAGCCTCATCTATCCTCTTTTTATTCACTTGGGTCTAAATCATAAATCTAATATATTCATCTTACTCTTCCTTTAATCAAAAGATGATATCCAAATTGTTAAGATGATATCAACTTTTTATGAAGCACTGAATCAATTTTCTGCCAAAATTTTATGGGGATTAATTATGGGAGGTGTCTCACTCTGTTTGGGTCTAGACCCTTAATTATAGATATATTCCAATCATCCAACATAGAAAAAGACACTACTCATTAATAAAATTGAATAACATTCTTGAATAACTTGAATAAATTTATCCTCTAACTTAGAGAATTATGAAGTTCAAAACTATGTATGAGCATTATTCTATAAATAATACCCTATTAATTATTCTAAGGAGGTTCATGCTTAATAAATCTCGAAATATCTTTTGTTATTATTGTTTCTCAGTTACTTTAATTTTTTTTGTAATAACTCTGATAATGCCACACTTCCATTTGTAGTCGCACCAAGGAGAATTCCCGCATTCCCCCTATTGATGAATTCTGTTTGGGAAATTGTCCTATTATATTATTTACGGATTTTCATATATTAAATTAGTTAGATATTTCTTCTATTCTCATTTTTAATTTCATCTAGTCTCATTATTGGGATTTTATACATTAGCCACTCGAATATAAATCACTGAATGTGATAAAAAGCAATGGGATAATCCAAGGGTGATTAGAGTCATCCAATTACCAGGATAGGAAATGATAGGGGTTACAGTGATCATCGTATTTCTCTATCTAAACTAAAATAACCAGATAAGAGTAGTCAATGATATATCAATTGATTAGAGGAAGACAAGGGAATAATTAAAATAATTATTTTATAGGATAATTGGGGAATTATTAGAGGATAAAACATTTTTCATTAAATTGATATTAAAACCAATAAATTACATCAATTTTTTACAATAATTTAAACCCACTAAAAATATTTTAACACCCACACAATACTATTTTCTCCAAAGACAACATGAGTCCCACTTTACTATATTTTTTCTCAAGTTCAAAAATCATTTTGTTGATCTCCCCATGACAGGAGTGCATCACCATGCTGCATAGATCATTCCTTTCAACCATCCCTTGGTTTTCATTAAATATTACCAAAATTCTCAATAGTACCCCATCCCATGGGTTCATTTATAATTCTATTTACCATTCCATAAATGGGGTATTCAAAAAATCCACCAGAATACACCACAAGAAAGTTGTACTTACAAGGAATAATATAACTACTATATATGGTTGGGACCCACAATAAACAACCACCCTATATCCAACAATCAAGAGTAAATAATAAGAAATATGGGAAATCCCGTCTCTAAACTTTTACCCAAGAAACTCATCATCTAACCTCACATAACAAACTATAAAATAGATAGAACCCACTCTCCAAATGTTCCATCTTTTCCATCATCCTTATCTTAATGAAAATGAAATAAATAAGTCCTAATCTCCACTTTTTTACCCATTCCAATCAAAAAATACATCTAAACCAGGTCTCCCAATTTTTATATAAAACTTTCACTTTTCTCTAATAATAAATTGAAGAAAAATATAAAATATCTGATCACATCCCTGTAAGGAAACTCCGAACTCCAGTGGAAATCAGACCATGGATCCTCCATCAAAAAAAATAGAAAACCCCTAAAAACTAAAGAAAACTAACTACCATTTTCTGTAAAGAGATAGTGGGAGAGAGAAGAGTCAACTAGAAAAATAAGAAACTTTCCTCAGATCACCAACAAATGTCTCTGATAGATGTGGGATTAAGATTACAAAAAGGGGAATTAATGTCCGTAAAATATGCCCTTGGGTCACCTGGGGTTCAAAGGAGAATGTAATAAATATGATAAATTTTAGTGGGATCATGAATTTATTTAAGGTTTAATTTTAATAGACCATGGTGAAACCCCCTTTATTATTCCATAACCCCTAGGTATTTCACTGCAACTATGGTGAAAAAATAGTCACCATGATATTAAAGTTCAAAATCATGGAATCCATTTTGTAATCCTTACATATCTCCCCTATATCTTACAACCTCTAGGTAAGGCGGTAGTATAATTTATTCCCAACACTACAGTAGTCTTTCATATAGAAGAGATAAGGAAAATCGATCCCCATGGCTCTATGGTGTAACATGTTCCCATGCCACAACTTCCCCCAGATTGATAGAGATACCAAAAATGCTCACCTAGAGCCTTTATTACATGAAGAAAAGAACCATGTTTCAATTTCAATCTCTAAACCACACCTCACCAAAATGTACAAGCTCATGTTGTAATCATACCCTTTTAGTTAAAAATATATCTAAAAACCACTTCTACCCTTCGTTCCATTTTTACAAACCTCTCAACATCAAAAAAACAATGTAATGGATTTAAAAAAACCGATCCCTTACATTTTCATTGTATTTTATGCCAAAATGTGTGGGTTCAATAATTTATTCTAGAAAATGGTTTTTTATTACATTTCAAATACTTGTGTTTTTTCCATTTTATGTTTTTTTGTTATTAAATATTTTGGGGGTTATATTATTTGTCTTGAGAAAATAGTCACTGATGTGGGCTATTCAATCAGACCTAGTAATATTCCATTGGTGGGTTTCTAGTTTTGGATGGGTTTTGTTTGGGACTATGGACGCGTAATGGATTTTTCAATAAAATTGAGTGGGTGTGAAAAAACTTGTCTCAAAGTGAATTAAATTTCTAGATAGTATATTATTTTGGGTTTTCATTATATTCATTATAAGCCTTCGGTAATTCGTATCATAATGAGCATTAGTTTTTATGGAATGGGGGTGTTACCATTAATTATTTTTATACAATGTGTTTTTTGTTCTAACATTGATAGGTGTTTTACTTGTGATCAAACTTAAATATGGTTCTTATATTTAAATGATTATAATATTATTTATTACTTTAAATAAGGATATTTTTACTTAAAAAATTATTAATTATTAATGTAATTTCATTATAAATATTTATTTGTATTCATATATTTGGATTACCCATCTATGGGATTATTTTGGAGCATTGGGAAAATCCAATTAATTTTATACTCACCCCATACATGTTCATATCATTAGACATATAGATATTATTATAAATGATAGAGGAAAAAGGAATACCACTTTCTTCATTAGTAGTGAGAAAAAGATCTATGGTGGAGATATAGCAAGGAAAGTTTAATATCATGATACTTATGTTACTTTTTTGGGTCATCTTGTCACCATTCTTTTGATGTCAATTTTTTAATGATTAATATTTCCACTGTGAGTTATTGTTAAATATTTTCTCATTTAAATATTTTTACATCTATATGATTCTATTATCTCTTTATTTTTTATATTTTAAGATAAAATTATTCCCTATTGATTTATTTTATCCATCAATACAAGTTATTTGCCTCTAGCTATCAAGGATCACACTTGAGGCATTATGGTGATCTATTCCAGGTCTCTATATTTGAGTTATTGGGTACGATTGTTACATAAATAATTAATTTAAATATATTTATAGAAGAAATTTGTTAGGTATAGGAATAAGGGATAGAAAATTCCAAGGTACATTGGTCCCTTCAAGACTCTTAACTTGTAAAACCCCACAACTTATTTGAGGTATAAAACCCATTTATTTTTTTCTAGAACCCCTTGTTTTTTCCTTAAAGAATAGTCAGAGGGGGTTTGAAGGGACTATGTGGTTTTTGGAAGGATTGGGAGAAAACGTTAGGAAAACAGTACGATTCTTTAGTCCCACTAACTATCCAGTGGCCAAAACATCAACACCTGTAATCTACAAGTGACCATCGGCTAACCTGTTGACTTGTACTGGAAATGTAGTGGAAACCACAAGCAAGAATGTGAGAGCTAGGTAGTTTATTTTTAATAAGGGAAAAAAGTAAATGGACCCATTTACCCATATTTCATCATAACCCAATTTTTATCGTCTCTTAGACCAGTAGTAGTGACATGGTATCTCTCCTCTTCTCCCATGGATTCTTGGGTGAACCTCTTTAAATACTACTCCATTTTCACTTCTATTTATTTCGTTAAAATACTCACAGTAATTCTATCTCTCCTATATCTTAAAACATGGTTTTTAATTTCCATATAAATATATCCTGGAATGTTTAGCCTAAATTCCATATTTTCATGGAATTTGTCCAGTTTCCCCATATCAACAATTTTATCTCAAATAAAAGGTTGATATCAGATTAATGGATCCCTACAAGGTTGAGGTAGGTGACCTATGTTCTATTACCATAAAGTATTATTTTCATATTACATTATGAAATGTGTTGTCACATTATATAATTCAAATCTTGGCCTAAAAATTAAAATAAATTGTTTTACAACTTTTGTGATGTCCTAGAAACTCTCTTGGGCTTACAAAAAATTGTTTATTTTGGATAGACCTTCACTAAAGTGGTTTAAATGGTGTGTTATGATTGATTCTTGGAATTGAGTGATGTAATGGGCTGGTATGGGGATAAATTTACTAATGTAATGAATTATTATGGAATGTTTGGGCTCCTTGGGAGGACCCCTAGGACATGTTAGTATCTATTACCATCAAAAACGTAAATGAAAATGTGAGACGAACTAAAGTGGTGAATCTTGGCTTGAATAGTTAATTTTATTTATATTTAAAATTTAGAATAATTAATTGTATGAAATTCCTGGAATTTATAGTGAGTATGGAATTCTTTGGGAAGTTCCTTGGATTCATTATGAAATATATATAGTTTGGAATACTATAGAAGAGCCTTGGGTTCCATTAAGTGACTCATGTAAATTTAGAGAGTGAATAATTACTTGGATTCAGTGTGGTCTAAAGATATATAATTCCTTAATAAATCCATTAAATTATACATAGATTCATTATCATGGATTATAGGGGTGGATCCCACTTGGATTAAGGGAATGTCTATTTTTATTAAATTCCATGGATTAATGTCCGGGATTCTTGAGGGGTACATTTTTGAAATGTTTTGGGTTATTCTACTTGTATTCTTCTTAGTATTATTAGAGTGGAATCCTTGGGTGTAATACTTGGATTTCAACTAAATCCTAATTCAAAAGGGAAAGGATGATTCTTTGAGTTAGGAATCCAAATATGGATTTATTTGGGAATTAGTGGAAGGTAATTCTAATATTATTCCAATGAATTGTTTGAAATTATTCAGGGGTAACTTTCAGAAAGTTCCTCTCAGAGTGAGGTGACCAATAAATTTTTTATACTTTTGTACATGATTTATCAGGGATTTTTATGTGAATTAATAATTATCCTATGAGGTTATGGGTATTCTATGAAGGATCAGGGTGTTCTAGAAATTTCGAACCCAATTAATCCAAACCAAGGTGTCAGGGGTAGATGGTCTGGGTGAGTGTGGCTTAAAGGAATTGTAACAAGTATATTTGTCGTTATCCTATTGGGACTATTTCTAAGGGTGGTATACATAAATCCGTATAGTGGAGTGTGAACCTAATACAAGAGAAGTCTCCCCTGAAACAACACCTAATAAAAATCATCCTCAGTCCATTCCTTATGAAAATCCCTATTAAAAACTCTATCACAATAGGTCTCCACGTCAAAATCCTCCCATTGGGAATCCTCTAACTATTGCACAAAATATGACTACATCATTATCTGGTAGAGACACCCTCTATGTAATGACTCATAAAATTCAAGGAATTTTTTTTTAATTTTCTTGGGAATTTTACACGAATGCATTTTCTGACAGCACCTGATTCCAAGGGCCAGTGTGCCTGGAATCAATTTCCGAAGTTTGGATCGGGTATGTTCAGTGAACGAATGAGTGGGTTTTCCTAACTTTTGAACCAGTTCTTGGAATCAAAATCTGAGGGCACCGATGGAATCGCAGCACCTGTAATTGCTTAAGAACAGCTTTCCCGAAGTTGCGTTTTCTCAGGTGAGGATATTAAATTTTGGGGTTAACTAAAGAATAAAATAAAATTTTGTGCAACCGAATTTTATTTTTTTAATTAAGGTAGATTAACCCTAAGCTTTATGGTTGGAGTAGGAACCACTAATACCCTAACTCCTAGGTAGGATATTAGTGAGGTGGGGCCCACACGATCCCACCCCTTTATTTCCTTTTACCTTCCACGTGCATTTAATATGGTAAGTCACCCGCACCCCCCTTTTTAAATTCCAAGTCAACTATCGCGTTTAATTAAATTTTAAATGCCTCATTAATTGGTCAACGCTCATTAATTAAATCGTGATCTGTTTTGAATTTCAAAATAGTTGGCATGGGAAATAAAATAAGGCAAAGCCTTATTTTATTAAGTGGTTGTTTCGTTGTGCGAGGAGAAGTGGGAGAGGAATAACTCAAGACTTGAATCTTCACCTTCTTCATTGAAGAACTCAATGAACACGAAGAACACACCGTCGCCGACGAAGAACGCCGGCCTCCGACAAAGGAAGACGAAGAACGCCAAACCCTCGGAGATCAACAACGCGACGCCGTGTACCGCGACGCCGATGATCCTCCTTCCGCGACGCTGATGATCCTCCTTTCACAACGCTTCTTCTGTGACATTCCTTCTCCCGCGACAATCTTCGATCAAGAACCGCTTGAGGTAGGGGGTTTGGTTTAATTAAATCAATGTGAATTATATCCTTGACATGTGTTTAATTTTCAGAAGTCATAGAACTACTAACGCGGTGGGTGCGGACCAACGAACAACTCTGAAGCCACCGTTTCTTTGTTCTCGGTGTGAGGATCGACGGGAAACAAAGAAGCAGGCCAAAAAGGCGTTATGAGGACTTCTTAGTGAAGGGTCGGTCCCGGGAGGACCGCTGGCGAAGACGACAGGAAAAACGGACCACCAGAGCGCGTCCGGTGGTCCGCGGAAGACCCCTTCGGCGGCGCCCGGCGCGCCGCCGGGAAGGACTGCCGCGGCGGCAGGCGGCTGGTAATGCGACCATGCAGGACAGAAGGGGGGGGGGGGGGGGACGCGGCACTGGGCCGCGTCCGCTAGCAAGGAATGGCCCCTACGCGGGGGCCGTAGTGTCAATCAAGGGGGCAGCCGCCCCCTTTGCGCGGCCGCTCGGCAAGCGCCGAGCCGCCCCGGGCCACGCCCAGCCAGGTTGGACCCGGACCCGGGTCGGGTCGACCCGGTTCGGGCCGCCCATGGGAGGGGGGGGGGGGTTGGGCCGGGTCGGACCGGGCCCAGACCCCCCTTTTTCGGAACTTTTCTGTCTTTTTCCTATAACATGGGTTACGGACCCCCAATCGACGCACGGTCAGTTGCGTAGCGATCCTTGTATCAAGACGGTCATTTTGGTATATTACACTCAATGTTTCGGAGAACTTTGGGTATGGCCGGGTTGGTTCAAAAACGAAACCAACCGGGCCCTCGGAGCGGAAACGCTTATAACTTGAGCTCCGAACGTCCGATTGACGTGCCGTCAACTTTGTTGGTTTCCTCAAAGTGAGACGGACCAATTGTCTTACTCCTCTCGAGGTTTGGACTTAGTTGGAGTGCGGTCATGTTTGTTTTGACTTAAAAACCAACTGGGCCCCTGGAACGAAAAAGCCAATAACTCTCAGACCAGGCGTCCGATTGACGCGCCGTCTATCTCGTTGAGTTCCTCTTGTCAAGACGGAACTTTGAGATACATCAACTCCGGACTACATGTCAATTGATTTATCAACCCCTTGTCTCATGGAGCGGACCCTCCCGGAACGAGCATGCTCTGTACGGGAACCCTAGAGCTGGCTTCGACTGTGACGATGAGGACCTTACTGAAATCCTATGTGGGTTCGACGGAGATGAAGACTGAACTGAAATCCTATGTGGGTTCGGAAGCGATGAAGACCGTACTGAAATCCTATGTGGGTTCGACGGAGATGAAGACTGCACATAAATCCTATGTGGGTTCGGTTGCGATGAAGACCGTACTGAAATCCTATATGGGTTCGACGTAGATGAAGACTGCACTGAAATCCTATGTGGGTTCGGCAGCGATGAAGACCATACTGAAATCATATGTGGGTTCGACGACAATGACTACTGTTCTTGTATCCTACGTGGGTCTGGCAGTGTTAGACGCTATTCTTGCTATCCTATGTGGGTCTGGCAGAGTAGCTGGTTTAGCATCCTACATGGGTCCCAACATAGATAAATCAGTGGTTATATCTAATCATCTCTATCACCGAAGAGGTATACCTGTGTGATCTGAGTCTTGACTTCCAATAATTATCTTCGATATGATTTACTTGATTTTCTATGTGGATTATGTTGTTTTATCCTATGTGGACGTGATCGAACTTGGGCTCGGATGTTGGAGCCAAATTGGAATTGATGACTTAGGTATATTTATGGGAATATACCTAAGTATTGTTGGATGTTACTTAGTGATTGTATCTTTCCTTTTTGGATTACCCTTTGTGGATTCTGGGAGACCTTCGGGGGTCTCGGGGTCCCTAATGAGTAGCATATACTCACCCCTGCATGGGCTATGCCCGCACTACGTTGTGTTGGATGCAGACGACGGACAGCGCTGATCGTGGTTGAGGCATGTGGAGCAAGTCGGTACCTGGAGGTGTACCACTGGGATGGATGTACACGGAGCAGACGGCTGGACCCGAGGAGCTGAGGAGGCTATCTATACCCACCCTTCAGGTGGGACTTCCAGTGGATGGATCGAAATTGCTGCTTTACTTTTAGTTGCTGTATTTCATTTTCAGTTGTACTTTACTTCCAGTTTGGGTTTTTATTCTGGCCCACTTACTTTTCCGCACTACTTTTTGTACCTAGTTTTACTTAGTGTTTACTTATTCTTTCTTACTATGTGGTTTTTGATTACTTTATAAAGTCAATGCCTTCCCCTTTTTGTCAGGATTTACACCTTGGTGCTAGTCGCCAGCCCCTGGCCTATGGGAGCTGGGCTTGGGGTAGTCATGGCATGGGTCCTGAGGACGGGTCGTGACAAATTGGTATCAGAGGAGTTCGGTTCTACCGCAGAACTCTGGACTATGATCTTTCTTCAATGTGATGAAATAATGTTAAGGGTATTGTGTGTGGTTATCAGTCTAGGGAGTCCAGTGATGGTGCAGTGGCCGACGTATCCATACACCAGGACCCTAACTTCTGATTTCCAACTCAATGCACGAAAACATTGATTGTATGAGTGTTTCAAAAGTTTTCTTTGTGATTACTTTGTGTCAGCTCACTAGGTATACTGTTTTGACCATGGTGCACCTGTTTCTTTTCAGGATGGCCCCACGATGGCAGCCAGCTAGCGTTCCAAGCGTTGTGCGAGGCGACAGCCCACCGAGTGACGAGGCCTCAGTGTAGGGCCCTTTGACAGCGGAGGCACTGGCGATACCTCTACCCGCCGAGCCACCGATACTACCAGCCCCAGCCGCTGATAGTGCATGTCGCCTTAGTGCACTGCAAGAGTTTTAGTGTTAGATACCGCATAGGTTCCGCGGGGAGATGGACCCTCTGGAAGCCGAGGATTGGATGGAGGCGGTTGTTCGAGTTTTCAGGTTAGTGGGGACACCAACAGACCTCATGGTGATCCTCGCAGCAAGCCTCCTCCACGAGGCAGCAGGAAGATGGTGGAGCTTGAGGCTCCAGGTGCACGATGAGTCATCTCTCTTCTAGACAGACTTTGAGATCCTCTTCCGCTCGGAGTTCGTCCCAGCCACCCTCCGTGTGGTGCGCATCCAGGAGCTTCTATAGCTACGGCATGGCAGCATGACGGTCGCCCAGTACTCGGTGAGATTTACCGATCTCTTGCGCTATTTGATAGACATGGTACAAGACCCATTCTTCAAGGCTCGGACCTTTGAGAAGGGACTGAGGCATGACATCAGGGCATCAATGATCTCCCTCAGTATTTCGACACAGGCAGGAGTACTCGAGCGAGCTCTTCTCATTGAGAGATTTCTTGCTGAGCCTATGCCAGCAGCGAGACCTACCGCAGGGCAGCAGGTAGCGGAGTCTTCTGCAGCTGGCAGTCGACGGATGACACAGTGGTCCAGGCGGACCGGACCATCAGGCAGACGACCTCGGGACACTGGCTCAGAGGTGCGGGGCACAGGGCGTAGAGCTAGCCTTCCGAGGATCAAACAGTGCTACGCATGCGGTGGGCAGGGCCACATGGCTCGTGACTACCCAACCCGCCGTACAGAGGAGCAGCAGACGGTTGAGGGGGAACCCAGGTAGAGGCTGAGGGTCGACCATGGTGGTCCGCCGAGAGTAGGCACACAAGGCAGGGGAGCTAGCCAATCAGCAGGTGGTGGGAGACACTTTGAGGCCTTACCACCACCACCACCAGGAGGTCCACCCCGACCACAAGGACCTGGTGGGCAGGGACAGGCTCAGCTTCAGGTAGTGGAGGCCTATGACCACAGCGCGCCAGAGGTGATTTGAGGTATGATCTGTGTCTACACCACCCTTGCTGCATTTCTTATAGACACAAGAGTGAGTCATTATTTTATTTCCGTTGCCCTTGTTCGGAGCTCAGAGATTCCGACTGAGCCATTGTCTCGATCCTTACGGCTAGAGACTCCTACTGGAGAAAACTCGACGATTACGCACTGGTGCCGGTAGTGTGAGCTTACTCTAGGAGGTGAGAGCTTCGGCTAGGATCTTCTTGTAGCGGCGTCGAGGCCTTACGACGTCATCTCGGGCATGGATTGGTTAACTATATTTCATGCTCAGATTCACTGTATTAGGCGCAAGGTGCGGTGTGTATGCACTGACAGGAGCAGGTTCACCTTCATAGGCAAGAAGGAAGCCTTTTCAGCAGAGGATGGACTCACGCATAGGAGAGGATAGCCCATCACTCATCAGTTGGCTAGCCTCATCCTAGGAGCAGTTGATATGCAGAGTCATAGTTTTCCTATAGTGGTGGATCAGTATGCGGACGTTTTCCCTGATGACGTCTTAGGGATACCTCCTCGCAGAGAGGTAGACTTCTATATTGACATGTACCCCGGGACAGCCCCGATATCCACTCCAGCATATCGGATGGCCCCCGCTGAGCTTCGAGAGCTACGGGTACCGTTGGAGGACTTGCAGAGAAAGGGATGCATCTGACCCAGTGTTTCACCCTGGGCTTCCCCGATATTGTTCACCAAGAGGGCGGACAGGAGCTTGCGACTTTTTGTCGACTATCATCGCCTGAACCAGTTGACCGTGAGGAACAAGTATGCGCTACCGAGGATTAACGACCTCTTCTATCAGCTCAAGTAAGCATGGTGGTTCTTGAAGATAGACCTTAGATCAAGCTATCATCAGCTCAGAGTTCGAGATGAGGACATGCATAAGACGGCCTTCAAATGTCGGTATGGCCACTATGAGTTCTTGGTTATGACTTTTGGCATAACCAATGCTCTATCAGTGTTTCGGGGTCTCATGAACAGGATCTTTCAGCCATACCTCAATCGATTTGTCGTGGTATTCATCAACAATATATTGATATACTCGACCACTGAGAAGGAGCACGCCTACCACTTGCGGGTTGTACTAGACACACTCCGAGAGCACCATCTTTATGGAAATCTCTCGAAGTGTCAGTTTTGGATACGTGAGTTCCACTTCTTGGGAAACGTCATCTCTGAGGCGGGAGTCACGGTGGATCCCGCGAAGATCGATGCAGTGCTAGCTTGGGAACCACCCAGGAGCGTGACGGAGGTGCGGAGTTTCTTGGGTCTAGCTGGGTACTACCGAAGGTTTGTTCCAGACTTCTCCAAAGTTGCGACACCACTATCATATTTGAAGAAGAAGGGGAAACCCTTCATGTGTTCAGACAGATGTCAGTAGAGCTTCCAGGAGCTGAGACAGATATTGACCAGCGCGCCTATCTTGAGGCTACCGGAGGAGGGAGTAGGGTATGTAGTCTACTAAGACGCATCTGGGACCGGACTCAGATGTGTCCTGATGTAGGAACGGGCAGTGATCGCCTATGGATCACGTCAGTTGAGGCAACATGGGCAGAACTACGCTACCCATGACCTGGAGTTAGCAGCAGTGGTCTTTGCTCTGAAGATGTGGCGACACTATCTGAAGGGCGAGCGCTTTACAGTCTACTCTGACCACCAGAGTCTCAGGTAAATCTTCTCGCAGAAGGACCTGAATCTAAGATAGCGACGATGGATCGAGTTCCTCCAGGACTATGACTTTGAGATAGTCTATACTCCTGGGAAGGTGAACGTAGTAGCCGATTCTCTTAGCAGGAGGACAAGCATCCAGCTACTCGGGGAGGTGACGAAGAAGCTAGCCGCTTTGCAGATATCCTTTGTGGATAGAGATGGTGCAGCCTTTCTTCAGTCACTCACAGTCACTCCTCTACTACTGCAGGGGGTCAGAGAGGAACAACATGAGGACGCTGACTGTGAGACGCGGCGTGTGAAGATATCGCCAGGACAGGCACCTGATGGATTCTCTAAAGGAGGAGAGCACGATGTCCTTTTCAGAAGACATACCATGGTAGCAGCTGCTTTGCAGGAGGAGATTCTGAGAGAGTTTCACACTTCCCCTTTAGCAGTAAATCCAGGAGTGGCGAAGATGTACCAGGATCTCAGATGACAGCACTGGTGTCCGGGTATGAATAAGGATGTGGTGGAGTTCGTTTCTCGATCCTCACCTACCAGCAGGTGAAGGCAGAGCCCCGGGTACCAGTAGGCTTGGTACAACCCTTGGAGGTCCCGGAGTGCAAGTGGGATGGGATATCTATGGATTTCGTGACTGGACTTCCACGTACTTCCAGAGGTCACGACTCCATTTGGATGATTGTTGACCGAATCACCAAGTCGGACCACTTCTTACCCATCAGAGAGCAGGGCTCAGTAGAGATCTTGGGACGCCTCTACATTCAAGAGATTGTACGGCTTCATGGTGTGCCATCATCTATCATCTCCGATCGAGATTCTCACTTTACTTCACGACTTTGGAAGGGGTTGTAGGAGGAATTCGGGATGCAGCTACGTCTGAGCACCACCTTTCACCCTCAGACGGATGGTCAGACGGAGAGGACCATTCAGACTCTCGAGGACATGCTCTGTGCATGTGTCCTCGACATTGGTCATTGCTGGGAGGACCATATACCCTTGGTGGAGTTCGCGTACAACAATAGCTACCACTCCACCATCGGGATGGCACCATATGAGGCGTTGTACATCCGACCTTTCAAATCACCTCTGTGCTGGACAGACCCTGGGGATTCAGCACTTGTGGGACCAGAGATGATCCAGCCCACGACAGAGAAGGTCCAGGTCATCCAGGAGCGGATGAGGACAGCTCAGAGGTGACAAAAGTCTTATGCTGACAGGAGGAGAAGGCCACTGGAGTTCGAGGATGGTGACCACATCTTCTTGCGGGTCTCACCTCGACGTGGATTACAGAGATTTGGCCGAGGCAAAAATTTATCTATGCGCTTCATCGGACCATTCTAGGTCCTCAACAGGATAGGCAAGGTGGCTTATCGCATGGCCCTACCACCTCAGTTGCACCGGGTGGGCGATGTCTTCCACGTATCTCAGCTGAGGAGATACGTGCATGACCCAATGCATATCATAGACCATGGGGAGTTGGACATTGATAATGGGGTGACTTTTGTGGAGGACCTGGTGGAGATCGAGGATCGACAGGAGCGGGTCCTATGTGGACGGTCGATTCCTCTAGTGCGCATCATATGGCAGCACGGGAACCTCCAGGAGAGCACTTGGGAGCGAGAGGCTCAAATACGTACACAGTACCCCCTTTTGTTTCCCTAGTTTATGATGTATCTTTACGGGAACATAAAGTCCTAAGGTGGGAGTAATGTAAAGACTCGTAAAATTCAAAGAATTTTTTTTAATTTTCTTCAGAATTTTACAAGAATGCGGTTTATGACGGCACCTGATTATGAGGCCCAGTGTTCCTGGAATCAATTTTCGATTTTTGGATCTGGTACGTTCTGTGAATTAATGAGTGGGTTTCCATAACTTTTGAACCGGTGCTCGGAATCGAAATCTGAGGGCACTGATGGAATCGCAGTGCTAGTAATTGCTTAAGAACACCCTTCCCGGAGTTGCGTTTGCTCGGGTGAGGTTATTAAATTTTGGGGTTAACTAAAGAATAAAATAAAATTCTGTGCAACCGAATTTTATTTTTTTAATTAAGGTAGCTTAACCCTAAGCTTGATGTTTGGAGTGGGACCAACTAATAACCTAACTCCTAGGTAGGATATTAGTGAAGTCGGTCCCACACGAGCCCCACCCCATTATTTCTTTTTACCTTCCACGTGCATTTAATATGGTAACTCACCCGCAACCCCCTTTTTAAATGCCAATTCAACTATTGAGTTTAATTAAATTTTAAATGCCTCTTAAATTGGTCAATGATCATTAATTTAATTGTGATCTGTTTTGAATTTCAAAACAGTTGGCATGGGAAATAAAATAAGGCAAAGCCTTATTTTATTAAGTGGTTGTTTCGTTGTGTGAGAAGAATTGGGAGAGGAATAACTCAAGCCTTGAATCTTCAACTTCTTTGTTGAAGAACGTGAAGAAGGCGAAGAATGCACCGTCACTGAAGAAGAATGCCGACCTCCGACGATGGGCGACGAAGAACGCCGAACCCTCAGAGATCGGTGATGCGACGTCGTGTACCACAACGCCGACGAGCCTGCTTCCGCGACGCCGACGATCCTCCTTCCGCGACGCTTCTTCTGCGACGTTCCTTCTACCACGAAAATCTTCGATCATCAACTGCTTGAGGTACGGGGTTTGGTTTAATTAAATCTATGTGAATTATATCCTCGACATGTGTTTAATTGTCGGAAGTTGTTGAACCGCTAAGGTGGTGGGTGCGGACCAATGAACAAGTCTGAACCCACCATTTCTTTGTTCTTGGTGTGCTGATCGACGGGCAACGACAAAGAAGGCTGCAAAGGCGTTATGAGGACTTTGCAGTGAAGGGAAGGTCCCGGCGGCGCGACGCTGGGCCGCATCCGCTTACATGGAACGGCCCCCACGCGGGGGCCGCGAAGACAATCAAGGGGGCAGCTGCCCCCTTTGCGCGGCCGCTCGGCCGGTGCCAAGCCGCACCGGGCTGGACCGGCTGCACTGGGCCAGGCCGGGCCGCGCCAAGCCGGGTCGGACCCGGACTCGGGTCGGGTCAACCCAGTTCGGGCCGACCCCGGGGGGGATGGGTCGGGTCGGACCGGGCCCAGACCCCCCCTTTTTTAGAACTTTTAGGTCTTTTGCCCATAACATGGGCTATGGACCCCCGATCAACGCACCGTTAGTTGCGTAGAGATCCTTGGATCGAGACGGTCGTTTTGGTATATTACCCTCAAGGTTTCAAAGAACTTTGGGTTCGACCGTGTTGGTTCGAACACGAAACCAACCGGGCCCTCGGAGCGGAAACACTTATAACATGAGCTCCGGACGTCCGATTGACGTGTCGTCGACTTGTTGGTTTCCTCTTAGTGAGATGGACTTTTTGGCTTACTCCTCTTGAGGTTTGGACGCAGTTGGAGTGTGGTCAGGTTGGTTTTGACTTAAAAACCAACCGGGCCCCTAGAACGAAAAAGCCAATAACTCTCAGACCGGGTGTCCGATTGACGCGTCGTCTGTCACCTTGAGTTCCTCTTGTCGAGACTAACTTTGAGATATATCAACTCCAGACTACGTGTCAGTTGATGTATTGACCCATTGGCTCATGGAGAGGACCCTCCCAGAACGAGCATATTGTGTGCGAGAACCCTAGAGCTGGCTGCAACTGTGACGATGAAGACCGTACTAAAATCGTATGTAGGTTCAATGAAGATGAAGACTGCACTGAAATCCTATGTGGTTTCGGCAACGATGAAGACCGTACTGAAATCTTATGTGGGTTCAACGGAGATGAAGACCGCACTGAAATCCTATGTGGGTTCAGTAGCGATGAAGACCGTACTGAAATCTTATGTGGGTTCGACAGAGATGAAGACTGCACTGAAATCCTATGTGGGTTCGGCATCGATGAAGACCGTACTGAAATTATATGTGGGTTTGAAGGCAATGACTACAGTTCTTGTATCCTACGTGGTTCTGGCAGTGTCTGACTCTGTTTCTGCTATCCTATGTGGATCTGGTAGAGTAGCTGGTTTAGCATCCTACGTGGGTCCCAGCTTAGATGAATCAGTGGCTATATCTGATCATCTCTATCACTGAAGAGGTATACATGTGTGAGCTGAGTCTTGACCTCCAATCATTATCTTTGATATGATTGACTTGATTTTCTATGTGGATTGTGTTGTGTTATCCTGTGTGGACGTGATCGAACTTGGGCTCGAATGTTGAAGCCAAACTGGAATTGATGACTTAGGTATAAGTATGGGCATATAACTAAGTAGTGTTGCATGTTACTTCGTGATTGTATTTTTCCTTTGTGGATTACCATTTGTGGATTCTGGGAGACCTTTTGGGGTCTTGGGGTCCCTACTGAGTAGCCTATACTCACCCCTGCACGGGCTATGCCTGCACTACGTTGTGTTGGATGCAGACGACGGACAGCGCTGATCGTGGTTGAGGCTTATGGAGCAAGTCGGTACCTGGAGGTGGACCACTGGGCGGGACGTACACGGAGCAGACGGCTGGACCCGAGGAGCTAAGGAGGCTATTTGTACCCACCCTTCAGGTGGGACTTCTAGTGGATGGATCGACGTTGCTGCTTTACTTTCAGTTATTGTATTTCCTTTCCAGTAGTACTTTACTTCCATTTTGGGTTTTTATTCTGGCCCACTTACTTTTCCACACTACTTTTTGTTCCATTTTTACTTAGTGTTTACTTCTTCTTGCTTACTCTGTGGTGTTTGTTTAATTTATAAAGGCAATGCCTTCCCCTTTTTTCGGGATTTACGCCTTGGTGCTAGTCGCCAGCCCCTGGCCTATGGGAGGCGGGCTTGGGGTAGTCATGGCACGGGTCCCGAGGATGGGTCGTGACACTCTATATCCCACATCCCTTATATAATGGTTCATCATGAAAGTATCCTCTATTAACTCTAAAAAATTCTTTGACTCATGCACAACATCACCGCTTAACTTCCTGCTCAAACCATTAGCCACAACATTCCCTTTCCCCAAATTATAAAAAATATCAAATTTATAATCCTATAATAATTCCATCAACTATTGTTTCCACAAATTCGAATCATTCTTGGATAATATATACCTTAGATTCTTATAACCCATGAAGACCACAACACATTTACCAATGTGGTAATTCCACCACAACTTTAAATAAATTAGAGAGAAAAATAAATCAAGGTCATTGGTAGTATAGTTAAATCCATGAGAACGTAACTTCCAAGACCCATGAGAGATAACTTATCTCTACTACTCTAGAACACAACCCTATCCATGACTAAAATCATCATAATAATCCTCAAATTTAATGCCCAACATAGATAAAAACTGCTAAAAACCACTTCCTAGTTATTCATTCAGATACAGAAAAGAAAAATGGGACCTGTTAGTTCACAAAAGAATACGATCCTTCCTATTCAAAGATGTCATAGGAGCAACAATCTAAGGGAAGTTAGGTACGAACCTCCTATAATAACTAGAAAGAGAAATGAAGCTCTACACCTCCACACTATTCTCAGAAGATATCCAACTAAAACCCCACTTTAATATTTAAAGTATCTATAGCTACACCACATTGAGACATGACATGCCCCGACAAATGGATCTCATAGTCATAGAACATATATTTTGTAGATTTTTAAATATATAATGATACCAAATAACTCACAAAACATCACATAGATTCTATAAATTCTCCTCCTCAAACACTAAAAACATAAAAATTTTAATGATAAACACCACTAAAAATTGATCTAGAAACTCATGGAACAATGTATTCATTAGTCTCATAACCATGACTGGAAAATTTGTAATACCGAAAAACATTATACTAAAACCATAATGTCAATAAAGACATATTATAACAATTATTTAGGATATTGTTATCCTTAACTCACATATGATCATATCCTAATCATAAATTGATCATTGAGAAATAGATATTTTCTATAAAATGATCATATAAATCATCAATACATGGAATAATATAACAATTATTTACCATCACCTAGTTATTGTGATGATAATAAATACACAAACATAGAATTCCATATGCCTTCATTTCCAAGAAAATTGAAGCACCATAAGGAAACACATTGGGATGAATGAATCCTATTTATAAAATATCATCAATTTGAATATGTATCTCCCAAAACATATAAGGGTATATAATATTTGGATACATTAACATAAGAGATTTTCATAGAAACAATTATATCCCAGATTCATATCATGTCAAGGGGTATCATTTTAACCACTTCTGGAAATAAATCAAGGTATCCTTCTATAACCTGGGGAAACACCATTGTATAATCCTCTATGGAACATAGCATCATCTCAAACATAAAAATAAATAAGATCCCAAAATTACTCAAACACATTCGAGGATCTTTATCACCAAAAAACACAACATGTTCTCCATCAACATCATAGAATATAACTTTCCCTTAAAAGTAATCAAACATATACTACAATGGATAAAGATAGTATTTTTCAAGGATGACCTCATATGGTTGTTTCCAAAAACATAGGAAATCCCACCAATAGATTTATTATCCTATAATCAACTCAAAATCTCAGCAGAAATTATACAATTTATCTTTCACAATAATTGGACAGCCAATTTCAAGGAAACTAAGAGCCTCTACACCTCAAGTACCAAAGAATGGACTGGGGGTATAATTAAGAAGTGAATATATTAAACATAAAACATGGAATAATCCCATGTAGGATAAAAATATATAATACATCACGTGGAATTTTCATCTCTATACACTATATATTATAAGGCATGCATCTGACCTTGTCTAACTCGATGACTTCTTTGACCCAAGTGGAGACTACCTCTATGGTCATTCACTTCTCATTGTCCCTAAGGATGAGGTGAATCGCAGGGTTATACTTTACCTTCCTCATCCCCTCTCCTATGATCAAATATTGGAGCTCCCTACTACTACTGCTATTTAAGTGGATATTACTACAATATATGATCCTAAAGAGGGATTCAATTTCCACATTGACTTTTAAGGAAATTTCGTCACTTGATCCTATGATGACCATAAACTCTAAATACATGAAAAAATATTCCTAATTTTCTAGTAGGTTTCCAAGAGCAGCTATCCTCGGTTAAATAGAATGAATAAAGATTGAACTGAACCCCCAATGTTTGAACATCTACTTATGAGGAAACATGAAACTTCTGGACATAGCCCGACTCTATGAATAGTTCTAGAAAATTCCCTCCTAGGAAAATCTAGTATTATCTAGAACCCTCTCAAGAATATCTTCCCTCGTTATAAATTTGATATGTTTCAACAATATTAATGGGGTAATCTGGAACTGGATATCTAGATGCAAAATCTCCCCATAATTGTGCACCCCCTTATCTTCATCTGGATGAAGATATAAAGCATAATACAAGAGGTTATTATATGTGTTACTAAACTCTTACACATTGGAAGTCCCCAAGACAAGAGTAAGAATCTCCTTCCAGCAATTCACCTTCATGATCAAAGAAAAAAAACTCAATCTAAAATTAAACAAGAAATGTATCCCATGAAATAGTTGACTCCTCAATTTCCTCAAGGAACAAGAAACACCACTATCAATCTTCCCTATTTGTAATCCTCAAGACCAATGAAACCCAGTGCTCATTCTGAACATGGATCGAAATAAAGGAAATATCTACCAAATTTAACCAAGCCTCTGTATCATAATCCAAAATATATCCCTCATTACACTATAGAACCATGATCTGCAACTCTCGAAGTGTCATCTATGTTTCACCATTATTGACCTCAAATCTACGATGATCTACTGGCACATCCTTCTAAACACACTCGTCATTTAACGAATGAGTACACTAACTTGGATCCATTCCTATAAAATAATGAATATTATGGACTCCTAAATATATAATATAGATATTTAAGGTTTATTAATTAAATCAATACTAACATAATCTACATTTCCTTCCTAATTCAAACACAAACGCAAAAAATATTGATGCATGATCCTTAAATAGGTCTCACCCCACAAACAACATCACTTCAAATATCATGTTTAGTAAACTTAAAGGTTCCTAGGGTCAAATCAAAGTGGGCCTTAAATACATGTTTTCCTACCCATTATCCATTTTTTATATCATGTACTAGGTATAGATGATATTGTTCACCAACCAACCCATGAAACCCTCATGGATAACTATTATCAAGATCCATTATATCTCTCAACCATTGCCTCTAATACCAATCTATCATGACCACCCCCACCCTCCATAGTCACCCTTCTTGGTCCAGTAGGAATGATTTTGAAGACCCTCAATTCCTACTTTTTACATGGTTTGGTGACTAGAATTGAGGGTATATAATTCATACAATAAGAGGAATTTCCAACTTTATATGTTTTAAGGAAAATAGATAAGATTATATCAACTAACCAAAACCATCATATAGATAATTGAAAAACCATCTCATCAATTAATGAAATATCATGAAAAATAGAAAACAAATGAATTTTTTAAAATAAACACCTAAGTAGTGACCATGAACTCAAATAGATCATGAAAAACCACTTTCAGTTAGTAATTTCTAGATCAACAACCAACCAATTCTTATAGACCAGAAAAACAGTTTTTATATACATGGGGTGATCATGCAGGTATACTTAGTAGGATCCTCCTCAAAACCTCTTCTGAAAATATGAATGAATCGTAATAAATACCAATGAATAAATAAATAAAACCAACTAAGTACCTAGATAAGTAAAACTAAATCCCAGTATCTCAAGGCTCACCCACCAGGTAACTCTACATTTAAGTCACATTTATATCAAAGTATATTCATAAAAAAGGTACCCCTATTACACTTACCCACTAGTTTATCACCTCAATTCCTAATTCCAAACATAAAATTATCTCATCCCTTCCATAAGTCATCTAACACCCAATTAATACATAACATATCTCATCCTATATACCATGATACTCATCATAACCTCATCTTAACCATAACCAAGTAGTGAGTTTAAATTCCACCATAGACCATGTAAAATTTATTATACCTCAATCCATCGCAACCTATAAAAATAAACTATTAATAAACCATTGTCGCTACAGATAGAAAATGAGTATGTTTTATAACCTCAATCTGCTACATCCCACTGACACATGTATAGTAAATATGAGATCCATTACCACCCTGGTAGAAATATACCCGATACCTAAATCCATTATAGAACAGATACACCTAAGCATCATAATACATAAAAGGGAGAGAAGGGAAGAGGGATAAGTCAACCAATTGCTTCCTCACAAGCCTAGATATTGAGAAAAACATCCATAATAAAAAATTGTGAGTGTATGAAATTATAAAATATAAGAATACATATTGCACACAACCACATCAGAAGAAGCTGACTAGACTTAGAATCAACTTCATCTATCATCCCATAAGACACCCAACTTCAACCACTAAGTCCTAATAAATTATTTTTAATAAATTAATATAAGAATCAATATCCATCCTTGGATATCTCCACTTAGTAATGAAAAAATAAATTTTTTCTACTAAACCCCATTATAAAAATTCTAGTTTGATAATAATTTTCATTACAAGACTATATTTGTTCATAATTCATGTTACAATTTCAAAATTTCCTTCTCATGTGATGTGAGCCCATTTTTTGAAATTTTTAATAGATTTTCAATGATAATAACACCAATATTAATTCAAACACAAAGTAATTTATTCAATTTTTTATACTTTTTAAAATTCTGTAATTGATGAAAATTGGATTTAAACATGATTTTAATTGATATCTTCATTTTTTTGTTTAATTGAGAATTCATGCATAAATTGATATTGATTTTTAAAAATATTATACAACGATAAATATTCAATATGAAACTTGGAATTCAATTTTGAATTACAATTTTAAATGGGTTGATTTGGATTTTAATAATTTCAAACAATTTTTTTGATGAAATGAAATCAAAATTTAATTTGTTTTTTAAAAGAGGAACTATGAATTTTAAGGTTTATTTTTAAATTTTAAAATAAAATTTATTTTTAAATGACAATAATATTTCAAATAAATTTTAAATTATTTAGATTCAAATTTTTTCAAGACATCTAATTTGGATTTTAATTGTTTTTATGTAGATAATTAAAAAATGTGAATTTTTTATTCTAAAAATAGAATTTTTTTGAAAAGTATGGAATAGAACACATGAAATTATTGAAGTGATCATTTCTAGTTAACATACCACCTGAAGATACTTAATGTGACCGAAATAATAGTATCACGGTCATTATACTAACCATGAGTAAAAATCAGGTGATTATATGTGGAAATGGAACCCTAGAATCAATCTACCTTAAATAAATTAGAAGCAAACAAAGACCCATGGTCAGTTTCTAAGTGATCATTCCTTTTGAAAACCAAAATCTTCATGGTAAGTACTAACCTACCATGACGACTCAATTAAAACTAAATTTTACCCTACTCCACGATCACTATACTAACCAAGGATACCTACCACATGTCCAACCCTCCATGACCACTTCTTCTCCAACTCAACCATTCTCAGTCTACTATTAATGAGAATTAAACTGACCATGTGTGGCCACCCACTTCTCATACATACCATGAATAGAAGGTCCACCTTCAAGATACCGTGCAACTGAGAAATTCACTGCCACCATACCATCGATTGTTGAGCTAGTTTCCACACCTTCCTTTCTCCTTAAGACCAAGACATGCTACCATACTGTAATACTCAAACATATCATGTTGATCTGAGAAAATCCAATGCTCTCCAATTTTGAAGTTATCTAAAGTCATATCCATGAGAAAGGAAAAACCCCAAATCACTGTTGTACTATGACTATGCCACCATTTTGAATATTTTGTCCATGGAATCCAATAGGAGAAGCACCAACAGTGGAGAAGAGAACCACCGACATTGATTTGGGGAAAATCATTCACCACCCTATACCATGATTTACAAGAGCCAAAAACTGAATGTATACTCCACTGAAGAATACTCCTTATATTTAATAACCCCAACCATTGGACTAAAGAATCAATGTTGTGTGATGTCGAGGAAGAACCATCCATGCTAATCATGACGATTAAGAAGAATCGAGTCACCACACTGGCCTCACACATTCCTCTTAAAAAGAACTCCGCAATTCAATAATTTTTTTGGTTGTTTTTTTCCTATTGAATGTATTCTAAAACCTTAAAGACCCTATATATATCAATTATGAGGATATGGATTCAGAAAAGGAATAACCAGGAAATAAATACCATATTTAAATTCCAAACTGAAAATATAAATTATTTATTGTGTGTGTTTTTTCTATATAGGTTGAGGATATGTGAGAACTTGTCAGACTCCAACATATTGGCTACATATTTGAAAAAAAACATTCTTTATGCTCAATGGAGAACCCAAGAAATATTTTTTGAAAAATCAAATTGGATGCCTAAAATCATAGAACCACTTGCAATGAACATTGACACATCCAGAGATTCATTTTTAAAATTCCACAATCTATTCAACCCTATACAACAAACCACTTTTAAATAGCATTAAAACTATTGAATTAATTATTTATCTCATTATTCTAACTTTATGTTTAAATTCAAAATTCCCAATTGTAGTTTCATCCTAAGTCCAATTCATATTTTCCCTCTTTAGATCTACTAGAGTTGAAATCAGAAATCCAATATGTTTATCTTCTTCTTCATTAGTGCATAAGATTTCATCGACTATGTTGTAAAGAACTGAAGAAGTTCACCACAATAATTTGTATGGAGAATAATCGTGGGAGGATCATGAATCAGTTTGGATCATGACCCTCGATTCTAGAAATGTATCGATCATACAACATATAAGAAATTAATGGTGGATGATAAAATTTAAGAACATTCGTGAATAAAATGATAAAATTAGTGTTGCTCACATGGAGAATTCCAATTTTCCCAATTATTACCAATATTTATCCTATAAATATCACTTTATTCTCTTTTTTGAAGAGGCTCATGCTCACTCATTCTCCAAAATCACTCTTTGTTATTGTTAATTTCTTCATTGCATTTATTTTTATAATAACTCTGATGATGGTACACTACGACTTTTGTGGTAACACTAAGGATAATTCCTTCATTACCCCTATTGATAAATTATAATTGGTAAATTATACTATTAATTTTTTTGGATTTTAATAGTATTAATCATTTATATATTTATTAGGTTTGATTATTTTAATTGTTTTACTCTCATTGTTGGGATTTCTTACACAAACTACATAGAATTAAATCTCTAAATGTGATAGAAAGTAGTGGGATAATCCTAGGCTTTTTAGATATATCCAATTTTTAGGATAGACTAGGATAGGGGATACAATGATTATTTTATTTCTCTCTCCAAATTGAAATAACTAGATAAGAGTAATCAGTGAGATATCAATTAATTAGAAGAATATTAGGGAAAAATTAAAATAATTATTTAATAGGAGAATGGGAGAATATTACAAGGCTTGACCACTCTTCTATAAATTGATATTCAAAATATTCAATTACATCCATTAATTCGAACAATTGTAACACACTAAACAATATTTTGAAACACCCAAAACATTTTCTTCTCTAGAGAAAACCATATAACCACTTTACTATATTTTTTATAGGGTTTAAAAAAAATCTCTTGATCACCCAATGATAGAAACTCATCAAACATAGTGTTATTTATAGAAAGTATAGTGTTAGGATTTTAATTTTCTTAAATCATATCAAAATACAGGATTTTTTCTTCCAAACTCATCGGTTTTGATCCTGAGATTGATAGAACTGTGCTTACTAGAATCTAGAATCTTAATATCATAGAATAAGAGGAAATAAATTTTTTCATCATTCCATTGGTGGACTCTCCTTTGTGGTTTCTTCTTCCACAATAATAAAATTAGGTATTGAAAATATGGATGATAATCTTACTCAAGTGAATAGGACTTTGAGGTAAATGTATGCACCCAATTTCATCATTTTTAAAAGAAAACTATAATTAAATTATCCATAAGACTATGAAATCAAAATGGGAGTGATATTTATTCTACCTAAATCCCATGGATTATCAGGTGAACACCCCAAAAGGAACCTGATATAATTTAAAGAAGTATGAAATGGATTCAGAACTAGAGGATTCGGCAATGCTCAAATCATCTAAAAGGATTTACCCTTCTCTCTTAAAGGGGAACCCAGGGAATGGATCTATGATCTGTAACCCAGATAATTCACCTCAATTATATATATCCTTCCTCCAAAAATTCTTTCATTCTTCAAAGAGTTCTAGACTAAATAAAGAGATATATGGAATCAAACTAGAAACTGGAGAAATTCTATATGTGTTTTGGGAAAGTTTCAAGAAACTGACTAAAACCATTTAACAACAACTTTAGAAGAAAATAAATTCTTGGTATTCATTTACTAAGGATTTATTTATAATAACTATACCATACTAGATGATTATTTAGGAGGATAACTGATTGATAAGTTGCCAGTTAAATTTAGAGGACTAATTGATAGAGTCAATCAAAATTCTTAATAATTTGGAATAATAAATATAGATAGAGGTTTAAATAACGTATAAATATCCAAATTACCATTAGTGAAAAATAAAATTGAAGAACAAACATCTCTTGTGAAATAACTAGTAATCGACAAATTGCTGGAGTCATCACCCACCACACCCCAAGGGAATATCATCATCTATATTCTCATCAGCATTTCACTGATGGAGGCCCTCAAGTTAAAGGGACTGAAAACTATGATTCCATGTTACAAAAGAAATTATAGAGTCAACCAAGTAGAAAATAAGGATTTGGATATTTTACCACTAATCAATTTGGAGCTAAGATCCAACAACAACAAAGGCCACCATTCCAAAAAGCATTCCAATAGGATTCTCAAAAACTGTTCTAACCCCTTCTATTCTAAAAAAAAATTCCCCCCATCCACAAGCAATCGTAAAGGAAAATATCAACGACCTTCCATTAAGAAAATGATAAGACATGTAATAAAATATCAAAAATTGTCAACATACCACTCTCACCACTCAAAGACCAGAGTATAAGAAATTAAAATGATTGTTCAACCAGCTCATAACCACCATCAACAATCAGGTAAATCAAAGCTTATGTAATATTACTAATCAACCAATTCCTAACCCTATAAGAAAAGTTTCTGAAATAACATTACGGATTGAAGAGGATCTAGAAAGAAGTGAAGGAACACCCCTGGATACCGAAGCTAGAAGTAAAAATAACATGTACCTGGTGAATCTACCCAAGAAAAAGAACCTGAGGAGGAATCTATGAAGATGATCATTGTGAAAAAAATACAAAGAGAAATCTAAGATGGAAGATCCACATCAAACCCCACCTCCATTCCCTATAAGAATGTAATAACTTAATAAAACCATTGAAGAATAACTGAAATAGGAGATGCTTTAACTATCTTAAAAAGTAGAGATCAACATCCCTTTATTGGAGGTCATAATCCAAATCCCAAGGTATAAAAAATTTATTAAATACATGAATATAGAGAGAAGGATATTCCAAAGTAATGAAGAGGTAAGATTAGGTAAGAATGATTATTCCTTTGTTACACCATAAATCCCTAACAAATTCCAAGATCCAGGTACTTTCATGACCCCCTACACTATTAGTGAACTTAATTTTTCTAATGAATTGTTTTATTTAGGAGCCTCAATTAATATAATGCCTTATAAAATTTATTATTGTTTTCATATGGGAGAACTCAAACCTATATGTGTGGTTATGAAACTCACCAATCGATTCGCTATATAACCTATAGGAATTTATGAAGATTTCTTGGTAAGTGTACACGGATACCCAATCCCTTCCAACATCTATATTCTCAAAATAGAAGGAAAAGGTTTCCAACATGGATAACTCTAAATTAAAATAATTTTTGGAAAACCCCCATGAACTTGAACTTAAGATTATTCCATAAAAAATAAAATATGCCTTTTTTAAGTTAAATGATACACTTTTAGTTATAATCTCAAATAATATAAAGCCTATCCAAGAACTCTAACTACTAAAATTTATGAAACATAATTTTAGGAAAATAGGATGGATATTAGGGTATATTATAAGGATTATCCCTACCACCTGCATGCATATGATTTTTCTAGTAGTTGAATCCAACCTAGTGAGACATCCCCAAAGGTGCCTAAACATGACCCTTCTAGAAGTTGGAAAAAAGATGTATAAATACTTTTAGGATATAGAATAATCTAACCCATATTAGAATCCTAATGGGTGAGTCCCATTCAAAATGTAGAAAAGAAAATTGGATACATAATTTTTTATAATGAGAAAATTGAACTAGTTCCCATGATATTTCAAAATAAAATGACATTCTGCATAGATTATAGGATATAGAACCATGTAACCTATAAATACCACTTAACCATACCCTATTTAGACCAGAAAATCAAGATACTAGCTAGGACATGACATTATTTCTTCTTTGATGGATTCTATGGGTATGTTTAGGTTTCAATAGCTCTCGATGACCAATAAAATACCACTTTCACATGTCTATTTGATACATTTCCCAACCAAAGGAAAACTTCATGTTTTTTCAATTACCTAGTTATCTTTCAGTACTACTTGGTAAATATATTATTAGACCTGATTGAGAACTACCTACAAGTATTACTTGATGACTTTACAATCTATGGAAATAGTTTTCAAATTTTTCTGGAGAATCGAGAAAAGGTTTTAAAAATGTGAATTGAGACAAACTTGGTTTTACCTTTTGAAAAGTACCATTTTATTATAAAAACTGAATTTTTTTGGGCCATTTACTTTCAAAAGATGGAATTGAATTTGATAAATCCAAAGTTAATTTTATTTCCACAATTCCCTTTTCCTCCACTGTGAAAAACATTAGATTGTTTCTAGGCCATGTTGGATTCTATATGAGGTTCATTAGAAACTTTTGAAAAATTGGTTTTCCCTTAACTAACCTTCTAAATAAGAAAATTTATTTTCTATGATTCATCCAGGATAGATTTTGATATATTGAAAAATTGTTAGACCACTTCCCCTAGTATCTATCAACCAAACTAGAGTTACCCCTTTCAAATTATGTGGGAGGCTTCTAACAGAGTTGTAGGGGTTGTGATTTCCTAAAATATTTCTAAACTTAAAGAAGTGACATCCTACACTTCATAGACCCTAGAAGCTTCCCATATTAACTATTCAAAAACATGAAATGGGTTTTTTTCTATTATTATAGATTTAGAAAAATTTAATTCTAGAATTTTAGGTAGTAAAGTAACTATATATTATGATTATAAAGAATTGAGATTTTTAATCCTGAAAAATAAGGAATGTCATAGAATAGTGAGATGAATATTACTATTGTAAGAGTTTTACCTAGATATTAAGGATAAGAATGGTTATGAGAGCATGGAGGCAGACCACATGAGCTGACTACCTCACACTACTAAGGTAGAACCAATCCCCAAGACCAATTTGGATGATTCAGTTACTATCAAGCAATAGTAAAATCTCACTCAAGTTCTCAGGTATGTTGACATAGGGAATTTTCCAATAACATCAATGGTACCCTCCTTCTTTTCAAATAATCAAGATTCTAAATTAACTTATGAATCAAAATATTATGTCTAGGAGGACCATTATTGATGGAAATTTTTTGATGAAAAAGTCATTAGAAGTTGCATCCAAGAATAGGATATGATCTTTGTGCTTTCTTTTTGACATACACTTTCATTTGGAGTCCATTTTGGACTTAAAAGAACCACTAGAAAAATTTTGGAAGAAAGATTGTTTTGGCCATAAATTTTTAAAAATTCACATGATTTTTTTAAAATGTCTTGACATCCACTTTTCTAGTGGAATTTTTAGAAGATGAGAGATTCCCAAGAAACCTTTGATTTTATGTGAGATATTCAATGTGTTTTAAATTAACTTCATGGCCTCATTTCCTATTTTATTTCAATTTTCCTACATTCTATCAATAGTAGACTATGTTTCTATATAGATTAAATAAAAAACTACTCGAACTAATGATTCAAAAACTATGATTAAGTTTTCAAAAAAATATTTTTTAGGTTTGGAATACCTTGATCTATAATTAGTGACTAAGGAACCCATTCATCCAATAAGAATATGGAATCCTTCATGAAGAAATATGGGGTAATCCATAATACTGTCACTTCCTTCAACCCAAAATAAATGGACTGGCTAAGGTTTATAGAAAAGAAGTCCAAATAATTTTGGTTAAAAAAAATTAACTCAAACACACATACTAGAGTGAGAATTTAAAAGATGCAACGTGGGAATTCAAAACTCCCTAAAAACCCCATTTTCTATGTCACCCTACTTAATTGTTTATGGTAAACATTTTCACATTCCTATGGAGTTGAAATACAAAGCCTACAGGGCTATCAAAATAGTGAGCTTGGTGCTTGGTAAGGATGAAGAATAGAGGAAGGTGTATGTGATAGAGCTTAAGAAGCTGTGAAGTGAAGCATATTAAGATCCAACTACTATATAAAGATAAAACTAAATATTTTCCTAATAAAATGATCCAAAAATTGAATTATAAGTTGGAGACAACATTTTTTTTCTTCAAGGATGAAGATCTTCCTTGGTAATATTTATTCTATCTAGACTAGGCCATACATAGTAACTAATAAATTTTCCTTTGGTGTATTTTAGATTCAAGGATAAGGTTAAAAGAATTCATTCAAGGTGAATAGATAATAATTCAAGAAGTTTCTATAGGATTTTTTGAAAGAACAAGTGGAGGAATCAAAACTCCCCCTCTAATGATGTTAAATAGAGCACTGTTAGTTTGTCTCTTACCCTCATATTCTCCTGATGGATTACATTATTTTATATTATTTTTTCTTTAAAAAATTCATGCTAGAATTCAATTAGAATTATATTTGAACCAAGTGTGGGGGAGAGGTAAATTTTTGTTTTATGGTGTAAATACACTTTTTTATTTTAAATTTATCATCTTTAAAAAAATCCAAATTTTTTTTGGAACCTATACATAGGTTTATATTTATAGATTTTTTAGAGTGTAAATAAATAAAAAATTTGAAAAAAATAAATAAATTCATATGTTTAATTTCAGTATTATTCTACCAAATTAAAATACCATTCTAGTTTATGAGTATAACATAAATTCCTAAATTACTATATGATAATGATTATTGATTGAACATAACCTCTATAATATAGTGATTTTGTTTGAAGATTAGATAAATAAAGTGAAGACTGAAAACGTAATTGTGGAATAAAAATTATAATAGGTGTTCGCTAAAACTTTGAACCCAATATCGAGTGACATGGCCTTTTAAATTAACATCTTAGGGAGCCTCCTTAAATGAAATTAATTCAATTCCTTTGACTAGGAATAAAAAAAGAAAATTAGTAACTCACAATGAATCTATGAGACAATTGAATGGTGTGTTTGAGTATACATCAATACAAATTTTAATAATTGATTTTTCACAGTTATCTATAAATATATGGTTTAGAAAAATTCAAAAATGAATAAAGTGCACATTTGTAAAAATTGAATTCATTTAGGTTATAGAACTTTTTAACCCAAGAAGGGGCATTTGACTTATAGAAAAATCATTTAGGGAGTATCAATGAAGTTAGAAATTGACCATTGGTCTAGGAAACTTAGAAATGATGTCAAAATGGAAGGGATATATATAAAAATTTCAATTCCACTTAAATATATCAAATTCACTTGTGGAATTGTAATTTTAATGTGAATTGAATTAGTACATTGTGTGAAAGTCACATAGTACGTAGACCATTTAGTGGCTTGATTTATTCTAATTCTATATAGGAATTGATGTTTTTTAGAACAATCATCTTTTTGTAATTAAAAGATAAATTTTTCTGAGTGTAACAGATCAGGTGTGGTGGAAAAATGTGAGCCCAAATTTTTGAAAATTTTAATTGCTTTTAATTGATAATAACCACATTATTAATTCAACTATTGGGTAATTCATTCGCTTCTTCTTACTTCAGGAAATTCTAGAATTTATTGAAAATTGAATTTAAACATGGTTTTAATGAATAAATTAATTTTTTTGGTTAATAGAAAATCTATGCATAAATTGAAGTTGATTTTTAAACGAAATTTACAACATTAAATATGCAATCTAAAATGGGGAATTAAATTGTGAATTAAATTTTTAAATAGATTCATTTTGTGTTTTAGTACTGTTAAATTTTGTTTTGAATTAAATGGAATCCATCCATTGAAATCAAAATTGAATTTTTTTTAAGAAAGGAACTATTAATTTTAAGGATGAATATTAAATTTGGAAATAAAAGTCATTTTTAAATGACAAAAATATTGACAAATAATTTGAAATTATTTGGACTCAAATTATACAGAGACATTGAATTAGTATTTTAATTGTATTTAATTCTGTAATTAAAAATATGATTTTTTTTATTTTATAGATACACAAAAACTACAAAGGATTGAAGTGACTGCATGATTTCATTGAGGTGATTGTACCTGGTGAACTACCTGCATGAAGATACTACAGGACCCAGAGAATGGATGTGTGTTCTGATAAAAAATACTCTTGATTTTGAAGATCCCTAACTGCCACATTGAAAAAACAAAGTCTCAAGATGCTTAGGAAGAACCATTCATTCCACTTATAAGGATAAATTTGAATTGAGTCACCACACTTTCCCCACATGAGTTGCTTCTAAAAAATTTCCACAATTAAATAATTATTTTTGTAGATTTATTCATGTTTTAGGTATTTTAAAACCCATTATTTTATATTTTCTGTGTTGATTGAAGACAGTAAAGACCTTTTTCAACTCAAACTCACTGAATGTGGCTTCAAAAAAAGAGAATTCATTGTTCTCAATGGAGAACCCGTTAAAAATATAGCAATGACTCAATTTAGAAGCCTAAAATCAGAAAAACCCCTAGAGAATAACTTTGACACAACCAGAACTTCCTTTTAAAAATTAAGCGATATGTCCAAGCCTCTACACAAAACCTATTTTAAAATTCAGTAAAACTGTTGAATTTAATTATTAACTTCTTATTCTGCATGAATGTATTAATTCAAATGGACCAACTGTGGTGACATCCTAGTCCCAAGCCTCATCTTCCCCCTTTTGATTCACTTCAGTCTAAATCAAAAATCCCATATATTTATCTTCTTTTTCCTTGAATCGTAAGATGATATCCACTTTGTTAAAAAGCACTAAATCAATTTTCCACTAAAATTTTATGAGGATTAATCGCGGGAGGAGCCTCATTAGTTTGGGTCTAGACCGTTAATTCTAGATATATGCCAATAATCCAACATAGAAGAAGATACTACTCAATGAAAATTGAATAACATTCTTGAATAACATGAATAAATTTTTGCCTCTAACTTAGAGAATTATGATGTTCCAAACTATGCATGAGAATTATTCTATAAATAAAACCCCATTGATTATACTAAGGAGGATCAGGCTTGATAAATCTAAAAATATATCTTGTTGTTATCATTTCTCAGTTACTTTCATTTCTTTTTGTAATAACTCTGAAAATGGCAGACTATGCCATTTGTAGTCACAGCAAGGAGAATTCCCCCATTCCCCCTATTAATGAATTCTTATTGGGAAATTCTCATATTACATTATTTATAGATTTTAATAGTTTTAATTAGTTTGAGTTTTCTTCTAGTTTTCATTTGTAATTTCTTAAACTATCATTATCGGGATTGCACACATAATTCAATTGAACATACATCTCTACATGTGATAAAAATAAGTGGGATAATCCAAGGGCAACTAGAGTTATTCAATTACCAGGATGGGAAAAGATAGGAGATACAATGATCATCGTATTTCTCTATCTAAACCAAAATAACCAAATAAGAGTAATCAAATAGATATCAATTGATTAAAGGAAGATTAGGGAAAAATTTAAATAATGATTTTATAGGATAATTGGGGAATGATTAAAGGATAAAATAGTGTTCGTTAAATTGATATTAAAACCATTAAATTACTTCCATTGTTTAAAATAATTAAAACCCCCTAAACAATATTTTAACACATCCAAAATACTATTTTCTCCAAAGACAACCTGAGTCCCACTTTAATACATTATCTCATGTTCAAAAATAATTTTTTTGAGCTCCCCATGAAAGGTTCACATCACCATGCTCCTTAGATCATTACTTTCAACCATCTCATGGTTTTCATTCAATATTAAAAAATTGTCAATAATACCCCATCCCATGGGTTCATTTATAATTCTATTTCTAATTCCATAAATTGGGTATTCAAAAACTCCACCATAATACAACACAAGAAAGTTGAACTCACCATAAATAATCTAACTACTCTATAGAGTTGGGACCCACAACAAACAACCATCCTATATCAAACCCTCAGGAGTAAACAATAAGAAAGATGTGAAATCCCTTCACTAAACTTTTACCCAAGAAACTCATCTACTAGCCTTACATAATGAACTATAAAATAGAAAAACCCGAATCTCCAACTATTATATATTTCACCATTATCCTTATCTAAATGAAAAGGAAATAAATAAGACCTAATCTCAACTTCTTTCACCTATTCAAATCAAAAATCCCATCTAAACAAGGTTTCCCTACTTTCATACGAAATTTTCAATATTATCTAATAAAAAATTGAATAAAAATATAATATATTCAATCACCTCCCCTATAAAGAACCCCTAACTCCTATGGAAATAACATCATGGATCCTCTATCAAAAAATAATAGAAAACCCATGAAAACTAAATAAAAATAACTACCATTTCTTGTAAAGAGAGAGTAGGAGAGAGAATAGTCAATTAGAGAAGAAGAAACTCACCTCAGATCACCAGTAAATGATATATAATAAATGGGGAATTAATATTAGAAAATGGGGAATTAATGTCTGTAAAATAGGCCCTTGGGTCACTTTGGGTTCAATGGAGAATGGAATAAATTTGATAAATTTTAGTGGGATCCTGAATTTATAAAAGGTGTAATTTTAACAGACCATGGAGAAACCCCCTTTACTATACCATAACACCGAGGTATTTCACAAAAACTATGGGACTAAGTGGTGTTTGGGAGGATTTGGAGAAGGGGTTAGGACAACATTATGATACTTTGGTCCCACCTACTAGCTAGTGGACCAAACATCAACACCTGCAATTTGCAAGTGACCGTCGGCTAACCAGTGGATTTGTACTGGCTATCTAGTTACATCCACAACAAGAAAGTGGGATCTAGGTACTTTTTTTTTCAAAAGGGGGAAATGGTCAATAAACCCATTTACCCCCATTTCCTCAGAACCCAATTTTTAACCTCTATTAGACCTGTAGTAGTGGATTGGGATCTCTCCTCTTCTCCCTTGGATTCTTGGGTGAACCTCCATAATCCTCCTCCATTTTCACTTTTGTTTATTTCATTAAAAGTATCATGGTAATTCTCTAACTATTATATCTTCAACCCTTATTTATCATTTACATATAAATATATCTCGGTATTTTTAACCTAAATTCCCTATATTCTTGGATTTTGTCTCATTTATCCTTATCAACCATTTTAGCTCAAATAAAAGGTTGATATCAGATTAATGGATCCCTACAAGGTTGATGTAGGTGTCCCATGTTCTCTTACCTTAAATTCTTATTGTCTATTAAATTTTGAAATTTGTAGTCACATTATATCATTGTAATCTTGACCTACAAATTAAATTAAAATATTTTTCTACTTTTTTGATGTCTTAGAAACACTCTTGGGATTATAAAAATTATTATTTTGGATAGAAATTCATTACAGTCACTTAAGTGGTGATTTAGGATTGTTCTGTGGAATTGAGTGAAGTAATGGGGTTGTATAGGGTTAAACTTGGTAATGTAATGAATTTTTGTGGAATGTGGTCTTCTTGGGAGGACCCCTAGGAACTAGTAGCGTCTATTACCATCAAAACATTAATTGAAAATTTGAGATGAATTATAGGGATGAATATTAGCTTGAATTGTTAAATTTTTTAACATTTAAAATTTAGAATAATGAATTTTTTGAAGTTATTGGAATTTATAATGACTATGGAATTCCTTGGGAAGTTCCTTGGATTCGTTATAAACTATATATAGTGTGGAATACCATAGAATAGCCTTGGGTTCAATTATGTGACTCATGTAAATTTTTAGAGTTAAGAATTACTTGGATTTAATGCGATCTAATGCTATTTAATTACTCAATAAATTCATTAGATTATACTTAGATTAATTACCATGAATTACAGGGGTGGGTCCCCCTTGGATTCAGGTAATGTCTGTGTTTATTAAATTCCATGGATTAATGTCATGGATTCTTGAGGGGTACCCTTTTGAGATGTTGTGGGATGATATCCCTGGATTCTTATGAGGATTATTAGTGTGGAATACTTTGGGTGTGATACCTGGATTTCAATTGAGTTATGCTTCAAAAATAGAAGGATTATTATTTGAGTTAGGACCTAAAATATGGATTTATATGGGAATTACTAGAAGGGAATGATTATATTATACCTATAGATTCCCCATGTTCAGTTGTTTAGGGTTTCCATGGTGATGCACTATAGAACCAAATTGATCCATTAAACCAACATCGAGATCAGAGATACCAAAATTGTATAAAGTAGGTAGGGTCAGTGAGGTTTGTCTCCGTGAGACCCAAGAATCAACTTGGTTATTTTTTTTTGAGATTATTATTATTATTCGTACTACTTCATATATTTATTTCACACCTTGGTGATTTAAAATTAAAGATTATAATTACTTTATATTCCATTGGTAATGTCCTAGTTAGTTAAATTCAAATCTTATCCAGTCCTTCATATGATTCCTTGATAGATTTCATGGGTGTAGGTCTAGACATAGTCAGGTTCTCTACTGTTGATGCTTTATTGTATGGATTTTTTATATTTTGGTAACCATTAGTCATTCCATAGCTTAGGACTTTAGGGGTTATATTTTATTTAGTTTTTTTTTTATTTTTTTAGTTTTGGTTTTTTTGTACCTGAATTTACTAATATTTTTTCCCAACCTATTTTGTATGTTGCAACATTTTAATATTTTATAGAATTTTATTTATAGTTTTAGCACCTATAGTTTATTTTTTGGATGTGATTTTATATAATGTTTCATTTATCTTAGATGTGTTGAGATATGAACAAAGGGTATAGTATCTCCATTTTACCACTTATTTATCCTTGATTTTAGTTGTTAAAATTTGTATATAGGGGGGGCATTCTTTAGGTTATGTGATGCACCATCCCTGGTAACATTTTTAGTGGAATCTAGGCAGGGTAATTACAAAATGGTATCAAATAAATATTTTTTTATCTTACTATTTAGGAATGATAGATAGAAGAATATGATATTGATGGGTCTTCGAAATTAGATCTTTTCTAGGAGTTAAAAACCCACATACAGAGGAAAATACATGTTTTCAGGGATGGTAATTGTTGTTATTACATTTAGATTTTATGGTTGATTGATTCCCACCGTGAGTGGTGAACCTAGGTGTGATGTTTTAGATTTATGAGATTTTCACTCTTGGATTAGTATGGAAAGAGGGTGTTTGTGTTCATGAATCATTTTAAGCACATAAGATTTATATTTCATCCTTATGTTTCATGTGATTGATTTCTACCCGGGATTCACATGTAATGGTGTTTAATTTACTTTTTGTGGCTTAAATCTGCTAGATATTTATATATGCCTATGGATTTAAATAATTGGGAGGGTTGGTTATTTAAAGTGTTTGAATCAATTTATATAGTGTTTTACACATATAAATGTATAGTGTAATTTTGGTTGGCCAACTCCTCCAGGGATCCCATGTAAATCTTTTGAATATATAAATGGGTTATTAAAGTTATGGTTTTGGTTAAATAAGGTTATAGTGAGAAACTTATAAGGTTTTTTCCTTTATAACTTATAAATGGAATCCTATCTAACCAGACATGGAATGTGATATCTTGATAAGTTATTAATTGTTAAAATATAAAATCTTTATTATTAATGAGAATATTAAAAAATTGACTCTAATTGAAATAATGATAAATGAATTAAGATGGTGAATGGTGATTTTATAGCTTAATCGTGGAACTCTATCTAACCAATCTATTAGTTAATGATTATTTGAAATTTTAGCCTCTTAACATTGAATCTAATTTTTTTAGTTATATGGGGTTTTGATTGAAACTTCAAGGTAATTTTCCATTATAACTTGGGAATGACACTTCATTTAATGGCATTGTGAGGATAGAATTTGAACAATTAATGGATTTGAAAAACGATAAAGACCTAAATGCATATGATATATGAGACCTGTATCAACTTAAATGAAGGGTTTTATTAATTAAAATTATAGTAAGAAACTTATTAGGTGCTTTCCCTCATAACTTGAGACTATAATATTATTTAACTAAGCATGGGGATTGATAATATATAAGAGAACTTAACAGTATAAACCCTTTATATGGTGAGAAATATTGGGTGTGAAAATTATGGAATACTAATAACATAATATTGTGAAGTTGTGAAATTATAGAGACATAAGGTGATAATTTATTGAAAATTTTCTAAATACTAAAAATTTAAAACATATGAAATGATGATATCCGTAAATAAAAGATAAAATTGAATCCTTTTGGAATATCAATTTGTGGGCTTCAGTGGTGGGAGGAACTTGGTGGATTGCTCGTGTTATGGCCATATGTGAAATATTTTCGACCTTATTTATGGGAAGGTTGGGATAGAGAGTGATATTGGGTTTTGATACCTTATATAATGCATGTTTCTATGTATATGTGGGACATTATTTAGTTTGGTGGTCATTTTTTCCAGGTTAGGTGTCATGTGATCTTGATATGTGTTTGAGGATATTTTTTGAGAGCTATGACATGGTGTTTTCCAGAGGATAATCTAGGTGGAAATACCTAGTTACCCTTAGATATAACCCTAGTTCTTAGTGATTTAATGCTTAGCGATCTGTGAGGGTAACAATGTTAGGGGTTAACCAATCCTTTTGTATGGTTAGATGCATAATGAATGAGGAGATGCTTTGTCTTAGGGTATAGGTGCATGGGAGGTGCCATCAAGTATGAGGATTTGGAACATTAAATAACTCAGGTTCTAAGGAAGTACTCTTAGTGTTTAACCACCCTTGTCTTTAATGATGATTTTTAAATGTATGATATTTAAAATTCTTATCTTGTTATACTTTAGTGGGGATTCAATGGTTTAGCCAATGGTTTTCCTAGATGGGAGGGTGTGGAATTAGTGAAGAATGGGGACACACTTTTGGTTGGAACAGAAGTATGTGAAGTGCATGAAGGAATGTAGTTTAAGCATGGGAATTCATTGAGAAGGCTTGTCTTAAGAAATATAGTTATAGGGAGGTTTTTTGGATTGGGTGTGAGGTTCCATGTAGGTGAGGAATCCCTTATAAGGTTTTGATGATGTCTTATGAGTTACCTCATCTTTTAGGGTTTGGGGAACCGTGAGTTCTAGTGATCATAGTGACTAAGATAGATTTAAAGGTTGATATCAGTGTAATTACTACACCTACGGGGTTTTAGGTGTGATATGGTGTGAAGTGATGATGGTTGACCAATTTGTACCAGAATGATGCTCAGGTGATGGGAAGTCAAGGAGTGAGTTATAGAATGGTTAGATGTAGGACCCGACATGTGAGTGGGTATTGACATTGTATGTCTGAAGGTATTTTCTTTCAAGGGATATTAATAATTCTAAAGGAGAATTTTATCATTGGTTTTTAGTTAAATCAAGGTGGAAAGCACATGTTTTGGGGGGAATTGTGATACTTTGGTGATGTGATCGGATGTCCCGAGAGCGAGCACCCAATATTTCCCTTATAGTTGAAGTGGAGTGAAATGGTTATGTGTTGGATATATTGCATTTTTAATTTTAAAAAGTTATGTGTATGAATCTATGTTGAATCATTTGGGACTTGGAGGAGCTCAAGTGAGGTGGCGATTGTCATGTCATGATTGGTGTGGGTTCAAGACTTCTTGGAGTATAATTGTGGATCCATAGCAGTTTCGATCAGAAAGTTACTCTCGGAGTGAGGTGACCAAGAAATTGTTAATACTTTTTTACATGATTTCTCAGGGATTTTTATTTGAATTAATAATTATCCTATTAGATTATGGGGATTATATGAAGGATCAGGGTGTTCTAGAACTGTTGAACCAAGTTAATCCTAACAAAAGCTTCAGGGGTTGACGGTGTGGGTAAGTGTGGCTCGAAGGAACTGTAACACGTATTTTTTGTCCTTATCCTATTGGGACTATTTATAAGGGTAGTATACATAAATATGTGTAGTGGGGAGTGAACCTCAAGTTTTTATGGGGTGTTACCCTCATTATGAATTAGGTTTTGTTGGATGTCATGGATGACATTAATTTGAGCTAATGATGAGTAGTGGATGGTGTATCATGTGTGGTGCTTAGAATTGAGTAGGGAAGCCATGTACGACCATTATGTTTAGTGAAAGTTGGTAAATGGTCTATGGAGATCATGATTTTTGTTCCTTGGGTGATAAAAAATACACTATTATGTTTGGAGCATCAAATCAGCCATGGAGGGTTCAAATCTAGTGTTAGGATCTCATCAGTGTGGTGAAAGTTTCCACTAATCTAGTGGATCTGAATTATCTAAATTCCATAGATGTTCCAAGGTACAGATTCAGAAGTGTTTTTAGATGAATTTTAGTCATTTACATTGGCTTGAGACTTTCTATAAATGGTATATGGGTGATGCTAATTTATGGGGTGTTGATGCATTTGATGGATCACAATGAAGGGATTAGTTGATTGGGGATTCAATTATGTAATTTCACTAAATTTTTAGGATTCAATTTAGAAAGTATGTTTGAATGGTCATGGAATTCCTCTAGAGGATAAGTAAACATGACTAGGTTCTTTGGTGATGCATAGTTGAGTACAGTTGATCATTCCAAATAGTTTTCCAATGAAGGTAAAACTTTTGTTTTCATTTCTAAAAAGTCATGGAAAGTTGGAAACTACTTAAGGTAAATTATATTCAGTATAATGGGTTTGGTTGAGTATCAAACCATGATTCTATGGAAAACTAAGGTGTGTTGACATTGTGAATGGGGTTGGTGAAACAATTCAGTTTTTTCTAGGATCTGGAATGAGGTGTTGTAGCATCTTTTGACTAGTGTCCTATCCAATAGTTGGTTGTTGCGTGTTGGAACCATGGAAATCATGTTATAGGACTACTGGTGTTTTGTTTTAATGGGTTATTCTAATGGGGGATATCACTATAGATCAAAAACAATTGTTTTGGTTTATGTTCTTTGGAAGGGAGCACCATTGGCCTAGAAATATATTGGTTGATGGAACCATTGTGTTTTAGAGTAGGTAGGTATTATGAACTTCATATTGATTAAAAAATTATAATGGTTCTTTAATATTACAATAGTTGAATGATATTTGAAAGTCACGTGGTGGTGGATGGGGTCATGTACCATGTGTAAACATTTTAGGACTAAGTATCTAGTGGTGTTTTGACTTAGCTCATAAAGCATCTTCATAAGAAATAACTGTATTAAGAGATCATTCATCAAAGTTCTAGTTCATTACTCGATTCGGTAACATGAAAGAAGCTTAATTAGTGCATTATGATGATGGTTTTCACACCAAATTATACTATGAGATAATAAAAAAGGATTCCTAATGGTGGGGAATATTTCTTGGAAAATTTGAACAGGAAGTGCTCGTTTTTAATAGTTTTTTATGAACATTAGGTGTTCCATGTTGTTAAACCTAGACTAGTGGTGCATCCGTTTTGTGAATAACCCAAAAAATTGGGTATTGATAATGAGAGAATAATAATATGGAATAATTAATTATTGACAAACATGACATGTTGGTAGGTGGTCATATGATAGTACTAGGTGTGTTTACAGGGAATCAATCTAGTGGGTAATCAAGTCTATGTGACTTCAATGTTCTAGTGTGGCATGTCGATGTGAGTTTTGCAGAAAGGCCTTATATTACAGATGTCTTGAAAGTGATACCATGGTCTCTAAAATTTGTATTTCAATAGAAATTAACTTTTATAAATTTATAGTGTTAATTATAAGAATGCATTTTTTTGGTTTGTGACTCAAGTCTTTGGTGTAAATCTTGAGGAAAATTTGTTTTATGGTGGGGAGGTTATAAAAACCTTCCTCTTATTTGAGGTATAAAACCCCTTCAATTTTTTTGGAACCCCTTTTTTACCTTAAAGAAGTGTTTGAGGGGAATCAAGGTGTCACAGGTGTGTTTGGGAGACTAGGAAGCAAGATATGGGGCTTCTACAATCCCACCAACTAGCTAGTATTGAATCACTAGCTAGACATTGGTCTAGATATTGGAACCAACACAACACAAGTGGTCATTGGAAAGCTAGTGGACTTATACTAACTAGTCAATGTTGTCTTTAAATGGAAAGAGATAATACCCATAGGAACTATCTATCTGATGGCCTCCACTATCCATTTTGTGGTATCTAAGTAGGTTTTCTTATAAATAATTATAAAGGTCAATGAACCCATTTTCTCCCTTTCTTCATAACCTTATGTTTGTCCTCTATTAGGGAAGTTGAAGTAGTTTGGGATCTCTCCTTTTCTCCCTTGGATTATTGAGTGAAACTCCATCAATCCTATTCTATATTCACTTAAAGTTTTCATGTTAGAAGTCTCATGGTATGTCTAACACTCCTTTAGATTCTAACCTTGTTTTTCCATCTAAATCGCTCCCAACATATTTAACCAAAGTACCCTATTTTCAGAGATTTTTTTTGGTTTCTATATATCATTTTTTTTATCTTCAATCAAAGGTTGATACCAGATGAGTGGGTCTTTGTGAGGATGAGGTAGTTTTCTATGTTCTATTTCCTTAAAGTATCATTTTATTATTTCATTTTTACAGGTGTAGTCATGATGGATCATGAAGCGCGTGAACTAAAAATTAAATTAAATTGTTTTACTACTTTTTTGATGTCTCAGAAACACCGTTGGTATTAAAAAAGATTTTTGGTTTTGGGTAGAACATCATTGAAGATTTTTTACTAGTGAGTTAGGTGTGTTCGTTGGAATTGAGTGAATTAATTGGGTGGTTTAGGGTGATCCATGGTAATGTATTGAATTATTAGAGAATGTGAGTTTCTTAGGAGGACTCGTAGGACCCATTAGTGTTTCAAGGCAAGGAAACCTTAAATGAAAATGTGAAATGAACTAAAGAGGTGAGTCTTATCTTGAATTTTTAAATTTATAAATTTATAAATTTTAGAATAATGATGTGTCTGAAATTCATGGAATTGATTGATGGTATGGAGAGTCTTGGAAAGTTCCTTATAGTCATTATGAATTCTATTAGTGTGAAATTTCATGGCCGATCCTTGGATTACATTAGGGGACTCATGTGAATGTTAGTATTAGAGAATTATTTGGATTTAATGAGGTCTAAATTTCTTAAATTCCTCAAATCGATCCAGTGGATTATATATATATTCATTACCATGAATGTAATGGGACAACTACCCCTTAGACTCGATTAATGTCTTCATTTATTGAATGGAATAGATTAATTTCATAGATTATTTATGTGTACCCTAGTGTAATTTTGTGGGATGATATCCCTAGATTCATATTGATCTTATTGGTGTATAATTCATCAGGTGTGATCCTTGGATTCCAACTGATCCACGCTTCTGAATTTCAAGAATGGTTTCTTCAGTTCAAACTAAAGAGAAGTATTTCTTTAGGAATTTCTAGAAGGGGATGATCGTAAGATCCATGTGGATTCCACCAAGTCACTTGCTTATGTTTTCCTCAGTGATGTAACCTAGAACCAAATTTATCCATGATACCACCATTGAAATCAGAGATACCGACATTGGAAAAAATAGGTATGGCTAGTTGGGGTTTTATCTTTGAGACTAATGGTTTAATTTGGTTCTATCCATTTCTACAGCTTGTTATCATTCTTACAACTTCACTTATTTATTGCACAACTTAATATTCTACACATAGAGACCATAATTTCATAAGATATTGTTGGTCATGGCCTAATGATTTGTACTCCACCCTGTCCAAGACACCATTTGGTACCCAAATTGATTTCATGGGTTCAAGTTTAGACAAGGAAAAGTGCATACATGTTGATGATTGATTGTATGGCTATGTTGGAGTCAGGAGTTGGGAGATGGGATAGAGCTCAAAACTGAGGGGGTTATGTTGTATTTCATTATTTTTAGTTTTTTTACTTTTGGGACAGTTGTACTTGAATTCATTAATATTTATGTCCTATCTATTATATATGTAACATCATTTTTGACATTTATTGGGATACGATATAGTGTTCTAGAACCTACAGTTTATTTTTATGGATGTGATGTTATAAATGTTAACATCTTTCCATAGGGTATAGTATCCCCACCATACCACCTACTAACCCATACTTCTAGTTAATAACCTCTGGCGTATGGGGAGGCATGCTTAAGTACATGTGGAGCACCGGCCTAAGGTACCAATTTAGAGTCATCTGATTCTGGGTGTTACATGACCGAGTTAGAGTCATTTACTATCAATTGATACTTCCACCAAACCTATCTCAAGTACATAATGTGGTCCACATATCTCTCTTAAATAGGTACATACTAGATCCCTCCCAAGCATTGCAGTTAGATCATGGTTTATCTTATAAAGAGTAATCAGTGATGGTCTTATATCATGGAGATAAATTGATACAAAACAAGATGTCCCAAATTAAAAAAGTACTATGGTGAAATCATAACTATGAGGAAGAATTATAGTAACTTTAATATCTGATGAAATAAAAGTATTGTCAATTGTTTTTATAATAGAGTTTGAATAAAAAAATTTGAAGGGGGAAATGTAACACCCTATATTTTTTATAAAAAAACCTTCCTTAAAAGTCATATAGTTAAATTATTATAGTAATATAATAGAGTATATTATCATCTGCACCATGTAACAAATTAAATGATGTTTTATTTCATAATAAAACATTACCAAGAAAGTATGAACGGATTCCATAAGACAAATACAATTAAAATGAGATAATAAAAAACATGTGAATAAAATTAAAAAAGATGGGAAATACAATGGGACGTGGTCTTCTATAAATACCAAAATCATGAACAACACTATGAATGTAAAAAATATGAAAATTATATTAAAATTTTATAGATGATGTGTAGAGAAACATGAATCAAAATTTAATGATTAAATATCAAAATAAATAAGGGATATTTATAGTAAGTGTAAATATTATATAGTCATTAGATATATGGTCATTCAAATAGAAACTTGACCAATAGAATGGTAACTTGTCTATTAAAATAGTAAACTAACTATTAAAATAGAAACATGTCTATTTGAAAAGTAAAATTAGTGATGATAAGTATTTATCATATATAAAATAAGTAAATATAAATACTATAATTCTATAAAATGAATGTTCAAATCATTCTACTTAAAAAAATTGTAACTACATATTTTATTGAGTTATGTTTTATCTTATTAAGTAAAAAATAATTTTTATATAAAAATATCTTTATTTTAATTACATAAAATAAATTTTTTTTGGTAAAATTGATTCTATATTTGGAATCAATTCATTGAAATTATCCATGAAACAATTTTCACTATTTCTTCAGAAAAGATGATTTTTGGGGTGAAAAGTCAAAATATAGCTTTACATATTTAGTAAGTTTTATACATTCATTATGATGCAAAAATGAATCAATAATTTATTTATTTTATAACTTAAGATCTAGTTAACTAGTAAAATATTATATTTAAAAATAATAAATTGTATTTTAAAAACTATAAACAATTTTTAAATACTAAATTAAATTTTATCCTATTAAATATTTTTTTCTATTATTTACTCTGAATAAATTATTTCAATGATATCATTTAGTTTTTTAAGTGTCTATATGTGAAGAAAATATATTTTTTAGTAAAATCTCATTATTATTCACAATAATCAATACTATTCATATGCTTAAGTAAACAAATTATTCATTATTTTATTCAGAAACACTCATCTATTTCGCTTATAAATACCACTCGAATTCATCAATTTCTCCTTACTTATAAAACTTATTCCTTTTTCAAATATCTATTAAATTCTTAACATAAACCCTCCTAACCATGTGTGGGTATCTCAATTCTGACCATAAATCTATCCTCCAAAGACTTGAGTTTCATTCTAAAAGAAGTGTCCCAAAGAGAAAGGTAATCATTTCAAATCCCAAACCTTTTCACTTACATTTTAATCTTACCCTATATATAACTAAGTCCTAATTATAATTACACCAAATAAGTAGTATAAATTATAATGTAATTATTAAAAGCAAATACTAAATATTTTCCCTTTTTCTTAATCATTCTTAAATAATTGTATTTTTCATTACTACGTTTTATATATGGTTTTTAAATTTTAGTTAAATTATATTTATAACATTAATAATAAATTAATTTCATGTTTAAGATTATTTAAGTGTAATACCCCAATATTCCACAGTACGTTTTCCTTTTAATAATACAATAGCTTGCGTAGTACACAACTTGGAGATTTAACACACCACAACCAATCAAACTAGCCGTTATGAATAGTAATACCAACTTTTTGAAATTTTAAAAATTTTATTTTTCAAAATGAAATTCATTTTTGGATTCTAAATATCAAAATTATCTTAGGGTGGAGTTTTTGTATTTTTCTGAAAACATTCAATTGTTGATAAATAGTGAACAACACTTCGTTATTATTTAAAACCAACTTTTTATTTAAATAATTAGTTATTTTATTTATATTAATATTTGTTAAAAATAGATACATAATTCCTATATATGTTCAATGTAATTCATTGGAGTCATTTTATAATAATATTAGATATGTAAAATTTTATTGAACTTTTTACCGTCTTTTACCCTCCATCTAGGCACATTCGAAAATTTGCATAAAATGTAATTTAAACACTTTTGTGAATTGAATTTAAAAAATCATAGAGACATGGTTGACATTAGTAAGTAAAATTTGGTTCGATAATACAAAAATAAATTTTTGTGAAAAGTAATTTTTGACTTTTATTTACCACTGTAAAAAGTAAATAGGGTAATTAAAGGTAAAAAAATGATATTATAATTACCCTAATACGTGTCCTAATTCTATTAGATAAATGTATTTCGACCAAAATCAACCTTATAAATAAAATATGATTCTTTCGGTCCAATTATATTAGATTATGACATTTATTATTATTTTATTTAAAGAAGAGTTAAAAGTGTTAAATTAAAAGTTTAATAACAAAACCATTTTTAATATAGGGTTATAAAAGTGATATATTAGACTATAAATATTAATTATAAATTTAAAAATATTTCCTACATAATGGTATTTTATTTATATTTTTTAGACATTAAATAATAATATTAATTTATGATATAATGATGATGTAGTACTTACCTTATTAATGAAAATTTAAAATAATTGATATTATAAATATCCAAATAAAAATAAATTGAGACATCTGATGAATTAAAATAATTTTATAGTTTAATATGACATGTTAGGGTTTATCAAAAAAAAAATTTCTGAATTGATAAATTTTTTATGACTTTCAAAAAAAAATACCAAATAGTGTCAAAATTGACATAAATGAGTTTTTAAAAGAAATGCTATATTATTTATTGATATAATATTACTAAAAAATATAAGGTACTTAAAAAGAAATTATATAAGGTTATATATATTAATAATGAACCACTTGGGGTTATCTTGTCTTTTTATAGTAACTTTATTAAACATTTATTATAATAATACAAGAATACATGGTAAAAGTTAAACTATTTAACTAAGAGTTAAATATAAAAGATAAGGTTAATATGTTGACTTAAACATGTCTAAAACCTTTTTGTTGGGATTTTTTCGACCCATACTCACCTTATCCTGGAAATAAATTATTTTTGAGCCATTATAAACCGAATATGACTGTATAATAAAACAAGATTTCAAGCTTTTCTCTAAAGTGACCCTCACCTCTCTTATAAAAGGGTACTTTCCCTTATCTCAAAATCACACCTCCAAAGCCATTTGTCTTGGCCAAACCCTACTCAAAAATCCTCCCAACTACCCTAAATTCTACCTATATTCCTTACTATTATCATAAATCCAACCTAAGGATCCCTTTTGATCAACTCAAAAGGAAACACCCAAAGAAGAGGTAATAATTTCACCACCTCTTTCAAAGTTCTTTTCTTCTTCCACTTCCTCTTTCTTTATTGTTTCCATACCAAAATAATAAATATAGTGACTTATAAATACTTTTATGTTATTATAAATATGTTACAACCATATTCATTATTTTATCTATCCTATGAATGACAAAATCACCATATGTGCGTACGTACGGCTTACCGTCTCCACGTCCTGGTGTAGTTTGTTATTCAATACTTCATTGTTTGGATGGGTATAATAATGAGTATAATTGATATAAATAATAGACATAACATGTTAATTATTCTTTATATATATGATATACCATCAAATTACACATGATTTCACCATCAATAAAATGATATAGTCACTCGTGCGTACGTACGAATTACCGTCTCCACAAATGCGAGGAGATTCATTCCACATCATAATGTTTTAAGTATAATTTTAATTTTATGATTAAAAGTAATTTTTAGAACTTAATATCATTCTATATATGAATCAAATACATACTATCCATAACAATCATGTCTTACATAACCAAGAATATAATGGAAAATTAATCAGTTAACACCCGAAATGATGATACTACTGAAATATTATTAAGAAAGAAATATTAGAAGATCAAATACGATATCATATTTATGTATGTGGTAATTTTATTATTTAATAATTATTATTTAACTACTATACAGGAGGTTAACGTACCCCCGATCAAAGAAAATTAAAAGGTAAGGGTTAATTCTATAATCTCTTCATTATCTGAGGTTGTTTATAGGTGAGTATCTACTAGGACCTCTTCATTATCCACATATGTGTTTCATAAAAATGTATTTCAAAAAAAATTTACTATTTCCTAGACTATGGTTTAATGTAATTTGTACCCTTTTTTGACTTGTTATAACAGTTTTATGAAGTAATCTTTATATCATTCTCCAAACAAGGTATGTTATGACCTTTTCAACAAAATTAAGAAAAGAATGATTTTTTTAACATATACAGTGGGTGTGGATATTTGCCACCATTATAATACCTTAAAATACTCTCTTACAATACTATAAGTATATTTTAAAATAAATATTTTATTTTAAAATTACATGACTTTTAAATGATTTCCAAATAAAAAGATATATTTCTCTCAAATAGTTTTTATTTTATCTATGTTAACATCCTATGTTGGATTTTATGATTTTGTTAAGTTGATTTATTATGATACAATCTTCCATATTTTATTGAAGGTTTTGTGATATGTTTGACTATGGATGTGGTATTTTTATTCCATTCATGGTTTATCATTAAATTGTTGATATTTTTTATGCTAGTTTTAATACAAATGTTTATGTAATGTTTCAACATTTTATATGAGGAATGCATTGGACTTAGTAAGTGATGGGTGGATCCCACTATAGCTCATCAATGCATCGGTAGGTCTCAAGAGAAAAAATAGTGTCTTGGCACAAGGCCTTGAAAATAACTTATTTGTAGTCTTGGCACGAGGACTTGACTATGTGGTTATGATGTCTAGCATTATGCATTCTGTCATTATGAAATTGGCTATTGATATTAAATGTGATTATTAAACTTGTATAATATCCATGTGAATAAGTAAATGGAATTATTTAATTTATATTTTCCATATTATGATGAAGTATAATTTTAAAAGGCTTGTTTTTTAGTCTTAAACATTGTCTTAAATATTTATGCTTATTTATGAAAGTTTCTGCTATATTGTTATCCTTACCGAGCACCTGAGCTCTCCAATTTCTATGTTTTATTTTTCCCGGGATTTGAAGAAGTATATTATCACTAACCTGTATGGATAGTCTAAGGGAGATGACTGTGTTAAAAAGAGACACAATGTTTTTTTATTTGATGATGTAATGTAAAACTTATGTATGTATCTAGTACTTTCAAGGATACTAAACTGATCGGTCTTTTGGGAAATGATTCCTTATATCATGCCAGTGTCATATAATAATGCACCGAATCTAGGTAACTAGAGTTTGGGCATTACAGTTGGTATTATAGGAAGTTTAGTACAAAACATGGAAACTATATTTATAAAAACTTTTATTAGAGAACATTTCCCTAAGATAGACTTTTAGGATTGGTATAAAAGAACTTCCTAGAATTTTGGTAATGTATAGATTTTGTGAATTTTCCAAGAAATGAATCTCTGTCTGGATATGAGAAGGTAGAGGTGGCTCTGGTATAGATGTACCTAGGAGTGAAAACTCTGACAAGTAGTTTCGGGCTTAACCTGAGGTATCCTAGTACACGACAATGTGCCTTGATGCACTCTTGGTTACAACATTCCCAGGGGATATTCTTAAGATAATTCAAATTTTCTTTATAAACCATTATGAAGGATTTATGAGTATATACCTACCCAAATAAAACATTTTTATGATTATGGATTATATCCCTAAACTGTTCAATTTATGTAAAGTGTTTTACACGTTTGGAATTATGCATTTTGATTCATAAACTAATATAGTGTATGCCATTGTTTAGAAATTATTCCTATTGGAAGGAATGGAAACTGGATCACCACATGTAATCCATGTAAGGATTTCCCTCATACTCAAGATAATTATAGTAGAGATAGTGATTCAACTGGTTCTGATCAGCTTATCACCATACTGGGACAACTCACTCAGGTTATGAATAATAACCTTACCCGTATGTAGCAACCAAATCCACTACATGGAGGATCAATGTTAGACCGCTTCATGAGGAAACAACCAACAACATTCAATGGGACTAAAAATCCATTTGTAGCTGAGCAATAGATATGTTCCTTAGAGAAAATATTTCATGCTTTGGGGAGTAGCAAAAGGGAAAAAGTTGTCATTGTAGTTTATCACCTCACAGGAGATGAAAATCAATGGTGGTCATTAATTCAAAACACACAGTAATATAAATAAGTATAAAATATGAAATAGAGAGAGTTTAACGATCCTTTCTTAGAAAAATACTTTCCTTGTGACAATCGAGCAGATATGGAAAGACAATTTCTGACTCTGAGGCAAAACGATGATGAGAATGTCACAAAGTATGAGGCTAACTTTACAAGGTTAGAAAGGCATGCATCAGATTATATATGTAACCCAGGGAGTAATATTAATTGATTATTTTATGGATTAAAAACATTTATACTTCGATCATTAGTCTCACAATCCTTCTCATCATACGAAGATATTGTCTCATGTGATATCATGATAGAAAAGGAATTCTCTAAGTCTTATGACATTAAATAAAATCAATAGAAGAAGAGATTTGGTGAACACTCTATAAATGGAAATAATGGGAAGAAGGGAAAGGATGAATTTCCATCCTATGATAAATTTGGGAAGAAACGCCCTGGTATATGCCTGAAAGGAATTAGAGTCTGTTACAAGTTTGGTGAAAAAGGCCACCAAGCTTGTGATTGCAAGGGAAAGAAAGAGGATTTCAATGTTGAATGCATAAATTGTAGATAAATGGGGAATTATGAAAATTAATTTCCTAAGCACCAAAGAATCTTACCTCAGAAAAGGCCAAGGGAGAAAGGCCAAGCTTATGGGATCACCACTACTGAGGTTGAAGCTCTGAATGAATTGGTGGTGGGAAATTTAATAGTTTCCTCAAATTTAGAAAATGATTTACTTGATTTGGGATCATTACATTGTTTTATATCTTCCTAGCTTCCTAATAAAATTAGATATTTTCAATTTGATATAACAAAGAAGTTGTCAGTCAAAACTATTAAGGGAAGTATCATTGCAATAATGTTTTGTGAATCAGTCCCCATTAGGGCATATAAATTTTCTTTATCTGATGATCTCATCATCATACCCATGACTGAATTTGATATGATCCTTGGTATGGATTGGATTTCAAACCATGATGAAAAAATTTATTGTCAGAAGAATGAGGTTACAATTTTTTATGATGATATGGAGTACCTTATCTTTAGAGTAGAAACGTCGCCACATGATTCTTATCTAGATCCACCCCTAGTAGCTCAACTAAATTCAATTATTGGGGAGGAAGAGAATGAAATAACTATGGGTGAGGAAAGGAATGTTCAAATAGAGGATGTACCAATTGTTTAAGAATACGTTGATGCATTTCCAAAGGATTTACCTGGACATCCTCTAGAATGAGAAATGAGTTTTCTATTGATTTAATTCCTGGTTCAAGGACCATATAGAAGACCCCTTATAGAGTGACCACAGTGGAATTAGTGGAAATAAAGAAAAACTAGGGGAATGGAGTAATAAAGTATTTATGTTCCCTAGTGTTTCTCCATGGGGAGCCCCTGTTATTTTTGTTAAGAAGAAATATGGATCTATGAGGTTATACTTTGACTATAGGAAGATCAATGAAATAATTATAAAGAATAAGTATCCCCTACCTCGCATTGATGATTTATTCAATCTACTTCATGGATCTCAATATTCTTCAAAGATTTACCTTCGATCTGGATTTCATCATTTTTGTGTGAAGAAGGAAGAAATTTCGAAGACAACATTTCGTACAAGGTATGGGCATTATGAGTTTACAGTAATGCCTTTTGGACTGACTAATGCATCCCCTATTTTGATGGATCTAATGAATAAAGTTTTCAAGGAATATCTTGATGAATTTGTAGTAGTTTTTATTGATGATATCTTGGTATACTCAAAAATCTATGAAGATTATGAAAATAACTTGCACATTATTCTAAATACCCTTAGAAGAAATGAATTATATGGGAAGCTTAGCAAGTGTGAATTATGGTTTCAAGAAAAAAAATTTCTTGGCCATATTGTCTCTAAGTATGGAATCTCTATTGATCAATCTACTACTAGAGGAATATAATAATGGCCAGCACCGATGAGTATAACTTAGTTGTGCATTTTTATTGGTTTATCATGTTATTATTTTCCTTTTGTCCAGAATTTTTCCTGATTAGCTAACCCCTTAACCAAGCTCACATGTAAAGGGGTTAAATTTGTTTGAAAAAAAGTGTGTGTAGAATGTTTTGAACAATTTAAGGGAGTATTAGTCAATGTTTCTATCTATACTCTACCATCATGGAATGATGGGTTTGTTATTTATAGTCATGCTTAAAAAAGGATTTGGTTGTGTCCTTATCCATAATGATGGAGTTATTTCTTATGCATCACGATAGAAAAAATTTCATGGACAAAACTATCCTACTCATGATCTTGAATTAGAAACTCTAATATTTTCTTTGAATATATGGAGACATTATCTCTATAGTGAAAGTTGTGAGATTTATACTGATAACAAGAGTTTGAAGTATATTTTATCATAGAAATAACTCATCATGAGGCAAATAATATGTCTTGAACAACTCAAAGATTATGATTTAACTATACACTACCACCCGAGGAAGGCCAATAAGGTGGCAGATGCTTTGAGCAGAAAGTATTATGGAGTTTTGAACAAGATGAGAGTTTAAATGGATCCTATGTTCATGGATCTACTAAAGATGGATATGAGAATAATCATGGAAGGTGAAACATCAATACTTTTTTAAATGGTTTCCAAAACATGATTACTATAAATCATAAAAAGGTATCATACTAAGGATGAGGCGTTTCAAAAGAAAATTAAAGCTCTGAATGATGGGAGATTGATTGACTTCATATATTAAGATGGAATTTTGAAATTTTTCAAGAGACATTGTGTTCCTGATATACTTGATCTAAAAAGGGCATTGTTGGATGATGCTCATACCTCTAATTTCTCTATACACCATGGTAGCACTAAGATGTCTAGAGATTTGAAGGAACATTTTTGGTGGGACAACATGAAGAGGGAGATTTCTGATTATGTGTCAAGATGTATGGTTTGTCAACATGTTAAGGTTGGAAGACAACATCCTATAGGATTCATGCAACCTCTTCGCATACCTGAGTGGAAATGGGATGATATTATGATGGATTTTTTCATAGGGCCACCAAAGACTCCTATAAGGAATGATGAAATATGGGTCATTGTTGATCGTCTTACCAAGTCAACACATTTTCTTGCTATAAGAGAGGATTTACCACTTGAACGTTTTGAAAGGCTATTTATTGATGAAGTTGTAAGACTTCATGGAGTAACCCAAACGATTTATTCTAATCATGATCCCTGTTTTACATTAAGATTCTAGAAAAGTCTTCATAAGGCCTTGGATAGTAAACTACATTTTAGAACTTCCTACCACCCTCAAACTGATGGACAATCCAAATGGAATGTTTAAACCTTAGAATACATTTTGAGATCTCTCTCACTTGACTTTCAAGGTATGTGGGATCAATTTTTAACTCTGGTATAATTTTCCTATAACAATAGCTTCCACTCAAGTATTTAGATGGCACCATAAGAAGCATTATATGAAAAGAGATGTCGCACAACAACTTGTTGGGATGATGTTGGTGAAAGAAAACTTGTAGGCCTGGAATTTGTTGAGGAAACAATGGAAAAGGTGAAGGTTATCGAAACCCACATCAAATCAGCTCAAAGTAGGCAAAAGGGCTATGCCGATAACTGAAGGAAAGATTTGGAATTTCAAGTAGGAGATCATGTTTTCTTGAGGTATCTCTGTGAAAGGATGTTATACGGTTCGATAATAAGGGAATATTAAGTCATAGGTACATCAGACCTTTCCAAATTTTAGAACAAATTAGAGTTTTAGCTTATCAATTGGCAATGCTGGAAAGTCTCTCCAAAGTTCATGATGTGTTCCATGTATCACTATTGAGAAAATATATTCCTGACCCAACGCATGTACTTACCTATGAAAAAATAGAACCGGAACCTGACATGTCTTATTGCGAAGAATCTATCAGAATTCTTGATACTAGAGAACAAGTGTTGAGAATTCAGACGACTCATCTAGAGATTGTTTTATAGAGAAATCATAAGATGGAAGAAGCAATGTGGGAACCTAAGGAACTTATGATGAAGAACCACCAGAATCTTTTTATGTAGTAATATTCTAGAAATTTAGAGGACAAAATTATTTGAAGGAGGGTAGAACGTAACACCCCAAGCATCCATGGTATGTTTCCCTTTGAATAATGCAATAGCTTGCGTTGTACGCAACTTAGAGTTTTAACACACCACATCCAATCAAACTAGCCGTTATGAATATTAATACTCATTTTTTAAAATTTTATAAATTTTATTTTTCAAAATGGACTTCATTTTTTGATTCAAAATATCAAAATTATCTTAGGGTGAATTTTTTGTATTTTTATGAAAACTTTCACTTTTTGATAAATAGTGAAAAACATTGCGTTATTGTTCAAAACTGACTTTTTATTTAAATAATTAGTCATTTTATTTAAATTTATATTTGGTAAAAATAGATACATATTACCTATATATATTAAACATAATTAATTGGAGTCTTTTTATAATAATATTAGATATATAAAATTTTATTGAACTTTTTACCGTCTTTTACCCACCTTCTTGGCGCATTTGCAAATTTGCATAAAATGTAATTTTACCACTTCTGTGAATTGAATTTCAAAAATCTGAGAGACATGGTTGACATCAGTAAGTAAAATGTGGTTCAATAAGATGAAAATAATTTTTTGTGAATAGTAACTTTTGACTTTTATTTAGCATGATTAAAAGTAAATAGGGTAATTAAAGGTAAAAATGATATTATAATTACCCTAAGACATGTCCTAATTCTATTGGATAAGTGTATTTCGAAAAAAAAAACCTCAGGAAAAAAATATGATCCTTTTGGTCTACATGGATTAGATTAGGACATTTATTATTATTTTATTTAAAAAAGAGGTAAAAGTGTTATATTCATAGTTTAATAACTAAAACATTTTTAATATAGGGTTATATATAAGATAAATTCGACTATAAATTTTCATTACAAATCTAAAAAAAATTCATACATAATTTTATTTTATTTATAATTTTTAGACATTAAATAATTAAATTTATTTATGACAAAATTATGATGCAGTAATTACCTTATTAATAAAAGATTAAAATAATTGATATTATAAATATCCATATAAATTTAAATTGAGACTTATGATGAATTAAACTAATTTTATATGTTAATATGACATGTTAGGGTTTATTTACTATTTTTTTCAAATTGATATAGTTGTTATGACTTTCACAGAATCAAATTACCAAATAGTGTCAAAATCGAAAAAAATGTGTTTTAAAAAAAAATACTATATTATTATTTGATATAATATTCCTAAAAATCTAAGGTATGTACAAAGGACATAGATAAGTTTATATATATAAATAATGAACCACTCAGGGTTCTCTTGGATTTTAATAGTAAGTTTATTAACTAATTTTTATAATAATACTAAAATACATGGTAAAAGTTAAACTATTTACCTAAGAGTTTAATCTAAAATATAAGGTTAATATGATGACTTAGACTTGTATAAAATATATTTGTTGAAGGGTTTTAGATCCATCCCCACATTATCCTCTAAATAAATCATTTTGGTGCCATTATAAACCGAATATGATTGTATAATAAAATAATATTTCAAGCTTTTCCAAAAGTGACGCTCGCCTCTCTTACAAAAGGGTGCATCACCTTATCTTAAAATCACACCACAAGGCCACTTTTCTCGGCCAAAAACTGCTCAAATATCCTCCCAACTACCCTCACTTCTACATAGAGTCCTTAATTTTATCAAAAAGGCAACCTAAGAAGCCCTTTTGATCAACTCAAAAGGAAACACCCGAAAAAGAGGTAATAATTTCACCACCTCTTCCAAAGTTCTTTTCTTCTTCCCCTTCCTCTTTATTTGGTGTTTACATACCAAAATAATAACTCCAGTAACTTCTACATACTGTGATGTTATTATAAATATGTTACAATAATATTCATTATTCTATCAATCATATGAATGAAAAAGTCACCATACGTGTGTACGTATGGCTTACTGTCTAAACGTCGTGATGTAGTTTGTTATTCAATAATTCATTATTTGGATGGGTATAATAATGATTATAATTGACATAAATAATAAATATTACATGTTAATTATTCTTTTTATATGATATACCATCCAATTACATACGATTTCACCATCAATAGAATGATATTATTTCTCGTGCGTACGTACGGATTACTGTCTCCGTGAACGCGATGAGATTCATTCCCCATCATAATAATTCAAGAATAATTTTCATTTTATGATTAAAAATAATGTTTAGGAACTTAGTATAATTATGGATATGAATCAAATACATCATATCCATAACAAACATGGCTTACATAACCAAGAATATAATTAAAAACGAATCAGTTAACACCCGAAACGATGATACTACAGAAATATTACTCACAAATAAATATTAGAAGATCAAATATGATATCATATTTATGTATGTGGTTCTTTTATAATTTAATAATTATTATTTAACTTCTATACAGGAGGTTAACATACCCTCGATCAATGAAAATTAAAAGGTAAGGGTTAATTATACAATCTCTTCATTATCTGGGGTTGTTTATACGTGAGTATCTACTGGGACCTCTTTATCATCCACATCTGTGTTTCATAAAAATGTATTTCAAAAACATTTTTACTATTTCATAGAATATGGGTTAAATTCATTTATACCCTTTTTGACTTTTTATAATATTTTCTATAAAGTAATCTTTTCTTCATTTTCCAAAAAAGGTCTTTTACGACCTTTTCGAAAAAATTAAGAAAAGAATGTTTTTTAACATATACAGCGGGTGAGGCTATTTTACACCGTTATAATACCTTTGAAGCCTCCCTTAAAAGATTATAAGAATATTTAAAAAATAAATGTTTTCTTTTAAAATTACATTACTTTTAAATGATTTAAAATAAAAATAGATATTTCTCTCAAATAGTTTTGATTTCATCTATGTCAACATCCTTTGTTGGACATTACGCTTGTTTGATGTTGATTTATTATGATACAATCTGCCATATTATACTGAATATTTTGTGATATGTATGACTGTAGATGTGATATTTTTATACCATTCGTGGTTTATGGTTAAATTAGTGACATTTTGTATGTTAGTTTTAATACGAATCTTTATGTTATGTTTCAACCATTCATATAAGGAATGCATTGGAATTAGTAAGTGATGGGTGGAGCCCACTATAGCTCTTCGATGCATCGGTAGGTCTCAGGAGACAAAATAGTGTCTTGGAACAAGTCCTTGAAAAATATTTATTTGTAGTCTTGGCTTGAGGCTTTGAATATATGGTTATGATGTCCATTATTATTCATTCTATCATTATTAAATTGTCCATTGATATTACATGTGATTATTAGACAAGTAAAATATTCATGTGAATAAGTAAATGGAATTAATTAATTTACCGTTTCAATATTATGTTGAATTTTAAGCTCAAAAGGCTTGTTTTTTAGTCTTATACATTCACATAAATGTTTATGATTATTTACGAAAGTTTTTGATATATTTTTATCCTTACTGAGCACCTGTGATCACCCCTTTATATGTTTTATTTTTTCTGGGATGTGAAGAAGTATATTATGAATAAACATTCAAGGATAGTCTAAGGGAGATGATTGTGTTAAAAGGATACACAATGTTGTTTTTTTATTTCAAGATGTAATGTAAAACTCATTTATGTGTCTAGTACTTTCAAGGATACTAAACAGATCGGTCTTATGGGAGATGATTTCTTATATCATTCCAATGTTATATAATAATGCGTAGAATTTAGGTAATTGGGGTCGGGGATTTACATTAATGATAAAATGGGTATGATATAAATTATATTGAAAATAAATTATAATGGTCAGTCGAATCAATAAAAACTAGCCTATTGAGAAACATCTCTTAATTTCTAACTATTTTAGAGTATTTATTAAACAGTGAAATGGAATGATATGAACCCAAAACCTTGAATCTTATGGAATTTATGGTACTATGGGAAAATACTATTTATGGTTACAATTATACCAAATCAATTTTGGAATTAGGCACCAAATAACCTCAAACCATCAACATCAACTAAATAAATATAATAAATGAATAATAGATGATAAAAATATAATTATAATAACTAAAATAATAATTAATGATATATTTTTACATACTTCCTTAATACATTATATTTTTTTCTATCCATTCCATTGAATATTCTTGTCTTTCTAGTTTCTTCCAAATTATTTCTTTTAGTCTAACCCTACAAAATATATAAATCAAACTCTTGCATTTATTATTTATTTTCATGTATCACTCTTCTAAATAATATTTTCTTCTATGGTTTCTAAAATCCTTATTATTTAAGCATAAAATACATTGGTTAATTTCTAGTATTGGGAAACCATACGCTCCAATCTCCATTAATTTTTTTACCCACTTCTTAAAAACAATTAGTAAATGGATTCATTTCCAAAAATTATAGTTTATTACTTAATATTTATATTTATATTTTATCAATATAATCATGATTTATTCTTATTTATTCACATATTAATTGTTGGTTGTAGTGAGTATCTCAAGAGGGGGTGAATTGAGTACCCGATAAAAATATAAGTTAAAAAAGTTCAAATAAAACCCCCCAATTAAAAAATAACTTAGTTAATGAAAAGACCAGTTTAATATAAGTTTTTTATTTTATAATATTTATCAATGCTTTATTACTACTAAATTAAAATAATATTTTAAATTACTTTAACTTTTTAAATAAATTTACATGAAAATTACTTATATAAACACTAGTTATGATAAACTATCAAAGTAATGGTTTTTTTATTAGTTTAAAAACATAGTTTAAGATTTTAAAATGAAGAAAATATAACATAAACATATAGTGAAATAAAATAAGAGGTTATGTATTAAGTCAATACTAAATCCCCTCCACATGGAAATCACCGACTGGAAGGAAAAATATATAATTATAATCTAATACACAACCTAGATTGGGTATACCAAAAATAGATTCCAAATAGTCCAGGCCATGTAGGGAAATCTTCCACAATAACCATGGGAAGATAAATAGTACATGCCACATAGGGACCTCTTTCACAGATACCATGGGTATAAAAATGGAATGTGGTGAAGATAATATCTATTATTCTCTAGTTCTAGTGCAGGATTCAATGTATGATGATAAATAAAGCATAAAAAAACTTCTCTAATGTAAAGGAAAATAATATAAAGAGAAAGAAATATGATTAATTAAAGGTAATGATTCTCATCCTGTAGTGATTTAGATTCTTTAGTGTCCTTGGATGTATCTTGTTGAGGATCTCGAGCTATTTCATGGAAAATAGATATAAAAAATATCATCAAAAAGATCTTTTTTATAACAGTAGGAAGGGATCTAGATCTTTAATGAAGTTATACTCTTTCATAGTTGAATGTATGTAGGAATTCAGTATGTAAGATCTCATGTCATGACCCTTCTAGTATTCAACTATTCACACCCCACATGGTTCCCATGAATTCGAAGTAGTTGTTCAAATGAGGGAGTATTCCAAGAATATATGAATCAATATGCATCTATTGAAGAAAAATCATCCAGATATCTTGGATCCTTATACTACGATATGAAATTATATTTAATGCATTCTTAAATTGTTAATAATACAATAACAAAATAACCCTTTTCATTAATTTCATTAATATATCTATTAGAACATTTAAATTAAATTAGGCAGAACAATGATGGAGGCTCTTCTGGTAGCAATAAATCTCTGGCGGTAAGAAATATCTTGTAGTGACTCATCATGATAATGAATAATTTGAACAAACAATGAGTCATCTTTAGCAATGACTCATTTGAACTAACAGTGAGTCAGGTCTGGAGATGACATAGTTTGGTGGTGACTCGGTCTGGCATAGAATAATTTGAACTAACAGTTACTCATGATGGTGGTGACTCAGGCTAGAATCAGATCAAGTCCAGTGGTCAGAGCTTCTGGTGGTGAGAAATGTTTGTAAGCACCTCAACTCTGGTGTTCAGACATTCTTGTGGTGAGACATGAGAATGGTGACACATGCTAGTGGAAATTCATGCCTGGTGGTGAGTCATTTTTAACTAATAGTGACTCAAATGTTCATAAAATATACTTATAAAGTAAAATTCTATCATAAAATAATAATTTCATTAAAAACATAATAAAAAAGATGTTTAATCATTAAAATAAGTTGGTTACAATAATATCCCCCTTTTGGGGATCATAAATCCGGGTATTTTAATAAACCATATAAAATATAAAATTATATATATCAAAATGATGTTAAAGGATAATGACTTTCTTAACACTTCAAATGTCAAATGTGAGGTAACAAAGAAATGATATCAAAGAAAAATGATTTTGTTATCAAATATAAGGTAACTAAAATTGTTTCATAGGTATTATATCAAATGATAAAATTCATGAAAATAATTGGTAGAAAATAATAACTTACAAATAAATGTGGTATCAAATAAAATAGTAGGATAAGTACATCCAAATACATAAGGTATCAAATATAATGTAACAAATGATATATACATTAATTATAAAAGAACAATATTGCAAGGGTTAATATAGTTTTAAAGGTAACTTAATTCAGTATGAAAATGTAAGAATTATCATATCACAAGAAAAGGAAATGAATAGAAATGAGAATGGGTATTAAAACAACTTTATTAAAGTAAATTCAATAACTATTATCCCCAATTTTTATTATTAAAATGAAACAAAACATTAGATTTTATGTCAAATAGATTAATAAGAAGCATCAGAGGGAAATATAGTATAAAAGAGAACTCGTAAAATAGATAAAAAATAAAAGATAGATGTCATTAAGGGCACAAATATATGATATTATAGCATAAAAAGAGATAGGTAAAATATAAAAAAAACATATCAAATAATAATGTAAATATGAGTCACTCCAAGATCTACAGGCAGGATCAGCAAGGGCCTTTACCTTATCATAGGTAGGAGGGACATATGCAAAAGCTAAAGATGTTGTGGAAATGGCTGGATGAACTAAGGGATTCCATGGCGTATCTCTGATAATGAATGTCCTAAGATGTCAGATGACTCTATGGGAGACATACTGAAGGGATGGTATTGAGGTAGTAATGGGTTTAAAAAAGTATAATAGGTGATGTTTTTCATGGGAATGTCTTGTACAGTAACAACTACAGTGTCGAATACATACATAAAATGATTCATAATATTGAAAATATTTATGATAATTTTGTATCCTTTTTCCATAGCACTGAAAATTTATTTCCGTTACTTCACAAAAAGCTTCCGAATGGGTTCCAAAACATTCAAATGCTCAACCTATTCCTTGAAAGAACTAGTGATAGGTGGCATCCTGATATTCTTATCCAAAAACATGAAATGGGAATTTGGTTCATGCTTGGTATACACCGTAGAATGGTAATATTTAATAGACTTAGTGATGGTTTTCTAATCACTTATATCCTCATTTAAATATTCCCTTATTAGTTTTTATATATGATCACCGTGAAGAAAAATATATCTCATATCCTCCTAATGAGTTGCATGAACATCTCCCAATGTATCATGAAGATCCTATCTAACTATGGACTGTATGAACATGTAATCTACTAAAATTTAAGAAGACGGAGCAAAATAAGTAAAATATATAAAAGGTACACTCTATTACCTATCCATCATAATTGATAATCTAGTAGAAAAGGAGGTCCTCATCTCCTCCATAAATGACCTTATAGAATCCATCTCACTTTCTAACCTTAATTTCTCAATTACTACTTACTAAATGTGATAATTCATTTTAGGATGGATATGGAATACAACAAGCTCAAACTAGTGTCCTGAATTATCCTCACTCGACTAAGTGATCGGCGGTGACTAAGACCTCATAACTCTTCCAAAAATAGTAATAATTACTTATATGAAAGACTCAAGATCTACTCTAGAAATAGAATCTAAAGACATTGGTGTAGTAGGTGGAGGCATAACATCCTCTTCCGGATCTGGTCTTATAGTATAATCATATGAAGCAAAAGCCTGAAGTTCTACCAAATAGATCTTAGGATATTTCCTACCTCTATCTAGTATAGGAGGTCTTCAATCATCAACTAAATCATCATATGCCAAAACAAGAAACATTGAACCTGTGGAAGGCTCCCCCTTATAGGATACCTCACCTTCCTTATGAGAATCTTCATTCCCTTCAACAACCTTCTCATAAAAATATTTGGACTCCAAAAATTCCAATCCAAGATGAATATATAATGGTAATTTCTCTTATTCAATGTGATTATCTGCCACTCTGACAGAACTAGGGGATTTATCCTCCTCAGTAGTAACACTTGTATCTCTTTTGTAAGATTTAGTATCATCAACTAGGTTCTCTAGAAAATATCTCTCAAAGAAAACTGATCTGGAAAAATCAGGTCTCTCAACATGTGCATGTATAGGTGATCCAGATCTCCCCAAATACCTAGATAAGAAAACAAAACCAGGAGGGGATGGATCTGGTGTTTTAATCCTAACAAAATCAGTATCATGATCAATTCCTCCACTATCACTACTTCTATCTTCATCACCATCTCCATTTCCACCATCATTTCCATTATCACCATTATCATCTTTTCAACTTTCCTCATCAGAAACATCCACAACTTTTTTATAATATTTACAAGTGGGTCTTCTAATCCCCTTATCACCAGAAACTTATGTCTCATAATCATCATCTTCTCTCTCACTTAAGAAACTATATCTGGTAGAGAAAGAGGTGGGAGGAATCAACAGTTCAAAATATACTACATGGATCTTAGGGATGTTTGGGTCACTTCCCTCATCAAATGAGGTAGCTACCTTCTCATAAAAATCATCTTCCACTTATTCTTCCTCATCTAAATATTATATGTATCTAACTTCAATCTAGGATTCACTAAATTCTTGGTTCTGGTCATATGATCTATGGGATTATAATCCTTGTAGATATTTTCATTATCTCTAACCCATTCCTTCATCCAAGGGTTCCATATCACCCTCATCCTTCTAAAAATGGACTTCGTTAGATAGAAACCTCCAGATTTAACCTCAACTTATTCTAATTTATATATCAAAAACTTTTTCTCCAACAAAGAAGAAATAAACTTATGCTAAACTAAATAGTTGGATATATAGGATGAATTACACATCTCCATCATGTGTACCATAAGAAATCTATACAAGTTAATCTTATCCCCACTTTTTCATAAGCAATGGGAGGTAAAAAAATAGGATATCTAAATGTATTGAATTCCCCTTTCCTAGGACGTAAAATATTCTGAACAAACATGAATAGAAACATTAATTCCATATCCATTCATTATAATTGAGCATCATTAGAGTCATATTACTAATAAAATCTAGAAATGAATTTTCATAAATAAACAACTTAGAGTCACAAGGTATCATACCCCGATAATCTTTAAAGATGCATTAATGTCTCACATTCAAACATATTTCCCATTCCTTTGAATCAAATTTGAACTCTCTACTTTTAATCATACATCGAATAAAATATTTCTTCTTACCAAAACTGAACTCATCATACTGATAGAATTGATTAACCAACCTAGGATAGAATGTTCATCCATTTCAAGGGAAACAATCTACCAATCCTTGGTCCTAGATCACCTTTACCACCACCGATTTACTATAAATAAACTATTTTTCATCCACCTCTTTTTTGGATACTACTTTTTGATATGCCAACTATGGGTTTCTCGACTTAATGGTATCATGAATCAGTTCTCCAATTTATCTCTTAGCAGGATGTGATTCCTTGGGAGATAAATTTTCAACATACTTAACTCGTACCATATCAGTGGAATGAAGGATAAATAACGGTGAAAGAAGGCTGAAGTTTGGGATATATAGTGAAATAGGCTTAACATACATGGATATTACATAATTTTAGATGAATATTTGGTACATTATAAAAATATATGCCCAGGGACCTAACATTTTAGTGTCCTTGTAAAAATGGAAATAAAATCATCTATCTTGGTGAAATATTCTCAATATCTTCCATAATGATCTCCACCTTTAGTACTTATACCAAAAAAAATTCATTATAACCTAGTAAAAGGGAACATAAGAAAGGGGTGATATCTGATGTTTAGAAAGGGTAAATAAAATAAATGTTTAATCATAACATGAACAAAAGGGTATGAAACTTGAGCATAATATTTAAAGATCATACCCTACATATTAGAGATCATAATAAATATTGGCATTTCATAAGACATAGATCATAATAAAATTAAGAGTAAAAGTCATTAAATCATAACATAGGAATAAGAGAAGTCATTTCTGGTGTTCACACAAGAATAGAAAATCTCATGTCAAGGATACCCTCTAAGACCTTTATAACATGTTAATATTGGGATACGACCTGTGTAGCTTCTTCTAGCTTGGGATAACAACCCATGTACCCTATTAAGTTTAGGCTTTGGCTATAACCCATGTACTTTATTGTTTTTTGTCTTGGGATACAACTTTTATACCCTATTACTTTTAGTCTTGGGCTACAACCCATGTACCATATTGATTGTAGGCTTGGGATACAACCCATGTACCTTCATGTTTTTAGGCTTGGGCTATAACCCATGTACCCTTGGGCCTCATATACAACTTATCATTACCCAATGAATTGAATGGAGATATATATCTCACCCATATCACAATGAAATCATACATACATGTTCCAAAAAATCATAAAAAACATATCATAACCCATGAAATGAAATGGGAATCATAAAAATATAATCACATCATAAAATATAAAAAATGATACAGGTTTCATAATAATTCCACTAAAATCATAACCCATAGAAGAGAAACAGATTTATTAAACATATACCCCATTAAAGAGAAATGTATTTCATAAACATATAATCTATGAAAGCGAAATGGGTTTCATAAAGACCATTACATTAAGCATAGCTCATTCAGATAAAGAATGTGAACGAAACCTTTATCCCACTTCCTATAGAGGCATGAGAAACATAAATTGATGACATCTTAGATGAAAAATAATTTTTGAAATATTTTTCAAAAACATTTCTTGAGTAAAGTAACCTTTCTTATTTGAAAAGTATTTTTAATACATAAAACCATTTGAAAATCATTTTCTATGAAAATACATTGAAAACTTATAAAGGAGTCTAGAAATCATTTTGAAAGCCTTTTTTCCTTGAAAATATATAAAATAAGATTAAAATAATTTTAAAAACATTTTCCTATGAAAAAACATTGAAAAAATCAAAATAAATCTGGAAAACATTTTGAAAACTATTTCATTTAAAATAATTTTAAAAATTATAAATATATCTTGAAAATGATTTGAAAAGCTTTTTACATGAAAAATTATAAAAGAAGCATGATTTTTTTTTGAAATCCCCATTTTTCCTTGAAAACGTTCAAAAAATATACTTGAAAACATTTTAAATACTATTTTCTTCCAAAATAATTTAAAAAAATTAAAAAAAACATTAAACATAAAAAAATCTTAAAAAGAATTTATGGTGGGTAAATCTATACATGTCGTATGAGGTAAAAAAAAGAACATTCCATTTGCATGGTAAAATGGTTAGATAAATGCCTCATTACGAAAGTGAAAATAATATTCCTTTGAAATATTTGGTAAAAGAAAAAAAGGGTAAAAAGTATTTTAATTATCATAAAATATTAGTATAATATTCTTGTAAAACCTTTTTAGAAAACATGGTTTTAAAAGAATACAGATTTTCTGACCAAATAGAGGGTAAATTCGAGATTTCTTAAAAACGATTTCTTAACACTCTTATGAACCAAAATGTAAAAAATGATACCAATACATGATTATATTATGAATAAACAAAGTAGAAACAAATTAATTAATTTTATGGATATATGGATCATATGATTTTATCAAAGAAAGCATAAATATAAACAATCTCGAAAAGAGATGAGATTGTTTCAAGAAGCTCTTATCATTTGGTAACTTAGGATCATATTATCCATGTAGGAAAAGAAAATTAAATGAAGATTAAAATACATGAAAATTATTATATTCATTATATAACATGTAAAATACATTTATATACACCTCTAAAACAAAACATGAGTCTCAAAGAAGAAAAATTGAGACAAACCTATTTTACTGATTTGTTAGCTTTTGAAACTCAAACCCTATAAAATAAATATATTATAGTGGATATATAAATACCAATAAATTTATTTATAATAATCATTGAATACATCCATGGGTATTATACACACCACACAAAAGGAATGGCTGGTGAATAAATTATGTATCTCAAGGAAATAAAAATTGATATGAAATCTTCTTACCTTGTGTCTCAACTTTCATCGTACTCATTAAAACCACCTATATATTAAATATAAATTTAATATAAATATTTTAAATAACTTTATAATAATATCAAATACCATATATGGATTTATTGTGACCTTATATTACCCTCTTGTTAGCAATCCTATGTTAAAGATTCATTTCAGGTAATATTCTCTTTGTTCTTTGCATGTGACTTAATTTGTTATGTTTTTAGTAATTATACTTATATAATGATTATATAATGTAAAAATGATATAAATATCATGTATATTTATTATATTTTATTATAAATATATATATAATATAGAAGTTTGAAATGGAATACACTCTTTATGGAGACGGTAAACCGTATGGATGCATGAATATTGTTTCCATTTTTATTGTCATATTGAAAGAAATAATGAAAATAAAATATATGTATATATTTATATAATATCATTAAATTATCATTATAATGTTATTAATATCATATAATTTCACTAAACACATCCTTAATACAATTCACGTTTTGTGTGAACGAATCACGTCGCTTTGAGGGGGCGGTAGTCCACACTTCCTTAAAAAAAATTATCATATTGACACCAAATGGAATGTAATAAAAGTATATGTGTTTTAAAAAGAATAAATAATATTAAAATAATATTATATATTATATATAAAATATTTAAATATAGTTTCCATCATAATTTCCACCATGAGATGCATTAGATAAAAAATTAACAATCATCGTTTAATGATGCGGTAGTTCACCGTACATAGTATGTTTGTTACCCATTGGATAGAGGTGTGTGTAAGTTTAAATAAAATACTTATAATAATAAAATACTATTATATTTATGGTGATGGTTTTGTTATATAAAAATATAATAAAGAGATTTTATGGGTGGAGAAAGAAAATAAAAGAAAGGAGCTTGAGAAAATATGTTACCACTTAATCGGGTAACTCCTTTTGGTTTGTTCCAAAAGGATTACTTTGATTGCTTTCTGTTGAAGGGGATGATTCTAAAAGTAAGGTTCAGATATTTTAAATTTTATTAGGTAGATAATTTTCAAACCTAAATTGTTTTAGAGGTTTGAATTAGAGGGATAAGAGGTGGGCTTTTATAGTGAAGGGAAAGACACACATGGAATTTTTTGGAAACAAGTTAGGTGTACCCATGTTATTACCTAAAAACATCCATAAAAACCAAATAAAATCAATAATGGAAGGTTCTTGGCATAATATTATCCATAAAATGGGTATTTTATAGACTTATAGGTTCTTTTGGGTATTAAATTTCACGTTTACTACTTTATTAACCTAATTTTTCTCTTAATCGTTGTAATTAATTTTAATCACTTTCACTAATATTTTTGGTAAAAAAAATTTGACCTTATTATAAATTATAAATTATTATGATTCCAAATATTTAATCCATTTTTTTTAATTCTAATCACATATGTGGAAATTTTAATTTAAATTTAATCCTCCGGATGGAATAACACTGCGGGTTTTTAAAGAAAAAATGTCCAAAATTGTGAAAAGTTATTTAAACCCAATTTCAAAGTGAAATTGATTCTAATGAACTAAATTGGATTAATTGAAAAAAATATGATTTAATTAAAATTTTAAATAAAATTAAAATATAATTTAACCTTATAAATAAATTATAAAAAGGTATTTTTCGATTAAATTCCAATATTTTTAGCTATTCATTAAAAAATGAAATCTTACAGGAAAAGACCAAAAAATTATCCTATCCTAATTTTTATGTTTTGAATCAAAATATTAGGTTTATTATGACATATAAAATCTAGAAAATTTCCAAAATTGGATTTATATTGGGTTCTCTATTAAAAGGTGGTAAAAACACCTTCATCAAAAATATAGGTTGTTAAGCATAAAATTGGGTTTGTTCTTATCTTATGTATATAAAACCTATTGGATGAATTTAAAAACTATTTTATTAAATATATATAATGTATAGTAAATTAATATCACTAAATAATATCACATAATTTAATTTACTAGGGTACAATAACTTTGTGACCATAAAAATAATAATATTTCCCTTTATATTCAATCGGTTTTAATAATCATTTCTATTTAATTAGTAACCTATTAATTCATATTATATTTGTGTAAACCATATATTTTCATAAATTAGTTAATACTATTCATAGACACTAATTTATTATCTATTTTATAACTTATTATATTAAATAATAAAATTTTAATGATATATTATTGTTCGGTAAAACGCAATCTTGCGTGTTACACAAGCCATAGAAGAAATTCATTGTTGTGTTTAATGAAAGATAGCCTCAGTATTATAAGTAGATCAAGATAAAATTTATTTTTCATGTAGTGCACTATTAACATGGTGTTTCGTATAATGTAAGACAAAAACAAAAAAATAAACTATTTTTAGTGTTGTGTGAAATGTAAAATATCTAAAAGATTAAAATAATTCAAAAAATAATAATTCAAAAAATCTTAGTGTGTTACAGTAGAGAAAGAGGGAAGGTAAAACGGCCTAAAGAAAGCATGAGTGAGTGAGAATGAATAAGATTTAAACTTTAAAATCCCAATATTTCATTTAGGGATTCATAATCATATAATATAATAAAATTAAATAAATAAAATTAAATAAGAATTTATTATCAAAAAAAAGAAATGGAATCAACTATTGAAACAGAGAATTATGACTCATCCAATAGTGAATCTCCCAATATTTACTCACTAATGATCACTCTGGTGACTCTCCAATAGTGACATGCCAACGGTGACTCGCCAACAGTGACTCGCCAATGGGGACTCGCCAACGGTGACTCACCAACGGTGACTCTCCAATGGCGACTCACCAAAGGGGACTCACCAATGGTGACTCCCCAATGGTGAATCACCAATGGAATATCTTCCAATGGTAGCTCATTAACCACTTAAATACTAGCCAAAATTTATCATTCCTAATTCATAGTTTATGTAGCTTAATGTATAATAAATCAATAGTTTCATAAAAATATTATCAAGTTGATTTTCAGTTAGAATGAATTTAATAGTTATATCACCCCTTTGAAAATGGTCCCTCAACAGGTGATATCTTACATCAATATGATTTGTTCTAGAGTTATAAATGGTATTTTTAGAAATATTTATAGCACTTTTTTTTCACAATTTATAGGGACGTGTTTGAATTGATATTCATAGTCTCGAAGAGTGTGTTTCATATACAAAATATGAGCACAAAAACTCCCAACAACTAGGTACTCAACTTCGGTAGTACACAGTGCAACAAAGTTTTTTCTTTTTACTACACCAAGATACTACTGACTTGCCCAAAATATTACATGTTCATAAGGTTCTTTTTCTACTAATCTTACAACCACCAAAATAAGTATTTGAATAACTCACAATGTCAAATTATTTTCCTATAGGATAGAACATCCCTTTATTGTTTGTATATTTTAGGTATTTGAAAATCCTTCTAACATAAAGTAGATGATATTATTTAAGTTTTTCTTGAAAATAGTCACACATAAAGACACTAAGCATAATATCATGTCATCTAGAAGTTAAGTAAAGGAAACTTGCAATCATAACTCTATTACTATTTTGATCCTCTGGATTTCCATCTTTGTCATGATTTATCTTACAAGTGGTACTTATGGGAGTGTCCCTGATTTTAGTGTTATCCAAACAAAAAAACATTAAAAGTTATTTAGTTTACTTAGTTTGATTTAAAATATTTACAAATTTATTTTCAACAATCTGAAAACCAAGAAAGAATTTATGTTTACCCATTATAATCATTTCAAATTCATTTTGCATCATTTTTGAAAAAATCAGTACATGAAATTTTTTAAAAGATCCAAAAATAATATAATCACTATATATTAGAATAACTAAAACATATTTTGAAATTATATTTACAAATTGAGTGTGATAGGTTATACCTTTTGACAAAACATTTAGAATGTAAACAAGAGCTGAGCCTATCATACTAAGCTCTAGGAGCCTCTTTTAAACCATACAAATATTTTGTTAATTTGAAAATATGATTTGGAAAATGATTATTTTGAACTATAGGGGGTTTTCCAATAAAAAATCCTTAGATATATAACCATTTAAGAAAGTACTTTAGAAATCCATTTAATATAGTTTAAAATCCAAATGTGCTATATTTTCAAGTATTATTCTGAGGGATTCAAGTCTATCCACTGGTGAAATGCTTTCCACAGAGTCAATACCCACTTCATGACTATACACTTATGCAACTAACCTAGTTTTATTTCTTTTTATAGTTCCAAATTCCTCAACCTTATTTCTAAACCCCCATTTATTTCTAATAGTGATAGTGTCTTTAGGTATAACTAAAAGGTCCAAAATTTTATTTATTTTGAACTGATTAAGTTCTTGTTGCATTTCCATCACCCAAAATCCATCATTAATAGCATCATTTATGTTTTTAGGTTAAATATATGAAAATAATGCTTGATGTTCAACATGATTCCTAAAAGAATCTATGATATGTATACCTTTATCTAGTTCTACAACTACATAATCGAGAGGATGATATTTAAGATCCCTAATAACTATTTTAAAAGAGGGTTTTATCATCTTGTAGAATTCTAAAGATTCGGGTTTGGGTTGTGAATGTTCCTCATAACTGGGTGAATTTTATAATTGTTTCACAAAAGTATTAGATGTAATTTTTGAAGTTGAAAAATCATTCAGAATGGTTCTTAAAGGGGTTTTAGGATCATGTGGATCTATTTCATCAAAATTTACATGAACATATTCTTCCACAATCTTGGTTCTTTTATTAAACACTCTATAAAATTTAATATAATTTGAATAGCCAAGGAAAATTACATCATTACTCATGGAGTTAAAATTTTCAAGATTATATTTAGTGTTAAGAAAATACTTTTCAAACAAGACACAAAATTAAATAATATTAGGTTTTCAAATATCACATAATTAATAAGGGGGTTTACCTAAAATAGGCATAATTAAAACTCTATTAATTATATAACATTACGTATTCACATCCTCTACCCGAAATTAAATAGGAAGGTCATACTCATTGAGAAATATTTGGGTGATTTCTTATAGTTTAATATTTCTTCTTTCTAAAACACAATTCTATTTTAGGGTCCTAGGAGTAAAAATTTTATGATTATATCCATTTTTTGATAAAAAGATTCAAATGATTGATTTTAAGACTCACTCCCATGATCAATTATTCAAGTACAATACTAAGTATACTAATATTTCCTAAAGATTTAGCATACTGGTAAAATAAGAATAAGATTCACTTTTGTTAGAAACAAATAATACCCAAGTATACATGGAAAAGTTATCTATATTAAAATAAACATAGTACTTCCCATTTAGACTAGGAACTCCATATGGTACAAATAATTCCAAGTGATCCAACTCTGGGGTATGGGAAGTTGAAACTTATTTCATTAATTTGAAAGATATCCTGTTATGTTTCCCTTTTTGATAGGGGTTACAACATTTATTATTTAGGAATTAAATTTTATGAATAGCTTTGAAAAATCCTTTCCTTGTTATCTTTATAAATGATTGAATATTTCAATGAACTTGTTTCCTATTCCAAATCAAGGATTACTTATGGAAGGCACTTCGATAAGATGTATTTTGAAAAAATAATGAATCCAAACAAACAACATAAAAATTTCCATTTCTTAAGTCATTAAATACTAAATCATTTATATAATCAAAAAAATTAGAATTATTTTCAAATTCACATAAAAAACATCATCATAGAGTTTTGAAATGCCGAGCAGATTTTCCTTCAAACCATATACAAATAGTATTTTTGAAATTTAAACTGAGTTAGAATTACCAACTTAACCAAGGTTAATTATTTTCCTTTTTTAATTATCACAAAAGGTTACATGTCCACCATCCAACATTATAAAAACTTTTTAATCTAGAATAATATCCATTCATATGTTTGGAACAACCATTTTCCAGGTACTATAGGCTCCTACTAGATCTCTTCAAATAGGTTTCCTACAAAACTTGTTTTACACCAACAATGATTTTGGTACCCAAAGATTCTAAGGTCCACAAATATTAGTAATTAAGGATTTATGAACCCATATTTTTTTAATAGGTTTCCTATAATTATTTTTTTAAACTTTTGGAAATAAAAATTTTGTTAGGCCCAGTTGAATAAGAATTAGTAGCTGATTTTTCAGAACTAGATTTATGAATAAAATTCCTCTTCAAAATTATTCTTTGTCCAGGTTGATAACCTAAGCTAGTAATTTACTTACGTGAAATATTTTTTCAATTATTTTAGTAATATTATTCATCCCAATAGTTAATATTTCAATTTCCTTTTTAATTTCTCATTTGAAACTTTCAATTCATTTTTCTCTTTTTACATTTGATTATTTTTCTCTTTTTCTACAGCATGGTCAGATTTAAATTTAGTTGTTAAAGAATATTATTTATTCATAATATTATAAGTATACCTAAAATCATTAAATGTACCTTCTAACATGATACAATACTCAAACATTTCTTCATTTGACATGTCTTCATCACTGTCTTCATATCCAGAATGATTTGAAAATTTTGTAGGAGAAGCGGGAAAGACATTAAAAACCTTAGATGTATTTGTCATGAAACACATGTTATCTATATCAGGATTTTTTTCCTGGGTAGTGTCTAAATCACTTGAGTTGTCTTCAAAAGAACTCCAATTTTCATTCATTTATTTCTTTTACTTTTTGCCCTTGCCATCATATTTTTTTGTACTTTAGTTTAGTATAGTCATCTCTAAAATTTCCTTTTCTCTAACATTCATAGGACACTATTTCATTTGAAGTGTCGTCTCACTTCAATCCCTTCACCAATATTCTCTATTGAAAATTTACCTTTGTATCTTGGTTTCATAAAGAACTTATTTTTTATGTAAAATCTTATAAATATTCTAACCAGCTATTCCATTTCCTCATCTCTATCAATTGGTGATATTTCATCACTTGAAATTTATCTTGAACTTTATCTTTCTACTTTGAGGTCATGGATCTTAATTATACATAATTAATTTTAGGCTCATCATCCACTTATAAATTAACTTTAATCTCATCCTCACACATCATTAACTTTCAAATCATCTCCCTAATAGGTAACTTACTGATATCACAAGACTCTCTGATTAATATTGTGGTTCATCTCCATCTTTCTAGGAAATACCTCAAAAGGTTCATTATTTGTTCTTCTTTAGAGACAAGATTTTTTAATGAGGACATTTTATTCATGATCTAATTGAACTTGAGATACATTTCAGAAATAATCTCATCAAGTTTCATCTTAAAAAATATCATATTTAATAGTATAATTATTTAAATTCATTTCTTTAACATCATTTGTTCCCTCATGAAAAACAACTAAAGTGGCCCACATTTCAAAATTTGTTGTGCATGAAGATACTATATTGAATTCTGCATCACCCATTTCACAATATAGTGTATTCATCGAATTATAGTTATTATTATATATATTTGTTATAATCATCCCAAGTATTTCTATTAGTCTTATGTATTTCATATTTATCATATATAGTAGTTCATATTTCAAAAATCATTCTCTTAATATGCATTTTTATCTTTATTTTACCCTAAGCATAATTTGTTCCATTAAAGGAGGGTGATTTTTTGGTATTAGAAACATCTTGTCTATTATTCATAAAGAACTAAATTTATAACTAAAAAAATTGATATCTATAAAACACAACTAAAATCATAGTTGAAAATATATTTTAAAATCATATGATGTCAAATTTTGGTGAGACTTTGTATCTCAAGTAGGGGTGTATTTAGTAACTGATAAAAATTTCTTCTAGAAAACAAGTTCAAATAAAATCCACCAATTAAAAAAAATCTCCCAGTTAATAAAAATAGTAGTTTGATATAATCATATTATTTTAAAATATTTTACAAAGCTTTATTAATGATCAATTAAAACAATATTTCAAATTACATTGAATTTTGAAATCAATTTATGAAAACAAAATCCTTACTTAAACACTAGTTAAGATTAACTATCAAAGTATTCGTTTTTTCTTAGTTTTTAAAAAATACTATTTAATATTTTAAAATTAAGGAGAAAAAACAAAAATAGATAGAAAAATAAAACTATGGGCTCTATCTCATTCCAATACCTAATCCCATACACTTTCAAATCACCCACTTCAAAGAAGAATATATAACTATAATCTGATTCACATCCTAGATCATGTATACAAAAATAGCTTCAAAGATATCCAATCCATGAAGGGGCCTATTCCATAATAATAATGGGAATATAAAAAATAAATCCCACACAAGGACCTCTTCCACAAATATAAACGGTATACATAGGAAAAGAGACTGAAGAGAATATCTAGTATTCTCCTGTTCTTGTGCAGGAGTCAGTGTGTGTTCATAAATAGAGGATACAACACACTGCTTGAATATTAAGGAAAATAATAGAAAGAGTAATAAATAAGATAAATTAATGTTAATTTTTCTCATTTTATAATGATTTAGATACTTAGGTGTCCTCAGATGTATCTTGGTGAAGAGGTTGAGCTATTTCTCTAAAAATAGAAGTAAAACAGAGCATTGTAAAGTTATCTTTTTTGACTATAGTAAAGGAACATGATCTTTAAATAAGTTCCACTAATTCATAGTCAATTTTAATTAGTAATAAAAAGTCTAATATATCATTTGATTATCCTTATATTATTTTATGACTCTCACCACATGTGGTTCTCATGATTTCACTATCACTATTCTCACGATGGAGTCTTTTGAGAATATATGGATCTACATGCATCAATTAAAGAGTAATCATCAAGATATTATAGATCCTCATATTGGGACCCAAAATATCCTTTAATGAATCCTGAAATCGTTAATAATATAATCATGAAATAACCCTTTTGATTAATTGAATTAATATAGTCATTGGAACCTTTAATTTAAAATAGGTAGAACAACGATGATAGATCTTATGACAGCAAGACATCTCAAGAGGAAAAAAATATATGGAGGTGAGTAATTTGAACTAATAGTGAGACATCTATGGAATTTAGTCAATTTGGAAGGGACTAATTTGAACTAATATTGAGTCATGTCTAGAGGTGACTCAATCTGATGATGATTCATCTGAACTAATGGTCACCCAAGCTGGAAGTGACTCCGATTGGTGGCAGCTCAAGTCTGGCAGTCATAGATTCTCACAGTGAGGCATGTCTGCTGGCATCTCGACTCTTAAAGTTTCACTTTTTTTAGTAATACATGTAAACTAATAGTTAATCATTCTTAAGGTTATTCATGTATAGTGATGAGTCATTTTGAACTAACATTTACTCATTCCAACACTTATCCAAATGATCATCAAATTTCCTTATAAAGTAAAATGATATCATAAAATAGTAATCTAATCAGAAACATAATAAATATGATTTTTGATCATTAAAATAAGGAGGTTCCAATATTAACATCCAATATTCCTTAACCAATTATTATTTTGAGATCATTTGTTGTATCTTTTTAGTGTATCCTTTATGACTTTATGAAACTCAATTCATTCTCATGGTTTTTTCATGTTTATGCATGATGTGTGATTTATTTTCTATGTGGAACACCAATACATGACATATTATGATGTTATGAGTGGTCCCAAAATTATATATTTCCCAGATAAATTGGTCAATTCTCACATCTCAAACTATGTTATGTATAGTGCACCGGTATTAATCCTCACGCATTATGTTATGATGTATTAATAGGAATACAATATTTTTTTTGTAATGAGATGTGTTGGTCAAAGTGGATAACTCAAGAGGGGGGTGAATTGAGTTACCAATATAATTTATTGCTAAAATCTATTTAAAAACTAAATCCTTCAATTTATAAAATATCATAGTTAAGTTAAATAGTAGTATAATATAATTTTATATTTTCAAAGAGTTTCTCAAAGGACATATCACAATTCAATTAAAACAATTTCCTTAAATTCATTTCAACTTTTAATATCAATTTAATAGTATTAAACACATTATATAAAACACTTGTTAAATCCAATTATCAAAGAAATGTTTTTATATATGGTTTTTAAAACTAAACCAAGTTTATATCGAAAATAATGAAAATCAAAACAAGATAAAAACATAGTTGAAATAAAATAGGTTTGGTCTCAAGCTAAGACCTAGTAATCTCCACTTGTAAATCACCAATTATTAAAAAGTTTATTAATAAATAAAAATATCCACAACCTGTCTTAGGTTTTTACAAACAACTTCACTCATGGTAGTCCAAGTTACAAATAGCCTCTTCCATAGTTCTACATCGGATCACAAGTATAAGAAAGAATAAAAGAAAGAGTATCTTATAATATCTAGTTTAATACATAATATTTTTTTAAAGAATAAGTAGAGTAAAATAAAAATATCTCATAAAGTAATCTAAAAATATGCATAGTAATAGATGAAAATGTGTTGATTTGATGAAGCTCAATCTGATCCGCTTTAGTTGATCAAACTTATTTGAATGTTTCCATGAGAAGATTCATCTGGGTTTATAATGAATGTTTTTGAAAATATATTATTATATAAGTGTTGTGTTCAGTCTGTTCTACATATCACTTATTCTCAAGGATCTCTTACATATCAATGTATCTCTTTTTTTATTGTCCATACGTTTCTCGAAAACATAAAGTGATATTTTCTCTAAACTAACTATTATAGAATATTAATTCATTAATCCTCATTCTCATTTGTCATTAAATTATTTGACTTTAAGTAAATGCTCTATAATATAGTTGTTGGAGATTCAAAAATTCTCCACTGCTTAAGTTAGACATGTCACTTGGTCTTCACTTAGGCATGGTTACATTGGCTCATGGTTACTATGAATGGTTGTTTGGTACTAAAACTAGGCACAAAACCTAGTCATGATCACTTCATTCCATCATACGGTTACTACATTTGATCACGCAGTAGTTTCATGAATTCATACAGTAGGACATTACTTAATTTGGTAGCTACTCTTCTTCTCGCGATTACTTAATGTATTCTCATGGTCACATCGTTTTTTCTTATGTTAGGTACATCTCTTCTTCAGTCACTATAATAACACATGTGGTTAATATATCACTTAGAGAAATTTTCTTACCTTCACACGGTAACTAGGTTTCTTGATGAAGTTGGTAACTTCCATCATGTAGTCACTTTTAACATTATTGTAGGGTAGTATTAGTATGCATATGGTCACTTGGTATTCTATACATAGCCATTACAAGACTTATACATAATTGGTGCATGGTGGGTAGTTTTTTCATGTTGTCAGTGCCACATTGTCCTTGGCCTTCACGGTCAGTTAGTTTTCGTCATATGGTAAGAAGGTACAATAACTTCCAAACCTATCCATTTTATAATTTTGTTTAGAAAACTAGTTGACAAGAATAAAACATTAAATCATTAATTACATTATAAACATGATTTGGGATCATTAAAATAAGAAGGTTCTAGTCTAAGCCAATAATCTCCCCCTTTTTGTAATCAAAAATCATGATATACATGAGTAATGAATTAAATAAATGATATATGAAAATAATTGAATATAAATAAAAAAATTATCATTTTTATTCAAACCAATGGTTTTGATCATATTTTTAAGTTTTTTTCCTTCATGCATACCAACTTTCCTCCCCCTTTTGTGATTATCAAAAAGTAAATCATAGGAAAAATAAATTAAAATTAGCAAAAAACACTATAGATAAATAAAGGCAAAAATATTGTTACATTAAGATTTCAAAAAGGTTATAAAAAAGATTACAAGTAGTCCCTGTCAATAATTCTAATCATAATTTGAATCAGGTGAATCCCTGATGTCTATAAGTAGTAAAGGGTCCTTTACTTTAGAGGTACAGGATAGAATATCATAAATAGTATGAGGTGTAGTGGTAGAATCATGGTAACCAATGACTACACATTTGGAAATTGATAAGTTATTATAAACTTCTTGCCTAAGAGAAAATAAAAAATTAATAGGGGTATAGTAGGAAGTGGTAGGAATTTAAGTCATATGTATATTAGGAGGATAAAACACAACTATAATTGTAGTATATAGGTACAGTTTAATTGGCCTAATAATGTCACTCGCAGCTTGAGATCCATTTTCCATAGCTTGAAAATAATCCTCTTTATTTTTCATAAAACCATCCAACACTGGAGTAGAAAATTTTATATTCTCAACTTTAAAAATAAAATAATGGGTCAAAGGAGGTATCTTAATATCCAAATAAGGGGTTCTAAACATGGAATTGAAGTCAGTCTTAGTGAATATTTACTAATATATAAATAAATGACCTTCTTAATTGTTTCTCTATAGCTTCCAGCTTGCATAACATCTTTTCCAACAAGCTTCAAATTTATAGAGGCATGTGTCTAAAATCCATTAAAAATCATATCCCTCTCTTACTTAAACTCATAAAAAACAATTTTCAACTCATCCCTTATGAGTTGTCTAATTACCTCATCATTAGCACCACTAGGAGGACGAGGAGTCACTAAAAATATAAAGGATGATCAGAATGGTGAAATACTATAATCAAACATCTATGATCAAACATCAACATCATATCAGAAAGATATTCCTATAGAGAACCAATATGATCTTTTAAAATTTCAATCTCATTTTTCATTAGTTCCATTCTATGATCTATTATAGGCTGAAGAAGATAGATTACTGAAGTAACAAATTTAGATAATTTTACCTCTCTAATTTCATCCAAATAATTCCTAAAAATAAGGAAATATTCTTTAACACCACCATTAGATGTTATTTGGACTCATTCAAAACATCTATAGTGAAAAAGGATATATAATGGGTTGAAGTAGGAACAAAAGGGGATGGGCCATAAGTTGGAATCCTACCATCATTCTCAATCTCCATAAATCTAAATCTCATAGACTGAACTTCATTTATATCACTGGGATGAATTTCTTCTTCAAATTCAAAAGGATAAGTATGAAGAGATTCAATAGGAGTTGTTTCAAATTCATTATCATGATCGTCAGTATTTTTCAAGGAGTAGGTCCAAAGATTCTTTCAAAGACTTGATCCATATAGGGTCTTGTAGGAGACCCTATATGACAATTTTTAAACCTATCTATAAAATTAAAGATACTTCAATCATCCTTTAAGTAGAAAGGATGGTAGATCCACCATTTCCAGGTGTAATACCCCCATTTCCATACTCATGGAGTCTAATTATTTCAAACTTAACACTTTGGATCCTAAGGACTTATCCTCCAAAGATGGTTCATCTGGTATTCTCATTCTAGTAATTCTTCCTATAATAGGATACCTATCTGATTTTTTGTCACAACTTGTCCCCTAGGGCCTATACCATGGCTACTCCAAGACCACCTTCCTTAGGCTAGGGTCTAGTGACTAAAACTGAGTAGTCATGTCCTAAAAATGGAAGTAATTTCCTTTAAACATGTAAACACACCCAAATCTCAAACTGTGGAAAGTAAACACAATGTAAACCACAATTTTCCCTGAGACAACTACTGAGAGTATAGTACAAACTAAAAGTATAAAGGGGCTAGAATAAAAGCCCAAAACCATAAATAAAACTACTACTTAAATGGTCCATCCACTCAATCACTACCGAAGGGTAAGTGAAGGGTAGAAAGATGTAGTCATAGAATTACGCTCGTCCATCCCCTCTCACCAAGCACCACCTGGTCCTGGGCCACCAATGTCTCCATCGAAGTGTCGATCACCTGCACGAGACATGACACATGTGGGCGAAGCCCGTGCAGGGGTGAGTAACACAATACTCAGTAGGGACCCCAAACCACAAATGAAATACCACAAATCAATACCATAAAGAAAGACTACAAAGCAAATACATCTCACACTATGTATAACTCAATGTATAGAAAGTAAGATTTTTAGTCTTAAAGCCAAATCATCTTGTACAGCTGAGGGTCTCATCCCTGAAGAGTCACTGAGTTTTTCTCAGCTATTTGACCACTGAGGTCTGCTGGGATACTGGACCAATGAGGTCTTCTGAGCTACTAGACCACTGAGGGTCACTCCTCTACTGGGCCAATGAGGTCTGCTCGGCTACTAGACCACCTAGGTCCACTTAGCTACTATACCACTAAGGTCTTCTGAGCTACTGGACCACTGAGGTTTGCATTGATACTAGACCACTATGGTCTTCTTAGCTACTTGGTCACTGAGGTCTGATCGGCTACTGGGCCACAGAGGTCCCCTCAGATACTAGACTACTGAGGTATGCTCAGTTACTGGACTACTTAGGTCCACTTTTCTCCTAGGCCACTGAGGTCCCACTCGTCATATCCTTTGTGTAACAGCTAGCCATAGGATTCCCACTCTCCAGTGCACTTGATTTCAATAAAATGTACTCATAAATCAATTAATCATATCTCTAATTCCATGAAAACTCACTTAGAGTATACCTAAAGTACCATCTCAATGCAAGGGTCCCAATTCCATAAACGGCGTGTCAATCGGACGCCCAGTCTAAAAGATAATGGCATTTTAGTAAGTAGGAGTCAGTTGCATCTCGGCCCAGTCTGACTTGGTCATACTGACCCGACCAACCCAGCTCGATGGTCCTGTATGACCCAATCCGATTCGTCTTACCCGACCCAAACTAGTTGGGTCTGGGTCGACCTGGTTCAACCTGGCCTAATGTTCAGGCCCATTGGGCCTTATTGGACCTGGGTCGGTTCGGCTGTGGGTCCATCCCACCAGGTCGACATGCAACCCAGTTATCATTTGGTTCATTTTGACATAGTCAGAACTGTTCTGACCATCCAAGCCACCCAGTGGCCCGATTTCCCATTCATCCTAGCCTGAAATTTAGCGGGCCAGTTCTTCTCCACCCCTGTCAGCCCAACGGCCCAGTTTACTCCATCGGCCTAGCCCGCATCAGTGAGCCAACTTGGGTTTATCTAGGATTCCCACTTGAATCTAGTTTACATATCCATGGAGTCGACTAAGGTTAGTCTTCACCCTTTTCACCTGGTATAGCATGGACCGCGTGCCAACGTACGGTGAGGCCTGCCCCACAGGACACTCCACCTAACGTAGCACCCGGCCTTCACCACCACCATGCATCACCATGACCCATGGTGGTCATGGCCTCTGCCACCATGGCACACTGCCTCCTACCTGCATCCACCTCCACTGGTGCTGGCACACCAGTGGTCTCCTCTGTAGGCCATCGAACTTGCTCGAGTGGTCTGTTTCCTGATCTCTCTGTGATTCGAGGCATCTTGGGGTGCCACCATCACTATCACATACTCCTCAACATTTTTCCATCTATCTGGGGGTCTGACCTCATTTGGAATCCCCCAGAAAAAGATCTAGCATGACCTCGTGGTCCTGTCGGCAAATATCAAGGAGAGAGAGTGGGGATCATAGAGAACATCCAATGAACAAACCATCCTTTTTTCGTGTCATCTCAGAATTGTTCTTTCAAGTGAGATCACAAAGAATAAATATAAATCACTATGGTTCAATCCCCATAACCAAACACACAATAAATATTTCTTAATTTTTTAATAAGAATCCATCCATAGATCAACTTGTTATAGATTTGATCCGCATTCTTCTTTTAGAGGGAATAACGGGGGAAAGAAATCACTAAGATTTAAACCCCTTCCTGGAAAAATGATATTGGTTGAGGAAGATCACACATTTCCATCCATAAATCTTTGTTTCTGATTCGCTCTCTAAGGGTATTTTCATCACCTTCTGATTCTCCAGTGTTCATCGTTGGAGAGGATTCCTTCGTCATTCTTTAGAGGAATTCTAGGTTTGTTCATCAACACTAAATCCATGTTTAATTAAATAAGGAAGACATGTTGTGTGTTTCAGTGTCGCCACGCTGACTCATTAATTAGGTTCATTAATGGATTTAGTGTTGCCTCATCGCTGCACCGCAGTGCTGATGAGTCGCTGCGTAATGATGAAAAAAAATAATAAATAATAAATTTTTAGGTTATTTTTTTTTCTTCTCGATGTCTCGAAAACTATCTTTTACAGTCGACCTGTGCTGGTCAATGTTAAGCCCTTCCTAGGTGAATCCTGAGGCTCTTAATTCAATGGTTCCCTCAAGTATCTGATCTAGACACCAGTTTAAAAGTTTAAGAAACCCACTCACATGATTATTTAATTAAGTTTAAAAATAGTTTTAAAATACATTTTGGCTACTCTAGGTCACAGAAACACATTCCACCTCATATCATATTCTTGAAATAATCCCATTCAATTTAAAAATAATTACATGGAATTTTGGGGTATTACATTCTCCCCACCTTAGTTTTTTATCTTTGTGAAATCCCAACAAAGGCTAATCAAAAAAATGGGTGTAATGAGAATGAATCTAATTCTCCATATCCCATGTGCTCTTTTGGAGATTCCAATGATGTCAACAAACATGCACTAGAGGAATCAACCATCCATGAAGGATAATCTCATGTCGATCCACTATCTCCTCTAGGTACTCTGAGAATGTCTCCCTGTCGTCAATCTCCATCTCACCGTGGTCGATGACATGAGTAGGGTCATGTATATATCTCCTCAGTTGGGATGTGTGGAAGACGTCGTGCACCCTCATTAACTGCAGCGCTAGATCCAAGTGGAATGAAATCTCGCCCACTCTATAAAGTATCAGGAAATGTCCAATTAACCTCGAAGATAACTTGTATCCCTATCCAAATCATTCTATCCCTCGACAAGGAGAAACCTATAGGAATATTGGTCTGCCTCCTCAAACTCCATGGGTCTCCATAACCTATTATCATAGGACATCTATTGGTTCTGTGGAGTCTTCATCCACTCTCGGATGACCAATACCTTTTTAGTGGTAACCTATATCATATGTGGACCCATGAGTGCTGACTCCCCTGGGTCTTTCCAGCATAATGGTGACCTGCACGGTTTTCTATAAAGTGCCTCAAATGGTTCCATAACGATGGTTGAGTGGTAGCTTTTGTTGTACACAAACTTCACCAGTGGGAGGTGGTCCTCCCAACTATGACCAAAATAAAGAACGCCAGCACGAAGCATGTTCTCCAAGGTTAGTATGGTCTACTTCGTCCTACCATCTGTCTGTGGGTGAAAGGTTTTCTTCAAGCGTAGTTGAGTCCCAAACACCTCCTGAAATCCCTTCCACAACCGGGATGTAAATTGTACATCACAATCTGAGACTATCATAGATGTAAATCCATGGAGTCGAACTATATTCTACATGTAGAGGCATCCAGACCTCTATACTGAACCCTTCTCTTGAATGGGTAGGAAGTGGTCCAACTTGGTGAGTCGATCTACAATCATCCAGATGGTATAGTTCCCCCTGGATGTATGTGGTAATCCCATCATGAAGTATATCGATAACTCATCCCACATCGAATCTGGTAACTTCAGGGGTTGTTTCAAACCGGTTGGAACCTGGTGCTCATCCTTCACTTGTTGATAATTAAGGCATCTCAAGACAAACTCTTCTACTGCCTTATTCATTCCTAGACACCAGTATTGTTCTGGGAAGACCTGGTACATTCTCTCTACCCCTAGATTTACGGCCAAATGGGTTGTATGGAACTCCATCAACACATCCTCCAGCAATGTCACCATTACTATAGTGAATATTCTAAAAAGGATGACATGATCCCCACCTTTCGAATATCTATCAGGGGCATGCCCTGTGGAAATCTACGCATGTGCATTCTCATAGCGGGCATCTATGAGATGTTCCTCCCTGACTCGCTATAAGAGTAGAGGGGAAACTACCATCTACTGAATAAAATTTGTCTACCCTATTTCCATGAAGGATATTTGAAGTGCGTCCAACTGCTTTGCGGCCATGTTCATTAGCTATTAACTCGATCTCTTACTGAGGGAATCTTCCACCACATTCCCTTTCCCAGGACTATAGACTATCTCAAAGTCATAGTCCTTGAGAAACTATATACAATGTCGTTGTCTCAGATTCAGATCCTCCTGAGAAAATATATACTTGATACTCTTGTGCTCAGAGTAGACAATGAATCGTTCTTCCATAAGGTAGTGTCTCCACATCTTCATTGTGAAGACTACCACTACTAACTCAAGTTCATGAGTCACATAGTTTTTCTCATAAAGTCTCAATTTTCCTAATACATATGTATTCACTTCTTTCCCTTACATTAGGACACATCCAAGCCCGATTCCTGATGTATCACAGAACATCGCATAGTCAGTGCCCTCCTCTGGCATCCCCAAGATAGGATAACTCATCAATATCATCCAAAAATATTCAAAATCTCTATTTTAAACTTTATTTCCACATTAAGAGTTTTCCCTTCTTCGTCAACGCCTTCATGGGTGAGTCCACTTTGAATAAATTGGGTAAAAACCTCTGATAGTACCCATCTAACCCAAGAAAACTCCACACCTCAGTAACGCTCTTGGGTGGATCCCAAGAAAGCACTTCCCTGATAATCATTGGATCCACCACAACTCTAGCCTTTGAGATGAAATGACCCAAGAAGTGGACATTTTGTATCCAGAACTCATACTTTGAGAGCATTCTGTAAATTTGGTGCTCTCGGATTGTGTCCAGAACCATCCTCATGTGTATCGTGTGCTCCTCCTTAGATTCTAAATACACTAAGATGTCATCAATGAAGACCACTACAAACTGGTCTACGTACGGCTAGAAGATCCTATTCTTGAGTACCATTAACACTATTGGAGAGTTTTTCACACAAAATGAAATCACTAAGTACTCGTAGTGGCCGTAGCGACATCTGAAAGTTGTATTTGAGATGTCCTTATCTCATACTCAATGCTGGTGACAGCCTGATCTGAGGTTTATCTTTGAGATCTATCTCACTCCCTTCAACTAATTCAATAGGTCATAAATCCTCACTAGAGGATAATTTTTCATCATGGTCACCTGGTTCATGTGCTGGAAGTCCACGCATAACCTCAAGCTTACGTCTTCCTTCTTGGAAAACAATACTTCAGCTGTCCATGGTGAGACGGTGATCCTTACGAACCGCTTCCTCTAAAATTCCTCCAACTATACCCTCAACTCTTGAATCTCTATATGATCCATCTGATATGTAGGTATTGGTATCAGTGTCGTCCCATGGTACATATCAATGCAGGATTCTACCTCTCTATGAGGAGGTATTCTTGGAACATCTTCTAGAAAAACGTCCTTGTACACGTCCACCACTATAGGAAATTGTTGACTCATCTCATCCACTACACTAAGGGAAATTATATCCAACTAATGAGTGATTGGTTTCATAATATTATGTGTGCATCCATCCTATGTTGCCCTGTTTTCTTTCTCGCCAATAAAGGAAAACTAGTTCACATCTCGGTGGACACACCACATTGTGTTTCTAAAACAGTGGATCTGAGCATGAATTGTTGATAGCCATTCCATACCTAGAATGACATCATAATGCCTCAAAATTTCTACTAGGAAATCCCAGTCAAAGATCTCACCTCCAAGAGTAATATTACACTATCGACACTAGTGTGTGATTGTCGAATCCCCTCCCGTATGAGTCACTAATCATAAAGATCGACCCAATGGATCAATTAGAATATATGATCTCAGAACAAGGTCTGCAATAAGTAAAGAGTGATAGGAACTTGTGCCTTTAATAACTTTAGGTAAATTGGGGAAGTCCTAGATCATAACACATATCATCAATAGGACGTCGGGACTGTAGGCATCAATTACCTGAAGCTGATCTCACCCTTTCCCACCTGCTCCTGGTGCCTATGGTGGACCACCTGATGGTGGTGGTGGTGGTATTACCTCACACCTACACCCACCTTCTGCCACTCATAACGCTCCTATTCCATGTTTGCTACCTAGAGGACCACCTTGTTTCTATCTCTGTCACTGCCTCGACAGTCCCTCAATCATTTGTTAATCCTCTATGCAGTGAGTTGGGCAATCCCAAGCCATGTGTCCCTACCCTCTACACACATAGAATACTCTACTCCTATAAAAAATCCCTTTATCATGGGAGCCTCATTCCACCAACCCTGAGTCCTAGGGTTATTCACTGAATGGTCTAGCCCATTTGGGCCTTTACTTCTTCTATCGGCTACCTGCCATGAATGACTCGTCCACCTGTCGCCTAGTGGTATCTCCAACCATCGTTGCCTGCTCTGTATGGATGATCTCCACTAGTAGAGCTCAATCCATCACCCCAATCAATGTAGGGATGCTGAGGTAAATAATCGATGCCCTGATCTCTCTTCGGAGTCCCTGATCAAAGGTTTGTGACCTGAAGAAAGGGTTTTGTGCCATATCAATAGAGTAACAGGACAAGTCTATGAACCTTGAAGAGTACTCGGCCACTATTAGGCTTCCCTACTGTAGGTGAAGAAGCTCATGTATGTGTACTGAGTGTGAAGTCATGGGGAAGAACTCTTTTCTGAAAATTTTCTCGAAGTCAGAACATGTGAGGGTCGACTCCTCATGCGTCTAGATCATAAAACTCTATCATCTCCCTATCGATCCCTACAGAAGGATCGCAGATAGAAATTTCATCTGGTCAAGTGGCATCCTCACTAATCAGAAGAATCACATCACCTCCCTTATCCAATCCTTAGTGGCCTGAGGATCTATCTCTCCCCTAAACCAAGTAGGTCTCTGTATCTGGAACTCATGTAAGTCACTAAGCCTATGTGCATCCTCTACTAGTTGCGTTGGTAGTAAATACTGACCAAAAGGTGGTGGTAAATATGGGATAGTTCCCAAAGGTGACATCTCAGACAACATTCCATGTACTAAAGACTCATCACTATATGTACCATCTTCATGGTCACGCAATGGAATCCTATCTAGTTGTCTGTGTGGAGGCATCCTGAAAGAGAACAATATGAATCACGATTAATAGATTATACCTATTGAGTTGACTCTAACATAGAAAGATCATGAGAAAACATTCAAAGACACATGCAACTAGTGTTTTCATGTACCGAGTTGGAAAGAAGATTTCAAGGTCCTGGTGTATGGATACTTCAACTATCGCGCCAACATTGGACTCTCTATCCTGAAATCCATACTTGAAACACTTAGAACATTTTCCCCATAAAAATTTACAAACTCTTAGTTCTTCTGGTAGAACTGACCACCCACTAATAAAACTTTTTCACCACCCGTCCCATAGGGCTTGTGTCATGACTACCCCAATCCCACCTTCCTTAGTCTAGGGGCAGGAGACTGGCATCGAGTAGAAATATCCCAAAAAGGTAAGTCATTGCCTTTAAACGTGTACATAGGCCCAAATCTCAAACTATGGAATGTAAACACAGAGTAAACCACAGCTGTCACTAAGACAACTACTGAGAGTACAATACAAATTGAAAGTACAAAGGGTCTAGAATACATGACCAAAACCAAAATGTAAAGTACAACTACCATGGTTTGTCCACTCAAGACCCTACCTGAGGGGTAGGTCAAGGGTAGCTGCATGTAGACATAGAAGTACACTCATTCGTCCCATCTCACTGAGCACCACCTGGTCCCAGGCTACTAAGGACTCCTTTGAAGCATCAATCACCTGCACGAGATATGACACTTGCGGGGGCGAAGACCGTGCAAGGGTGAGTAACACAATACACAGTAAGGTCCCCAAAACACAAAGGAATGACCACAAAGCAAGACCATAAAGAAAGACCAAAAATAAAAGAAAACTCACCCTAGTTATAACTCAAAGTATAGACAATAGTATTATCAGTCATAAAGCTAAATCATGTTGTACTGTTGAGGGACTCATCCCTGACAAGTCACTAAGGTTTGTTCAGCTACTAGACCATTGTGTTCCACTCATCTAATATACCATTGAGGTCCTCTAGGATACATGACCACTGATGGATGCTCTACTACCAGACCACTAAGGTTCACTCACCTACTATACCACTAAGGTCCATTCAGCTACCAGACCTGAGGTCCGCTGAGCTACTAAACCACTGAGGTTCACTCAGCTACTGGACCACTGAGGTCCACTCAGCTACTGGACAACTAAGTTCTTATCGGCTACTATACCACCGAGGTCATATTTCCAACTAGGAAACTGAGGTCCCACTTTCCACATACTTCTTGTCACATCTAGTTATAGGATTCTCTCTCTCCAGTGTGCTTGATTCTGAGAGAATCTACTCCGCAAGCCATCGGTCATATCTTTACTACCACAAAAACTCGTTTAGAGTATACTTAAAGGACGGTCTCATCACAGGGGTCCCAACACCACAGACGACACGTCAATCGGATGTCTAGACCGAAAGATATTGGTATTTTAGTAAACAAGGGTCGGTTGTGTTTGGGCCCGATACGACTCGGTCAGACCAACTCAACCGACCTGGTCTAGGGGTCCCATATGAGTTGACCCGGTTTGGCTGACCTGACACAACCCGGTTGAGTCAGGGCTGACCCAATCTGGCATGGCCTAGTGTCCAGGCCCATTGGTCCTTACTGGAACCGGCCCGATTCGATCATGGGTCCAGCCTGTAGGGTCTCCCAACGGCCCGATTCTCATCTGATCTGGTCTAACTCAATCAGACCATCTGGCCAACATGCGATTTGGCTTACCAGTTATTCTCCAGCACGGGCCGCACAGTGTCCTGGTTTACTCCATCGACCCAGTCCCCATCAGGGCACCGACTTGAGTCCAGCCCAGACACCCATTGTCATCCTGTTCACATCCACGTGGATAGTGAGGTCGTCCAGCTCCCTCTGTATACAGTCTAGTGTGGACTGTATGCCATTGCATGCCACGGCCCACCCCGTAGGCCGCTCCACCTAACGTGGCACTCGACTGACACTTCCACCCTACACCACCACGGCCCCTAGCGGTTACGATCTTCATCTCCACGGTGTGCCACCTCATGCCTACGGCCACCACTATAGGCCACCACACTTCCTCTGATGGTCTATTTCTCGATCTATCGACTCTTATGGGATTATTTAGGCATCACCACCATTTTCTTGTAATCCTTGCTATTTTTTCATTTCTCTGGGGGTCCATCCTCATTTAGAAATCCCCCAGAAAATATCTGATGTGACCATGTGATTCCATCAGCAAAGAATAATGAGAGATAGAGTAGGGATCACAGAGAACATCCAATGAACAAATCGAACTTTGTTTGTGTTGGACAGAAATTATTCTTGTCAGCGGGATCACGAAGCATAAATATAAATCACTAAGATTTCATCCCCATAACCAATCCCATAATAAATATTTCCAAATCCCATAATAAGAATCCGTCTGCGAATCAAATTGTTAGAGATTTGATCTGATTTCTTCATATAGAGGGGATAACATGGGAAAAGCAATCACAAAGATTTAAACCCCTACCTAGAAAAAGAGATCAGTCGAGGAAGATCGCTTGTCATTGTTCATCGATATCCAGTTCCAATTTTCTCTCTAAGGGTATCATCACCACTTTTTGATTCACCGGAATTTGTCGTTGGAGATGTTTCCTTCATCATTCGTCAGAGGAATTCTAGTTTTTCTTGTCATACTTGAATCCCTATTTAATTAAAGAAGGAAGAAGTGATATGCATTGAAGCATCGCCACACTGATTCATTAATGAGGTTTATTAATGTATTCAGTGTTGCCTCATCATTGTACCACAGTGCTGAAAATTCTATATGTAATGATAAATAGAAAACAATAAAAATAACTTTTTTAAGTTATTTTATTTTTCTTCTCAAATTACCAAAAACTATCTTTTTCTGTCAACCCACGTCGGTCAATGTTTAGGCCCTTCTTAGGTGAATCATAAAACTCTGATATCAATGATGCCCTCATATTTCTGAACCATATATGGGTTTAAAATTTATAAAAACCCACTCGCATGATTTTTTAATGAACTTTAAAAATATTTCAAAAATACATTTCTGGCACTCTAGGCCTTGAAAGCACGTGTCATCTCAAAGCCTGGTCTTGAAATAATCCCATTTAATTTTCAAAAAAAAATTACAGGTAATTCCAAGGTGTTACAGTTATCCTCATCTTCATTAGATCCACTAATATCATCCCTCATAGGATTATCTATATAACCACATATATACACCTCAGTTTCAATAAGGTCCTCATATTTCATCTTTTCTTCATGAGATGGTAATGGTAAAGGAGAGTTGGGTGGTCCAAAATAAATTATAGGAGATATCATCCTATTATCCTCATGAGCCTCCCTGTATTCTTCTTCAGGATCAACCATAAAATATTATTTTTCTTCTATAACTTCCTCAACTTACACTTCTCCCATAGAAATGTCTACTTCATCATAAAAATACTCGACAACTTCATCTAGATTAAGACTTGGATCCACTAGATCCCTTGTCCTAATAGGATATTAGGTTGAGTAAATAATTTCATATAAATTATCTAGGGGATATCCATTATTTCACTAAGTGGTTCCAATTAACTTTCATGCGCTTTCAAATTCCCAGAGTTGGTCACAGACCATCTAAAGAAGTTATATCCCCCCCTTAGATATTAAAACCTTATACTCCAGCATGGTTGAAATAAATATTTTACATGGTATGAAATTGAATTTATAATAAGGATTACAGAATTCATTCATGTGCCTCATCACATACCTTTTAAAGTTTATCTAGATCCCATTTTCCATTAAGATCAAATTGAAAAGATCTTGGTGCCTCGTGATACTGAAGTCCCCTTTTCTTAGACAGATCAAATATCGAATAGATTTGCCTAGAAGTTTGTACTCTCCACTAAGTTATATATTAGTCAGTATTTTCAGTGTTACATTCCCATTCATCTATTACAGGGAACTTATAAACTCTAAGTTAGCATGGTTTATAGGATAATAACTTTGGGAGTCTTCCTGATCACCTTTGTGTGGCACACACAAAATTCTTTCTAATCACATTGAATAAAACATGAATGATCCTCTATTCACCACATTCCAAATGGTTTCTCACTTTTTTACAAAAATAAATTCCATATTTACATTTAATTACTTAACCATCCTTAGATAGAATGGTTTACCATTTTCCATAAACCATGAATCCCAACATTCATTATGAATCACATTCCAAGATAGCAATTTTCTTGACTAAATAAAGTTATTATCCATTTATTTTTCATAATATACATGGTGATAAAACATTTGAGGGTTGAATGGATTTTCTACAAAACTCATGATTCATTTATCTTTATTCAATCTCATTGTATGAGGAAATTTAGTGGGAGGTGCAGCATCTAGATCACGCTTCATCCTCAGAATAATTTAACTCGATTTTATTTCTCAGAAGGTTTATATTTGAGATAGATTCAAGATAATAATGTTTCAATAGTATATGTGGTTTAGAAAACAAGAAATAGGTTTTAGGATAGATACGTTCATCCATTTAGATTATTATTCAAATTTTAAATTCAATCATTTAGGGGTAAAATAATAATATAATTTAATAAAAACCCATCAAAATGGATTTAATGAAAATACTAAGTACAACTAGTCATGGTATGTATTGAGGTTATGTGATTATGATAGATTAGATGGGGAATGGTAGGTATACTAACCATATAAGTAAAGGTTCATGGTAAGTATAGTGATAGTGTGAGTTAAGTTCCATGGTAGGTATACTAAATATAAGACCAACTAGTCACAATAGGTATACTAATCATGTGAACAAAAACATATAATTACTTAATTGATCATGTGATATAAAATTCACAGTTTACATACAAAAATAAATTATACTCAAGAGATAGAACTAATTGAAGGATTCAGTAATATTTAGTTATTCGTAACCCATGTCTAATATAATTCATTCTCTCAATATTCAATGGATTGGTAAATACGACAACAATATGATGTTTAGTACCAATGAGTTCAAGAGTTATAACACCTTTTTAAATTTTTCTCCTAAAAAGTGATGTCTTCTATCAATATGATTTTCCCTAGAGTGATAGATAGGATTATTAGAAATTTTTATAACACTTATGTTATCATAGTTTATAGGTACATACGTGAATTGGTATCCACTATACAATAAAGTGTGTTTCATCCACAGAATTTGTGCACAAAAACTACATGTGGCTATGTAATCATCATTATCTATATATAATGCAACAAAATTAGGTTTATTACTACACCGTGAAACCAAATATTTTCCCTAAATATGGTATGTTACATAGTTTCTCTTTATATATAACTTACATCCACCAAAATCATCATCTCAATAACTAACTCAAATCCATGTCCTTTAGGGTAAAAAATCATAAATTGGTTGTATTATTGAAGTATTAAAAAGTTTTTTTAATATTATTTAAATGTTACTCTTTAGGGTTTTCTTAAAAACATGGACACATGACCACACTAAACATAATATTAGTTTGGATAACAGTTGATTATAATAACCTTCCAATAATACATTTGTAAGTTGTTCGATATACTAACTCTATAGTTTCATCAAGATTTAACTTACATATTGTAGTCATTGAAGTATCACAACTTATAGTTATATCCACACTAAAACATCTTAAACTGTATATTGTATATTTTATTTGATTTAAAAAATTCCTTCTTTGTTTGAAAATTTTTAAATCCAAAAAATTATTTTAACTCACCCATTAAACTCATTTCAAATTCATCATGCATAATTTTGGAAAATTGAATACCCAAATATTTTTTTGATTATCCAAAAATAATATAATCAACATATATTTTAACTACTTATACATCCTTTTAAATTATTTTTATAAATAAATTAGTGTCAAAAAATACTTTTGTAAAACCATTTTGAATAAGAAAATTGTTCATCCTATCATACCAAGAACTATGAGCATGTTTAAAACCATAAAAATCATTCATTAATTTAAAAAGTAGATTTAGAAAATGTGGGATTTGAAATCTAGGATTTTTTTCAACCAATACATCCTAAAAAATATGTCCATTTATGAGTTCACTCTTGACATCCATTTGATAAAGTTTGAAATTAAGGTGTGAAACATATAAAATCAATATCTTATGGCCCCAAGTCTAGCTACTGGTGAAAAGGTTTCTTTATAGTCACCAATTTTTATTTTATAAAATAAATCACATTGAGGTAAATTGAGAACTAGCAAACATACAATGCCACCATAAGGATCCATTGGTAGGCTAGGCAAAGAACCCTATCCAATATCAAACGCACCAAAAAAACACAACATAACAAACCCAAAAAAAGAGAAAGAAAACAAAAAATGGACTGGCCAAGGAATAATGACAAGGAACAACCCAAACAAAACAATTATAATTCATCATGTTAGTCACTAGCCTCCCTACACTGCGTCTACATCGAATCCATTGCACATTTCATCCTTCCTCAGGACCCAACACTATCGCCGCACTAGGGACCACCCATCCATGATCACCGGATCACTGTATTAAGGGTTAAGGTATAATCATCAGAAAAAGCCAGACCACCAGGAGAACCTCCACCAGTAGGACCACCAGCACCATTCCAAATCACTCAAGAAACCCTCAAACCAGACAAAAGTGTCATCATGCACAGGGGGACAGGGAAATAAGAGTAGAGGAGGACCACAGAAGATGAAATAAAACCCATGTAGGCAAAGACCAGACTAGATAAAACACAACAAAAAAAAAACTAACCATACCAGATTCATGAAGGAGGATGAACTATGGGCTAATCTCCATCAGTAGCACTCTAGAACCGAAAATTATCTGAAAAAACACAAAACCGCACTAGAACAGGACCAATATGGAATATGGGATCTGAAGGATAAGGGGACACTACCAGCTCCAAGATTTACAGAGGCCACCTCCTGTAGTCATGTAATAACCCAGATATAAGTTTATGGCCTTTCCAAATCTAACCCCAATGCAACCAGTCACCACCAAACAGAAAGTGGGATGCGCCATCGAAGAAAAAAAGCGAGGCCATCCTGGGAGTGGTAGCGAAGACTTACAACTACATTCTTCAAAGGAGTTTGAATGACGTTGAACATTGACAGACCTCCGAAGGTCAAGCCATACAACAAACTGTGGAGATATCAACACCACACCGTGCCACCATCAAAGTTTCTTCATAGTAAATACATTCTTCTTGAATATATCATCGTGCAATCAATCTATCTTTTTTTCTAATTATTACACCACACTCATTGAACTTTTTTCTATACTTCCATTTTTTGATAATTGTTAGGTATTCTTTAGGTCTATATGCTATTTCCTAGACCATATTTCTTTCAAACTGGTTCAATTATTCTTGCGTTGATATTACTTATTGTTCATCATTGGTTGCTTCATTTATGTTATTTGGTTCAAGATGTGACATGAAGGATTCATGTTCAAACAGATTTCTTAGTGAGGCCTAGGTTTGAGTTCTTGTTTCCAGTTCGCCAACAATAGAATCTGTGGGATGGTTTTTTATGGTTCTAATGATTCTATGAATTGAAAAAATTGGTTCTTTTAAGTCTTCTTCGTGGTCAAAAAAAATTAATAATCTCTTCCTAATGATTTATTAGGTATATCAGTAGAAAGATAAATATATTTATATGTATTACTAATATTTAAATTTGATATATCATCCTCTATATTTTCTAAATATGGTTTGGGTTCATGTAGATTTGCCTCATCAAAAGTGACATTAAAATTTTCTTACCCAACTTTGAATTTCTAATTAAAGACCCTAAAAGCTTTACTAGTGGTTGAATAACCAAGAAAATTCCTTAAAATATTTTTGGTTCAAATTTATCCAGATTATATTTTGTGTTAAGAACATAAACATTGAAACCAAAAACTCTAAATTAATTTAATTCGGGTTTTATACCATTCCACAATTCATATAGAGACTTTTTCAAGATAGTTCTTAGAATAAATCATTAAATTACATTGAAATTTATGTGAATAACCTCATCCCATAAAAATATAGGTGTTTCATATTCACGCAACATTGTTCTAGTAATTCATTAAAGAAACTTATTTCTTGTTTGAACGACCCCATTTTGTTGAGGTGTTCAAGGTCTAAATAAATTATGAGTATAGCCATGTTGTGAGCAGAGAGATTCAAATTCATGATTATGAAACTCTCAGGCATGATCACTGCTCAAGGTTTTTATGGTTACTCCACTATTGTTCTATATATATTTATAATACTTATAAATATAGGATGGATTTTCACTTTTTTATCAAGAAAAATCAACCATGTATATCTTGAATAATCATCAACTATAATATAACCATAAGGTTTTCCTACTAAAATAGAAACTATAGATGGTAAAAATAAATCCATGTAAACCAATCCTAGTGGTCGAGAGGTAGAAACATCTTTCTTTGGTTTGAAAGATATTTTATGTTATTGTTCTTTTTTATAGGGATTACAGATGTTGTATTTGGGAAATTCTAGCTTTGGTGGATCCTTGACTAAACCATTATTTGTTATATTTCTAAGTTATTGTATATGTCAATAGCCTAGTATCCTATTAAAAATTCTTTATTTTATATAAAAATCACACAAACAAGAAAAAATTTGATAAAATAAATAATCTAAGTTAACAACATAGACATTATCATTTCTAAAATAAGTACATACCAAATCATTCTTAGCATCAAAAATTCTTCATAATTTTTTTTTAAATTTATCATAATAATCATCACTACATAACTAATAAATATTAATAAGTTAATATTTTTAAACCATCAAAAAATAATACTTTATAAATAAAGACTGATTCTGAGTTATAAATTTTTCCAAGCCCAATTATTTTTCCTTTTACATTGTCACGAAAAGTGGAATCCCCACCATCCACCTTTATAAGGTTTTTGAATCTTGAGTACTATTTAGTCATGTGTTTGGAACATCCATTCTCTAGAAACCATGGATTATTATTGTATCTTTTTATTAATTTTTATTATAATCAATTAAAGTTGCATTGATTTTGGTACCCAGATATTATTGGGTCTAAATAGGTTATCAATAAAAGCTTTTAGAATCCAAATTTGTTTAATAGTCTTATTAGAAAAAGATTTTACAAATTTTAAAATAAAATACTTTTAGATCTAAAATTAATAGAATGATTCCCAAAATTAATATCATTTTTAGAAACTAAATCTCTATTTTTGGAACTCATAATAAAATAATATTTGTACAATTTAATTTTTTATCCAAGTAAATGACCAAAACTAACTTTTAGTTTGGGTATATCTTGACTTACCATAATTTTATTTAAGGTTTTTTTTCTTATAGAAAAAACATCAATGTCCATTTTTAACTATTTATTTCCTAATTTAAAATAATTATTTTCTTTTAATGGATTAGATTTATTTTATCTTTAAATGCTAAGAGTAGATTTTTCTACAACACATAATACATAACCCATTTTTCATATTATTATATTTTTCTTTTACCTCATTTAGTCTATCTTCTATAGTAGTATAGTATTCATTGATTTCTTCATTATAAAATTTGGAATCATCAGGAATATGAGAAGTAGTATAAGGTACCTCAGAAAAAGTATCCATAAATAATAGATTATCTTTTTCATTTGTATCTTATTATCTTGAATCTGAGTCATTGGAGATATCCTCAAATGTACTCAAATTTTATTTAATTGAACTTTTCATTTTTTTCCTTATCATCATATTTAATTTTTTATTTGATATTTGGAAATTTGTCCTTTATGTGTTCTTTTCTTTTTCATTTGTAATAGGTGGTCTCATTGGATAAATCATCTTTTTTCCGATATTTGTTTTAATTCCATCTCTTTTTATATTTACCTTTACAGTTAGAATTTATTAAAATTTTCTTCATTTTGTAGAACTTGGTCATCTTTTGGGATAGAGGAGCCATTTCTTCACCACATTCAGTGCCACCTTCACTTCCACTCATACTAACATTTTTAAAAACTTTTGTTTCTATGGACTTTAATGCTTTAAATGCAATAGATTATCTATTTGTTTTATCATACTCATTATTCATCTTCATTTATTCTTCATACATCATAATATTCCCTATTAATTTTTTAATTGGAAATTTCATAATGTCATGTGATTCATAGATAGAGATTACAGTGCATCTCTATTGATCTAGTAAACATCTTAAAATCCTAAATACTTTAGCTTTGTTTATCATTTATTATACAAGTGTGATCATAGTGTTTATGTTATCATTGATCCTAGGATAAATATTATAAATAGATTCATCTCGTTTCATTTTTAAAGTATCATATTTAATAGTTTCTATATTAAGACATATTTATTTAACCATAGAGGTTCCTTTATGAGACACAAAAGGAAAATCCCAAATAAGATAATTAGTGTCACAGGATGATATTATATTAAATTATTCTTCTCATAAATAATAAAATAAGTATTTCATAGCATTACATTTTGAATCGTACATAGATTTAGGGGGAGCATCTCATTACTTTCTAGCAATTTTAGGTTTTCCATATTTATCTTTAATAGATATCCAAATATGAAAACCCATAGTCTCAAGATGGATTTTAATTTTGATTTTCCATTGAGCATAAATTTGTCCATTAAAATAAGATGTTTTATTGGTTACATGACCTTCAAAATTACCAATCATAATATGATATTAGAAATCACAAATTAGATACAATTTTCTAAAAAAAATTACCAAAATTATCAATAAGCAAATATAAATAAAATCTGTTGATCCCAAATGTTGGTTAGAGCTGATAACTTATGAGGATGATGAATTGAGTTATAAATATAACTTCTCTTTAAAATTTATTTAAAAACTAAATACCCCCATTTATAAAAAATCCCACTTAACTAAAATAGTGGTATTTTATAACATGATATTTATAAAGAGTTTCTCAAAATCCTAATCACAAATTAGTTAAAACAAGTCTTTTGAAACAGTTTCAACTTTTGAATCCGCTTTAATAGTATCAAACATAGTATATATCACCTATTAAAGCCAACGATCAAAGAAAAATTTTATTATATAGTTTTAAAATCTAAACCAATTTTTTTCAAAGACATAAAAAACAAAATAATTTAAAAAAACATAGAAAATAAATAAGAAGTTTGGTCTCAAGTTGATACCTAGTGCTCTCCACTTAGAAATCACTCATATCCATGAATTTTATTTATAAATAAATATATCCAAAACCTGGATAATGTTTTTATAAATAATTACACTTGAGGTAGTCCAAGATACACCCATCCAATTCCATATTTTTTCATAGGATAATAAGAATAAGAAATAATAGTAGAGAGAGTATATTGTACTATACAACACAATACAAGAGGTATTGTTAAAGAATAAACAGAGTAAAATAAACAGATCTCATAAAGTAAGCTAAAAATAAAGAGACCAAGGGATTGAATATGTAAAGATTTGATTCATCTCAGTCTAATGATCTTCATTTGGTCAAAGGTGTTTAAATATGTTCTTGAGAATCTTCAACTGGGTTTAGACTAAAAGTTCTGGAAACCATAGTGTTATAGAAGAATTGTGTTCAATATATCCAATGTATCACTTTTTATTAGGGATCTCTTACATGCTTGTGTATATATTTTTTTTATTTTCCATAAGTGGATCAACAACATAAATAGATATTTTCACTAAACTATCCATTTAAAAATATTCTTTATGTATTTATTATACTCATTTTACATTAAATTATCTAAATTTGAGTAAATGATCCAATATATAGTTGTTGGAGATTTAAAAAAACTTCATTTCTTTAGTTAGACATGGTAACTTGGTCTTTACTAAGTCATGATTACATTGGATCACTTTTATTAGGCATGGTCAGTTGGAACAGAAACTAGGCACAATCACTTCTTTCCTTTATGTGGTTACTACATTTTTTCATGCTATAGGTTAATGACTCCAAGAGATAGGTACATCACTTCTTGTGATAAGTACTCTTATTCTCAGAATTATTTAATATCTTCTCACATTCAATTAATTTTTTCTTTTGGTCGGTATATCTCTTCATACAGTAACTATAATAACACATATTCTCAATACAACACTTGGAGAATTTTTTTTCCATCACATGATAACTAGGTTTATTCAATCGGTATGTAGTTTCTTTTATATGATAAATTTGGACTTCCACATATGGTAGGTTTATTACACATGTTGATACTTGATATTCTATGCATGGTTAGTAATATAATTAGATATAATTGGCACATACAAGGTAGTTCTATTATGTGTTCAACACCACAATGTCACTGGACCTTAATAGTCAGTAAGTTTTATTCAAATGATATGAAGGCACTGTAACTTTTAGAATAAGACATTTTATCATTTTTTCTTGAAAAAATGTTGACTAAAAAATATATGAAATTAATTAATAACATTATAAACATGAGTTGGGATCATTAAATAAAGAGGCTTTAGTCTAAGGCAACAACATGTTTTATGCCTTCGTAGCATTATTATGATTATTAATATTATAATATTCTTTTGATATCATCTATCTTATGACATGTTTTTATGTGATAATTTATTATCCTTCTCTTTTATGTTCTCATGATATGATTACTGAATTATATAGTATCCAGTCCTTTTCTGATTATCCCCTTACTAGGTTTTTTAGCTCACCGTTTCTTTTATGATTATGCCTAGGGTATCTCATGTAGTGATAATAGTATGTCGAGATATAGTAACTAATATCGAAAATGGGATTAAAATATTATGTGGTTTTATTTTATAAATTTTTTAATGTGTATATAATCTCTCAAAGACATTAAACCTTTGAATTATATGTGTGTTTTATTATGTGTGTTTTATATAAACAATGTTATAATAATATTTTTAAGAGATGTGGCATGATATAATAGATATAGGTGAAACTCATGGGTATAAATCTATCTGAAATTCAATGTCATTACACCGAGGAAAATTTATCACTTACATAGGAAAAAAATAAGAATTATTACACAACTTTAGAAAGCTCCACCTCCTCCTATGTCCCAGATGCACAAAGATTCAATTACACCAACTAAGAGGTAATATCTTATGTCTCAATACATCAATACCACAAATGGCTACCTCCTATCAAAATAAAAGTAAGAAATTCCCCTTTAAGGTTATAGAAATCAATTTTTCCGATAAAAATAAACAAAATGTCATACTCTATGATTGCGATATGACTTAAATACTTTATACATATGATGTATTTTTTACTCATTTAGTATGAGATGATATGAGTTTGTCTTGTGGTATGATATCCATAATGAAAATGGAATATTCTATGAATTTTGGGTTTATAATTACTTATAATATATAAATATCATAACATTTATATCTTAGTTAGGTGTATTATACAAAATGGGTAGATTATAATGCATTGAATCATATTATATGATTCACATGGAAATATATTATTCATCAAGAATAGAAATGTTAAGTATTATTGTTCAGTAAATCGTCTATGTAAGATAAGTTGTCATTGATTAAAACATTTCATAAGATGAAACATTTGGAGAATGAGATGGTAGATGGTTTCAAGTTATTCTAATCACCCACCATTTTCTTATACGTTTTATAAAATTTGATTAAATGATTGGATACTTTGAGAGTGTATTGGGGGATATATAACGATAAAATATCCATGAGAATTAGTGTGTGATCCTTTCCCAAGAATCCACTATTTAATTCTCCCAAATCACTCTTCCCACTCCTTTGTTTTATTTTTAAAAATAATAACATGTCATGGTTTTGAGGAAGATCCCACCCAACTGTTGGGTGATTCAATTGATCCATGGATATTATTCATAGGGAAGAGTAAGTTGGAAGTTCCTTAGTAGTATTTATTTAGTACTCAATTGAATAATATAGTAGTATCTGTATTTAGTGAAAGGTATAATCTCTTAATTTTATATTTACATGGTTTCATTTTTCGATAGAAAAGTGATCTTAGGATTTCAGGTTTCAAATGGCTTTCATTGTGTTGAAAAAGTGTTGTTTGATACTTAAATACTCTTCAATGGTATACAAGCCTTAATATGATTCTTGAATATAAAAAATTGTTTTTTCCAAATGAATAAATTATATATCTTCTTTAATATTGAATTTTTATTTGTAAAAAAATTGAATTTTTTTCTTTGGATTGTCCTACAATATAGGGTATAATAAGCTACAAAATTTTCATTCCATATGATATGGGAAATCATATGTGGTGTCCTAGTTGTAATTCCTCAATTTTTTAATATCACATATTATGATATATGGTATTGTATTGGATGATACTATTGATTTGTGTTGTCAAAATAGGGTATCATTTCTACATTTTGATATAGGTGATATCGTAAGATAAAAAAACCCATGTGTCAAAGAATGATATCCTGATTTGTTTTCTATTTATAATAAAACATGATATAGGATAATCCATAGAATATGATATAGATATATCATAAAATACAACTAAAAAATCATAATTATTAATTGTAGTCTATGACACGTTGATTATAAAACATGGTATCAGTTTTGTACTAAACCATATAATATGATATAAGATCATATCACTAAATGAAATATCATGAAAATTTTAATTTCACTAAATTTAAATTTTAAATTTAATTATATAATTTATAAATAATATATAAATCAAGGAAAATTGTATTTTGGAATATTTATTTAATTTATAAAGTTTTTATAAATAAATTAATTATAAAATGTTAATCATTAATCATTAATTTTTTATGAAATTTTTAATAAGGAACTATCTATAATATTAAATGATTATATTAAATAACTTTTAGATTTATATGGCATGACTTATAATTTGGATATAAAATATTCATATATAAATTCTAAGGGAAATTTATAAAGTGGTTATAAATTGAAAAATAAGGCAAACATATAATGGAGTTTATATTTAAAATTAAGAATTATTCATAATTATTAACTTGAATTATTCAAATTAAATACCATATTTGAGATAATAATTAAACCATATCAAAATTTGTTTTGATAATTGATATAATCAAGAAATAAAAAATTAATATGTGATATTTTGGATGTATAAATAATATATATGAATAGTTTATAGATTTTTTATATTTAATGGTATCATATATTTAAGTTAAATGATATATAAAGAACAATATAAATGAGTTAATATTAGAAAACAATTATAAAAAATTTATTTATTTGATTTGTGAATTATTCATTAATTATTTGTCTTGTGTTTGAATATATGAATTTTTATTTATTTATTTTACTCCAACATTTATTATTCATATATATATATATTTTATATTATGAATAATTTTATTCTTTAACATAAGGTGTTAAATTGATTCTTTGAATTATTATATATGTATTTAAGGAATTACATGTTAGGTATGATAACTGATTTAGTTTTCTTCTACCTTAACTCTTGCTTTCTCAAAAGTTATGTAAAGATTTACACATCAATATGATTTGGTCATATTAATTTGATAGAATAAATAAGAGTTCTAAACTAAATCATTGGAAGCATGAAAACATGTAAAGGGAACATGTTAGATGAGATGGTATGAATAATTCCCCATTAAAATAAAATGATTCATATTCCTTTTAAGGTAAGAACTTATAAAGGCCTCAATAATTCAACCATTTAGTTTCATGCTAAATTTTGGTGCCACTAGATTATCTTGTGTAATAAAAGAAAGTGATGATGTGACCCTAAGAGTTAGTTGCATCATTTTTGGAAGTTTCGTTGGGTTACACTTATCTTTGAAACCCTATCATATTGGATACTAGAGGAATAAAATTGGGTATATCCATATGACAGATTATGAAAGGAGTTTTATATGATATGATTAACTTAGAGACATACCTAAATAGATAGGAGATAATATAATCACTAATGTGGACTCATTAATTTGTGAAATATGGATTTTGGACCACTAATATGTATTGTAAAGACCCTAGACCCCATTATCCCAAAGTTAGTGGTTACTTTATTACATTGGCACAAGATACAAGGAATCACATCCCAAAGGACTGAATAGTTTACTAGTCTTGGTAAACTAGATATATACATTAATCTCATGTTATAATTGAAAATATAAAATATATCATAGTATTTTCTTTGATAACACTATAATTACCATTATTATATCCTTGAATATCAATCATAATACACTTTTAGGAATCTTAGGGAAAGGAAACATAAGAAATGGGTTAGCTCTAAGACTCAGTAAGGTTTTGTGTACAGTGGAAACTATCATGAAAAAATAAGGAATAATTAATTTGGAAACATAAATAAATGAAACACATGTCATTTAATCAATAACATGAACCCAAAGAATAATATGGTAAGAATAAATGATGATCAAAATAATTCCATATAAATAGTCACATCAGCCTGAAACTTATCCATGGATATTTTAACTAATCAAATAATCACATGGATATTAATAACTAATATCATAATTAAGAAATTCATAATGTTGGAAATCATAATCATACCATCGAGACCTTGTTCCAAGACATCATACATAAATGATCCTCAGCCAAATACCCAAACTAGTTTGTCTCATGAGACCTTTTGATGCATGGAGGGGATATAGTTGTCTCCACCCATCAACATACTAAGTCCAATTAATTCTTCATATGATAGAGGATAAACATAATTTATGTAAATATTCATATTGAAAAAATAGCATATTAAATGTCAATGAATTACCCTAATAAATAAACATAATCAATATAAACATTAATATTGGGAAACAACCATATGAATGTTAATATTTTCTTCAATTAATAAATATAATCATTGGTTCACGCCCAAATTTACCCAAGAGAAGAAGGGTAGAACGGTCCTTGTAGTGTAGCTTGGGTTGTCGATTCCACAGAGACCTAAGAAGATACCTAAGATACACAACCTAAGGGATGGATTTTTGGATATGAAGTGGCCAACTTGGATTGATTTTGGATGGGTTTTAAGGATATCTAAAAGATTTAAGTGGATTCAATTTAAAAGAATGAGTTGATCCTAGGTTATCACTCGGGGTGGATTGGACGTATTTTCTTTTTAATGATTTCAATTTCTTAAATTTGAGATGGGTTCATTTAAGGAGATAAAACAACATCATAACTTACTGGTTTAATGCCTACACCCTCTAATACTAATCACCTATGCACTTTAAGGATCAAATTTTTGAGCACTTCAAGGTAAAGGATCGTATTAGTACTTGAAGTGTGTGGCCTTAAATTCAACAAGGACGATGGAGTTTAAAAATCATCAAATAAAAATCCCAATTAAAGAAGTGATTATACATTAATTAGGTGATAAATAACATCCAATACAGCCCCTTGATACTCCCTTGGATCAACCCATAAGTGGTTTAGCCCTCCATTGATCCCATGGTTTCAATGGAAGCGGAAAGTAGACTCATAAGGGAGGAAATGGAGAAGTAAAGAAAACAACAAAAATAAAATGATCACTCCACCGTTGTGTGAATAATTTCACAAGGGTTGGTGTGAATAAATTCACACCTTGATCCAACGGTATCAAAGTGATATAAAGAACAACATAATAAGAGTAGAAGAATAACTTTTATTAAGAAACTAAAGTGAATTGAACAACTTACATGTGAAAGACAAAATTGAGGCAACAAAAATGCAGCATAACATTACAATTGAACAAAGCATCCAAGATCTTCAACTCCTTTACCACAACTGCCTTAAATAGGCATTTTGGGAGCCTTGGGTCGAGCCTTCAACAGTACAAGTCATCCCACTTGAGTATGGTAGGCCTAGGGTGGTGGAAAGTTTGTGGAATTTGGAATTTTCCACCTTTGACCCGAGGTGGAAGCCAGATTTCATCTACCGAACAGACGCGTTTGGATGACCTTCTAGATGGCCGAATCAGGGTGGGCCATAGAAGAATACAATGGAGCTCCGGATTTATGCTAACCTCCTGTAAACTTTGGGCCCATTTGGAGTTGGTTATTCCGAGATATGATCAAAATGGTGGACTGTTTTTCTGGGCCGCAGAATCTGTCCCAGACTTTTATCTCTAACTGGTGAAGCCTAAATGACCAACATGGAGGCCGAATTAGCATTAACTCCTGAAGAGTTATTTGTTCCTGTACAGGTTTTCTATCATCCCACGAAATTTGGGATTAATTGGGCCTGTATGTTGGGCCCCACAGTCTCATCAGTGGGATGGTGTCTAATCTGCCTTCTCCAGAATTGCTTCCTTTCATTGCCAAATATCTCCATCATCCTCCATGAATTCTCCATTGATCCCTGAATCAAACATGTTCATATTTAAGTGTAGATCAATTTCCAAAAATATCAAATTAAAATATGTAAAATTAAATTCCTTAAAATCAGATGAATCATTGGGTACTTTAAATGATGTTCAAAAATGTACCACATAATAGTGCATTTTAAGAAGGTATTACAATCATAATGTGAAATGGTGTTCAAAGTGTAAAATGCACTAAAATGTTGTTTATGAATAACAAAGAACATGAAAATTAAGTATATTAACAATGAATATTAGCCTCATTTAGTGGCTAATCACACCCCCCAACTTGAGTTTTGCTAGTCCCGAGCAAAATATATCTCATCAAAAATGAAATTTGAATTCTCTTTTCCAAAAACATTTTAATACACAATGATCACCAAAAAACCTTATACCAAACAATCATGAAACCCATAAAAATATTTTAATACGAGATAGTTTCATAAGAAGATCCCAATCCCAAGCCCATTCCTTTGATCAAATCCATCATCATACTTCATCCAACTCAATTAGGTGTAATGATGTGTTGTGAACACAATAGATATGGGGGTTCATTTTCATTCAAGGGGGAAGTCATGGAAGCGCTAGGTGGAATCACATTTAATCCTAATATGAGTATTCTTCATTCATCTTTTTTTTTGATTTTTTTTTGCAATATTGCTATAGTAATTGAGATTGCAATTAATCAAATTAACTCATGTAGCAAGACTTTGCCGATGACTCCCAGACTCAAAGGCCTTAGGGCACCAAGTGAAGCCCACATACTCGGGCATCGTCTCGAGTTAACTTAATCAAAAACAAAGTCATATTACCATAAATAGAGATAGATTGAAAAACTCAGGGCAATGCAACTCTGGAGTCACGATCCCCAAGTGCCGAAAGCCTCGCATTTTATCAATCCATTGCTCTACACGCAAATTTTTATTTTTATTTTTTTATTTTTTTATTTTTTAATAAATTTTTTTTTTTAATAATTTTTTTTTGAATACTCATATTATTCATAAAAATAAAACCATCCTATGCTATTTATTATGGGACCCCAAAAATTCAAATTAGTACCCCATAGTCTACAGGACGTGCATTGTGGCATTTTTTTTATTTGGATGAAAATATAAACGATGAAATATCACATTGGACAGCCACACTTTCCAAAATCTATGCTCATGAAATTATACAAGGATTAAAATCAGAATTAGGGTATGCTAAATTATTTGATATTCAGTTTAAAAGTGTGCAATGTGTATTACCATGTTCAAAGTTAAAGGAATTTTTCCTTCCATTTACTTTTTTTTTCAAATCATTCAATTTTTGTTTTTGACACAAAAGCATTTTTTTTATCTCCCCCCCAACTTAAAACAACACTGTCCCCAGTGTTTGAAGAAATGAAAAATTAGGAGTAGAGGCAGGGAATAAAAATTTAAAAAGGAAATTGAAAATGAGGATTATGGAATGAAGTCACCTGGTGGTTGAAGTTTGAAGTTCTTGCCGCTCGAATTTATTCCTTTGATATCCATGTCGCTTGCAAAGTTCCCTAGTGGAAAAAGGAAAAACAAAACAAACAAACAAAACAAACAAAAACAAACAATATATATATATATTTATATAATAAAGGAAGTAAAATATAAGAATATATATAAAAATTATAGAATAAGGTAGCACAAGAAGCTGCAAGTCAGTGGTAAGCGCGCGCCACTGTCTCCCTTCGGTCCCGGGTTCGAGTCCCCGCGGCTTCGCCGGTTGTGACAGGGTTTGCCCCACGGCCTATGGCGTGGACTTTTTTTTTGTATTATTATATTTTTTTTAAACCCATTGAATAATAAAAACAAAATAAACTGATGATACATTGTCTTCTTTTTAAATTTCTGGGTAAGGTATTACTCAAGGATCACACCACGTGACACGGATGAATATGGTGCTCCTCTTTCGTACCCATCCATACTCATAATAGAAGAACAGGTCAAAAGTCTATTTTTTTTAAATATAAAAATGATTAAGTAATCTTATTTGAAAAATAAAGATGATTCAGAAATATTAGAAACATAAAAACCACGGGTTGCCTCCCGTGCAGCGCTTTGTTTAACGTCGTTAGCTCGACTTAAACCCCTCATTGATTAATTGTTGTTTTTTTTCATCAAAGGTAGGTTCACTCAGGTCTTCATCAACTTCATGTTTTTTGAATGGTTCTATGAATGGTTTGACTCTATGACCATTAACTATAAATATTTGACCATTGGTGGGATCTTGAATTTCAACAGCCCCATGGGGGTACACCTTATGCACTATGTATGGACCGGACCATCTAGACCTCAACTTTCCCGGGTGCAAATGAAGTTTAGAACTATACAAAAGCACAGGTTTCCCTGGTTCAATGTGTTTAGTTTTAAGATTCCTAGACTGGTAGGCTTGAACTCTAGCTTTATTGATCCTTGAATTTTCATAAGCCTCCATCCTAAGTTCCTCAAGCTCGTTTAGATCCAATTTCCTCTTTATTCCGGCCAAATAAATGTCAAAGTTCATTTTTTTGATTGCCCAAAAGGCCTTATGCTCAATCTCCACTGGCAAATGGCATGCTTTACCATAAACCAACCTATATGGGGACATTCCTAGGATAGTTTTAAATGCTGTTCGATATGCCCAAAGAGCATCTAAGAGTTTGCTCGACCAATATTTCCTAGATGGATTAACAGTTTTCTCAAGAATTTGTTTGATTTCTCGATTGGCTAACTCAGCTTGACCATTGGTTTGTGGGTGGTAAGCGGTGGACACTTTGTGAGAAATTCCATACTTCTCCATGAGCGATGAGAATGGGCGATTGCAGAAATGAGTTCCACGATCACTAATGATATCCCTAGGAATCCCAAATCTAGAGAAGATGTTTTCTTTAAGGAATCTAATCACAGTTTGATGGTCATTGGATTTTGTAGGAATGGCCTCAACCCATTTTGAGACATAATCGACAGCCAAGAGAATGTAAAGATATCCCCTAGAGTTTGGGAAGGGACCCATGAAATCAATTCCCCAACAGTCAAAGATTTCAACCACTAATATTGGAGTGAGAGGCATTTGATTCCTTTTTGTGATGGACCCTACTTGTTGACACCTAGGACAGCTTTGACAAAATGTGTAGGAGTCCCTTGAGAGGGTGGTCCAAAAGAGACCACATTGAAAAAACTTGGCAGAAGTTTTCTAAGAGGAAAAGTGACCTCCACAAGCCTCACTATGACAGAACATTAGGATGGACTCTTGTTCGGATTCTGGCACACACCTCCAAATAACTTGGTCAGGACAGAACTTATATAGGTATGGATCATCAAACACATAATGCTTGACATCAGAAAGAAATTTTCTTCTAGCTTGGGTCCCTAAGAATTTTGGAATGACCCCTGAAACTAAGATGTTGGCTATGTCAGCATACCAAGGGCAATCACTCACAGAATAGAGGTTCTCATCGGGAAATGAATCGGACACAGAAAGGTGATGTGATTTGTCCTTGAATTCCAACCTAGAGAGGTGATCAGCTACAACATTCTCAACACCTTTTTTATCCTTAATGGTTAAATCGAACTCTTGAAGAAGAAGGACCCACCTAATCAATCTAGCCTTTGCATCTTGTTTTTGGAAGAGATATTTTAGAGCTGAATGGTCGGTGAATACAATGATGGGTGATCCTAAGAGGTAGGACCTGAATTTCTCTAAGGCAAACACAACAGCAAGTAACTCTTTTTCAGTGGTGGTGTAATTGATTTGGGCATCATTTAAGGATTTTCTTGCATAAGAAATGACATATGGAGTTTTATCACACCGTTGTCCTAACACAGCTCCTACAGCAAAGTCACTGGCATCACACATGAGTTCGAAAGGAAGGTCCCAGTTTGGAGATTTCATAATGGGAGGAGAGGTGAGAGTGGATTTAAGGGTTGAAAATGAACCCTCACAGCTTTCTGTCCAAACAAATGGAGCATCCTTTACTAGGAGAGCACAAAGAGGGCGAGAGATTGAACTAAAGTCCTTAATGAATCTTCTATAGAAACCAGCATGTCCTAAGAAGGACCTCACTTCCTTAACAGTTCTGGGTGATGGAAGGTGACGAATGATGTCAACCTTTGCTTTATCAACTTCAATTCCCCTACCCGAGACTATATGGCCAAGGACTAACCCCTCTTTTACCATGAAATGGCATTTTTCCCAGTTTAGGACCAGATTCTTTTCTTCACATCTTGACAAAACTCTCTCCACATTCCTAAGACATCCCTCAAATGTATCCCCAAAGACAGAGAAGTCATCCATGAAGACCTCTAGAAAATCCCCTACCATATCTGAGAAGATTCCCATCATGCACCGCTGGAAGGTTCCAGGGGCATTGCATAACCCGAACGGCATGCGTTTAAAGGCAAAGGTACCGAAAGGACATGTGAATGTAGTCTTCCCTTGATCCTCTAGGGAGACCTCAATTTGATTGTAACCTGAGTACCCATCTAGGAAGCAATAGAATTGATGACCCGCCACTCGCTCGAGGACTTGATCAATAAAGGGCAAGGGAAAATGGTCCTTCTTGGTACAAGAGTTGAGCTTCCTATAGTCAATACAAACTCTCCAGCCACTACTCACCCTAGTTGGAAGAATTTCCGCATCCTTATTAGTGATCACAGTGATTCCAACTTTCTTTGGGACAACTTGAATTGGGCTTACCCACTCACTCTCAGCTATGGGGTAGATGATACCAGCTTTCAACAACTTAAGAAGTTCTTTCCTTACCACATCCATAAGATTTGGATTGAGTCTCCTCTAAGGTTGACGACATGGTTTGGATTTAGATTCAAGAGTAATCCTATGAGTTCCAATAAGTGGGATAATCCCAGGAATATCAGACAGGGTCCAACCAATGGCTTTCTTGTGTTTCCTAAGGACATCTAGAAGCATCCCCTCCTGATTGGCTTCAAGAGAAGAAGATATGACTATAGGATGTGTTTGATTTTCCCCTAGGAAGGCATACTTGAGGGAAGTAGGAAGTTCCTTTAATTCAAGATCTGGTTGGTTCAGAATTTCAGCAGAATATTGGGGCATTGGATCAAGATCAAATTTGTTTCCTAGATTTTCAGATTGAATTGATTCCCCATGTGTAGAAGTTTCAGCCACAAGATTGTATTGACCTGGGTTAGGGAAGGGAGTTTGAGATGTCTCCATGAATGTGTTTTCCTGAATGGTTTCACTGATTGTTGGTCCTAAGACATCATTATAGGAGCAATTTGAAAATGATTCGAGCCAAGGAGATAAACTTCCTTCATGTGAACAAAGGAAATCAATCTCATTCTGACTTAAACATTCATCAAATATTCCTTGATGTTCCATGGATTCATTATCAATGCTTCCTATCATGTTTACTTCATGAATATCCTCGTCATCCCCTATTTGTGAGCTTGCATTATAGATGTTTAAGTCTAGACTCATGTTCCCAAAGGTGATGGTAATGTTCCCATTTCGGACTCGGATAACAGAGTTGATTGTTGCAAGGAAAGGATGACCAAGGATGATTGGGGTTTGTTCCTTATTTCCTAAATTTGGATGGTTGTCAAGTACAATGAAATCAGAAGGGTAGATGAAGTTTTCAACCTTTACCAGAACGTCCTTTAAAATCCCCTTGGGAACCCTAATGCTACGATCAGCAAGCTGAAGTGTGACAGATGTGGGTTGGAGCTCTTTTAGGCCTAACTGGCAGTACACAGCATATGGGATGAGATTGACACTAGCACCTAGGTCACACAAGGCCTTGACAACTTTGCTTTCTCCTAGTTCAACATTGATGTAAGGGCAACCTGGGTCTTTCAACTTAGGAGGAATGGTCCCTTGAATGGTGGTACTCACATTAGCAGCCAAAAGGACTTGGTTTTTATGTGAAAATTTTCTTTTAAAATTGCACAAGTCCTTAAGGTACTTTGAGTAGGAAGGTATGGTTTGGATTGCATCGAGAAGAGGAATGTTCAACTTGACTTGTGAGAAGATTTCCCTCAATGTTTCACTCAGTTCAGGCTTGGATTTCCCCCTCATGCGTTGGGGAAATGGTGCAGGTTGTGGGGTTGTTTGTTGAAGAGTTGTTTCTTTCACATTGTTATCAGTTTCCTCAGTTTGATCTTGTGGTTCACTTGAATTCTCATCCAAGTTTGAATCTTCAGGTGGGTTCTGAATTAGTTGTTCAGGTTTCTCAATTGATTTCCCACTTCTTAAAACAGTCACAGCCTTTAGTTGTTCATGAGTTGTTTGAGCACAACTTGACTCTCCCCTTGAAGTTGAGGACGGCACCGCCTGAGTAGGCATGGGTGCCTTTCCAGTTATGATGGTTTGAAGTTCTTGTTTTAGGGAAGATACTTCTGAGTTCATCCTCTCCATTTGTTTGCACAGTTGTTCTAGTAGGCTTTGTGGAATAGTTTGGGTTGGTGCTTGAGTAGATTGGTTTATCCCAGGGGGATATTTTGGAGGTGGGATGGTTTGTTGAAAATGGACCGGTGGTTTTTGGTATTGTATAGGTTGGGTTTGGAACTGGTTATGGGTTTGGTAGTTCTGATGGGGGTAAGAATTTTGTCCCTCTGGTTGGCTAGGTTGTTGGTTATCTTTCCAGCGGAAGCCTGGGTGGTCGTTATACCTTGGGTTGAAGGTGTTTTGGTATTGAGGCTTTTGAAAGTTTAGGGCATTGACTTCTGCTGGGGGTACTCCTAGAAGAACATCCTTGATGGATGGAATGGTTGGGAAGTTGTCTGTTTTATGGTCATGTTTGTCACAAATTGTGCAAACAAGGTCTACATTTTGGATTTCATGGACTTTCCTAAGGTCTATCTCTTCAACCTTCCTAGAGAGTGCTGAGAGTTTAGCCCTAAGGCTTTCCTCTTCTCTAAGTGTATGAATTCCAGTGGTTCTTTGTGGCTTTTCAGAATAAGGTGAAGTTCCCCAAGTTTGGTTTTGTTCAGCCAGACTTTCGAGATACTCGTAAGCATCATTTGGGGCCTTGTTTTTAAAGGTTCCATTACACATCATGTCAATAAACTGTTTGTTCCCCGGACCCAACCCTTCATAGAAAATTCTCACTTGTTCAGGTATGGAAAACCCATGGTGTGGAACCATGTTTAGGGTGTCTTTGAACCTCTCCCATGTTTCATAGAATGACTCTCCCTCTTTTTCAAAAATGTTTTGGATGCTCTTTTTAAGTGTGATTGTTTTGTGATGAGGGAAGTATTTTTTGTAGAATTCTCTTTGCAGTTGGTCCCAAGAGTGGATTGATGCAGGTCTCAAGTTGTTTAGCCAATTTTTAGCTCGATCCTTTAATGAAAAAGGATATAGCCTCATCTTAGTGTATTCTAGTTGATGTGGGGGACACATGGTTTCAACAATGTCGTTGAACTCTTTGACATGAAGGTATGGCATTTCTGACTCCATCCCATGAAAGGTTGGAAGGTGGTTTAGGACATGGGGTTTGAATATGTAGTTGGTGTCTCCTATGGAATTGTGTCTAATGCATGAGGGGGCATTGGTCCAAGCTGGAGTGAGGTAGTCGTTCATGGTTTGATCAACTACATTCCCTAAGTTTGGAGCTTCTTGGTTTTGGTTTCCCATTTGATTCCCCCCAGGGTTTAAAATTTGATTTTGTGGATGACCCTCCATTGGACTTGTTTCAAGTTCTGAATTTGGGGTTTCAAGAATATTTGAATCTGATTTAAATAATCCCTTAGGTTCACTTGACTCCCCTATCCTAGGACTTTCCACCCTAACTAGTCTGTTTGAGAAATCGCGGGTGTAGGCGGTCATGCGCCAAAAAAAAAGCGAGAAAGGGACAAGATAAGAGATCTTGGGTGAGAGTAGAAGAATGGAGGTGAGGAAAGAAGGTTTTTTTTTGGATCTAAGGTACTTACATGGTCCCCGGCAACGGTGCCAAAATTTGGTTCACACCCAAATTTACCCAAGAGAAGAAGGGTAGAACGGTCCTTGTAGTGTAGCTTGGGTTGTCGATTCCACAGAGACCTAAGAAGATACCTAAGATACACAACCTAAGGGATGGATTTTTGGATATGAAGTGGCCAACTTGGATTGATTTTGGATGGGTTTTAAGGATATCTAAAAGATTTAAGTGGATTCAATTTAAAAGAATGAGTTGATCCTAGGTTATCACTCGGGGTGGATTGGACGTATTTTCTTTTTAATGATTTCAATTTCTTAAATTTGAGATGGGTTCATTTAAGGAGATAAAACAACATCATAACTTACTGGTTTAATGCCTACACCCTCTAATACTAATCACCTATACACTTGAAGGATCAAAGTTTTGAGCACTTCAAGGTAAAGGATCGTATTAGTACTTGAAGTGTGTGGCCTTAAATTCAACAAGGACGATGGAGTTTAAAAATCATCAAATAAAAATCCCAATTAAAGAAGTGAATATACATTAATTAGGTGATAAATAACATCCAATCCAGCCCCTTGCTACTCCCTTGGATCAACCCATAAGTTGTTTAGCCCTCCATTGATCCCATGGTTTCAATGGAAGCGGAAAGTAGACTCATAAGGGAGGAAATGGAGAAGTAAAGAAAACAACAAAAATAAAATGATCACTCCACCGTTGGGTGAATAATTTCACAAGGGTTGGTGTGAATAAATTCACACCTTGATCCAACGGTATCAAAGTGATATTAAGAACAACAGAATAAGAGTAGAAGAAGAACTTTTATTAAGAAACTAAAGTGAATTGAACAACTTACATGTGAAAGACAAAATTGAGGCAACAAAAATGCAGCATAACATTACAATTGAACAAAGCATCCAAGATCTTCAACTCCTTTACCACAACTGCCTTAAATAGTCATTTTGGGAGCCTTGGGTCGAGCCTTAAACAGTACAAGTCATCCCACTTGAGTATGGTAGGCCTAGGGAGGTGGAAAGTTTGTGGAATTTGAAATTTTCCACATTTGACCGGAGGTGGCAGCCAGATTTCATCTACCGAACAGACTCGTTTGTATGACCTTCTAGATGGCCGAATCAGGGTGGGCCATATAAGAAGAAAATGGATCTCCGGATGTCTTCTAACCTCCTGTAAAATATGGGCCCATTTGGAGTTGGGTATTCCGAGATATGATCAAAATGGTGTACTGTGTTTCTGGGCCGCAGAATCTGGACCGGAATTTTATCTATAACTTGTGCCGCCTAAATTACCAACATGGAGGCCGAATTAGCATTAACTCCTGAAGAGTTATTTGTTCCTGTACATGTTTTCTATCATCCCACAAAATATGGGATTAATTGGGCCTGTATGTTGGGCCCCACAGTCTCATCAGTGGGCTGGTGTCCAATCTGCCTTCTCCAGAATTGCTTCCTTTCATTGCCAAATATATCCATCATCCTCCATGAATTATCCATTGATCCCTGAATCAAACATGTTCATATTTAAGTGTAGATCAATTTAAAAAAATATAAAATTAAAATATGTAAAATTAAATTCCTTAAAATCAGATGAATCATTGGGTACTTTAAATGATGTTCAAAAATGTACCACATAATAGTGCATTTTAAGAAGGTATTACAATCATAATGTGAAATGGTGTTCAAAGTGTAAAATGCACTAAAATGTTGTTTATGAATAACAAATAACATTAAAATTATGTATATTAACAATTAATATTAGCCTCATTTAGTGGCTAATCAATCATTAACCATCTAGGTTACTATTGTGAATAGAATCAAAATAATACATCCAATTAAAACTGATCATAAACAAACTAGATAAATAATAAGTATGGTATCATTAAAATATATTCCCAATTGAGCATAAGGTATAATGGGGGTTGTTTTCATTTACGATTAGAAATACCATAAGAGTTCCATTACAAATGTTCTTGAGGAATATATCCTTTTCAATTTGAAAATTACTTTCAAAAACATAGAATTGACAGAATTTTAGAATTTTTTTAGAAAATAACCTTAAAATATTGTAAATAAAACTTCAAATAAATGATTGGTCATGACGGTGGGAAATTCCATACATGTTTAGTATGTTAAAAAACTACTCCTTTCACATTTTTGGTAAAAGTAAAAAAGTACCTCATTCAAAAAATTATAAGGATATTCCTTTCAAAAAAAAATTGTAAGTTTTCAACACTGGGTAAAAATGTCTTTAGTATATTATTTTGAGAGTTTTAAAAATATTTTTGTAAACATTTTTGGAAACCATATATATGGAAGAAAAATTATTTTCAACCAAAGAGGGAAATAAATTCATATTTTCTTAAAAACATTTTCTCTTGAATTTTAAGTTCCAAAGAGAATAAAATGGTCCAATTACTTGAAAAGTCAATGAATAACCAGATGATGATAAAATCCATGATTTTATTGAGAGATAGATCATAATATTTCATCATCAAAAAATTAATTGTACAAAATTCTGATAAAATATGGGATTTTAAAATAAACCATTACTTATTAGGAAAAAATTGAATCTATTAGTCCTAATATTTTTTTGGTTTTATTTTTTATCAATTTATCAATATGTATAAAGTTAAAAATATGTGTATAAAGGGTCCAAAAATAGATTTCCAAATGCATAATATCAGTCAAAGGTTCTGATAAAAGAAAATATGACGATTCTTTCTTGATTATTCAATACTACTATATCATGAAGAAGTTTGATGATATGATCTTTAAAGAAGAAGGAAAAAGTGAATAATTCTAAAGTCCCAAAAAATGAAGTGTTCTAGATGTAGATAATTGGACAAAGAATCACGATATTAATGATCAAATGCACCATTAGAAGATACATTGTTATTAGAGTGAAATAATGCACTAAAGATGAAGAATGTGAGAGAGAAAAGTTTGTGTCTTCAGTCAGACCGATAAAGTATCAAAATCAGAGTTCTATTGGATGAAGAGTATCATGATCTTATAATAATTATGATTAAATATATAGAGTGTGATATCATAATGATAATGTGATTAAAAATATTAGAATTATTAAGTTACTACTAAAGTGGTTGCAAGAAACTGAATTATTTACAATTTGAAATAATGCAGTCAATAATATTCAACTATCATGAAACATTTGAGTGAGAAACCATTTGATTGGTTTTATTCTTTAGTGGGTTAAGTTAAAATGATATTAATTTGATCAATTGGGTCAAGATTATTTAGACAAGATTTGAAACTGATTTTTTAAATGAAATTGACACTAACCCATTAGATGTAGAAAATCCCTTGAACTCATTCTTTGATTAAGGAATGAGAACATATGATTGTATATATTTCAATTGAGTTAAAAAGAACCAGATTGATGAACAAAGTTACAGAGTGGTATTTTTCAGATCATCATCTTTGAACTAAAGAAAAAAATAAATAAGAATTGTGAAGATTTAATAATATTCAAGAATTTGTCATAAGATTTTTTAATAGTTTAAATGATCAAAGATGAAGCTAAAATGAATTTGAAATTAAAATAATTGAAAATTTGATTAAGAGGGAAAACATTTCAGTTTCCCTCTTTTTTAATTTTTTTGATTCTTATAAATAGAGAACATAGTACATTCGTATTGAGTGACTGTTCACATGTGCAAAAAGTTAATGTTATGAATTTTCTTGATAAGATGAGATCCCATACAAATTTTTTTCTAGGTTGATATTGAGATAACATGAGCAAGATACATTGGAGTGAGTTCCATTGAAGTGAGTTCCGTCAGAGAAAGATCCATTAGAGTGAGTTATATCGGAAGAAGATCCATTATCGCACGATCCATCAGATATAGTTCTATAAGATAAATATATTTCGATCAAAGAATTTATGAGTTTTCCTATTGAGTTTATACTCTGTTGAAATAAGAATATAATAGGTTCAAACATTCTATATCGGATGGAGACCATTAGATATAGAATACTATACTGAGGATGATCATACTGACTTCTTCTGATTAAGTTTTCTAGATAGAATTTCTGTATGTTTTTATTGAGCATATTAGGATTTTTAAAATATATAGAGGAATTTTTAAGACTAATAAATTCTCAATAGAATTTCTAAAGTTATTGAAGATTGTACATAGGTTAAGTTAATTCAACTTACTTATAGAGGAAGTGAAGAACTTTCTAAAGGGGATCAAAAAAGAAGAAGAATGAATCTTATAGTTGGGGTATAACCAATTACTAAAAATTCTTGTTTGATGGGGGTGTGTAACCAAATGTGGGGAAAGAGTATATAAAAACTATATTTTGTGGTATAACTAACTATAGCATAAAATGTTTTTACTTTGTTTTAGAACTATTTACTACTTGATCCTTTTTTATAGAAAGAATTTAGAGAAAGGAATCTATGTTGGGGGGACTAACCAATATGGAAATAATTATGTCTTTGTATCAAACCCTGAAAATATCATGTGTTTATCTTTATTTAAATTTGTTTAATACAAAATTTTAGTTTTATATTTATAGTTTAATGGATCGTAAATGTTAAAAAAATTCATAGGTTAAGAAAAAAAATCAAGAAGTTAAGAAAATCTATTATAAAAAAGAAAAGTAACTGATGATCCCCCCCCCCCACTCTTAGTGGTATCAGTCATATTAGGGAAATTTAATTGGTATTAAAGAAGGTTCCCTCTAATAGATATATCTTTGAGAATAGAGAATTTAAATTCCTTGAACAATAGTTTTGTCCCTATTTTTTATGGAAAAAACTATCACAGTTGGAAGAATAGGATGTTACCCTATCTTTAATCTATTTTCCTTAAATTTAGAGATGCATTAATAGTGGGATATCCTCTTATAAATGAAGTTGTTGTGATAGATATTTATAAGAGATGTTTAGAAGCTGATGGAGAAGGTTTGAATTCTATGTTGATGGATCTTACTGAAAATGTTTATACAAATATAATGGGATTTCCAATAGCTAAGAAAATGTTGGATAATTTGATAAGTAAATATGAAGGAAATGAGAAAGTAAATAAATCCAAGTTATAAATATGGATAAGTATATTTTAAGATATATAAATAGCTGATGAATTAATTATTTATGATTACTTTACAATTTTAATGATATTGTGGGCAACATTAGAGGTTTTGGTGAGAAGCTGAAAGGCTAAAATATTGTCAAGAAACTGATGATAAACATTACAGATACATTTGTTGCTAAATTTTTATCTTCATAAGATCGTGAAGATTTATCCTTGTATGAGATTCAAAATATTCTTACAGTATATGAAATGAAAAAAACTCCTTTTTTTAAGAAAACAACTAAGAGATAAATTTCCTTCAAATCTTTGTTAAAAGTAAAAAAATAAAGATAAAGAAGTTATAGAATAATTGATTAATTTATAAGATGAGGATAAAGTATAATATTTTAACACTATTATTTCTCTACTTTCTAAAAGATACAACCAAGTCAATTGTAAGGGGATAGGTAAAATTATCTCAAATGTTGGAATTCTGAAGGGAAAGAAAATTTTGCACAAAATTTTACTAGGAAGAAAATCAAAGAGTATGAGTCTGAAGAAGATGATAAAAATATCAAAAACAATATTGAAATAAACATAAGAAAAAAACTACTTATGAAAAGAAGAAGAAATTTTACCTGAGAAGAATGAATACGGATGATTGCTCATCCAGTGATAAATAAGATCAACAATTGAACTTCCTTACTCAAGTTGGGAATATAAGCGGTTTGTCAAGTAGTGATTGTTATTGTGAATACAGAATGGATCTTGAGTAGATTCTTAATGAAACTTTGGAAAAAGAACATGAGAATAATACTCAACTCAAGAAAGAAATAAGGAAGTTGAAGAAATATGTTAAATATTTAACTTTTTAGAATGGTTATAAGATAAAGAAATAGGAAATAAACCTCAATTTTATTAGATCTTATAAAATTAAAATTTGTGAGATTGAAAAGGTTATGCAGAAAACCCAACTAGTTATAAGAATATAAATATGATACATTCCAAACTTTTTGAATAAAATAAGCAGAAAAAGTTGAAGACATCCAATTATAAGAAGATGATAAATGTTCTAAAAGATATTTTTTATAATAAAGAATATGATTTTTTAGAAACATAATCAATTATTCTTACAAAAAAAATTCAGATAAGAAAGATGAGAGAATATTTCATCAAGGTAGTTGATGTTAAATTTCAAACTTCTAAAGATTGTGAAAATTAGGGTTTACATAAGAAGGTTTTTTGTTTTTCTAAACAATAAAAATTTACATCTATTTATACTAACACCGAATGTTAAAAAATGAATATTTTTTGAGAAATAATCATCCACTATGAAATAGTGGAATTATATAGGAAAGTATACCCCCGGGAAAAGTGGACCATTATTCATGAAGAAGCAACAACAAAAAAGTATAGACCAGTTTTACTATCAGTCCAAAATATCAAGATTCATATGTCACTATTAGTGTTGTGGAATATTTGAATGTATAGATTATTTGTGTTGGTATAACATGTCTCTACCAAGTAATTGGTATTAAAAAAGGGGTAGTTATGATGAGCAAAGAAGATCAAACTTTTCTAATAAATATGTGGAACAAGAAAAAAAAAGAATATAAAGTAAAAAAAATTTAGGCCTCAACAAAGAAAAATGAAAAAATGAAGAAAGTAGAATACTTTAAGAAAGTTGATAAAAGTAATAATAGTGGTAAGAAAAAGAAATAATTCTTTGTTATTTGGGCTGATCAAGTTACCATTGGTGGAAATCTAAAAAATGAAAATATCAGCTGAAGAAAATGGGAAGAAAAGGTTTTTAAGAGGAGAAAAAAGATGATAAAAAAGATATCAATGGATATTAGTTTTAATATTTTGAAAATTTTCATGAGATTTTATAAATAAGTATGTGTTAATAGAATTTTTATGACTACCTTTCTAAACCAAGAGGAAAACTTTAAGAATATGATGCAAACTTGTTGGAGAAATGATGTTGTGAAATCTGATGAAGAATTGAAAAATCAATATAAAGATTCTATAGATGACACTATTTATATTTCGAAATATTATAAATATGGAGATAAGGCAGAAATACATATAATGAAAAATATAATAAAAATAAGAAAAAATAAATACTGATAGAATATTCTCATACTGAATGTTTCTTATAAGAAACTATTGAGGTTCCTCTGTATTCACAAAAAACTTGATCATTTGTACTAACTTTAAAGGAATTATAGGATTTTATGTTATGAATATAAGGTATGATTATTTTACTATTCCTTTTAAAAAAATTAATGAGGTTAAATAAAATAATATTTTGGAAATTTGTGTTTATACAATTTAAATTTTCTAATATGTTTGTTGAGATGGGTGTAGGTTGTTTTTATCTAAATAATTTTGTATGAAATTTCCTTGTATATGAGAATACTGAAAAGAAAATAAGAAAATTATTATAGGGAAAGTTTTTTATGGACCAAATTGATCACCATGAATATACACTCTTTTTTCTACATCGGCTTCTCCCACATAGACTTAAATATATTTAGCTAAAGGTACTTTTTAAGAAACTCATGTGAGACTATTATTCTGCATATTGGAATTTTCATGGATAATGGGTGGCCCCTTTGAATTTTATTTTCAATAAGGGGGAGAAAAAAATAGAGGGAATAAAATGGGTTGGGTAAAAAGATGAGTATATATATTGATTATGTATATGTTTCAGAGTACTGTGTGGGTATTAACAACAAACAAAAAGTGGGAGATTGTTATGCCAAAGTTGTTTTTTGGGTTTATTTTTTTATAAATTGATCAATATTTATAAAGTTTAGAAGAAGTGTATCAAGAGTTCAGACACTGATTTCCATAAAAAATATTGGAAATAGGTTCTGCTCAAAACAAATCCAGCAATGCTTTGCTGATTGTAGAATGTTATTATATCATGAAGAAGTTTCATGATATGTTATTTGGAAGAGAAAAGGGAAGTGAAAATATATGACGTATCCAAAAATAAAGTGTTCTAGGAGTATCTCATCGGACCAAGGAGCATAGGATTGATGATCGGGTGCACCATCAGAAGATCCATAGGTCTCATAGAGATAGAATGCTCTGAAGATGAAGAATGAGAGAGATCAAATTTGGTGTATTATATACACCAATAAAGCGTTGGAATTAGAGTTCCATTGGATATAGAATATCAGGATCATATGATCAGTCTAATAAAATCTATATATAGTAATGGAATAATAAAAATGTGATTGAAAATATGAGAATTGCTATGTTTTTATTAAAGTTGTTGTAGTAAAACGAAGTCTTTAGAATTTCCAACAATGTAGTCAACCATTTTCCATTAACATGAAGCATCAGAACGAATAATCATTTGATTGGTTTTATTGCTCAGTGTGTCAAGAGAAAAAGATATGAATTTACTCAATTGGTTAAGGATTCATTGGAAAATATTAGACATTGATTTATCAGATAAACATGATGCCAACCCATTGGATAGAGTAAATCCATCAGAGTCATTTTTTGATTATGGAATGAGAAATGATGATTGAGTATGTTTCAATTAAGTCAAAAAGAACTGGATGGATGAATAATGTTTTAGAATGGTATTTTCCAAATTATCATTTCTAGGAAGAATTTTAAAATTATTGAAGACTTCTAAATATTTAATAAGATTTGAGAAGTAATTAGAAGAATTGAGAAGAGTTGAAATGGTCAAAATTGAAGCTCAAATGAATGTGAAATTAAGATAACTAGAAATTTTATTGAGCTGAAAAAACATTACAGTTTCATTTCTTTTCTATTAGAGGATTCCAATAAATAGAGAGAAAATTACATTCAGACTAAGTGACTATTCATGTCTGCGGAAATCTGATGCTCTGGAATTTTTTTGATAGGATGATATCGCAACAAAAAAAAATTCAAGTGGAAGTTGAGATAATCGGATTGAGATCCATCATAGTGAGTTCGATTAGAGTGAGTTCCATCAGAGAGATATCCATTAGAGTGAGTTCCATTAGAGTGAGATCCATCAGACAAAGTTACATTAAATGAAGATCCATCGGTGCAAGATCCATTGGATAGAGTTACATAAAATAGGGATCTATTGGTCAGATTAGTTGTGAGTTACCGAGAGTTTCTATGTCATGAACCCATCCCCACAAAGTGTACCCCTCACGGGTCGACAATGTGAGAAGAGATATAGTAACCCCCGAGTCCCACCTCCACTAAGCCTCGGGATGGAGACTAGCACCAAGGTTATAGTAAACACACAAATGGGAGGCATTACCCTTTAAGATAACACATGTGAAAGATAAATATTAGACAGATACCAACCAACTCCTACTCAAACTAAAATATAAATGAAATACCAAGTACACATATATAATTTATTACAAAAACTACTACAACTGGAAGGAAAATTTTTATGTACTAAAAGAAAGTAAAACGATAGCAACCATGAAGCCCGAACAGATCCTGTAACACCAAACTAGTAGTAACCAGCCTGATCTCTAACATGATCCAAGTGACCTGAAGAATAGTTTATATATTCAGAGGGTGAGTATAACAATATAATCAATAGGATCTTCCTAGGATCCTCTCGTGCAAAATTAAAGGGAACATGCTAAAGCGCATCGAACAATAAGTGAAACTAACTGATAACCTAAATAGGTATACTCTGTTCTTAGCCTCACCATGGACACTCTCACAAAGTATTGTATACAATAGTATATGATATAATAAAGAATATCCAAGTTACCCCTCTACCAATTCCCCACTGGGTTTCCACTTTTTCCCAGCGTCGCATGTCCTAAGAATCTCTCTCTAAAAAGGATTGCCCCCAGACACCTGGGAATAACACCACAACATGAACCTCGTGCAACACAACCACTACATCCATGTGACCAAAGTTAATAGGTAGTTTCCAAGATCCACCACAGCTCTCATAACATGTATCATACGTCTGGTATTATACCTGAAGCCATTATATCCCATACGCTAAGTAAGGATCCTCAAGCCATCGCAACCTATACAAGTTACACCTATAGTAGTCCATAGGAAACTATATCCATAATATATATGTGTAAATAACCAAAAGCCATTACATCCCTCTACACACATATATGGGAAAAAACTAATTTCCATGCCCACCAACACAATTAAATACCAAGAGAAGAGAGTTGGGCCCAAGGGGGTAGTCATCCATCCATCCTCCCATCCAGATATTAGGGAAAACACCCCCAGGGTATAGAATCCCCAGGGTGTTTGTTTCCATAATTGATAGGGTGGAGTGGCGTATAGAAACAAAAAAAGTATAGAATATAATATATCTCACAACCACACTATGGGCATAACCTAGTTTAGACTCAACTGCAGTAAACGTCTCTCAGACTCCCGGTTACCACTGCTAAGACTATATATCCTATAATAACACAACCATTCAAAGATATTATTAAATTACTGATCCCTTTTTATAAATTTCAATTTAGGTTTATTAGTTCTTTAAACATTTATTAAACATTATCAATTCCACATTATATTTCATTAGTATCACAACAAAGTTATATTCCCTCCGGCATAACCAAACCAAGTCTATAGTTCCTTTAAATTGTAACCTCGGCATTGCATCCCAGCAAGATCCAACCCCATGGGTTAACATCATTTATTAAATCATTTATTAACATCATTTATTACTTTCCCATATTCCCAGGCATTTTATAAAAACATTCCACGCCACCAAACACAAGGGGGTCGACATGGTGAGTAGGTGAACTACCTATTGAATCTTTACCACCTATAGAAAGAGCATAGACCCACCCATCCTAGAGAATCTAAACATAGAAACCACATGGAATATCCCATTTGTATTTGCCTTTTTTGGAAGGAGAGGATGAAAAAATAGTTTCCTCAAGAATTGTGTAAAGTAAAGTAGATAACAAAAAAACATGTTCAATCAGCAACCACTTTCATATCAACTGTAATCACAGATTCAACCTATTCTATCATCCCTAGTGTCCTCCCAGACACCCGCATGAAAAAACCGATGTGTCTCACCACTCTAGGAATCAACTGCTACAGCCACCACTGGGCCTCCCTGTCCCCACATACCATAAAAATCTCTCTAGGCTCACACCACAACACAAGGAGCAGGAAACAAATAATTGTAACTGGGATCTTGGGCCTAAAAAAGCCATTAATACTTCACACACAATGATCACTCACAACTCCAAAGAATTAAGTGATTGACCTTAAAAAAAATAGGGTAACTCAAAACCCTTTCTGGCATTATCTTTATTGAACAACTGGTCCATTATTATATATTTAATTAACCGAATCAATTAAACATGCATAAATGTATCCATTTGATTATAAATAAATTACAACAACAAATAGATTCATTTATATGGCTCTTTATCTTTAGCCAATTAATTTATAATTAATTACAGATTTACGTTCTTTACAAATTCCATCAAGAATAACATGCTAACAAGAAAATCATAGATATTACACAATCTAGAAATCAAAATTAAAACTGTCATCATGGTATAAAGAATAAACTTTAATTGATTCCAATTATTTAATCCAGTTAAATTATTTATTATGTAAATTTCATTGTGATAAAATGACTAAAACATGATAACTCTATGACTTCATGTAAAATAATATAGAAGCCACTAATCCCCTACCTCAAAATATTTCTGATGTTCTTTGCACGAGAATTTTCCAACACAACGGATTATGATCACTTGTCCCGAAAAGACTGCATCCACCAGAGGACTCCACAACACAACCACGTCAATCAAAACCAATGAAAGGTCCATTAGAAACATGAAAATCACATTATATAACATGAAAAGGATAATGGGAGGAAATGGATTAAAGAACCTTTAAGAATAGAGGTATAACATATATTATATAGAATAAAAATATACATTTGCTTCTTGCACCAAAATAAGGGCATGCAGGCTGGGAAGAAACGGTCTAAGGATACCACACAATCTCACATATCCTCTCAAAAGAAAGGTATGGGGAATCACATACCAAGTAAAACAAGATGGAAGAACATGGTGCAATGTATCTTGACATTTTGAAAATCTAAATGGAGAAACGGTTTAGATACGTGTTAGATTTTCCATTAAAGGAGGCTCTCATTAAGACTATGCATTTTGACCATGTAAAGGAACCCAAGCACTTAGTAATATTAAGATAAGAGTTATGGGATTTTAATCATCCTTAAACACCTTAAAACAAGGCTTTGAACGCGTTTTACATCCATGAAAATGTGAAATGGGCGAAACTGTAGGATGCTAGAAACATTGTTCACCTGTTGATATGGAAACATTGTAGCACCTACCAACAGTTCAAGATGACTCACCAACACCAATAGTTGAAGATGACTCACAGACATATGACTCAATGATAGTTGAAGATGAATCACTGACATATGACTCACCAAAAGTTGAAGATGACTCACTGAATGATGACTCACTGACAGTTGAAGATGACTCACTAACAGATGACTCACCAACTGTTGAAGATGACTCACTGATAGATGAATCACCGATAGCTTAAAATGACTCACCAATAGATGACTCACCGATAGCACTGTCCACATCTATCTCACCAATAGGAATATTCATATCTGTCTCACTAACACAACATTTTTCACATCTGTCTCACCAACGACACAGTTCGCAAAACTGAAAATTTGTAAAATAGTTGGGAATAAGTCACCTTGACCTCCCAAAACACCTCAAATACCAGATTTTAGCAATGGAATGGACCGTACATTTATAATACATTACATCAGATACCTCTCAAAACATTCTCACCCTCGAGAATCAAAAACCAACCTAGAGAATAAACAGAAAAAGGGTCCAAACAACCACCCTTCGAGATACTTCTCATGGATCTTACCACCAAAGGAGCTCAACCACTTTATCAAATGAACAATTAGAACCCACATGAAAACTAAAACCAGCTCTTAACTACTCTCTTGGGGGAGATACCTCTCAAAATAGAACTAGACACAATAAGTAACAAGAGAATCCATCTCATAAAAAGGAAAGGTCTACGACCACAAGACGAACATCATTATAATAAAAGATCTTAACATCAAATAGTTTATGTTACTAATCACGTATCTGCAATTCATGTTCCTAAGTACTCTCCTCCATTCCACCATGACACCACAAGACATGAATCAAGGATATAGTATGCTCTCTCAACTCCTTCTCCTTGCGGTCCTGTATCTCTACGGGACACTCCACAAAGTTCGCATCATCTTCAACATTGATCTCATCCAAAACAATGACATGTCAGTCCTCATGAAGATAAATTTGGAGCAACAACATGTGAAAAACCTCATGTATCTTTCTCATCTATGGGGGAATTTCTACCTAATACGCCACAGCTCCAACATGATCCAACACCTCAGAAAGGCCCAAAAAACCAGGGAGAAAGCTTCCCCCCACAATCAAACCTTCACTACGCATGATGGGGAGTCACCTTCAAAAAAACATGATCCCCAAAATCAAACTCCAAATGTCTTCTCCTATGATCGATATATGATTTATGACGATCCTACGCTACCTTCATCCTCTCATGAATCACTTGAACCCTCTTTGTCGCATTCTGTACCAGTTCTTCTCAAAGAATTTCTGACTCTTTGACCCTAGTCCAACTCAACAGAGAACGAAATGTTCGGCCATATAAGATTTCAAATGGTTCCATACCAAAGGAGGAGTGGAAAATATTTTTTTAGGAACACCCTACAAAGGGTAAGTTCCTCATCCACGAACCTCCAAAGTCTAGGACACAATAGCGCAACATGTCTTCAAGAGTCTAGATGGTACGCTCTATCTTATTTTCCATCTGTAGATGAAAAGTAGTAATAAGGCATAGCTAAGAACCAAAATTATGTTAGCGAAATCTCTACACCTTGGAAGTAAAAAAGATGATCTCAATCAGAAATGATCATCCTTGGGACTCTGTGGAGTCTCACCACCTCCTCCAGATACTACCTTGACCAAAACTCCATTGATCCTGACTCCCTGATCGCTATAAAGTGTGATGATTTTTTCAAATGATCCACTACCACCCATATATCATCATAGACTCCCTATGATCGAGGTAGACTAGTAACAAATTCCATCGATATTTCCTACCACTTCCACTAAGGAACATATAATGGCTGGAATAACCCACCGGGAACACGGTGCTTGACCTTCACCTTTTGGTAGACCACACATCGAGACATAAACTCTGAAACTGCATGCTTCAACACAGGCCACAAAAATTGACTCCGTGAAGCTCAGAACATTTTTATCATGTCAGGAAGTATCGCTAAAGGTGAACTATGGAACTCTTTGAGAACCATCTCACATGATGCTAAAGCAAAAAAAATTCTTCCCAGAAACAACACCTATTGTTGGTCATCCTTAGACCAAGAATCACAAAATTCATGCACTGCATCACTACATGACTTTGTAATCAGCACATCCACTACAACATTCCCCTTACCTAGTGTATATGATATTTCGTAGTTGTAATCTTGTAAGAACTCCATCCACCGACACTATTGAAAGTTCAAGTCACACTGGGAGAAAACATACCTCAAGATTTTATGATTGGTGAAGACCACAAAGTGCTCTATAATGAGTTAATGTATCCACAACTTCATGTAAAACAACACTACTTCCAACTCTAGATCATGGATGGTATAGTTATGCTCATGGGGACGTAACTTCCAATACCCATAAGAAATAACCTATCTTTGTCACACCAAAACGCAACATAACCCCAAATGTAAAGAATCATAGAAAACCTCAAACTGAACTTCTTCTTCTGGTACAAAAAGAATTGGACCACTGCCCAACTTCTCCATCGAATACTCAAAAGCTACCTAACACCGATCGGTCCACATGAATGCCTAATCATTTCTGGTCAATTCTATTAGAGGAGTCACAACTCGAGTGAAATAGGCTTTGAACCTCTTATAATATCCTTCAAGACCAAGGAAAATTCACACCTATTCCACTTTCTTGGGGATTCCCCAAGACAAAACTGCTTCTATCTTAGATATACCCATAGCTACTCCCTGGGGGGACACAACATTTCCCAAGAAACAAACTTATCAATCACAAAACTCAAACTTAGACAACTTCCCAAATAGTTGTTGTTAACGAAGAACTCCAAAAACGGCATGCAGATGCTATGCATGCTCCTCCATAGACATGGAGTACACAAGGATGTCATCGATGAAGACCACCTCAACCTTATCCAAGAAATCACAGAAGAAAATCTTAATCAATACCATAAACATATCACGAGCATTAATCACACCGAACGACATCACAAGGAACTTGTAATTCACATGATGAAAACAGAAAGCAGTCTTCAGGGTATCCTCATCATTCACACACGTCTGATGATATCCTGACCGCAATTAAATATTCGGGAACTAACTTCCACCCACCATTTGATTGAATAAATCATAAATACATGGAATAGGATATAAATTCTTCATTTTCACTTTGTTTATGCGATTATAATAGATACACAACCACAACATTTCATCGGCCTTCTTCACGAGAAAAATAGGTGTGCCCCACAGTGACACACTCGGCCAAACAAAAACACACTGTAACAAACCATAGGGCTATATACATAGCTCTCTCAACTCATAAGGGGTCATTGTATATGGATACATCAAGATTGGAGACATGCCTGGTTGTAGGTCGATCCCAAACTCGATCTCTTGTTGAGGGGATAATGCTACAACCTCTTCTAGAAAGACATCAGGGTACTCTTCCATGACCTTGGAAAATGATAACTATTAAACCTCTGATGAAGTCAATATTAGCATTACCATCAAGGATGTCAATCACAGAACACGCCTCTGGCCCATCTACATGTCTCTCTCTCTAAAAAACACTGCTATATTTTAATCAGCATCAAAGAACACCGCCTTCCTCCTGAATCAATCCATGATACCCTATGCCAAATACAACAAATCTATGTCGAGGAAGAAATTATATGGTTGTATTCATAAATATAGGAAATATCCCTAAGAGTAGTGCTACCATAGAACTAGCTCACAGTCTCTACATACTTCAAATAATTCATCTCGGCCTTCAATTAGCGTAGTCAATGCCATGGGTAGTGGAAGCCTTTCTATTTCAATTCCCAAATCTTGGAAAAGGGTAGGTGATATAAAGGAATGTTTCACTCTTGAATCAAACAATCCATACAACCAAGTAGAAAACAAGAAAAGGGTACCTCAAACAATGTATGTCTTGCCCAATGCTGGAAATGCTCAAATATAAATGTAACACCACAAACATTTTATGGCATGTTTCTCTTAAATACATTTTAGTTATAGCCTATATTTAAAGAATCATTGAGCCTATATGGAAAAAAACATGGTTACTTATAGGAGATAGTCATAACCTAGCCATAAAACTAAAAATTTTCAGCTCTGTGATTTGAATTTTAAATATATAATATACACGGTTGTGATCAAGATGATAATTAGGGTCTGGTAGAATTAAATTAATTTTTAATGAATAGTAACCTACCCTTATAAATAGTAACCTACCCTTATAAATATTAACATACCCTTCTGAATAGTAATATGACTTTTATGAATGGTATCCATGCCCTTGAATGTATAAATGAATTTAGGCACCTTAAAAATGAAGATGAATATTTAAAGTGTTTATATTTTTTGATTAAATATCTATTTTAATTAAATTTTCAATTAATAATATTTAGAAAATTATTTTTGAAAAATGTACTTCATTTTTGGATTCTACACATCGAAAAATGGTAAGGGTGAATTTTTGGGATTTTTCTGAAATAGTTAATTTTTTTATGAATAGTAAAATCTGATAATTCATAATAAATGATAAATAATGGATTAATTGAGACATTAATGATGATCTGATGATGTAAGCCCAATTGGTTCAAAGTCACATGCATATATTACTATTATTGGTCATGGAATACTCACTATTGGTTGTCTTGAGAGGAAACAGTAAATTAATGATTATAATATTAAGAAAACTCTTCTCTCCTCCACTATATAAAGCACCCCTCACCCCCTCTTCCTATAACACCACTCAAGCCTTGATCCTTGCCAATATTCTAACCAAGTATCTCCCCAAGATCCTCCCCCTCATCCAAAATCTTCTAGCCTCATAAAAATACAAAAACCTATCCTCTTAAGAGGTTCTCAAAGGAGGAAGTCTCAAGAGGTAAATTCCTCTTTCCAATTCCTTCAATTGTTTTAAGTTCTTTTCTTTTTCTTTCTTTCTTCACCATAATAGTATGATAAATAAAGTAAAATACATGTAATAGAATGTTTTCATGCTAATGGTATATTTCATTATCTTCTCTCCTTCCCCCATCCTTTATTTGAAAGAAATGAAAGCACCGTTTGAGATGTGCTAATTTAACACATTAAAGGACAGTGGTTTATCAATTTCTATTATAATCATTAATTCTGTTCATGAAACCATTTGTGTTGTGGTTGGACTAGATTATTATATGTGTAATATATCATATTTTTAGTTCTTTAATCCTTTTTTACAAATGGTATTAAGTTATAAATCAAAACATGTTCATTGTAATCAAACCCACCATTTAGCCAAAACGGTTATCACTATGGATATATATATAATAATTCTACTTCACTCTATGTAACCAAATTAAATTTAAAACCATATAATTTTCTTGATTTTCACTAATAGAATATAACTTCATTTCTGGACAACCACATACATCTTATATATTTATCTGAACTTGAATATAAGTGAACCGATCATTTAAAACCAAGTAAACAAACGAGCCCGAACAATGAAATTGAACCTTATAACTAATCAAAAAGGACTTGAATGAACTAAAAATGGGTATAATAAATCATTTAAATATAGAATAGGTTCTCTAATTATGAATTAATAAGAATAATTTTTTTATTTAGGTATTAAATAACAAGTCAAGAACATCTTCATGCATAGGGTAAGGGATTGCTTAACTCAATTTTCATTCTTTGAGTTAAACATAAATTTCATTGGTTACATTATTCCAAGAATATGTGTGAATGACCTATGATTGTTTTATAATGTATATACTCTTATATTTTTTTGGATTTTTATTTGTCACACATAAATATTCCATTTATTTATCGTCACTCTAATGACACAATCTTTGTAAGGGATCCTCTCTCTCACTTTTATTCAAGAATCTCCCCTATGTTGTGCCCTTTTATTTTTAATTCCTAATGATGGGGTATGATTTTTCACCTCCCCCATTCTACCCTTGTGACTTATAAATAATGGAATACCGCTTTACCTCTCATTAATCCCTCACAATAACACTCGTTACCATGCTGAAATGTTTGTAAGGGCACTACTAAAAATTTGGGCTATAGCCACTGACCTATAGCCACAGTTTTATAGGTCTGTGGTTATAGATTTTTTATTTCCTTGGTTTAATTCAATATCCATGGATAAATCAATATTACACCACAGGCATTGTTTTTTTTTAATCTGTATCGGGCTCCTCCTCCTCCCCCGATCTGCAGCCCTCCTCCTCCTCCCCCGATTCGCACCCCTATCACTGCGCATCCCTCCTCCCTGATGACGTCTCCTCCTCCCCACAACCCTCCTCTCCTCCCCCGATTTTTAGCCCTATCACCGTGAAGCCCTCCTCCATGACGACGTCTCCTCCTCCCCATAGCCCTCCTCCTCATCCCCCGTTTCACAGCACTATCACCGTGCAACCCTCCTCCCCGATGATGTCTCCTCCTCCCGAAGATCTCCTCGATGATCTCACCATGTATCCCTCTCTCACAGCGGTGCCCTCCTCCCCGACGAACTCTCCCACAGTGGCGCCCTCCTCCCCAACGACCTCTACTCAGCGGTCTCACCATTTGCATGTAGAAGCATATCGATCTTCATGCAATTGAGACTGATTATTTACTGGTCTTCAATTACCTTCTCGGAAGCGGTCTCACACCATGGACTACTGAATACACCATATGTAGAAGAAAAATGTTTATTAAAAACAACCTGGAGGTTCTTCATGCTTGGAATGGAAGGAACACAGTGGCAGACTTTCTAGGTTCAAAGGTGAATTATGAATAAGCGGATACTCTATTCGCAGGTCTCAGATCACTTCCAGGGGAGGGGGAAAAGATAATCATCATAGATGCTCCTGGTCTTCACCATTACAGGCCGGCATAATTCCAGGTGAGAGTTTTTTGTCTTTTCCTTTGTTTGATTCTTTTCTAAATGTGGTTTGTACCTTCTCAGAACTCCTTCATTTATTTTAAAAAGTAGTTTTTGAATCATGATTTATTCATCATTTAAAAACAGAACCAATCCACCTTTAACATATTTGATATCTGTAATAAGATTTTTATTTCAGGTCCTATGTGAGGTACATCTTCTATCTAAAAACCAAAAATTGGGAAGGTATATATCATTCAAAGAAACATTAGATACATTTTCCTTCTCGTATCATTTCATCTTCTTCTATTACCATTGAGGAACTTCTTCTGATGTTTGATACATATGAGGATCTTATTTTTCAGAACAATCCCTTTTATCATGAAAAAACTAAAAAACTTTTTCTTATGTGTTGGAAGTTGTTTTAAGCTACTAATATCCCAGTTTATGGGTCTCTAGAGTCACCTTTTGTTGTACCCTAGTGGCATAGTAGGCATTCTTGTGTCTATATCAAATCCAATATTTTCCATATAAATTATCAGAATCATTTTTTAACAAAATATTGAAAATTAATTATCAATTTTCATCGTTGAGATTAGATATATAAAACATTGAAATGGCTATGGAACCCATTCCCACTTAGGTTTACCCTTCTTCAATATCTTAGAATAATCTTGTTACACACAAACCTTTCATGAAAAACTCATATTTTTGACTATTCCCAAGATTGGGAAAACTATTTTAAAACCTAAACCATTGATTCCTAAACCATTAGAGTCTTCAAAATCATAGGAAGAAAATAAATAACCGACATTAGAAACTGAAAAATCAGAGCTGGATAATGAGTGAATTGGTTAGGGAATGTTGAAATTCAATGAGAGGAACATGGGTAAATTGTTTATTAGTGTTAGAATTTGGGAAAAAGTGATTTTATATATTCAAAAGAGAAAATTGACATCTTAGAAATATTTTTCATAAATATTATTTTATTATTTACGGGAGTGTCATGAAAATATAGTAGATTCAAGATTTTAGATAAAGACATAACAACCCTCAAATATAGACACATGTAACCCATACAATGAATAATGAGATTGATCTATCGACAGTGAAATAATAGGTGGAAGATAGCCTTGATGTATTCATTAGATAAATAACCTCATTCCCACTTATAAATAGATTGGTCTTAAACAAAATTATAATATGTTATAATGGTTTTTGATTTGTTAATTTTTTATATGTTGATGATGTTTAGACTACTATGGTGTGGTTAATGAGACATCTTCCATCAAAATCCATGGATTTAAATGAATTTGTATTTTTATTTCCCTAGTGTGATTTTCATGAAATCATATTTTTTCCGTATGAGTAGTAGATTATTATCCATGCACCTTTAAATTTTATCATAGTTTTATTTTTTAATTTGGTTTACACATAATACTACCACAATTTTCATTCATTTTATAATATGATGTAGGGGAGTGAGGGGTGATAAAGGAGTGATTAAGCATTCTCAACTACCATGGGTAGGTGAAAGTAGTGTATCAAAAATCATTTTTTTCACTACCTAACCTAACACACTAAAGAGAGAGTGAATGGATTGAGATCTTGAGTCATTCCAGGGTATTATATAGGGGGTGAATTTATTTTATAAGATATTATTATATAATTAATGTGAGAATTAAATAAGGGCACCCTTCATTATATTCATCATTTTTCACTTTTATTTTATTTCTTCCATGCACTTGTGGTTCCACTCCTTCATTATTTCATTATTTTCAAATTAACAGTGTTATATTATTGTAGGTGTGCGGATAATGAATGATTATATCCTTCCATGCACTTGTGGTTACCTATCTCTTTTCACCATAAAATTTAGTATTTTTAATTTTCTATTGTATTACATTTCCATATTGGAGTTGCCAATTAGTGGAAATAATGTTTTGGTTCCCTATCTCTTTTCACAATAAATTATATTATTTTTAATTTTCTATTGTATTACAGTTCCATACTGGAGTTTCAAATTAGTGGAAATCATGTTTTGAGTTCTTAATCAGATCTACATATTGAATTAGAAATCACTGGTGTTTTCCATGCTGCACTTTGATCATCCTTTTGGAATCATGCTTTTGTTTAAGGACATTCTTATTGAAGACTATATGTTAATGCCTATCTGATAGAATGATTTAAATTTATATTTCATATAATCATGCTTAGTTGAATCTACATTTGATTAACTTAGATAGAGGGCTGGACAATGCTTATTTACTAGATTCTCAGGTTGGTCTGAGAGGAATATGAAGACTTTTTGTTGATGAAGTGAAACACTTCTAATTATGGAAGATCATAAAAAGTGGATGTTGCAACATGATTTTCTATATAGAGTTTTTTTGCGCTTTCTGGCACATACAGTGACTCATTTTCCTCATTATATGAAGTTTTATTATAAGTCATGTTTATGTCCTCTTTTAATTACTTGATGGTGCATGCTAATTACACCTCATGTTTTCACTGTATCTTGAACCTTCAATGTTTTTCCGGGGTATGGGTTGGAAAAAAATCATTTATTTTGTCATTATTGTAGTTCATTAGTTTTTCATTGAATATTTACCTATCAGAAATAGTGGGCTTAAAATGGGTTTTGTGCAGCCTGTGATCTACGGTTTTCATTACTAGCTTCAAAAGGTGAATTTCGACTTCTAATTGTCTGCCAATACAAGTTCAACTTTTTAATTAAAATGTTGTTAAACCTAAACCAGGTTTTATAGAAAATGATGAGTTACTGATGATAACAAATAGGTGAAGAGAGGGAACTGCAACACCACTGAGGGCCCATGAGGTTAACATCTTTTATTCTACTGTGTTTGGAGAAACCTAGTTATGGGGATTCTTTCTTTCCAATTTTGTGAAGCATATAAAAATATTAGTGTCCTTTTTATGATTTATTTACTACTTTATATTGATTGGTTTTGTTGGCGATCACTTCTGTTTGATCTTGTTTTCTCATACTAATCATGATTTTTGATTTCGTGTTAATCAAAATGGTTATTTTAGTTTCTATTCAGCATGTTAAGCTGCTATAATTTTTACATGAATATTTTCCATGTAATTTCTTGTTCTTGTGAGTTTATATTTTTTAATCAATATGTACGTGTTTAATTTTATTGTAATACATTTAAGGATTGGTATTATTCAATTATTCATAACTCTAACTTCTATTTACAGAATAATACCTGTGTTGAACTGCTGTTTTAAAAATTATAGGGGGGCTGGTGTAGGCTAGGGGATGGGGGTGGTGCAGGGGGGTAGGGGATGGTTATGGGGGAGGGGACTAGTTTGGGGGTGGAGGGGGCTAGTTTGGGTGGGAGGATAGTACAGGGGATGGGGTGGGGGTGGTTGCAGGGGGCTCGTGTAGGCTAGGGGGTTAGGGGGTTGGTGTAGGCTAGGGGTTGGGGGGTGGTGTGGGGGGACTGGTTTTGGGGGGAGGGGACTAGTTTTGGGGGGAGGCTAGTACAGGGGAAGGGTGGGGGTGGTGTAGGGGGGTTAGGGGGGGCTGGTGCAGGGGTGGAGGGTTGGGGGGCTAGTGTAGATTGGGGGTGTGGGGGTGTGGGGATGGTTGTGGGGGAGGGGACTGGTTTATGGTGGAGGATAGTACATGGGAAGGTGGGGGGAGATGGATTGGATAGACATAGATTTGAGGTGGCTTGTTCAGAGAAATTGCTCAGGGTTTCTAGGATATTCATTATGGAGCATGGATATTTTTGACAGTAGTGGTCAACAATACAGATAAAGAGTGATCTAGTAGTATGTGAAATGTGGGGGATCATCTCAGTACTTCATGTTCTATTGAATTTCCATATATATGTCTTGTTTTACTTTTATTTATCTCATGGGATATATATTTGTGTCTACTATATCTTGCATATATTATATACAGTTTAGTTGATTTTATATATTCTACTGGTATTTTGGATTTATCTTCTGTTCAGTGTATTATATATATTCTACTGGTATTTTGGATTTATATTCTTTCTAGGTGGGGGTGCAAGGGGGTGGGGCAACGGGAAGTGGGGGAGGGAAAATTGTCTGGGGGGAGGGTGAAGGAGGGAAAGGGGGAGGGGCAGGGGGCAGGTGTAGGGGGGAAGGGGGTAGGGGGGATGTCTGCAGGGATGGGGGGGATGTCTGCAGGGCTGGGGGAGGGGGGAGGGGGAGGTCTGCAGGGCAAGGGGGGGGGGTCTTCAGGGTAGGGTGAGGGGGATGGGTGGGTGGAGGGGGAAGGGTGGAGTGGGGAGGTTTACATGGAAGTGTGCAGGGGGTGGTGTGCAGGTGGGTGGAGGGGGCATGGTGTAGTGGGGAGGTCTGTAGGGCAGGGGGCAGGGGGTGGTCTGCAGGGGGGGTCTGTAGGGCAGGGGGAGGGGAGTTGGGCAGTGGGGAAGTGGGGAAATGGGGCAAGGGGGTGGGGCAGGGGGTTTAGTTAGTCTCTATAGGTTTCTTTAATATTAGATAAGGTTGAATAACCATTATAATCCATCTCTAACTCCCCCATTTCTTCATGATTAGGTTTCTCCAAATATGCCCTCCTATTTACAACAGATTGCTTTCACTAAATCATGGGTTGATATTAGTTGCAACAAATCAGATTTTGTATGATATCACTAGTTAATATTGGTATGGATTTAACACATTTTCTTTTCAAAATCTAGGCCATTATGTCCACTTATCTCTTCTTTCCTATGTTTATTATTGTTTGAAAATTTCATATTCACTTGAACAATTAGAGAACTCTCAATGGTTTTCGTTTTTCTGGTTTATCCTTTTATAACTCACCAGAATATATGATCTAACATTATTTATTATCATGTTCAACCTTCTTCATAGGCGTGGATCCATTTTTTTGTTATGATTGATTCTATTTGATTAGAAATTGTGTCCTCTAGTAATCTTTTATTATCGGGTGGGATAAAAATTTGTATCGAACAAAACCAAATTAAGCTAAACCTCGATCCAAACTAATTATATACCATTAACAGGAAGAATAATTGTAAATTAATAGGAATGTACAATTTGATAGTATCATTTTGAAACATAGATCTATTTCCCCCATTCTTGCAGGAACATGATTTTACCCAGGGGCATTGTGGTTCTTATATGTTGGGCGGTGACATGTATAGTCACAGGAGACAGGTATGTTTTAGTTTATTCTTTATTTTATTTTCTTTATTGCATTGGCCAATTAGGTCTTTTACTTCTTTATATGGACATAGGGTAATTATATTCTACGAAGGGGGGAAAATGGGGTTCAGATTGATTCAGTCCGCCGACTTTGATCCGAGGTAAGATTATATGGTTACTACTTGTCTCACACCTCATGTATTTGGGTATTTCAGTGTTTTTTACTTCATATTATGTTTTTAGTAGGGTTTTGGATCATTTCATGTTGGTTCTGGTGGATTTGGTTCTCCCAATCGAGGTAAGGATTTAATGTCATTGGTTGTTTCTCACTGTTTATGTAGCATCCTTTATGTGTTTTAATGTTCCTGATATCCTTTGTGTAGTGCGTTGATCCCCGCTCGTTGGTTTCGAGTATCCAGGTTAAGGGTGACTCATCTTCGTGTGCATAGGTAAGAAAGTATATGTATGTGGGTTCCCCCGTTACATGTATAGTCAACCATGGTAGTGATTATTCACGTATGGGGCTATGTGTGCCCATGTATATATATATATATATAAATGCATACGCAGGTGAGTGGAGACTGGTATTTTCATATAAGCATATGTGCAAGTATCCCCTTGTACATGCTCATGTCCATGTGGGTTTGTGCATAGGGGATAGGTGTCCTTGCATGTGTGTGAAGGTGCATATACCCAGTGGGGGAGTAATAACTTTTAGTTAGAAAGCTCCAAGAGCCAAAGTGGATGGTTTGGTTCCATCATGAGGTAGGATCCCTCTTCTAGCATCTTTAATTCAAGAATTCTTTAAATTGAATTTAGCTTCTTTCTTAATTATGCTTAATTATATTTAATTTCATATCTTGAATAAGTGTTATTTAATATAATTGTTTCATTTGATAAATAAAGTAATGTTTTTATAATAAAACCCCTCCAACGGAGGTGTGCTGTCTGTGAAAACTCACAGTGATAGTTATGTTGATCTAGTTGCTTAAATTATTGCATTTGATTTGTGCTGAATGAGTTTTAGAATAAATGTTAAATATAATTAAATGAATTGTGTGATAAAACAATGCCATGATTTTATAATAAAACCCCTCCAACGTAGGTGCGCTATCTTCTAAACCAAAGAGTAGTGATAGTTATTTGTATCATGTTTATATTTGGTTTGAGTCATTCATATGCCTCTTGTTGTTGTTTGTTTTGTGGCTAGTTAGTTTTTGTTTTCTTTGAATAATATAAATTGGCTTATCATACTTGTTTAACTCAAATGACATTGCCCGAGTAAGCATATGCCTTGACCATGACAATTTCCTTTTCAAGCGTTGAATATTATAAATAAAATTTCCATGTTTAGGCAAAGTGAATGAATTTGTAAATGGTTTGTGTAGGGTGTATGATTATTTTCCGTCTTTTTGTTACCCATTAGACATTGCATCGTTGTGTCGCTCTCTACAACCATCTCTGGCAATCCCTTGTTATAGAATATCAAATAGTTGATATGTTCTATCATCTGCCAGTGGGGGTGATGGTCAGAATGTTGCCCCGCCTCCTCTAGCTCTCTTCGCTCTTGGCTGGCAGATGCTACCCCACGAATGTCACTGAACTGGGCCAACACACTGCGGTCACGCCGCGGTCATGCCGCGGTCACACCGTGGTCACACTGTGATTTGGCCCTGTTCTATGATGACACTCCACGATGGTTTTCAATGATAGTATTCCATGAGTCTTGTGATCAATGTTGAGACTGAATAATCACAATTTCTACTGACAGGGTGATGACCGGAATGTTGTCATGCCTCATCCTGCTCCCTTCGCTCCTGGCCGGAAGATGTTTCCTCACAGATGTCGTTGGACCAGGCCAACACGCCGCAATCACGTCGGGGTCACGTTGTGGTCACAACGTGGTCACACTACGGAAATGCCATGATTTGTCCCTACTTCAGCCACATCCAACCCACACCATCCCCCTTCCACCTTCATTTCAGAGTGTTGTCACCGGCATTCCAGCCCACAAAAAGGGATGCAACAAGGGAGATTATTGGATTGGTGTAGCCCGATCCGGTTGGGTATGATTTCATATCAAATATCCTTACCTGTAGTTTAATATTCAGATGGTCTAATATCTTGAACATACGAGCATTTTGGGCCTTGATTGCAGCCAAAAATTGGGGAACTCATTGAAGCTCTATGAAAAAAGAAGATCACACAAAGAAATTTATAAGGCTCTTCTGCATCTCCATAAACACATGGTAATAGTCCAACTTCATCATGTTAGTAATTTATTTTTCATTGAAAACCTCCATGAATGTTTTCTATGAATAATCATCTCGTCCCCTATCTTGATTAATGGTATTCCACCATCAAATGGTTTATTTATGGAAAATATAGTTCTCTAGAATCACTCTCTCGTCCAAATATGTCTTCTATCTTTATTAATGGTATTCCACCATCAAATGGTTTATTTATGGAAAATGGAGGTCTCTAGAATCACTCTCTTATCCATAGATGTCTGGAACCAAGCAAAAATTCACTTGTTGTTGTCTATCCAATCATTTGCATCTTATGTTCCTGTAATACATAGAAAGGGTGGTGGATATGTGAGACAGAACGCCTGATTATGTCTGGTCATGGAATTTAGAATGTTTCCAGCTTAAACGAGAACAATCTAATAAAAACCTTAGTAAACTAGCTCTACATCATGAGTCACCAGAGACTGTACAGGGTGGGGGGGAGGGGGCAGGGGGATGTTCAGGGGGGTAGGGGTGTGTACAAGGGGGATAGGGGTGGGGTGTGTAGGGGGGCAGGGGGTGTGTGCATCATACCAACTGATTATAATTCCCATGATTAATTTAGGGGCTATTCAGATGTACTCAAGTTGAAACCAAATGATGCTAATTGATATCTTCATTCTTTTTGGAATTACAACCTGAGATCTTTCACTCATCTCAATACACATATTGAAAACATTCAAGTACATGTAGAATGTTTTACAAATCATCCTTGAGATCTCAAATTTCCTCAACTTATTGTCATTGATTAATTCAATTTCTCACCCTTAATATTAGACTTTATTCGGTCATTAATAAGGATGAGAGAAATGCATACCTCATCAATGATTTTTTCAATCACTTTCCAGAAATTCCAGATTTTCATGGAATAAATAAGTCTGGAAGCTTCTCAAGGGTCTTCTCCACTAATCTCCCCATCAAGTAGAAACACTATCTTCACTCCATCAAGGTAGATATTTCCTTCTGATGTTCTTTGGAATACCATTTGATAAATCATACCAAGATGTGCAGGGGTCAGGGGTGGGGTGTGCAGGGGTGGCAAGGGTGGGGTGTGCAGGTGGGGCAGGGGTGTGGACATGATACCAACGGATTATAATTCCCATGAATCATTTAGGGCCTGTTCAGATGTCCTCAAGTTGAAACCAAATTATTCCAATTGATATCTTCATTCTTTTTGGAATTACAACCTGATATCTTGCACTCATCTCAATACACATGTTCAAAACATTCATGTACATGTACCAGGTTTTTGAAAGTAGTGTTGAGATCTCAAATTTCCTCAACTTCTTGTCATTGATTAATTCAATTTCTCCCCCTTAATATCAGACTTTATTTGGTCATTAATAGGGATGAGATAAATTCATACCTTATCAATGATTTTTTTAATCACTTTCCAGAAATTTCAAATTTGCATGGAATAAATAATTCTGATAGCTTCTCAGGGGTATTTTCCACTCATCTCCCCATAGAGGAGACACACTATATTCACTCCATCATGTAAGATCTTTCTTTATGATGTTCTTTGGAATACCATTTGATAAATCATACCCAGATGTGCAGGGGGAAGGGGTGGGGTGTTCAGGGGGGCATTGGTGGGGCATTGGTGGGGTGTGCAGGGGGTAGGGGTGTGAACATGATACCAACTGATTCTAATTCCCATGAATAATTTAGGGGATTTTTAGATGTCCTCAATTTGAAAACAAATTATTCCAATTGATATATTCATTCTTTTTTTAATTACAATCTGAGATATTGCACTCATCACAATACACATGTTGAAAACATTCAAGTACTTGTAGCAGGTTTTAGAAATCAACCTTGAGATATCAAATTTACTCAACTTCTTATCATTGATTAATTCAATTTCTCCCCCTTAATATCCAACTTTATTCGGTCATTAATAGTGATGAGTGAAATTCATACCTCATTAATTATTTTTTCAAGAACTTTCCATAAATTCCTAATTTTCATGGAATAAATAAGTCTGGAAACTTCTCAAGGGTCTTCTCCACTCATCTCCCCATCGAGGAGACACACTATCTTCACTCCATCAAGGAATATCTTTCCTTATTATGTTATTTGGAATTTCATTTGATAAATCATACCAATATGTGTTGGGGGTAGGGGTGGGGTGTGAAGGGGGCATGGGTGGGGTGTGCAGGGGGGGCAGATGGTGTGTGCATGGGGGGCAGGGGTGGGGTGTGTAGGGGGGAAGGGGTGTGAACATGATACCAACTAATTCTATTTCCCATGATTCATTTAGGGTCTGTTCATATGTCCTCAAGTTGAAACCAAATGATTCCAATTGATATCTTCATTATTTTTGGAATTACAACCTGAGAAGTTACACTCATCTCAATACACAAGTTTGAAACATTCAAGTACATGTAGCATGTTTTAGAAATCATCCTTGAGATCTAAAATTTCCTCAACATCCTATCATTGATTAATTCAATTTCTCCCCCTTAATATCAGACTTTATTCAGTCATTAACTGGGATGAGATAAATGCATACCTCATCAATGATTATTTCAAGAACTTTCCAAAAATTCCAGATCTGCATGGAATAAATAAGTCTGGAAGCTTCTCAAGGGTCTTCTCCACTCATCTTCCCATCGATGAGGCACACTATCTTCACACCATCAAGGTAGATCTTTCCTTCTGATGTTCTTTGTTATACCATTTGATAAATCATTCCAAGATGTGGAGGGGGTAGGGGTGGGGTGTGCAGGGGTGGAAGGGGTGGGGTGTGCACAGGGGGCAGGGGGCAGGGGTGTGAACATGATACCAACTGATTCTAATTCCCATGAATCATTTAGGGGATATTCAGATGTCCTCAAGTTGAAACCAAATTATTCCAATTGATGTCTTAATTATTTTTGTAATTACAAACTGAGATCTTGTACACATCTCAATACACATGTTCAAAACATTCAAGTACATATAGAAGGTTTTAGAAATTAGCGTTGAGATATCAAATTTCCTTAATTTCTTGTCATTTATTAATTCAATTTCTACCCCCTTAATATCATACTTTATTAGGTCATTAATAGTGATGAGATAAATGCATACTTCATCAATTATATTTTAAGCACTTTCCAAAAATTCGAGATTTTCATGGAAAAAATAAGTCTGGCAGCTTCTCAAGGGTATTCTCCACTCATCTCCCCATCGAGGAGACACACTATCTTCACTCCATCATGGAAGATCTTTCCTTATGATGTTATTTGGAATACCATTTGATAAATCATACCAAGATGTGCAGGGAGGCATGGGTGGGTGTGTAGGGGGGCATGGGTGGGGTGTGCAGGGGTTAGGGGTGTGAACAAGATACTAACTAATTCTAATTCCCATGACTCATTTAGGAGTTGTTCAGATTTCCTCAAGTTGAAACCAAATGATTCCAATTGATATCTTCATTCTTTTTGGAATTACAACCTGAGATATTGAACTCATCTCAATACACATGTTGAAAACATTCAAGTAAATATAGCAGGTTTTAGAAATCAGCCTTGAGATCTCAAATTTACTCAACCTCTTATCATTGATTAATTAAATTTCTCCCCCTTAACATCAGACATTATTCTGTCACTAACAGGGATGACAGAAATTCATACCTCATCAATTATTTTTTCAATAACTTTCAAGAAATTCCAAATTTTCATGGAATAAATAAATCTAGAAACTTATCAAGGGTCTTCTCCACTCATCTCCCCATCGAGGAGGCACACTATCTTCACTCCATCAAGTCAGATCTTTCCTTATGATGTTATTTGGAATACCATTAGATAAATCATACCAATATGTGTAGGGGGAAGGGGTGGGGTGTGCTGGGGGAATGGGTGGGGTCTGCAGGGGGAAGGGGGTGTGTGCAAGGGGGCAGGGGTGGGGTGTACAGGGGGGCAGGGGTGTGAACATGATACTAACTGATTCTAATTCCCATGACTCAATTAGGGGCTATTCAGATGTCCTCAATTTGAAACCAAATTATGCCAATTGATATCTTCATTCTTTTTGGAATTACAACCTGAGATCTTGCACTCGTCTCAATACACATGTTGAAACATTAAAGTACATGTAGCAGGTTTCAGAAATCAGCCATGAGATCTCAAATTTCCTCAACTTATTGTCATTGATTAATTCAATTTCACCCCCTTGATATCAAACTTTATTCGGTCATTAACAGGGATGAGAGAAATTTATACCTCATCAATTATTTTTTCAATCACTTTCCAGAAATTCCAGATTTGCATGGAATAAATAAGCCTGGAAACTTCTCAAGGGTCTTCTCCACTCATCTCCCCATTGAGGAGACACACTATCTTCACTTCATAATGGTAGATATTTACTTATGATGTTTTTTGGAATACCATTTGATAAATCATACCAAGATGGTGACTTTTTTCAGATCTAGAATAGTTATTCCAGCTTACTTCCCTTCATTTTCTCTCCTCTTGAGAACTAGTTTCACCTTCAATTCCATGAATTGTATGGCACACTAATAAAACAAAAATAATAAATAATTAGGGATTAAGGTGGATTTCCTTGCTCATCAATGTGAGCTGTTGGGTTGAGAAAATTTTCTCAACCAGTTTGTCCTTTCCAATTTAGCTCCAAGTCTGGATGGACTCTTCATGCATGCACTTCTAGATTTTGAATTAGCCTTGGGAGGAATGGATTTATTTTTTCCCTCCTCATGTGAAATTTTATTTTTAACATGATGATAGTGCACGGGCTGCTCCAAGATATGTGCAAGGGATGTGGGGGGCTGTCCAGGGGGTCCAGCAGGGGGGCTTCTGTCTAGGGGGGTTGTCCAGGGGGTCTAGCGGGGGGTGCTGCTGTCTAGGGGGGTTGGGGCTGCTGTCCGGGGAGGGTCCAGCAGGGGGTGGGAGGCGTTGTTGTCCAGGGGGACCATAAGGGGGCATGGGGTGTGTAAGGGGGTGCAAGGGTGTCTAATCAAGGGGTGAAAGGGATGTGGGGGGGCTGCTTTGCATGGGGTGTCTAGTAGGGGTGAAAGGGGGGGTGTCCAGCAGGGGTGGTGCAAGGGGGGTCCAGCAGGGGGGGTTGTTTGCTAGAGGGGTCCAGTAGGGGGGGCTTCACTATTCTTGTTTATTGAGTTATATTATTTTTGAATATTCTAAGATGTTTTTTTTTACCATAATTTTATGGGATGAGCACTAATGTGTTCTACCTTGTGTTATAGGAACTTTTGAGCTAGTTCCAGACTTCTTTTATAGTTTGTCTTATAGGGAGACTGATGTAAGGGAAGTTATGTGTTTTTTTATATTTGGATTTGTTTAATTCTTATTATGTAAGTAGATTTCGTCTATAATTTAATTTGGAGGGGACTGGCTGGGGGGAAAGGGGGAAACTGGAAGGGGGGCTGGAAGGGGGGTGTAAGTGGGGGCTGGATGGGGGGTACAAGTGGGGGAAGGTAGGGGCAGGGGATGTGGAAATAGGTAGGGTGGTTAGGGGGCAGGACTGGGGGGGTCTGGGGTGTCTAGGTTATGGGGGGGGGGGATTCCAGGGTCTATCCAGGAGGGTGGGGGTGGCTGTCCAGGGGAGTGGAGGTTGGGGCTGTCCAGGGGGATCTGTCCAGGGTCTGGGGGTGTCCAGGACCTGCGGGGTGGGGGTGTCTAGGTTCAGGGGGGGTTCAGGGTCTATCCAGGAGGGTGGGGGTGGCTGTCCAGGGGAGTGGAGGTATGATCTATCCAGGGGGATCTTTCCAGGGTCTGGGGGTGTCTTGGGTCTATCTGGGGGGTTTCCATGGTCTATCTGGGGGTGTCCAGGGTCTGTTTGGGGGGGTGTCCAAGGTCTGGGGGTGTCCAGGGTCTATCTGGGGGGGTGTCCAGGGTCTGTCCGGGGGGTGTCTAGGGTCTGGGGGAGGTGTCTAGGGTCTGTCTAGGGGGTGTCTAGGGTCTGTCTAGAAGGGGGTATTTGCAGGGGGTCTTTGTAGGGGCGGTTATTTAGGGTGGGGTGTCCAGTTTCTAGGAGGGAGGGTTTTGAAGGGGGTGGGCTACGGTAGGGGGGTTGTGTAGGGGGTGGGGGCTATTTTTTTAAGGTTTTTCAGACCCTATAGCCACAGTTTCTAACCGTGGATATAGGCCTTTTGCCACAGTTTCTAAACGTGGTTATAATTCTAATGCCATGGTTTCTAACCATGGCAATAAATTGTGTCCCTCCTCTAGAGTATCCATGGTTCTAAACCGTGGCTATAAGGATATTACCAGGGTATGAATCGTGGATGTATACCTATAGCCACATTTTGAACCTTGGCTCTAGACCTATAGCCATGGTTCCAAGAAGTGGCTATAAGTCTAGGCCTATAGCCACACCAAACTTAGCCATAGTGTCTCAAACTGTGGCTATTACCTATAGCCACATTTTGAGGAACTATAGCCACGGTTTTAAACCGTGGCTATAGCCCGAATTTCCAGTAGTGGGGGATTCTCATCTCACTTTCATTTCTGTGATATTTTCATTGTTCGCCACTTATTTCTTGTATGTGGTATTTTTGTACTTACATTTGATATATAATAACATTATTCTCTTTATATTCATGTTATTAAATGATTCATTTGAGGTTTATGAAGTTCTGGTCATATGATTCGACCGATTACATTGTGGTAACAGACGTTGTCTCAACTACTATTTTGTTGTAACTAACATTGTATTGTACACCTAATAATCCTTATGTGGTGTACCTTATACCCATTTGAGATCACTTTTCATTTGAAATTATATTTATATTAAATATCCATAATATCATATCGTGGTTATGTTTGTTGTCTAAATCGTATACCATTTTACATACGGTGTTTATTTGGAAAGTTGTTTTAATTATGGAAATATTGATAAATATGTATACTCTACTCTATACAAATATTGATAAGATATATTGCTATTTTATTGAATCAATGTATAAAGAATTATTTGGACATTCAGTGGAGTGTGAGGCCCTCTATAGCCCCTTGATTCATCGGTAGGTCTAATGAGACAAATCAGTTTGGCAACAAACCCTTCGAGTTTGTTTCCAAAAATCAGACGGGCGTCTACCCATGGAACTAAACCATTTTTACGGTATTATGGTTCTTGTGCCAGATACATGACATCCAATTAATAAGAATTCTTATTATTCATTGTCATTTATTACTATCCATGAGGTTTTCACTATGAAAAAATCTATGGATGAAGTTTCATTCTCAGTTTATTAATGGCATTAGTTTTTCATTTATTCATCATGACATGTTGATTATGTCACATTGATTGTGATTCACTCATTATTGTATTCATGCTTCCACTATTTTTAACCCTTAATGACCATTTGAGCTCACCCCTTTCATTTTTTTCCATCAATAGGTGATGAAGAGGTGACCGTTTATTGAGCTCTTGTGGATGTCGTTTTTAGTTTTCATTATGTATTATACTTTATAACCTTTTCCAGTGTAATTTATGTTACATCTATGTATCTAGTTTCTTCTAGAAAACTAAACTTATTCTTTCTTTGGGATTTTCATTCCTTATAACCATGCCAAAATCATAATTAATGCACCGGCTCCAGTATAGAGGGGTCGGGGCGTTATAGTTGGTATCAGAGGAAGTTTAGTTGGAAACTTGGAAACTAGATTTAGAAAACGTAGATTAGGGAATAATCCATAACATAAGCCTTTGAGGATAAACATAAAAGAAAGTCCTGGTATTTTGGTAAGGAATGTATTATTTGGAACTTTCAAGCAATGAATCCCTATCTGGTTACGAGCAGGTAGAGGTGGCTCTGGAATAGAGGTACCTAGGAGTGAAAGCTCCGACAAGGAGTTTTGGGCTTGACCCGGGGTATCCTAGTACATGACAAAGAGACTTGCTACACTCTTGGTTACCACACTCTCGGGGGGATATGCTTAGGATAATTCAAATTTTCATTAAAATCCATTATGAAGGAGTTTAATATAAATTTTCCTCAAAGGATTTGGTTTGGATAACTCTGGAAAACCAGAACTGAATGATGAAACACTTACATAAACAATACTAAGAACAATTTTTTTCTTAATTTTTAGATGGAAAACGAAATTACTTATCTTTTTTCTCTTCCAACAGAAGTATTAGAGACCATAGTGGGAAAATCATGTGTAGAAAGCTACGAGACTTTTGAAAATATTCGTTTATCTTGAAAAACCCTCTACCGAGTATCCAACTCTCCTCGTGTACTCCAACTTCACCATGGAGCAGGTTTCATCTATTACCTCATGATGAGTGCACAATTAATATTCTATGTATGAAAAGGGAAATACATCAATGGTATCTTTAAATGTTTTACCCTAGCCACTAATTTATTTTCTCTTGAAGACTTTGAGGAGGCTGCACTAGGGGGAGACCTTCGTGCATCATATATATGTCAGATTTTGACCTACGGACTCCATGGTCGAGTTGTGGACTTTGAAGCCCTTGAGAATAAGAATACCCATTTGCATTATCAACATCAAGTTTATACTAATGTCGCTCAACTTGATACACTACATGCTTCTCTTAATATGAATTTTAGATGTCCACACACAGTTGACCGTAGTTGCACACGGTGCATCCTGACCAAGGAGATAGAGAAATTTAGAATCACTTTGAGGATCCATTTGTCTAAAAACTAGGGAAATCCCCAACATAAGTGGAATCTATACGGAGTCATCATAGAGGATGTCAAGAAGTCCATACTAGTGTTTTTTGAAATGGAGCAAGAGATTGCGTAATTTCTTGAGTTTTAAAAATCATGTCTAAATGAATGATGTTGTATTCTCTGTTTTGATATGTTTTTATATAAAACAATAACTTTGTTTAAAATGGATTTTCCATATTGAAAGTTGATTTACTAAAACTTTTAAGAATGAAGATGTGAGTCAACCAGCAAATATTTTATCACTACCTTCTGAGTTGTTAGAGACTATAATTATCAAGACATGCTCCGAAGAGGACCAGCTCTATGCCAACTTATGCCTGACTTGTAAACTACTCCATCGGGTATCGAATCATACAAATATTCTTCGTCTTTACCATGGAAGAAATATGGTCAATTATAGTATTGCATATACACAATTTTCTATATATAGGAAAAAAGGGAAGTATCATGAAGCTCTTTTTCTATGTTTCACTTTGGCTGATAACTACCGAGATGTGGGTAAATTTCTAGAAGCTTATTTAGATGGTGACCATCAAGCGAGCTACCTAGTCCGGGTCCTGAGTTTTAGAATGTACGGAGAACTTTACAACATAAATATCTTCAAGAATGGCATGGTGTATGGGAATTATAGGGATTTAGTCCACACTGAAAATTCTGACCTCTACACTTCGCGTGCCTCTCTATGGAAGCCTAAGTGCTTTAGGCATAGATTCGACCCTACCAGTCCGTAGTGTGTCTGGGAAAAGGAAATCGAGCAGCTGAATACTACCTTACGAATCCACCTGAGGTCGTCAACACCCAAGCATTAGTGGTATTGTCGGTAAAGGGACTTCAGGAGTGATGTGTGTCTAGTGTTGCATATGGTTATGGGAGATTGAAATCTTCGAACTAGTTTTTGGGATTCATGTATTGGGGGACTAGGGAAACCAATAGCCTTGTTTTGCTTTTTGAACCAGTGGTTATATAAGAATATAACTTATTTTCTCATCTTTTTTATATCCTTTCATCAGTTATACTTTTGAATGAGTATCACTAAGTGAACTTTCATAATAAATTTTCATATGGATGGACAAACCCATATGTTATCTCTTCCTATGGAGGTACTGGAGATTATTGTAATCAAAACCTGTGAAGAGGAGTACCTACCTCTCAGAAACTTGCAAAAAACATGTAAACAGCTATATGAAGTGAAAAAAAGTCCGGACATTCTCCATACCTGTCAAGGGAATGCTTCCATTTACTACCGCATATCCACGACACAATTGTCCGACTATAGACGAAGATTAAAATACCATGAAGGAATTTTCCTATGTTTCACCCTAGGCCAGAACTACATGGCTAGCTTATGTTTTCAAGAGGCTGCATTGGAGGGAAACCTTTGTGCAGCCTACATGTACCAACTCATCAGTTTTAGCCTATACAACAATGTCTACCACTTAGATGTCCTCAATCAAGACAAAGTTCGGTGAGTTCTTTGTGTGTTGGTCCATTCAGACATTTCCAAACCTTCTATCGTTCAAGACTCCCTCTGGAAGCCCGAGTGTTTGATGAAAGAGTTCAACACCTTCTATTCAAGGTGTGTCTGGGTCAAAGAACTAGAGGAGTTGAGTATCAATTTGGGTTTTTTTCTGAATGCACTTGAGGATCCTCTACGATGGGAGACGTGGTAAGAACATCATAGATCTTTCTTTTGTGGTTATAAAATGAATTGTGAGGACTTAATTATTCGAAGGAGGGAATAATGTGACACCCCAAACATTTTATGTTATGTTTCTCTTAAATAAATTTTAGTTATAGACCATATTTCAAGAATCACTGAGCCCTTATAGAACAAAACATGGTTACTTATAGGAGATAGCCATAACTTATCCATAAAACTTAAATTTTCCAGCTTTGTGATTTGAATTTTAAAAACCTAACATACACGGTTTGTGATCAAGATGATAATTAGAGTCTGATAGAATTAACTTAATTTTTTGTGAATAGTAACCTACCCTTATAAATATTAACCTACCCTTATGAATAGTAACTTACCATTATGAATAGTCATATGACTCTTATGAATGGTATCCATGCCCTTGAATGAATAAATGAATTTAGGAACCTTAAAAAAGAAGATGAATGTTTTAAGTGTTTATATTTTTTGATTAAATATCTATTTAAATTAAATATTTAATTAATAATATTTAGAATGCCAACGAGCCTGTACCCTAGGGGTATAGGCTCGTGCTTGGCATCCAAAAGAACTGGGATCAAATCCGAGCAGGGTAAATTTCTGGGGGTACTGTAGCAGTGTTATAGCAGGGGCGGAACTTTAGCAGTGGCAACACTATAGTGGCGGAGGGACTGTAGAAGTTTCTGTAGAGGCTGCATTATTGTAGCAGTATTGTTGACTATGGGGTCCTTTGGGCCATATAATGGGCTTTCAAGCCTTGTATTCAGGCCAATTGGCCTTAGACCTTTGGGCTATGTAATGGGTCACCCTCTACCCAGTATAAGGAGGTCTTTGCTTTAAATAATAAATTGAGGCTTCGGCACCAACCTTTTAAAAAAAGTAATCATATATAGAAAATTATTTTTGAAAAATGGACTTCATTTTTGGATTCTACACATCAAAAAATGGTTAGGGTGAATTTTTCGGATTTTTCTGAAATACTTAAATTTTTTATGAATTGTAAAATCTGATAATTCACAACAAATGCTAAATAATGGATTAATTGAGTCATTAATGATGATATACTGATTTAAGTGCAATTGGTTCGAATTAACATGCATATATTACTATTCCTGGTCATGTAATACTCACTATTGTTTGTCTTGATAGGAAATAAAAAATTATTGATTATAATATTAAGAAAACTCCTCTCCCCTCCACTATATAAAGAACCCTTCACCCCCTCTTCCTCTCACACCAATAAAACCTTGTGCCTTGCAAATATTCTACCCAAGTCACTCCCCAGGATCCTCCCCTTCGTCCAAAATCTCCTAGCTTCTTCAAAATACCAAAACATCTCCTCTTAAGAGGATCTCAAAGGAGGAATTCTCAAGAGGAAAATTCCTCTTTCCAATTCCTTCAATTCTTTTATGTTCTTTTCTTTTTGTTTATTTCTTCACCATAATAGTATGATAAATCAAGTAACATACATGTAATGGAATGTTTTCATGATAATGATATATTTAATTATCTTCTCTCCTTTACCCACCCTTTATTTGAAAGAAATGAAAGAACTGTTTGAGATGTGCTAATTTAGCACATTCAAGGACAACGGTTTATCAATTTCTATTATAATCATTAATTCTGGTCATGAAACCATTTGTGATATGGTTGAACCAGATTATTATATATGTAATATATCCTATTTTTAGTTCTGTAATCCTTTTTTACAAATGGTATTAAGTTATAAATCAAAACATGTTCATTGTAATCAAACCCACCACTTTGCCAAAACGGCTGTCACTGTGGTTATATATATAATAATTTGACTTCACTCTAAGTGACAAAATTAAATTTAAAACCATGTAATCTTCTGGATGTTCACTATTAGAATATAAATTCATTTATGGACAACCACATCCATCTTATATATTTATCTGAAAATGAATATAAGTGAACCGGTCATTTAAAACCAAGTAATCAAACGAGCCCGAACAATGAAATTGAACCTTATAACTAATCGAAAAGGCCTTGAATGAACTAAAAATGGGTATAATAAATCATTTAAATATATAAGAGGTTTTCTAATTATGAATTAATAAGCCTAATATTTTTATTTAGGTCTTAAATAACAAGTCAAGAACACCTTCAAGCATAAGGTAAGGGATTGCTTTACTAAATTTTCATTATTTGAGTTAAAAATCTATTTCATGGGTTACATTGTTCCAAGAATATGTGTGAATGACCTATTATTGTTTTATAATGTATATCCACTTATATGTTTTGGATTTTTATTTGTCACACATAAATATTTCATTGATTTATCATCACTCTAATGACATAATCTTTGTAAGGGATCCTCTCTCTCACTTTTGTTCAAGAATCTTCTTTATGTTGTTCCCTTTTATTTTTAATTCCTAATGATGGGGAATGTTTTCTCACCTCCCCCATACTTCCCTTGTGACATATAAATAATGGAATACCCATTTACCTCTCATTAATCTCTTGCAATAACACTCTTTACCATGCCGAAATGTTTGTAAGGGGTTTCTCATCTCACTTTCATTTCTGTGAGATTTTCATTGTTCGCCACTTATTTCTTGTATGTGATATATGTGTTCTGACATTTGATATATAATAACATGATTATATTTATATTCATGTTATTAAATGATTCATTTTAGGGTTATTAAGTTCTGGTCATATGATTTGACCGATTACATTGTGGTAAGAGATGTTGTCTCAACTACTATTTTGTTGTAACTAGCATTGGATTGTGCACCTAATAATCCTTATACGGTGTACCTACTACCCATTTGAGATCACATTTCATTTGAAATTATATTTATATTAAATATACATAATCTCAAATCAGGGTTATGTTTGTTTTCTAAACCGTATACCATTTTACATACGGTGTTTATTTAGAAAGTTATTTTAATTATGGAAATATTGATAAATATGTATACACTACTCTATATGGATATTGATAAGGCATATTTCTCTTGTATTGAATCAATGTATAAAGCATTATTTGGACATGCAGTGGAGGGTGGGGACCTCTATATCCCCTCGATGCATCGATAGGTCTAATGAGACAAATGAGTTTGGCGACAAACCATTCGAGTTTGTTTCCAAAAATCAGACCGGTCTCTACCCATAGAAAAAAACCATTTTTATGGTATTATGGTTCATGTTCTAGATACATGATGTCCAATTAATAAGCATTATCTTTATTCATTTTCAGTTATTACTATCCATGAGTTTACACTATGACAAAATCTAGGGATGCAGTTTCATTCTCAGTTTATTAATGGAATTAGTTTTTCATTTATTCACCATGCCATATTGATTATGTCAGATTGATTATGATTCACTCATTATTGTATTCATGATTTTGCTATTTTTAACCCTTAATGAGAATTTTATCCCACCCCTTTCATTGTTTTCCATCAACCTGTGATGAAGAGGTGATCGTTTATTGAGCTCTTGTGGATGTCGTTTTAAGTTTTCATTATGTATTGTACTTTGTAACATTTTACAATGTAATTTGTGTTAGATCTATGTATCTAGTTTCTTCAATACTACTAAACTGATCATTCCTTAAACATTTTTATTCCTTCTAACCATGCAAATATCACAAGTAACGCATCGGCTCTAGTCTAGAGGGGTCGGGGCGTTACAATAAAGATGATCATAACATACTCTATGGCCTATTTGGCCCTATTGATGACCACCACCATGGCAACAATCTACTCTCTAAGGACGGGGAGCATCTTGGAGTTGTCCTCCACCTTCCCCATCTTCTCTCTACTAATCCAAAGTTTGTGCAACCTATTGCTTCAGCCTTAGCTGAAACTGCCTCAATGGAGGAATTTCAAGAGGAACACTCGGCACATGTTGAATGCTCAGAATGGTTTGGCACTCTCACTGCTGATGGCCTCAGCCTCCAAAATAAAAAAACAAGCTTCTGATCCCTTGAAATAGGTTTGAGAGCCGCTACCCCCAGAGAAACAAGATACTGAGGGCTGGGACTTAACCTCAGCATAACAGAAACTCTTCTGCCCTGAAAACTAGGAACCTCAGACCATATCTCTACTTCGTGAGGAATCCTAATGACTCCCCTCTCATAATGATCTGGTTCTGGATAATTTATTCTCAATTACCTCTTCCCTTTCTATCGCCTCAAGATATGTCTTCATCATAAATGGGGTGACATGGCACTGGATCTATCGATGCAAATCCTCCTCGAAATGCCTCACCCTGGCCTCCTCATCTGGAAACAGGTCAAAATCATATCGTAAAAGGTTCCTAAAATGGATTATAAACTATCGAACATTGGATCTACCCTGTCAAAGGCTATGTAGCTCTTGGAGACTGTCCACCTTCATGGTCGAAGAAAGAAACTTGACTCTGAACTTGTCTTAGAATTCCTCCCAAGAGACTACTGACTCCTTGTGATCCCCAAGGAATAAAAACCACCACTACCTTGCTGCTTCATGCAGCATCGTCACAACCAAAAAAAAACCCGTAATCCTTTCGAGAATAGATCGAGATGAAATATATCTCAAAATAATATAACCAATCTTTCATGACCTCATCTGAAATAGATGACTTGTACTTCTATAAACTCTAGCGCTGAAACTCTCTAAGTGTACTCCTTCAAGTTTCTTCATCGACAACCTCTACTCTATAGCGATCTGCTGGCACAGCCTATTGAATATCTTTTATGTGAACCTGATGAGGATTTCGATCTAGATCCATAAATACAAAATAAAAAACATTTAGATCTCCTAAACCTAGAATATAGAATACTTAACATTATTTTTTTTCTTTTATTTCTTTTTTATGTTAACCTATCCCAAGGTCTACCCATTCAAACACTTACGTAAAGAAGATAATGCATGATGATTTCCTAGGAATCTACCCTACAACCAGTATCACCACATTAGTAGCCATTGTAAGCTTAGAGGTCCATGCATCAGATCACAGGGGTCCCAAAATACTCGTGTCTCAGCCGGTCTCTCGTGTTTGCAGTACTTGCTAAACTTAGCTGACATCATTTCCCTATCAACCCATGAACCTCACCTATGCCTAAATCTAAACTCCATTATATACCTCAAACAAACCTCTAATACCACTCTTTAAAAACCCCTCCTCAGCCAACAATGTGATCTGATAGATGGTGACCCCTAAGTCCCACCTTCAGTAGACCCCAAGTTGGAAACTAGCACCGTGGGTAAAGTAAACACTCAAATGGGAGGCATTCACCTCTAATAGAACACTTACAAAAGAGATATATAGGAAAAAAATCAACCAAATCCTTCTCAAACTATAATATCATATAAATCCCAAGTACACATATGTAATGTCATGCACAAAATATAATAGGTGAAAGGAAAAACTTCAAGTTCCAAAAGAAAGTAAAATGGCAATGGCCACGAAGCCCGAATAGCTCCTGAAACCCCAAGCTAGTAGTAACTAGACTGATCTACAACCTAATCCAAGTGACCTAAAAATATTTTATATATACATAGTGTGAGTATAATAGTACACTCATTAGGATCCTCCCCAAATCTTCTCTTACAAAAGTAAAGGAAGCATGATAAAGCACAGTGAACAACAAATGAAACTAAATCATAACCTAAAAAAGGTATACTATGTTCCTATCCTCACCATGTATACTCTCATCAAGTATTTCATACAATAGTATATAATATAATAAATATTATCAAGGGTACCACACTACCACTTCCCCACTATTTTACCTCTATGACCTAACATCACACGTCATAAGCATCTCTCTCCAAAAAGGCGTGCCTATAGACACTTGGGCATAGCACTACAACCTGAACCTCATGAAAAAAAACCACTATATCCATGTAACCAAAGTAACCAGGTAGTTTCCAAGAGGCACCAAAACTCTCATAACATGTATCATATGTCAGGTATTATACCTCAATCCATTACAGCTCATGTACTGAGTAACGGTCCTCAAGCCATCATAGCCTATAAATGTTACACCTATAGTGGTCCAAAGGAGACTATGTCCAAAATATATGTGTGTGAATAACCACAAGTCATTACAACCCTCTACACACGTATATGGGGAAATATAACTGCAATTCACACTAGAACAAGTAACTATAAAGATAAGAGAGTGGGGCTAGAAGGGGTAGTCATCCATCCATCCTCTCATTAGGATGTTGGGGAAAACACCCCCCCCCCCCCATGGCTCAGAATCTTCGAGGTGATAGTTTCCCTAACCGACAGGGTGGAGTAGCATATAGAAACAAAAAAAGTAAAGAATATAATATAGCTCACAACTACACTAAGGGTATAACCTAGTCTTAGACTCAACTGTAGTTAACATCTCTCAGACTCCTGGATGCCATTTCTAAGACTAGATATCCTATAAGAACACAACCATTCAAAGAGATTTATTAAATTACTTATCAATTTTTATCAATTTCACGTTAGATTAATTAATTACTTAAATATTAATTAAACAATATCAATTCCACATTACATTTCATTAGTATCACAAAAAAGTTCTATGTCATCTGGCATAACCAAACCAAGTCCATAGTCCTTTAAATTGGAACCTCAAAATTTCATCCCCGCAAGCTCCAACCTCATGGGTTAACATCATTTATTCAATCATTTATTAACATCATTTATTACTTTCTCATATTTATAGGCATTCTAGAAAAATATTCTAAGATACGAAATACAATGGGATCAACACAGTGAGTAGGTGAACTACCCATCGAGTCTTTTCCACCTATAACAAGAGCATAGACCCATCCATCCTTGATAAGCTAAACACAAAAATCATGTGTCATACCTTGTGTGACTTCACCTCTTTTGGAAGGAGATTAAGAAAACCCAGTTTCCTTAAGAAGTAAGTAAATTAATGTAGATAACAAACAATAGGTTCAATCAGTATCCACTTTCATATCCACAGTAATCTCGGCTTCATACTATTCTATCATCCCCAGTGTCCTCCCAAACACCCCCATGCATAAACTGATGTATCTCACCACTCTAGGAGTCAACTACTGCCACCACCACTAGGCCCCCCTTCCCCCACAAACCACAAAATCCATCCAGGATCATTCATACCAGGCTCACACCATAACACAAGTAGTAGGAAACAAACAACAGTAACTTGGCTCTTGGGCCAAAATAATGCATTCAGCCTTCACACACAATGATCACTCACAACTTCAAAGAATAATATGATTTTTCATTAAAATAAAGAGGGTAACTCAAAACCCATCAAGTTATTATCTTTATCACAAAACTATACTTTTATTCCATACTTAATTAATTAATTAAATTAAACCTACATTACTACATCCATTTGATTATCATCAAATTGCAACAATAACAACTGGATTCATGTACATGCCTCTTTATCTTTAGCCAATTAATTTATAATTAATCCAGTATTTATGTTATTTACCAATTATATAAATAATGACATGATAACAATAAAATCATAGTTATCACACAATCTAACAATCAAGAGAAAATTGTTATCCCGGTATAAAGAAATAACATACGATCGAGTCCAATTATTTAATTCAGTTCAAATATTTATTATTTCAATTTCATTATGACCCAGTGGCTAAAACATTATAACTCTATGACTACACATAAAATATTATAAAAGCCAAAAATCCCATACCTCAAAATTTTTCGGATTTTCTTTGCACGAGAACGTGCCAACACAACATATTATGATCACCTCTCCCATAATGACTGCATCCACCCGCGGTCGTCGCGGCACAACCGCATCAATAAGCACCCAAGAAAGGTCTATTAGAAACATTTAGATCACATTAAATAGAATCTAAAGGATAAAATGATGAAACAAATTGAATAACCCATAATAATAGAGATAGAACATACCTTCTATCAAAGATGGATCAACACTTGCTGCTTGCACCAAAACAAGGACGTGCAGGCTGGGAATAAACAATCCAAGGCTACAACACAATCATACTTCTCATTGAAAAATAAAGGTATGGGACGTCCCGTATCAAAGAAAACAAGATTTAAGAATAAGGAAGAATATATATTGGCCTCTTGAAAATCAAAATAGAGCAGTAGTTTTGATACGGTTTAGATTTTCCATTAAAGGAGGATCTTGTCAAGAATATGTGGTTTGACTGAGTAAAGGCACCTGAACACTTAATAATATTAATATAGGAGTTATGGTATTTTAATAGACCTTAAACACATTAAAATAAGTCTTTGAAAACGTTTTACATCAAATAAAACATCAAATGGGAGAAACTGTAGGAAGATGGAAACATTGTTCACCAATTGATCTGGAAACACTATAGCACCTACCTGTAAATGAGATGACTCGCCGACACCAATAGTTTAAGAGTATTCATTGACATATGACTCACCAATATTTGAATATGAATCACCTATAGATGACTTTATAATAGTTGAAGATGTTTCACCAATAGTTGAAGATGACTCACCGACAGTTGAAGATGAATCACTGACAGATGAATAACTGATAGTTGATGATGACTCACTAAAAGATGACTCACTGATATATGAATATGACTCAACAACATATGACTCACCTATAGTTGAATTTGACTCACAGACAGATGACTCACTGACCATTGAATATGACTCACCGAAAAATGACACCACGAAAGTAATGTTCACATCTGTCTCACTGACAGGACTATTCACATCTGTCTCACCAACATCACTTTTCACATCTATCTCACCAACAACATTGTTCATATCTGTATCACTGATAGCACTATTCATATCTGTCTCACTAACAAATTTGTTCACAAAACTAGAAATTTAGAAAAGTATTGATAATAAGTAACATGACCTCCCAAAACACCTCAAACACCATATTTTAGCAAAGGAATGGACCAGAGAGGTCCAAGAAATTACATTATACATAATTTACGAAATAAGAGCATAGTTTCATACTTTCTACATCAGACAGAGACCATCAAACAGAGGTTACTAGAGTGAATTCAATCACACTGACTTTTTTGGGGTAATTTTCCCATATAGAAGTTCTGGAAGTTTTTATTGAGAACATTCATATTTTCTAAAGATCTAAAGAACGATTCTAGACTAAAAAATTAATTATAATTTTTGAAGTTATTAAAGTTTTTACATGGGTGAATTTTATCTAGATTACTTGTGGAGGAAGTGAATAAGTTTTTAAGTGGATCAAAAAATAATAAGAAAAAATCTTATAGTTGGGGGTATAACTGGTTACTTAAAATAAAATGTTTATTGGGGGGTATAACTAGCTGTGGGGAAATAGGATACAAAAAATATGTTTGGGGGTATAACCAACTATAGTATAATATTTTTCTACTAGGTTATAGAACAAATTTATGTAAGTGCCTTTGTATTCTGAAAAGAAGTTAGTGAAAGGAATCCATGTTGGGGGGCCAAAAAATATAGAAAGGAGTATGTATTTTTAATGAACCATGTGAATATCATGTGGTGCTCCTTATTTATAGTTTTTTCATATGAAGGGTGAGGTTGATATTTATATTTTAGTGGGTCATTAATACAATTTTTTAGATGTTAAGAGAGTTTTTCAATAATAAGTTAAGAAACATTCTTATAAAAAAAAGTAGCCACTAATTCACCCCCCCACTCTCAATGGAATTAATCCTATTTTGGAACTTCAATTTATATCTGAGTTGGTTCCCTATTAAATATCCATCTATGATAATAGAAAATTTCAATTCAATGAAAAATAAGTGTTTTTTTTTGTTTTTATAGAAAAACTATCAAAGTTGGAAGAATATAATGTAACATCGCAAGTAAGTAATGAATAATAGATATTTTTATCTATGTATATTAATGATTAATATAGTGTTTTAGAGGCTTAAAATGAAAATAAATCCAATCTTAAGCATGGAATACACTAATATTCTTAAAAGATTGTTTTACTGCCTTATGATGGAAAACCCTTTTTAAATCTATCTTTTGACAATTTTATAAACTATTTTTGTCAAAATAAACTTATTCTTTATGATTGGGACATCAAAATTTACTTTGTGTGAATTTTTGGTATTTTTCTGACAATGTTCATTTTTTAATGAATAGTGAAAAATACTGCATTTTACATCAAAACTGCTTTTTAATCTAATTTATTTATATGATTATATTATCTTTTGAATTGGTATTAATGTGTAATATGAATATATTTTTACCATTTAATCCAATGGTGGTCATTGTAATCAATTTCACTTTGAAATTAGACTTAAACTGGTGTCAATCTTTTGATACTTATTGTTTTATAAAAACACGCTATTTGCTCTGACAGCGGGAATTAATTATTAAATTAATTAATGTGACTTATATGTTTCTAATTTGGTAAAATAGACTTCATTTTTGAATTCGGAATATCAAATATAGCTTAGGGTGAATTTTTGGTAATTTTCTGAAAAACTTCAATTTTTGATGAATAGTGAAACCACTAAGTGGTACTTATAAAAACTGATTTTCCGTTTAAATGAAATTTTTCCATCATTGTGTTTTGAATTTAAAAAATCCGACATACATGGTTGTCATTAAGAAGTAAAATGTGGTTCAATGAGATTAAAATAATTTTTTTGGTGAATAGTAACTTATTAAGTTTTAATCACGATTAGTGGTAATTAGTGTAGTTTAAGGTAAAAATTGCTTTAATAAAATAAGATGATCTTGACACATGTCCTAACCTCATTCTTTGTGTCATGGCCTACCAAGAAAAGCCATGGATCAACTTGGGGACCCCATGGATCCACTTTGGTTGGGAAATGACATAAATAACTTTTTATTTAATGTAAAAGTAAAAATGACATAAACATAATATGTTTTACAAAAACAATTTTTACATGGGGTTATAAAGATCAGATTTTTGATTATAAATTTTCATTGGAAAGATAAAAATATTTCCTACATCATAGTATTTTTTTTATAATTTTTAGACATTAAATAAATTAAATTATTTATGACATAATATTGATGTAGCGATGACATCATTATTTGATTATTTAAATAAAATGGAAAGATAATGTAAAATCTATAAACTACACATGTCCAAAACCAATTGGATGAGTGGATTTCGAACCCTTATCACCTTATCCACGAATTATATCAATGTGGGACCTTTTAAAACCGAAAAACATTTTCAAATAAAGTAATATTTCTTTACTTTCTAAAAGTGCCCCTCCTCTCCTCTTATAAAAGGCCCCCACCTCTGCCTCATTTCACACAATCCTCAAGCCTTTGGCTCGGCCAAACCCTTCCCATTTACTCTCTCCACATCCCTCTCCTAATCCTAGAGGATTCCCTTTGGGCAGAATCCTTTCAAAGGAAGCCTTTAGGCTCAAATCAAAAGGAGTTACACTTTTAAAGGTAATTTATTCTCTCACGTTCATTTGTTTTATTTTGCTTCTCCAACCCCCTAAACTCTTTTTATTTACTTCTTTTGTAACAAAACCAGTATCTTCAATATAATAGGATGTTTTTAAAAGATTTATTTGAGCTACACTCTCACACAACTACATCAAATGGTTAAAGAACATATGTTTTCCGTGGATGGCGAAATTCTGCCTCCCGAAACGATGATTGTTCAATACTCATTTAACACCTTCAAAGGTGGCCATTATGATGTCACTATTTTTATATATGATATATAATATGTTTATTATTTCCTTAAGCTTATGTATTTTTCATTTATGGCATACCATTATTATTTCCATTGTGGGTAAACATGATATCTTCATTTTAGGAAGTACGGACTACCGCCCCCTGAAAGTGATTTGACTCGTTAATACCATATGTGTGATGTGTAAAGGATAAAGTTAATGATATTATATATGTTATTATACTGGAATTATAATATACTCTTATATCATTATGATTCCATTCCAGAAAATACGAAATAGAAATGGAAGTAGCGTTCATGCGTACGTACGGCTTACCGTCTCCATGAACGGTGCATTTCATTTCTTACCTATAAATGTGATGTAATATTATAAATACATGTATATGATGAATATATATGATATATATGTTATCCAAATCATTAATATCATTCTGGATATAATGAACCTTTGACCAAATTAACAACATGTAAGTGTAAGAAGTCTATTTTTGACTTAAGAACCAAATACCGACAAAATGAACACTATTAACTTAAATGATTACATGATGTTCATAACATGGTATAAAAGGAATAATTAACTTGAAAAAGTTTCAAAAGAAAGTAGAGATTAACTCAAGTTTATTATTCAGGAGATTAAAGAACGGTCGGGTCAAGTCGGATACGAGGTATGAGACTTCGTCTCAATCTCTTTTCATTGAGGCATATTTTGTTTTATACACAACCTTCTTTTATAAGGTGTATAAACCCCTATTACTTTTACTTTTATTCAAAAGGAATCTTTTTTATACAAAGTGTTTACTAAATGACAAAAGGGAATGTTTTTGTCATACGTATGCGGCGACAACGACTTCTCTGCCGTCGTGACCGTTATTTGATTTTCAGCTTCCTCTACAAGCCATACCTTCTTTTTAAAAGAAAAATAAATACCATGTTTTACTTTTCTTTTCTTTTGGTATCGAAAATGGTTTTCATAATGTTTTTATATCAATGTGTTTTATTGATATCTTGTGATTGAAAGGTGGGAATGTTATGTTTCCTTTATGCATGTTTTATGTGATATGATTATGTTGAGGTTCTTGGGAATTATTATGAAAATGGGTGGTTCTGTGATAAACTAAGGGTGGGTGAGCCCAATATAGCTCTCCAATGCATTGGGTAACGCGAAGGAGTGAAACGTTAAGGTTTCTCCGAAGTTATTTAGGTAATATACTATGATGGGTATTCCGAACGTAACCAAGAGGGTTACTCCCTACGTAAGAATGTTATGAATGCCCCAAGTTACCTTTATGTCTTATGATTTCTATGATTTATTCATGATTTTATGAGGTATGTTAAAGTGACTATGTTTTATGGGTAAAGTATGATTTCATTCTTATGTATATATGAACTCATGTTTCCTTTCCATGTTTTTTTATAACCCATACTGAGTTTTTATACTCATCCAAAGTTTTTGAAATGTTTTTCATAGGTCAAGGGAAAGGTACATGATAAGATGATAGAGTCAAGGATGTGTCAAGAAATAATCCATGTTTTATTTTAAATGTGTTTCCATTTATGGGAAGGAAGAATACTATCTTTATGTAACCACTTTGTTTATATGTGGAATGTAATGCAAGTTTTGTGATCTAATTCTCTAAAACTCTAAACCCGAAAAGATCCTCAATGTGTAATCTTGTAATAACTCAAGATTAAGTAAGGTTTAAGGCTAGGGCCTTATAGTTGGTATCAAAGGTTGGTTTAGATAACTTTAGGAGTTAGAATTCTATTAAATGATTATCCAAAAAAAATTTGAAATGATATAGCATTTGAAGATTACCATGTTGCTTCATCTAAGACATGTTTGTTCAGAATGGTTTTCCACAGAGGAAACAGGGAAGCAGTGCTAGGAAGGCATACAGAAGGAAATAACCTTCCGAATCAGCATCTAGAAATGGTTGGAATTGGAACTGAACAGTTTTTTGCAGTAATGGCGTAGTTGACTCAAGCGATAAATGGTGGTGGTATCCATACATGATATTAGCCAGACCAACCGCAGAGGAACATGTCAGTGGTGTAACATTCCATGAGGCAACATCCACCATCATTCAGAGGATCATCTGACCCTGTGCTAGCTGAAGGGTGGATTAAAGCACTGGAGAAGATTTTTTATGTCATGGGGTGTTCAGACAATCAAAAGGTTAGTCTTGCTATTTACCGTATGGAGGGTGAAGCAGATCAGTGGTGGTCTATGGTTAAAAATATCAGGGACGCCGATGAGATTGATGCTCTTGACTGGGATGAATTCAAAGGTATGTTTCTTGAGAAGTATTTTCCTAAGGCTGTTCGACTTAGGATGGAAAAACAATTCTTGTAATTGAGGCAAGAGGAAGACTCAGTGGCTGCCTATGAAGAAAGGTTCACTCGATTGGCAAGGTATGCTCCAAATTTTATCCGGGACATTGATAGTAAAATCAATCGTTTTTACTCAGGATTAAAGCCAAAATATCTAAGGGCATTAGATTATCGTGAGTTTAAAAGTTATGAAAAGCTTGTTCGATGTGCTGAGAAGGTGGAAATGGAGTTTGCCGATGACCAAGTGTTCTATAACAACCAGCAGAAGAAGAGACCGAGGTGGCAGGATAAAGGTAAGAATTCTTCAAAAAAGTCTGATGGTAAGAGAACTAAGTTTCCAGTTTGTGATAAATGTGGCAAAAGGCATGCTGGGGAATGTCTTCTGAATTCTGGAAAGTGCTACCGATGTGGGAAGATGGGACATAAGGATCGTGATTGCACTGAAAAGGATCAAGGTGAAGGTAAGAACAAATTTTATTTACAGTTAGTGAAGTGTTATAAGTGCAATGAGATGGGTCACTATCCAAACGAGTGTCCGAAAAAGATCTTGAGTGATAGGAAGTAGTTAGACTACAAGCAGAAAGGGGTGGTCAAATCCTTTGCAACTACTTCAACAGATGTCAGGCCATCAAATGAAGTCGTATCAGGTACTTTGTTTGTTTTTTCAGATTATGCCAGTGTGTTTTTTGATTCGGGGTCTACACATTCTTTCATCTCTGAAACCTTTTCTAGTAAAATGGGAATACCATCTCAAGAAATGACTCCTAAAATTTTGGTAAAAACACCTGGGGGAAATGTTGAGGCAAAAAGAATTTATAAGAATCTTCCTATTCTTATATGTGGAAAGAACCTGCTTGAAAACCTTATTATTCTACCTCTAGTAGAGTTTGATGTTATCCTGGGTATGGATTGGCTCTCTATCTACCATGCTAAGATTGACTGTAGATATAAAGAAGTTTCTTTTCAGAAAGACTTTCAGTTTTTTTACAAGAATGAACCCTTGCTTTTGAAAACATATCAAGAGGCCGAGAAACTTTTAAAAGATGGAAATGAATGTTACCTTGCACACGTCATTAAAAATAAAGGAACTGTTTCGATTAATGATGTGCCAGTGGTAAATGAGTATCCTGATGTTTTTCCTGATGAGTTTCCTGGAATAATACCAGATCGGGAAGTTGAGTTTACTGTTGACTTAGTTCCTGATGCTAATCCAATTTCAAAACCCCCTTATCGAATGGCACAAATTGAACTTTTAGAGTTGAAGGAGCAATTGCAAGATTTATTAGAGAAAGGTTTCATTAGACCTAGCACATCACCATGGGGTGCTCCTGTTTTTTTTTTGTTAAAAAGAAAGATGGTTCTATGAGACTTTGAATTGATTATAGAGCCTTGAATAATATCACTGTTAAGAACAAATATCCTTTGCCTCATATCAATGATTTGTTTGATCAGGTTTAGGGAGCTCCGTTTTTTTCAAAGATTGACTTGAGATCGGGGTACCATCAGTTGAAGGTAAAGGAGGAAGATATTCCGAAGACCGCGTTCCGTACGAGATACGGCCATTATGAATTTGTATTAATGCCTTTTGGGATAACCAATTCACCTGCTGTATTCATGTACTTAATGAATAGAATATTCCATGAGTTATTGGATAAGTTTGCGGTGGTTTTCATTGATGATATTTTGGTTTTTTCTAAAAGTAAAGTGGAGCATGAAAGACATTTAAGGGTTATCTTTCAAACCGTAAAAGAGAATAAATTGTATGGGAAATTCAGCAAGTGTGAGTTTTGGTTGCAACAAATGTCTTTCCTTGGTCACATTGTTTCTAAATATGGAATAACTGTTGATCCTGCAAAAACAAAAGTTGTGGAAGAATGGCCAAGACCCAAAAATGTAACCGAGATTCGTAGCTTCCTTGGTTTGGGGGGATATTACCGAAGGTTTTTTATAAATTTTTCACGGTTATCTAGTCCAATGACTAAGCTAACTCGGAAGGGTGTTAAGTTTATCTGGACAAAAGAATGTGATGATTATTTTCAGGAATTGAAAAGAAGATTGGTGAATGCTCCAGTTTTGGCACTACCTTCCATGAATGGTGAGTTTGTTATATACAGTGATGCTTCATTGAAAGGACATGGTTACGTCCTAATGCAGAATGATCAGGTAATTGCTTATGCTTCACGACAGTTGAAAACTCATGAGGTAAATTACCCTACACATGATTTGGAATTAGCTGCTGTTGTTTTTGATTTAAAATTTTGGAGGCATCATTTGTATGGAGTAAAATGTGAAATATATACCGATCACAAAAGGTTAAAGTATATATTCACTCAGAAAGAATTGAACATGAGACAAAGGAGATGGCTAGAATTAATCAAGGATTATGATTGTACAATTCATTACCATCCGGGAAAAGAAAATAAAGTGGCTGATGCTTTGAGTCAAAAAAGTAATTCTTCATTAACAATGTTGTGTTTGGAACGTGATCCTTTGGTTAAGGATTTGATGAACTTTGGCATAGAAGTTGTTGGTGCAGGAAGTCCTTCTATTTTTTTTCAGGTATCAGTGAGATCATCTCTATCAGATAGAATCAAGCAAGCACAGAAGCAAGACAGTGAGTTGCAGAAAAAGGTAGAGCTGGTTCAGAAAGGAAGGTTGCCTGAATTCAACATTGATAATGATTGTGTTTTGAGATTTGGGAAGAGATTGTGTGTGCCCTGTGATTAACAGTTGAAGAGAGAGTTGTTATGTGAAGCTCATAGTTCTCCGTTTTCAGTTCATCTGGGCAGTACTAAGATGTATAGAGATCTACGGGAGTATTACTGGTGGGATGGAATGAAAAGAGATATTGCTAATTTTACTGTGAAGTGTTTGACTTGTCAGCAGGTTAAAGCAGAGCGGCAGTTACCGAAAGGGATGCTTCAGCCTTTACCAGTGCCAGAGTGGAAATGGGAGAATATATCCATCGACTTTGTTATTGGATTACCGAATACATCTCGAGGTAATAATGCAATCTGGGTTATTGTTGATCGCTTGACCAAATCTGCTCATTTCCTTTCTATACAAGATACTTTCTCTCTTGATCAACTTTCCCGTTTGTATCTTAAAGAGATAGTTTGGTGACATGGATTTCCTCTCTCTATTGTATCGGATCGTGATCCCAGGTTTACTTCTAACTTTTGGAAAGGCCTTCAGAAGTCGTTGGGTACTGAATTAAATTTTAGTACAGCTTTTCATCCTCAATCAGATGGGAAGTCAGAACGAACAATTCAGACATTGGAGGATATGCTACGAGCTTGTTCTATGGATTATTAGGGATGTTCGGACCAACAGATTTCTTTGGTTGAGTTTTCATATAATAACAGTTTTCATTCCAGTATACAGATGGCACCATTTGAGGCATTATATGGGAAGCGGTGTCGAACTCCAGCTTTCTGGGGTGAAGTGGGTGAAAGGAAGTTGATGGGACCAGAATTGGTAGAACAGATGGAAGAAAAAGTTCAGCTGATTCAGAAACACATGAGAACAGCTCAGAGCTGGCAGAAGAGTTATGCGGATAATCGGAGGAATGATCTATCTTTCGAGATACGTGATCATGTTTTTCTCAAGGTTTCTCCTTGGAAAAGTGTGATGAGATTTGGTAAGAAAGGAAAGTTGAGTCCAAGGTTCATTGGACCATACGAAATTCTGGAGAGAGTTGGATCAGTTGCATACCGAGTGGCTTTACCTCCGAGTTTATCTCAGGTACACAATTTTTTTCACGTTTCGATGTTGAGAAAGAATATGCCAGATCCATCTCATGTTTTGAGTCCAGAGGTAGTTCAGCTGGAAGAGAACCTATATTATGAGGAACAACTGGTCCAGATTCTTGACCACAGGGAGCAAGTGTTATGGAATAAGGTGATTAAGCAGGTAAAGGTTTTGTGGAAAAACCACATGATGGAAGAGGCAACATGGGAATCTGAAAATGAAATGAGGGATAAGTACCCTCATTTATTCGATAAGTAAATAAATTGCGGGGACGCAATTTTCTAAAGGGGGGAAGGATGTAACATCCCAAGTAAGTAATGAATAATAGATATTTTTATCTATGTCTATTAATGATTAAGATAGTGTTTTAGAGGCTTAAAATGAAAATAAATCCAATCTTAAGCATGGAATACACTAATATTCTTACAAGATTGTTTTACTGCCTTATGATGGAAAACCCTTTTTAAATCTATCTTTTGACAATTTTATAAACTATGTTTGTCAAAATAAACTTATTCTTTATGATTGGGACATCAAAATTTACTTTGTGTGAATTTTTGGTATTTTTCTGACAGTGTTCATTTTTTAATGAATAGTGAAAAATACTGTTTTTTACATCAAAACTGCTTTTTAATCTAATTTATTTATATGATTAGATTATCTTTTGAATTTGTATTAATGTGTAATATGAATATATTTTTACCATTTAATCCAATGGTGGTCATTGGAATCAATTTCACTTTGAAATTAGACTTAAACTGGTGTCAATCTTTTGATACTTATTGTTTTATAAAAACACGCTATTTGCTCTGACAGCGGGAATTAATTATTAAATTAATTAATGTGACTTATATGTTTTGAATTTGGTAAAATGGACTTCAATTTTGAATTTGGAATATCAAATATAGCTTAGGGTGAATTTTTGGTAATTTTCTGAAAAAACTTCAATTTTTAATGAATAGTGAAACCACTAAGTGGTACTTATAAAAACTGATTTTCCGTTTAAATGAAATTTTGCCATCATTGTGTTTTGAATTTCAAAAATCTGACATACATGGTTTTCATTAAGAAGTAAAATGTGGTTCAATGAGATTAAAATAATTTTTTGGTGAATAGTAACTTATTAAGTTTTAATCACGATTAGTGGTAATTAGTGTAGTTTAAGGTAAAAATAATGCTTTAATAAAATAAGATGAGCTTGACACATGTCCTACCCTCATCAGTTGTGTCATGGCCGACCAATACAAGCCATGGGTCAACTTGGGGACCCCATGGATCAACTTTGGTTGAAAAATAACATAAATAACTTTTTATTGAATGTAAAAGTAAAAATGACACAAACATAATATGTTTTACGAAAACAATTTTTACATGGGGTTATAAAGATCAGATTTTTGATTATAAATAGTCATTGGAAAGATAAAAAGATTTCCTACATCATAGTATTTGTTTTATAATTTTTAGACATTAAATAAATTAAATTATTTATGACATAATAATGATGCAGCGATGACATCATTATTTGACGATTTAAATAAAATGGAAAGATAATGTAAAATCTATGAACTAAACATGTCAAAAAACAATTGGATGAGTGTATTTCTAACCCTTATCACCTTATCCACGAATTATATCAATGTGGGGCCTTTTAAAACCGAAAAACATTTTCAAATAAAGTAATATTTCTTTACCTTCCAAAAGTGCCCCTCCTCTCCTCTTATAAAAGGCCCCCACCTCTACCTCATTTCACACACTCCTCAAGCCTTTGACTCGGCCAACCCCTGCCCATTTACTCTCTCCACATCCCTCTCCTCATCCTAGAGGATTCCCTTTGGGCATAATCCTTTCAAAGGAAGCCTTTAGGATCAAATCAAAAGGAGTTACACTTTTAAAGGTAATTCATTCTCTCATGTTCATTTGTTTTATTTTGCTTCTCCAACCCCCTAAACTCTTTTTATTTACTTCTTTTGTAACAAAAACAGTATATTAAATATACTAGGATGTTTTTATAATATTTATTTTAGCTACACTCTCACACAACTACATCAAATTGTTAAAGAACATATGTTTTCCGTGGATGGTGAAATTCTACCTCCCGAAACGATGATTGTTCACTACTCATTTAACACCTTCAAAGGTGGCCATTATGATGTCACTATTTTTATATATGATATATAATATGTTTATTCTTTCCTTAAGATTCTCTATTTTTCATTTATGGCATACCATTATTATTTCCATTATGGGTAAACATGATATCTTCATTTTAGGAAGTGCGGACTACCGCCCCCTAAAAGTGATTTGATTCGTTAATACCATATGTGGGATGTGTAAAGGATAAAGTTAATGATATTATATATGTTATTATACTGGAATTATAATATACTCTTATATCAATATTATTCCATTCCAGAAAATACGAAATAGAAATGGAAGTAGCGTTCATGCGTACGTACGGCTTACCGTCTCCATGAACGGTGTATTTCATTTCTTACCTCTAAATGTGATGTAATATTATAAATACATGTATATGATGAATATATATGATATATATGTTATCCAAATAATTAATATCATTCTGGATATAACGAAACTTTGACCAAATTAACAACATGTAAGTGTAAGAAGTCTATTTTTGACTTAAGAACCAAATACCGACAAAATGAACACTATTAACTTAAATGATTACATGATGTTCATAACATGATATAAAAGGAATAATGAACTTGAAAAATGTTCATAAGAAAGTAGATATTAACTCAAGTTTATTATTCAGAAGATTAAAGAACGGTCGGGTCAAGTCGGATACGAGGTATGGGACTTCGTCTCAATCTCCTTTCATTGAGGCATATTTTGTTTTATACACAACCTTATTTTATATGGTGTATAAACCCCTTTGAATTTTACGTTTATTCAAAAGGAATCTTTTTTATACGAAGCGTTTACTAAATGACAAAAGGGAATGTTTTTGTCGTACGTATGCGGTGACAACGACTTCTCCGCCGTCATGACCGTTATTTGAGTTTCAGCTTCCTCTACAAGCCATACCTTCTTTTTAAAAGAAAAATAAATACCATGTTTTACTTTTATTTTATTTTGGTATCGAAAATGGTTTTCATAATGTTTTTATATCAATTTGTTTTATTGATATCTTGTGATTGAAAGGTGTGAATGTCATGTTTCCTTTATGCATGTTTTATGTGATATGATTATGTTGAGGTTCTTGGGCATTATTATGAAAACAGGTGGTTCCGTTATAAACTAAGGGCGGGTGAGCCCGATATAGCTCTCCAATGCATTGGGTAACGCGAAGGAGTGAAACGTTAAGGTTTCTAAGAAGATATTTATGGAATATATTGTGATGGGTATTCCAAACGTAACCAAGAGGGTTACTCCCTACGTAAGAATGTTATGAATGCCTCAAGTTACCTTAATGTCTTATGATTTCTATGATTTATTCATGATTTTATGAGGTATGTTAAAGTGCCTATGTTTTATGGGTAAAGTATGATTTCATTATTATGTATATATGAACTCATGTTTCCTTTCCATGTTTTTTTTATAACCCATACTGATTTTTTATGCTCATCCCAAGTTTTTGAAATGTTTTTCACAGGTTAAGGGAAAGGTACATGATAAGATGATAGAGTCAAGGATGTGTCAAGAAATAATCCATGTTTTATTTTAAATGTGTTTCCATTGATGGGAATGAATAATAATATCTTTATGTAACCACTTTGTTTATATGTGGAATGTAATGCAAGTTTTATGATCTAATTCACTAAAACTCTAAACCCGAAAAGATCCTCAATGTGTAATCTTGTAATAACTCAAGATTAAGTAAGGTTTAAGGTTGGGGCCTTATATATAATGTTTTCCTGTCTTATATATATTTGAATTGAAGTTATAGATTCATAAACAATGATATTTCTCCATATCAATGATGTTTTATTGATAGTTTCTAATAATATAAGTTTAGATGATGATGAAAAATCTCAAAATTCTATGTTGATGGATATTACTGAAAATGTTTATACAAAGATAATCTGATTTATAACAGATAATAAAATGTGGGATAAGTTGAGAAGTAGCTATGAAGGAAATGAGAAAGGTAAGGAAGCCAAGTTAAAAATCTAGATAAGTGGATTTAAAGAATTAAAAATGGATGATGAAGAATGTATTCATGATTACTTTACTAGAGTAAATGAGATTTCATGAAACATAAAAATTTTATTGGAGAAGCTAAAAATATCTACCATTGTAAATATTTCGTTGAAAACATTCTAGATAGATTTGATTACAAATTTTCAACTTCATAAGATCATGAAGATTTATCTTTGGATTAACTTTAGAATATTCTTATGGCATATGAAATGATAAAACCCCAATTTTCAAGAAAAAAACTAAGAAAAAAATTCCGTTAAAGATTTTTAAAAGGAATGAACAAAGATAAATAAGTTATAGAATAATTGAGTAATTCGAAATAATAGGAAGAAATAGAATATTTCAACACTGTTGTTACTCTCATTTCTAAAAGATACAACTAGGGAAATTGGAAGGGAAAAGGTAAAAATTCTATCAAATGTTGGAATTGTGAACGGAAAGGAAATTTTTAACAAAATTTTCCTTGGAATAAAATCAAAGAGTATGAGTATAAAGAATATGACATTAAATATTTAAAAAAAGTGGAAGAAACATAAGGGAAAAATTCCTTATGATAATAAGAATAAAATTTACCTCGGCAGAAGAAAGAATGATGATTCCTCATCCAATGATGAATCTAATATATAATTCAACTTCCTTGCTCGAGTTATGAATGTAAGTGATTCATCAAGTAGTGATGATGATTGTAAAGAGATAACAAAATTTTAGTGGATTATTAAAGAAAATTTAGAAAAAGAACATGAGAAGAATACTCAACTCAATAAAGAAACAAGGAAGTTGAAGAAATATGATAAAGATATAAATTTAGAGAATGGGGATCAGATTAAGAAAGAGTAAACAAACCATAATTTGATTAAAGATAAAAAATTAATATTGGCGAGATTGAAAGAAAACTAAAAATTATGAAGAAAAATTAGCTATTGATGATAATCTCAACATGATAGAATCTACACTCATTGAAAAAAATAAGAAAAACAAGTTTAATATTGTCGAATCTAATAATATGGTAAATGTTCTGAAAAATAGTTTTCATAATTAAGAATATGAGTTTTTAGAAACAAAATCAATGATTCTTACAAGAAAAATTTAGATAAGAGAGATAAGATAATATTTCACCAAGGAAGTTGATGTTAAATTTGAAACTTCTAAATATGGTTAAAATAAGGGTTTACTGAATCTAATTGTTTCTTTTCCAAAACAATAGAAATATACTTTTTTTTTCTACAAAAACTAAAGGTTCAAAAATGAATATTTTTAATAAATCATCATCTAATAATAAATAGTTGAATTATTCAATAAATTATCACCCAATGAAAATTATACCATGATTTATGAAGAAATAATAACAAAAAAGTACAAAGAAATTTTACTATGAGTTCAAAAGATGAAGATTTAGAGGTCACTAATGGTGTTGTGGGATTTTTGGACAAATAACGTATTCATGTTGGTAAAAAATATCTCTACCAGATAATAGGTATGAATCAAAGGGGAGTTGTGATGATAAAATAATATCAAATTTTTTTAACAAATTTTTGGAACCAGAAAAGAAAATTAAAAAATTAAATAATGTTTAAGTCTCAACCAAGAAAAATAAAAAACAGAAGAAAGTATATTACTTTAATAAAGTTTATAAAAGTAAAAATACAATGAAGAAAAAAATTAATTATTAATTATTTATCCTAATCAAGTGTTCATGTCTATAGATGTATAGAAAACACAAAAAAATATGAATAAAATGGGAAGAAAAAGGGTTTTGAATATGATAACAAAGTTGATAAAAAGATATAAAAATATTTTGGTTTGAAGATTCATAAAAATTAAAAGAGTTGTGAGAAATAAGGAAATGTTAAAAAATGGTATTAATATATTTATAACCCAAGAAAAGATATTAATAAGATCTTAAAAACTCATTGAAACAAATATGTTATGAAATTTGAAGAATAATTTAGAACTCTATATGAAGAATCAATAGATGAGAATAAATATATTGTTAAATATGAGAAGGATAAATTGATGGAAGAAAACAAAGCCAATCAAAAATCAAAGAAAAATAATAAAAATTAAACATTTATAGAATATTCTCAGTTCAAATGTTTCTTCTAAGAAACTACTGAGTTTCCTCCTTATTCCAAATACACTTTATCATTTGAACTAACTTGTAGGGAATTGAAGGAGATTATGTTATGAAGATAAGGTATGAGTCTATTACTTTTATTTTAAAATAAATAAATGAGGTTAAATAAAATAATATTTTGTGAATTCGTGTTTATAAAATTGAACTTTTCTGATATGTTTGTTGATATGGGTGCAGGTTGTTATATTCTTAACAAATTTTTCTCATATTTCCCCCAATATGAGAATATTGAAATGATCAGAAGAAAATTATTACATGAAAATTTTTTTATGGAAAACATTGATCACCTTGATTATAAAATCTTGTTTTCTATACTGGATTCACCCATATAGACTTATATATGTTTAGGTAAAGTCTCTTTGTTAAGAAACTCATGTTATATTATTCTTCTCTATATGGAAATTTTCAAGAACAATGAGTGCCCCCTCTGGATTTGATTGTTAGTAAGGGGGAGAAGAAAAATAATGGGAGAAATAAAATGAGTTTGGGATAAAGATAAGTATACAAATTGATTAGGTATATGTTTCAAAGTGTTATTTCGATATTAAAAACAAACAAAAATGGGGATAATTTTAGAAACAACTTGTTTTTTGGTTTTATTATTATCAATTGAAAAATATGTATAATGTTGAGAAGAAGTTGAGAAATGGTCTGGACACAGATTTATAGATGTATAATATTGGACATGGGTTCTAATCAAAGAGAATATGATGATTCTTTCTTGATCATTCAATGTTACTATATCATAACGAAGTCTCATGATACGATCTTCAAAGGAGAAAAGAGAGGTTAAAATTTCTGAAGTCTCTAAAAATGTAGTGTTCTAAAGACAATTCATCTGACTAAGAAGAATCATATTGATGATTTGATTCACTATTAGAAGATCCATTGGTCTTAATGAGATATAATTCTATGACGATGAATAATTAGAGAGATCAATTTTTTTTGTTCAGTCACACTGATAAATCATCATAATTAGAGTTCCATAGGATATATAATATCAGGATCATATGATTAGTCAAAAAATATCAAAATATTGATATCATAATGAGAAAGTGATTGAAAAAATGAGAAGTGGTGAGTGGATACTAATGAATTTTTATGCAACTAAAATCTTTATATGTTGCAATAATGTATTCAACCATTTTACATTAGCACGAAGAATCAGTGAAAGAAGTCATTTGATCGGTTTTATTCTTTAGTGAATCAATAAAAAAAGATATGAATTCACTCAATTGGGTTGATATTCATCTAACAAGATTGGACACTAATTTATCAGATGAACTTGACATGAACCCAGTGGATGTAGAAAATCAATTGGACTCATTCTCAATTACAGAATGAGAACTGAGGATTGATTATATTTCAATTGAGTAGAACAGAATAGGATTAATGAACAATGTTCCCAACTGGAATTTTATGGATCCTCATTTGTGGACTGAATTTGAAAATTATAGAATAATTGTGAGTATTAAAGAAGTTTTGATAATCCATAAAAAAATAATTTAGAAGATTTGAAATGGTTAAATATGAGTATCAAATAAATGTGAAATTCAAATAATTAGAAATTTGATCAAGTAGGAAAAAAATTCAATTTTATACCTTTTCTATTATGATATACCTATAAATATAGAGAACAATATATTCATACAGATAGAATATCCACATGCATGTAAAGTTTATGCTCTAATACTTTTGTGATAGGATGAGATCCCAACCAAAGATTGTTTTAGGCTAGAGTTGAGATAACAATATCAAGATCCATCAGAGCGAGTTCCATTGGATCAAGTTCCATCAGAGTGAGATCTAATAAAGTGACTTCCATTAGAGTGAGGTCCATCAAAGTTAGTTACATCATACAGAGATCCATCAGAAAAATATTCATCGAATAAAGATTCATCAGATATATTTGTATTGGATAGAGCTTTATCGATTAGAGAAGTTATGAGTTATCAATTGGGTTTCTACACAGTTGAATAAGGAAGAGAACAAGGTCATACTTGCAACATCAAAAGGAGACCATCTAAAAGAGGTCACCATACTGAGGTCAATCAGACTGACTTTTTCTGAGTAAGTTTTTTGGATAGAAGTTCTGCAAGTTTTTATTGAGCATAATCAGATTTTCTAAAGATATGGAGGCAGTTTCAAGACAAAAAAAATTAAGAGAATTATTGAATTTCTTGAAGATTGTATATAGGTGAAGTTTATCCAACATTCTTGTGAAGTAGGTAAAGAAATTTATGAAGTGGGTCATAAAATAAGAAGAAATAATCATGTATCTAGGGGTATAACCAGATATTGAAAATACTTGTTTTTTGGGGTGTATAACCAACAATGGGGAAAGAGGATATGAAAAGGACATTTTGGGGGTACAAAAAACTATTGAAAAAAAGTTTTATACCAGGTTATAGAACTTTTTTTTACTTGTTCCTTTTTATTATAGAAATAATTTAGTGAAATGAATCCATGTTGGGGAGACTAACCAACATGGAAAGGTGTAGGTATTTGTACCAAACCTTGAAATATCATGGGTTTCTCTTTATTTATATTTTTTTCATAAAAAATGTGATGATAAGATTTATCATTTAGTGTATCATAAATATAACAATTTTTTAAAGGATAATAAATATTTCTCAATAATAAGTTAACAAAATTTCCTATAAAATAAAAAGAAACCACAGATTCACCCCTAGTTATCTCGATCATTTTGGGGAACTTTATAATAATAGAATAATAAAATCAAATGACCCTTTAAATACCAAGAATGAAAATAGATTCATGATATAACATATCAAAGTGGTTTTATGTACACCACACAAAATAAATAACTGGTGAATATGGAATATTTTTCACTGAATTAAAAGTGAGATGAGAAACCCTTACCTCAGATTTGATTTCCTACGTACGTGTCTATAACTCCTATATAATAAATATATATTTATTATAAATTCATTTCATAACCATAATAATATATTTCATACTATATAATATTTACTTAATGTTTTTTTGACCCATTTGTTAATAATTCTTTGTTAAAATCATTGTTTTTGTGATAATTTCTTCATTTTTCATGTATGTATTTTTTTTGGTAATTTTATTAATTTTATTTTTATCATGGTTACATAAAATGAATATTGTATACCATTATATAAATATCATATATAATCATTCTATACATATTTATAATAGTCCATCAAATCTAAATATGGTAAAATGATTTACACCATTCATGGAGATGGTAGGTCATACATACACATGATCACTTTACTATTTTCCCAACAGATTTAATGTAAGAAAGGTAAATAATATTTCACCATTAAAGAAACATTAATATATCAAATATTTAATTTATATTAATGAAATATATCCTCATTATTATCCATGTCAAAATGAAGTGAAAAAACATTTCACATCACCACTTAGAGGCGGTAGTCCACACGTACGCATGAGTGATGTTATTTTGTTCAACAGATTTGAATATAAGAATTAATATGTGCTATTATAACTCCAAAATTATATTAATTTAATAAATATATTATAAATATTTAAAATAAATAATTATATACAGCCTTGAGGGGTCTTGATGGAAAATGAATTACATCTGTTCGTAAGGCAGTAGTCTGTCGTACACACAATATACGGTTTAATTTCACATTTGATGAATGAGGAGATAGATATAGGATATTAAATTAATATAATTACATATAATTCTATATGATATATTTTTGTTATTGTTTTATCATAGTTTAATAGTATTTTAAGGGGTTATAAGAAGAAGAAAAATGAAAATGCGTGATTAAGAACTCTACCTCTTCTTTGGGAAACATCTTTAGGTTTATGCATAACTTTTTCCTAGATTGGATTTTTTACTAAAAAAGGCCTCTAGTATGTAAAGAGTTATTTAAGTAAGATATGTTTTTGTGTCTTGGATGAACCAAAATTCTCTAGGATTGTAAATAGGACAAGAGAAGTGTGGCCTTCTATAAGTGGGAGAGAGGACACACTTCAAATTTTTAAAAGGAAAAAGTGATACATGTGTTTTTAAAATTCCAAAAGGAAACAAAATGGAACATTATCAAACCATGGATGAGATATGTTCTAAATTTTTTCATATAATAGGAATTGGATAATATTTTAGGTCATTTTAACCTTTATATGTTTAGTTTAAACCTCCGGTAAACCTGTTTTAACCTTAATCATGGTAATTAATTTTTACTATTTTTACTATTTATAATGACAAAAAATTAATTTGACTATATTATATAAAATTAATTATTTTTATTCAAAGTACAGAATCCATTTATTCCAAATTCAATTCACATAAGTGGTATAATTTAATTTAAAATCCATCCCAGAGACGCGATGAAAAGGTGGTATTCTAAAAAACGTTTTCATAAATATAGAAAGTTTTAATATCAAAATTCAATATGAAAATGATTTAAATGAAAAAAATTGTATTTATTATAACATAATTTAAGTAATTTTAATTTTTTAAAAAATTAACTCAAAATTTAACTTTTAAATTCTATAAAAAAAAGGCAGTTTCAATAAAAATTTGTATTTTTCAATATTCATCGAAAAATTAATATTTTTTGAAAATTAAAATTCAATATAAGATAATTTTGAAATTATTATTTAATAAATTAATTTATTGTTTTTAAAATAAATTTTCTAAAAGTGGTAAAAATACTTTTAATGTATGTGTGAAAAACACTATGAAACTCTATTTTTGAAAAATATAGTTTTTCAGAAAACATTTATTTTTATTTCAAATTATTATTATTTTATTTCTAATCAATATATAACCATTGAATTTATTTTATAAATGTCTATGCCATATTATTTTTATAATTTCATTATTTCTATTCATACCATCCAATTTAATGGCTAGGTTATAATGGTATACTATATTATAGTTCATTTAGACTTAGGGTTGTGTGTATCATAAGATTTTAAAGAGATTAAATTTAAATAAATATAATTATTGTATAATTTATTCTAGGAGTTTTATGTCTCATATCATATAGAAAAAATTGTTCTTTTAAAATACTTGGGTTTTAAATTCTATTCACCTTCAATAAATTACATCCTCAAAATTTCAACATCCACTCGTAAATCAAGGGTTTCATATTTGAAAATACCATTTTTGAAAACACACATCATAAGAAACATTAACAAAAATTCCTCTTAATAAGAGATAAATGGAAGTATTAATTTTATATAGAATAACACATAACTAGGTTTTCATGTAGGAAAAAATTAGTGGGAAGTAAAAATCTGGACATTGAACAAAAGCATAAAAAATAGGGATAATGATAAAGATCATTGATCATAAAAAATTTTATGATCAAGAGAAAGTTAATGAAGAAAAAATAAATCTATGAGGAGTTAAAAGACCATTTATTTTTTGGATATTAAGGTAATAAGATAATATTTTTTCAAGATCCTTTTTCTAAATTTTAGGAATTGCTTTACCTCTAGACTAATAACATAAAAAAATACAGTTACTTGATATATATTTATTTCATAAGATAAATTAAATACTTTGTTTGTGATTAAATTAATTCCTAATTCATTTATTACTATAATAAATAAATATCTATGATGAATTTTTTATTCCAAAAGAACTAAAATTTACTTTTAATGGATCATGAGATCCACAAAATAATGACAAGTCTTTCCATCCGTCTCTAAATATTTACCAAAACCAAAATGGTTAACATAAGTTATATATTAATCTATAAAACCTAAAAGGTAACACCCAAATATTAAATTAATCCAGTCCATAAGTATTTATCCATCAAATTGTTTATTTTAAAAAAATCATATTAACTCCGACATCGCATAGGCCAATGGTAGGCATTTGATATTTGTTAGCCTTTAGTTATTGGTTCAAGCCTCATGGTCTTTATGAATTCGATAGGTTGTCACCCAGTATGTGGTTTGTCCATTTTTTAAAACCATATTAATATAATTCTTATAATACTCTAAAAAATATAATTAATATCCTCAAAAATTACAACATTCATCAAGTCACTTTTTAACCACAAGGGGTTCATATATGAATTTTTTATGAAATTAAATCATCTTAATTAACTATTGTTACCTTAACATCAATGATCATATTGAATATAAATGTTATCAATACCTTTAATTTTATGTCCAAGAAATTTAAAGGCATTATTCCTTAAATTACATTTTTAATAAAATATATACTAATCTAATGTGTTGTATTTCCATAAATGTCTCCAAAAATATCCTTAATCTTGATAAAATCTCATCACTTAAATCCTAAAAATGGGGGTTTTAATACATTTAAATTATGATCAACCTTAAACTCACAAACCTGTGATGGCATCCATAACTCTTAAGTTAATATTACATTAATACATATATACTTCCAAAATTAACACAACGGATAGATGTTTCATGATTATTATAACCAAAATACAATTGGTAAAAATACAAGTACAATATAATTCTTGAATCAGAATACACAAGATCTTTAATCATTCCACTTTGGCTATATTAATAGCATAATCTTGACCTTGGTCCCATAGATTATTCTATATAATATTCTCTTGACACTTACAGAATTAATTTCCATAGTGCCCTATCTCTTTAGAGTTAAAACATTGAATATTAGAGGTTTCTTTCGTACCGTTTAATTCACATACCTTATGGAATTTCTCTCCAAACTTAAATAAAACTCCCATTCCATTTACAAAAGTACCAGGGTGTTTCTTTCCAAAATTATCACATGTGGGAAAATCCTTTATTACCATCTTCCCCTAATCTAATTTTTTATCTACCATCTACTAATTATATTTCTTCCCTTCAAATACATAATACTTAGATAATTATCTATCTATCTTGATAGTACATGATATTATGTACTCGTATGATGATATTTTTTAGGATACTAGTTCCCTTTGAATTATTAGATTAAGCCCATCAAAGAAATGGTCAATCATTCTCTTTAGATTGCGTATGTAGTCTGTAGCATGCCTTGATTACTTTGTAAAGTTAGCTTCATTCTTAGCAACATTTTCTTCTTCCTTTTCTCCTAGACTCAATAATTCTATCTCTATATATATAATTATTGATCATGAGAAAAATATTTATCAAGAATGATTCCTTAAAATCCTTCCACTCCTTGTTTTTTATTTATTCTCCATCCTTAGTATTTTGAATCAATGAAAATCCTTGATCTATATCCCCTAAGAGATGATAAATTTACATGAAAACCTCCTCTCTTTTATTAGTTCCCAAAGAGGGAAACATATTTTATAAGGAAAATATCAATTTCTCATCTACAAATGGATTTGTAGTCCTAATGAATGGTGGAGGCTTATGACACATGAAGAGGTCTAACTTTATTACACTGCATGGTGAATAATTAGGCTACTCCATATGGGAAAGGTTATTTCTCGTAAAAAACTTTATCTTCCCAAACATTGTTATAATTTGATCATTTCTGACTCCAGCTTTATTTTCTTACCCAGGGGAAAATCCCTACATGGAGCACCTGTATTAATACGATTACCATTATTTCTGATATGATCTATTTTTAAATAATGGAATACACTTGATCGGACTATAAAATTATGAAACATTATTAATAATCACAAAACTAGTGAAATACTTAACATAAATTGAAGATCTAGTGTATAGATAATCTCATAATCATAAAAATAGTTTATTTTGGAAAATTTTCAAATAATAAAAATATTTTAAAATATTTCATAATGTTTCGCAAAGAAAATGTGAATTATCCCAAAAATATCCACTAAAAGTGTCAAGAAATGTATGCAGTAATACCTATTTTCGTGCACCAGGTAACAATCAAGTCAAATCCCAATGCAACCTTTTTTGAATTATTACCCCTAGGTATAAATATTCTAGAACCATATCCACTTATTGTATCCAGAAAAAGTTGTATTGCTAGGAAAAACCACATAATCCCTTCCTCACTATAAGAAACTAATTTTTATATATGGTAAAAATCCTATAAATTTTAGATTAATTTATTGTTTTTGACCTAATCTGAATTCCTAGTGAGGATATAGAGAAAATGATGGTGTCTAGGGATTTTTCAGCGCTCGAAAACTAGGCTGGTGGATGAAATAGTTGGGCCATAAAATTAGTAGAAATTGTATGGCCCAGTCTGCATGGTTTTTACTAACCATTTTTGGTGTTCAATGGTTTTCTCTAACTGTGAGACCTTGGCCTTACTCCCATTAAAAATATCTACAGTTTTTAGGAGAGAAAAAATGCTTTGTTTTCAAATAGTTTCCCTAACTGTGTGCATGAACTATTTGATTTCCTTCTTGAGGTAGTGTATGGTGCACGTTTAGTGCAAGTTTTGGCTAATTGTGTGGCCAAACCATAAAAAACCTGTAATTTGGAAAAAATGACAATTTTGACCTTAAGGAATTATATGTTTAAACCCATTTTTCTTATTATTCCTCTAATGGAAATAGACACCTCCCTATTTCCTTGAATATCCTCCTCCCTTCCTTCTAGGTTTATTGATAATTATTTCATCCAAAATTTAATTTTACTTTAGATCATCTCATTAGATAACCATTTGTAAGTGCTTCACTCTGTAGAAACCTTTATTTATTTTTCTTCATATAAGTTATTCTATTTTGGTGTAGGATATTATACACTATCTTCATATCATTTTTCTATTTTTATATTTTCTTTCGATATGGACCAAACAAAAGGCTAATACTGGATGAGTGCTCCTTGAAAATAATAAGGTGGGTGGTTTATTATTTATCCATTATGTTTTGATGATTTATACTATGTTTTGTTATGTTGAATGCTAGATTCTCCATGTGTTGTCCAAAAAATACACTTAAACCATGTTTAAATTAATATCCTTTATATAGTTAACCTAGTTCCCTTCAATCTCATTGTGATGGATCCTTTTAAATTGTTTCAACCCCTTGAGGTGTGTTGATAAAATTTCCATTTTATTATAGATGTCTAAATGGAATAGTCATCTTCTATAGGGTTTCAGCGTGAATCCTAATTGTGACTACTATAATGATTTGGATAGGATTGAGTGGTATGACCACATATCTTTCTTAAATAGTACAATGGTTATTCCCTTATTAAAGTGAAATGTTATTGAACTATTGACCTTCTATTGGCTCTTATAAAAGCCTTAGACTATATATCACTATCATAATATATTCCCATGGTGACCCTTATGATTTTTGATATATGGGCATGAAGACCCTACTTTTATGAGCTATGTACATTGAGTCCCTTACACCTATGATATACAAGAATGGTGTCCCTTACACCTATGACATATGAGCATGGTGTTTCTTATACCTTATGATATACAGGGATGATGACCCTAACTTTATGTGATACAGGCATGGAGACCCTATTATTATGATTCGGGCATGGAGAACCTATTGTTATGATTTGGGCATGGGGACCCTGATATTTTGATTCGGGCATTCTGAATTTATATTGTTCAAATATGATAATAGAATCCCTTATACTGTAATGTAGGGAATGACAACAGTAACATCCCAACCTAGATTCCACACACATTGGTTCCATGATCTGGTTCGTTACATGACCTCAAAAGCATGCCTCCCCATATTCCAGAGGCTGCCGACTATTAGTGAGGGTCTAATGTTGATAATGGGGATATTATACCCTCTTTATCAAAGTATCTCAACAACAGAAATAATCAAGAAGAATCAAAAGGTATAACAAAACCAAGAAAATACCAGTATCACATGATGACCAAAGTAGGGGATACAATATCAAAACTAAACAGTAAAATATGCCATTCCAAAGTATGTTTCAAGTGTAAATAGGAAACCCCAAAAGTAAAGACATTGAAAACTCCCAAGTGGGTCCCGAACCACATCTCAATCCCTCATCCATTCTCCATCCCAACTCATCCATCTAACACAGGGCCATTTCCCTTATCATTTCTTGTAAATAAAAGTGAATTCAAGTACCTATTAGGCATCCTGAGTAGGGTATGAGTACAACTCAATATTCCACCACTAATGGTGTCTACAAAAATATCCAGTCAATAACAGTGTATAAATTTGTATAAAGAAGTAATTATAATGCATAAGTAAATAGTAATCACATTATCATTTATTCTTTATTTAACCACATAAACGCTCGAGCTCTTGAGGATACCTGAACATCAATACCTTCTTCAACCCATTATTTAAACTGAACCATTTGAAACATTTATTTCAAAATTCATTATAATTCAATGGGATTTCATTATCCATTCATTTCAATTCATTTTCACAACTAAATTCAACCATTTTCCAATTCCAGTCTCAGGGGTATAGAACATCATATCTAGCACCCTATGGGTATTTGAAGCAACATTACCTTTCCCACACCCCATGGGTATTTGGAGAACCATTCCTTGTCCCATAAAATTTTCATGTATACCTTGGGTCCTATAACATCATGGCTAGGACCTTGGGGATATTTGAAACATCAGTCCATGTCCTACAATCTTTTATCAGTCAATCATTTATGAGTATTATGAACATCAATTAGTGGAAACACTTGTATATCAATCAATAACATATATCACATGTGACACAATATCACATTAATTAATTCAATAATTTATTAATCCAATTAAACAATTCCTTATCCATAGAATTCCTTTAATTAATTCAACAATTAATTAATCACCTTAATTACATTAATCAATCCTATAGTTAATTAATCACATCAATGGTTGTATAATCATGAAAACCTCTATTAATTAATTTAACAATTAATTAATCTAATTCAATCAATTTCCATATCACAACAAATGACCAATTAATAAATTCAATAATTAATTAACCCACATTAATCAATTTATTAATCTCAACAATTCCCATTAATTAATTCAACAATTAATTAATACAATTCAAAAATTTCAATATCTAATAATTAATTGAACAATTAATTACTTTAATTCAAAATTTCATAATCACAACAAATCCTACTAATTAATTCAATAATTAATTAATACTATTCCATAATATAAATATTCTAATAATTACCTAAAAATTAATTATTCCCTAAATCAATCAATTTAAATATCTCGATAATTAATTCAATGATTAATTATCCTAAATTACAAAATTCAATTAATTAATTAAATAAAAAATTAATTAATTTAATTAGAAAATTAAATTACTAAAAAAGATAGAAATTATATAATTACATACACAAAATTAAAATCATGAAAATGGGGCTTGAATAATGAATCACCTACCTCAAAATTGATGAAGAATTCTTGCTAATGGAAATCCCCAATTTGAACGCAATAACGATGTAGGATGAGATATGGATCATAAACCCTAAGTCAAGATAGAACAATTAGGATCCCATAATTCTAAATCTAGATACACAATCCTAGAACTAAATCCAACCAACAAAAGGTAATAACAATCCTTCAATGGATGGAAGAAGAATTGGAAGATAAAGGAAACCACGTGGAATTGGATCCTCTTATTGGGAGGGGTGCAGATCTTCAACCCAAGATTTGGATCATGAATAAAGGTGTTTAGAATGGCTTGGAATCTATCTAAAAGGCTTAAAAATAATGAAATAGTGGTAGGTTCAATTGGGGGTTAGTTTTTGGTTGATATGGGGGGTCATTCAATTAAAAATATAACTTTCATGTAAACTTAAATCTCATGCATGGTTTGTTGGGTAGAGGATCATAGTTTCCCCTAATTGTGTGCCTTAACTATGAGCCTATTTTAGGGGGGTGATTTCTCCTTTCAGGGTACACGATTTGAAGAACTATGTGTCAGTCATGAAAAACATCCATTTCAACCATTTCATGATTTGCGGGGCTAGGGTGCACGGTTAGGGAAAACCATGCACTACCGCCTTTCTGTCATTTTTCTCAAATTTTCACCAAAACCCACACCATTGTAAAACCCAAAAAGTAAATTACTCAACACAAGGAAAAATAGTACCAATAAATGATCTTGAGACATCTCCAAAAATGGTTGGTGTATTATATTCTCCCCACCATATAAAAAGATCATCCTTAAGTTGTACTCCCCAGAATCTCTAAGATTCCAAGTAAAAAATATTGGGCCATTGAGACCTCATGTCCACTTCTCTCTCCCATGTTTCTTCCTACACATTCCCTTATTTCTATAAAACACACACTATTGGAATGGTCTTTCCCTACAAAACATTCTCACTATGATCCAACACATGTATTGGATGCTCCTCAAAGGATGAATCTATATCTAGTTCAACACCACCCACATTGATCACATGAGAAGGGTTGGGGAGATACTTCTGATGTTGTGACACATGGAAAACGTCATGCATATCACTATATATCTATGGAAGATCCAATCAGTATTCCACTGACCCGATTCTCTCCATAATATCAAAGGGTCCAACAAGCCTGGGTGTCATCTTTCCATGTCTCTATATTCTGCAGTGACCCAGCCTAGACGACACCTGAAAGAATACACAATCACGCTCTAAAAACTCTAGGGGTTATCAAAATATTTCATTATACAACTTATTTCTACTCTGAGTTACATCCATATGATTCCGAATAATTTGATCCTGCTTCGACGTATCCTGTATGAGACTCAGTCCCAACAACTCTGACTCACCAGTCTCCATACAACACAGGGGAGATTTGCATGTCCTATCATAAAGAGCCGTATAATGTGCCATCTATATAGTATCCTAATAACTATTTTTATAGGATAATTCTACCAATGTTAGGTGATTTTTCCAAGACCCACCAAAGTATAGAACACATTTTTTCAACCTATCCTCAAGCACCTGTATAGTACACTCAAACTTCCCATCTATCTGTTGGTGAAAAGTTTTACTCAATAAAACCCATGTACCAAGTGCCTTCTATAAGCCTTGCTAGAAGTGCGAAGTAAAACATGAGTCATTGTATGAAACTATAGTTTGTAGAACCCTGTTCATATGAAATATTTATCAAACATAAAAATATATTGGCTACTCCACTGATAAAGTCTCTCATATAAGAAATAAATGTTCTACCTTTATCAAATGATCTAAAATCACCCAGATAATGTCATTATTCTAATGAATTCTTGAGAGACCCACCACAAAGTCCATATTAATATCACACTACTTTCATTATAGAATGGGAAATGATTGTAACTAACCACCAAGTCATTGATACTTTACCTCTACCTACTGATATGTGTAGCATCATGTCAATGAACCCTGCTATCTCCTTTTCATACTCGGCCAAAAAAACTATCGACATATGTCACGGTGCATTTTGGTCAGCCCTAAATGTACCACCCACTTCGAGGCTTGAAACTCAAACATCATGTCCTCCATTATTCTCATAGGCACAATGAATATATTCCTAAGATAGATGACCTCAACCTCATCTATTTTCTAATTTGAAGGTGACTCCACACCTTCAAGGATTTTTCTCAAGTTCAAGCATTCTGGATCCTCATACTTCTTGTCCTTGATCCATCTCAAGAGTGTAGACTCTACTAAAACCGATATGAGAGTCATTTTATCCTGACCCTCATGAACCACAACATGCATCTCAACTAGAATTTTAATCATCTTCCACTCAATATTAGACTCATGAACTTCATGATTCTGAGTTTTCCTACTCCAAGCATGTTCCACATTGTTCCCCTTTTCGAGCATAAATGCGTGCTCAAAATCAAATGACTACATATACTCAACCCATATCCACTGTCAAGGATTCAAATATCATTGGGAAAAGATATAATTTAATCTCTTGTGGTTCATATATAGATTAAAATACTCATCCTAGAGATAATTCCACCAACACTTTAAAGAATAAACCGCTATAGCCAACTCAATGTCGTGTGTAGGGTAATTCCATTCATGTGGCCTCAACTACCGAGACCCATATACCACAAATCAATCTCCCTGAATCCACACTACTCCATGTCCAGTCCTTAAAGAATCACAAAACACCATATAATCCTCACCTGGATTGGGTGGGATCAAGATTGGGGTCGATGGAAAGAACTTCATCAACTCCTATAAGGCATTCTCACATGCTTTCAACCAATAAATATTTACCTCCTTCTTGGTTAATCCCAAAAGTAACACTTCCAATTGGGAAATATTTTGGATGAATCTTTGATAGTATCCAAAAAACCCCATAAATAAATGGATATCGAATACGTTCTTGGGATAATCCCAAGAAACAACTGCCTGAACCTTCTCTGGGTCCACTAACAGTCCTTCCTCTAAGATGATGTGACATAATAAGTGCACCTGATCAATCAAAAACAAACAATTAGATATCTTAGAGTATAGTTGATTCTCTCAGTATAATAAATATGATTTCAAGATGTTGGTTATGATTTTCATGAGTCTTAAAGTACACCAAGATGTCATCCAGAAACACCGCCACAAATTGATCCGGGTTTAGATGAAGACTCTGTTTATGAATTCCATAAACACTATTAGAGCATCATTAAAACCAAATAGCATTATAAAGAACTCATATTGTCCATAATTTCTTATAAAATTAATCCTCTTTATATAAAAAGGAAGTCTCAACATATGATTCCCTAATCTCAAGTCGATCTTGGAGAAAACACAGTCTCCTCTTAACTAATAAAAAAGATGATTGATATGTTGAAGAGGATGTTATTTCTTCAATATCATCCTGTTCAACTTACAATAATCAATAAACTAGCATAAATTCATTCCATCATTCTTTTCAAACAAAACTGGAGAACCCCAAGGTGACGTACTTGGACAGATATACCTCTTATCCTCCAACTCCTCCAGCAGATTCTTGAGCTCTTGAAGCTATTTTGGTTTCATTTTGTATAGTGGAGTTGTAACTAGATAATCCCTCGACATGAGATCAATTGTAAACTCCATGTCTCTCTTAGGTGGAAAGACTAATAATTCTTCAAGAAACACATCTTAAAACCAATCCACTAATATTGGAAATATATATTTTGTTACACCTCTATCATCGAACAATATACTAGAAACCTGGGTTGTGAACTCTCCTAATTGCTGCGTAATTGGCCCTGATCAGCCCGCCTGGATATCCCACTCCCCAGAGTGAATATATTTGTCACCCTTAGGAGATGCAAAATTCACTCTCTTGTGGTAACAATAAATTTGGGATCATTGTGCTACTAACCAGTCAATAACCCAAATCAAGTCAAATCCTGATATGTCAAGAATATAGATACCCCATAGAAAACGATACTCCCCACCCTCGAGATAACATCTCGTTCATAAACATATGTGTCTGGATCATACTCCCAATGGTGTATCTATCGTCATAACCCCACTCATGAACTCCACTACTAGGATCAAAACATTCAAAACTTCTATAGAAATAAAGTAATGAGAGGAACCTGTATAAAATAAGTCACTAGATAATGTAATATCTACAAGAATAATACCTATCACTATTAATGGTTCAACCTCTCTATACGATAATATAGGTTGAATGGCATGTAACTATCTTTCCCCTCATCCCTGTGATGGATTATGATCTCCTTGAGTTGTACCACTCTGCTGGTATAGGCAATCTTGACTTGAAGTACCTTTCCCCCTACCTTTACCACCCTATCCTGTATAACTTCAACTGCATGACTCATATGGTGTAGAAAATCCATTTCTCACACTCGGGTTCTATCTAACTCCCCTATAACTATCGATATCACATGAGTTTTTGCAAAACCTCTGTAGATGTCCCATCTTGCTAAAAGATCAAAACTCTATTCGTGGTAGTGGAAAATGTTTGCAAAAGTTCCCCAAACTACATCACTGGTGGAAAATCACTCAAGTAAGGTCCTGATAAACTTATCCTTCCCCCTAGCCACTCTTCTTCCCACTACTCTGGATAACACTATCGTAGAGACACTTCCTACCATCGAAATACATACATTCTATTCGACTATAGAAAACCACATGTATTCCACTTGATGTATCCTTTAGGTTCCCCTTAGATATGATAGGTCAATTCACTAATTTTGAAAATTTCTTCAGCCTCAAGACATTCACTTGGGACTTAATTCCACACTTAAGTCCATCCTGAAATCGTTTTGTTGAAGTAGAATCATATAACTCCAACACTAGAGAAAATATTGACAAATCTATAAAGCATCTTGTATATTCCATCACGAGCATACTCCCCTGACTCAACCTGATGAACTCAGCTTCTCTCTCCTTCCTAAGAATCTCCGGGAAAAGTGCTCCAATAAATTCTCTTGTAATTCCTTCCACTCCATAGTATCCAGCAGTCCATCCCTAGTCTAGATGTCCCACCAATTGTTAGCGTGACCACATAACATGTAATCATATAATTTGAATCTCATCATAGTATGAGTCTCCAAGTGGTCAAGTATAGTCTAGATGGACTCAATCCAAAACTCATATAAATTAGGTCCACCCTCTCTACTAAAATTAATAGGGTGTTGTAACCAAAACTCCCTCATCAGATCAGACATGCTTTTCAAAACCTTCCCTAGGTCTCTTCTCATAAACTTCATGAAGTGAGAGAAGTTCTCTCGGAACTGCTCTTCTGCTTACTCATCTGGAACCATTGGTGCCTCAGGTTCCACTACTAGTGGAGCATCCCGAGACATATCCTCACATCATCCTCCCAATAAGTGTTGTTGTGTAGATATAACTCTACTATACCAAAAACACACCTAAGGAAACATTTCAAAATATTAACACATTTATGGGAAAAAAAATATTCCACAACAATTCATTTTCCTAAACCCCATCACATGGTCAAAAAAAATGTGATATCACTACACTCAACCATCCTACACCTAGGTCATGCTTAACAAAGGGTAAACTCATTATCATAACCAATTTTCTCATTAGACACACATAATTATCATCTTTCATCATTTTACAACTTTCAATTTTATATTAGGAACCTTTTTTCATTTAATTCACACAATCAAGGAAAAATAGTTCAAGTTCAACAACTTACCTAAAACTCGTTTTTCATGCATTCCTAAGATGACGCATGTCACAAAATAATCTGGAGTTTCTAGAATGATTCATGAAAAGTAAACTCTCATGCCATATCGAGCCACGATTCAAATCTTAGTAAATATCAAAACAATTATTACATCACACCACAAGTGTGTCACCCAAGGTTAAATAACATCAAATGTAACATAAAATACCAATAACAACAATCCCACCGTCAATACTTGGGTTTTCCCCCACACATGAGTTAGCTACTACCATGAACAAGCTCATAACCAAGCCTCAAATAGTCTTTGCATCCTTTCTACCTTTCCCAAAATAGTAATACAAAGTAAAAGAAAAGAAAACATCATATGATACCACTTTGTAACATCCATACCCGGGTGTTACACACACCAGTGCCCTAAGCCGATTCCCTATATGACCGCAAGTGCGCCTCCCCATACACCAGAATCTTTTAACTAGAAGTGAGATTCTAATGTCGATAATAGGGAGACTATACCCTCTTTATCAAAGTATCTCAACAGTGTAAATAATCAAGAATAATAAATAGATATAACATAACCAATAAAATACTAGTATCACATGATAACCAAAGTAGAGAATACAATATTAAAACTGAACAATAAAATATCTCATGCCAAATTATGTGTGAAGTATAAACATGCAACCCCAAAAGTAAAGAAACTGAGAACTAAAAATTGGGTCTCTTAACACATTTGGTTCCCTCATCCATTTTCCATCCCAACTCATCCATCTAACACAGGGCATTTTCCTTTATCATGTGCTGCAAACATAAAATCTATTCAGGTACTAATCAGGTAGCCTGAGTAGGGTGGGAGTAAGACTCAATAGTCCACCACCAACGACGTCTAAAACAATATCCAATTAATAAAAGTGTATTAATTTTTATAATTAAATAAGTACAATGCATAAGTGAACAATTATCACATTATCATTGATTCTCTATTTAACCACATAAACCACTAGGTTCCCGAGCACACTAGAACCTCAATACCTGCTTCAGCCCATGCTAGAGTATGAACCATTTCACACATTTAATTCACAATTCATTATAATGTAATGGGATTCAATTATACATTCATCTCAATTCATTATCCTAGATAAATAGAACCATAGTCCAATGCCAGTCTCATGGATATAAATCGTCGTGTCTAGCATCTCGTGGGTATTTGGAGTGTCAATTCATGTCCCAAACCCCATGGGTATTTGGAGAAACATTCTCTATATCATACAATTTTCATACATGCTTTGGGTCCCAGAACATTATGGCTAGGTCCCCAAGGGTATTTGGAGCTCCAGTCCATGTCCCACACTCTTTTCTCAGTCTATCACATATGGGTTCTTGGAGCATCAGTCTATGTCTCACACATATATATCAAACAATCACATATATCACATGTTCCACAATATCAAATTAATTAATTCAGAAATTAATTAATCCAACTCAACAATTCCGTATCCATATCATTCCATTAATTAATTCAACAATTAATTAATCATCTAAATTCTATTAATTAATCCAAAAATTAATTAATCACATCAATGGTTGTATAACCATGAAAACCTCCATAAATTAATTTAGAAATGAATTAATCTAATATAATCAATTACCATATAACAAAAATTAAACAATTAATTCATTCAACAATTAATTAACCTTATTCAATCAATTTCATAATCTCAACAACTCTCATTAATTAATTCAATAATTAATTTATAAAATTCAACAATATCAATATCTTATAGCTAATTCAGCAATTAATTACTGAAATTCATAATTTTATAATCACAATAAATACCATTAATTAATTAAATAATTAATTAATACTATTCCACAATATCAATATTTCAATAATTAACTCAATAATTAATTTTTCCAAAAATACCACAATTTCAATATATTGATAATTAATTTAACAATTAATTATCTCCAATTCCCCAATTCATTTAATTAATTAATTACCAAATTAATTAATTCAATTGGGAAATTAAATTTCTAAAGAACTCTATAAAATTTAAAATTATATACATAGAAATGAAATCATGATAATGGGATTTGAATAATAGACCACCTACCTCAAAATTGATGAATAGCGCTCGCCAATGGAAATCTCCAATTTTAATAGAATAACGACATAGAATGAGATCTGAATATTAAACCCGAAATAAAGATCAAATATTCAAGATCCTAAAATTTTATATATAAATCCACAATCCTAGTTTTATATCCAACCAAAAATAGGGAAGAAAAATACTTCAATGGATGTAAGAAAAATAGGAAGAGAAAGGAAACTGCATGGAATTAGATCCTCTTACCAGGAGGGGTGCATATCTTCAAACCAAGCTTCAGATCACGAAGAACGGGGGTCATAATGGCTTTGAAGCTATCCAGGAGGCTCTAAAATCATGAAAGAGAATTAGGGTTCGATTGGGGGTTGATTTTAGGTTAATATGGGGGTTTGGGAATTTAAAAATATAATTTTGGGGTCAAATTAAATCTTGCGCATGGTTTTCTGGGTGCAGGCACGTAGTTTCTCCTAATCGTGCACCTTAAATGTGCGCCTCTTTTAAGGGATTCATAGTTTCTAATTTTAGGGAGCATGGTTTGACACACCATGCATCATCTAAAGAAAACCACTTTGTCTAGGGTTTCATGATTTTTTGGGTCAGGGCACTTGGTTAGGGAAAAATGTGCGCCAATCATGCACTGCCCTCTTTCATCCATTTTTCTAAAATTTTCCCCCAAACACACCCCATTGTAGAACCAAAAAAAGTAATAAACACAAAAAAAAAATAGTACTTGTAAATGATCCCAATACATCTCCAGAAAAGTTCGGGGTTTTATAACAACTCTTATGAATTATAATGTATGGTCAAGATGGCCCTAATAGTTAAGATAAATGGGCATGGTGAACCTTGTGAATTATATTGAATGGGCATAAATACCCTTATGGATTATGATTCAATGGAATGATAACGCTACTGATTATCATACATGGGCATGATTTCCCTATTGATATGATACATGGGCATGATGTCCCTACTGTTATGAAATTAGTCATGGTTACCCTTGAAAATTGACAGACTCATGCTACTACCCATGAATGCCTAAATTACACATTAGGTCTAGGATAGTAGAAGTTTCCATACATATGTCTATAGACATCACTACATATATAGACCATATATTTGTATACATATGGTTACTCATTTAGAGATTATCCATCTTAGGCCGAAGAGGGTAGTGTTATCCAAGTTTCCTTCAAGAACTAGAGCCAACCCTTTATAGCTTTTATTATGTATTATTATTATATGTGTACATACTCGTATTATATACACTAACTAGTTATTTATAGACACCATTGGTGGTGGTCTACTAAGATTATCTTGTATCCTATATGGGTCGCTGATGGTACCCAAGAAGATTATGTGGATGTAGGTAGGGATAGGGTTAATTGCCTCGTTGTCGATCCTTAATTTGATTATATCATGGGATATGGGAAGTATAGGACCAAGCTATGGATTATGATGCCATTAAAGATATACTTTTTGATCCTTTTGTTCTTTTAATACATCTATTTATTGAAATACTTTTATCTTGCCTTCCTATTTCCTTTTGATAGATACATGAAATTACATCATTTTGTATATGATACTGTATTCTATATTTAATGGCTTTTTTATTATATCATCAGGATGTTTACCTTACTCTATCATTTTATGTTATTATTATGATATTTATTTGGTTATTTAACCACTATTATACTCTGATCATGAGGGTATATTTTCCCCACTATACCACCTTAGACCATCACTGCTAGTCGGAAGCCTCTAGCATATGAGGAGGCACACTTGAGTCCATGTGACCCACCAGCGCGGGGAACCAATTAGTGGAATTTGGGTTAGGATGTCACAAAGTGATATAATAGGTTTATTTTATTTTCTTTAATATTTTAGGATGGTATAAATGAGATTAGGATGAGTCATAATTTGGTAATGAACATGTTCTTGGGAATAGCTAACCCACATACAGGGATGAAACCAAATTACCTTGGATGGGATATTATGTTATGGTTGATGCCTATTATAGTTGATTTGATTCCACTGTTGGGTGACACACATGATATTTGATTGTTATTGTTATGATCGGAGATTATACTTTGCCTAATATGGCAAGTAATCATTGATCATGCATCATTTTAGGAATCTTACATTATTTATATATCAAGAATTATTCCATTACATGTTTACTTACTATAGGAATTTCTTGTAGCATGTTTTGGGGATTTATTTCTATGTCCATGAATTGTATTAAAATTTAATGTAGGGACTTGATAAGTGATTGGTTTTGGTTAAATGGACACCACACATAAATTTATGAGGTGTATGGGACCTTATAAATTGAAATTAGTAACACGTATAGTTCATCCTTTTAAAGAAAATTTCTATACATATGAGAAATAAATTAAATGAAATTGAGTTACAAAATGAAATGGTCGTTGTTAAATAGGGATACCAATTTTAATTTAAAGGTTGTTTTCCTCTATAAATTTCAATTGACACTCTATATACTGGGACTCTTATAGTGGTATATATATCTTGACCCAGACTCAACCTTAGTAGTGGGAAGTTGGTAGTGTATCTTGTGTACTATAAAATTTTTCATATCACCCAAGCTTGGATCTAGGACTTGGAAGAGGGGTGTGGTCCTTACATATAAAGGATTATGCATATCTATTTTGTATATCTATGATATTTAGCATTATTGAAACCTATCTGAGGTGTTTTTATGGAATTTATAGAGCTATGCCACCATGGAATCCTCTAGTCATGCACCGGAAGGGTAGTTATAATCATTCTCTATAGGTGGTGGTCCCTATAACACCAATGATACCTCCAGTAGTGCCACATGTGGAACCTCTTATTATCCTTGATGTGGGTGATGATTTCCAGTTTAAAGGGGAGTTTTTGTAGATTATACATACGATCTAGGGAGATCTGATCCCTTCTCCTTCTATGGAAGAGTTTACATGGGAGTTTTAGCAGCAGGATCCGCCTAATTTTTTAGAGGATAGTGGTCCCGGGGATGCAGATTTATGTCTTGAGACAATCATATCTATTTTCAATCACCTTGAGACAACTCTTGATAAGAGAGTGAATCTCACTGCTTATATACTTCATGGATACTCCAAACATTGCTGGGATATTCTGAATGAGGAAGGTCAGTATCAAGAAGTGATTTGGATGGATTTACAATCTAGATTATATGATTATTTCTTCCCAAAGACCCTAAGATCCAATATTTCCTTGTAGTTCATGAACCTATAGTAGGGTTCTATGTCTGTTATGTACTATTAATCTTGTTTTAAAGAGCTTCTTTTCTTTGTGCCTATTTATACAACTAATGAGCCAATAAAACCGATATGATTTGAGGATGGGCTTCGGCATCCTATTCAATCTCATGTGAATGTTTTATGGTTAACTAACATGTTTGATGTAGTAAACTGGTATTTCATCAATTAGTGGAACCTTAGGGAGGAAAATGGTGTGGTTCAGGGTAGTTCAAAACTAATATAGGGAAAGGGTTTGACTGGCAGTCAGATTCAACGCTTTGGGAAAACATGAGTGAGAAGTAGAATCCAGATGACACCAACTGACAGTTAAGTGGATTTTCACCAATGTGGGAAGCTTGGATATAAGATTCCCTAGTGTCTAAGTGACCTCATTGATTTCTTAGGCTGTAGAAGATTGGAAAATCCATAGAATTTTTGCAATACCTTCCCATATATTCTTTGTGGGAGTGGATCCATAACATCTCTTCCTTTAGGGGAAGAATAAATAGAACCTCTCCAAGCATGTTTCAAAATTACTACCAGCCATATAGGCATAGGAGTAGGTCATGGAAAAGGTATCCATGCTTCAGATATACAGTTCCCATAGAGAATACCCACTCAGGGTAGTCAGGTTATAGCATAGGGTTGTGGAATAGGCCAGAATTATTTAGTACAGCCTATAACATATGAGCATGGGGGTGGTCCATCTACTGTTTGAGGTACCATTTTGGTAAG